>OY755238.1:93962155-95430646 GCA_963576725.1 Azorinus chamasolen | reverse complement strand
CCATGATTATGAATTAGCTGAAGTTTTGTAATGACAAATTAACAAATGAAATTATAATAATTTCAGAAATTGAAGAATAAGATCATTAAACCTTTATAAGCAAACAGCAGACCCTGATCAGACGGCTCCTATAGGAGCCGTCTGATGTGGATCTTCTCTGTTAGCAAAGGCGTAAAAAGCGTATGCATGAAGGAAAGGCTATTTTCAGACCCAACCACTTTTAATAAATATATCAAAAAGAACCATTAACTAGAGAAAAGGATTTTTTTTAGAATTTTGTAGTTTGAAACCATTGTGATAAATAGAGCATTTGCTCCTATAGGAGCAAATGCCCTATTTATCACACTGGTTTCAACAGGTGACTTTGCAGAGGCGTCAAAAGGCGTCAATATAGAGGAATGGGTTTAACACTGATGGGTTGATCAGCGATGGAAGTGTTAATGCATATAGTATCAGTAGGTACTGTCAGGGGCGTATCTAGCAATACGCACTTACGCACGTGCATAGTACATGTATCTACCTGAAAGGTAAAAACATTGTTATGGCCAACATGGATCAAAAATCGAAGACTAAGGGGATATACTTTGATAAACGTTCTGTCTTGTCATGTAAGTGTAAATTTTAACCCATTTCCTCTTATTGACACCCTTTAACTCCTCTGTAAAACACCTTTAGAAACCATTGTGATAAATAGAGCATTTGCTCCTATAGGAGCAAATGCTCTATTTATCATAATGGTTTCAAAACTACACATATAAACGATATAAACTTTCCATACAACAACGATGTGCACATTTCAGTTGCATTCAAATATGCTCCTGACTGTGCCACATTGACTGTGCCACATTGGCTGTCCCACATTGACTGTGCCACATTGACTGTCCCACATTAGCTGTCCCACATTGGCTGTCCCACATTGACTGTCTCACATTGGCTGGCCCACATTGACTGTGCCACATTGTCTGTCCCACATTGGCTGTCCCACATTGACTGTCCCACATTGACTGGCCCACATTGACTGTCACACATTGGCTGTCCCTTTAAGTAGGAATGACACTATAATAAGCCGACTCTTTTCCTTTTCCATATTAAATTACGTGCATACGAAACCTGTAAATAGCGTGTTTATGTCGTTTATATCATTTTAGGCATGCGTTCAACTGACAATATTTTGTTGTATAAACAACTTTTTATGTTGCGAATTTACCATTACATCACTATGGACTACTTTGTGATTACATTTGCAAACAGTTTTGATCCAGATGAGCTGAATAGTCTGGCGTCTCGTCACAATACAAGCTGCTTGTCGCTCTTATACTGTGGGTTTTTTCTTTTTAAAAAAATGTTGGGAAATTGTACTTTTAGAATTGTAACAGATGACAGTTCTGCAGACGAATGTTTGAAACGTTTGAAAGGATGAAACGTGATAAATCGAGCTTGAATTTGATGGGGAAAAGTAATGGTTTTTACGTTATCTAAATATGGAATGATTTTTTGTTTAGCAGAATTGGGGAAAATATGCAAATCAGCATGTCTCCTCTATAATATCCTCGTCTAACTGTTCAGAAAAACCAGCTTAACCCCTTTACACAACACATTCGTTTTTATGTGTCTTTGCAAACAGAGTAGACCCAGCACAGGCGGTTCCTATAGGAGTTGTCTGATCAGGGTCTACTCTGTGTGCTTATCATATAATACTGACCTGATTCTAGTTTCAACTTCGGTAAAAATCACACGTTAAAAATGCCATTTAACCCTTTCGCTGCCAATGCCGGATCTGTGATTACCTATGCAAACAGTTTGGATCCAGATGAGACGCCGAGTAACTCGGCGTCTCATCAGGATCCAAACTGTTTGTTACTGTTACTATGTTTTTGAAACAAAAATGAAGAAAATAAAAAAAATGAAATTTTGCAGCAGACGACAAAGTTAGCAGACGACAGCATTTGGCAGCGAAAGTTAAAAAATAAATAACCTAATTCACATTCTTAGTGTCATCATTTCTAACATGAGTACAGGGTTAAGGGCAGACATCGGAATTTGATTTTACAAAATTGATTTTGCAAATTACCTAATAAATCACATTCACGAACATAACTTTCACCACAAGAAATTTTATTACCAAATTTAAGGTTTGAAAATATTCAAAATATTATACCTTTTCAATGTTTGAATCTTTAAATTTTGGCTCGGGGATGAATTCAAGCGTAAATCTGGCGGGAAGCTCGATGTCGACTATATAGACCATATTAGCTAGTTTCGGGCTAGAATTTTTCCGCCATCGAATGTTTGACCCAATCGAAACACCTGTTATCTTCTACGAACCCTGACGGAATAAGACGACTAGTTACGAATGATGTTTGACTGTGACAAGAATTAGATAATCAAATAATGTAGATAAGTTTTATAATGTCATACATTTTATAATCAAATTTAAAGTGCTGATAGTAATGTTCTAGTATGTTTTTGAGTTTCGTGAATATAATTTATTTGAGTTAATTTACAGCATCAATATTTAGATAGATTGTTTACTTATATCGTTTTAAAAACAGATATCGTTGTTTGATGTTATAAATTTACTCAATAAATCAATGTCTGGATGTTTGTCAAGTTTTGTGTGATTTGACAAATGACAAAATTTGTTTATGGTTATGAAGAGTACTTAGCGCTTTTTGTTTATTTACTAAATGGAAGCGTCTGGTTTGGTATTCAGACACAGAATAATTTTGTTTGGGTCCCCCTGTTTTTTAACCCTTTCTTCCATAAACACGATTTTTACGCGTTTACGAATAGAGTAGACCCAGATCAGAAGATCCTGTAGGATCCGCCTGATAAGTGCCTACTCTGTTTGCTTATGAAATGATAACAGATCCGACTCTACAGTTTCTACTATATGCAATACCAGACATACTGTGTACATCTGTCATTATAAAAAATCAGCTAATAAATATCCATGGTGTGATTATTTCTTATATGAATATTCAACAGGGAAAGGGTTAACCTTCCGCACTGTACTGACACAATTGTGATAACCGGGCCTCATCACGATCCGGCGACCCAGGCTATTTGAACTCCCTGAACAGTTTGAAAGGGTATAGAAGAAAAATGTAATTTTTATAATGGAAGCAGACGGTACTCCCTGCAGACGACAAGATGCGTCTTACCAAAGATCGTACGACTGAATTCTTACTAACAACGATGACTATAGGATAATGGTTTATTTTATTTCCTTATATAAGAATACAGATCTGATCCTACAGTCGTCTTGTTCATATGAAACTAGAACTATCACTAAGGATTATGGAGTATTCCCGCTCAATTGCCTTGATCGCAAATCAAACAAGATTTATGAGAGGTTGTGCCACGGACAGACAGACAGGCAGACAGACCAAACGACCAACACACTGACTTCTATATACCCCCTCTCAAACTTCGTTTGCGGGGTATGCATGTAATTATAAAAAAATCAGCAAAATAAATGTTATATTCATATATACATTATTTTTACATGACTAAGTGAAGTGTTAATGGTTAAGGGTGTTTGTTGAAGTACACAGTGCAGCCCCTGCTAGGAGATAACCCCTTCCTTGTTCTATATTTATTACAAATTTCAATACATATTTTATTTCATATATCATTTCATGAAAAAGGGTCGAAGTAAATGTTCGGTCCTCCCAAAATCTACAACACATAAAATTGTTCTAAAATGTATTACTGCGCATAACTAGAAACAAACCTGACAGCTTAATGCTGATCTAAAGTAATGCTGAAAGCTCCTACATGATATCCTGCATTAAGCTGTGACCTTGAGAAATTGTTCAGATTAGAATTCGGATGACTCGAACCTCTGTTATCTCGAAGCAATGTGTATGGTTCCTTTAAAGTTCGATATATCGAAGTTCAACTATACGTTCTTGCAACTACATAAAAAACCCGCTAATGCAAAAGAGGAGGTATTCTGGGTGCTAGATGCAGGTGGTATCTTAATGCAGTGCAAAAGTAATGCAGAAAGCTCCTAGAGGAGCTTTCTGCATTATTTTTGTCCTGCATTAAGCAACCACCTGCTTATAAAGACACCCATGTTTATTCATTAAGTGGTCGCATTAGAAGGGTTCTAATGATATATCGTAACCTCCGAATACGCTCATAATAAGTAACAAGAAATGTCGAAACGACATCAAACCGGGGTTTCGTTCACTTTAACTAGTAATTTCTAAGTTCAAAGGGGCATAAATCCCAGAAAAAAATGCAGAAGGAAAAAATCCTGACAATATGCACATCTACATATTGCGTCCTTGCTACATGCAGGGTTTTATGAAAATCTGTTGAGCAGTTTCAGAGGAATTGCGCTTACAAGGATAGGGTCAAAAGACCTAGTGATTTCTAAGTTCAAAGGGGCATAACTCCCAGAAAAATTGCAGAATAAAAAATCACCGACAATATGCACATCTTCATATTGTGTCCTTGCTTCATACAAGGTTTTATGAAATTATGTTGAAAAGTTTTAGAGAAGTTGCACTTACAAGGTTAGGGTCAAAAGACCGAGTGATTTCTAAGTTCAAAGGGGCATAACTCCCAGAAAAATTGCAGAATAAAAAATCACCGACAATATGCACATCTTCATATTGTGTCCTTGCTTCATACAAGGTTTTATGAAATTATGTTGAAAAGTTTTAGAGAAGTTGCACTTACAAGGTTAGGGTCAAAAGACCGAGTGATTTCTAAGTTCAAAGGGGCATAACTTCCAGAAAAATTGCAGAAGAAAAAATCACCGACAATATGCACATCTTCCTATTGTGTCCTTGCGTCATACAAGGTTTTATGAAATTATGTTGAAAAGTTTTAGAGAAGTTGCACTTACAAAGTTAGGGTCAAAAGACCGAGTGATTTCTAAGTTCAAAGGGACATAACTCCCAGAAATAATTGCAGAAGGAAAAATCCCCGCCAATATGCGCATCTACATATTATGTCCTTGCTACATACAAGGTTTTTATAAAATTTTGTTGAACAGTTTTAGAGGAGTTGCGCTTACAAAGGTAGGATCAAGAGACCTAGCAATTTCTAAGTTCAAAGGGGCATAACTCTCAGAAAAATTGGAGAA
Source organism: Azorinus chamasolen (assembly GCA_963576725.1). NCBI lineage: Eukaryota > Metazoa > Mollusca > Bivalvia > Cardiida > Solecurtidae > Azorinus > Azorinus chamasolen. Next base: position 95,425,545 of record OY755238.1, on the reverse strand, counting down.
GGGGAAATCCCCAACAATATGCACATATACATATTGTGTTCTTGCTATAAGCAATGTTTTATGAAAATCTGTTGAGCTGTTTCAGCACCAAGGTTTTATGAAATTCTGTTGAACAGTTTGAGAGGAGTTGCGCTTACAAGGGTAGGGTCAAGAGACCTAGCAATTTCTAAGTTCAAAGGGGCATACCTCTCAGAAAAATTGGAGAAGGAGAAATCCCCAATAATATGCACATCTACACATTGTGTCCTTGCTATATGCAAGGTTTTATGAAAATCTGTTGAGCTGTTTCAGCACCAAGGTTTTATGAAATTCTGTTGAACAGTTCGAGAGGAGTTGCGCTTACAAGGGTAGGGTCAAGAGACCTAGCAATTTCTAAGTTCAAAGGGGCATAACTCTCAGAAAAATTGGAGAAGGAGAAATCCCCAACAATATGCACATCTACACATTGTGTCCTTGCTATAAGCAATGTTTTATGAAAATCTGTTGAGCAGTTTCATCACCAAGGTTTTATGAAATTCTGTTGAACAGTTTCAGAGGAGTTGCGCTTACATGATTGGCAGCCGCCCAACCGACCGCCCGCCCGCCCAACCGTCCGTCCGCCGTACATCACAATTTAAAAAATTCTGATAATATGCAAATCTACATTTTGTGTCCTTGCTACATGCAAGGTTTTATGAAAATCTGTTGAGCAGTTTCAGAGGAGTTGCGCTTATAAGATTGGTAGCCGCCCGTCCAACCGTCCGCCCGCTCAACCGTCCGTCCGCCCGCCCGCCGTACATTACCATTTCAAAAAATTCCTGACAATATGCAAATCTACATATTATGTCCTTGCTATACATGCAAGATTTTACGAAAATCTGTTGAGCAGTTTCAGAGGAGTTGCGCTTATAAGATTGGCAGCCGCCCGTCCGACCGTCCACCCGCCCGCCGTACATCACCATTTCAATAACCGGATTTTCCGTGGAAAACCCGGTTAAACTAGAAAATTGTGTCTGTAAGACACAGTGATGCCCCCGTGTGGGTGCTTGCCTAGCTGTACGTAAAATTCCTATGTCATTTGGTCTTGACCTTGGGCTTGCGGGCAGCATGGGCCGGGTGCATAATGAAAGTATATATGCTGTTGAATGTGTATATGCAATTCCATGCCAATAGCTTTAGCGGCTAGTGAGATATAAGATGATGAAAAAACTGTGACAACAAATTGCACTTAAAATTCTTTAGTCATTTGACCTTGACCTTGGGCTTGCCGGCACCATGGGCCGGGTGCGTAATGAAAGTATGGATGGTGTTGAATGTGTATATCCAATTCCATGCCAATAGCTATAGCGGTTAGTGAGATATAAGACGAAGAAAAAACTGTGACAACCAACTGCACGTATAATTCCTAAGTCATTTGACCTTGACCTTGGGCTTGCGGGCAGCATGGGCTGGGTGTGCAATGAAAGTATGGATGGTGTTTAATGTGTATATGCAATTCCATGGCAATAGCTAAAGTGGTTAGGGAGATATAAGACAATGAAAAAACTGTGACAAAAAACTGCACGTAAATGTGACAACCAACTGCACGTAAAATTTCCAAGTCATTTGACCTCGACCTTGGGCTTGCCGGCAGCATGGGCGGGGTGCCAACTGATAGCACAGATGGTAATTGATGTGTATGTGAAGTTTCATGTGTATAAGTAAGTGTAGAAATTACTGACTTATAACACTTGAAAAACTGTGACATCCAACTGCACCTAAAAGCGTGACACACGGACAGACAGACATACAGACGGACAGACAGACGGACGGACGGACGGACATGTGCAAAACATAATGCCCCCTGACTATCGTCAACGGGGACATAAAAAGTGAAAACTAGTATTGGACATGTAAAGCAAAAGTTTACTAGATTATTGAGTAAATCGCTTAGATGCGTACATGTAATATACACTTAACAATGTGTCAAGTACAATTAAAAGATTGGCCCTCGGTCAATAGTCTCTCCGAAGCTTGTTCGAACCGGAAATGGTCAAAATTGCACCAGATCCAAATTTGAGCAGACAGGTTTTTTCTACAGCAAGTTAATGGTTAATATATGATACAGTAATTATTTCTTACTTGAATGCCTTATACTGTATCACCGTATGTTAATTAAATGCAGATGTAAATGCAAATTGGCCATCTTCACCATTTTATTTATACGTTTGTCTGATATTTTATATGAAACCCTCTGAAGCGGATGTTGACAAAACGTGCAATCTGATACAGCAACTAAAACCTGTAATAGTCGATCTTTAACCCATTCCCCCATAAGCTATTTTTAGACCCAACTTTTAGACAAATCTACTGAAAAGCAGCATTAAGAAGAGACAATGAATATTTTTGAATTGTGTAGTTTTGAAACCATTGTGATAAATAGAACATTTGTTCCTATGGCGCAAATACTCTGTTTATCACAATGGTTTCAAAACGTGGCCTTTCAGAAGCGACAAAATGAGGGAATAGGTTAATGCAGGTGGTAGCTTAATGCAGGACAAACGCAGTGCATAAAGCTCCAAAATGAGCTTTAGGCATGACTTTTGATATGCATTAAACATCCATCTGATTTTTAAGACTCGTGTTTATTAAGGTTATTAGGCAAGCCATTTGCAACTCAAATGTAATCTCCAGATAGGAAGCATGTACATGTTGTTTTTTTTTTATTTTACAATACAAGCTTTATAACGCGACCATTAACAGAATATAACGGTCTATAAATGCAGGTTGTCTACATGCAGAATACAAACAATGCATAACTCTCATATGGGAGTTTTCTGGATAACTACTGCCCTTCATTTAGATAATACTTGAATATTCACAAAAGATGAATATATATATTTTCGGTGGCAATGAGGATTATCCAGTCACCAGGCTTCTCTAGTGACATAATAAAGGGGGTGCAAATAAACTTAGGTTTATTTGGTTACTTCCGGTAGTGGAAGGTTTATTAGGTTAGTAGATAGGCGTACTGATTCTATAACCATGGAACTATTTTAGTTTTCTGTAAATATTCATAAACATGTTGATGGAATAGATCTAACAGATCTATTTGGTCACCAGAAGAATTATTCATATGGGAAAAAATAAAAATAATTGGCTACAGCTGGATTCGAACCCGCGCCTGATCCTACAAAAACTAATTCTAATCTCTCTAGAGACGTCGCCCTTACCGATTACGCCACTGAGGCCACATACAAAATGACGTTGATTTATCACTTTTATTAATTTAATCCACCGCTGGCAAAACCCGTTTTTGATAAAATCAAACCTGGAAGCAAAGATCGACTGATAAATAATAAATGTTTTCTTTTCACTCTCACGATTATTTGATTGATAAACTCTTACAGGGGCGGTGATAGTCATAAACCTAAATATAGCCTTTCAGTTCCATCGATTTCTGAGTGACGTTAGGTAGAATCTAAAAATAGAAACCGAGACTACGTAACTCGAATTTGACCAAAGAGTATATAGATCATGTCTGTTTGAAATAACTTATCGACCCTCGATTCAAATCATCTTATTTTTCAAATTCAACCACGTTTCCCTTCTAGTAATACAAGTATCGAAACTATATTCCTCTGCGGTAGCTCATTAGATCTATTTACGTCTAAATGGAAGTGAAAAGGGAGGGATCCGTTGATCGAAAAACTGCATTTTCAATGTAAATTATTTCAAGAGTGTTATGAGTCTATAAAAAAGACATTTAACTATGCTGACTGGATAAATCGAATAATAGGTTAGTGCCGTAGATGGGACGCCTTTATCCGACTCGGAGAGAAAACAGTTGAGGCTCGGCAAGCCTCGCCTCAACGTTTTCTCCCCTCGTCGGATAAAGCGTCCCATCTACGGCACTAACCTATTATTCTCAACTTACAGGAGCTGTCTGATCTGGGTTTTTCTCTGTTTACAAGGACATTCCTATCAGATATATGGTTAATACAGATGGTAGCTTCACACAGGGTGAAAGTTATGTACTACTTTCGGTCTACATTAACTCATTCCCTCATAGGTTATTTTCCGGACCAACCTCTTTGAATAAATCTAATAAAAACGAACATTTATTAGAAAAAGAAAAAAAACTATGCAGTTTTGAAACCATTGTGATAAATAGAGCTTTTGCTCACGTGGAGCAAATGCTCTGTTTATCTGAATTATTTGTAAAAGTGACTTTTACAGGGTCAGTATGAGGGAATGAGTTAAGCATGTGTTCGTGAAGACGCTCATGAATATCCATGTTATAAATGCTGACACCATGAATATTACTTAAATTATTTTTTACAACGGCTCATGAACACATGAAGTTTTGGCCGTCGTAGAAACTATAGAATCAGATCTTTATTATTTTCATAAGCAAGCAGAGAAGACCCTGATCAAGGTCTGTTCTGTTTGCTAGCGAACTTATAATAGATCTGACTCTGCACTTTCTATCAATATAATAATACACATGTGTACGTATCCCATAAAAAATCAAATGATAATTTTTCATGAAGTTATTATGATTTACATGTACATGAATATTCAGCAGGGAAATGGGTAAGTGAAGTTGCTACAGGTCGGGGTTTAAGCAGAATATTAAATCCCAGTAGAACAGACAACTGGTCTTGACATACACTGTTTGTATTGCTGACCCCTTTATCAAGACAGTAGCTCATGTATGAATCCATATTTTATTAATTAGTTGGTATTTAGGACAGGTGGTTGCTTAAATCAAGGTGAAAGTAAAACAAAACGCTCCTATATAGGAGCGTTCTGTTTTACTTTCACCTTGCTTTAAGCAGCCACTGCCTTTAACACAAACTATTTGATGTAATTTAGTGTCCGTTATAGAGAGGTTTTGCTGTATTTACAAGTCGGTACTGAAAACACAGATAACATAAGCTCATTTGCCGTTGTTGAAAGGTCTTTTCCATTTAGCTGTACCCGTCATAATTTATTTCAATCTATAAAAAACTGAAAATAAACCAAAATTAGAAGGAGTATGTGTATTTCAATTTCTGTCTCGTCACTATCCTGCGCACGTCACGTATGCATTCACATTTCAAGATGACGATGCAAAATGTAACCTGCTTCTAAATAAAAGCCTGCTGAAGACATTGGTGCTTTTTAATGTGGTAACTAATAAGTTATTAAAGCAATGAATACAATTCGTTGATTATATCAACTGAGGTAGACACACCAACAAGTAATCTGGGTCGAATTAATTACATTCCCAGTTAAGGGTAGCAGAAAATTTTGTCGAGTCAGGCTGATTCCGCAAATTGTAAGAGGGTCCTAAATAAATGTACAGTAATGTTCAGCATGCTGTTGGCGAATTGTGATAATTTTTCTATGTTTAGATCCAGATGAGATGCCGAGTTACTCGGACTCTCGTCAGAATCAACACAGCATGACACTTGGATGGCATATTTATATTGAAAAAGGTATTTATGTTTTAGACAAGCAGTGGGCAAAGTTTTGAGCTGACGGAAAGGGACAACAGACTAAAAGTCAAACTACATGTATTCCATTTGCCTTTAACTTGACGGAGACACCTTGCAAACCGTGTAGACCCAGATACTGTAGGAGCCGTCTGGCCCAGAGGTTGTAAAACTTTTTGCTTGAGTCTGAGATCATTCTCAAGCATCTGACCAATCAGATACTTGAGAATGATCTCATGCAGACTCAGACTCGGACGTTTTATAACCTTTGAACCCTGATCTGGGTCTGCTTTGATTGCTTTTAGATCTGATTGTAGTTTTTGCAAAACACCATTTGATCATACAGTAGAACCTGTCTTAAGCGGCCATTTATTTACTGAACATAGGAGTCTTAAAAAGCAGATGTTTGCTTAATGCAGTGCAAACCATAATACAGAAATCTCCTATACTTTTGCTCTGCGTTAAGCTACTGCCTGCCTTACATACTCATAATCAGGTCTCTTTAACCCATTCCCTGATATTGACGACTTTTGACGACTCTGTAAAATACACTCTGTGAAACCATTGTGATAAATAGAGCATTTGCTCCTATAGGAGCAAATGCTCTATTTATCACAATGGTTTCAAACTACTAAATTCCAAATGTTCCTTTTCTCTGGTTAATGCTCCTTTTCGGTAGATTTATTCAAAGGGGTTGTACCTAAAAATAGCCTATGAGGTAATGGGTTAAGACAGGTTCTACTGTACCATTATAAAACTTGAGCTTGTAAATACTGATGTTGTCATTTCTAGCATGCATATCCATCAGATAAAGGATTACTGCGCATAGCATGTAATATGTATGATACGTGACATATTAAAATATTCAGGTGTAAGGCATTATAAAACCGGGGCATGCTAAATATTTCAAGTTTGTCCTTCACATTCGTGCAATGGCTGAGGTTTAACCCTTCACTCCATGAAATATTAACGGTGATACACAATAACACTGTGATGAATTTTCAAAATGACATGTAAACACTTGTACTTTTGTCTATGGCAGACACTGTAGAATTGAACCTGTATTATTCCATAAGCAAACATAGCAGACGTTGATCAGACGGCTCCTACAGCAGACGTTGATCTGGGTCTACGCTGTAAAGGAGTGAAAATGGCGCCAATAACATACACGCGCTCCATTTTACATGCCAATGTTCTACAGGAGCCGTCTAATCAGGGTATAGTCTGTTTGCAAATGCGTTTCTATGAAGTAAAGGTTTATCTTCTTGGGACACTAAACTGTCGTCGGTTGCAATTGTCCAAAATACACAATTTCCTCCATATCTTGTAAATATTAAACAGGGCCCAGTGTGGGGATGGGTTTGGGCTATGTTATATATACGGGGCCTAGCGATAGCTATACAGCAACGCCTCCTCTCTAAACCGGACCTTTGTATAAATATCGGCCTTGGAGACAGAATCTGATGGCAACTTAATGCAGGATGAAATTCACACAGAAAGCTCCTCTAGGAGCTTTCTGCATGAGTTTCACGCTGCATTAAGTAGCCACCTGCCTACAAGTATCTAAATTCTTATCTACTAGATTTCTGGTTTAGAGGGTTTTTACTTTTAATTCAAATTTGGTATAAATATCGGTCTTGGAGACAGGTGGCAACTTAATGCAGAGTGAAGTCATGCAGAAGGCTAATATAGGAGCTTTCTGCATGACTTTCACCCTGCATTAAGCAGCCACCTGCCTACAAGTATCTAAAGTATTCTCAACTAGAATTCCGTTTTGGAGGTGTTTACTTATACGGTATAACCTCTCTAAAGCGACAACTTATTAACATAGGAGTCTTTAAAAGAAGGTGATTGCTTAATGCAAGGCAACAGTTATGCAAACACATCTAATAGGAGCTTTTTTGAACAACTTTTTCATGCTTTAAGGAACCACCTTTCTTAATTTTCAGAAATAAAATAATTTCGCTGGTCGCTTTAGGGAGGCTCAGCTGTACTGAATTCTGATAAGGTTGTCTGCTTGGAGTTTTAAAAGAAATGGTATAGTAGGAATATTGACTGTTAAGATTGAATCTTGGGAAAGAGTAACTGAAATGATTAATAACTTGATATACGTTGCACTGGCGTTTCCTCTTCCAACTGCCATATTTATCCATTAAATACATTTCATCTGCTTTATTTCACCATGTTGATTTCCCTCCATTTCCTTTAATTTTCTGCACTCTGAGCAAATGTCGCCTGCTTCATTTCTAAAATAAGATGTGTTTGTGAAATACTATGCCCCGATTATCGCCAATATAGATTTAACACGTAATTCGACCTTTGACCTTGATATATGACCGTGACCTTAATAAGTCGCCCCTAAAATGTTCGCCTCCATAAGTTACACACGCATGCCAAGTTTGAAGTTTGTATGTGCAATGGCTACACAAGTATTGCCAACGTTAACATTGTCTACAGACAGACATAGCAAAAACAATATTCCCCCCCCCCCCCACACTTTGATCGAGGGTGGGGTGGGGGTTAAAAATAATGTTTCTTCCATTTCTTTTCAAAAATGTCGTAGTGACAAACAGTTTGGATCCGGATGAGATGCCGAGTTACTCAGCGTCTTATCTTGATCCAAACTGTTGCATATGTAATCACGCTGTCGCCAGTAGAGTGCTGGAGGTTAGGTTCTGACGAGTGTAAAACACAGCTTGGATCCTGATGATATGTTTATTTACTTCATGGTTTAATTGCATCCAACCTCTATTACGTCTTTCGCTGCCAATGGCGAATCTGTGATTACACTTGCAAACGGTTTGGGTCCAGATGAGACGCTCAGTAACCGGGCATGTATCTGCATCAGAAGCAATTGTTTCCCATGTGAGATTAAGAAGAACAAGATGTGTTTGTGAAACACTACGCCCCCAACCTTTGACCCTGAAGGATGACCTTGACCTTTGACCCACGGACCAGGGATTTGAACGCGACACATCGTCTTTGTGTGGTTAACATTTGTGCCAGGTTATTTTGAAATCCATTCACAGATAAAAGGTTATAGAAGGGACACGGAATTTGGGACGGATGGAAGGACAGACAATGCGATTACTATATGACCGGCGGCATAAAAAGGAAGAATAATTTATGTAACAACGAAAAATCTATAAAACGATAAATTTTGCAGATGGCGATATTGTAACGAAAGATTTGAAACATGATTACACAGTCGCAGTGGGACTAAGATCAATACATATCATTGAATCAGATGAACGCAATAAAGGCAAGTTGATAAAACATTAAAATATACAGTTTAACTTCGATATCTCGACCTCGAATGACTTGAACTTCGGGATATTTCGCAGTAAAATTATTCCAAAATTTACAGTACAGTAAAACCACTAAAATTGTGTTAATTAGTCGGTATTTGGGCAGGTGGCTGCTTAAAGCAAGGTGAAAGTATAACAGAACGCTCCTATAGGAGCGTTCTGTTTTACTTTCACCTTGCATTAAGCAGTCACCTGTCTTTAACACAAAATACTTGATGTAATTTAGTGGCCATTATAGAGAGGTTTAATTGTTCTACACGTGACAGCTTAATGTACTACTTTCGACCTGCATTTAAGCTGTGAACCCGAAAGAAATTGGCAAGATTAGAAATCGGATGACTCGAACTTCTCTTATCTCGAAGTAATTTGTATGGCTCCTACAAGTCGAGATTCCACTGTATAGCCTCAACTCTAATATTAACCCTTTCCTTCATATAAACGCTTTTAACGCTTCTGAAGAAAACCCGCCTGATCAGGGTCTGCTCTGTTTGCTAAATGGACTAATAGATCAGACCCTACAGTTTCTACCAACAACTAACATTCCTGTGTACATATGCTGTTATTAAACTTAATCTTATAAATATTCATGGTGTCATTACATCTTAGATGAATATTCAACAGGGTAAATGTAAACAAGAGCTGCCCGCGGACAGCGTGTAACCTTTTTTTAGTAGTGTAGTGGAAGTCTAAGTCGAAAAGGGGGAATAACTATAGTAACATTAATTTTAGGGTTACCTGCCCTTGTGAAATGGGTTCCCCTTGCAATAGTTAACATGCATACCAAATATATTGGACAGTTTCGGAGACATGGACTTTAACATAAAACTTAACCAACAATGAAACTTCTAAGTCGAAAAAGGGGCATATTTATGGCAAACTTAATTTTAGGGTTACATACCCTTACGAAATTGGTTCTCCTTCTGATAGTAAACATGCATACCAAATTTTAACCAAATATCTTTGATGGTTTCTGAGAAATGGACCTTAACAAAAAGGTTAACCAACGCCGACACCGACGAGAGGGCCATGACAATACCTCCACTTTTTGAAAAAGTGGAGCTAAAAACGGGGAGGATTCCGGGCGCGGATTTAGAGGGGCGGAGCCGGCGTACGCTCCCTCTAACATTGTCCAAACAAACTTTTTTGAGTAATTTTATTAGATTTAGATCTAATGAAAATATTTAAACAATGATTTAATCCGAGCTTTTTATTTCCCTGTTCGCACAATTCATACTGTTCAACTTAATTACATGTGCCCTTTTCGTAGGCTACTTTACTCACAACTTTTAAAAATCTAGGCCCCCACTCTCTAATCTGAAATCCTGTCTATTTTGTTCTATGGTCGAATTATGAAGTTTGTAACTATATATTTCAAAGTAAAATAATTACATTAGTTTCCAGATTTATCGAGTGTTAAAAAGCATATGATAGGGTATGCAGCGCAATGGAGCTGAACCTGTATATACATGTACATGTATAGATAAAAATGATAATATTTAACCTTTTGCACACTTGAGCAATTGTCTGCAAATGTTGCCGTCTGCTTCAGATCTAACATTTTTCTACATTTTTCTTCTACTTCTTTTAACTTTTTCGCTGCCGAATTTTGTCCTCTGCACAATTTTCATTTTTTACTTTTATTTAAAAAAAAGTCATACTAACAAACAGTTTGGATCCTGATGAGATGCCGAGTTACTCGGCGTCTCATCTGGATCCAAACTGTTTGCATAGGAAACTACAGATGTGACACTGGCAGTCAAAGAGTTAAAGATAGTGTCAGAGGGTCAAGTAGTTTGGATTCTGATAAAATGACATACAGTAAAACCTCTCTATAACGACCACTTAATTACATTAAGTATTTTGTGTTAAAGGCAGGTGGGAGCTTAAAGCAAGGTGAAAGTAAAACAGAACGCTCCTATGGGAGCGTTCTGTTTTACTTTCATCTTGCTTTAAGCAACCACCTGGCCAAAATACCAACTAATCAACACAAATTTAGTGGTCGTTATAGAGAGGTTTTACTGTACAGTAAAACCTCTCTATAACGGCCACAAAATTCCATCAAGTATTTTGTGTTAAAGGCAGGTGGCTGATTATAGCAAGGTGAAAGTAAAACAGAACGCTCCCATAGGAACATTCTGTTTTACTTTCAACTTGCTTTACGCAGCCACCTACCTTAGAAACCAACTAATTAACACAATTTAGTGGCCGTTATAGAGAGGTTTTACTGTAGTCAACATGATAACAGATTTACTAGTAGAATGCTGAAGATGAGAAACATTTGAACGAAAGTAATGCAGAAAGTTCAGTGTGAAGGTTGGAAGATTTACTAGTAAATGCAGCAGAATGAAATCAATGAAGAAAGTGTATTGTAAAGATTGGAACAAATTTATCAGTACGAGCAGTGGAACGAAAGAAATGCAGACAGTTCATTGTAAAGGTTGGAACGGTTACCAGTAAAGCAACAGAATGAAAGTTATATGCTGTCTGCATAATTGTCGTCCTGCAATAAGAGGGCCACCTGTTTAATTAAAAGACCTTGAAAGGTCCTGTGCCCTAGGTTAGTCTGAGATCATACCCAAGTATCTGATTGGTCAGATTCTGATTGTGACCAAGCTGATTGGTCAGATTCTGATTGTGACCAATCAGATGCTTGGTAATGACCTCAGCTTCAAGCAAAAAGTTTTATGAGCTCGGGGCCGGGTTTTCGGGTGGTCGTTGTAGAGAGGTCTTACTGCATACGACAGCTCACACATGTTCTAAATTTTGTTCCTTTTAACGAAAAACAAACAGAGCTTGAAATTAGAACTATAAACAAATGTGACGTGAAATGAGAACAACTATTAAAGTAGGTGAGTTTGAGCCTCAAGGTCGAAATAGTATTGATAATTTGATAACATGCATTTTGTTTAATGTGTAAATCGTTGCCTCGTGAATATTCATGTAAGAATTAATAACATCACGAATAATTATTAACCCTTCGCTTGCTATTCACGTCAATATACCTACCTGTAAATAGTGAAGACCCAGATGAGTGCAGGAGCTGTCTCATCAGGGTCTGCACTATTTACAAATTGATTGTGCAACCAGTGCACTCCACAGCAGTGATTGCACAGCGAAATAATTGTACACAGTGAAGATATATGTAATTATACAACAGGGCATGGGTAAAGAAGGAGAAATGTTTTTTAAAATTCAGCAAGAGAAGGGTTAAATAATTTTTATAATGGTATATGAACACACATTTGACTGTAGCAGAACTGTAGAATTTAATATATACATATAATTCATCTGATCTGGGTCTAGTCTGTTTGCAAAGGCGTCTCTATAAACTAAACTGTTAACAAGCAAATAGTCACTTTTACCGTCCTTGATTAACAGTGGTGTTGCTAGGTTGCACATCTCAGAACCCCGTGTGGTTCAGTATATACCGTTCGCAAAGAATGTTTCAAGCAAATATAAATGTTTTAACCCTTTCCTTCATGTAAACGTGTTTTCACGCATTTGCAAACAGAGTAGACCAAGATCAGACGGCTCCAATAGGGTCTGCTCCGTTTGCTAATGGAATTTGAAAGCAATGCTTCTTTACTTTCTAAAATGGCTACACTGTTCTGCTTTCCACATTTCATTATAACTATTTTGTCCATGAATATTCAGTAGGTATTGAGCTTTTACCTCAGAGACGCCTTTGTAAACAGAGTAGACCCAGTTCAGACGGTTCCCATAGGAGCCGTCTGATCAATGTTAGCTTTGTTTACTTATGGAATGATATACGAGTACAGTAAAACCTCTCTATAACGACCACTACATTGTGTTAATTGGATGGCATTTAGGGCAGGTGGCTGCTTAAAGCAAGGTGAAAGTAAAACAGAACGCTCCTAATAGGAGCGTTCTGTTTTACTTTCACCTTGTTTTAAGCAGCCATCTGCCTTTAATACAAAATACTTGATGTAATTTAGTGGTCGTTATAGAGAGGCTTTACTGTACATGTATATCTGATTATATTACTTGACCAGATTAAACTGAGACTCCGTGCATATTCCGTATATGTTCGTATGTATGGTAATCGAATTCATCCGAGTATATCCGGAAACGCTATCGGAAATTGATGAGTCTCAGTTTAACATGGTCAGGTAATACTTTTTCTGCCACAGTGGTAAAACATCCATGTGTTTATATGCCATTATGAGAAAATAACCCAATGAATATTCATGAGGTAAAGGGTTAACCCTTTCCTTGTTCTACATTTATTACAAATGTCAATACCTACTGAATATTCATGGAAAAAGTGGTTACCAGGAAATATGGAAGGTGAAATATTGTAGCCATTCTAGAAACTAAAGAAACAGATCTATCAAATTCCATAAGCAAACAGAACAGACCCTGATCAGACGGCTCCTATAGTCTACTCTATTTGCAAATGCGTGAAACTGTGTTTATATGAAGGAAATGGTTAATTGGCACATAGTGAAGACCTGGACCAGACGACTTGACATTTAACTTATTTTTATTCAATCATGCATACAATTTAAACTATTTGCCAGCACTGCAGGAAAAAAGTCCAGGAGACTTAATTATGATCCAAACAATTCTCAAAGCCAAGGGGCCATAACTCATTAACGTTTTATTCCATGAATATTCATGTAAGATATAATGACTTCATAAATATGAATTAGATTGCTATAATAGAACATGGATACAGGAATGTTTGGCCATTGTAAAAACTATATAATCATATCTATACTATATAATAAGCAAATAGAGCAGACCTTGATCTGGCAGCTCTTAACCCTTCCCTTACTGAATTTTAAAATACATTTCTCCTTCTTTACCCATGCCCTGTTGTATAATTACATATATATTCACCGTGTACAAGTATTTCGCTGTGCAGTCACTGCTGTGGAGTGCACTGGTTGTACAATCAACTTGTAAATAGTGCAGACCCTGATGAGACAGCTCCTGCAGGAGCTGTCTCATCTGGGTCTTCACTATTTACAGGTAGGTATATTGACGTGAATAGCAAGCGAAGGGTTAAAGGAGTGGCTGATCTTTGTCTACTCTGTTTGCAAAGGCGTAGAAAGGTGTAAAAGAGGAAAATGTTTTATGCTGAAGTCAATAGCTATGAAAAACATGTTTTGCAAACATCTGATCCGGGTCCTCTCTGTTTGTAAAGGCATGAAAAGGCGTTTGTATGAGGTAAAGGGTTGAAAGATGCATCAGATCACAATGTTTTCAGAGGTTGTGGATAAAGTTCTGTTGGATTTGATGTGTAACAATTAGTATATTGTTGTTCGTTCTTTGTAGTCAAAGATGATCTAGACATTCACTTTTAGTGTGACTTGTTGGTTTCCTTTACCTAGTTTGGTGAGCCAGTCTCCAACTTGCCTGGGATGTTCTCTTGTCTCAAAGGAGAAGCAAATGAGTTATTCTAATCCTTTCCCTCGTATAAACACTTTTACATGCCTGTGCAAACAGATTAGATCCAGATCAGATGGCTACTGTAGGAGCTGTCCGACCAGTCTGCTCTGTTTGCTTATGAAATTACAATAGACCTGACTCTAGTTTCTGTCAAAGCAAAAAATCCTGCATATTACAAAATGCTACTTAACCCTTTTGCATTTGCAAACACAGCAGACCAAGAACAGATGGCTCCTCTAGGAGCTGGTTGATCTGGGTCTGCATTGTTTGCTTATGAAATTATACACATCTGATCCTACAGTTTTTGTGTAAGCCAACAATTCCCTTTCAAATTTTTATCAAAACTAAGGTAATGAATATCCATAAAACACAGACAAAGTCTATAAGTAAAACAATTAGAGAAGGGAAATAACTCAAAATGGATAATGCTAAAATTATGGGCCACTCCCAAAAAAGGATGCATGACCTTATGGTAAATATTTACAGATTTTTCTAAAGAAAACTGTAACATGACAAACAGTACAGACCCAGATGAAAGGGCTCTTCTAGGAGCCCTCTCACCTGGGTCTACATTATTTGCATAAGATATTAGCGACTTGTGTCCTGCATTGTAAGGGTTAAACAATATAATGAAAAATATTCAATAACTGGTGCTGTGAATGTTATAGAGATAGCATGCCGTCTACTCATGATATACCTTTTACTCTATATATAACAAACTTTTAACAACTTTGCAAACAGAGCAGACCCAGATCAGTAGGAGCCATCTGATCACGCTCTGCTGTTTCCGTATCAAAGCGTATAGACCGGATGTCTACCATTTCTGTCTTTTGTTCATATGCCAATATAACAAGATGTGTTTGTGAAACACTACACTATGCCCCCACACTACCCTAATAAGCTAGCTGGCCAAATATGAAGTCTCTATATGAAGTTGGTGATTTGATCTATAAATGAACTTTGACCTTGAAAGTTGATCTTGACCTTGACAAGTCATGTCACCACAAGATACATGCGGCTCCATGAGATACACATGCATGCCAAATATCAAGTCTCTATCTCTAATGAATCGAAATTAAGAGATTTGACCTATATATCTGACATTTGACCTTGAAGGATGACCTTGACAAGTCACCTCTGAAAATGTGTGGCTTCAAGAGATATACATGAATGCCTAATATCAAGTCTCTATCTCAAAAAGTTATGCCCAATGTTAAGTTGCTGACAAACATCTGTCTTTTGTCCCTGAAAGATGACCTTGACACGTGACCCCTCAAAATGTGCAGCTTCATGAGATACATATGCATGCCAAATATCTCTACTGGTCCAAAAGTTATGGCCAATGTTAAAGTCGGTGATTTGACCTATCTATTTGACCTCTGACCTTGACCTGTCTCCCCTCAAAATGTGTGGCTTTATGAGGTACATATACATGCCAAATATCAAGTCTCTATCTGTACTGGCTGAAAAATTATGACCAATGTTAAAGTTGCCCCCAAACAAACAGACAGAAAGGGCAAAAACAATATTCATATGTACATCATTTCTTATAGAAATATATTCATTGAGGAAATGGTTAAGTCTTTCCTTCATATAAATGCCTTTTCATGCATTTGCATAGAGTAGACCCAGATCAGACGGCTTCTATAGGAGCTGTCTGATCAGGGTCTGCTGTTTGCTTATGGGATAATATAGATATGATTCTACGGTTTCTGCCTGAGGCAAAACATCCTATGTACTCGTACATATGCAATCATAAAGATTCATTTCATAAATATGCATAATGTCATTATTCCTTACATTAATATTAAACAGGGAAATGGTTAAAAGGATTGCTTATATACAGTGAATACTGCACCCATTGTATACATATAAAGTTCTGCCATTGAGGCGACTATATCGAGTTGACCCTCAAGCAGGTTCAACAAAAAGTAAACCCCCTCAGAATAGGAATTCTAGTAGAGAAAAATTAAGATACTTTAAGGCAGGTGACTGCTTAATGTAGGGTGAGGAGCTTACTACAAGACTATCACCCTGCATTAGGCTGCCACCTGTATCCATGACAATTTTTATACTAAGCTGATCTCAAGCAGGCTCAACACAAATTTAACTCAACAAGGCAGTTCAAACAATATGAAGTTATATGATAATATCCCCCGCTGCCGCCTAAATTAATACATTGACCTTAAGGGTATACACTGAGTTTTAAAACTCAATTTACTGCATTTCATGCATTAGGATAAGAAACACAAGACAAGATAGTATTTAATTTGACAAAGTGTAATAATATTTTAATTGTTAATTACAAATAATGATTTCACTGTAGTAGCATAAAATGTAATGAAAATTGAAGGTTAAAACACTTGACCTTCAAATGTGACATTAACCTTGAGCCGACATGACTGCCACATGTGTTTTGCATATCATCTCAATTTGGTTAACATTTGAGGCATGTTTCATGAAAATCCTTCAAGGGGTATATGAGATATGGAGTGGACACAAAATTGTTACGGACAGACAAACAGATAGACAGATGAAGGCCATTCCTATAACTCCCCTCCTGCTACGTGGCTGGGGATTAAAAATATAAATGAAATACATGTAAATGGAAACAACATATATATATATATAGGTACATGTAAGCAAAAACAACAAACATATTTTGATCTTTTGCACTGAAATATTATTGCTTTGGTTAAACATATGGCCACTGATATGGAGAATGGAACACCTGCATATTATCTATCTCTTTCCCTGATATAGACCCCCTTTCACACATTTGCAAACAGAGTAGACCCAGATCAGATGACTCCTGTAGGAGCTGTCTGATCAGTGTCTGATCAGTGTCTGTGTATGAAATAATACAGATATGGTTCAACAGCCAAATTTGTGTGTTCATATAATAATATAACTAGAAAATTGTGTCTGTAAGACACAGTGATGCTCCCGTGTAGTTGCTTGCATAGCTGCACGTAAAATTTCCTAAGTCATTTGACCTTGACCTTGGGCTTGTGGGCAGCATGGGCTGGGTGTGCAATGAAAGTATGGATGGTGTTTAATGTGTGTATGCAATTCCATGGCAATAGCTACAGTGGTTAGGGAGATATAAGACAATGAAAAAACTGTGACAAAAAACTGCACGTAAATGTGACAACCAACTGCACGTAAAATTTCCAAGTCATTTGACCTCGACCTTGGGCTTGCGGGCAGCATGGATGGGGTGCCAAATGATAGCACAGATGGTAATTGATGTGTATGTGAGGTTTCATGTGTATAAGTGTAGAAATTACTGACTTATAACACTTGAAGAACTGTGACAACCAACTGCACCTAAAAGCGTGACACACGGACAGACGGACGGACGGACATGTGCAAAACATAATGCCCCCTGACTATCGTCAACGGGGGCATAAAAATGCAGTTTGTACCAAAAAAGAGTTAAACCTGTACTGTGCGGGAAACAAGTCACTAATGCACGTTGAAAACAGTGTAGACATTGTAGACATTGAAAGGTTAATACATGTAATGTGTACATGTGTTGTTTCGGGCATAAACAGAGTATCCAGGAATAAGTGTTTGCTGGTTTTCCTTCATTCTTCTATGTCTACATGTATTTATTGATTTTATTTCATTCATTTTTCTGTTAATATGCCATGCATATAGACCTTGTCACAATATGGCCAACAAACTATTCTCTGTTAGAAATATAACTACTACTCCTAAACGACTGATGCGATTTACATGGCTATTGAACATGACCAAAATATAATGGTCACAAACATGTGTGTAAAGTTTGGTCAGGATTGGACAAATACTTTCCAAGAAAAAGTCTGGACAAGATATTTTTAAAGTCATTTTTTGCAAACAAAGGGCCGCAACTCCTAAACAACACAGGCGATTTATATGGCTATCGACCTTGACCAGGATATAATGGCCACAAACGTGTGTAAAGTTTGGCGAGGATTGGACAAAAACTTTCTAAGAAAGAGTCTGGATATTTTTAGAGTCATTTTTGCAACTCCTAAATGACTGAAGCGATTGGCATGGCTATCGAACTTGACCAAGATATCATGGCCACAAATAAGTGTGTAAAGTTTGGTGTGGACTGGACAAATGCTTTCCAAGAAAGAGCCCAGAAAATTCTTCTAGATGTGTTGCCTGCTCCATTTTTCAAACGGTTTGGAACCTGATGAGATCAACTTACTTGGGATCTCATCTGGATCTAAACTGTTTACAAAAGTATGTGTAACTAGAAAACTGACTCAGAGAGGGCCCTATAATCAAGGGCAGATAACTCTAGATAAAGTCATCTCATTCAACCCAAAAACTATAGGCGACTTCCTCTGATGATACTAAGCATATGCCCTTAATATGAAACCAATATGTGAAACATGTGTGTAATAATATGAATATGAAACCAATATGTGAAACATGTGTGTAAAGTTTGGCGAGGATTGGACAAAAACTTTCTAAAAAAGAGTCTGGACAAGATATTTGTAGAGTCATTTTTGCAAATAGAGTGCTGCAACTCCTAAATGACTGAAGCGATTGGCATGGCTATCGAACTTGACCAAGATATCATGGCCACAAATAAGTGTGTAAAGTTTGGCATGGACTGGACAAATGCTTTCCAAGAAAGAGCCCAGAAAATTCTTCTAAATGTGTATTATATACGGACGTACGGACAAGAGCAACCCTATATGCCACCACTTTGTGGGGGCATAACAAACGTTATCTTTCTGCTATTCATTTGAATTGTCATGGAGAGATGATTCGACCATTTCAACCTTATTCTGTTGTTTCGACACTATCAGTTACCTCAGTACAAACTCACCTTTACATCAACTCTTGGGCTACAACATACTGTCTTCTGCAAAATTTGTTGCCTGCTCCATTTTTCAAACGGTTTGGATCCTGATGAGATCAACTTACTTGGTATCTCATCTGGATCTAAACTGTTTACAAAAGTAACTAGAAAACTGACTCAGTCAGAGAGGGCCCTATAATCAAGGGCAGATAACTCTAGATAAAGTCATCTCATTCAACCCAAAAACTATAGGCGACTTCCTCTGATGATACTAAGCATATGCCCTTAATATGAAACCAATATGTGAAGTACTGTTTGAGTTATCACGTCACATCAAAAGTGTTGACGGACGGACAGACAGAAAATGTGATTACTATATAGGGGCTCCTGCATTTTTAATGCAGGGCCCTAATAATTACAGATTTGTTTGAATGTTTGAACAAGGCTTAAACTGTAAAATCAGATCTATATTATTCCAAAAGCAAACAGAGTAGACCCAGATTAGACGGCTCCTACAGGAGCCCTCTGATCTGGGTCTACTCTTTTAGCAAAAGTTTTAGAAGGTGTATCTATGAGTAAAGGTTTAAAGTATATCATGCTTAATCATAAAATGGGCACTTTAGTGAAGTTCCACTGAATGTCCAATAAACCTATTCCCCATATTGACACCTTTAGACGCCTATGTAAAAATTACTTTTTGAAACCAATGTGATAAATGGAGCACTTGCTCCACAGGAGCAAATGCTATATTTATCATAATAGTTTCAAAACTACACTATTCTAAAGTTTCCCTTTTTTCTAATAAATGCTCCTTTTTGGTAGATTTAACCAAAGAGGTTGAATCCAAAAATAGCCTATGAGGAAATGGATTAATATGTCATACACAGATCACATTTCCTCTTGGTTCGTCTACAACGCGACAGCAACTCTTCTATATCAGGCAATCTAGCTTTCTTTTCTCTCCCATTAGATGTTTCGGGAGTCCATCTTTGTCAAGTAAAGATTCATTAGGGTTGGAACACATTAGGGGACCTGGGCCAGGTCTGGTGTGGATCAGATATTTGATGGCCCCACCCTGGATTGGCAGTGAAATGGTGGCTAAACACTCCTGCAAAGTAGACAGCTATCAGTTATAGATCTTAAGAATATTTATGATAGATACCAATTTGCAAAACTTCTACAATCCATATAAACTCTTGTGAGAAAAGTATATCTTCAGAAGAGACTAAAACCTTAGTTATTAGACCAGACATTTCAGACATAAAATGGGACAAACTTTATGTAATTAGATGTCATACTTACGTTAAAGGTCAAAGTTAGTCATTGACAGATATCTTACCTATATTTAAATCATTAAAAAATCGTTATTTTGGATGCACCAGCATTTCAAATGGAATGCAATTTCTGAAATAAACTTTGGTAGTGCACCATCAAAGGAACATCTATGTAAAGATGTATCATCAACTATCAAGCAGTTTCAGATATGTCATTTGCATGGAATGTTGATGGTCAGATGACTAATGAAGAGCCATCACATTAGTTCATCCTAAAATGGTCTTAAAAGGCAAACAAAATCAAGGTCTATAAAAAGATGAAAAATCTCAGTACATGTATTGCATATGGAGTTCATTTTAGATTTCATAATTAATCCAATGGACAGAAGGGAGGAAACTCTTGAAACATTTTGCAAAATAACTGAGTGAGTTATTGTCCTATATGACCGGGAAGAAGGGAGGTAATTCTAGAAGCCCCACCTTTTCTACATCTTCTATACCAACAGGAATGCCAGTTGTAAACTCTTCCTCAACATCCATTGGCGGGAAGAAATGGGATATAAGAGAGATAACTCTAGGAACGTCTTCTTCCAGCAGATACAAGCAAGCATTGGGTCCAGCATCAAATGTGTAGGCTACCTGTGTATGTCAGAAAATTATCATAGTTGTCATGGCAACATTTCAAATTGAACTCTTTCAACAATGAAGTAATTTTCAATGACAAGGTAACTTCTAAATACAACCACACCATCCCCATCCACCACCAAGTTGAGGGTATAAAAAAGTGTGACAAAAATATATTACAAATAGATAGATGGGCAGATGGAGATACATACAGATACATACAGACAGATGAATGAACAGACAGCAAAAGAAAAAATCACTAGCCACTCGGCTGAGGCAGATGACACAAAAAGTGTATCAGAGTGTCAAAACAGCATTTTGAGTATTGACAAATTTCTTGGGTATAGGATGGTGGAACCTGGGTTCAGCACCTTGTCCCCACCCATTTTGACCTTTGACCCTGAAGGATGACCTTGACACTGACATGTCACCCCTCAAAATGTGCAGCTTCATGAGATACACATGCATGTCAAATATCAAGTCTCTATCTTTATTGGTTATGGCCAATTTTAAAGTCGGTAATTTGACCTATATATTTGAACTCTGACCTTGAAAATGACCTTGACATGTCACTACTCAAAATGAGATACATATGCATGATGCCAAATATCAAGTCTCTATCTGTACAGGCTCAAAAGTTATGACCAATATTAAAGTTGGTGACAAACAGACAGGGGCAAAAACAATATCAGATCTGAATTGGGGGGGGGGGGGGCTGTTAGCCATGTGGGAGTGCCATAACAGAGTGCCGTAAATCGCGAAAAATGCACTAGGCAAATTAGCAATCGTTAGCCAATTGTAGCGCTCATTTAAGCATTAGCCAATCGTAGCGCTCCATGCGCGTCGTCCGTTGTATTACTACGCTGTTTGTAAACTCGTTTACTATAATGAATATGACACTCGCTAAAGCTTGCTTCATAAAAACAATTTGTAATGAACACTCATGTAAGATCCTCTATGTATGGATACCTTCAACATTTTAATGGGGCACAAAATAATGAAACAAAAGGACTTTTTCTTCAAAGTTGCAATCAGTTTTAAATAGTTGAAGCTGATGAGACACTAAGTCAGAGGATCCAAACATTTTACATAGCTATCACAAACTCACCATCAATTAGGAGTGAATTATCTTAGTCTAAGTTGGTACCTTGTTTTCTCCATGGTATTTGTTGTAAGCGTGTATGAGCATGACAATTTGCCGGGAGACGTCTGTCATATAGGAGATCGGAGGGTATGTGTCTAGACACACAGCATGCAGCTGGTTACTTTCCTGTAAGTAATAACAATCATTGTACTTGTAAAATAATTTCTATACAAAACAAAACATGAAATACAGCAGAACCTGTCTTAAATGACCATTCATTTATTGATCATAAGAGTCTTAAAAAGCGGGTGGATGCTTAATGCAGGGAAAAAGAAATGCAGAAAGCTCCAATGGGAGCTTTCTGTATTACTTTCTATCTACAATCATTAATCTACTATCTGCCTTAAAGACCAAGATTTAGACCTCTTATTAATGGTCACTGAACTGTT
Source organism: Azorinus chamasolen (assembly GCA_963576725.1). Taxonomy (NCBI): domain Eukaryota; kingdom Metazoa; phylum Mollusca; class Bivalvia; order Cardiida; family Solecurtidae; genus Azorinus; species Azorinus chamasolen. The sequence continues at coordinate 95,403,146 of OY755238.1, read as the reverse complement.
TGCTCCATAAATACGCTTTTCTACACCTTTGCAAACAGAGTAGACCAAGACCAGATGGCTCCTACAAGAGCTGTCTGATCAGAATTTGCCCTATTTGTTTATGGAATAATATAGACCTGATGCTACAGTTTCTGCAAATATCAGCCCTTTACTGCATGAACAGGCAGCTACCTACCATAACATATCTAACTTCTTTTTTACTAAATGTCCAATTCTGACAAATGTTACTGTACATGTTAAAATGGATTAATCAGAAGACACTGCAATCAATGCTCTTACCTTCATGGTGAGTTCAGCAAAGGTGTGAAAGTCTTTGTTTATGATGGCCTCGCATATGTTCTCTACACGTTCTTGCACACATATTATCCGCTCTGCCATCAGCTGGCTTGTGTGTAATGTTGTTTGCATCCCTTCTGAGCTACCGATATGTTTCTTTTGGTCACTCACCTGACAATGCAAAGATGTTGGTATAATCGACACAAAAGAGTCATTTGGCTCTGACAAACCCTGTACATAGGTCCTGTGGAATCAATACATTACTCAAGGGCAGTGAATTGGTACATCTAGGTGCTGAAAATTCATGGTCTATTCAGACTCTATTATGACCTGTAGGTGCCGTGAGATTAACTAATGTTATGCAGAGCAACAGATAAGCTTTGTTTTATCGTTTTAACTAATTGATTAGCAGGAAAAATGAATTGATTTCAAATTCTTATCATTAAAAAACGAAAACCAAAAAAGGAAAACGAATCGTGCTTGGAGATGCCGTTGTTTTCAGTAGGTTTGTTTTTCGTATGTTTACTATCGCACCAGTAGCAAAGGGAGATTACTGCACACCCAAAAACTGCACCTCATATCATTATCGTATTGTTACGGACCAAATAATCTATGAACTATAAAATCCAAGTGCTCCGCATATAGCGTTATGGTTGAAAAATCTACGAAAAAATGTCACAATCTAAGCGTGGAAGAGTTAGAAAAACGATAGAAATTGCTGGCATACCATCCAATGCCAGCTTTCTTATTAAAAAGGAACCAACGCCGAAGGAAATTGTTGGCAGTTTGCGGAGTGATATAGTTTTGAACGTCGTTTCATCGAGAAAATTGTTGATGGTTGTTTTTAACTACGAAAACGAATTGTCTGAACAGATAAAGTATTCAAACTGTGAATATGGTTTTAATTGTTAATTCATGGATAATCTGGATAATTGATTGGTTATTAAAATAGGTGTATCTGTACATGTACACTGGATGATAAATATGGTCATTTATAAAAACCTCTCTAAATTGGATTCCCCTCTAAACCAGAAATTTTGTCCTGTTTAGAGGGGTTCTACTGTATACGAAAACTGAAACCAACATGCCATCCTGTTTCACAACTGTAGCTATAAAATACTTAACTATGACTCACCACCAATATCAGGGCCCTTAACTCCGGCCAGTGACTCTCCGCAGCTATCTGCTCGACTGTAGAGTCTGTGCCATCCTCTCTCTCCCCCTTACTCCACTCCACAAACCCACCCATAGTGCTTCTGCATGCACTGCCAGAGCCACGCCTACAGTGGAACACAGTATTTTATGTATGACAAGTACCCTAAATATAATTATGGCCACCAAATCTCCCCTCTCCACAAGTTATACTGGCACCATTTGATATCTTTAACCATTGACCCTTCACTTCATAGGCTACTGTTAGTTTGAACCTCTTTTAATGAATCTACTGAAATGGGGCATTTTCTAGAAACAAGAGTGTTCGGAGGAACACATGTGTCACCTACTTGCAGCTGACACAAAAACTGTTAATATACCGGAGTGAAATCAGAACAATGGGGAATAACTCAAAAAGTATTGCATGCAGAATGATGGACCTTTGTTACATCAATGGAACTGAATGAGAAGAAGACGCTTGTGAATTTTGAAAGCTCTATAATAATTAGTTTAGAAATGATGGCAAAAAAAGAAAAGTGTGAACAAAGGGGAATAACTCAAAAAGTATTGCATGTAGAGTGATGGACCTTAGTTACAGCAATGGTCCTCAATGAGAGGAAGACACATGTGACATTTGAAAGCTCTTTAATGATTAGTTTAGAAATGACAGCATTTCAATATTGTTCTTTAACCAATAAAGACATCATCAATATTAACCCTTTCCTCCATTAATACCCCTTTCTCTACCTTTGCAAACAGAGTAGATCCAGATCAGACGGCTCATATAGGAGCCGTCTGATCAGGGTCTGCTCTGTTTGCCTATGATATAATATAGATATGATTCTACAGTGCCTGCCAGTGCCACAAAACCCTGTGTCCATGTGCTATTATAACGAATTAATCTAATTAATATGCATAACATAAAATTTTCTTACATGAATATTCATAGAGGAAAAGATATAAGCAGTACAAAATTTAGACGTACCTTGCAATATCTGATATGTCACCTTCTACCTGATACAACTTTGCCAGGGTATATGCTAAAAACAAAAGAAAGAATAAACTGGATGTTCGGTGCAATACTCAGTTAACCCTTTCCCTGTTCTATATTTAGCCCAAATTTCAATACATACAGAATATTCATTGACAAAATATTTATAACGAAACATGGGAGATGGAGCATTATAGCCATTTTAGAAAGTTAAGAAACAGATCTATCAAATTCCATAAGCAAACAGAGCAGACCCTGATCAGACGACTCCTCTAGGAGCCGTCTGATCTGGGTCTACTCTGTTTGCAAACGCGTGAAAACACGTTTATATGAGGGAAAGGGTTAACACTTTCCCTAATATAAACGTGTTTTCACACATATGCAAACAGAGCAGACCCAGATCAGATATAGGGGCCATCTGATCAGGGTCTGCTCTGTTTGCTTATAGAATTTGATACATTTCTTTTTTTAATTTCTGAAATGGCTACAATGTTTCACCTTCTATAGTTCATTATTACCATTTTGTCCATGAATATTCAACAGGTATTGAAATTTGGAATAAATATAGAACTAGGAAAGGGTTAGCCCTTTCAGTGCCAGTATTGTCGTCTGCTGGGTACATTTCCTTCTGCTTCAAGTCAAATAGTTTGGATGCCTGTTACTCTGCATCTCATCTAGATCCAAACTGTTTGCATGATATCACAGACCTATCTTCATGGCACTAAAGGGGTTAATTCCTTATCTTTATAAGAAATTGTAAAATTGTTGTCAACTTTCAAAGAACATTTCATTATCAATATATTTTGAAAAAAACTCAACAATATCACAGTGTCAGAGAACTTAGATCTGATAAGGTACAGAGTTTCTTATCCATTAAACCATGAATATTAATGTAAAAATAAAGACATCATGAATATTTGAATAAATTAATTTTTATCATGGCATATGAAAACGGGATTTTTTGGCAGTGGCAGAAACTAGAGGTTAAGATCTATATTATTTAGTAAGCAAACAGAGCAGACCCTGGTCAGATGGCTCCTACAGGAGCCATCTGATCTGAGTCTACTCTATTTGCAAAGGCGTAGAAATGCATATTTATGGAGTAAAGGGTTAACGTCTCATACGGATGCAAACTGTATGCATAGGGTTGGCTCAAAGTGTGTAGTTACAACAGTTGAAGAAAGTAAAGATTTCTTGCTAAAGTAACCATGTAAAATAACATTTATATACAGCAGAACTTTGAGATTTCGAACATGGATAACTCGAACTTTGGGATAACTCGAACTAAATGTTCCTACCTTCAAAACTTTACAATACAGAACTACTCTAAAATGTATCATTGCACATATCTAGAAACACGTCTGACAGCTTAATGCAGGTCGAAAGTAATGCTGAAAGCTCCTACAGGATTTCTGCATTAAGCTGTGATCTTGAGAAATTGTTCAGATTAGAAGTTGGATGACTCAAACCTCTGTTATCTCGAAGTAATGTGTATGGTCTCTTGAAGTTTGAGATATCGAAAGTTCAACTGTATAAGTTAATCCTTTGAATGCAGAAAATTTCTTAACTCTTTACTTCAAAGAGACCCCTTTGCAAACAGAGTAGACCCCAATCAGTCTGCTCTGTTTGTTTATAGAATATCTTAGATATAAGCCTATACATGCACTAGTTTTCACAGAATTACTTGGTTTATACAACTATAATAAAATAAAATAATAATCATACTGGGTAAAGTTTGCTATGAATATGAATATTCATGAGGACAAGTTAAATTTGCAAAAAAAGTTCTCTAGAAGCCTTTTGATCAGGGTCTGCACTGTTTGAATCTTGTAATGACAGAACCAGTTATACCTATAAGGGATGTACATGTATTTCAAATACAGTAAAACCCCTCTAATACGACCACTCAATGAATAAACATGGATGTCTTTATAAGCAGGTGGTAGCTTAATACAGGGCAAAAGTAATGCAGAAAGCTCCTCTAGGTGCTTTCTGCATTACTTTTGTCCTGCATTAAGCTATCACGTGTCTCTAGCACCCGGAACTATACCTCTTCTAGGTGGTAGCATTAGAGGGGTTTTACTGTATATGAAAATACTCATTTCTGTACCATATCCTATTGTGTGACAATGTTTCATAAAGGATATATTCTTGAAAAATAATTTAACCCTTACCTTATGAATATTTATACAAACAAGAGAGTCGTCACGGGTGACAAATGCCCCCAAAGTGTTTGACACCGAAATGCATTTTGGCGGAAAAACAATACAATGTAATGCAGGTGTAACATGAAATTTTGATGCTGTTAAAAATGACACAGGAGTCAGTTCTTAACATTAGAAACAGAACCTTTGACGATTATGATAGCTAAGAAAAGAGCCAAGGGTCAAAACTTAGTTAAAAAGGACCCTAAGTCATTCTCAACGTTAAAAAGGACCCTGGGTTGATTGTCAACGTTTAAGGTATTAGTTGGGCATCCAACGGAGGAAAATGTGTCGAGCCATGGCATTAAATAGTAGAATTTGGCATGCACTGGATATGTAATGTTTGATGTCTTAGTAATCAGAAACTGCCCCATGCCACCTGAAAATTTGCCCTTGTTTCTCTTAATTAGGTCAAAGGTCAACTAAGTGCATATTTTATATACGTTATTTGAGAAATCATTATATCTTTACCAATTTTAGGTGTAAAATAACAAACATGGTACCAAAATGAAGGTTAAACATTGGCCTTTAATTTGCACTTACTTTGTGTAAAATATATTATTTGAATATTCATGAATATTAATGAGAACATCAAAAAACCAGTAAAAAATCATTAAAACCAACATATAACGATGATACATGATGTCATGTCTTCGTCATTATTGCTATTTAACAAAAATAAATTTCGTTAAAATAAAGGTTAGACAGACTGCTACTGAAAACAAACTGTATACAGTAATACCAGCTATATATTATGCACACATACTTCTTAAAGTAAAGTGGGTGGGGTAAATAAACACCTAAACAAAACTTTCAGTTCTGTTACTAATTAATTCACTATATTTTTATGGATATTTTCTTGGTTGGTACAATTAACACCATCGCAAAGGATATATAATGTTTGATGTCTGAGTAATCAGAAATTGCGCCATGCCACCTGAAAATTTGCCCTTGTTTCTCTTAATTAGGTCAAAGGTCAACTAAGTGCATATTTTATATACGTTATTTGAGAAATTAATATATCTTTATCAATTTTAGGTGTAAAATAACAAACATGGTATCAAAATGAAGGTTAAACATCGGCCTTTAATTTGCACTAACGTTTTGTAAAATATATTGTTTGAATATTCATGAATATTAATGAGAACATCAAAAAACCAGTAAAAATCATTAAAACCAACATATAACGATGATACATGTCATGTCTTCATTATTATTTCTATTTAACAAAAATAAATTACGTTAAAATAAATGTTAGACAGACTGCTACTGAAAAATACTGTATGCAGTCATACCAGCTATATATTATGCACACATACTTCTTAAAGTAAAGTGGGTGGGGTAAATGAACACCTAAACGAAATGTTCAGTTCTGTTTAAAGTAACTAATTAATTCACTATATTTTTATGGATATTTTCTTGGTTGGTACAATTAACACCATCTCAAACACATGATAGTGTGTTTTGAAACTACTTTGAAGCATTTACAGCGAATAGATTAGCACCTGGTTTTGCACCCTAACTTGTTCAATGCAAGCATCAAGTGCATTTGGTACATTTCCAAACCACTTATAAAGGTTCAAATCCATCGTGCTATGTGTTAGTATCAATAACATTAATGTCTGTATCCATTAGCTCAGATCCAAATAGCAGCTTAACAGTTTGCTCTTGAAAGTTTCAGTTCTAGTACATCCTTTGTTGGTGGAACCAGTTCAAGTGTTTTCTCTACCTTAACCATATTGTGAAAGTCTTGTATCATCTATGGGTTCTCCGTTCAGACACCATACATCAAACATCAAACGTTTATGCCTTGTCTGACAGTGCATCTCTTAAAATATCTGAAAGCAGATCGGACATGTAAAATATTTCTTCCAACAGGTCTTCTTTCCGATTCTAGTGAAAGTAAGGGTTATGTTACATCGAGTTATTTCATGATACCCTGGCATGTTCCGGCAGACATCTTGAGATAACTTGCGGAAAATACAATTTTGTTTTTCCCAGCCATTATTCAGACTTCAGTGCCTAAAGGTCCAAGATGGTATACATGTATCAGTACAAGCAGTACATTAAAATCTTTGCATTTGACAACTATCCAGCATTGGCCCCTTTCAAGAAGGCATACAAGCCATGTATCAACCTCGTCATGATTTTATGGCAGATGGGACAATTCATGTCTGCACTTGTCTTGAATGACGATATTCAAGCGTATCTGTTGAATACTGCAATACTAGTATACTACATCAACTCTGTGTTTGTGTCTTCTGCTTCTTATTTTGTCATGCTTTGCCGCTTTAATGCAGACATACTCGCACCATTGTGATATGCACATAGGTGAGGGAGGGTCCAACGTGCAAGTTAAAATAACAGGTTAAAACATTGCAAACAGAAGAAGAGAACATGACATCTAAAATCTTAACCTGGACAGTTGGGAGCTATCACTTGATGTTATGGTAGCTTATTCTAGATGATGTTGACAGCAGAGTGGAAGAAATATTCCCTCAGGAAAATAATCCTGCAAAACCTTGGAACGAATCATAAGGAATGACATCTTGTAGGTGCACCGTAAGGGAGTCAGAAGGTGGGGCATCAGCTGCAACAAAATCATTTACAAACCTATAGAACATCACGGCCTTTACTTGTTTTTGCCTCTGTTTGAGCAAATCGTGTTGAACATGGCACAAATGCTGAGCACCTGTTTTGCAATAATGCAAAATTACAAATATGGTAGCTCTACGTTGGATCATCTCCACATGCGTTGTCATGGCCTTGGTTTGTTGATCCAAAACAAAAGATGTGCACTCAACCTGCAGACTGATAAGGAGTTTTTAACATGCCTCCTTGGTTGACTTTTGGGAGGCTCCAAGGTTCCTGCTTAGAACGGATGTGGATCAATTTGCCTCCTTTATGACCATATCGACTCGGGATGTTCTAGACAATTTCAAAGACAGTTATGTCCCAGTTATTTTGCCCTCTTTGTAGTCTTCCGTTTCATGCTATGGACAGTATAACTAGTCTCTATGTTGTTGGTGATAAGCAGGACCTAGCACTTGTCTGCATTGAACCCAGTCTCTTCGCTTTTCTACAGACTGCGGAAGTCATTCTGGAAGACGTCTGCATCTTCTATTGTCTCGGCACAAAATTGAGGCATCAGCAAAGAGTGGACATGAAGAGTGTGGTCATCATTGCATTCAAGGGAAAAGAAAGGACTGAGAACAGCACATTAATGAACACTTGATGCTATCGGTACTGACTCAGAGGAAACACCCTCCAGCGTGATTTGTTGACTGTTGGAAACAATCAAGCATTTTGCATTACACATCATAGTGTTGGAGCTTAAGAAGAAGGTATCTGTAAGACACTTTGTAAAACGTTTGCGTCAATCTGATAGGATTGGTCCAGACCTGACCCAAGGTCATTGACCATGTCGATTGATTAGTTGTGTCTCACAGACGCGCTGCTTCCGGAGTCAATGCTGGTATGGGTTGATGATGTAATGGTAAAACCAGGTTACTGTGTATGATGTATTCTAGAATCTTACATGTGACAGAATTTAGGGACACAGGTCAATAGTTTGAAGGGATTATTCTTGACCATTGTCTTGTATATATGATTAACACGAAATCTTCCAGTCACTGGGGACTTTATCCTGGTCGTAAGGCCTGGAAGATCAGAACAAGAGCAGGAGCCAGTGAATGTGCCATCTCTTTCAAGAACCTTGATAAAATGGTGTCTGGACAGGTAGCTTTGTGGAGATTAAGGTCATTAAGAAGCTTGCAGACATGAATAGGAAGGGCATTCGAATAAGGATACTCTCAAGCGACACAAATGAGAGATAGGACCTCATGTGTAAAGACAGAAAATTACTGGTTCAGTATTTTGATTTGTGTATCAACATTGTTAATGGCACCATTTTTCAGTGGTGCTATTCCCGAGCTATCACATTTCTTGCCTTGCTCCTAACAAAAGTGTAAAGCTTCTTACAGCTGGTATCTGTCACTAAGTCAATCACATACCCATCATGAGCTTGAGCCTCCTTGCACTTCTATGCAAGTTTTCTGTAGCCCCTTGAATATGCGCCAGTCCTTCTGTACCTTGGTCCTCAGCACTATTTGTACGCACATTTCTTCTTTCGTGAGAAACGGCGGGTGCCTGAACCTGGTGGATGTCAACTCAGAAGGGACCACTGAATATATCACATAGAGTACAGATTCGTAAAGCGACTGATTTTCCAAGTGTGCTGCAAACTCAGCCATTTTGATGGCCATAGAACATGTATTAGCCTCTTTCGAAGGGTGGACAAGATGTGGGGTAGGCTTCCTTCGTGAAGGAAAGATATGTTTGTCAGAACTCTGACATACTCACTTATTCCAGGTATTGAGGTATATCTGATAACTAGTGATTGCTTGTGGCAATAACATATAGATTGTTGTCATCACGGATAGGGAAGGTTACTCATAGCTAGCGGCACTGAATATGCCTATGAGTTCATTGTTGAGTTAGAGTGGGTACCTATGGCCAGTAACTGTTAAAATGGCCAATCAATATCCGGGATATTCATGTCCCAACAAATGTAGAAAGGGTTTTGTCATGGGTACTGCTGGTGTAGGTAAAATATTTAAATTCATTATGTAAAAACATCGCCATACTCACCAGGAGCTATGGTGTTTCAATCGCTAATGATACAAACAGCTAATATTAGACATAGTGTACAATAAAACACCAATATTACACTGAGATAATTGCAATAAGAGACTAATCTTCTGGCGTTTCATTATCATCTCTAAATGATATATCTGCGTGAAGAGGTACTATAACTTGCACAGATTTGCATCAAAGTTTATATTGTATGATAATGTACTATACCGTACATGTATGTAAAACGATATTTTCCGAACTTGCAATCATCAAGGGTCACTCAAAACTTTCTGAAATGCACCATAAATAGTTCTATACTTACTGTGGAGACATTGCTAAGAAATTAAATGCAAAACAGTATTGAAATTGTCAAAATTACGGATATGTTATACTATATAGAGATTTTTTTTACATTTTTGCACTCATTTGACCTTTGACCTAGTTTCTTACCTTCAAAGAGGGTTTTGGCAGTGGCATGGGCCAAAACCATAAATGATTAGTATCTGGCAACACAATTATGGTATTCAAACATTTCTACTAAAAAATGCCATGGACCTCGAAAAATAAGCGACTTTTTGCACATCGGATTGCCAACTATATAGGAGATATGCTCTGGACAAGCTTTTTGTATCTGGTAAGGTATAGGAGATATGCTCCGGACTGTAAAATTGAGGTCAAAGGTCAAGGTCAAGGTCAGTGATCTGAAAATGGTACACGACTCTCCGCCATCCCAAGATGAACTCACAAACCAAATTTGGAATCCGTAGCTGGTAAGGTATAGGAGAAATGCTCCGGACAAGCTTTGTGTAAAATCTAGGTCAAAGGTCAAGGTCACAGTGACCTGAAAATGGTACGCTACACACCGCCATCCCAAGATAAACTCACACACCAAATTTGGAATCCGTAGCTGGTAAGGTATAGGAGATATTCTCTGGACAACCTTTTTTGTAAAATCGAGGTCGAAGGTCAAGGTCAAGGTCACAGTGACCTGAAAATGGTACGCGACATTCCTCCATCCCAAGATGAACTCACACACCAAATTTGGAATCCGTAGCTGGTAAAGTATAGAAGATATACTCCGGACAAGCTTTTTGCAGCTGGTAAGGTACAAACTTTTTGTAAAATCGAGGTCAAAGGTCAAGGTCACAGTGACCTGAAAATGATACGCGACACTCCGTCATCCCAAGATGAACTCACATACCAAATTTTTTATCCGTAGCTGGTAAGGTATAGGAGATATGCTCCGGACAAGCTTTTTGTAAAATCGAGGTCAAAGGTCAAGCTCAAGGTCACAGTGACCTGAAAATGGTACGCGACACTCCGCCATCTCAAGGTGATCTCACACACCACATTTGGAATCCGTATCTGGTAAGGTATAGGAGATATGCTCTGGACAAGCTTTTTGTAAAAACGGTCAAGGTCAAGGTCACAGTGATCTGAAAATGGTACACGATACTCCTCCATCCCAATATGAACTCACACACCAAATTTGGAATCCTTAGCTGGTAAGGTATAGTTGATAATACTCCGGACAAGCTTTTTGTAGCTGGTAAGGTATAAGCTTTTTTTAAAATCGAGGTCAAAGGTCAAGGTCAAGGTGACCTGGAAATGGTACGCGACACTCCGCCATCCCAAAATGAACTCACACACCAAATTTGGAATCTGTAGCTGGTAAGGTAAAGGAGATATGCTCCGGACAAGCTTTTTGTAAAATCGGTCAACGGTCATGGTCAAGGTCACAGTGATCTGAAAATGGTACGTGACACTCCTACATCCCAAGATAAACTCACACACCAAATTTGGAATCCTTAGCTGGTAAGGAATAGGAGATATACTCCGGACAAGCTTTTTGTAGCTGGTAAGGTATAAGCTTTTTTTAAAATCGAGGTCAAAGGTCAAGGTCAAGGTCACAGTGACCTGGAAATGGTACGCAACACTCCGCCATCCCAAGATGAACTCACACACCAAATTTGGAATCTGTAGCTGGTAAGGTAAAGGAGATATGCTCCGGACAAGCTTTTTGTAAAATCGGTCAAAGGTCATGGTCAAGGTCACAGTGATCTGAAAATGGTACGCGACACTCCTCCATCCCAAGATGAACTCACACACCAAATTTGGAATCCTTAGCTGGTAAGGAATAGGAGATATACTCCGGACAAGCTTTTTGTAGCTGGTAAGGTATAAGCTTTTTTTAAAATCGAGGTCAAAGGTCAAGGTCAAGGTCACAGTGACCTGGAAATGGTACGCAACACTCCGTCATCCCAAGATGAACTCACACACCAAATTTGGAATCTGTTTCTGGTAAGGTAAAGGAGATATGCTCCGGACAAGCTTTTTGTAAAATCGGTCAAAGGTCATGGTCAAGGTCACAGTGATCTGAAAATGGTACGCGACACTCCTCCATTCCAAGATGAACTCACACACCAAATTTGGAATCCTTAGCTGGTAAGGTATAGGAGATATACTCCGGACAAGCTTTTTGTAGCTGGTAAGGTATAAGCTTTTTTTAAAATCGAGGTCAAAGGTCAAGGTCAAGGTCACAGTGACCTGGAAATAGTACGCGACACTCCGCCATCCCAAGATGAACTCACAAACCAAATTTGGAATCTGTTTCTGGTAAGGTAAAGGAGATATGCTCCGGACAAGCTTTTTGTAAAATCAAGGTCAAAGGTCAAGGTCAAGGTCACAGTGACATGAAAATGGTACGTGACACTCCCTCATCCCAAGATGAACTCACACACCAAATTTGGTATCCGTAGGTGATGTGACAAAGGAAATATACTCCAGACAAAAGGTACACACACCCACACACCCACCCACCCACCCACCCACACACACACGCACGGTGCGATCACTATATGCCGCCAAAGCCTAGCTTTGGGGGCATAAAAATCATGAAATTATGAATATTTATTAACTGATTTTTGATAAATGGTCAAGTTGAATGTACACAAGTAAAATCATTTCATATAAAGCAAAGTGAGCAGACCCATATCAGATGACCCAACAAGAGCCATTTGATCTGGGTCTACTCTGTTTGCAAAGGCATAAAAAGGTGTTTCTATTAGGTAAAGGGCTAATTTACACATCTAATCTTTGCATGTAACAGTCAACAGTACTTTGTCTATCAGCAGTGTAAACCTGATCTGTTACACTATACATGTACCCATGTCTACAGTATTTGCAGTCCAAATACAGTAAATTCCCTCTGAACTGGAATCCTAGTAGAGAAGAATTTATATACTTTTAGGCAGGTGGCTGCTTAATGGAGGGTGAAAGTCATGCAGAAAGCTCCCAATAAAAGCTGCCATTTGTCTCCAAAGATCGATATTTCATCTAAATTTAATGTCTAGTTTAGAGGGTTTTACTGTACCCATTTGTTCCATAGTCACTGGCTATTTGATGTATAAGTATTTTACTGGAAACTATACCATCTTTCTCAGAATGCTCTGAGCCTTACCTAGACATGCAAACCCCGCTGCTGAGGAAGCCAGCCCTGCCGCTGTCGGGAAGTTGTTCTCAGAGCAGACATGCAGTTTCCAGTCCAGAAGGTCCATGCATTTATCCTTCCCCTGTGCCCTGGCTCTTGCCTTCACTAGAACAATGTAAATGTATGTAAATCCTCCAGAGAATGATGTGTCCCTTTCCCTGTTTAACATTTATTCAAGATTATATCACCTCATCAATATTCATCGCCAGTATCAATAAAATGAGACATGGAAAGAGATTTTTTTTCAACATGGCTTGAACTGCAAATTTGCAGTTTCAGCCATGGTGAAAAGAATCTCCTTTCCATGTCTCATTTTATTGATTCTGTCCATGAATATTCATTAGCTTTACAATGGCCTGTATACAGAATGTTTTGGTATTGGTGGAAACCAGAGTCAGATCTATTACAATATCATTTGCAAACAGAGGAGGTGGTGGCGGTGGTCTAGTGGTAACGCGCTTAACTATCAGTCCGGAGGTCCGGGGTTCAAATCCTGGTCCCTCCCGGAAATTTCAGAGACGCTTTTCCGTGTCTCCCACCCGCACATCCTCTCCACCCAGGGGTTAAAATGGGTACCTGTGAGGGTCACTCACCAGTACTGCGGCTGCATGATTGCGCCATATGTTAGCAGTGCTGAATATTGTAGGCCAATGACTCAATGACCAGGGGAGTAAATGTACAGTCGGCTGAGCGGTCATTTGGACTTAAAGTAGACTATAACTAGGTACTTTACTTTTTTTTTTTTTACCCTGATCAGAAAGCTCCTGGGTCTTCTCTGTTTGCAAATGCGTGAAAAGTAGTAATGTGCCAATTAATTGCAGTACTCGCTGATCACGTCGTGAAGGTTCTGATGTGATGATCGACGAAGGACAAGCCTTCCTTGACGATTATACATAATCTTACAGCAAACATACAGTTTAGTAAACGGTAAAAGCCAGACCAGGTCAAAAATCTGATCAGGGTTTTACACATTGTTTGTCACATTATTTTAACTGATTAGAATAATTTTGTAATCTAAGATTTAAAACAGAGTTTATTTTTATCAACTATCATGTTTTAGATAAAGAGGTTGGTCTGGATATACACCATCTGCAAACCTACAACCCATATTTGATCTTTACCCAAACTCAAATAAGCCCGCCATATTAGAATTTAATCATGAATGGGGGATTTTTGATTGATGATCGATTGCGAACATGTGCCAATGATTGAGTAAATGTTTTGGGTCCAATTCTCAATACTAGTGAAAAGGTGAATATATGAGGGAAAGGTTTAAAAGGCTTATATATGAGGTAAAGGGTAAAAATGTAGACCATCATCTTTGTAAAAATGAGTTATTTTAATGTTAGTTACGTAACTGGTACTACTGTATTTTTAAATCTAAGGGCAGAATTTATAGAAAACCCTATGCTGTACATAGTACATGTACTGCATACTTTCTTTCAGGAGGTTCTGTATTCTTGGTGTGTCCATGGATTCCTCTCTGAAACAGAAAAGTCCTTGCCAATTAATACTATCATTAGAAAAGCAAAGCAAATATCTAGCCAAGATGAATATTTCTTTCCAAACTAGAACTATTACTAAAGGTGATGGAATACCCCTGCACAGTAGCCTTGATCACAAATCCAATTACAATGCTCAGCAGCAAACACATGAAAATTGCGTCTTGCACATGAACTACTCATGGTTATTATGTACACTAAATATAAAGTCAGTAACTTTAAAACTGAAGGAGGAGTTTGCAACCCCAGCTAACCATGTTCAAATGCGGACGGATGGACGGACCAAGCGCCCAACTGACCGCTGGACAGGGTAATTTCAGTTTACCCCCTCAAACAAGTTTGTGGGGGTATCATTATGAAATTATTTTTCCCAGTGGTTTAGCAATATTAGAAGAAGAAATGCTAAGATCATTTCTTCAAAGTCATATTGAAATCTGAGAACTGAAGAGGACTTCACAAGCACCATTGCCAAGAACTTTGTTCACAATAAACCCAGGCATTCTAGAGGAGATATTGAAGTAAATTGTTGACAATGGACCATGATATAACATGGCCCACAAATAAGCATGGTTGCAATACAGGCAAATAGAAAATGCCAAATAGAACCCCCAAGTGTCTCTTTTGTTATAATATACATAAACTTAGTACATGTACAATATTTCTGCCCTTAAAGTCTCTATTAAAAGAGCATGATTAACCCTTTTCTACATGAGCATTTCTGTAAGAAATAATGACAACATGAATATTAATTAGACTTTTTTTGTAACATGAAAACAGGAAATATTTGTCATGTTAGAAACTGTAGATTCAGATCTAGATCGTTCCATAAGCAAACAGAGCAGACCATGCCTGGTCAGACAGATCTTACAGTAATCGTCTGATCTGCATCTGCTCTGTTTTCAAAGATGTTAACAAGTGTATCAACTGCGTAACAGAATAAGTCTTTGATACACATTTTGAGTGGAATTAATAATTAACATTGTTGTATCAGATTAGCCAAATTCCCTATAACTGGCAAATTGTCATTTACCTGCCATTCAGCCATATTCTGTCACTCTGAAAGTCTTTCCCAGCAGCTATGGTTGTTTTAGCTCTCAGCTACAATAGAAGTCAACTGTGTTGGGGATACATTGTAAAACATTGAATGGATTCTATTCTGTATGATATTAAGTCAAAATAACTGTTTACGAAGATAAATTAATTATGGATTTTTCAGGCACTATGCTGTAAAGGGTTCTTTAATATCTTAAAGTGTTAATGCTGAAAAATTAATTCCCATTCATCTCTTGTTTAATCCATTCCCTCATATTGACGACTCTGTAAAACTCACTTTGTGAAACCATTGTGATAAATAGAGCATTTGCTCTATTTATCACAATGGTTTCAAACTACAAAATTTTTAAATTTTCAGTTAATGCTCCTTTTCGATAGATTTATTCAAAGAGGTTGTGTCTAAAAATAGCCTATGAGGTAATAGGTTAAAGCAGAACTGTAGATAACAGGAATAGACCCAGATCAGAGAGGTCCTGTAAGAGCTGTCTGATAAGGATCTGTTCTGTTTGCTTGTGAAATCATATAGATCTGAAGATATAAAGAGTCATGGCAAAAACTTCCTGCATTCATTAGCCATTAACAACAAGAGGGTCATGAGGCCCTGAAGCACTCACCTGAGATAACCTAAGGGGCGGGCCGTTTTTGACCACAAGAAATCATTTGTACACCCTTGGTAGAACCACAAGGCAAAGCAGTATGCCATTAATTAAAGGTCTAAGCCTTATGATTTCAGAGAAAAATAATATTTTATATTTTTCCCATGAAAAACTGATAAGCCCTGAGGCAGGGCCAGGTTTCGCCCAGTGGTCAGGGTCGTAAGCTGAATATTATTGGCAGAGGACCACAAGCCACAGCTACATATTTGTAGAGGACCATTAGATCATGTTACATACCAAACATAAAAGGTCTAGGCCTTACAGTTTCAGTAGATTTTTAAAGATTTTCCTATGAAAAACTGATAAGCCCTTGGGCGGGCCATTTTTGGTCTGGGGGTCATAATTTGAACAATCTTTGTAGAGGACCATACAATCATACTACATACCAAATATAAAAGGTCTAGGCCTTACAGTTTCAGAGAAGAAGATTTTTAAAGATTTTCCTGTGAAAAACTGATAAGCCCTTGGGCGGGGCCAATTTTGGCCCGGGGGTCATAATTTGAACAACCTAAAGGCTTTGTAGAGGACCATAATATCATGCTACTAACCAAATATCAAAGGTCTAGGCCTTACAGTTTCAGAGAAGATTTTTAAAGATTTTCCAATGAAAAACTGACAAGCCCTTGGGCGGGGCCATTTTTGGCCCGGGGGTCATAATTTGAACAATCTTTGTAGAGGACCATAAGATCATGCTACATACCAAATACCAAAGGTCTAGGCCTTACAGTTTCAGAGAAGAAGATTTTAAAAATTTTCCTGTGAAAAACTGATAAGCCCTTGGGCGGGGCCATTTTTGGCCCGGGGGTCATAATTTGAACAATCTTTGTAGAGGACCATAAGATCATGCTACATACCAAATATCAAAGGTCTAGATCTTACAGTTTCAGAGAAGAAGATTTTTAAAGATTTTCCTATGAAAAACTGATAAGCCCTTGGGCAGGGCCATTTTTGACCCGGGGGTCATAATGTGAACAACGTTTCGTTCCCCCTAGCCACTGATGCTTCTGACAAAATTTCGTTAAAATCGGGTCAGCAGTTTCAGAGGAGATGTCATTTGAAAATGTGGACGGACGCCGGACGCCGGATGACGGACACATCGCGGTCACAATAGCTCATCCTGAGCTTTTGGCTCAGGTGAGCTAAAAATCAGTTGACTATAATATTCATGAAGTAAAGGGTTAACCCATTCCCTTTTATCATGCAACGTCACGAAATACAGTCACTTCCTACTAGCATAATAATTTTCCACGTCGACGCTGTATTTTGTGAGGTATAGTGCATGTGTACTGACCCCACTGGAATGCGAGTTTTGTTCAGCCAATAGGAGGAAAACAGAAGGACGAAAAAGGCATTATTAAACATAAACATCAAATTAACATATTTGCTCACCTTTGTCTCAACTATATGTCCATATAAAAGGATTAAATCAAGTTTGTTTATGTTGTAAAAGTCGATGACGTCACTGCATGCCAACATGACGTCACGTAATACGTACTTGCATGTATTTTCATTCAAGGGACGAAACCGCTTTAGAAATCTTTCTTTTTCTTCATTTTCTCCTTTTTTCTTGGAGTTGCATGATAAAAGAATTACTATGCTAGTAGTTTGGAAGTTCAGCTGTATTTTGGCTCATCAGAAAAGTAGTTAAATGCTCGCCAAGGCTCGCATTTAACAACTTTTCTAACTCACCAAAATACAGCTGAACTTCCAACCTACTAGCATAGTAATTCTTATATATTGGCACCTGTGTAAAGTCACTTTTTTTTAAATCATTGTGATAAATAGAACACTTGCTCCATAGGAGCAAATGCTCTACTTATCACAATGATTTCAAATTTACACAACTCTAAACTTTGCAGTTTTTCCAGTAAAAGCCCTTTGTCAGTAGATTTATTCAAAGATTTAGGGTCTAAAAATAACCTGAGGGAATGGGTTAATAAGTATTACCGGGTATGTTTAACTCATTACATGCTACTAAAAGGCATGTTTTTATACAAATGTAAAACATCTGAGAAATGGGAGAGAGAAAACAAAAGCAAAATGCAACTTAACCCTTTACCTGATAGAAGCGGCTTTAAGCGAGTTTAATATATTCCTCCGCTGAAGAAAATAGTTCCAATTTTTACAATAATGAACATATAGCATAATAAATATTTTCTATATCCTAGTAGGTGGTAGCTTAAAGCAGGCTGAAAGTAAAGCAGAATGCGCCTTAAGGCGCATTCTGCTTTACTTTCAACCTGCTTTAAGTGGTCACCTGTCTTCAAAACTAGAAATAGGCTATTGGGTAAAGGGTTAACCCTTTCCTTCATATAAATGCCTTTTCACGCATCTGCAAAAAGAGTGCTAATGCAATTTGATAGATCTGTTTCTTCAGTTTATAAAATAGCTACAAAGTTGCACCTTTGATATTTCATTATAACAATTTTGTCCATGAATATTCAGTTTTGAAAGTTGGAAACATATAAAACAGGGAAAGGGTTAAGAAATAGAATAGAAATAGAAGTTAAAACGTTGTTATGCAAAAGAGGCATTCAGTTATGTGCAAACACATATCTAAGACCAGCTACTGTTTGAACACAATTTCTGACTTGAGTCAACAGTTTTCCACTAGTCAGAATCAACAGTATTTGATTCAAATTCTGGGCTGGCTCATCTGGATCTTCAATATTTGCAATGCTTGAATATTGCTTTACTTATGATCACAGCAATATAAAACTGTTCAACTGTGTTAAATAATTATGGTCTGAAAATATTGCTATTTGCTGCAATTTTTAAGTTAATTTTTCCTCCATTAAATCTATTCTGTATGTCAAACAATTTCAATCCTCATAATGATGCTGAATTACTCAATATCTCATCTTAACCCTTTCCCTATGTTTCCAAATTCCAATACCTACTGAATATTCATGGACAAAATAGTCAAAATGAAATATGGAAGGTGGAACATGGTAGCTATTGTAGAAAGTAAAGGAACAGATCTTTCAAATTCCATTAGCAAACATAACAGACCCTGATCAGCTGTCTGATCTGGGTCTACTCTGTTTGCAGATGCATGAAGAGGCCGTTATAAGAAGGAAAGGGTTAATCCGAACTGTTTGCATAGATCCATCTGTTTGTATTCTAGTAACAACCAGAGTTACTCAGTGCGGCTGCCTCATCTTGATCCAACTGTTGAACAGGGCTGCTATAACAAATTTGTCACTACCGTGCCAAGAGTTTTAACCCTTTCCCTATTCTGTGTTCATTCCAAATTAAACTACATGTACCTAATCAATATTCATGGACAAAATAGTTATCATGAATATAGAAGGTGTAGCATTGTAGCCATTTTAGAAACTAATGAAACATGTAGACCTATCAAATTTCATTAGGAAACAGAGCAGACCCTGATCAAACGGTTTATAGGAGCCGTCTGATCTGGGTCTACTCTGTTTGTAAATGTGTGAAAACACGTTTACATGAAGGAACGGGTTAACTCTTTTTTTCATGTACAAACAGATCAGATAGTTCCTGTCGGAGCTGTCTAAGCAGGGTCTGCTCTTGTTGCTTATGAAATTACAAAAGATACAACTCTACAGTTTCTGCCAATAACAAAACATTATGTGTACATATGCCATTTTAAAAGTTTAACTTCAGCTAATTAAGAAATCATGATGCTATTATTATTTCTGACATGAATAATATACAGACCCCTATGGTTGAATAGGGGTCTGTAATCATACAGTATATAGAATTCAAGGGAGCTGTGCAGACCCCTATGTATGCAACAAGGAAAGGGTTACATTGATCAGAGACTAAATAAATGATCTGATCTGAAACTTTATCTAAGTCTCCTTTTGTTTTAATATTATACCTGATCCTGGTGCAAGGTAACGCTGACAGATGAGTTCACCGGCAGAATCAACTTCTCATCTCTTTTGCCCCCTGTAGAAAATAAGTTGAC
Organism: Azorinus chamasolen; assembly: GCA_963576725.1. Lineage (NCBI taxonomy): Eukaryota > Metazoa > Mollusca > Bivalvia > Cardiida > Solecurtidae > Azorinus > Azorinus chamasolen. The sequence goes on along the minus strand of OY755238.1, from coordinate 95,383,241 downwards.
ATTACTCAAAATGCAGAGGCTGATCTCTTTTAACCCGTTTCCTCATAGGTTATTTTTAGATCCAGCCTCCTTGAATATATCTACCCATAAGGAGCATTTACTAGAAAAAGGAAAATTTTATCATTGTGTGAGCATTTGCTCCTATGGTGAAAATGCTCTAAATATCACAATGGTTTCAAACAGTGACTTTCACAGAGGCGTCAAAAGATATGATGCCTCTGTGAAAGTCACCTTTTGAAACTCAAAGGGCGTCAATATGAGGGAATGGGTTAAGAGAGGAATACTGTGATTGGGTGAGTGGTAAGTCCTAAAAGTGTAAGAGGGATTGGATGGTGAATAAGACGTGAGCTTTATTGCCATGTGCCATGTTTACTCTATAAATATACCTTTCTTTACCTTTGCAAACAGTGTAGACCCAGATCAGACAGCTCCTATCAGGGTCTGCTCTATTTGCTCATAAAAAATTATGAATATGATTTTTTGATTTTATTTCTGTCATGGCCAAATATCATGATTATATGTCTGTGTTCATGTGCCATTATAAAAAAAAAAACCTTATTAATATTTCATGATGTCTGACATTATTTCTTACATGGTTATTCATGGAGTAAAGGGTTAAGACAGGACTGCTAAGGTTGTTCATTTGTTTTATTATTACTGGTTTGAGTAGCATGTTAGCCTAACCAGTCCCTTTTGGTCACTTTAAATACGTACCTGACAAAAACACCTTTAACTACATGTATAACCATTTACCTGATACCTGTTGGAGCCATCTGATCAGCAGCTGCTCTGTTTGCTTATGAAACTACATCTGTAGATCATGATTCAATAGTTTCTGCTGTATTGAAAAAAATCTCTTTATACAATTCAGCTAATTAGAACTTTCTCACATAGAGACAGCTTTTGAAGAAGCAATCTGATAATCTGATTAAGGTCTAGTACTGTCTACAGAATAATAAAGAAGCTTCTGTCATAGTCTAACTGTTTAGTCCATGAATATTCATATAAGAAATAATGTCATTAATTATGAATATCAATTAGAATATCTGTTATAATAGCTCATGGACACAGGAAAGTTTAGTTATGGCAGAAACTGAAAGTCTGTTAATTCATATACATGTAGATATCACATTATAAGCAAACTGAGCAGACCATGATCAGACGGCTCCTATATATACTTAGTGTTGGGAATCGGTTGAGATTTTACTATCGATGATCGGTTCAAGCTAAGTTACTAATTATCGATTGCATAATTGGTTCAGCAACAATATTCAGATAAATGAACAAGTATTGTAAATAGACTGGCGTATACTTCTATTTTAGGTGCCAAAATACGGTGCAAATAGATCTACACGTTTTAACTTTTCTACAGGCTTTTTCTCAATTTTACTTTTTAAAAAAAAAAAGAAGATCTTTAACCGTCTATTTGGATATTTATGTACAAAATGATGACATACATAAATAGTGATTAGATTATTTTTAGTAATTGCATTAACAAAAGAAATTTTAGCAATGGCAGAAACTGCATAATTACATGTATATCTACATGTATATTATTTATAAGCAAATAGAACAAACCCTTATCAAACATCTATAGCCAGTATAGGAGCCGTCTGATCTAGGTCTACTCTGTTTGCAAAGGCGTAGAAAGGCATCTTTACAGAGTAAAGGGTTGTAATTAAAACTTTTGGGTTGGGGTAGTTTTGATATGTAGGACCAGGTTGCCCTAAACAAACATTTTTTTGGCCCAAGGATAAACATGTATATTAAGAAACTAATGTATCAATATTTTTCTAAAGGATAAGACTTAATAAATCAGGTGAATGTGTGTGTATAACAAGAATGGGAAATTGCGCAATATACCAATCAATCATCAATTATTTGAAACAAAAATCGATTGTCTCCGATGTCAGGCTCAACCGATCAATTATTTATTATAATTGATCATCGAAACAACACTAATATATAGGTCTACTCTGTTAACAAAGGTGTAGGAAGGCATATTATTCATCAGGTAACGGGTATGTGTTATATAAAAAGAAGTAATGCTGAAATATCTTAAATTAATATTGATGGGGAACAGGTTAATTCTAATACAATGAATATTTGTTTCATGATTAAGTACTCATTAAGTGAAGGGTTAACCTCGGAGCAGTCTGATCAGGGTCTGCTCTGATTGCATATGGAATAAATTAGATCTGATTCTAGTTTCTGCTTTGGCAAAAAAATCATATGCCATTTTAAAAATCAATTTAATTTATATTCATCATTTCAATGTCACTTCATGAATATTCATGAAGTTAAAGGTTAATCATGGATCCTGATTATAGTGACTGGGTCAATATTATTATTATCATTATACCTATTGTAACCACCAGTAAATCAATATGGCAAAGAATTTATGAAATCAATAATAGAAGTAGTAGATCTAATGTTGTTTTTCTAATATAAAATATCTTTTTTGCATATACCTTGGGTAATTTAACTCACACTGACAGACATAATAAAATCTTGTAGATCTAGCTACATGTATGAAGTTTGATGTACAGTAAAACCACTCCATAACGGCCACTAAATTGCATCAAGTATTTTGTGCTAAAGGCCGGTGGCTGCTTAAAGCAAGGTGAAAGTAAAACAGAGCCCTCCTATATAATATATAAAAAAGTATAGTATTGCTCTAGAAAATGTTCAGAGAAGAGCCACTAGAATGCTCATAAGTTTGAGAGGTTTAAGCTACAGTGAGAGGTTAAAGTATCTCGGCATTCCGACCCTGGAGTACAGGAGGGACAGAGCAGATGTAATTCAGGCATTCAAACTTCTGAAAGGTTTGGACAAAACATCTGCCTCCCTGCTATTGGTAAAAGAGGGTAGTAGAACAAGGGGTAACGATATGAAACTCCGTAAGCCTAGGGCTAGAACAGAACAGAGAAAGGGTACTTTTAGCCATAGGGTAATAGACCTCTGGAACTCTCTCCCTAACAGTGTTGTTCAGGCACCCTCATTGAATAGTTTTAAATCAAAGCTGAATGGGCAATGGGGGGCCACCAACAAAGCTAATAAGTTTGATGCCGAGTGCTATTACCCATATAAGTGAAGTGTCGACAGTGATTAAAGACAATAAAGCTGTAAGGAACTGTGAGTAGTATGTGTAAATATGAAACGGATGTGAAAATCAATGTTCACTATTAGTGAACGGGCAGTGTATATATGTTAAAATATGAAATGAACAGAACTGATATTCATGCAAGTGAAGTGAACAATAAAGGACATTACTGGAACCGGTATAATAAAATTCAACTGAAGAGAACAAATACAAATGGGCCGAAGAAGCTGCAAAGCTTATGCATCATAGATGCATCTGGCCTCGATTCTACATGAACTACATGAATAATACCAACTAATTAACACAATTTAGTGGCCATTATAGAGAGGTTTTACTGTACTGTTATCATACTGTAATGTGTGTACATGGGATTATTTTAGATATTATTTCTGCCGCAGAAAAGTTCTTTGGCAAGATTCTCTATATTTTTCTGAAATGCAGTGCCATGCAATGCCTGTAGTCTATTTCGGGATCCTTACATGTATAGCACTTTAATCTATGGGGTTTACCTGGGCTTACATTTATCCTTAATCTCCAATGTGAGTCATACTCACTAAAAACTTAATTGATGAATTATTTATGGACATGTAAACAAATGGATTTTCAGTGTGCTTCTAATCAATCAAACACTATCCAGTTAAAATACAAAGGCAGAAAACTGAACATAACACGTAGGAATAACATGTCACATACAATACTTCACAACAGCGATGTTCACAGGTGCTGTGCACGTGCAAATGTCCATCCTGCTTCCGTTCCGCTATTTTGTGTTTGTTTACTTTCACATCGTAACACGTGCTTCCGGTTCGACTAGACCGCAAACAATTAAAAAGTTCGACATACACAAACCGAAGATATATAATATAATAATTTTAAGCGTTTTATTTTTGTATTCATATTAACAGCATTGTATAAACGAAATGATGGTTAAAAAGGTATTTTTATTTGAATTTATTCACTGCTGTATGTCAACATGGCCGCGTGCACGAAGCTGCGGAGTGGTTTGAGGATTTTTGATGATTTAGTGACATATTCTCGTATAAATGTCGCTCGAACCATCATCAAAAGGGTAATATTTTAACACTGCATCAGATTAAATATATGAGTTCAGTTGCTATACTCAATCAATTGAAAGTACGACATGTATCATTAGTTTTCGCGTCCGAGTTTTTTGACAGCTAGTCGAATTTAACCCATTCCCTTATATCAATCGACACCTTTAGGTATTGACGAAACTGTAAAAGTCACTTTTTTAAACCATTGTGATTAAAAGAGCATTTGCTCCAATGGAGGAAATCTAGATAATTCTGAATTATTTCCTAAATTTGTTTAAATATGATCGTGGTCTACACTCATTGAGGGAAGCTTTAAAGGACTGAAGTCCTGCGGCTCCTACAGGATAGGTAAAGGTAAATAAATCTCCAATTCAGTAAATTTACTCAAATAGGTTGGGTCAAAAAATAGCATATGAAGGAATGGGTTAATTATCCTACCTCTGTCTTGTGTGATTGTATGTGGTGTGGCTGGTGGGTGCTGGAGAAATCGCCTAGTGACGAAATCGCCTACAATTAGATATATAGTAAACCAATTGGAGAAATCGCCTAGAAAGCAATTATATAGTGATTGTATTTGGCACCTATGGTGCAGGTAGTGATGACATGAGAGAACTAGGGCTGTCACGGTTACTCGGTTAATCATTGATGTTTCGGTTCGTTGTTCTAACCGAAACTGTCTCTAGTTCTCAAATCTAATTGAAAGGTAACACAGTCTTCCACTTGCCTAACGGTGGTTTATCATGTACACTTGTCTACCAATAAACCAATGTTTGTTCGTTCTCAATTTTATCCAGTTTTCCTCATATCTGTGTAGTGTGTACTATTACTTTTACAAGCATTATGGTAAAGTGGAAGGGCATTCGAACCTGCACTAGTCAGTACACATTCATAACGGAAGTTTATAAGTTTACAGTAGACCAGTCTAGGGGAAGTTGAGACTCGAAAGGTAAACACGATTCTTACTTTCACTTTCGTCATAAATCTATCAGATTGAAATGAATGGTTATATGATTTCGGTCAACAAATGAGTCAATCAGTATGTCAACAGGATTTTCCAGTCTTATATCGGCCGAAATAGGATTTAATTTCCGAACATATATCGCACCATGCTTTATCCTTTATACGGTCTGACACGGATGATAAACATGGCGGTTAACCGGTTACGGTTCAGTTCGGCGTTCCCGATTAACCGGTTCAAGAATTGCTTAACCATGACAGCTCTAGAGAGAACTATACAGAGTGTTTGTGACAAGAATGAATTGTCCTGTTGTGTTGTTTTCCAAATCAAGATGACCAAGATTGGACGATCAGTGCGGCCCCTGATCACCATCTGGAATTTGACAGCCCAATATTACTGGGGTTGATAATTATATACCAAATAAGAAAGTGCAGAAAGTGAAAATGCCATATGCACGAAACAAGTTATAATATGAGTCTTACTTCTTGTTAGATGATCTGCATCCAATACATTTTCGAAATGCAATTTTAGTTAGTACAAAATATCGGTAAAAAAATGATAACCGACAGTTTTTATAATAATATTGCCAATAAATCCATTTATTGGATCCAGATCATATTACAGTGATTAAGACTCATGATATTTTCATTCTGCAAATTTGCCATAACTACTGATATCATTATCGCTCTTTTTACCATTCTATGTAGTGATCAGGGGTTACACTGATTGGATCCAGATCATCTGACCTGACATATGACTCATACAATGACCTGTTCCGTGCGTATGACAATCTTACTTATGCATAGATATTATAATTATTGCTCCTTATATCTAAATATATCTTCTGTCAAATTAATTCTATGCACTTAGTGATCAGGGGCTACACTAATCGATCAATCTTGGTCAATCTTGATCTGGAAAATAATACCATGTAACAATTTAATCTTGTTACAAACATTCTTTAAAGTTCTGTCATGTTATATCCGTACTGTACCATAGATGCAAAATACAAACACTATATAATTGCTTTCTAGGCGATTTCTCCAATTGGCCGCGACAGACCAAAAGTCGTTAAAAGTTGGTACTAGTAGCTCCCTTGTCTACGCTCGACAATAAAGATGTAGTTCTAGGACTGGTCGGCCCGGTGTCAGGATAATGTGACTGGGTGGGGTGCCCTTGCCATGTACCTGCGGCAGGAGTATTCCAGTGAGGCAGCACTATAACTTGTCTCATGCGGGTGCTGTCTGCAAATAACTGAAATACTGTTGGTCGGACGTAAAACCAATCTCACTCACTCACTCACTCACTCACTCCAATTGGTTTACTATATATCTAATTGTAGGCGATTTCATCACTAAGCGATTTCTCCGTAAACCGTGGCTGGTATCCATATTGTTATAATGAAATTGGGCTTTTATGATCACGGTCTGTTTACAGAGGGATTTTTCCTCTTTGACTGGAGAAACATTATTACTCTATATCATTCAAGAGACTTGCACTAGGCTATCCATAAACCAAATGCATCATGTTTTTATTTTTATGCTTAGCACCTTATTTCTTTTTATTTCTTAATGTATGCACTCCTCTAACAGTGCACTCAACATCTTGCTGACTAACAGCTTGTCTCCAGAAACAAGCTGAAAATAAGCTGATTTGGAAGGAACTTCACACTGTCTTTGGCAGTGCTTTTACAAGTATTCCCTCTCCCTTTATAAAATGAAACGATATGATAGATCCACAGCATGTGAAGTGAAAGTCTGAGAGCTAATTTTTGTACAGTGGAAATAATATGTTTATGATGATAAAAGTTTTAATAGTTGTAGTCATTTATGGACAAATTAATGTCCCGATGTAAATTTGTCATGTTTCTGATTAGTATAATGTACTAAAATGACAATTATAAATTCAAGCTCACTGCAATATGGTTGACACTCATGTATGTCTCTCTGTGTCCTCAGGCCTAACACAAGTACTACTCCTCAGGCTTAATGCAAGGACTAACCTAATTTACCTACAGTATGTAAAGCAAAATATAAATTTAGCACCATTTTGATAACTTAAGTTTGACTGCAATAGTAGCAGATTGTAACAATTTTGAGTTTGGCTGATAAATTGTATGAGGATGTGACATTGTCATGTGTTACAACTTACTGGTAATTATTCAGTCTGCAGACACTGTGGATGCCTTTAAAACCCTGATATAGACCCAGATCAGATTGCTGATGTATGAGATGCCAGATTTGGGTCAGCCGTTTTATCTAAATGGAATTGTATAGATCTAATTCTTCAGTTTTGGCCGAAAAATCCTGTGTTCACCTAGTTAATATTCATGAAGTTACACATTCTTGTATAGATATTCATCCCTGTGTCCATCTTGCTACCCATCCCCCAGGAGTAGATTCCAAGAATGTATATACTTTTAGAGATCTGTATATAATATAGACATTCTTAACTTTTAAGCTCTGTTGCCGACTCATAAAAAATCATGTTATTTAATTGTTTTGGCCCCCCCCCCATTCTATGCTGAAAACTCCGCATTTAGAATTTTAAAAATCTTTTTCAGACAAAGGCTGATATACCCAAACCAAGGTTTGACAAGGATAGAAAGGTATGTTTTTTCTGTTGATTTTGAAACTTTCATCATTGTTTTCATCTGTTAGCCCTTTACTGATGAGAAAATAGGCAGAACACACATGGGAGTCATGTCAGCTCAAGGTCAAGGTCACATTTGAAGGTCAAGTATAATTTCATGCCTTCTTTAATGGACGCTGCATATCTCCTATACCCCTGGAAGGATTTTCATGAAACTTGCCTCAAATGTTAACAAAGTTGAGACAATGTGCAGAACACATGTGGCAGTCATGTTAGCTAAAGGTCAAGGTCATTTTTTAAGGGTCAAATGTTTTAACCTTCAATTTCCATTACATTTTCGTCTCTGCTCCATATTTTCTAAACCCCTTGAAGGATATTCATAAAACTTGAGTCGAATATTAGCTAATTTGAGACAATGTACAGAACACATGTGGCAGTCATGTCTGCTCAAGATCAAGCTCACATTGAAGGTCAAATGTTATTTCTGAATTCAGGCAGTGGCAGAGGATTTAACTATCCTTTAGACTGCCTTGCTAATTTAGGAAAACCAAACTTTGAGTTTGAGTTATCCCGAAGTTCGAGTTATCCGATTTTAAAATATAGAGGTCCTACTGTTTAAGAAAAATAATATTGGATATTAAGGCACTGTGCCTTTATGTGGAAATAGCTAAAGAATACTTACTTAGAATTTTGATTGTTCGGTCTTAACCCTTTACACCATATATGCCTTTCTACGTCTTAAATTTGTAAACAGAGTAGACCTAGATCAGATGGCTCCTATAGGGGCCGTCTGATCAGGGTCTGCTCTGTTTTCTTATGATATAATAAAGATATCATTCTACACTATCTGGCTAGGCCTAAAAATCAAATGTCCATGAGCTCTTATAACAATTAATGTAATTAACATTCATACTGTCATTATTTTTATCATGAATTTTCATGGAGTAAAGAGTTAAAGTGTCAATATTGCAGATGTTATTTATTTTAGACAAAGTCGTTGTTTATTTCCATATGCGTTATAGCTGTTTGGAATATTGCACTAATATTTTGTTTAGTTCTAAATTATGAATGGTCATTACATGTGCTATTAACCTGTTATGTCTTTCCACGCATTTGCAAACAGAGTAGACTCTGATCAGAAGGCTCCTATAGGAGCCATCTGATCAGGGTCTGCTCTGTTTGCTTATGATATAATATAGATATCATTCTAAAGTTTCTGTCTTGGTCAAAAATTCCTGTTTCATTATGCTATTCCAACATTTAATTTAATTAATATACATGATGTCATTATTTCTTACATGAATATTCATTGATTAAAGAAATAATACAAAAATGCTTTGTATGATATAAGTTGTACTATGAGATGTAGATGAGAGTGTTAGTTTGGAATCTAATTAAAATACAATGTATTATTTATAAGCCCTATCTTGCAGCGGGGCCACTGTGGCCGAGTGTTTATGGTCTTCCACTGACAATCGCTTAGCCCCTCAGGGCTGTAGATTCAAATCCCAGTCTATGCATTTGGATTTTTCATGTGAGGAAGCCTTTCAGCTGGCTTGCGGTAGGTCGGTGGTTCTACTTGGATGTTCTTCTGTGCACTAAACAATGCAATTTGTTCCGTGCACAGAAGAACCTCTGGGGTCTTCTGTCATCCCGTAATTTTGCTGGACGTCGTGATATGACTGAAATGTTGTTAAAACGATGTAAAACCTGATAAAAAGAAAACAAACAAACTATCTTGCAGCTACTCTATGAGGCTATATATTTAGTTTGGCCAAGAAATGAGAGATTTTGAAAGATCTTTATACATTTATCTATATCTGTGTATTAACTCTCAATCTTTCCCTTCATATTAATACTTTTTCACACCTTTGCAAACAGAGTAGACCCAGATCAGAGTACACCCAGCTCCTGTATGAGTTGTCTTATCTGGGTCTGCTCTGTTTGCTTGTGAACTCATAAGTTTCTACCAATACCAAACATTCATGTGTACATACCGGTGTGCTTTTATAAACTCCAACTAATAAATATTCATGTTGTCATCATATCTTACATTAATAATTAACAGGTAAAGAGTCAAATTATGATCATTTAGTTAAGCTGGATTTCTTTAATAGTTTTATGAACAAGGCATTATTTTGACAGAAACCATAGTATTACTCCATAGGTAAACAGAGCAGATCCTGATCAGACAACTGCTACAAGAGCCATCTGACCTGGATCTTTTCTGTTTGCAAAGGCATGAAAAGGCATTTACATGTATATGAAGTAATGAGTTAACCCTTTCCCTCATATAAGCGTGTTTTCAAGCATTTGCAAACAGAGAAGACCTAGATCAGACGGCTCCTATAGGATGCGACTAATCAGGGTCTGCTCTGTTAGCTTATGGACTATGAAAGACCCGTTTCTATACTTTCCAAAATGGCAACAATGTTGCACCTTCCATATTTCATTATAACTGTTTTGTCTTTGAATATTCAGTAGGTATTGAAATTTGGAATAAATATAGAACAGGGAAATGTTTAATTGTATGTTGTCTTGACTGTAGGGCCACAACGTGGGTGTGTGTATAGTACCGTTTCCTCAAGTACTGGACATAGATCCAGTTGTGGATGAGGCATGTGAGAACCCACTGAGGGACCTGAAATATCATCCTGGTATAATGACAACAAAGCCATATCTCCTGCCAGAGTTGTTGATAACAAATGCCAGAACCCTCCTAGCAGGTATAATTATTGACCCTATACTCCATGAATATTCATGTAAGAAATAATGATCTCTTGAATATCGATTAGTTTGATTTTTATAATGAACACTGGAAATATTGGTAATTTCAGAACTGTGGAATCATAGCTATATTAATTTTCATAAGCAATCAGAGCAGTCCCTAATCAGATGGCTCCTATAGGAGCACTGGAATAGTAAAGTGTATATCTGGAGGAAAAGTCGCTTTACGCCTTTGCAAACAGAGCAGATCCTGATCAGATGGTTCATATAGATACAAATTTTAGTGCCTATACCTAATAGATACGCCTTTTAGTGCCTTTACCTCATAAATACACCTTTTAGTGCCTTTACCTCATAAATACACCTTTTAGTGCCTTTACCTCATAAATACACCTTTTAGTGCCTTTACCTCATAAATACACATTTTATCATGCAACGTCACGAAATACAGTCACTTCCTACTAGCATAATATTTTCCACGTCGACGCTGTATTTTGTGAGGTATAGTGCATGTGTACTGACCCCACTGGGATGCAAGTTTGGTTCAGCCAAAAGGAGGAAAACAGAAGGACGAAAAAGGCATAATTAAACATAAACATCAAATTTAACACATTTGCTCACCTTTGTCTCAACTATTTGTCCAGATAAAATGATTAAATCAAGTTTGTTGATGTTGTAAAAGTCGATGACGTCACTGCACGCCCACATGACGTCACATATATCGAACTTACATGTATTTTCATTCAGGGGACGAAACCGCTTTAGCAATCTTTCTTTTTCTTCATTTTCTCTATTTTTCTGGGTGTTGCATGATAAAAGAATTACTATGCTAGTAGTTTGGAAGTTAAGCTGTATTTTGGCTCGTCAGAAAAGTAGTTAAATGCTCGCCAAGGCTCGCATTTAACAACTTTTCCAACTCGCCAAAATACAGCTGAACTTCCAAACTACTAGCATAGTAATTCTTATTTAGCGCCTTTACCTGATAAATACACCTTTTAGTGTGTGCATCTAGAATAGATGCACTTTTCAGTGCCTTTATCTCATAGATACAGTCGTACACCTTTTTGCACCTTTACCTTAATAAAATACACCATTTAGTGCATTTGTCTCATAGATACACATTTTAGTGTCTTAACCTGATGAATACACATTTTAGTTCCTTTTTTCTAATAAAATACAATTTTTAGTGTCTTTACCTGATAGATACACCTTTTAGTATCTAAATAGAGCAACTGCTTTACTTAATAGAGCAACTGCTATACCTAATAGAGCAAAAGCTATACCTAATAGGGCAAAAGCTATACCTAATAGAGCAAAAGCTATACATATCCCTAATAGAGCAGATGCTCTATTTTTAAAACAATGATTTCTAAACTAGACAATTCTAACATTTTCTTTTTTTCTAGTAAATGCTCCTTTTCAGTAGATTTATTTAAAGAGGTTGGTTCTAAGAACAGCCTATGAGGGAATGGGCTATGCTTTGAGAAATTTGAAAGATTTTCAATGACCGAAAATCAAAGATGAAGTTGCATATTTTAACCCTTTCCTTAATGAACAGTTATGCTTGAATTGATCACTTCATGCTTATTCATTACCTTAACTTTTACATCGTAAAGTTTTAAAGGAAGTTTTTGTATGATTTTTGTTTATATTTTCTGGTTGTCAATATAATTATATGTATGATTTTTGTTGATATTTTCTGGTTGACAATATAATTATATGTATGATTTTTGTTTATATTTTCTGGTTGTCAATATAATTATATGTATGACATTTGTTTATATTTTCTGGTTGTCAATATAATTATATGTATGATTTTTGTTGATATTTTTCTTGTTGTCAATATAATTATATGTATGATTTTTGTTGATATTTTCTGGTTGTCAATATAATTATATGTATGATTTTTGTTGATATTTTCTGGTTGTCAATATAATTATATGTATGATTTTTGTTTATATTTTCTGGTTGTCAATATAATTATATGTATGATTTTTGTTTATATTTTCTGGTTGTCAATATACATGTAACTAACGACATGTATACTGATTCTTTTCTTTAGAAAAGTCATTGTTGAACCATGGGGACCTGATTCAGAGTGTAGAAAAGCTGAAGGACATAATCAAGTGCCGGCAGCCCCCAATGGAGAGAAGGGAAATGGATAAAGATTTGATGAAGATTTTTGAAACAAAATATTCCGGTATTGTCACAGTGTGTCCACCATTTATTTCCACAGGGGGTTTCTGGACCTCATGTGCTTTAAAGTTGGGGGTACAAAGAAAAAGATTGGGGCTACAATAATTATTGCTAGATAGTAAAGTTTTGAACCCTTGATTAAAACACCTTTTAATGATGATATGCACTTTGCACTATAGTAGACAGAGTAGTTCTAAACAAATTACTTTTTGACATTTTATTTTATGTTGAAATTGGAATAAATCCAGTGATGAATTTTGCAACATTGACCTACTGTGCACTTGTGTAAAAGGGCATTAGTCACTTTATTTAACCCTTTCCCTCATAGAAATGTGTTTTCACGCATTTGCAAACAGAGTAGACCCAGATCAAACGGCTCTTGATCAGGGTCTGCTCTGTTTGCTGTTGGAATTTGATAGATCTGTTTCTTAACTTCCTAAAATTGCTACAATATTTCACCTTCCATATTTCATTATAACTATTTTGTCCATGAATATTCAGTAAGTATTGAAATTTGTAATAAACAGGGAACAGGGAAAGGGTTAAACAAATATTCATTATAAAATGGGTTCATATCACCAGATAAATTGGATCATATCACCAGAATTTAAAAACTGCAAAATTTCTGTCCTCCATGATACTTTTTCACCAATTTCTTTTTGGGAAAGGGTATTGGCACTATCAAAAGTTGACCTGCTTTTTCATAGTTTTTACCGAACCTGAGAGAATTTGACTATCGCGACATTATTTTGCAGTCGCAATTTTACACATAATGGAAATAATGGAAGTTTCTAAGAGTAAAGTAAAAAAAAAACATGAATCCTGCCCAGCATAGTGTAAATTGCGAGTGCTGTCTGTGTACAGTGTGGTCTTTCACATCAATGCTTTATACCTGCACGGAATTAAGTGCAAATATTATTGTTGACATTTTTCATGAGACGGCTTGAAATGTCATTTAAGAGAGAACACTTGCTTTCAAACACTAATATGATGAATTTCTTTTATTTTTTGATAATGATACATGAAATTAGCTCTACCAATTCATACAAAATACTGTACAGTTTTTGCCCTGTCTCAACGTGACATATGTACGTGAATGGACACACTGTGTCATATGCAAGCATAACCTTTCCCTTCATATAAACGCTTTTTCATGCCTTTGCCAACAGAGTAGACCTAGATCAGATGTCTCCTGTAGGAGCCGTCTGATCAGAGTCTGCTCTCTTTGCTTATGAAGTTCTTATAGATCTGACCCTTCAGTTGCTACCACAACCAAAATATCCTATGTACATATGCCAATATAAAAATCAGCAAATACATATTCATGATGTCATTTTTATACCCCCGCAAACTTGTTTGAGAGGGTATACTGGAATCAGCCTGTCCGGCGGTCGGTCGGTCGGTCGGTCAGTCGGTCCACATTTGAACATGGGTAATTGGTGTCGCAAACTCCTCCTTCAGTTTTTAAGTTAATGAATTTATATTTCGTATACATAATAAGCATGAATGGTAGATTTGCAAGACGCAATTTTCACGTGTTTAGTGCTGGGCAATTCAGAATTATCTCCAATTGAACTTTGAGTATTTTTGTCATTTTGGCATGAAACATGGGGAGTTGGTGTTGCAAACTCCTCCTTCAGTTTTTAAGTTATTGAATTTATATTTGGTATACATAATAACCACGAATGGTAGATGTGCAAGACGTAATTTTCGTGTGTTTACTGCTTGCCATTGCAGAATTATCTCCCCTTGAACTTTGAGTTTTTTGGTCATTTTTGCATGAAACATGGGGAGTTGGTGTCACAAACTCCTCCTTCAGTCTGAAAGTTATTCAGTTTATTTTTGGTATACATAATAACCATGAATGGTAGATATGCAAGACAGAATTTTCACGTGTTCAACACTGGGCATTGCAGAATTATCTCAACTTGAATTTGAGTATTTTTGTCATTTTGGCATGAAAAATGGGAAGTTGGTGTCGTGAACTTCTCCTTTAATTTTAAAATTATTGAATTTATATTTGGTATACATAATAACCACGAATGGTAGATGTGCAAGAAGCAATTTGCATGTGTTTACCTCTGCACATTACAGAATTATCTCCACTTGAACATTGAGTATTTTTGTCATTTGGTCCTGTTACATGGGATGTTTGTGTGACAAGCTTGGATTTACAATCAAGGCTGCTGTGCGGGGGTATTCATCACCTTTAGTGATAGTTCTAGTTTCTTACATGAATACTCAGCAGGGAAAGTGTTAATCATGCTGTGAAAATTTCTGTCTGCTCAAACTCATGTCCCACAGACCATGTCATCTTGCCAAGGGTGTGGCGCTTCTATCTTTGCATACAAAGTTGTTATGTGCTGCAATTCTGTAATTAACCCTTTACTCAATAAATATGCCTTTCTACGCCTCTGCAAGCAGAGTAGACCCAGATCAGACGGCTCCTATAGTAGCCGTCTGATCAGGGTCTGCTCTGTTTGCTTAACCCTTTCCCTCATATAAACGTGTTTTCACGCATTTGCAAACAGAGTAGACCCAGATGAGACGGCTCCTAAAGGAGCCGTCTGATCAGGGTCTACTCTGTTTGCTGATAGAATTTGAAAGATCTGTGTCTTTACTTTCTAAAATGGCTACAATGTTCCACCTTCCATATTTCAGTATAACTATTTTGGCCATGAATATGCAGTAGGTACTGAAATATGAAATAAACATAGAACAGGGAAAGGGTTAATATGGAATTCTATAGGCCTGATTGTACAGTTTCTGCCATAGTCAAACACTTCTGTGCCCTGTCTAGCACTGATACCGTTGAGTGCCAGACAACATCTGATGAGATGCTAAGATACATGACTTTTCATCTTTATCACGGCAGTTTGCAAATGAAATTATTGAGGTCAACAGCCTTTGGTAAAGTTTCCGTTTAAAGACCACTGAAAGATTATTTCCAAAGCTTTTAAAAATTTATATATCGAACTTTTACGCCATTAAACCCTTTGTAAACATGCCTTCTGCAAACGGAGTAGACCCAGCTTTTGTTTCAGTATATAATGATATTTATTGACTATTATTTGGAGACTTGTTTTACTCTTTTCATGCTTTTAACCCATTCCCTTATTGGCTATTTTTAGATCCAACCTATTTGATTAATTCTACCGAAAAGGAGCATTAATTAGAGAAAAGGAAAATCTTAGAAATTTGTTGTTATGAAACCATTGTGATAAATAGAGCATTTGCTCCTTAGGAGCAAATGCTGTATTTATCACAATGGTTTCAAAAAGTGACTTTTACAGAGGCATAGAAAGGTGTATTTATGGAGGAAAGGGTTAAAGTAATTGTAGTCTGCCAAAATTGTTGTTTTTCACAATTCTCAAAATAAATTTTTGCTTCCATTTCTTTTTAAAAATGCAGTCAGGGTGTAAGTTTAGATCCTGATGAGAAGCCCAGCTGAGTTATCCATGGTCTCATCAGGGTGCAAACTGATTAACCCTTTACTCTATCAATAATCATGTAAGACATACTGATATTATGAATGTTAATTTAGATTATTGTTATAATAACACATGGGCACAGAAGTTTTTGGCCATGGCAGAAAATGTAGAATCATATCTATATTATGTCGTAACTCATAAGCAAACAGAGAAGACCCTGATCAGATGGCTCCGCAGTCTACTCTGTTTGCAAAGGCATAGAAAGGTGTATTGATGGAGTAAAGGGATGGATAGGTTATCGCAGTTTGCACAGTGTCAAAAGAGTTAAATGAAATAGAGGAAATTCAATTTACTGGTAGTATTGAAGCATTCAACATTTTTTAGCTCATCTGTTTCAAAGAAAAAATGAGGGCTATTATCGAGCTCCGGCATCCACATAGTTATTGTTGTCATCGTCAATATCATTGTTGTCATCCGGAAACTTTAACATTGGCGATTACTTCTTTACTATTCATACAAATCTTATGAAACTCCACACACTTATTCACTGTCAGACACAAGGGCTACAATCTAACAGACAATCGTTGGCGCCTGCATGCGGTGCTCTTGTTTCATATTAAAGTGACTTCTCGTTGAGAGGATTAAATGTTTATTTTAGAATTACTGGATAAAGGCATAAACCCAGAGGATCTTGATGAGAAGGCCAAGGAAGCTGTAGAGCAGAAAAGCCTGAAATCTTTCTATAAAACACATCACAACTGGAAAAAAATTAAGTAAGTAAATAGTTGTTAATGAGAGGAGTACTGATCTATCAAATTCTCTTATTTCTCAGACAAGCCCAATCTTTTTTTGTTCTTATTAAACCCTAGCAGGTGCACCTTTTAATGCATTTGCAAACAGAGTAGTCCCAGATCAGATAGCTTCTGTAGGAGCCATCTGATCAGGGTCTGTTCTTTTTGCTTATTGAATAATATAGATCTAATTCTACAGTTTTTGCTGTGGTCAAATTTTCTGCGTTCATATGCCATTATAAAAATTGTCTAATTAATATTCCTGATGTTATTAGCTTTTACATGAATATTTAAGGAGTGAAGGATTAACCCATTCCCTCATATTGACGACTTTTGACGACTGTGTAAAAGTCACTTTGTGAAACCATTGTGCTAAAAATTTCCTTTTCCCTTGTTAATGCTCCTTTTCAGTAATTTTATTCAAAGAGGTTGTATCTAAAAATAGCCTATGAGGTAATGGGTTAAAATAGCCCCAAAGAGATAATTTTTAGGATTATCATCAGGATAGGGTTTAGTGTAGAAGTATGGTAAACATTTTACCTTAACCCTCTCCTTCATATAAATGCATTTTCACGCATCTGCAAGCAGAGTAGACCCAGATCAGATGGCTCCTATAGGAGCCGTCTGATCAGGGTCTCCTCTGTTTGCTAATGGAATATGATAGTTCTGTTTCATTACTTTCTAAAGCGGCTACAATATTCCACCTGCCATATTTCATTATAACTATTTTGTCTGTATATTCAGTAGGTATTGAAATTTGGAATAAAAAAGAACAGGGAGAGGGTTAAACAAGTGGAATGTGAATTATTATCCGATATCAAGATAATGGAGGTTTTTCAACCAACTGTTCAGTGCCACCATTTTGTTGGAGGTAGGGTCGGGGAGGCAGGTTTATTAACTTTTTACTCCATTAATATTCATGTAAGATTAATTAATTAATAAATCATAAATAAAGGAGCCGTCTGATCAGGGTCTGCTCAGTTTGCTATTGGAATTTGATAAATCTGTTTCTTTAGTTTCTAAAATATCTTCAATACTCCACCTTCCTTATTAAATTCTAACTATTTTGTCCATGAATAATGAGTGGGTATTGAAATAAATATAGGGTAGGGACAGAGTTAATACTCTGCCTATCAAGTACTCTGGTTGATGATGCCCGTACAAAGATTCGGCTAATTAACTCTTTACTCCATAGATAGGCTTCTCTATGCCTTTGCAAACAGAGTAGACCCAGATCAGACAGCTCCTGTAGGAGCTGTCTGATCAGGGTCTGCTCTGTTTGCTAATGATATAATAAAGATATGCTTCTACAGTTCCTGCCATGGCCAAAACTTCCAGTGTCTATGTGCTATGATAACAACTAAACTAATTAATATTCATGATATCATTATTTCTTACATGAATATTCATTGAGTAAAGGATTAATATTCATATTTCTCTTATTCAATAGGTAAATTGTTTATCTTTAAGTCATTGATAAATTTTGATTGATTTATTAATGTCAGATTGGTATATGCTGCATTACTCTCATCTCGATCCAAACTGTTTTATATTTGGTGTTGACATATTTAACTCTTTATGCTTTTAATGCCTTTACAAACAAGAGTCAGCTCAGGCCAGATGGCTCCTATAGGAGCAGTCTGATCAGTGTCTGCTCTGTTTGCCTAATAAATAATATAGATGTGATTCTACAGTTTCTACAATGGCCAAGAATTACTGTGTTCATATGCCATTAGAAAAACTAATCTAATTAATATTCAAGATATTCATGTACAGTAGTAAATGTTATTACTTTTTGAAGGTATGATGAGAAATTCGGTCTTATTTACATGGCAGCCAGACTTGCTCCTAATTACAGAATTCTGCAACAAATCTTCCATGAAGTAAGTGAAAATCTGATGGTTTGTCTATTGTACTTCCTGTTAGTCTTTGGAATTTTCAAAGTCAAATGTCTCAGTATTGTTTAACCCTTTCCCTGTTCTATGTTTATTTCAAATTTAAATACTTATTATACTGCAAAGCAAAATCCACGATTTTGATTGGTCTATTAGCAATGCATATAAATTTGTGCATCCCTCTAAATTCTGATGTCATCAGCAGCAATAGAATTTCCCCTGTCGAGGGCCTCGCTTTTTTGCTACAACAAAACAAAATGGCCAACCGGCTTCACTTTGTTGATTCGATCCAAACAACCGCTCTCAAACGAAATAAGAGTGGGGCAGAACAAAGTTATCCATTGAGAAACATTTTTGTTATAGTTGTTGTATAACAATGTAAATGAGCCCGATACTTTAGTTGTTGTATAACAATGTAAATGAGCCCAATACTTGGCAAAGGTCTTATTCTGCTCTGATGCTGCAAATGTTGCCAAAGTGCTTGTGAACGTACCGATTAGCCCACAAACCTCCGCTTTTATAAAGACAATCCACGCCGAATTCGATTCAGATTTTATTTATGCAAATGCACAGTACACGTACCACTAAATTGCAGTATAGCCGCTTCTTCCAACACCCATTTTTAGAATATTATAAAACAGTGTCATCCAAATGACATCGGAATTGCGCCATTCCCTCAATTAAGTTTTAACCATTCTCATGCTGAAAAATAGTGTCTACTTAATCTCTGATTTGCTGAATTTGTTTACTAACGTCTGATTATTTTAACCCTTTGAGAAACTATTGCACCTGGAAGACCCTTTTCTATCCATAAATGTAGTAAGCAGGTGAACTAGGATTGCAGAGTGAATTGGCCATTACCTTACAGTATTCATGAGGCTCCTGAGGGGAAGCAAAACGACGCGTACATTAACAGAGCCAATTAACTGCTACAAATATTAAACTTTGCAGTATAATAAAATCGTTATACATATCACTTGCGAGGTATCTGACTTTTTATTCCCTTGTTTTGGAAAAAACATGATTTTCCTCAGCAGAGAATAAAAAGTCAGATACCTTGCCAATGATATGTATAGCTAGTAATGTTCCTTCCGATATTCATGTATAAAATGGGTACAATGAAATATGGAATGTGGAACATTGTAGTCATTTCAGAAAGTAGAGGAACAGATCTATTGATTTCCATTAATAGCAAACAGAGCAGACCCTGATCAGACTACTTCTATAGGAGCCATCTGATCTGGGTTTACTCTGTTTGGAGAAATATTTACATGAGGGAAAGGGTTAATCCTTTACTCCATGAATTTTAAATATCTAAACTATTTTTATAACAGAATAGACCCAGATTACACAGCTCCTGTAGGAGCTGTCTAATCTGGGTCTACTCCATTTGCAAAGGCATTACAAGGCGTATATGTATATTTATATGGAGTAAAGGGGTTGACATTGAAGTTTGTTTAGCATAAAAGGGTCAACTTTGCCAAATAGATTTTTGAGTAGTAATCAATGCAGTCTTATCTGGATGTACACAGCAAATGCCAGAGAGCTGGTTTCCCACATTCAAAGAGTGAAAGGCCTGATTGGAACAAAAGTATTCTACAAATTGTTTCATGGTACAGTAGAACTTGTCTTAAGCAACCATTAAAAAAGGTCTATTTAAGGGTCAGTAAGGCAGGTGGTAGCTTAATACAGGTCAAATATAGGAACTTTCTGCATTACTTTTGCCATGCATTAAGCAACCACCTGATTATTTTTAAAAATCCTGTGTCCAATCAATATAAGATCGCTTAAGAGCACTAGATAAGAGAAATATTTAGAAAATCAAGGAAAAATACTTCTGTAATTCTCTTATTATGCATTTTAACCCTTTCCTCCATAAATATGTCTTACTGCGCCTCTGTAATAACACTTCTTGAAATCATTGTGATAAATAGAGCATTTGCGTCTATAGGAGCAAATGCTCTATTTATCACAATGGTTTCAAACTACAAAATTCTAATATTTTCCTTTTCTCTAGTACATACTCCTTTTGGGTAGATTCATTCAAAAAGTTTGGGCCTAAATATAGCCTATGAGGGAAAGGATTAAAGCCTTTGCAAACAGTGTAGACTCGGATCAGATGATCCTGTTTGCTTTGTGAAATAATATAGTATGTCATAAAGCTCTGATTTTGCAGTTTCTGTCATAAAAAATTTACTGGTTCATAAAAATTCAGTCATTTAGTATTCATGATACATGTATTATAATTTCTTGCATGCATACGATATGTAGTGGGTTAAGATGACATGTAGTGTTTTTTTACAGCTTTTCTGATTTTGTTTCAGATACATAAAAGAGATAAATTGTTTATCCCAACTTCAATCTACAACTTTGGGTCTGGCCTTGGCACAGTTGTATGGTAAGAAATAGAAGAGACAGAAATAAAGTAACATGTGTTTGAACCCTTTACTCCATGAATATTCAGTCAAGGAATAACGACTTTAGGAATATTAACCCTTTTCTCCATAAATACGCCTTTCTATGCCGTTGCAAACAAAGTAGACCCAGATCAGATGGCTCCTATAGGAGCCATCTGATCAGGGTCTGCTGTGTTTGCTTATGGTATAATATAGATCTAATTATACAGTTTTGGTTTGTGTCAAATTGACCTGTGTTTATAAATATGTCATTATAGAAAATAATGCAATTAATATTCATGATGTCATAATAAAGGGTTAAACTATTTAACTTTTAAAAACAATATCAAACCAAGATGCTGCTGCATTGTATATATGTAAGATATTTATACAATAAAACCTTGCTAAATCAGGCGTTCTAATTGGTATAAGGCAGGTGGCAGCTTAATGCAGGGTGAAAGTTATGCAGAAAGCTCCCAAATAAGCTTTAACCCTTTGCTCCATAAATATACCTTTCTTTGCTTTTGCGAATAGAGTAGACCCAGATTAGATATTATTCATGACAGCATTATTTCTTACATGAATATGCATGGAGAAAAGGGTTAAGCATGGCTTTGATTCTGCATTAACCCATTCCTTCATAGGCTATTTTTAGATCCAACCTCTTTGAATAAATCTACCGAAAAGGAGCATTAAATAGAGGAAAGGATTTTTTTTAGAATTTTGTAGTTTTGAAACCATTGTCATAAATAGAGCATCCTAAGGAATGGTTTCAAGAAGTGACTTTTATAGAGGCGTAGAAAGGCGTATTTATGGATGAAAGGGTTAAGCCTGAAATATCTAAATTCTTCATGGCTAAAATTCCAGTTTAGAGGGATATTTTTGTACTGATATTTCAAAAACAGAATGGATGTAGCATTGAGTTAAACATATGGATGATGTATCGATATTGTTTCTGTGACACCTCTAATAGAGACACCTTTTTACACCTTTGCAATATAGAATAGACCAATATCAGACAATTTATTTATGAGCTGCCTGATAAGGGAATACTCTGTTAGCTTATGAAATATTATATAGATCTGATTCTACAGTTTCTGCCACATCCAAGTCCTGTGTTCATATGCCATTATAAAACAAAGCAGCTTCATATATGAATATTCATGATGCCATTAGTTCTCTCAAGAATATGCATGTGGTAGTGTTAACTCTATGAAACAACATTTTTAGAATGTTGTACGGTTTGGAACCTGCTGAAATATTCTTGATCTTAATTGGGGATCCTAACTGTTTAGTGCTCAAAGTGGGAGTAAGATTTAACCCTTTCCCTGTTTAATATTCATGTAAGAAATAATGACATCATGAATATTTATTAGCTGATTTTTATAATGGCATGTATGCACAGGAATATTTGGTATTGGTAGAAACTGTAGAGTCTGATGTATTATAAGTTCAAGCCAACAGAGCAGACCCTGATCACAACACTCCTGGGGGAGCCATCTAATGAGACTTCACTGTTTGTTAATGCATGAAAAAGCATTTATATGAGGGAAATGGTTAATGGTAAGTTGTAGCCTAAAGATAAGATAGACTTTACTGAATTCTTGTTATCGTTTTGTTGAATTCTCATTATCATTTTCAGGGCAGCAGACTCTATATGGAAGAGTAAGATATTTGAATACTATAATGTAGACGAGTCATCAAGTATGAATGAAATCGCCCGGCAGTTGATGGCCAAAGGTGAGAGGATCAATGATTACACGCCTTTGCAAACAAGATTATGTCCTATGAAAGCAATTCTATTTTTTCTTTCCATTTTCTTAGACACTTTTTCTGGACTACTCTTCCAACACTAGTGTACAGATGCCAATTACAGTAACCAATAAAATAGTGATGCCACGATGATAGAGTAGAATCGATTAATCGTTGAACGCGAAAATAGGTGGCAGCTTAATGCAGGGTGAAAGTCATGCAGAAAGCTCCTCTAGGAGCTTTCTGCATGAAGTTCACCATGCATTAAGCAGCCACCTGCCTAAAAGTATCTAAATTCTTCTCTAGAATTCCTGTTTAAAGGTACTGTATTCATATTTGGGTGTGCATATTTGTATTTCAGACTTGCAGGAGAGCATAGGGTCATCCATTAAAGGTGTATATTTCCGACAGTTCCCACTCTCAGAGGAAGCCAATCAGGTAAGTATGCTTGATAATTCTGTTCAGTGCCAATTGTTCTGAGAGTTCCTGTTAACCCTTTACCTAATATTCATGTATTAAGAAATAATAACATCATTAATATTTATCATTTATTAGCTTGTCTGTTTCGAAGAAAAGTCGAGCTATTGTGATTACTGGGGCGTAGGCGTTGTCGTTGTGCAAAAACTTTAATGTAGCTCATTACTTGAAAAGTATAAGAGGTATCAACATGAAACTTCATAGGTGGGTCGATCTCATTGAAGAGAGGACCCCTACATAAGAAAACTAACTTGTAATTTCAAAATTTTGGAGTTAGGGCTCTGTATTTTTTTATTTTTTTTTTAAATTTAGCTGGACAAGCACCAAATCAGACCAGCGTTGGCGCCGCACGCGGCTCTTGTTATTTATAGTTTTGACAATTAGGGGATAAACATTGTGTATTTGAAGATTTGCAGCAGTATATCCGTGTTTAAATGTCGCAAATTTAGTTTTACATACTACATGTTATATGCATAAGGACACATTTTAGAACAATTATGTAGTGTAAATACTTGAAGGACCAAATTTTTAGTTTAGAGTTATCCCAAAGTTCGAGTTATCCGAGTTTGAGATATCGAGGTGGCACTGTATATTGAGGAGCACTTGACGTTACATTGGGGACTGAGTGCAAAATTGTTGTATTTATATTCATGTTTTTTTTAACACTTTCGCTGTTCTATGTTAATTCCAAATTTTAGCATCTACTGAATATTCTTGGAAAAAATAGTTAAAATATACATATGGATGAAATAAAAGGTTAACTTATATTAATTTGTTTTTTATTTCCAGGGTGCTTTTAAGATGGTGGTCAGTGCATACACGCTGATGGATCAACCAAGCAAAATGGCCAGACTCAGCCTTGTGGATAGTCTGTGGAAACTGACAGAAAATTATCTGGTAACTATGATGCTTGTAACTATGATGATGTAACTCTAGATTAACCTATCTTATTGCATATAAACTAGACATTTTTTTATGCATAGCTTGAATCCAGAATTTAGAGTGTTCAGTCGTATTGCATGAGACTTTTAGAGATTTCAGTGGGGTTGTTAGACATCCATTTCTAAGGCATATGCAAGTATTCAGTAAATATACTCCATCAAAGATATTGTTACCTAATTTTTATACCCACGCAAACGAAGTTTTTGGGGGGGGTATACTGGAGTCACCATGTCCGTCCGGTTGTCCGTCCGCACTCACCAATGGGTAGTTGTGTGACTTTTTCTAACTAGTCGCACAAGTAAAATCATTAACCTGGCCATCTCTTGTGACATTAACCTGGCCATTTCTTGTGACATTAACCTGGCCAGTTGTGGGACATAGGGTTAGGGTTAGCTTCCAGATCATTCTATTTCAAAGTTAGAGCCAAAAATAGTTTTACTTGTGGGACTAGTCCCACAAGAAAAGATCAAAGGAAAAAGTCACACAACTACCCATTTGTTAGTGTGTCCGTCTTTTCGTCCGTCTGTCACACTTTCTTTTTTTGGCTGTAATTTCTAAACTAATCATTATAGAGCTTTCAAATTTCTCATGTGTCTTTCTCTCATTGAGAACCATTGATGTAACTAAGGTCCATCACACTGCGTGCAATACTTTTTCAGTTATCCCCCTTTGTTCTGATTTTTGTCACACTTTCTTTTTTTGGCTGTCATTTCTAAACTAATCATTATAGAGCTTTCAGATTTCACATGTGTCTTCCTCTCATTGAGGACCATTAATGTAACTAAGCTCCATCACTCTGCATACAATACTTTTTGTGTTATTCCCCTTTGTTCTGAATTTTGCACTCCAGAATATTAACAGTTTTTGTGTCAGTTTCGAGCAGGTGACACACGTATTCCTCCAAACACTCTTGTTATTACTAAGTACTGTAAATTTTGTCATAATATTGAACCCTTTTCCTGTTCATTATACATGTTAGAAACTATGACATGATGAATATGTATTAGCTGAAGTTTTATAATGTAAACCTTTCAAGGAAATCTTTTGCTTTTACAAAAACTGTAGAATCATTATCTATATCATGTCAAAAGCAAACAGCACATCCTGATCAGTAAAGGGTTACCTTTTACTTCATAAGTATCCCTTTCCATGCCTTTGCAAACAGGGTAGACTCCTGTAGGAGCTGTCTGATCAGGGTCTGCTCTGTTTGCTTATGATATAATATTGATATGATTCCACAGTTTTTTTCAAGGCCAAACATTTCTATGCCCATGTGCTATTACAACAATTAATCTAATTAATATTCATGATGTCATTTTTTCTTACATGAATATGGAGTAAAGGGTTAAAACTTAGTGGATATGGAAAACTGGGTCTTGGAATATTTAGGATAAATAGAAAAGTTAAGTTTGTCTGATTTGAATACCATTAATTTATGTTGTTGTACAGGTTCTTGTTGAACATGGCACTATAGCTGGTCACAAACTCATCATGGAAGCCAGGGACTTTATCCTTAAGGTAACTAATGTCAATCTTTTATCCATTTACATGTATTTGATTCAAAACTCATTTTAAATATTAATTCAATTTCTTGCATTTAACTTATTCTCTCCTAGACAATTTTTAGACCCAACCTCTTTGAATAAATCTACTGAAAATGAGCAGTATACTAGAGAAAAGGAAACTTTTAGAATTGTGTAGTTTTGAAACCATTGTGATAAATAGAGCAAATGCTCTATTTATCACAATGGTTTCAAAAGGCACCATTTACAGAAGCGTCAAAAGTCATCAGTAGGAGAGAATGGGTTAAATATAACACAAGGAAATTCATTCCCAGGACAAACAATAATGAATCAGATCTATATCATTAAATCAAAGTTATCGGTCAACAGAATAAACCGTAATCAGATCTTGGTCTACCCTTTTCCAAGAGGGTTAAAAGGTAGGATTGTCAAGTAAAGGTTAACCCTTTCCTCCATTAATATTCATGAAAGAAATAATGACATCATGAATATAATTTAGATTAATTTATTATAATAGTAGCACATTGGCACATGAATTTTTGGCCATAGCAGAAACTGCAAGATCATGTGTATATTATTTCATAAGCAAACAGAGCAGACCCTGATCAGACGGCTCCTTTGGGAGCTGTCTGATCTGGGTCTACTGTTTTCAAAGGCATAAAAAGCGTATTTATGGAGTATGGGTTAAAAAAACCCAGAGCTGTATATAAAATTAGGGTGAAATACGTTCAAGATTTCTCCTCAACATTTTGTCTTGTTGGTATTCAGTAGAATTGCTTTTCTGAGGTGATTCTAATTTTACCAACAAGACCATAACCCTTTCCCTCATGAATATTTAAACAAGAAGTCATGACTTCATGAAGATCAAGAGAAGTTTTGGCCATTTCAGAAACTATAGAATCAGATCTATATAATTCCATAAGCACACAGCCAACTCTGATCAGACGGCTCCTACAGTTGCCATCTGATGTGAGTCTACTCTGTTTGCAAAGGCATGAAAAAGAGTTTATATGAGGGAAAGGATTGATCAGATCTAGGTCTACTTAGTTTGCAAAGGAGTAATAAGGAGGGATTATCTCATAACTGGTTAACCCTTTACTCCATGAATATTCATACAGTAAAACCCCGCTAATGCGACCACCTAAAAGAGGTATAATTCTGGGTGCTAGATGCAGGTGGTAGCTTAATGCAGGAAAAAAGTAATGCAGAAAGCTCCTAGAAAGCTCCTAGAGGAGCTTTCTGCGTTACTTTTGTCCTGCATTAAGCAACCACCTGCTTATAAACACAGCCATGTTTATTCAATAAGTGGTCGCATTAGAAGGGTGCTGCTGTATATAAGAAGAAAATACATGATGAACAAGTAAACAGAGAAGACCCTGAGCATAAGGCTCCTATGGGTCTACTCAGTTTGCAAAGGCAGTAAAAGGTTTATCTATGGAGTTAATGGTTCAACAATGAAACAAAAGAAAACAGTTCTGTAAAATATGTACGGTAAATGTAATTATTTTGTGTACTGTTTTGTAGCAGCAGAGAAAAGATGAAAAGTCATCATGCCATGTTTTTGCACCGGTAAGTATTGTACTTAACCCTTTACTCCATGAATATTCATGTAGGAAATAATGTATGTTTGAATATTAATTAGCTTAATATCTTTAATAGCATATTACTAAATATGAAGTAAAGGTTTACACAGATGATATTTTTATGTGGCTTTCAAACCAGCAAGTTTGCTTATCTAGGTAGATCAGGTGGAGGACTTAGTTGGACTGATGTAACAGTCTTTTGATTTTGTATAACTGTATGTATGGCTGTAAGCATTATATAATGTTTAATGCTAATAAATTGTATTGTATTGTATTATTGTAACAATATTGTTATCACTTATAAGCATTTTTATTATCATCGTTATCTTTGTTCTAAACTAAGCTGCTTTGTATCTCATCTGGATTCGTAATGTTTGCAAAATTTGTTACAAATTTTCCCCATAGATTGTAGCTGTCTTAACCCTTTAACTGTTCCATATTCGTGTAAGAAATTATGACATCACGAATATTTATTAGCGGTACTTGTATAATGTAAAACTTTCAAGGAAATTGTTTGCTTTGACAAAAACTGTAGACTCAGATCTGTATCATGTCAAAAGCAAACAGAGCAAACCTTGATCAGACGATTCCTTTAGAAGCCGTCTGATCTGGGTCTACTTTTTTTGCAAATGTGTGAAAATGGGTTTATATTAAGGAAAGGGTTCAAATCATTATGGATGCATAAGACAGGTTGTAGCAAGTGGTAACTTAATGCAGGTCAAAAGTGCTACTGCCCTGCATTACACAACCACCTGCTTCTTAGCTCATCTGTTTCCGAAGAAAAATGTCGAGCTATTGCGATCACTGGGTCATAGGCCTTGTCGTAATTGTAGGCGTTGGCGTCATCATCGGCAAGGTGCAAAAACTTTAATGTAGCTTCATAAGTTGATAGATCTCTTTGAGGAGAAGTGTATGCAGTGGACAAGAACCAAATCAGATCAGATTTGGCGCCACACACAGCTTTTGTTAAGACCTGTTTTCAATAAAAGAATGACAACTTAGGACATGTCCTACTGCCAATGCACAACACACACAATTTGTGATTCATGTATATACCAAGTTTCCTTTTTCTTTTGTTTAGTGTACCCATGATAAAGTTTGTCCCAAACTGAAGTTACACAAGTCACCGTGCAATTTCTCTGTGGAATACAAACCACTGAATATCGGTAAAGAGGTAAGGGAAGGCCGTTTGGAAAACTTGTTCAATCACTGATTGAATTCCTGACAACCAGAGGTCCAGGGAACATATTGTTTTTGCTCTGTCTGTTGGTTGGTTTGTCTGTTTGCCCTTAACTTTAACGTTGGCGATAATCTTTTCGCCATTACACATACATACTATAAAGTTGGCATGCATGTGCAACTTATGGAGGTGAACGTTTTTAGGGGTGACTTATTAAGGTCAAAGTCATACACTAAGGTCAAAGGTCATATGGGTCACATGTTGCTTTACTTTTTGCAATGCTGTTTGTTAAAGTAATTCAGATATTTTAAACGTTTTGTATTTAAACATTCCAAATATGGTATATAAATCAGATTTGTACTCAAGGAAAGTAAACATTGAATTTGTCGAAAAAGATTTCTTTACTTGCCTCCCTGTATCAAAATGAATTTGTACTGATTGAGTAGTATTTAGAAAAAATTAGTATGTATGCTTAAAAATCAATTACAAATAATTACAAATGCAAACATTAAAGTCTTTCTTGAAGAAAGTTTGTAACATGATTTTACTGTTCTCAAAAATGAAACTTTTCATGTTTTCTTTCTTCAGTATGGCCAAGGTCTGAGAAATCAAACAGACCTGTATACCTATGTGGTGATAAAGAAAGAAGCCAGAAGGGAAGGTATTGCTCTAACATTTACAGTAATTAGGGCCCTGCATTGAAAATACAGGAGCCCATTAGGAATCACATTTTCTGTCTGTCCGTCCGTCAACACTTTTGATGTGACATGATAACTCAAACAGTACTTCACATATTGGTTTCATATTAAGGGCACATGCTTAGTATTATCAGAGGAAGACGCCTATAGTTTTCGGGTTGAATCAGACCACTATATCTAGAGTTATCTGGCCTTGATTACAGGGCTCTCTCTGACTGAGTCAGTTTTCTAATTACACTTAATATTTGGCCAAGATCACTGTCTACCCTCTTTGCTAAACAATTACGCGTGTACATGTAGTTTCATTTAAAAAGCCATATATACTCATCTCAAGAAGATTAGAGACATCATACTTGGCATATATACTCATTTCAAGAAGGTCAAACTGGCTATTGTCTCATCAGTATCCAGCAATTTAGGAAACATTGAGTTTCACAAACACATCTTGTGGTATGTAATTGTGTGCTGATTTTTTCCCGGACAAACATACAATTTCTCCAGTTTCAGTATCAGAAGCTGTTTGATGCTTTTACAGAGCAACATATATAAACAGGTGTACTCAAGTACTAAAATCGTCATTTCTCCACCAAACCCCTATGTTGTGACCACTCTTTAGAATCATCTCTTTCAGACGATTATAAAGAGTGGTCACAACATAGGTTTTGGTTGTTATTCTTGAAAATATTTTAATTTACGCAACTTATCTAGAGCTCTGTGTTAGTTACATTGTCCGTAACATATGAAGGGTTATTTCCAAAGTGTTGTAGCTACAATCTATGTGACTAGGTCATGATAACATTTGCAAGTAGTTTGGATCTAGAAGAGATACTGACTTACACAGTCTCATCACGATCTGATGTGTTGGACATTCTGATAAAGTTTTTCATTAGAAATTAAAGAAATATCAAAGGACAATTTTAGGGGAAAATTGTTTTTGTACATAAATGTTAATATGTGATAAATGTTACAGAATGCAGATACAACGATTTTGTGATATTCTGATAAAGTTTTTCATTAGAAATTAAAGAAATATCAAAGGACAATTTTAGGGAAAAATTGTTTTTGTACATAAATGTTAATATGTGATAAATGTTACAGAATGCAGATACAACGATTTTGTGCTAAAGACTAATATTGTTCCATATTCCCTGCATGACGAATCTGAACAAAATGTAATATAAGAAGCACCTTAAATATTAAAAGCCACTTAATATATGAAACTCTTAATGAATAAACATGAGGGTCTTTAATCACAGATGTTTGCTTAACTCATTCCCTCCTACTGACGCATTATGACGCCTCTGTAAAAGTCACTTTTTGAAACAGTTGTAATAAATAGAACATTTGCTCCATAGGTTTCACAATGGTTTCAAAGCAACACAATTGTAAAATTTTCCTTTACTCTATTAAATGCTTCTTTTCGGTAGATTTATTCAAAGAGGCTGGGTCTAAAAATGGTTTAGGAGAGAATGAGTTAATTTGGGACAAAAGTAATGCCAAACGCTCCTTTGGGAGCTTTTTTGCATTATATAAAAAGTAAAGTACCTAGTTATAGTCTACTTTCAGTCCGAATGACCGCTCAGCCGACTGTACATTTACTCCCCTGGTCATTGAGTCATTGGCCTACAATATTGAGCACTGCTAACATATGGCGCAATCATGCAGCCGCAGTACCGGCGAGTGACCCTCACAGGTACCCATTTTAACCCCTGGGTGGAGAGGATGTGCGGGTGGGAGACACGGAAAAGCGTCTCTGAAATTTCCGGGTGGGACCGGGAATGTGTATTTTTGTCCTGAATTAAGCTAGCACCTGTGGTATGACTGACACAAAATGTCTTATATGGATAATATGGGACAGTTCAAGCGACACTTTACTTCAGTGCACGTGATTTATTTTATTGCACAGTTGATCACATTAATTGAACCTTTCCCTTTTGTGTACTGTAGATGCACGTCACTATCCGAGGATCCTGAATGTCAAAAAGAAGCAAGGTTTTAGTGAGTGCCAGCTGTGTTGTAGGGATGGCACATTGAGAAACTATGCTGTTAGCAAGTCAAAACCCTCCAAGTAAGTCCTTTGGTAATCTTACATTATTGTCAGCCTTTGTAGTGTTTTACAGAGATGTTTATTCTTTACTCCATAAATACGGCCTTCTAACTCTTTAGAAACAGACTAGACCAAGATTAACTGGCTCATTTAGGAGCCATCTGATCAGGGTCTGCTCTATATGATTCTACAGTTTCTATTACAGTCAAAACTTCCTGTGTCCATGTGCCATTATAATATATATATATAATCTCATTAATAGTCATGATGTCATAATTTCTTACATGAATATATTAAAAGGTTCATCATGTCTGTTTTACATTTTACTCCATCAATAATCATGAAAGAAATAATGATATCATGAACATTAATTGGATTTTTGTTTATATAGGAAATTTTGACAATAGAAACTAAAGAAATTCGAATCAGATTTATATTATTCCATAAGCAAACAGAACAGACCCTAATCAGGAGCCATCTGATTTCAGTCTACTCTGTTTATAAAGTTGTAGCAAAGCGTATTTAGTGAGTAAATGCAGTAAAACCTCTCTATAACGGCCACTAAATTACGTCCAAAAATTTGTGTTAAAGGCAGGTGGCTATTTAAAGCAAGGTGAATGTAAAACAGAATGCGCTGTTTTAAGCAGCCACCTGCCCTAAATACCAACTAATTAACACAATTTAGTGGCCGTTATAGAGAGGTTTTACTGTAAAATGGTTAATTTATTCACAGAATGGTACATCTAGCAACAAGGAAGAGTGAATGCGGGGATTTTCTACCTGTTCGCTGGCCAAGTGATGTGGAAATGAAAACTTTAGAATATGACCCAGATCCACCCATAGTCAAAACTGTGTCAACTGAAACTCTAGATAGTACTGAGGCAATAGCTAACAAATCTGAGTTTACCAATATGACTGTGACTGCAATAGAAAATGAACAAGATGAAATAATAGGATTCCGAGAGGAAATTGTTGATGATGAAGAATTCATTGATGACAGCTATCCTGAAGAAAACAGGAACATGGATTTAGATGAACAATCTGTTGACACTGAGACGAACAATTCAAATGAGAGTCCGAAGACATTAGAAGAACTGTTTAAGAATAAGGGAAAACATGAAAGTTAACCCTTTCTTCTTGATGACAATTGCAAATAGTTTTGATGATGAAGAGCTGCAGAATAACTCGCCATCTCATCAGGATCCAAACTGTCTTCATAGATCCCTTTACCTATGGATACTATATATCTATATAGAGTCACAGATAATATTAGTTACACAGTGTTTTGGCAGGGTGTACGGGTTTGTATGACGGTTTTGGATTCCGTATTTCCTGAGTGTACACCCTGCCCAAACATCTTGTAACGAATTTATTTCCAGTCTTGGTCCATTACAAGAAAGAATACATGCATAACCTAACGAAATTCTGTAGATTTAATCCTTCAAAAAACCTGTTTACTTACAGCACTTGCAATTTGGCACAGCTGTCAATAAAGACTTGACTCAAAAATGACGTCTGACGTCACTCAAACTAATGCGCTGATATACATGCGCTGTAAGTTAACAACTTTTAGAGTAATTGGGAAAAACAAAAGTAGTAAGATACAAAAATGTAATTGATAATAAGTTGTTTTCATTCATGTGTGTATATGCTAGACAGTTATTTTGAATTAATTCCATTTATTTCATAGGAAATAACCGCCTTATAAACACAGAAATTGAGTTTGTTTATGGGAATCGTTGATGAAACAAAACAGATCAGTCACATGACAAATTTGATTCCGGTACACCTCAGATCAAACGGGGTGTATGGTTTCTTACACCCTGTTCACCTGGGTGGTCTCAGCCAATCACATTCCCAGAATATATGATGACTGGAAATAAGGGTTCGTACCCAAATACTAAAATCGTCATTTCTCCACCAAACCCTATTCTGTGACCACTCTTTAGAATCGTATCCAAGAGATGATTCTAAACAATGGTCACAGTATAGGGTTTGGTGGAGAAATAAAGGAGTTATTCTTGAAAATGTTTTAATTTACGCATATTATTTGGACCTCTGTCAATATCAGAATTCATGGCACCATGATCATAAACACAGGATTTTTTTGGCCATGGCAGAAAATGTAGAATTTGATTTAGATAATTCCATAGGCAAACAGAGCAGACCCTGGTCAGGCAGCTCCTACCGGAGCCGTATGATCTCGGTTTATTGCATATGAGAAGGCGTTAAAAGTTTTCTGTATCAGATAAAAAGTTGAAAACAAAATTTAGCAAACTGTTTGCACATATAGTTGTTGGCACTGTAGAGTTATTGCCCTTGAAAAATGGAGATTTGGCAAAATATAACAACTGTTTGAATGTTGACCCGTTATTCCATAAATATGCCTTAACAGAGTAGACCCAGATCAGACGGCTCCTATAGGAGCCGTCTGATCAGGTTCTGCTCTGTTTGCTTATGATATAATATAGATATGATTCTACAGTATCTGCCATGAACAAACACTCCTGTGTCCATGTGCTATTATAACAAAATAATCTAATTAATATTCATGATATCATTAATTCTTACATGAATACCAATATTCATGGAGGAAAGGGTTAAGCAATGCAAGGCCGGAAGTTGTAAAACTTAACACAAACACTGTGCTCAAATACTCAGTTTGTATCTAACATTTTACAAGATCTAACATAATTACACTGACTTTGGTGAGTATATTTTGATGGTTGTCATCCCTAATATTGTCTGTTTACAAAAATACTATTTTAACCCTTTGCATGCTAGAAGCCAATTCGATATTGTCTATGCAAATTGTTTGGATCCAGATGAGACACTGATGAACTAGTGTCTCTTCAGGATCCATACTGTTAGACACTCTCACTACACTTTTGACAAGAAATAAAGGAAAAATTACCTCTTGAGAATTGTAGCAGACGACAATGTTTGCAGACGGCAATTTCCTAGCATACAAAGAGCTAAGATTTAGCAGAGCAATAGAGAAAGATGAGTACTCAAATAATGAACTTGTCCTTTCTCCACCAAACCCTGTGTTGTGACTACTCTTCAGAATCATCTCGTCAGACAATTCTGAAGATTGGTCACAGCATAGGGATACATAGTGAAACAGAGGAGCTATTCTTAAAATGTCTTAACCCTTTCCTTGTTCTATGTTTGTTCCAAAATTTCAATATCTACTGAATATTCATGGACGAAAAGGCTTTATATGAAGGAAAGGGTTAATTCATGTACCTTGTTTTGGCCTCTGGTGTAGGCTATAAAGTGCTGTAAAAAGTTAAAATACAGAGTTTTGGGGATAGGATTGGTCTTAACCCATTCCCTCATATTGACACCTTTTAACACCTTTGTAAAGTCACCTTTTGAAACCATTGTGATAAAAAGAGCATTTGCTCCATAGGAACAAATGCTGTGTTTTTCACAATGGTTTCAAAACTACACAATTATAGATTTTGCCTTTTCCCTAGTAGATGCTCCATTTCAGTACAGTGCTCCCTCCCTACAACGGCCCTCTCAATAACGATTCCCTCTTACAACAACGCATGTCACTGTTTCCGAAGCAACAAGGCTCCAGAAACAACCTTTTTCTATCGTATTTTCTTTATGCCTCAATCAAACCCTATGTTGTGACCACTCTTTAGAATCGTCACTTTGTGACGATTCTAAAGAGTGGTCACAACATAGGGTTTGATTGAGGCATAACGGTTTTAGTTCTCGAAATACACCTTATCTGGGGATCTGCAAACAAGCTAGTTATGTTTGATTTTCCCTCCCTATAACAACTCCCTCTGAACAACACACACAATCTTCGTATCCCAAAGGGTGTCGTTGTAGAGAGGGAGCACTGTAGATTTATTCAAAGAGGTTGGGCTAAACAAAATAGCCTATAAGGTAATTATGGGTTAAAGTTTGTAACTTTAGGGTCCTGTTATATGTTGTTCATAATTGCTATGACTTCCTGTTTGATGATTTTTCTTATGGATCAACAAATGGTTGAAATTATTAAATACCCATGTAAGAGAAAGATAATTGCTAGTAGATATTATTTTGTAACCATTTACAATTTTACTTGAGTGGACTTATTGTTAGGATGGGAATTAATGAGATTGATTTGGTTTGTCTCTGTTTGACCCTATCAATACATTTTAGTCACTTTCGTCTGCAAAGCTTCTCATCTGCAAATCTTCTCGTCTACTACAAGGATTAAGTACCGGTATATTTTCTGTTTTAAAAAAATATCAGTGTGTCGAACAGTTTAGAATTGTGTAGTTTTGAAACCAATGTGATAGAGCATTTACAAGGAGTTCAAAAAGTGAATTTAACAGAGGCATCAAAAGGCTTCAATATGAGGGAATGGTTTACATGGTTATATTTACATAAATCATAATCATAATAAATACATGTATATAATATGATGTAAGCACGTAAAGTTTTAAGGTCAAGGTTATCACAACAACCTAGAAATAGAAAATCTTGAGCACAATTAATGTTAAATACAGTAAAACCTCTCTATAACGGCCACTAAATTACATCAAGTATTTTGTGTTAAAGGCAGGTGGCTGCAAGGTGAAAGTAAAACAGAACGCTCTTATAGGAGTGTTGTGTTTTACTTTCAACTTAATTTAAGCAGTCACCTGTCCTAAATACCAACTAATTAACACAATTTAGTGACCGTTATAGAGAGGTTTTACTGTGCGTATAATCACATGTATAGAGAAAAGCTGCACCAGGGAAAAGGGACACTTTGGCATTTGCAAACAGTGTACACGCAGATCAACTGCTATTCTTTAGGTATTGTCTATCCAGATATTACTGTGCATTTGTTAGTGGTTAAATATTGTTCAGTTCACTAGTGAGTAAGCAATGTGGAATCTGAGCAGATGTTGCATTCAAACGTTTTGACTTATGTAACTGGTTCTGTACTATCTGCAAATGTCTGATGACCATTTCGCGTGCGCTTGCAATTAATATCATACAAATAAAAATATTTCACAAGATTTTGCACAACCGTTTCTATACATGAACAGTTACACGTTTCGTTCATATCTCGCCTTTGTTTGTACTGCGTTGTCAAAGCAATATCATCTTCCCAATCTTATACACGTCTACGTCTATGCACGTCTATGTTTTGTATAACCCTTTCCCTGTTTTCTATTTATTCCAAATTTCAATACCAACTGAATGTGCATGGACAAAATACTTATAATCAAATATAGAAGATGGAACATTGTAGCCATTTTAGAAACTAAAGAAACAGATCTATCCAGTTCCATTAGCAAACAGAGCAGACCCTGATCAGATGGCTCCATAGGAGCCGTCTGATCTGGGTCTACTCTGTTTGCATATGTGTGAAAAGGCGTTTATATGAATGAAAGGGGTAATGTTGTCTGGTACACATTGATTCAAGTTTGATTTGTTAGGCCTTCTACCGCTCTAGCGATCTGACTCACGTTTGGAAAGAGTTTGATTCCAGATGTTACGCCGAGTAACTCAGGGTCTCACCAGGATTCAAGCTGTTTGACACTCGGTCAATAATTTATGAAAAACTTCATTGAATCGGAAGTAGTCAAATTTGTATCAGATACAAATTTGGGCAAACATTTTTTTTTGACAGCGGGGTAACGGTACCCCATTTTGATATAATTTCAAATGAATCGTTGGGTACGCGTATTTGGTACAGTAAAACCCCTCTAAACTGGACATTAAATTTAGTGTAAATATCGGTCTTGGAGACAGGTGGTAGCTTAATGCAGGGTGAAAGACATACAGAAAGCTCCTGGAGGAGCTTTCTGCATGACTTTTACCCTGCATTAAGCAGCCACCTGCATAAAAGTACATGTATCTAAATTCTTCTCAACTAGAAGTCCGGTTTAGAGAGGTTTAACCCTTTTTACATTGAATATTATGCACATTGAATATTACCACGGATTCTGCTATTCGCCACTTGATCCGCAATTGCAGACAGCTTACATCCAAGTGAGAGTAGCTCGTGTATTCAACAGGATTGAAGCCGCTCGATTCTCGGTCAATAGTTTCTAAGCAGGTGAATCCACTCAAAAATAGTCGAAATTGCACCAGATTTAAATGTGAGCGGACACTATATTTTAAGCTTGACCAATCAAAGATGGTGTATATGTTTCAATAGCCAATCAGGTGCCAACACGAGTGATACTTCGACCAAAGATTAGCCTTTATTCCATAAATACGCATTTCTACGCCTTTGAAAACAGAGTAGACCCAGATCAGACGGCTCCTATAGGAGCCGTCTGATCAGAGTCTGCTCTGTTTGCTTATGGAATAATATAGATGTGATTATACAGTTTGTAGTATGGTCAAACTTAAATGTGTCAATGTGTCATTATCAAAATTAATCTAGAAGATATTCATGACGTCATCAAATATTTATCGAGTAAACGGTTAAAAATTGTAAATGCTTCTACCACAACAACAAGCTGATGTAATCCTCTTCAATATATTCTTGGCATCTTGCCTGAAATTTATGTTCAGGAAACTGTAAATCAGCGGGTTTATTGCATTGTTAATGAAGAAAGACTTCAGACAAAATTTGACGACAACCTCTTGTGTAGGGCTGAGGTTGCTCTCGAACTGTTTATGGATGCTGCGCACTATCATGACGATCAAGAACGGCAGAAAGCTGATAATGTAGGCCACAGTCACTGCAAACAACATCGCTGTGATCCGTGTTACCTTAATATTGTTAGTATTCTTTCCCTTTTGTTTGGATTTCATACTTGTACTAGGACTGATCGGATCTTCGGTAACGCCATCACTCGAGTAGTCGTCTCTAGCTGTGACTGTATCGTTACTGTTGTGACCGATTTGGGTTTTCTTATGTCGCCGAATCTTCATTCTTATCTGAATATAAACGATCGCAAAAACAGTGACGCAACACATGAAAAGTAGTCCCAGAAATCCGTAGTAAAAGCTGGAATACATTGTGTCGCTTACAGCATCATCAAATGAACAGCTCTCCCCGATTACTCTAGGCTCTAGCTCGGTCTTCGACTTACCAAACAACAAGCATGTGGGCCACGACAGCAGCACACTGACGAACAAAGTGAAAATGCAGATGCGTCGCGCAACGTTCACAGAAATATGTTTCCCTAGTTTGCAAATCCGGAGATACCTGTCCACAGCCACGGCGACCAGTATCAAACCCGACCCAGTAGCGGTCACAGATTCCGTGAACCGCAACAGTTTACACGCTGCGGATGCTCTGAACATGTATGGGTATCGAAGGTCTGTGATTTCTGTGGGCATGCCGATTAAGCAGGTCAGAAGGTCAAGGACGGCTAATGTCATTATAAAAAAATGCGACGATGTCTTAGTTGGCTTGCAACAGTAGACATAAAATACCAAAATGTTCCCAAATGTTCCGACAACCATCAATATGCACATTAACACAATCACTGGGATGTACAATTTCGCTTTCTTTTCGTTATAATAAACCAGTCTATCGTATAGTTCGTCTTCACTCGGTGTCGAGGAGCTGATCGCCATAGTTGTAGTCCAGTTTGACGTAGTGCCATCTTGTGGAGAGGGAATGGAAAGCGATGATGGCATACTGAGCGTCATTTCGATAAATAGAACGTATTGAAGCTGGCAAGTAAAAACAAAATATAAACAAATGAACTTCGATATCACGAACTCTGATAACTCGAACGGATTGCTCGAAGTAAAAGGGCGGTCTTTTCAAAAATTACAATACAGAATTGTTATGAAATGTATCACTACAGATATCAATGCAGGTCGAAAGTAATGCTGAAAGCATTTCATCATTACGTTTAACCTGCATTAAGCTGTGAACTTGAAGAAAAAAATCCAGATTAGAAATCGGATGACTCGCATCTCTGATATTTCGAAGTAATACGTATGATGTCTTGAAGTTCGAGATATCGAAGTTCAACAGTATTTAACCAGTTCCCTGCTATTCGAAAACGGACTGGCATATGCAAACAGTTTGGATCGAGATGTAATGCTTGACACTCGGTGAATAGATTTTCGCAAAAGCTTGATCGAAACGGAAGAAGTAAAAATTACAACAGATCCAACTTTGAGCAGACATTGTATTTTACAGCGGGGAAAAGGGTGAAATAAAAGTGATGTTTGGAGCAATCATGCGTGCCATATCATACCGACAGTGACTAAACCTTTACCTGTTCAAAATCCATGCAAGAAATAATGACAATGAATATTTATTAGATGAATTTTATAATGTACAATTTCCAAGGGATTTTGTTTGTTTTGACAAAAACTAGATTAAGATCTATACCATATCATAAGCACACAGCGCAAAACCTGAGGAGCCGTCTGATCTGGGTCTACTCTGTCGTCTGATTGCAGAGGCATGAACAGACGTATATACATGTTACATGTAAGAGGGGCATGGCTAAGGCTATGACTCATTTTATTTTTGTTGAGAAATTGGATCCCGTAATTACCCGAAGTTTTCGGACAACTAATCGCCCCTCTCCACATTTTGTTAATCGGAATAATTCAAATTGACACTCTTTTGACTCCTTCAGTTCAGTGAAGAGGGGTCTGTGATAGCATGCACACAATTCGGATCCAGATGAGACGCTAAGTAACTCGGTGTCTCATCTGGATCCAAGCTGTTTGACAGTTATTGTTTTACAAAGAAAAATCACAAATCACCCACTCTAAAACTTGAAGCAGACAAAAAATGTGTCCAGCAGACGACATAGGTTTGACATAGCAAATAGTGTAGATTCTGACCAAACCGCTCCGCCGGAAGCCGTTTTAAGCTCAACAGAGCACAAAGTGCTCAGGGTGAGCTTTTGTGATAGCCTGATGTTCGTCGTCCGTCGTTCGTCGTCCGTCGTCAACAATTTGAACTTTTAAAAATCTTCTCCTCTGAATCTACAGGGTTCTCGGCTTTCATCCTTGGCATGTGTCATCATATTCAGATCCTCTACAAAAATTATAATAAATTATGCCCCTGGGGTCAAAATTGGTCCCGCCCCAGGGATGGCTAATTTTCAATAGAAACAAATAGAGAAAATCTTCTCCTCTGAAACTGGAAGGTTCTCAGCTTTCATATTTTGCATAAAGCATCATGATCATGTCCTCTTCAAAAGATATATAAATTATATCCCTGGGGTCAAAATTGGTCCCGCCCCAGGGGTGCCTTGTTTTCTACAGAAACATATAGTAAAACTTTGAAAATCTTATCCTCTGAAATTGGAAGGTCCTCAGCTTTCACATTTGGCACACAGTATCATGTTCAGGTCCTCTACACACGTTATATAAATAATGTCCCTGGGGTGAAAATTGGCTCTGCACAATGGGTAGCCAGTTTTCAATAGAAACATACAGTGAAAACTGAAAATCTTCTCTTCTGAAACTGAAAGGTTCTCAGCTTTCATATTTGGTACATAGCATCATGTTCAGGTCCTCTACAAAAGTTATATAAATTATGCCTCTGGGGTCTAAATTGGACCCGCCCCAGGGGTGGCCAATTTTCATTAGAAACATAGTGAAAACATTGAAAATTTTCTCCTCTGATTGTCTAGTGAGCGATATCAGGACCATTCTGGCCCTCTTGTTATTTTGATTTGCACTACTTGTATAAGTTTGTCTGTCCTAATACGTATGGCAATTAAGGTATAGCTTGTAATTTAAAAACGAAACGGACGTAACTTTTGTACAAACATATAGCAGTAACAACACTGCATATATTGCATATAGATCAACTCTCATATTTGGTGTAAAACTATGCTACTGCACCCTGTGAGCAAGCTCTAGTGATGCGGTAACACAATGCTCTGAACCAGTCCTATTTGTTGTATATTTTAATAAATTCTCACATTCTATGTGCTTATTGGAAATAAACTGAAACTAAACTGAAACTAGTTTAAACAATTCTCTCATACTGACGCCTTTTCACACTTCTGTAAAATTCATTTTTTAAAACCACAGTGATAAATTGAGCAGTTGCTATCGTTCCGCGTATAACAATAGACACGTATCTCTAAAACCAAACAGTGATACTATTATTTTATGTCCTGTTTTGCTACCTCTTACAAAGATAAACAAAGAGATACAGTTAAACGCCTCTAAAGCTACCACTTTACGAAACATGATAGATAACTTCGAAAGCAGATGGTTCTTCTTGCATTAAGCTACCACATTTCCTTTAGGACCGACTAGTAAATCTCTTAGGAGGTCGCGTTAGAGGGGTTTTGCTGGAATTAGCCCAATCCCTCACATTGACGCTTTGTGGCGCCTCTGTAACAGCCACGTTTAAAACTATTGTGATAATTATAGAGCATTTGCTGATGTGGAACAAATGCTCTATTTATCACAATGATTTAAAAACTACCCAATTTTAAAATTTTCATTTTCTCTAACAAATGCTCCTTTTCGGTGATTTATTCAGAGATTGGATCTAAAAATAGCCTATGAGACAATGAGTTAAATGACTTTCACCTTGCATTAAACTGCAGCATGTCTTTACGCCTGCTAATGATACGTGTTTTAGTGTTCGAATTAGTCGACTTAACGGGTACCGGTATTAACTAGTGACTATGTGTTTGCAAATAGGTGTGTTTTATGAATGCAACCAGTGAATGGTATTAACTAGGAAAAATAATAGTAGCTTTCAGCATGACATTCACCCTGCATTAAGATGCCGCATGTCTTAACTCTTTACTTCATGTGTAAATGTGTTTTCACGCATTTTCAAACAGAGTAGACTTATAGGAGTCGTCTGATCAGGGTCTGCTCTGTTTGCTACTGAACTTTTAAAGATATGTTTAAAATGACTACAATGTTCCACCTTCCATATTTCATTATAAATATTTTCCCATAAGTATTCAGTAGGTATTGAAATTTGGAATAAACAGGGAAAGGGATAAAGACGATAATAATACTTGGTGGAACTATATACAGTAGTACAGCAGTTACGATGTAATATCATACATATACACTGTATAAGAGTATCGTTATAGACTGGACACGCTTGTAGACACACGTGTATCTTGTATGTAACTAGGCTAAATACATTAATCCTTAACACATTCCCTCCTAGTGACGCATTTTGAGGCCTCTGTAAAAGTTATTATGATAAATAGAGCGTTTGCTCCTATGGAGCAAATGCTCTTTTTATCAAAATGGTTTCAAAACAACATAATTCTAAAATTCTCCTTTTCTATAGTTAATGCTCCTTTTCGGTAGATTTATTCAAAGAGGCTAGGTTAAAAAAAATAGGAGGGAATGAGTGAGTGAGTGAGTTGGGTTTAACGTCCGACCAACGGTATTTCAGTTATATGCAGACAGCAGGAGGGAATGAGTTAACTCCATGTATATTTATGTAAAATATAATGTCATATGATTATTAATTCACAAAGGTTTAAACTCGCATATGGACACTGAACGTTTTGGCCATGACATACACTGTAGAATCAGATCTATAGTATTCCATAAGCAAACAGAATAGAATCTGATTAGAATAGTCCTACAGTATCCTTCTGACCTGGGTCTACTCTGTTTTCCGAGACATAAAAATGCGTATATATGGATTAAAGGGATCAGGATATGAACTGATATACAATAAATACTGAAGTAAACCCCCCCCCCCCCCATTAATGGTATTAACTGCTTGCGTTCATAATACACACCTACGTGTGTACCCTTAGTCACTGCTTATACCCACAATTCACAATACAGTTAAACCCCGAGAAGTCGAACACTAAGACAAGTATAATCTGTCAGGCTTGGATACAGGTGGCAGCTTAATGCAGGGTGAAAGTCATGCAGAAAGCTCCTCTACGAGCTTTCTGCATGACTCACCGTGCATTAAGTCACCTGCTTAAACAGTTCTCAATTCTTCGTTACTAAAACTTCAAACTGTTGAGTTGTTACTGTAATGTCACATTGTGTATAGTTAGATACCTAAATAACTAGATGGACATATACATATGATATACAATTATATAAGATACATGTACATGTAATAACTGTGTTTAATATATACTAAACCAAATATCTAAACCGCCAAAAAGTATTGATGCACATTTTCTAGTCCATTTAAGACAGATTCAAGTAAAATTTTACATTATAAAATAATAATAATAATGATGATGATAATAATAATAATACATGTAATAATAATAGTAATAATAATTATAATGATAATAACAACAACAAAAACAACAACAATACTACTACTACTACTACTACTACTACTACTAATTATTAATAATAATAATAGTTTGCAAGGGAACTAACATCACTCGATACGTGCTAGTTACTGCTGTATCATGTCTACAAACAAAAGTATTCCGATATAAAAAGTGGCGGTTTAGCAAAAAACGAATGTTTTAGTATACTGTTCAGAGATTCAGATAAGATGTGTAAATAAAAAACATTTCCAAGATTAACCTCTTTAATTCTTCACCAACCCTATGTTGTTACCACTCTGTAGAGTCTAAAAAGTATCTAAATGTTGGTCACAACGTAGGTTTTTGTGGAGAAAACAATCTTAGT
This sequence comes from Azorinus chamasolen, assembly GCA_963576725.1. Lineage (NCBI taxonomy): Eukaryota > Metazoa > Mollusca > Bivalvia > Cardiida > Solecurtidae > Azorinus > Azorinus chamasolen. The sequence continues at coordinate 95,339,352 of OY755238.1, read as the reverse complement.
ATTTGAGTACGAACCTTCATCTATTTCTCTGACTGTATATAATTATGATATATGCATTTAGAAATTCGTACATGTATGTAAATGTTAAACGATTGCCGATGTATTTCATAATTATACTAGTGCAATCATGTCATACCTTTACATATGAATATACGATCCAAACTGCTGTCCTACGTAATCACAAATTCACCAGGTAGAGTTTGGTATATCCGAAATAACTTCCTGTTTCTTTTCAGTTCAAATTCAAGTATATTTAAAGCAAATCAAAATTTGGTGGTATACAATTACCTAGTGAATATGGCTACACGTAAAATGTATGTAAACAGATTTACAATTTAACATTTTATGAAACGGATTCAAAAGTTCTCAAGGATATTGATACCTGAACAGAATGCATACCTGAGATATTTACACAAATTTAGTGCACCTATAATTGATACGGTATGAACGTTATAAAACTAATTGCTCATGCGTGCAAAGTAAAGTACAGCCGAACCTGTCTCAAGTGGCCATCAATAAAGGTCTCAGTTTGAGTCTGTAAGGCAGGTGGTAGCTCAATACAGGAGCATTCTGTATTACTTTTGCCCAGCATTAGGCAGTCGCCTGCGTTTTAACCCTTCGCTTGCTATTCACGTCAATATACCTACCTGTAAATAGTGAAATCCCAGATGAGACAGCTCCTGCAGGAGCTGTCTCATCAGGGTCTGCACTATTTACAAGTTGATTGTGCAACCAGTGCACTCCACAGCAGTGATTGCACAGCGAAATATTTGTACACAGTGAAGATATATGTAATTATACAGCAGGGCATGGGTAAAGAAGGAGAAATGTATTTTAAAATTCAGCAAGCGAAGGGTTAAGACTACTGTGTTCAATAAATGAACGGCCGCTTAGGACATGTTCCACTGTGTTTATGGGTAGACAAGGACACGTTTACAGCAGCACGAGCACGGGTACTGTAAACCCCTCTAAATCGGAATTCTAATAGAGAAGAATTTATATGTTTTTAGGCACGTGCCTGCTTAATGCAGGGTGCAAGTCATGCAGAAAGCTCCTACTGCATGACTTGCACCCTGCATTAACCCATTCCCCCTAGACTATTTTGAGACCCAACCTCTTTGAATAAATCTACCGAAAAGGAGCATTTACTAGAGAAAAGGACAAATTTAGAATTGTGTAATTTTGGAACCATTTTGATAAACGCAGCAGTGCTCCTATGAAATAAATGCTCTATTTATCATAATGGTTGCAAAAAGTGACATTTACAGAGGTGTCAAAATGCAGAGGTGCCAAAGGCTCAAATCTGACCAATCAAAAACTTAAGAACGAACTCCGACTCAACTAAAAAGTTTTATAAGCATGGAACATGGTCTAACATTGTTAAACAGTAGAGACCATTCAGAATGACAGCGCGTGCTTTGAGAGAATATTCTGAATGACAAACGGTGTAGTTTCTGTTCAGAGGGATCCTCTGATCAGGGTCTACATTGTTTGCGAATGTCATTACATTCGTGTCATGGATTCAAAGGGCAATTGTACCCGCTTCACTGATCCAGAGATACAATTCCGCTAACATCGCTTTTTTTATGAAAACCCAAATATATTCGCTTACATGTATTTCCACCTTTTCATCGCTTACACCTTTAACATATTCCCTTATAATGACACCTTTTTATGCCATTGTAAACATCATTTTTTGTGCTAAATAGAGCATTTGCTCCATTGAAGCAAATGCTCTATTTAGCATAACGATTTCAAAACTGCACACTTGTAACATTTTCCTTTTCTCTAGTAAATGCTCCTTTTTACTAGTTTTTAGTAGATTTATTTAAATAGACTGGGTCTAAAATAGCCCATGAGGTTATTAGTTAAAAACAAATAATAGCTAATAATAATGATAATTAATTATTTAATCCATACACGTATTTAACCATTCATTTATATACTGAATAACATATTCAACCATTCAATCTTTCACTCACATGGAATTGTAGCTCAAATTTGTTTTGATGTTTGAAACGATAATGTTAATGCATGTGAATAAAAGACACAACACGTGGATGACATGAAATATTTAGTTTTTATATCATTAATATTTTCTCTTTATGTTATAGACTAATATAAGCATTATTTCAAATTGTTGCATAAAAACCTAACAACTGTCCTTTCTGAGGACCCTCTGTCGAAGATTTCTGAACCACTTCAGTACAGAGAACAGTCTACTTCTTCTCTTATGTCCTGTCACGGGTTCTGCTTTTATGTCGTTAAGCTCTGATCCATGTTGTCCGACAGTATTCTCTTCCATATCTGACTTCCTCATGGCTTTCTCATCTGGAGTGTCGATGCGAAACAACAGCGATATTTGTTGAATCTTGTGTTTAGAAACTGTTTTCATGCCTTTATCTTCACTTTTCAGACCAACTCTACAACGCTTTGACCTCTTGACAGTTGCCTGTCTTGCGTGTTCTGTATTTTGCTTAGTAGTGCTTACTTGTGTTTCTTGTGGCTTTCTTATTGCTTTGTCTGCGCCTTGAGTCGATGCCTTTCTTTCATCGGCCAATTTCCTTGCTTCTGTAGCAAACTCTGCAGCTATCATTGCAAGTTTGGCATCTTGAAGCATATCTGTTTCATCAGCATTTCCATTCTTACTTGGTTTTATGATGCACCCATCTCCTGACTTCCTATGATTAGCCAATTTGTTTGCTTCTGCTTGAAACTCTTCAGCTATTATTCCAAGTTCTTCTTCAGATTTTTGCATCATGGATAAGCCGAAACTATTCATTTCTGCCTTTAATTTCATTGCCAGCTTCATAACCGCGAGTTGTTCAGCTTGCATAGAAAATTCCTCGGCAATCATGCCAAGTTCTTCTTCAGATCTGTGCATTACCTTTAAGCCAAACGTGTTCATGGCCACTTTTAGTTTCCGAGCCAGTCTCCGAGCTGCCAGCTTTTCAGATTCTTTGGAGAATTCTTCAGCAATAGCTTTGAGCTCTTCTCCCAGATCATAAGGAACTGTAGAGTCGCCATCGTACGGATGTACTGGTGTGTTGTGAACTGCGTAACAATTCATTTTAAGAATTATTTTGAGAGCAAATATATCGTGTATATTGATCAGTGAGAATGGCTGATTTTGTTGTCAATGGTGATAATTGATGACGTAAACATCAACGTCATACCGACGTCATTACGTCATTTGTTTACCTCTCTGATTGTGTATTTCAATGCTGATACTGAGAGGAACGGAACCCCCATTCCAGGCCCCGAAAAGCGACCTTTGACAAATGAAAAAGAACTTAAATACTCGTTACGTATATAATTAAAAGCTGCTATTAAATTTCATGCATATTAACCCTTTCACCGCCGATGTCGCATAAATGCACCACGACAAATAGTGCAGTCCCAGACTTTGGTAAATATTATTCTTTCTTGTCATGTCAGCTTTAACTTATTCTCTCATATTGCCCATTTATCACAATGGTTTTTAAGAATACAGAAATCTAAATTTTCCCGGGGAAGCACCCCGGGACCCCTATAGCCACGATGCGTACATTACAATTACATTATTACGTTGGGATTCAGCTACCGTCCTGCATGCTATGCTGTTAGATAATTTATGTTAGAATCAGTTGATACATAATATGCCAAATACCGTAACAAGATTTTGTAGTCAAGGGATTAAGGTTTTGTAGTCAGCCATTAAGGTTGTTTAGATATATTTTCAGACTTTCCTCCTTTTATCAAAATATGTACAAACTTAGGAAGTCTTCTCTTTTTATTCTGTAATACCTTTAAACAATTTCATACAATATAATAAGAAATCTGAAGTCTTATTTACATATTAGGTAGGTTACTCATTGTTCTAATCTCAAATTTGTTTTTTCTCATTGGAACTAGCATAAGCCAGTCCGTTTATTTACATTTTAACAATATAACAATATCACAGAGAGAATAAAGAACAAGAAAGTAAAATGTAATGTTGTGTAATATTCAACTCAACCATTGTTCTACCGTCACCGAAGACAATCGTAAAACTTTGTGAGGAAGTAACATGGAATACCTTTACTATTGATATTTTTGAAAAGTATGCTTAATTCATCCTTCACTATATAGTTTATGTTGCATGTTTTCGTCCGCCTTTCGCTGCTAAAATATCTTTTATATAGAGAGAATCCTATGTATGAAAACAAGATATCTACAAATTTCGATTCGATTTCGTATCCTGATATTATAACTTTTAAGTTTCGAACAGGTTTCGTATAATACCACAGCGGCTAAAGGCATCCGAAATGAGGTCCTAAAACTGGTTTAAATAGTCACACTCAATGATGAAGTGATTTAAATCTTCAATATTATTACAATGTAAACAATTTGGAGAATTATATATCGTCCATTTACATAAATTTTCAGTTGTAGCTATTATCTCTAATTGTATCTGATTGTTTTTTTTCTTTCTTCAAAGTGAAGTCAAACATACCGGTTTTTAACATAATGATAATGATAGCACCCTGTATCCGTTAATCCCTTCCCTTTTTGAATCCTGTAAGAAACAATGTCATCATGAATTTTAATTATATTATTCTAGTCAGTGTCTGTTATGTTTGTGTACATTGCATATGTTATTTCATTGTGAAAAAAGAGCATATGCTTAGCACTATGGAGCAATGCTCCTTTTATCACAATAGTTTCTAAAAATACTTTTATAGAAGCATTAAAGGCGTGGATATGAGGGAATGGGTTAGCCCTTTACTTGATTGAAAATCCGATCTTTTCTTATGCATTTACAAACAAAGAATACCAGATCAGACCATGTAGGAGCTGTCTAGTCAGTGCCTGTTATGTTTGTGTATCTGAATCTTTACGGTGTCAATCATTTCTTCATCAACTATTTTCAATACAGAACTTTAACTCATTATATATAATTATGTGATTACCTATGCAAATGGTTTGACTCCAGATGAAACTCCGAGTAACTCGGCGCCTCATCAGGATTCAAACTATTTGTAACTGTGATCGTATTTTTTTCTTAAAAATAAATTTGAGAAATTAAAAACTTGGAACTTAAAGCATACGGTAATTTTGCAGACGGCACTAAATATCAGCGAAAGTGTTTATATTGATATTTAATACAGGTGGCAGCTAAATGCAGGGTCAAGGTCATGCAGAAAACTCATTTAGGATATTTCTTCATGACTCTCACCCTGCCTTAAGCAGCCACCTGCCTACAAATACATAAATTCTTCGTTACTAAATGTTCGTAGTATCGAGTTTTTACTGTATTAACTACTCGTTGTCATAGATCATTGGCACATGCATATTTTGTTACAATAACTGATCAACAAATGGTTGAACTTAAATACATGTAATAAATATTTGTGAGTATTAAGTTTGATATTTTTTTTATTGAAATTAATATAGTTATTGTATGTCAACTAAATTAGTCGACTTAGTCTTAATATTTTTATGATTGAAATGATAGAGTATATAGTTAATGTAATGTCTGATTGGCTGCCTATAGTTTTGTGCCAAAATGAACGTAGGTGTTTTACATTTATATATCAAGGTTGACCAGCAGTGGAAGTTTGAAACAAATACAATCAAATGCATCGGAGGAATTGGACACACGAGCTGTTTGAGGCATGATTATTGAAGTAGCATTGTGAAAGAGTTGTGAGTCGACTGTGACTTGAACCCAGGGCTTTTGACTTACCATGTAATCACTCTACCGACTGGGTTAAGTCGGGTATAGGTAACTAATTGGAAACTAAATAGTCCCGGATCGTGTAGCTCTGGAGCTCAGTAGTTAGAGTGCTGGCACGGTAAGCCAAAGGCCCTGGGTTTGAGCCTCATATGGGCCATGATCTTTTCACCAGTTGTTCTGTTACAGAGTTCTCAAATTTGAATGACTATTCTTTAACAACAGAGTGCATGTATTATGAAAAAGTATGATTTTTTGCTAGAAAAATTTGAATGACAATCAGTGCGTATCTCCTCTAGGACTCCTCTGGTCTGGATCTACACAGTTTACAAATGTCATTACACTCGTATCACGTACACAAAGGGTTAAAGTACTTGCTTCAATGAGCCATAGGTAACTAGCGTTGTTTATTGTGAGAAACCATACATACATGTATTCCCTTACATGTATTTCCACCTTTTCATTGTCCCATTTTTGACGCCTCTGTAAAACTCTGTTTTTGAAACCGTTGTGATAAATAGGAGCACATTCTTTATTTACTATAATGGGTTAAAAATTACACAATTCTAAAACATTTAATTTCTCTAGTAAATGCCCCCTTTCAGCAGATTAATTTTTACAAAGAGGTTGGATCTAAACATAGTCTATAAGGCAATGAGTTAAATACAAATAGTTAATACTAAATAATCATTTATTTCATGCATGGATGTATTCATATTGATTTGCTCATTCAACTATTTACCTTTTCACTCACCTGGAATTGTTGTTCAAATTTGTTTTGATGTTTAACCCTTTCCTTCATATACACGCATGCCCATGCATTAGCAAACGGAATAGACTCAGATCAAACTGTTCATATAGAAGCTGTCTCATCAGGGTCTGTTCTGTCTGCTTTCGACACGATATAAAACTGATTCTACAGTTTTTGTCAGAACAAAAACTGTCCTTGAAACTTTCACATTATAAAAATACAGCTATACATTCTTAATACACATGCACACAATGTACATGTATAGTCATGATGTTATAATTTCTAACATGGATATTGATCATGGAGAGGGTCTTGCTACTTTTAATACATAAAAATTATATGTGAATAAAAGACAACACGTGGATGAAGTGAAATACTTCAATTTTATATAACTAATGCATATTCTTTATGGTATACGTTAATGTAAGCAATAAGTCAAATAGTTACATCAAAACTTATCAATTGTCATTTCTTAATACCGCCCGTCGAAGATTTCGGAACCACTTCAGTACAGAGAACAGTTTGCTTGTACCTTTTCTCTTAGGGTCTGTCACGGGTTCTGTTTTTGTGTCGTTTAGCTCTGATCTACGTTGTCTGACAGTATTCTCTGCCATATCTAACCTTCCCATGACTTTCTCATCTGGAGTATCGATGCGAAATAACAGAGATATTTGCTGAATCTTGTGTTTAGAAAAGGTTTCCATGCCTTTATCTTCCCTTTTCGGACCAACTCTATAACGCTTTGACCTCTTAACAGTTATCTGTCCTGCGTTTTCTGTATTTTGCTTTACAGTGCTTACTTGTGTTTAATGTTTAACTCCACTACTATGGGATACAGGGTAAAACAAATACTTGGATACAAAACTTCTTATCAGGACGTACACAGGCAGTAGTAGTGGATGGAGAGGCATCAAACTATGTACCTGTTAAATCTGGAGTGCCCTAGGGCTCAGTTCTGGGCCCAAGTCTGTTCTTGTTCTATATTAACGACATTCCAACTGGTTTGAACTCAACCATACGACTCTTTGCAGATGATACCATCGCCTATCTTACAATCAAAACAAACAGTGACTGCACTTCCCTTCAAAAGGATCTGGATAAACTTGGGCTTTGGGAACAAAAATGGAAGATGGTATTCCATCCAGATAAATGTAATGTCCTGTCTATCACCCGCAATAAAACACCTATCAAACATACATACACACTGCACGGACATAAACTTGAACATGTGAATAGAGCAAAATATTTAGGTATCACCATTCAATCTGATCTAAAATGGGAGAGCCATGTTAATAACATCTGTAACAAGGCGAACAAGACACTTGGATTCCTTCGCAGAAACCTCCACATCAGTTCTACATCAGTTAAAGAACAAGCATATAAGTCACTGGTCCGTCCATCTCTTGAATACGCATGCTCAGTTTGGGATCCATACATTAATGAAGATATCGAAAAAATAGAAAAAGTTCAAAGGAGAGCTGCTAGGTATGTCACCAACCGATACATAAACACATCCAGCGTCAGTAACATGATAGATCAACTAAATTGGCAAAGTCTAGCAGATAGAAGAACTGACTCCCGTCTCACCATGCTCTATAAAATCACACATGATAAAGTCGCAGTCCCAAGAACAGACAGACTCACTCCACCTATCAGGCACTCCAGAAACTTACACTCTCTTTCCTACCAAATTCCTTCTTGTAGAACCCAGACACGACAGCAATCCTTCTTTCCCCGTACTATTAGAAACTGGAACAGTCTGCCACAGAACATTGTCATGAGCGAAACCACAGAATCGTTCAAGGCAGCCTTGTCAGCACTATACTGATCACTTACTATACTGTACATAGTTTTATTCATAAACTGATGGATCTTGGAAGGAAAAAAAATAATTGTAAAATAAATTAAAAAATTGTATGTATATATATAGTCGCTTCCTGATGCATCCAGTGCACACCTAGTATATTGGCGTAATCTTCATCTAGTTGAAGGCGGCCGATTATGAAGTAGAAGTAGAAGTAGAAATGTGGTTTTCTTATTGCATCGACTTCGCCTTGATTCGATGCCTGTCTTGCATCGGCCATTTTCATTGCTTCTGTAGCAAACTCTGCAGCTATCATTGCAAGTTTGGCATCTTCAAGCATATATGTTCCACCAGCATTTCCATCATTACATGGTATTATGATGTTTCCGTCTCCTGACTTCCTACGGTTTGCCAGTTTGTTGGCTTCTGCTTGAAATTCTTCAGCAATTATTCCAAGTTCTTCTTCAGATTTTTGCATCACGGATAAGCCGAAGCTATTCATTTCTGCCTTTAATTTCTTTGCCAACCTAAGGACAGCGAAATGTTCAGCTCGGATAGAAAATTCCTCGGCAATCATCCCAAGTTCTTCTTCAGATCTGTTCATTACCGGCAAGCCAAACGTGTTCAGTGCAATTTTTAATTTTCTTGTCAGTCTCTGAACGGCAAGTTTTTCAGATTCTGCAGAAAATTCTTCAGCAATGATTTTGAGCTCTTCTCCCAGGTCATGGCGAACTGTAGCGTCGCCATCGTTTGGTTGCCTCGATGTGTTATGAACTGTGTAACAATTCATTTTGAGAATTATTTTGAGAGCAAATATATCGTGTAGACCACTGTTGATCACCGAGAATGACTGATTATGTTGTCAATAGTGACAATTATGATGACGTGACTATCAGCGTCATATCGACGTCATTACGTACAGTTTTGTACAGTTCATTTACTACGGTCGAATATCATTGACAAGTCGCATGTAGGAAATATACCTTATTTACCCGTGACACATTACTATTCCGTACATTAAAACAGAATCGAAGTGTCTGTCTTATGTAAAGTGTCCACGTTTTTGTTTTAAAATTTAAGTGAAATTATTGTAAATGAATGGGCTTCACTTCACTTCACCTTTCTCGTAACATAGTCGGTCGTAGGGGCATCTTAGCTGATTCATGATAATCCCTTTCTACGTTGTCATGTCTTCCACTGCTGTCTGAGAACAGCAAAACTCAAAACTGGCCACTCTTGATGTTATCTTCCCACCTCCCTCTTTGTCTTCCCCGCGTTCTTGTTCCATTAACTGTTTCCCATAGAACTGTCTTCGTGAAGCCTGTTGAACGGGAGACATAACCATACCATCTCAACATCCTTTTCTTAACTATAGTGAGCTCTTCATAGGGGTCCATCAGTGTCCGAACCCGACTGCGGACCTCTTCATTGGTGATGTGAGCTTTATAAGAAATATTTAGGATCCTTCAGTCTGTATCATTCCATATCTAAGGACTGGATTATGCTCTCCAAATCTGCTGATAGCGTCCACCATGTCTCACAAACATACAGGGATATTGAAACGACAAAAGAGCGCACAAGTCTCATCTTGGAATGGAGTGAAATGTTCCTGCGTCCTTCCAAACCGGCTTTAGCTTTGCAAGAGCAGCTACTTCTTGTGCAATTTTAGCTAAAACTTAGGTTTAGAATCTTAATCTGTTATGCTAGGACCTATGTAGGCTACCTGACGGCTGATACTTTCTGTATCCTTTGAATTGGATAATCTCTTTACAAACTCCTTAACATTTACCTGATAGAGACGCGTGTGTACGTATTTGCAGACAGAGCAGACCCTGCAGGACCAGTCTGATCAGGGTCTGCTGTGTTTGCTTATGAAAAAGTACAGATCTGATTCAAAAGTTTCTGCCATTTATTTAAGACTTGAGGTAATACATACTATGTTGTTAGTTAGGGTATTTGTGTTAGAAAACTTTAATACATGATATGCCAAAGACGACTTGTATTAAAGGGAAGTAGCGATAAAGGTTGTTTAGAAATATTTTCAGACTTTCCTCCCTTTATCAAACTATATCACAAACTTGGGAGAAGTGTTCTCTTTGTTGTTCTGTAATGCATTGTAATTAATTTGATATGCTATTATATGAAATTTGATAAGCCGGTAACTCATTGTTTTAATCTCAAATTGAATCTATTTTTTCTTTCTTCAATGCGAAGTCAGACATACATGTACCGGTTTTTAACGTAATGATAAAATTATAGCCTTGTGTCTGTTAATCCATTTTTATTTCAAAAGTTACTTTTACAGAAACATCAAAATGCCTGAATATGAGGGAATGGGTTAACCCTTTACTTGATTGAAACTCCCGTCTTTTCGTATGTATTTATAAAGAAAGAAGACCAGATCGACCAACGTAGGAGCTGTCTGGTCAGGGTCTGTTATATCTGTGTATATGTTACAGATCCGAATCTTTACCTTGGCATTACATTTCTTTATCATATACAGCAAAATCTCGATACTACGAACACTCATACGCGTACCATTATTGATCTGTAACACAGATCATGAGATGACAGCTTAATGCAGGGTGAAAATCTAGGAGCTTTCTGCATGACTTTCACCCTGCATTAAGCAGCCACCTGCCTACAAAGACATAACTTCTTCATTACTAAAATTTCGTAGTATCGCGTTTTATTGTATTTTAATACAGGCCCTTCGTAGTATCGAGTTTTCTTGTAGTTTAATATAGGACTTTAACTCTATACATGTATATGTAATAACCTATGTTATTCGGCGTCTCATTAGGGTGCAACCTATTTGTAACCATGGTCGTGTTTTTAAATTAATAACTTGGAACTGAAAGCAGACGATAAATTTTGTAGAAGACATAATATATCAGCCAAAGAGTTAATTAATTGATATTCACGTGATATTGGACTCTGCGGTAATACTTATGTCACCCCGTTAAGAGATATGCTGTTTTCCACATCTTATGTTGCCAGGAGCGTAGCTGAATCTTAATGTAATGTACGCACCGTGGCTATATGGGTCGGGGAACGTGCTTTCCCGAAAAAATAATGAATTGTGTAGTTTTGCAACCATTATGATAACTAGAGGAGCAAATGCTCTATTTATCACAATGGTTTAAAATGTGACTTTTACAGAGACGCTAAAAGGTATCAATATGAGGGAATCTTTGTTAGTTGTCTCTCAATTCCGAGGATGACGATTGGTTGTTCGTTCATCTGTGGACCTGCGCGCATGTTGCTTCGGAGTCCAATGTCTGAGGCACATATGCGGTTACAAGTAGGACACGGAACTCCAGCCATAGGACCAGAGCTTACTGTTAGCCCATTTGAGGTTGACATTGAGGTTGTCATTGAAGCGTTTCCTGGGACGGTCCTGTTTTCTAGTCCCATGTACAAGCTATCTCTAGAGAAGTTGGCGAGGGATTCTCGATTCCTCCATGCGGATGACATGACCGGTCCATCGTAGTTTGGCCTTAATGACTTTGGCTTCGATGCCTGTGGTGCTGGCTCTGTCAAGCACTTCCTGGTTGGCGATGCGATCATGTCAGCGTATCCCCATGATAGAACGAAGAGCACGTGCAACTGCTCTAGTTTCTTGATGTGTCTGCGCAGCGGTATACAGTCCATGGTGCACGTGTCACAGCCGTATAACAGCGGCTACAGCGTTACATACGCTGTTGTTGTCAATATGAGGGAGAGGTGAAAGCTCACATGACAAGACAGAACGTTTATTAAAAGTCTTCGATTGTTGTTTCATTTTCATTTTCGCCATAATAATGTACATGTATTCACCTTTCAGATTGATGTTACGTACGTGTATAAATGTGTATCGCTAGCTACGTTCCTGGTTGTCCAACATTTAAATGTCACAAGCTATATCTTGATCATGCGAACACGATAAGTGTTATCTAACGTATTCTTGTTGAGACAAACAAAATGTGCGATGTTTATACATATCCCGTCACCAGACACACAGATCTATTCGACCTTGCTGGGATTAGCTGAACAATTTGGTTGCATATGTTTTGAAGCATTACACAACAGAACATACTTAGGATGCAATGAGCATATAAACATTATGAGTTTGAGCATGGAGTTTGTTTTATAAATTTGATACTATCTGGTCCATGTAATTATTAGTTTATCGTTGTCATAGATAATAGACTAGTGTATATCTTGTCATAAATAATTGACTAGTATAAATAATTGACTAGTGTATATCTTGTCAAAAATAATTGACTAGTGTATATCTTGTTACTGATCAACAAATGGTTGAAATTAAATATTAAATATATGAGCATGGAACAGGATTGTTTGTGCATTGTTTGTCAACTAAGTTTGTCGACTTAGTTTTAATATTTTAGGATTGAAATGAAAGAGTATAGTTCATTGTATGTCCACTAAGTTTGTCGAGTTAGTTTTTATATTTTTATGACTGAAATGAAAGAGTAGAGTTCATGTAAATATTGACTGGCTGCCTCTATAGTTCTACTTTCTTTTATACTCTAATTCTTTTTTGTGCAAAAATGAACGCAGGTGTAACATTTGTATACACGTATCAAGGCTGGCTTTTAGTGGAAGTTTGAGACAAATCCAATCAAACTTATCGGAGGAGTTCGACACACAAGATGTTTTGGACATGAGTAGATCTAATGACATACGGGTGAATGGGCAGACGCGCGTGGTTAGAGTGCTGACACGGTAAGCCAGAAGCCCTGGTTTGAGTCCTTGTCTGGCCGTGATCTTCTAACCAGTTGTAATGTTAGAGTTTGGCCTGTACATGCCTGATGTTTTGTTAGTTACGACCAGTTCCTCGGGAGAAAAGTGTTGATGGGGTGGGGATTAGTGTAACGAAGTTGAGTTAACACATTCATCCATGAATAGGCTATTTTTAGACCCAACCTCTTTGAATAAATCTATCCAAAAGGAGTATTTACTAGAGAAAAGGAAAATGTTAGAATTGTGTAGTATTGAAACCATTGTGATAAATAGGGCATTTGTTGCTATGGAGCAAATGCTCTATTTATCACAATGGTTTAAAGAAGTGACTACAGATGCGTAGAAATGCGTATTTATGGAGGAAAGGGTTAAATCGGGTACACGTAACTGGTGGGAAATTAGAATAGAAAATAGTCGCAGACCATGTCGCTCGGTAGTTCAGTGGTTAGAGTGCTGGCACGGTAAGCCAGAGGTCCTGGGTTCGTGTCCTAGTCGGGTTACGATATTTTTCCAGTTATCGTGTTGCAGGGTTATTTGATTTGTTATCAGATTTAGTCCCCGCGAATAAAGAACTTTATTGGTTTTCTAAACATGCGACTGCTTAGTGCAGGTTAAAACCCTCAAAAGGGGGAGGGGGCAAGTAGTCTGGAAAGCAGTGAGTTTATCAAGTGATAATCCGCTGTTATATTCTGGTAAACCACCGGAAAGCATGAAAAACAACTAGTTATTAATAATGATTAATTGTTTAATACATGCATGTATTCATTCCTTCCTTTGTATACTAAAATTTCTGTTCAAAATTATTTTGATGGCTAATCCTTTCCTTCATATTAAACGCATTTTGACGCATCAGGAAACAAAGTAGACCAAGATCAGACTGCTCCTATGGGACCCGTCTGATCAGAGGTAGTTTCGTTTGCTTTTGACGTGATATAGATTCGAGTCTACAGTTTTTGTCAAAGCAAAAACTTTCATCTAAAATGTTACATTATAAAATACAGCTTATAAATATTCATGATGTCTATTGTCGTAATTTCTCATATGAATATTGAACAGGGACGTGGTTTAGATGCTATTGTGATATTATAGATACATGTGAATAAAAGACAACAGCACGTGGATGAAGTGAAATAATTCTATTTGATATTACTAATGTATATTCTTTATATTATACGCTAATGATAAAATCATCATTTTGAATAGTTATATAAAGACTTTAAGCTCTGAACCATGTTGTCTGACAGTATTCTCTTCCGTATCTGACTTTCCCATGACTTTCTTATTTGGAGTGTCGATCCGAAATAATACCGATATTTGTTGAATCTTGTCTTTAGAAAATGTTTCCATGCCGTTACTTGTTTCATTCTTCGGAACAACTCTGCAACGTTTCGGCCTCTTGGCAAAATCTTTGAAATGGAATTCAGTTTTACCAGTTGTCTGAATTTCTGCATTTCGGTTTTCAATGCTTACTTGTGTTTCTTGCAGTTTCTTTATTGCTTTACCCTGATTCAATGCCTGTCTTTCATCAGCCAATTTTCTTGCTTCTGCAACAAACTCTGTAGCTATCACCGCAAGTTTGGCATTTTGAAGCATATCTGTTTCACCTGAATCTGTATCATTATATTGTCGTGTGATGTTTCCATCTACTGATTTCCTACGTTTTGCCAGTTTGTTTGCTTGTGCTTGAAACTCTTCAGTAATTATTCCAAGTTCTTCTTCAGATTTTTGCATCATGGATATGCCAAAACTGTTCATTTCTGCCTTTAAATTCGTTGCCAGCCTCAGGGCAGTGAGTCTTTCAGCTTGGATGGAGAATTCCTCGGCAATCATGACAAGATCTTCTTCAGATATGTGCATTACCTTTAAGCCAAACGTGTTCATGACCACTTTTAGTTTCCGTACCAGTCTATGAAGTGCCAGCTTTTCAGATTCTTTGGAGAATTCTTCAGCAATAGCTTTGAGCTCTTCTCCCAGGTCATAAGGAACTATAGAGTCGCCATCGTACGGATGTACTGGTGTGTTGTGAACTGCGTAACAATTCATTTTAAGAATTATTTTGACAGCAAAAATATACCGTGTAGAACACTGTTGATCATTGAGAATGACTGATTGTGTTGTCAATGGTGATAATTATGATGACGTAAGCGTCATACCGACGTCATTACATTATTTGTTTACAGTGTATAAAATTTTGCTTTGGAGAACAGCGACTTTTGATAAATGCTCGTGGCGTAATTTACTATTTCATACACATTAACCCTTCGCTTGCTATTCGCGTCAATATACCTACCTGTAAATAGTGAAGACCCAGATGAGACAGCTCCTGCAGGAGCTGTCTCATCAGGGTCTGCACTATTTACAAGTTGATTGTGCAACCAGTGCATTCCACAGCAGGGATTGCACAGCGAAATACCTGTACACAGTGAAGATATATGTAAATAAACAACAGGGCATGGGTAAAGAAGGATAAATGTATTTTAAAATTCAGCAAGCGAAGGGTTAAAACAAAATCAAGGAGGCTGTCTTATGTCAAAAGGAATATGGCTATGCGTATTTGTTAGAATTTTATGAGAAATAAGTGTAAATGAATGGACTTATCTGATTGCGAACTCCCTAATATGTACCCGATATTTGACGCATTTGCAAACAGAGTAGGCCTAGACCCAGATAAGTCAGCTCCTGTAGGAGCTGTCTTATCAGGGTCTGCTCAGTTTGTTTGTGTGAAAAAGTACAGATCTGATTCTAAAGTTTTGTAATTATAAAAAATCCCCTGGTCACAATGCCATTTTATATGAATTCATACTAATTAATATTCATACAATCATTATTTCTACCACGAATATTCACCGTAACCTTTTTTCCGTAACCTTTTCTTTCATTTGTATGAAGTAGGGTTCTTACATGAGTGTTTGATTATCATTTTTATCAAACAAGTTAACTAAAACCGTATGACACGAGCCTTGCTTCTGATTACAACCCCCCCCCCCCCCCCAAAAAAAAATCCAACAACAAAAAAAACAAAAAAAAACAAAACTGAAGGGCTTGTTGCAATGAGAGAGTCTGTGATAATAGTTGCAAACAGTTTAGATCCAGATGAGACACCGAGTAACTCGACGTCTTATCTGGATCAAAACTGTGTCATACACCAGAGCCATTTTAGAGAAGAAATTGAGGGAATTTCCAATCTGTAACTTACAGCCGACGACATTGCTTGTAGATGAAAATATTCACCCGTAAAAAGAGTCAGACGCTACAACCTGCCTCTACAACCCTATACTCGACCTCTTTTAACCCGTTACTCCATGATTACATACGCCTTTCTACGCCTTTGCAAACAGAGTAGATCCAGATCAGACGGCTCATATAGGAGCCGTCTGATCAGGATCTGATCAGGGTCGGCTCTGTTTGCTTATGATATAATATGCATGATGCTACAATTTCTGTCATGACCAAAACTTGTTGTGTCCATGTGCTATTATTACAATTAATCTAATTACTATTTGCGATGTCATTATATATCTTGTTGTCGCTTTGGAGGGATTTTACTGTAAACAGTAAAATCCCTCTAGACCGGATGTCCAGTTTAGTATAAATATCGGTCCTGTAGACAGATTGCAGCTAATGCAGGGTGAAAGTAGGAGCTAAGCAGCTAGCTGCCTAAAAGTATCTAAATTCTTCTCTACTAGATATTCGGTTTAGAGAGGTTTTACTGTATTGTAGACTATGAGTATCTCATTCCTGCTCTTGCTATAGTGCATTACGTACAGGAAGAAGCTGAAGATATAATGACATGCACCTGCCTGTTATTTCCGTAGTTGTAAATTTAAACGTGAAGTGTATTAAGTGCATTTGTTACTCTAAACAATGCACTTTGAAAATACGTTTCAGTGCTTAACACTTTTACAAGTGTTTTGAATTTAATTGTTGTCTTAAAACTATTACGCGTACTTGCACTCAGCTGACGTCTATATAATTGTTTCTACCGTAGTTATACTATACATTGGAACACGCTTTATCCAATGCACGCTTCATGCATACCTTTAACTCTTTCCTTCATATAAACGAATTGTCACGCATTTGTAAACAGGGTAGACCCAGATCAGACGACTCTTATAGGGACTGTCTGATCTAGGTCTGCTCGGTTTGCTTTTGACATGATATATAATTACACATATGATTCTAGTTTTTTGTTAAAACAAAATCCTTGAAAAGTTTACACTATAAAATTCATCTTATTAACATTTTGGTGTCATTATTTCTTACATCAATATTGAACTGAGAAATGATTAAGACGGAGTCATGGATAGTAGTCATAGGTTACTTAATGTTACGAGATAGATAAGCAATATAAAATGACATTGTACTAGAAATGGGTCAACGGAAAGACGAACAATGACTGGACAAAGTGGTTGACTCACAACTGACCCCAGAAGAGGACAAACAGGAAGCAGAAGTATGGACAGATATACTTACACTTCTAGTGGTCATTTAAATGCCAACAAAATCAGTGAACCTTTGGCGCCTTTTGACTTTTTACATCCATATTATTTTACAGTAAATTGGTCTAAACTGAACTTTGGAACCCATCTATTTTTTCATGTAGAGGTGTCATAAAAACAAAATATATTCTGCTATGACCAATTTACAATGAATAACAGTACAAATCCTACCAGAGCCTTACTTAACCCTTTCCCTCATACAGACGCCTTTCAACGCCTTTGCAAACAGAGGAGACCTAGATCAGACGGCTCCTGTAGTAGCTGTATGATCAGGGTCTGCTCTGTTTGCTAATGAAATTATAATAGATCCGACTCTAGAGTTTCTACTTACACCGAAATTTCATGTATATGTTACAGTACAAATTGCGATTCAGGACAACCGCCGATTCTCCTAGGATATATTGCGATCGCTATCTCTCCTAGGGCAGACTCCGATCCTCTTTTTAAATCATTCACAATTATGTAATGTTTTGAATATAGACTTATGATCTTAAAATAATATATTATTCCAGTAGAATTGTAGATTTTACTTTGTAGAGTTAAAGTGTCAAATATAATACTAATAATACATTCTTCTAGTAGAATTGTAGATTTTCCTCGAAGGATTAAAGTGTCGTATCTAAAACTAATAATAATGATTACAGTAGAATTGTAAATTTTCATGATAGCATTACAGTTTGTCCTAGGACAGACTGTAATCAGAATCCGTACTAGTAGACTCGTCGATTATCCTTAGGATGTAATAGGATCAGAGTCTGTCCTAGGAGAGATTGCGATCGCAATATATCCTAGGAGAATCAACGATTGTCCTGAATCGCAATTTCTACTGTGACATATACATGTAGTTAAAGACAGACTGTGATGCCCCCGTGTAGGTGCTTGCCTAGCTACACGTAAAATTCCATAGTCATTTGACCTTGACCTTGGGCTTGCGGACAGCATGGGCCAGGTGCGTAATGAAAGTATGGATGATGTTGAATGTGTATATGCAATTCCAGGCCAATACCTATAGCGGTTAGTGAGACATGACTATGAAAAAACTGTGACAACCAACTGCGCGTAAAATTCCTGTCATTTGACCTTGACATTGGACTTTCGGGCAGCATGGGTTTGGTGTGCAATGAAAGTAAAGATGGTATTTAATGTGTATATGCATTTCCATGTGAATAGCTACAGTGGTTAAGGAGATATAAGATGATGAAAAAAGTGTGACAACCAACTGCACGTAAATATGACAACCAACTGCACGTAAAATTTCCAAGTAATTCCTAAGTCTTTTGACCTTGACATTGGACTTGCGGGCAGCATGGGTTGGGTGTGCAATGAAGGTATAGATGTTATTTAATGTGTATATGCATTTCAATGCTAATAGCTACAGTAGTTAGGGAGATATAAGACGATTAAAAAACTGTGACAGCCAACTGCACGTAAAATTTCCAAGTCATTTGACCTTGACATTGGGCTTGCAGGCAGCATGGGCTGGGTGTGCAATGAAA
Organism: Azorinus chamasolen; assembly: GCA_963576725.1. NCBI lineage: Eukaryota > Metazoa > Mollusca > Bivalvia > Cardiida > Solecurtidae > Azorinus > Azorinus chamasolen. Next base: position 95,320,361 of record OY755238.1, on the reverse strand, counting down.
GTATGGATGATGTTTAATGTGTATATGCAATTCCATGGAAATAGCTACAGTGGTTAGGGAGATATAAGTCAATGAAAAAACTGTGGCAAAAAACGGCACGTAAATGTGACAACCAACTGCACGTAAAATTTCAGTCATTTGACCTCGACCTTGGGCTTGCGGGCAGCATGGGTCGGGTGCCAAATGATAGTACAGTTGGTAATTGATGTATATTTGAAGTTTCATGTGTATAAGTGTAGAAATAACTGACTTATAACACTTGAAAAACTGTGACAACCAACTGCACCTAAAAGCGTGACAGACGGACAGACGGACGGACATGTGCAAAACATAATGCCCCTGACTATCGTCAACGGGGGCATACAAAATGGACGGCTTTCAAATAAGATCTGGATTGTGTTTCCTTAATATTAATCTGAAAATATACCAGGCAGTCTATTCGCTATTCTCATTACAGTGAGGTACACGTCTCAGAGGATTGAACTAGTATTACAAGTTGCTCGCCAGGTCTGAATGGGGATCTCCAGCTGTGTATGCGAACGTAAAACATAGTGCATTTTCAGATGCCAAGCTAAAACAGAAAACAAAAGCGCTTGTTATTTCTGTATTTTTATTTTAGATTTAGACCATGAAATGATCTGTTTGGTCATGTTTATTTGTACAATGTTGATTACTTCATTTCAGCTCTTTACTCCATTTCTGATCAATCCTAACCCTTTCTCCATGAATGTTAACGTAAGAAATAATGACGTCACGAATAATAAATTAGATTAGTTCGCTATAATAGCACCTGCATACGGGGATTTTTGACTCAGACAAAAAACTCTAGAATGATATCTATATATTATATTAAAAGCAAACAGGACAGATCCTGATCAGACGGCTCCTATATAGGAGCTGTCTGATCTGGGTTTATACCCTGATTATAAAGGCGTATCTATTGTTTAACTCATTCCCTCATATGCTATTTTTAGGCACAACCCCTTTGAATAAATCTACCGAAAAGGAGCATTAACTAGAGAAAAGGATACTTTTAGAATTTTGTAGTTTGAAACCATTGTGATAAATAGAGCATTTGCTCCTATAGGAGCAAATGCTCTATTTATCACAATGATTTCACAAAGTGACTTTTACAGAGTCGTCAAAAGTCGTCAATATGAGGGAATGGATTAAAGGGTTAATCTGTCACCTGATATAGACACCATTAGACGCCTTTGCAAACAGCGTATACCCGGTTCAGACGGCCCCTGTATGAGTCGTCTGCTCAGTGTCTGCTCTGTTTACTTATGCAATAACACACGTACATTTGATTCTATAGCGTCTGCAGAGGCCAAACAGCTCAGTGTTCACGTGTCATTATGCAAGATAATATATTTATATCCACGGTGTAATTGTTTCTTGCATGAATATTCATCAGGTAAAGGGTTAAGAGCAGAGCTGACGTCATTTGCGCTACACAGTGATATCTACACGTTTACTAATGCTTCTAAGTATGTGGCACCATTATGTTGATCGTCTGCTACAACTTTAACCCTTTCAGTGCCAGCATTGTCGTCTGCTGAATACATTTTCGTCTGCTTAAAGATTTAAAGCGGGCTATTTTCTTTATTAAACAATAAACCGAGTGTCAAATAGTTTGGATTCTGATGAGACGCCGAGTTACTCGGCGTCTCATATGGAAACAAACTGTTTGCATATGAACTCACAGACCCATGCATCTTCACGGCACTGAAGCGTTTAACCCATTTGCTCCCACGCTCCCATATATGGGACGTAGGCAAATAGTGTAGATTTTGATCAGACGCCGCATAATGCGGCGTCTGATCAGAGTCTACACTGTTTGCTGATAGGAAATTCAATAAAAAACAAAACAAATATGAAAATTTAGACCAGACATCCCTTATATAAAAGATAGACTAATCCAATATATAAGCATGGAAGAATCCACAGGGAGCAAATGGGTTAGTTACTAATTGTTTTCCATTGTCTGTCCCATACATAATTATAACATCAAACAGGTTGCATCCACGGTACAGTAAACATCCTCTAACCTGAATTCTAGTAGAGAAGAATTAAGACACCATTAGGCAGCTGGCTGCTTAATTCAGGGTGAAGGTCACACAGAAAGCTCCTAAAGGAGCCTTCTTCGTGACTTTCACCCTGCAGTAAGCTGCCACCTGTATCCAAAAACCGATATCTATTCTAAATTGGACGTCCAGTTTAGAGGGGTTTTACTTTACCTGGTGTCTCATCTGGGTCCACACTGTTTGTAAACGTACTCAATGCTTAGCCAATGACAGTCATTGGGTACATGTAATGTAAGTGACAAAGTAACACAGGACTGTCGTCAATGCATTAAAACAGCTAGCTGATTTTAACCCTTTACTCCATGAATATTCATGTAAGGAATAAAACAAATCATGAAAATTAATTAGATTACTTGCCATAATAGCACATTGATACAAATCTGTTTTGGCTATGACAGAAACTGTAGAATTGTATCTATATTATATCATGAGCAAACAGAGCAGACCCTGATCAGACGGCTCCCATAAGAGCCGTCTGATCTGGGTCTATTCTGTTTGCAAGGCGTGGAAAGGCGTATTTATGGAGTAAAGGGTTAAATTCCCTTTGATCATTAATAAAATCGTATCTATGTTTTTCTTTGCCCATTTTCTGTTAATATTACATATCACATTTCATTTTTGACACCTTTGTCGTTTACTTGACATAGACGTTTTTAAACAGAGTAGACTGTATAAGAGCTGTCTGAATAAAGTATTTCAGAGTAGACTGTATAAGAGCTGTCTGAATAAAGTATTTCAGAGTAGACTGTATAAGAGCTGTCTGAATAAAGTATTTCAGAGTAGACTGTATAAGAGCTGTCTGAATAAAGTATTTCAGAGTAGACTGTATAAGTGCTGTCTGACTAAAGTCTGTCAGAGTAGACTGTATAAGTGTTGTCTGAATAAAGTCCGTCAAAGTACACTGTATAAGAGCTGTCTAAATAAAGTATTTCAGCGTAGACTGTATAAGAACTGTCTGAATAAAGTCTGTCAGAGTAGACTGTATAAGTGCTGTCTGAATAAAGTCTGCCATGGTAGACTGTATAAGAGCTGTCTGAATAAAGTCTGTCAAAGTAGACCGTATAAGAGCTGTCTGAATAAAGTCTGTCAAAGTAGACCGTATAAGAGTTGTCTGAATAAAGTCTGTCAGAGTAGACTGTATAAGAGCTGTCTGAATAAAGTCTGTCAGAGTAGACTGTATAAGTGCTGTCTGAATAAAGTCTGTCAAAGTAGACCGTATAAGAGCTGTCTGAATAAAAAGTCTGCTCTGTTTGCTTATCCATTCACTTCATATATATGTTTTAACGCCTTCGTAAATAGAGTAGACCCAGATCAGTCGGCACCTACAATTTGGTGATGAAATAATTTTTAGATCTGATTCTGTGGTTTCTGCCATGACCAAAACATCCTGTTTCCATGAACCAACATTCAGCTGATAAATATTTATCATTTCATTGTTTATATTACATAATTATTCCTGTTGTGAATGGTTATGGAATAGTATTGCTCTGATTCAATAGTTTCCGCCTAGGTCCACAATGTCATAGTCTATATGTCATGGAAATTCAGCTAATTGATATTCATATAGTAATTATTTATTGCATGGACATTCTTTAAGTACAAGTTTTAACCTTTACCCTGCCGAGCAAATTATTTTTACGGAATTTTCACCTACTACATTTTCAAAAATTCAAGCTATAACCAATATGTCTACCAAAATACAATCAGGGTGTCAAACATTTTGGATCCTGGTGAGACGCCGAGTTACTCGGTGTCTCATCTGGACCTAAACTGTTTGCATAGGGATTCACTCATCCGCCCAGAACAGGCTAAATGTTAATTACATACATGTATAAAGCAGTAAAATCCCTCTAAAGTGACCACCAAATATATGTTGAATTCTTAGTCTTAGAGACAGGTGGTAGCTAAATTCATGGCGAGAGTTATGCAAAAAGCTTCTGTGTGAGCTTTTTGCATTACTATTACCCAGCATTAACCCTCTACTATATAAATTTGCCTTTCTTTGCCTTTGCAAACAGAGCAGACCTAGTTCAGACGGCTCCTGTAGGAGACGTCTGATCAGGGTCGGTTCTGTTTGCTTATGGAATAATATAGTTGTGATTCTAAAGTTTCTGCCACTGCAATGCTATGTCCATGTGCCATTATAATAGATAATCTAATTAATATTCACGATGTCATTATTTCTTTACACACATATTCACGGGGTAAAAGGTTATACTACCATCCGCTTATAAACACCAACATGATAATGTATTTGGTGGTCACATTGAGGGGTTAAACTGTATCTCAGATTACCCTTAATGCTTAAAATATGACAACTACATGGTCCTTGGTCATGTTTCAAAAATCAACATTTTAAATACAGCTGAACTTTGATATCTCGAACTTCGAGGAACCATGCAAATTAATTCGAGATAACAGAGGCTCGAATTATCCGATTTCTGATCTGGATATTTCGTAAGTTCAACGCTAAATGCAGGTCTAAAGTAATGCTGAAAGCTCCTGTAGGCCTGCATTAAGTTGTCACACTTGTTTCTAGATCAGCATAGTAATACTGTTTAAAGCAATTCTGCATATAGCTTTGGAAGGACTGAACGTTTAGTTCGAGTTATCCCGAAGTTCGAGTTATCAGAGTTTGAGATATCGAATTTCAAACTGTATATATTAGAATACACAATGATTCCTGGTCATACGCTGAACTTTCTTGGCGCCTGCAAGAGTCTAGATCGTTCTATATTTAAATACCAGTCTAGATAAATCGGTACGGATGAGGTTATAGAACATCCGTTTTCAAGTACTGCTCCTTTGATCTAGTGTCCTGTTTCAACAGTCACTAAGTACTGGACAGCTAAAGTACATATCATCAGTTAATTTGAACTTGTTTGCTGATTGTATATTACGCAGTCACTAACAATAAGTAGTAGTAAACTCTCACGTGAAATTCTTATATGTTTAAGTGGTCATATTTACATGAGTCATAATCGTAATAAATATATATAATACAATGTACGCACGTTCAGTTACAATGTCAAGGTCGTCATTATAAAACGTGAGCATATGTACAGTTAAAACTGGCTTAGGCGACCGTAAAAAGAAGTATAACTCTAAGTATTTAAAGAAGATGGTAGCTTAATGCATGAAACAAAATAATGAAGAAAACTCTGCATCACTTTGTCCTACATTAAGCACCCGTCTGCCTTTTAAGATTTCAGTATATTTAGATTCTTGGTCGCTTAAAGCAGGGTTAATTCTACTGCTAAATGCATACATACATACACATGTACAAACGATCTGCACCAGGGAAAAGGGGCAATTTATTTATTAACAGTGTAGAACCTAATCAAATGATGTGATTGGCGAGGGTTTGCACTAAGTACAGTAGTAGCGGTCAAAATACTGTTCTTTTTTACTAATAATCCCATTACTCCATAAATACGCTTTTCTACGCATTTGCAAACAGAGTAGACCCTGATCAGACGGCTCCTATAGGAGCCGTCTGACCAGGGTCGGCTCTGTTTGCCTACGGAATAATAAAGATCTGATTCTACAGTTTCTGCAAACTCTCTTGTGTCCAAATGCCATTGTAACAATTAATCTAATTAATAGTCATGAGTAAAAGGGTTATTAAACAGAGTAGGGCCCGGTCAGATGCAACATTCAAATTTAGCGGCGGATCTTGATCTAAACCCTTTACAAATATTGGTTGACCCTTTTCCGTGATGCTGGCCAGATAGTATAAAACACAGAAACGATGGCAAAATATTGCACAAAAATATTTCTGTACACGACTATGTTTCGTTTATAACTTGCCATTTTTGTATTGCCACGTAAAATGAACCTCTTTCCCAAAATGTCACAAGTGTTTTAATTTCCAGCCATGGCATAGTATTCTATTTTCTATTAACCCTTTCCCTGTTTAGTATTCGGTAAAGAAATAATGACATCATAAATATTCATTAGCTGATTTTTATATTGATATTTGTACGCATGAACTTTGGTATTGGTAGAAACTGTAGAATCATATCTATATTATTTCATAAGCAAACAGAGCAGACCCTGATCAGACGGCTCCTACAGGTCTGATATAGGTCTATCCTGTTTTCAAATGCGTCACAATGCGTTTATATATTGAGGAAAGGGTTAACCAATTCCCACATTATATCAAGCGAGACATAATATTGTAGTTGGGTTGGTTTTTATAGTAATCACCATTTTATGTATTGAATATGATTATCTCAATGAATTGCACGTAGTTTAACTTCAGCAGCCAATCAAATGCTATATGCACGTGGCATGGCTTGCTATTCAAACACTGTTCTCGTGATTTCAATAACTAATCAAATGTAATACACTTGGCATCCGCCGAAATTAAATATTGTTCGCCTTACGACAACAACAACATGCTGCTGCAATCCTCTTCAACATTTTCTTGGCGTCTTTTCTGAAATTTATGTTCAGGAAACTGTAAATTAGCGGGTTTATTGCATTGTTAATGAAGTAAGACTTCAGACAAAATTTGACGACAACCTCTTGTGTAGGGCTGAGGTTGCTCTCGAACGTTTTATGGATGCTACGCACTGTCATGACGATCAAGAACGGCAGAAAGCTGATAATATAAGCCACAGTCACTGCAAACAACACCACGGTCGTTCGTGTTACTTTAATACTAGTACTGTTTCTTCGTTTCTGTTTGGATTTCATACTTGTACCCGAAACCGACGAAATTCGTCTGTCTTTGCTGAGTCTTTTCTTTGAGTAAGCCTCTTCCATATTTTCCGACGATACGTCGGTGCTTATTGGATCCGAACCATGATCCGCCGGCGGATCGTCAGTAACGGCATCACTGGAATGACTCTCCTTTGTCGTGCTCGTACTGAAAGTCCGGGCTTTGTTGTCACCACTGTTCTCTCCGATTTTGGCTTTCTTTTGTCGCCAGATCTGGAGTCCAATCTGAACATAAATAATCGCGAAAAAAGTGATACAGCAAATGAAAAGTAGCCCAAGAAAGCCGTAATATAAACTTGGGTAGAGGGTATGTCTTACAGCATCATCTGTTGAACAATCTTCTCCGATTACTCCTGGTTCTAACACAGTGGTAGACTTACCGAACAGCAAGCACGCGGGCCACGACAGCGCCATGCCGACGAACAATGCGGAGATGCAGATTCGCTGCGCGACTTCTACGGAAATCATTTTTCCTAGTTTGCAAATTCGCATATATCTGTCTACGGCAACAGCGATCAGGATCATTGACGACCCAATAGTGGTCACAGATTCCGTGAAGCGCAACAGTTTACAAGCTGCGGATGCTCTGAACATATATGGGTAACGAAGGTCTGTGATTTCTGTAGGCATGCCGATTAAGCAGGTCAGAAGGTCAAGGACGGCTAATGCCATTATAAAAAAGTGCGACGATGTCTTAGTTGGCTTGCAACAGTAGACACAGCATACCAAAATGTTCCCAAATGTTCCGACAACAGTCAATACGGACATGTAAACCATAACTGGAATGTATAATCGTGCTTTCTCGTCATTGTAATAGACCAATCTGTCGAAGAGTTCGTCTTCGCTGAGGGTCGATGAGCTGGTCGCCAGAGTTGTGGTTCCGTTTGATATGGCGCCATCTTGCAGAGGTGGAATAGAAATAGATGACGTTACATTGAACGCCATAATGGATAGTAGCTCGTCTCGATCTGAAAACAAGAAATAAAATGTATGTAGCATGTGCATTTTGGGAAACATGAATGTTGTCACAACTTTTGCATGCTATATAATCAGGGGTGTAGCTAGCGATACGCACTTGCATAACATCAATCTGAAAGGTTAAAACATTATTATGGCCAACCCGGAACAAACATCGAAGGCTAAGTGGGATAGACTTGGATAAACGTTCTTTTTTGTCACGTAAGCTTAAACCCAGTTCCTCATATTTAAACCTTTCTTTTGACGCCTCTGTAAAAGACACCTATTGAAGGCATTGTGATAAGTACAGCATTATAGGAGCCAATACTCTATTTATCACAATGGTTTCAAAATTACACAATTCTAACTTTTCTCGGGGGATTTTGTCCCCGGAGCCCTATAGCCACGGTGCGTACTTTACATTTGGATTCAGCTACGCTCCTGATAGACTACCAGTAGCCTCTGAAGGCCAATGGCTCTGCATTTGGCGCCAAAACATTTAAACCTCGGGTGTCATAAACAATAACCACACTAAAGTGGTTTCTCTATCAAGGACACTACTGTCTCAACCATTAACCTGCTATAGCGTTGATATTTCCTTAACCTCCGATCTGTTATAGTTTTAACAGAGGTCCAGACAGAATGTGCAAATTTAAACATTTTATGTATAGCTCCTTTATTTTCCCATCAAACCCTAGTACTTGACCACTCTCGAAGACACGAATCTAAAGAGTGGTCACATTATAGGGTTTGGTGGAGAAATGGTGATTTTAGTACTTGAGTACGCACTAGATCTGTTAGCTCTGGACTTTTCAATTACTCCTAATTCGCTCACGCTTTTAAGAAGTAATTGACCGATTGTCAAACAGCTCGGATCCGGATGGGGCGCCGAAATACTAGGCATCGCATCTAGATCCAACCGGTTTTCAGACACCAGCAAGATTATGTTTACCAGGTAAAGAGTTAAGAGTCTCCTTAGAAAGGCGGCTACAGCCCTTTGTTAACACTAGCTCAAGCATTTCTTATCTTTTCCTGTTCCGTCGACACCCAACAGAAGGAGCTTAAAGGGTCTCGAGACCCGATAGTATCTTTTACAATTGTTATATCCTTTCAATATTCACGTTTACGCATTTCCTCAGAATTAGCACCAGGTCCACTATTTTTGCAAGGAAATAAGAATATAATGCACCAACCTGGTTACGATACACATCGCCATAAATAACGAACTGTAAACAATGTTTTAGATCAAACCCAATGGCCTATTATATCTGATCTTAGATTTATATTTTGGAATTCTAACTTCAGTCACTCAGAGATATGCATCAGATATGCAAGAGTCGTGACTTCCCGTCTAAACCAAGTGCATTTCCTTTTTGTTTTTTCTGCGTTGATATATTTGACAGATGAAAGATGCTAACAAATATTACAAATATATATCGGACACGTGTACACTGTCTTTTTCACTGAGTGTATAGAGTTTTGTTAAGGAATAAAAAATACTACGTATTATCCTTATCACGCTTACTACTATTGATTAATAATTCAATATAATGCTAACTAGTACAGTAAAACCTCTCTAATCCCGTATTAGTAGAGAAGAATTTAGATACTTTAAGCATGTCGCTGCTTAATGCAGGGTGAACTATGAGCTTTCTGTATGCATTAAGCTACTACCTGTCTCCAAGACCGATATATATATATACATACTAAATTTAGCGTTCGTTTAGAGGAGTTTCATTGTATTAATTATTATCATGCTAACTACTATCAATTATCATCATGCTAACTATGATTATCATGCTACCTAATATCAAATTATTATTATGCTAACTACTATCAATTATCATCATGCTAACTACTATCAACTATCATCATGCTAACTATGATTATCATGCTAACGAATATGAATTATTATCATGCTAACTACAATTAATTATTATCATGCTAACTATGATCGTCATGCTAACTAATATCAAATTAGTATCATGCTAACTTCTACTATTATCATGCTAACTACTATCAATTATCGTCTTGCTAACTATGATCGTCATGCTAACTAATGTCAAATTATTATCATGCTAACTACTATCAATTATCATATTGCTAACTATGATTATCATGCTAACTACTATTAATTATTATCATGCTAAGCGTCACCTTTCTGTCATTTGCAAACATCCTGGATTCAGATGAGACATTGAGTAATTTGACATCTCATCAGGATCCAGACTGTTTGACACTCGATCAAGCCTGTAGTAATAACCGTTAGGTAAAATTGAGACAGATCAGGGATTTAGCAGACGCTTGTTTCCAGCACGATAAGGATTAAGTTGTTTTAACCCATTCCCTCATATTGACGCCTTTTGGCGCCTCTGCAAAAATCACTTTTTTGAAACCCTTGTGATAAATAGAACATTTACTCCAAAGGCTTAAGACAGGCTGTACTGCACAAGTAAATATTTTGGCCATTGTGCCCCCCGCCAACATGGAAATAGATGGGTTCTATGAGTCACTTTAAAAGAGTTTATCATTCTGATCTGAGTCTACATTGTTTTTCTGTGTTCGATATATGGGATCGTGGGTTTAGTTGAGTTACAGTCTAGCATAAATATGAACTGAAACATCCAAAAAAGTTAAGAATATAGCCTAAACTTGCTAAGTACAACTGCATCGACTTCATCGGACCTAACCATTTCAGTTTGAGAAACGAGTTACTAACGCCATTTGCAAACAGTGTGGTTCCAGGTGAGAGAGCTCATAGAGGAGCCTTCTCGCCAGGGTCTGCACTGTATGGCATGTAACACTTTTCTTTTTTAAAAGTTCCCTGAATATTCGCGATTAGATTTTTGAGCAGTCTATTTGAAAATTCACCGTTGAAAGGGTTAAGAAATTCATATGTTCAGAGGTGTTCCGTTAGTTTTCATTGCCTCAAAATTTAGTTTTTTGTGAAGAATCTAATAGATCGAACTGAACTTTAGCTTGATGTGTCGACGTTTTACGCCTTGCGAACAGAACAGACCAAGATAAAAAATTCTGGTCTGTTTGCTTAGATAACAGATCTTATTCTCTTCCGTTTGCAGTTTTGCTTAATGTTTTGTTATTTTTAATACAAAAATTGAGTTACTATTCATAATAGTCGAGGTTCATCAAGGATTTTTTAACAAGTCAGTCGTGATAATTTTAATTGAGATTTAGTTTAATCATATCTTATTGCTTGCTTTTTTTTTATCACAATAACAATATTACATATTCATACATAAATATAAAGCAACAGCAAAAGGGTTTGACCACAAGTTGTTGCAGCATTAGAAACGGTCCTTCCCATTAATTGAGATGTATGGCAATGGTTAAAATTTATTCAATCAAAATTGGTACAGTCAAATTCAAGTTTCTTAAATGAAAAGTATAATGTTTCACTTGCTTTCTCTAGTAAAACAAAAGATCGTTTTAAAATCGATTTGCAACAATTTTCCCAAAGCTATAAATGGACAACTAACTCTAATTAGCCTGGTAGATATGCATTTATATGTATTTAAATGTGCCATAAAACATGAAACATGCTATATATAGCTGACGCTATATTAGCTTAGATTGGCTAATATTTAAATGACGTCACTGGCACCATGCATTGGATCTGGGTATTATCTTTAAGGTTCATTAGTGTTCAGATTCACACTGCTCATTTGAACGGAAAATGCACTAATGCATTTCCACAGCTTACGGCACTCTGTTTTGGCACTCCCACACCGAAGTTTATGTGATAAAACGTGTTTTGTGATTGTATTGTAAATTGCATTGCACTGTTATTAATTTGATTGGTATAGTATGAAAATGATATGTATGTTTAATGTTCCTGTGATTCAATTATGTACACTGTGTAATCCGTAACAGGGAAATAAAGAGTATATATATAACAAAACATCATAATGAAAATAATATACATTGTACTTACTATACGTAATATATTTATCCGTATATATTCATAGTCGACCATTCCATACAAAGCCCTAACACTTAACTGAGCTGTTCTCTCCTCTCTCTCTACATCTGAGCAGCTTGATAACCCGACACCTTGGTAAATCAATTAACAGTCCATACGACGAACCATCGCCCTGCTAAGCGCGACCTGACTCGCATTTGCAAACAGTTTGGATCCAGATGAGACGACGAGTAATTCGGCGTCTCATCAAGATCCAAACTGTATGACATCTCGTCAATAGTTGATCAAAAGCTTGAACGAAATGGCAGCTAGTAAAACTGGCGAGAGATCAGAGTGTGTGCAGACATCAGTTTAATCGTTCAATTAACAGTCAATACATATTGGCATCGAGAGATTACTTCCCCTCCACACTTGACCCTTCGTTTGAAAAATGACTTCAGGACCGCTCACATCATCAAGAAAGCCCAAGCACCAATCATCCATTGAACGTGGGAAGACGGCCAGCAGATTTATTCCATATACTGATAGATCTGCAAACTACTTTTATGACAAGTTCTAACCCAAGGAAACGCTGGCTTGTTGCGCGGCACGTATCATTTGTTAACATGTGACCCGTGTTCGATCCTGTGCCTTTATGTAAGTTAAAATAAACTGAACTCGGCTAATACTTGACGTGTCTTCATGTAAATAATAATGAGATAATGAATATTTATCATCTTAATTTTTATAATGGCATGTGTACATCCGTTTTAGCTCAACTAGATATGATAGAATCAGATGTATATTTTATTATAAGCGAATAGAGCAGACACTTATCAGGTGGTTCCTAAAGTATCCGTCTGATCTGGGTCTACACTGTTTACACAGACGTAAAATTGCGTTTATATGAAGGAGAGTGTTAATCTACTACCTATTTGTTAGTATCCAGGCTGTATTAACGAGCATTTACCGTATCATTTATTAGATGAATAAAGCATGGCAATATTCCCACGCAGTGGTTATTTATTTCACCTTTTTCGGTATAAGTGATCAATCCTACCTTTTACCGTGAAAGAACTAATAAATGTATGCGTATTGATTTGATCTAGCAATTTTTATAATGACGTCATGAAACTAGAGAGACCCTTATCAGACGGTCCCTATGATATGGGTCTACTCTGTTTGCAAAGGTGTGAAAATGTATCTCTAACAGGTAAATAAGTACATAACGAAAGTATAAAAATAACACAATCCACCTACCAGCTTATCAAAGCATCACTAACTTTTGTAAGTTGTAAAATACTATTTTGTTATGTCCAAATTTGCTTGAAAACTATGGCGATTTTACACAACATCGATATGATATGAGTAATTAGCTTGTCAAGTTCATCGAGGATCACTCCGGACTGGTCACAATGTTAAAGGGGCATATTCACATTGGTCACTTAACGGTTGACTGTGCAGAAAGCTGGATCGATTGCGCCCGAATATCTATCTGGGCAGTGTTGCTCAATCTATCAATGTTGGTATTGACCACAACACTTTAACCCCCTGTTCAATATTGAACGCTCGATTTAATTGTGTTGTCTAAAGTCAAGACGAGACCTCGAGATAGTAAGTGGACCACTCGACTTAACATCATCGTTTAAAAACAAGTTGAGCGCTCAAACCGGTAAGTGTAGAGCCCGACTTCATATTGTCGGTGAAAAATATAAATGTGTGTCCTAAATACTGCGAATTTGGATAATTTGAGACATGTGACTGTTTAACGCGGGATGAAAGACAATGCAGAAAGCTCCTTTAGACGCTCTCTGTATGACTTTCACACTACCTTAAGTTGTCACTAGCTATAAAGTTCGGCATTGATACTAATTGAAAATGCGGATTTGAGAGATGTAATTGTAAATAATCGTAATCTGATGACAGGTCTTACAGTAAAATAGCACTAACCCTTAGCGCGCTATTCTCGGCTAGACTCGCATTTGTAAACAGCTTGGATCCAGATCAGACGCCGAGTAACCAGGATCCAAGCTGTTTGACACTCGGTCAATATCTTCTCAAAAGCTTGCTCAAATCGGCAGTAGTAAAAATTGTACAAGGTCGAACACTGAGCATTATTTTTTCACATTGTGGATAGGGTTAATCTTCCGCGATGATGATTTTTTATAACTTATGCACGGCGTGTGACCACTTCCGTATCTTATATAAAGGTTCAACAAGTACAGAAACAATACTACGCTAATTGTACTACAGTAAAACCTGTCTATAACGGCCACTAAATTGTGTTAATTAGTTGGTATTTAGGACAGGTGGCTGCTTAAAGCAAGGTGAAAGTAAAACACAACGCTCCTATAGGAGCGTTCTGTTTTACTTTCACCTTGCTTAAGCAATCTCCTGCCTTTATCACTAAATACTTGATGTAATTTAGTGGCCGTTTTAGAGAGGTTTTACTGTACTCGGATCTCTTCATAACACTTCAAACTATAAACTTTCCAAGAACAATTAAACAAAACAAGTTAAGAATGTCAACGACCACTTTAGATGCTGTTTAAATATTCGTACATTAAGCTTTAACCTGGTGTGGGTGAATATGTGACACCATCTGCAAAAAGGTTTGGACCCAGATGAGATGCCGAGTGACTCGGCGTCACATCAGGGTCCATATTATTTGACAATAGATTGGAACATGCAATTTGTTTTTGGCGGATGATAGTGTCAGTGTGTTAACCGCATTATTGTCACGAAGACGGGTCCGTGATGCAATATGCAAACAGTTTGGATCCAGATGAGAGGCCGAGTAACTCGGTGTCTCATCAGGATCCAAACTGTTTGACACTCTGTTTATTGTTTTTATAAAGAAATTGAGCAAGCGCACACTCTTAAACTTGTAAGCAGGCGAACATGTTGGCACTGAAAGGGTTAAAATAAAAGTATGTCCATTAGAATTGTGCAACTGCAAATGCATAACGTTAAGGCGTAATAGAAATAAATAAACAATGCCAATTAAAGGAAATGTTTAACAGTTATATGGGTCGCAGACTGTACTTTTGGCTAAACTGACCGCAATGACAGTTTTTATACAAAACAAGCAAATAGGAATTGGATTTTAATACATATAAAATGTATCACCTAACCATGTAATAATTAACTCTTTCCCTCATATAAACGCTTTTCACACATTTGCAAACAGAATAGACCAGATCAAACGGCTCCTATAGGAGACCAGATTCGTTTGCTTATGACATGGTATATATCTGACTCTGCAGTTTTCGTCAAAGTCAACAATCCGTTGAAATATTTATATTTAACATTTCAGCTAATAAAAAAAATAATCATGACCTCATTATTTCTTACATTGATTTCAAACAGGAAATAAGGGTTAAACAGTAGCTGAGATAAAAGCACTTTAAAGATTTAGTACAAAATGTAATTTCCCATTTATGCACAATATCCCTAAATGGGGTCATAAACAAACAGTGTAGACACATATCAGACGGTTCCTAAAGGAGCTCTCTGGTGAGAAATAGCACTGTTTACTCGCAAAATTTTCTTTGTTGTTGTCATCGGTTTTAGTTATTACTGTTCATTTATCTTGCATTTCTTTTCAACAGCAAGGTCAGAGTATCAAAGAGTTTGGATCCTGATGAGACGTCGAGTTACTCGGCGCCTCATCTGGATCCAAACTGTTTGAAAATGTAATAACGTATCCGCCCGCAGCAAGCTAAAAGTCAATACAGATCAGAAACAACATTACACTAACTGTACTACTCGGACCTCTTAACCCATTCCTCCATATGCTATTTTTGGACCCAACCTCTTTGAATAAATCTACCGAAAAGGTGCATTTACTAGAGAAAAGGGATATTTTAGAATTGTGTAGTTTAGAAATCATTGTGATAAATAGAACATTTGCTCCTATGGAACAAATGCTCTATTTATCACAATGGTTTCAAAAAGTGACTTTTACAGGCGTAGAAAGGCGGCGTATTTAGGAATGGGTTAGGTATGGAGGAAAGGGTTAATAACACTTAACATTTTACTCCAGGTATATCTATGTTAGAAATAATGACATCATGGCTATTAATTAGACACAAATGTACAATAACACGTTGATATAAGATGTTTTAGCCATGGTAGAAACTGTAGTATTATATATATTTCATTTCTTAAGTAAACAGAGCAGACCCTGATCAGACAGCTCCCACAGGAACCGTCTGATCTGGGTCTACTCTGTTTAAAGATGTTTAGAAAGGCAAATTTACGGAGTAAAGGGTTAAAACTTCAAACTTTCCAAGAACAATTTAACAAAAAAGTCTCATCAGCGAAATAATTTCTAGCGGAAACACTACTCAAAATGATAATTAGATTTCATTCAAAATGCATACATGTAACTGTGACAATTACGACTACATTGAATGCGAATAATGGTGACTGGCGTAATGCAGGACTTTATACCAGTTTTGCTGGACTATTTTTCATAAAACAGACCCCTGAACGAGTTAGAACAATACAGGTTAACCATTTCCCTTCTACTGATGCATTTCGGCGCCTCTTTAAAAGTCACTTCTTGAAATCATTGGGATAAATAGAGCATTTGCTCCATAGGAGTAAATGTTCTATTTATCACAATAGTTTCAAAACCTAAAATGTTTAAACCTCACCTTTTCTACAGTTAATGCTCCTTTTCGGTAGATTTATTCAAAGAGGTTGAGTCTAAAAATAGTCTAGAAAGGAAAGAGCTAAACAAGTTAACGTGCAATACATTGTCAACACCTTTATCAACAACAGAGTAGACCATGACTAGACAGGTCCTGTTTTCTTATATGTTACATAATTTTATTCATTGTGCCATGACAATACATTTCTTTTACATGTTGCCTTACGCATTTGCAAACAGCTTGGATCCAGATGAGATGCCGATTACTTAGCGTCTCATCTGGATCCAAACTGTTTGACACCCGGTGACACTTCACTTATACACACTATGGAACAAATGGCGTATTGGAATTGTGCACACGGATCTCGGTACATACTGACCTGTCAAAGATCGAAGGATGACGTATTTGATCATATAATGTTACTAATTTACTTTCCCCGAGGCTAGAAATAAAATTGATCACAGTCATATTTTGACGTTTTGATGTTTTATTATTGATTTGTTGTTGTATTGAATAGTGTATTGATTTCATTGATTCTTTGATCAGTTCTCATACCCTTCCGTAATACATCTTAACCCTTTCCATAATGAACATTTATGCATGAATTGATCACTTTATGAATATTCATTAACTTAATTCTTACATGGTAAAACGTACAAGGGAAATTTTGAATGAGACAAAAATTGTAGGATCAAATTTAATATAATTTAATAAGCAGACAGAGCAGATCCATTCGTGTCCAGTGTCCCTTAAAAATATATATGCAAACTGTGTAGACCAAGATCAAAGGGCTCCTGAGAGAGCCCTTTGATCTGGGTCTGCACTGTTTGCTGAAACCATCGATGTCAAAGACTTATTCCAGTAAATACATGTATTGTGTTTGCTGTATCCCATCCACATGTAAAATGGACTGGTTCCAAAGCAAGATATGGACGGGTTTTCTTCAAATAATAAGGGAGTAAATAGGTTAAGCTGTCGCCCCCTGAACAGAACTCTCTGACCAGGGTCTGTACCATTTGTAATGCAGAGTCGTCTAGCATGTTTAAGAGTCAATTTAAACACCAATGAACTATTCCACTCTGAAATATTTTCAGTTGAAAGGGTTAACTTTTCCCTGATGAATATTCATGTAGGAAATGATGACGTCATGAATATTAATAAGATTATTTTTTATAATGGCATATGAACACCTGATATTTTGACTCAGGCAGAAGCTGTATAATCAGATCTATTTTACACCATAAGCAGAGTAGACTTTGTTCAGACGTCTCCTATAGGAGCCCTTTGATCTGCGTCTACTCTGTTTGCAGATGCGTCAAAATGCGCTTACATAAGGGAATGGGTTAATTGAAAGTGTTATTTCTACGATATCATTTTTTTCAGCGGGACTATTTAAACGGGACAATGATTTGATTTTCTGTCGGGCAACTATGTCTGCTGAGCACCCATCAGCAACTAGTAACGGCATTAAACAACATTGCAAGACGAACGTTAATTGGGAGTGTAACTGTTAATTGTACTCGTATTTAAGGACTGGCAAAGTGCAGTCATTTTGTTGTAGAAATATTGTCTCCAGAACATATTTAGTGATGCACTCCTCCTCAGCAGCAATGACTGGTCCCTGCCGGAAGGGACTTGTCTGGTTCACTAATTAATCCCCACCACTTCCGGTCTTTTGCGAAACCGCACGATGTTGGGATTTTGAGTTTTTGTTTTCTAACGCTACACTTGATAGATACACGTATTTGAGCAGTTGCAAACATTGTAGACCGATAACAAACAGTCCCGTAACATGCCTCACGAGAGCTGTGTGATCTGGGTCTGTAGTATTTGCTTTTAAATGAAATAACGCAGATATGCTTTCAGTGTTTCTACCATGGCCAAAATTTCTGTGTTAAGTAAATATGCGTACATGTATAAAGTTCCATTACTTCTGAAGATGTGAAGCGTATATAATTAAAGTAAGAGTAGAGTTATGCAGAGTTGTGTCCATGGCACCATTTGACATGACACCTGCACTATATCTACAGTAGAATCTGTCTTAAGCGGTCATTCATTTATTGAACAAAGGAGTCTTAAAATGCAGGCAGTTGCTTACTGCAGGGCTATAGGAGCTTTCTGCATTACTTTTGACCAGCATTAAGCTAACATCTGCCTAACAGACCCTTAATTTTTAGACATCTTTTTGATGGCCGCTTAAGACAGGTGCTGCTGTACTGCTAGCAGCTGTAGAGCTCTCTATAGCAACAACTGAATCAGCATGTATGTGTTCATTAACCCTTTCTCTGTTGAATATTCATGCAAGAAATAATGACATCATGAATATTTATTAACTAATGTTTTTTAAAAAGTACTTAATTTAGAGTTATTCAGTCGTGTTTATTGTTAACTATTTGATGCACGTGAGAAGTGTGCACGTGTTTGTGCGTCACTGCAGTGCCTGCCGTTAAGAGACCATGAAGAGGTTCAAGTGAACAACGAGTCCTCCTAACCCTCCTAACCCTTTCCTTCATATAAACGCATTGTCATGCATTTGTCATGCATTTGTCATGCATTTGTCATGCATTTGTCATGCATTTGTCATGCACTTGTCATGCATTTGTCATGCATTTGCAAACGGAGAAGACAAAGATCAGATGACTCTAGAGGAGCAGTGTGATCAGGGTCTGCTCTATTTGCTAATGGAATTTGATTGATCGTTTTTTTTAGTTTATAAAATGGCTACAAAGGCCCACTTTCAATATTTCATTATAACTATTTTGTTCATGAATATTCAGTAGATATTGAAATTTTGACTAAATATAGAACAAGGAAAGGGTTAACTCTTTGCCCGATAGCGGCTAATTCGTGATAACCTATGCAAACGGTATTGGATCCAGATGAGATCCCGAGTAACTCGGCGTCTCATCAGGATCCAAACTGTTTGTCACTTTGAATGTGCTTTGAAGAGGAATGAAAAAATAATGTTTGAGAATTGTAACAGGCATTTTTTGCAGACGAAAATGACTTAGCATGCATACGTATCTTGCTGTCAAAATTGTCGTCTGTTCAAAATATCACCTGTTGCACCCCCTCCATAATAGTCCTATTCGCTATGTTTTGAAATGGATCACTAGCTGAGTGACAAACAGCGTGGAGGTTAGACGTTCAACTACTTTTGACATATTTTTTCAAAAAGCGTAGAGATTAATCAGACGTTGAATATTTTTGGCATATAATTTTATTTTCAATTCCTGTAGTCAATCTTGACAAATGAACATTGTTTGGGTTTTACCATAGAATTCAGACTAAATTGCGATTATAGCTAACACACTATAAGACATTTCTATTGTTCTGGTCAGGTTGAAGAAGAAAGTTAGAAGAGTTAATACCTCTGTTTAGACCTACATGATGTAGTTCCTCCACAGGTGCGGATCCAGGATTTCAGATTAGGGGGGCGTAGAAATTTGTTTGGAAGTGTGTGTGTGTGTGGGGGGGGGGGGGGGGGGCGTAGATTTTTATGTTTGATGACATAAATAAATCCAGGATTTCAGATTAGGAGGGGGGGGGGGGGGGGCGTAGAATTTTTTTTGGAAGATGGGGGGGGGGGCGTAGATTTTTACGTTTGATGACATAAATAAATACAGTAAAACCTCCCTATAACGGCCACTAAATTACATTAAGTATTGTGTATTTCTGTGTATTGTGTCCTATAGGAGCGTTCTGTTTTACTTTCACCTTGCTTTAAGCAGTCACCTGCCCTTAATACCAACTAATTAACACACTTTAGTGGCCGTTATAGAGAGGTTTTACGGTAGTGTTTTTGTAATACATGTTGAAAAAGAGCGTAGTTGGGCGAGGGAAACAAAACTCGGATTAAATCAATGTTTTATTGATTTTTAGTAGATCTAGATCTAAAATATTACTAAAAAAGTTTGTTTTGGCAATTTTAGGTGGGGAGGGGGGGGGGGGGGCGTACGCCGGCTCCGCCCCTCTAAATCCGCGCCTGCTCCATAAACACACGTTTTCTGGGTTCAGGGATCATTATAAAATGATACATAAATATTGCACAAGGATAGAGTTGACCTTCGAAAAAAAAATCAAAACCTATATCGCACATGTGAAAGTGTTATGTTGTCTAAGGATGCCATCAACGTTCAGGTCAGTCATAAATATTAACAATTATCCTGACTGTCATCTGCAAATAGCTTAGATCCAGAGTAAATTGGCATCTCATCTGGATCCAAGCTGTTTGACACTCGAACAGTATGTTTTATAAAAGAATCTGAAGTAAGCAAACAAGGGTTTTAGTAGGCATGTATTATTTAGCAGGACGAGGATTTAACTCTTTCACTGTTCTATGCTTATTCCAAATTTCAGTACCTGAATATTCATGGACAAAATAGTTATCAAGAAATATGGAAGGTGGAATATTGTAGTCATTTTAGAAAGTAAAGAAACAGATCTATCAAATTTCATTAGCAATCAGAGTGGACCCTGATCAGACGGCTCCTATAGGAGCCGTCTGATCTGGGTCTACTCTGTTTGCAAATGCGTGAAAACACGTTTATATGAGGGAAAGGGTTAAAATAGCTAAAAGCCTTATCTATACTATTTATTATGATGATAGTGACATTCACGAATGTGCAGATAAAATATCATCTGGCTGAGTCATGAAGCATGCTTCATGCCTTGTCCAGTCAAAGCACCGTGAACAGAAGTTTTTAAAGCACTCCTAAATGCATAAAACTTAAAATAACTCTGCAAGTTTAAGTCGAATATATGATTACATACGCAAACAGTAGTTGGATCCAGATGAGACGCCAAGTAACTTCCATTAGTAGTTCGTCGTCTCATCAGGATCCAAGCTATTTGACACTTAGTCAATAGTTAACTAAAATCTTGATCGAATAGGAAGTAGAAAAAAATGTACAAAATCCAAATTTGAGCAGACATTACCTTTTTACAGCGGGTACATGTACGTATTAATTACATTAATTTACAGTGTGATCGCGTGCAGAATATTCCGCGCTGTTTTAAATGTCGTCTGCTTCGAAAGTGTCCTCTGTCTCTAATTAGGATTACTCTTTGCCAATAAATCGTGGATCTATGATTAGTTTTGCAAAGAAACTCTTCGTAAGATAAGGATCCAAACTGATTGATTTTCTGAATTTGCTTTTTGAAACGAAATAATCGAAAATTAAACGATGAAAATCGATGCAGATGACAAAATTTTGCAGACGACAAGAGATAATAATGCTTATTATTTCAATTTTGCATTTTTTGCCGCCTTTATATCTATATTATGTAATTGGCATTTTATCTGAATCCATCTATGTGTAAACGTCAGTTAAATTCAGTCAAGTTGATCATAGATTTGCTTAACACTTTCCTGCATATAAACACCTTTTCACGCATTTGCAAACAGAGTAGTCCTAGATCAGACGGCTCATATTGGAGCCGTCTGATCAGGGTCTGCTCTGTTTGCTAATGGAATATTTTTTTCCGAGAGGGCTACAATTTTCCAACTTCCAAATTTTATTATAACTATTGTGTCCATGAATATCCAGTAGATATTTAACTTTGTAATAAACGTAGAACAGGGAAATGGTTAATTTGTTCGCTACCATGGTCGATTTTCTGATTATCTTTGCAAATATTGGATCCAATTCGGCATCTTCTAAGCGTTCGGACTGTTTGATACCCTGATAACTATTGAAACAAAAGAGGAAAATGAAAAAAAAAGAGTAAATTGAAGCAGACGGCAAAAACATTGCAGACGATAGAATACGTGACAGTGAAATATTAAAGAAAATTACACATTTTACAACTACGGTAAAATCCTCTAAAGCGACCGCCATAATGTGATCTAATTCCAGGTCTTGAATGCAGGTGATAGCTTAATGCAGGACGAAAGATACTAAAGAAGCTCCCGCGGGAGTTACTGAATATCTTTCGTCCTACTTTAATCAACCACCTGGCAATAACTCTTACAATGCGGGACATGAATCACTAATGTCCTTTGCAAACAGCGTAGACCCAGATGAGAGGGCTCCCAGAGGAGCCCTCTCATCAGTGTCTGCACTGTTTGTCATGTTACACATATCTTTAGGAAAATCCCTGAATATTCACAATAAGCTTGACCTGTTTGAATTTTGGAATAGTCCATTTGAAAATTCAGGGTTGACATGGGTAAAGGCACCTGTTGTTATACATGAAGTGATCGCTTTAGAGGGGTTTTACTGTAATTTTGTAATCGAAGGTTACAATTAACTTCAAACAAGTTGCGTATAATACTATAAAAGACCCGGTCGTGAAAATAACCTATACCGATTGTGGTAGGTTAGAAAGTCTGCTTGGGTCTTGATTTATAGCGAAGATAAGTACTAATTTAACACTCATTGAAATATATTAATAGAATTTAGATCTAATCATCCGAAAACTTTCATTTTATTGTGGCCTTTTCATTTGAGTTTGTACAAAATCCCTCAGACAGTGTCACAACAATTTCACGACAGTTATTTCGAATGACGTATATGACTTAGGTGTATTTCGATTAAGGTTCAACGTAAGTGTTAAATTACTTAAGATGTAATAAATTATATATATAACAGATAGCAATATTTTAGTGAATGGCAATTCTTTAACTCTTTCCCCTCATAGAAACGCCATTACAAGTCTTTGCAAGCAAAGTAGACCAAGGTTAGACGGCTCCTATAGGAGTCCTCTGATAAGGGTCTGCTCTGTTCGCTTTTGAATTTATACAGATCTGATCCTACAGTTTTTGTCTAAGCCAACAATTCCTTTCAAAAAGTATACCTTATAAAAATTAAATATTCAAGAAGTGACCAATCCATTAAAAAAGTTCATCAGGGAGAGGGTTAATGCATAGCGGTAGTTAACTCTTTGCTTCATATAAACGCATTTTCATGCATTTGCAAACAGAGTAAACCCAGATCAGACAGCTCCTATAGGAGCCGTCTGATCAGGGTCTGTTCTGTTTGCTAATGGAATTTGATAGATGTTTCTTTACTTTCTAAAATGGCTACAATGTTCTACTTCCATATTTCATTATAACTATTTTACCATGAATATACAGTAGATATTGGAAATTGGAATAAACACAGAACAGGGAAAGGGTTAATCTGTTATGAACATTTTTTCTAACTGTGCAACACATTTCAACCATTTACTTCATGGAGACGCTCTTTGACATAGACATTGTAGACCCAGATAAATTACCATAGTGTTTCAATCAGGTTGGATGATAACGGTAGTGAATTACCGAACATATCTTTACACAGATCTTTAGCCGGGTCTGTCTTGGTGTACACTGTCAGCCAACTCCGAATGTATCTTTTCTGGTAATACATATCAATTTGTAACCCTTTACTCCATAAATACATCTTTCTATGTATTTGCAAACCTAGCAGACCCATATCAGACGGCTCCTGTTGGAACGATCTGAGTTGGGTCAATTTTGTTTGCTTATGATATAATATAGATCTGTTACAGCTACAATTTCTGCCATGGCCAAACATTCTTTGTGTTCAGTGACCATTATATAAAATAATCTAATTGATATTCTTAATTTCATTATTATTTACATACATGTTTCAATGGCGCTATTTATGTCGTGATACCTCTATTTGATACTGTCATTAAAAGTTAGTGGAACATATGAAGAGAAATGCATTTGGTGAATAGAAGCAGATGACATTTTCGCAGACGAAAATTGCTAAGTGTTTTAAGATGGGTATTCACGTAAGAAATAATGACTTTATGAATATTAATTACAATCATTTTATAATGGCACATGGACACGGGAAGTTTGGTCATCGCATAGTCTGTAGAGTCATATCAATATTAGTTCATAAGCAAACTGAGCAGACCCTGATCACACAGCTCCTACAGGAGTCGTCTGATCTGGGTCTACTCTGTTTACAAGGACGTAGAAAGGCGTATTTATGGAGTAAATGGATAACCGTTCGCTTGCTACGTCAATATACCTACCTGTAAATAGTGAAGACCCAGATGAGACAGCTCCTGCAGGAGCTGTCTCATCAGGGTCTGCCCTATTTACAACTTGATTGTGCAACCAGTGCACTCCACAACAATGATTACATAGCGAAATACTTGTACACAGTGAAGATATATGTAATTATACAACAGGACATGGGTAAAGAAGGAGAAATGTATTTTAAAATTCAGCAAGAGAAGGGTTAAAGTTAAAGTCTCTCTGTACATGCCCCGAACGCGATCGTTCTAATCCTGTGCAGTATTACTCATGTTGAAAGGACCTCAGTCCGATTTTAGGCGATGGCTTCCGCCACTCCGGGCGATCGTGACTAAAACTGACTATAATTATATATCTACACAATTTTGAAAATGACCAACTTTTCATGTATTGGTTGCAATGTGTCACAAAAAAACCCACCTAAACACATTCGAAAGTAATGCTGAAAGTTGTTACAGGAGCTTTCAGCATTATTTTAGACCTGCATTAAACTGTGAACTCAAGAAATTGGCCAGATTAGAAATCGGATGACTCGACTTCTGTTATCTCGAGGTAATTTGGTATGATCTCGTGAAGTTCGAGATATCGAAGTCAACTGTAGGTTTGTGTTCTAGACCCCGTTTTCACATGCATTTGCTATCATATTCTGATGAAATCCTATGGACGAAACATGTTAGTTTAAAAGTATTATTTTAAATTCTAAGTTAGTTCTTCATTTTATCTATTATCTAAAGTTTAAATTGCAATATCCCTTTACAATAACATATGTAAACAATCTTGTAAGTTATAATTGATTGTGATATACCCATGTTAATAAGTCCGAATCTTAGTATCATTTTTCATATTCAATTTTTCAGGTATGCATGTTGAATAGCTATGCAGTCACGTAACACTTGTTCGTCCGAGAATACATGTATGTTGTTAACTTTGAGTTCATGACGTATTTCCAAGTGCAACTTCTCGAAACTGGAATCTTACATTAATACCAGTAAACGTCTTAATAGCAATTGACAGCCCAATGCTGAGTGAATATCATGCAGGAAGCTCTCAACGGAGCGTTTTGTGTGCACGAAGCAGCCACCTGCTTAAAAAGACCCAAATTGGTCTTTATGAAATGTCGGGTTAAGAGGGGATTACTGTATATTGTAAGCACTTAACCCTTGGCTTACTATTCACGTCAATATACCTGCCTGTAAATAGTGAAGACCCAGATGAGACAGCTCCTGCAGGAGCTGTCTCATCAGGGTCTGCACTATTTACAAATTGATTGTGCAACCAGTGCACTCCACAGTAGTGATTGCACAGCGAAATACTTGTACACAGTGAAGATATATGTAAGTATACTACAGAGCATGGGTAAAGAAGGAGAAATGTATTTTAAAATTCAGCAAGAGAAGGGTTAACGTTTATTCTTCTAATCACGACGTTATCATCATTTGCAAACAGCTTGGATCCAGATAAGACGCCGAGTAACTCGGCATCTCATCAGGATCCAAACTGTTTGACACGTTAGTCAATCGTTTCTCAAACGTTTGAACGAATTAGGAGCAAGTTATATTGCGACATATTGGAGTATAAGCAGAGATACCATTTTAGTATAAGGGATTAAAACAGCGGACTAATTGGAGAGGGGGCAAAGCTGAGTTATTTCACAGCTTCACAAGTCAATGATCTGAGCCGTACTTGACCCTCTAAATGTTAAATAGGCTTATTACTCCAAGTGGTCTAATGAAATGTCATGAACAACTGTGCGACAAAATGCACGTGATTTGAGAGAGTGAGTGGTACAAAAGCTACTTGGCTAAAGACCGGGAGGAGGGAAGACTGAGAGAGGGAGGGGAGAGATAGAATGAGAGAGCGAGAGAGAGAGAGAGAGAGAGAGAGAGAGAAGAATCTTATGTGTGTATCGCGCACGCGTGCTCGCGTGTGTGTGGTGTGTGTATGAGAGAGGCAGAATAAAAGACAGAGAGAGAGAGAGAGACACACACACACACACACACACACACACACACACACACAGACACAGATAGACAGAGACAGAGAGAGACAGAGAGAGAGGCATAGGCAGAAACACAGACAGAGACAGAGACAAACGGACAGACAGAGACGGAGACATACATAGCAGAAAGACAGACACACAGAGAGAAAGAAACATACACAGAGAGACAGACAGACACAGATGGACAAAGACAGAGAGATCGAGAGAGAGAAAGACAGAGAGAGATACAGACAGACAGAGACAGACAGACAGACAGACATACAGACAGAGAGGGAGACACAGAAAGACAGAGAGAGAGACAGAGGGAGACCAAGAGAAGGAGAGAGAGAGAGACAGACAGAGACAGAAAGATAGAGACAGGGAGAATGGGACAGACAGAAAGAAAGACAGACAAAGCGGAGCGATGTCGCACAAACAGACAGACAGAGGCAGCATAGACAGAGAAACAACAGGGAGGGAGGCAACCGTCTGATATGAGTCTAATCTACTTGCAAAGGCATGAAAAGGTGTGGAGTCAAAGAGTTAAGGCATCTACTGTTTCTTCTTATACATGTATCCTTATATGACAGATTTTGATTTTTTTTATTATGTATAAGACGATATTCTTTTACACGTCAACCCGGTGTCTCATAAGGATCCATGCTGTTTGTCACTCGATCAGTAGTTTTTCAAACGTTTTTAAAACTCTTTCCCTGTTCTATATTTAATCCAAAGTTCAGTACTTACTGAATATTCAAGGAAAATATAGTTATAACGAAGTATGGAAGGTGGAACAGTTTAGTCATATTAGAAACTATAGAAACAGATATATCAAATTTCATTAGCAAACAGAACATCCTGATCAGACGGCTCCCATGTGAGCCGTCTGATCTAGGTCTTCTCTGTTTGTGAATGCGTGAAAATGCATTTATATGAAGTAAAGGGTTAAAGACTCGGAAGTCTGTAAAATGTTCAGCAGATCAGAGTTTGAGCAGACATTTTCTTTTCAGCACGAGAAGGGCTAAGAACAATTTGTTATGACTCTGTGATGTGGTTTAGGGCAGTGGGGGTAGTAGTGTTTTTTCAATACAGCAAAGTGTTCAGTTAAACCCTTTTATATGATATACAAACAAAGTCGCAATACCGAATGAAAATATAATCAGAGAATATCTATATCACAGCTGCAATGATTATAACTTTTGTGTATACCACAGCTGATATATAATTACCTATCCCGTGTTGAATTTAACCTTGTTCATGCTGAAAAAAATGTCTGCTCAATTCTAATTTACTGAACTTTTCAAAAGTTTGACAAACTATGAACTGGGTGTCAAACAGCTTGGAGCCTGATATACGCCGAGTTACTCGACGTCTCGTCAGTATCTAAACCGTTTGCAAATACCGGCCAATACGTGCCTGGAATGAGACGAGTTAAGTACTTTATTTAAACTGTACAACCATGTTGGCGAAATTCAATAGTTTCGATCCAGATGAGGCGCTGAGTACACGCAGCTTAACTTCTCATCAGGGTCTATACTGTTCGATTCTAGCGTTTTATAGATAAATTGACATTAAAACCATTTTTTTTAAAATAAATAAATAAATGAGCAGACGAATAGAAACGGACGATACCTTACCCAGCATAGTCAAGGGTAGCGTGCCTTTGAAATGACTTTTACCTACTATTGTTCGGCCATTGTCCTTGGACAAATCTCGGCCCTTGATATATTTGCTCTTTCCACGTGAACTTGAAGTTTGAAAAGCGGCCGAGTTAATTGTGTGAAATATGTATTTACCGATCTGTATCAACAAATTTAATCAGTTAGGGTATGGCTATGGAGGGGTCTTGTATCTGTTTTCTTTTGTGGCTACTAGACGAGTGTGTTAATTCTAGCATTGTGGGCGTGAAGAGAAATTGTTATAAACCTTGCTCAAATGATATTTAGAACGTCTATAAATCAGTATGATGTATTTCCAAAATAGGAGTAGATTTAAGTCGAACTCATTTTAATGGCTTTATGTATCGGGGGTTCACGTTGCTTCAACAGTATTTTAGTCATATCACGACGTCCAGATAATTAGGGGTGGAGGAAGACTTCAGAGGGTTTTCCGTGTGTGGACCACATTATCTTGTTTCGTGCACTGAAGTACAGAAGATCTATGATTGTGAAGAATTCCAGTTGTGCACGACTACGATAGACACAATCGAAACAGATATTTAAACATGTTCAAGAATAGCTCCTTTATTTCTCCACCAAAATACTATATACTGTGACCGCTCTTTGGTGGAGAAATGGCGATTTTCGTATTTTGGTACGCATATTTATCTGCAGCTCTGATTATTATAAAATAATTTAATCTAAACACGTCTTATATGGTCAACTAGAACTATTCAATGAAATATACACTTAATTGCGTTACATTATTCATTCAATATATCCCGATACCGAAACGACGTCATCACTTTCAAACAAGTGGAATATAATAAATAATAAACGTTGTTGAACATCAATGCATTTCATAGAGCAAAACAATCAATACACTTTAATTGATTAAAACCACATCCGTCACTGAAAGGACTTATTTTCTAAGCACTTGATACTTTCTTTACCACACACCAGATTGAGGTAGTTTTACTCATTATAAAGGACGTTCTGAGATATATCTTTCAGCAGCACGCACGTGGTTTGGAATCAGTTTTCAAATCAGAATATGATGACGTGTGTATATGACACTTCACTACAAATTGCGAAACTCTAATTGCCTATTAACCCTTTACCTCATAGGCTATTTTTAGATCCAACCCCTTTGAATAAATCTACCCAAAAGGAGCATTTTACTAGAGAAATGGAAACTTTTAGAATTCTGTACTTTGAAACCATTGTGATAAATAGAGCCTTTGCTCCTATAGGATGAGCAAAGGCTCTATTTATCACAATGGTTTCACACAGTGACTTCTACAGAGTCGTCAAAAGTCGTCAATATGAGGGAATGGGTTACCCAGCGTCTCAACAGGACACAGACTGTTTGATACAATGATTATATTCTGGGAACAGAAGGATGAACTTATAAATGAAAATTAAAACAGACGACCAATTTTGCGGATGACAATACGTTCCGAACAAAATAATTAAACTCTTAACACGTGTATAGTAAACCCTTCCTTCATATTAACGGTGATTTGATATCACTTGAAAATCCATTCTTTTGGCCACGGGGCATTACGTGCAGGCCTTGGGTTTCGTATAACCAGTATAAAAGAAGTAAGACACACACTGACAATTACCAGAACGAGTACAGTTACAATGGTGAAAATGACTTTGAAGAGAATGTTCGACAAACTGAGTGTTATGACTACGGTACATATAACAGGTACTCAACGCTTTCCACAGATGTTGACTAAAATTGTTGAAAGCAGTTATTTTGTTCGTTTTTGCAATTGTCAGTTTGTGCTGAAAATGCTATTCTCTTGTATATATGAGATGAAATGTAGCGCATCAACATGTAAATTACCTGTATTTAACAGTTGCCTGTGTATGCAAAAACCTAAATTCTGGTGGGTATATTTTAACAGTTTTTACCATGGATTTTAATATTATGTCATGGAATGCTACAGGTATAATGTCAAGTTGCACATACCTTAGTAATGCTCTGTGTGATTATAAAATAGATATATGCGGGGTAGCCGAGCATTGGTTGTATGAACATGATTTCCATTTTCTTAACTGTATTGATAACTTTTACAACAGTCATGCAGTTGCAGATAGAGATTTGTTACTGCCTAGTAAAAGACGGGTGGGGAAAGGCGGAGTGTGTATTTTATGGAAACGGACGTTAGATAAAATAATCACCCCACTGTTCGTAGATGAAGATAGAGTCGTAGGGATCCAGGTTCAGTTAAGCCCCGATGAGTTGATATTTTTATTTCAGGTTTATCTACCATGTAGTAACCATCGGATAGCGACATTTAGAGAGTATATTGATAAGCTAGAAAATATTTTTTTCACATACAGTCAAAAGGGTCTTGTTATTGTAATGGGTGATATAAATGCCGAAATTGACTTCTGCAGTCAGAGAAATTCGTACTTTTCCAACATGCTTCGGAGAAATAATTTAATATCAGTTCATATGTTAGGGAATAAATCAGGGCAAACGTTCACAAACGTAAGTTATAATGGCGGTGTACAGTCAGCAATAGATCACATACTGATATCCTCCGAGAAAGCGGATCTAGTGAATAATTGTTTCATTCCAGATGATAATGCATTAAATGTGTCAAGTCACTGTCCTATACTGTGTACGGTAACTATACCGGAGTATGTTTCTCTTGGGCAAAACGGGTCTGGGTCGGATAAGTTTAGAATCAACTGGTCGAAAGTTTCTGGACAACATATCTCAGACTATCAGTCTTTTATAAATCAAAATGAACGCATTGGATTCGCCCTCTCTAGCGAAATAAACTGTACATCGCAAATTGATCATCTGTATAACCTTATAACGTCTGTAGTAAACAATGCTAGTCAAGCTTGTTTCCCAAAGTCGAAGTTTAAGCACTTTCTAAAGCCATATTGGGATGATGAACTGAAGGAAGCATGCAAGAGATCTAAATTGAAACGTCGTGCATGGATATCTAGTGGTAAACCACGTGGTAATAACTATAATGAATATGTAGAGTACAAAAACGCCAAGCGGATTCTTCGTAAAGTGCACAGGAAAAAAGTAAACCAGTATCTTGACAAACTTAATGCGGAAATTGATAGATATGCTGACATAGATTCAACGCTTTTCTGGAAATGCATCAGGCGTCGTCGTAAAAAGTCAAGGACGGCATTAGGTAATGAATTGGTTTTTAATGATATCGTTTACAGGGACCCGAAAGCCATAAATGAAAACTGGGCCCAATATTTTAAAGACCTTTACACGCCTTCAGAATCTCCAGGTTTTAGCACTTTAAGTAGAGAACGGATAAATGATGAGTACCATTCTATAGTGTCAAATCTTCCAGATAATAACTATAGTAACAATAATATATCAGTTGAGGAATTTAATACAGCATGCAATGCTGCCAAATGCAATAAAGCGTCTGGTCCCGATGGTTGTTTTTATGAAAATTTTAAGTATGGAGGCCACGTTATGTCAGAACTTTGTGCTAAATTGTTTAGCTCCATGCTACAGTTTTCTTACTGTCCACTTGAAATGAAAAGGGGTGAAATAATTGTACTGCATAAAGGCGGCAATAAGGCGCATAATGATCCTGGTAATTATCGGGCTATAACACTCTCGTCCGTATTACTTAAACTGTATGAATCTGTCATACTGTCACGTATGCGGGATAGTGAATATAAGGTAAACGGTCTTCAGGGTGGGTTCCAAAAGGGCATGGGTTGTTTAATGACGTCTTTCCTTTTTAGGGAATGTAACAACTTCGTGTGTGAAAATAATAGTAGATTATATACATGCTTTTTAGACGTGAAACAAGCGTTCGACCGTGTATGGCATGAGGCACTTATGGTGAAATTATACCATACAGATATTGAAATAAATCTGTTTAAAGCTATACTGGATCTGTATCAGAACATGTTTAGCCGTGTTAGGAGTAATGATTACACGTCTGACTGGTTCCCTGTTTTACAGGGTACCAGGCAGGGTGGGGTAATCAGTCCGCATCTATACCTCATCTTCGTTAATGACCTCCTTGATAAGCTTGTAAATAATGAATACGGATTAGAGGTTTATGGTATTAACTGCTCTTGCCCTTCGTCAGCTGATGACATGGCTCTCATGTCTCTATCCAAATCAGGTCTCCAACAGCTCATGGATATATGCTTCAAATATAGTTGCAAGTATAGGTACGAGTATAATGCTAATAAATCGGCAGTAATAGTCACAAATGAATATTCAATACCAAACAATCGTCAGTGGTTTCTAGGTGACGCCCACGTCGCGGAGTCTGATACTTATATGCATTTAGGAGTTTTATTCCAGAAAAATATAGATTTCATGCATATTGTTCACGAAAGTTCAACCAAATTAAGGAAGGCTTTTTTTAGTATTGTGAACTGCGGGATATATGAACATGGGATTAACGCTTTATCAGCAAAACATTTGTATGAAACTATAGTAATCCCAAAAGCTCTGTACGGATGCGAACTTTGGTCAGATCTACCTAGAGATGCAATAGACTTTTTGGAAATCTCTCATCGATTCTGCATTAAGTACATTCAAAATGTCCCTAAATGCTCTCGTACAGATGTAGCTCTCAGCTCACTGGGTATGCTGCCTATTGAAGCATTGATCGATAAGAGGAAATTGGTATTTTTGTGCCAATTATGCAATCTTTGTAATGAAAATCCAGTAAAGCAGATGTTTGTAAAAAGACTATGTTATTTTAATAACAACTGTGTTAAAATCAGAGGGTTTATACCAGATATATTTAGAATTTGTAAAAGATACGAACTGCACGTGTTCTTAGCTGACTTCTGCAATACAGGATATTTTCCGGCAAAATCAGCCTGGAAACGCATTATTACTGAGAATATAAACCTTAAACACATGACCTTGTGTAAAGAAAGACTTCTATCCGAAGATAGTCTTCAGGATTTTGTTCTGATTCATCCCGTTACAGGCCTCCGGCCTTGCTGCTATTGGCTAATGAGTAAAAACGATCGTAAAATGCTTCCGTTTTCCACAGCAGCTGTCAAATTTATTAACTTATTGTTTGCAAGACCATATGTCTCTAGTTGTAAGAAATGTAATAAGCTAACAGATAATTTTGCTTTACATATAGCTTTCCAATGTACATGTACTTCAGATGCTAGGGTAGACCTTTGGGATAAGATATGTAAGATGTTCGGAAACGACGTATTCAAACAACTGATAACTTTTCCGCCGAAAGTCCAACTAGTCCACCTATTGTCTGGACTAACTGAGTTTATAGATACTGATCTGAACGGAGTCTGCATTAAGATTGTAGGGATATTTTGTTTCAGCATCTTGAATTACCGCGACCCGTAGGATTCTCATTCCAGGTTTCAGGATACTAGCTATTTAGAAAACTTTCAGGAGGTAACTAGGCTTCTAAACTATTACTTTAGTATTGTTCATGTGAAGATAATGGCATCATGAATGATGATTGAATTTATTTTTTATAAAGGAACTATAGTATCATAATTTTCTATATTATGTCGTAAGCAAGATTAGCCTTACCAGACGGCTGCTACTTGTTACTGTGCTAATGACGTTTTAAATCATGCTGTAACTGTTGAGTGATTCGTTGTTGCATCAGGATGTCAATTTATGACACATGTGTTATACTAAGTGTATGTCATAGATCATGTACTCGTATTATTATTTTCAATATCAATTATAGATCTATACATCCTTACTGTCGAGTTGAGGTACATATATGTATTATATAATATATTCTGTCGAGTTGAGGTACATATATGTATTATATAATATATTCATGTATCTTAGTAAATGTATGTACTGTTTATCCCTTGAACAGAAACATCCGTTTACACGCTTTTATATGTCTCTATGTTTCGTTTCGTTAGAGATGTACAACAGGCGTGTCCGAAACGGATCGCTTTTTACATATAGGTATTATATGGTATATGTATGGATTCAAAGATGTATATATCTTTGGATAAATGTCTGGACTCTTTAGATTCGGGGCAGAAGCATCCGTTTACCTGCTTTAATATGTCTCTATGTTTCGTTTCGTTAGAGGTGTTCGACAGGCGTACTCCAAACGGGTCACGTTTTGATATGAATGCTAGTCTGTACTCTTAGGGACTAGTTTGTATGATTTGTATGAGCGTGTGATTGCATCTCACTTCATACATTATATATATAGATAACAATCATATGCTTTATTATGCTATGATAATCATGCGTTTTCTCTTCTATTTTTGTGTTAATTTGCATTTGTTATATTTGTTTGTCTCTACGGTATTGTCTTGACCGTTTACAAATGTATTGTCCCACTTTGTACATATTGTTTCGTAAATGTATCGTCTATATGTTCATATGTATGTTATCTTGGCTCTCCTGTAATGGAGGAAATAAAGATTATTATTATTATTATCAATACACTTTAATTGATTAAAACCACATCCGTCACTGAAAGGACTTATTTTCTAAGCACTTGATACTTTCTTTACCACACACCAGATTGAGGTAGTTTTACTCATTATAAAGGACGTTCTGAGATATATCTTTCAGCAGCACGCACGTGGTTTGGAATCAGTTTTCAAATCAGAATATGATGACGTGTGTATATGACACTTCACTACAAATTGCGAAACTCTAATTGCCTATTAACCCTTTACCTCATAGGCTATTTTTAGATCCAACCCCTTTGAATAAATCTACCCAAAAGGAGCATTTTACTAGAGAAATGGAAACTTTTAGAATTCTGTACTTTGAAACCATTGTGATAAATAGAGCCTTTGCTCCTATAGGATGAGCAAAGGCTCTATTTATCACAATGGTTTCACACAGTGACTTCTACAGAGTCGTCAAAAGTCGTCAATATGAGGGAATGGGTTACCCAGCGTCTCAACAGGACACAGACTGTTTGATACAATGATTATATTCTGGGAACAGAAGGATGAACTTATAAATGAAAATTAAAACAGACGACCAATTTTGCGGATGACAATACGTTCCGAACAAAATAATTAAACTCTTAACACGTGTATAGTAAACCCTTCCTTCATATTAAACGCCTTTTTCTCGTATTTGCAAACAGAGTAGACCCGGACCAGGAGCCGTCTGATCAGGGTCTGTTCTGTTTGCTAATGGAATTCCAAAGTTCTGTTTCTTTACTTTCTAAGATGGCTATAATTTTCCACCTTCCATATTTCATTATAACTATTGCGTCCATGAATATTCAGCAGGTATTTAAATAGAACACGTAAAAGGTTAACAGCGCTCCCTGGTGGCACATTGAAATGAAGATACACAAAACAAAATCCATTCACTGCGTGCTATAATGTGGTCCCCATGGCAAACAGTTTGGATCTAGTTCAGATGCCAAATAACTCGACATATTGTCTGATAAATACCACCATGTTCTATGGTGCACGTACTTGATACTCTGGTCGTCTGTTTTGAAAAACCAAAAAGAAAAACAAAAACAAAAACAAAAACAAAAACAAAAACAAAAAACGGTTGAACAAATGACAAATTGTGCAGACGATAACATCGAATTGGACATATTACAAATTGTGCAGACGATAACATCGAATTGGACATATTACAAATTGTGCAGACGACAAATTTGAAAGATGACAATACAGCTGCACGTAGCGTTTCGTTTTGCACGTAGACTTGGCACTGCTGGATGGAATTAACCCTATTTCCCTCCTATACTACTTTTAGACAAATCCTCTTTGAATAAATCTACCGAAAAGGAGAATTTACTAGAGAAAATGAAACTTTTAGCCTTGTGTAGTAAACCATTGTGATAAATAGTGCATTGGCCCCAATAGAGCAAATGCGCCAATTATCACAATGGTTTCAAAAGGCGTCAATAGGCAGGAATGGGTTAACAGAGAAAGTGAAGACAGTTCTGATCGTTAACAGCTGTATCTGTACGAAACCTTGTCGATTATACTCAAATCTGACGGGTTACCAGCCACGATTTTGTCCGATTTTATGCCAATTAATGCATATCTTTCATTTCGTTTCAATGAAACGTTATTAATGACTCGAACACGTACACTGTAAAGCCCCCGCTCACTTTACAAGTACAGTTAAACCCCTCTAATCCGCACGTTCAATTTGGTATAAATATCGGTCTTAGAGAAAGGTGACATGCAGGGTGAAAGTCATTCAGAAAGGTCCTCTAGGATCTTTCTGCATGACGTTCACCCTGCATTAAGCAGCCACCTGCCTAAAAGTATCTAAATTCTTTTCGTCTAGAATTCCGGTTTAGAGGGGTTCTACTTTACGCACGTATTCGCGATTTGTTGTATTTGTTTGTGAGCATACGAACAGAATTGAAACAGATGCAATTTTTAATTTGACTATAATGTAAATATTTATCAAATCATACTGCTAGATGTGTAAATTCAATGACATTGAAAAGTAAATAAAGTCATTTTCGCCATAATTCCTCTTCATGGGTGGGAATGTTTTTAGACACATGTGAAATAAAACAGTACATTTACCAGTAACCCAAATAACTATATGTAAAACAGTTCACACAGAGACAGAGATACGTGAAATAAAACCGTTTTAACCCTTTCCCTGTTCTATGTTTATTTCGAATTACATTACTGATTACTGATTATTCATGGACAAAATAGTTTTAATGAAAAATGGAAGGTGGTTGTAGCCATTTTAGAAATTAAAGAAACTGATCTATCAAATTCTAATAGCAAACACAGCAGACCCTAATCAGACGGCTCCTACAGGAGCTGTCTGATCTGGGTCTACTCTGTTTGCAAATACGTTTATATGAGGGAAAGGGTTAAGAATAGCTCCTTTATTTCTCCACCAAACCCTATCTCTTCGAGACGATTCTAATAAGTGGCCACAACATAGCGTTAGTTGGAGAAATGACGAGGTTAGGTATTTGCCAGCAGTAGTAATATATAGTAAAACCTGTCTTAACTCTTCGCTTGCTATTCACGTCAATATACCTACCTGTAAATAGTGAAGACCCAGATGAGACAGCTCCTTCACTATTTACAAGTTGATTGTGCAACCAGTGCACTCCACAGCAGTGATGCGTGTACACAGTGAAGATATATATATAATTATACAACAGGGCATGGGTAAAGAAGAAGAAATGTATTTTAAAATTCAGCAAGAGAAGGGTTAAGCGGCCATCAAAAAGAGGTATTTAAGGGTATGTAAGGCAGATGGCAACTTAATGCAGGTAAAAAGTAATAGAGAAAACATCACAAAGGAGCTTTCTATATTACTTTTGCCCTGTATTAAGCAACCACCTGCTGTCTAAGACTCCTGTGTTCAATCATAATGAAACTATATCAGTAGCACTACGGTCACATCCTCCTCCTCCACAACAACATTATTATCACCAAGGCAACATTAAACACAGTTTGGTGTGCTTGCTACACTGATACGGCAAAATACTTTAAATTTAAAATACCATAATTTTAAACAGACTTGTCTTCAAGTAGACTTGAATCATTGCACGCTTGATTAAGTTGTAACTGTTATTTGTCACAATTGCCATCTACTCTCAAAGCGACTATACGTCGATTTCTCTTCGAAAATTCATTCAGAGCGCCACACAATTTGGCGCTGGGTACGCTGAGTATCTTGAATAATCCACCCAGGAACTTTGTAAACAACGAGAAGCCCAAACGAGCACAGGAAACAAGAACTCAAACAAAAACCAAAAACAACAAATAAACGGAGACTAATTAAGAATGTATTTCTTTAAAGTGAAAACTCTTAAACAATGAGACTTTTTCATACCGAATGAGTAGAAACAACTCGATAACAGATGGCATACCAAAGTATGTGTAATTAAATAGGAGTTATGTCACAGCCAGGAATGTCTAAGAACTGAATTATATACCAGACCACCATAGCAACTGGTATAACGCAGAACTCGTATTGAAATCAAAGAATTTGAATCAACTCTTTAATTGATGATCATGCATGTAGAAAATGATGATATCATTGATATTCATTACATAAATAGTGGCGTATGAGCACAGCACGTGTTGGCCATGGCAAACAATTAAAATCAGATCTATATAATCCCCTAAGCAAACAGAACAGACCTTGATCAGACGATCCCAACAGGAGCTAGCTGTCTGGTGATCTAGATCTACTCTGTTAGAATAGGCGACAAAAGACGTCTCTATAGGGGAAAGAGTTAAACAAATAAACAGAAAGTATTTGTCTATACAAACTAAAAAAGTACAGTAAAACCTCTCTATAACGACCACTAAATTTCATCAAGTATTTTGTGTTAAAGACAGGGAGATGCTTAAAGCAAGGTGAAAGTAAAACAGAACGCTCCTATAGGAGCGTTCTGTTTTACTTTCACCTTGCTTTAAGCAACCACCTGCCCAAAATACCAACTAATTAACACAATTTAGTGGTCGTTATAGAGAGGTTTTACTGTATACCTTAGACTCAATTAACAATAACTGCCACAACAATTTACTTCATAATTATATGCACTTTTACGACTTTTAATTCATTGCCGATCAAAGTAGACTGCTACAGGTGCCGCCTGATCAGTGTCTGCTCTGTATGCTTATGGAATTATATAAATTTAATTCTGCAGTTTCTATGGCCAAAGTTCCTGTGTTCATATAGCATTATAAATAAAAATTAGCTAATATATACATGTAGTCATAATGTAATTACTTCTTACAATAACATTAATGAGGTTTAAGAAATTGATTAATTTCAAATAAATGTAGAAGTGCAATAGCATAATATTGCGCTATTTCATATACATGTATTAAAATGCAGGATATAATCCATTATATCTATATCAACAATAAAAAATATGTTAAACTTGCCTTCAATAAAAGTTATCCACGTATAAGTACATCGTTGTTTTGTTTACACCAAACTTCCTTTTCCCACATTAATTCTGATTAAATCAATGTATTTAATGTTAGTATGAATGTCAAACAAGCATTTCATCAATTTAACGAGCGTTAAATTCGATCTCTCATGCAAACGACCTGTCCACAGCGAAATAACCCCCTGTTGCATGTAAAATTTGAACGGCTTACTGCCTCGGGTTAAAACAGCAAAATCGAGCGTATAATAATATATCGCGCTAAATTATAACTCTCGCGCGAGATCACATATTTAGCGAGATTTAACGTTACTGTGCGCTACTTTCGATACTAGATATACTGACTTGATACTACGGTGATCTATATCTGCATCTGAGGGCAATGAGTCAACTAGTGGCAACAATATATCACATGGCATATAAGGAATACCCATATGCCAGCTAATTTTGCCCTCTGTTGTCAATAAAGAAATGTTATTTT
Source organism: Azorinus chamasolen (assembly GCA_963576725.1). Lineage (NCBI taxonomy): Eukaryota > Metazoa > Mollusca > Bivalvia > Cardiida > Solecurtidae > Azorinus > Azorinus chamasolen. The sequence goes on along the minus strand of OY755238.1, from coordinate 95,281,034 downwards.
CAAAGAGATCAAACACTGGTCATCAAATGATCAAATCATGAACTCAAACTGTCTGCATGTTAGTCACAAATTAACCCTTTCCTTCATATAAACGCCTTTTCACGCATTTGCAAATAGAGTAGACCCAGACCAGACGGCTCCCATTGGAGCCGGCTGATTAGGGTCTGCTCTGTTTGCTTTTGACATGATATAGATCTGATTCTACAGTTTTTATCAGAGTAAAAACGTCCCTTGAAATTTTTATATTATAAAACTTTAGCTAATAAATATTCACGATGTCATAATTTCTTACATGAATAATAAACAGGGATAGGGTTAAGCCTAATACCATACAGAAGAAATGAAGTCAGCTCAAACGTCAAACCATCGCAATTATTACTTAACTTCCGACTCGTCCTGGAAGCCATTGAGAAACTACTGGTCAAGCGTCTAACAGTCTGGATCCTGATGATATGACGAGTTCTCGCCGAGTAATTCGGCGTCTCATCAGGATCCAGACAGTTTACACATGTCAGTCAGATCGCACTTAGCATGGGAAAGGTAAACACTTTACTCCGTGAGTATTCATGTAAGAAATAATGACGCCATCAATATTAATTAGATTAATTGTTTTAATAGCACAATGACACGCGAATTGATGACAATTACAGCAATTATGGAATCATATCTATATTGTATCATAAGCAAACAGAGGAGACCCTGATCAGTCCGCTCCTATAGGAGCCGTCTGATCTGGGTCTACTCTGTTTGCAAAGGAATAGAAAGGCGCATGTATGGTGTAAACGGTTAATGTCTGGTCTCACACATGATACACTACTTCCGGAAAACGTAACTCACTGAACCTTTTAAACACTAAGTAACTTTCGTTTGAAAAACAATGTATCGTCTTTTTCACATATCTCCTATTGTTAACCATTAGTAGGTTTTAAAAATGATGTCTGCTTATGCTCCGATCTTTTACAATTTTCGGTTACTTCAGATTCGTTAAAAAGCCTTTGAGAAACTATTGAGAGGGGGTCAAACAGCATGCACCCTGATGAAACTATTTGCACATGCCTGTTAGGCGGCGCTTAGCATTCACAGGGTTACAGCACACCAACTAGCTGTCACAGTCTAACATAAGGTTGATCTTGATGAGATTTACAGGGTTACAGCCCACCAACTAGCTGTCACAGTCTAACATAAGGTTGATCTTGATGAGATTTACAGGGTTACAGCACACCAACTAGCTGTCACAGTCTAACATAAGGTTGATCTTGATGAGATTTACAGGGTTACAGCACACCAACTAGCTGTCACAGTCTAACATAAGGTTGATCTTGATGAGATTTACAGGGTTACAGCACACCAACTAGCTGTCACAGTCTAACATAAGGTTGATCTTGATGAGATTTACAGGGTTACAGCACACCAACTAGCTGTCACAGTCTAACATAAGGTTGATCTTGATGAGATTCACAGGGTTACAACACACCAACTAGCTGTCACAGTCTAACATAAGGTTGATCCTGATGAGATTTACAGGGTTACAGCACACCAACTAGCTGTCACAGTCTAACATAAGGTTGATCCTGATGAGATTTACAGTTACATAGTGTCTCATCTGGATCCAACTTGTTTGCCCAGCTTGTCTCGCGCCTAATTTGAGCTGAGGAGAAAGCCTCGTTTATTCGAACACTCAAATAAGTACAATTGAACTTCGATATCTCGAACTCGGATAACTCGAACTTCGGGATAGCCCGAAGTAAATGCTCGGTCCGTCCAAAGTTTACAATACAGACTATTTCTAAAATGTATCACTACTCATATTTAGAAACACACGTGACAGCTTAATGCAGGTCGAAAGTAATGCAGAAAGCTCCTATAGAAGCTTTCAGCGTTACTTTTGAAATGCATTAAGCTGTGAACTCGAGAAATTGTTCAGAATAGAAAACGGATAACTCTCACTTCTTTTATCTCGAAGTAATTTGTATTGTCCCTTGAAGTTCGAGATATCGATGTTCAACTGTATTGTTATCGCTTTTTAACACATCGCCTGTTGAATATTCATGGAAGTATTGATGACATCATAAATAATAGTTCGATAAAAAAAGTTATAATAGCATACGAACACAGGACATTTTAGCAGTGATAGAAACTATAGGACCAGATTTAAATTATTTTACACGTATAAAAGCAAACGAGGCAGACTCTGATCAAACGGCTCTTACAGAAGCAAAGGCGTGAACTGGCATTTATATGAAGGAAGGGGGTTAAGACAGGTGGCAACTCAATGCAGGATGGGAGTCCTGCTGAAAGCTCCTCTGGGAGCTTTCTGCACAACTTCCACTCTGCATTAAGCAGCCACCTGTCTCAAACTATCTCAGATCTTCTTTATCAAAAAATCGAATTATCGAGGTATACTATATATCAAAATATAGTAAAACCTCTCTATAACGGCCACTTAATTACATCAAGTCTTTTGTGTTAAAGGCAGGTGGTTGCTTAAAGCAAGGTGAAAGTAAAACAGAACGCTCCTATACTTTCACCTTGCTTTAAGCAGCCACCTGCCCTAAATACCAACTAATTAACACAATTTAGTGACCGTTATAGAGCTGTTTTACTGTATTAACTGAGCGCCAAAACATACCCAGTCTAGCATTAGTATTGAGACAATTAATACCCCACTCCACTGGGTTTTAAGGCTATATAACTCAATGTTGTACCATTTTGATCACTTTAAATTAGACTGACAGACTAGCAAATAATGTAGACCCTGGTCAAACTGATCCTTTCAGGAGCCATTTGCCATGACCGTGTACTATTTGCCTAGATATGTTTGAATTACTTAGAGTAGTTAGGGCATACATGTACATGTACTAGAATTGTATTGTCGTTTTTTGGCATTGGTCCATCTATGTATCTATAGATTCAATTCTATCTACATTTGATAAATAAAAGCAGTGTTGGTATGCACCGAATACATAGTGCAACTAAGGTATCCAAGGATTAGCCGAGGGCTGCATCATATCACATGAATATCATAACTATCAGAATATCAAATGAGAGTAGCAAATATTAAACTGTATGCATTTGTACTCGGTACTCGCAAACAATAAACGCATACACCAGTCGTCATATATATTTGTATAAAACAAACAGGTTGAGAGAAACTCGTTGGAGGCCAGGGTCCATGCTTATAAAACGTTTAGTTGAATCTGAATTCGTTCTCAAGTTTTTGATTGGTCAGATTTGAGCCTTTGGCTCAAATCTGACCAATCAAAAGCTTGAGAACTCAAATCTTACCAATCAAAAGCTTGAGAACGAAACTCAGACTCAACTAAAAGGTTTATAAGCATGGACCCAGGTTTGTTGATGCAATTTGATGATCTTGATCCTGCCATAGAAATTGTCGTTGGTTCTCTTCTGCTGCCTTTAAATTGTTTTCATTTCGCTTAGTTGCTTGGGCCGTTTCCATGATCAAAAGTTGAGTAACAACAACAGAGTATTTCCGTAGTTGAAGCATTTTATGAACAATGCGTTATTTCCATGGATGGGTCATTGAATAACAACGCATTATTTCCTTGTATTGGCCATTGAAAAGCAACTACCTGCGATATTTCCATAGATGGGACATTAAACAACAATGCGTTTTTCCATGGATGACACATTGAAGAAAATGCGTTATTTCCATGGATGGCGCATTGTTAGAACAAAGCAGTTTTCCATGGATTCAACATTGTTAGAACAGCGTGTTATTTCTATGGATGAGCATTGTAGAAAACATACTTATTCCAATGATGACGCATTGTGGCAATAGCGCATTATATCCATGGATTGGGTATTGTAAAACTACAATGTTTCCATGGATGATGCATAGGGTGAAATAACGCATTATTTTCATGACTTTCATGGATGGGGCATTGAAGAACAATGCGCTTTTTCATGTAAGAGCAGCCAGCTATTTCCATGTATGATGTATTTCAACAGTAATGCATATAATACCTACTTTCAACAGATGAAATGTATCGAGTAAAACGAGTTGATTCCATTGAGGAGACTTAATAACAACAATGCGTTGATTAGTTACATGGGTGATTTGTTTTTTGCAAGAATAAGGGATACTTAATTTCAGCAGATGGAATTCAACGATAACAAATGTAATTTTCAACGAGGAAACTTTATAAGAACAACGTGCTATTTGCTTGAAGCAGACTCTGTAAGGACAACGCGTTATTTCCACAGAGGAAAAGTGTTAGTTTGACAGAGAGGCAAATGCATTCTCTCCTGAAAACTTGACGAGAACAATGCATAAGTTCAATGTGGAAGGGACCTTAGTTAGAACAAAATGATTATTGTAACGGGGAATCTTCGACAACATGAAATATCCAGAACAGTTTTATTAAATAAAAAAAAAACCCCAACAAAAACAAAATAAATAAAACCAAGAACAAAAAACCTATGGAACCCTTGATAGAAAACTCGTAAGTTTCAAGGAGATTAGTGTAGCAGATGACACATTACAAGCATTAAGATTATACATGAATGACACAAAAGCAACCTCCTTTCAGTCCAGACCAAACAGCCAGAGAACATGAGTTTTATTGGGTGATCATGAATAATTATAACAATGGTCATTTTAGAATTATGGATGACTAATATGCTAACGCTTCTCATGAGAAAAAACATGTCTGCTCAAAATTCCATCTTCTGAATACTTTTTACTGATTTCTGATTCGTTCAATATTTCAAGAAACTGCTGACTGTGTACCAAACAACGTGGATCCTGATGAGACGCCGAGTAACTGGGCGTCTCGTCTGGATCCAAGCTGTTTGAAAACAAACAACACAATCAGATCGCGTCTACCGTGAGAAGGGTTACTACAAGGTCCAGTCTCTTTTTACCCGCTACCGTAACTCAAAACATCACGCCACACTACATATACGAAATGCCAAAGCCACCATTAGTGCGTGGTGTCACGAAAGGGTGAGATCGTATCTATTCGGCAATCTCCGGCAAACCATGATCAGAAAATGGCGTCTGCTTACAAAGTAACGTCGTTTGATTGATGGAATGAAATGAAAAGACATTCGAAAAAGTGTCTTCTGATTGATACAATTTGGGTGTTTAACTGAATCGCAATGCATCATTATATGTTGGGGTCAGACTGAATAAAAAAAAATCGCTAACGTGTCAAAGTGTCGCCGAAGGTTCTAAACAATAACGCAAACGATCATTGTAGTGGAGTAACACAGGTGTAAATAAAAGTACACATTCTTGAAACAGAAGCCAATTTCCGCGTCCTTGCTAATCACGACATAAATGACATGTACAAACAGCTTGGATCAAGAAAAGATGTAATGTGGATTACCTCGCCATCTAACCAGGATCCACGTTTTTTTTAATTTGGTCATTTGTTCATACCAAAGCAAATCGTAAATATCTGTGCTTAAAAATCCGGCACGTGAGATTCGGCATAGCCAAACATGTTGAAGAGGATAAATCGTTAATCCCTTCAGTGCCACGTAAACGGGTATGTGTCATTGATATCATATGCAAACAATTTGGATTCAGATGATGCACTGAGTCACTCGGCATCTAATCAGGATCCAAACTTTAATATACCCTGTTTATCTATTTAAAAAGCGCTCACTCTAAAACTTGAAGCAGACGAACATGTGTCATAGACGACAATACTGGCGTTTAACGGAAGCTGCCGTGACTAATCTGTTGAATTGCGTGACAGCATATACTTGTTTTACTAGCAATTGTTGTTTTTGGTCAAAATCTGCTTCATCACACTCGTCTGACCATTCACAAATATTGGTACACCAATGTAGTAGCTCATAAACTACTACAACCATATATATAGGACACATTCAGTGTTAGACAAGGTAAAAAGGAGCATTTTAATCGTGTGCTATGCCAATCAATGTCAACGGTATATTTCAAAAATTCATTTTGGATGATTTTACTTTATATTTGAGTTTACCGTTTCCTTAATATAAACACTGTTTCATGTCCTTTGCAAACAGAGCAAACCCAGACCAGAGGCTCCTATATGGTCTGCTGTTTGCTTGTGAAACTATAATGTATCTGACTCTACAGTTTCTACCAATATAAAATAAAAACCTGTGAACATATGCCATTATAAAACCTCAGATAATAAATATTCATGATGCTATTATTTCTTACATGAATATTCAACAGGGAAAGGGTTAAAATGTTAAATTAATGTAACAATTACATTAGACGTGTCCTGCTGTAAAGACTGTATACACAGTAAAACCCCTCTAAACCGCACGTTAAATATAGTATTAATATCGGTCTTGGAAACAGGTGGCAGCTTAATGCCGGGTGAAAGTCATGCAGAAAGTTCCCATAGGAGCTTTCTGAATGACTTTCACCCTGCATTAAGCAGCCACCTGCCTAAAGTATCGAATTTCTTCTACATTAGAATTCCGGTTTAGAGGGATTTTACTGTCCTGATTTCTAATTCCCTTAAGCTCTTAAGGAACTACTGACCGAGGCACAACCAGTTTGGATCCTGATGAAACGCTGGAGTACTGGACGTCTAATTTTGAATCAAACTATGGAAACAGAGTATAGACCCAGATCAGACGGCTCCTATAGGAGCCGTCTGATCAGTGTCTGCTCTGTTTGCTAATGATAAAATATGGCTATGATTCTATAGTTTCTACCATGGCCGAAACTTCCTGTTTTTGTGTACTATTATAACAAATAAACATATTAATATATTCATGATACATGTATTTTAATATTCATCATATTAGCGATTATTACATAAATATTTATGTAGTAAAGGGGTTTAAAGTCAATATAATGTACTGGAACGTGAAAACTTTCATGTTAAACGTGAAAACTACTTCATTCCACTTAAATCACAAGGAAATGGGGTTCGCTTACCACGTGGGTGCGATACGTTGCACGTGCCTGAATGCATGCGGTATAGATGATAAGGATCTGCGTGTTTCTTGTAAGATACAAGATATATCTAGACAGGAGAGTCCGTTCAACCCTTTACTCCATGAATATTCGTGTAAGGAATAATGACATAAGGAATATTAAATACAATGTAATAGAGAATTTATAATGATACATGAACATAAGAATTTTGGATATAGCAGAACTGTAGAACTATATCTATACTATGTCATAAGCAAGCATGGCATATGCTGATCAGACGTTTAAAACATGTCTTCTTATACATTGTATTCTGATGTTTTCTTTCACGTTCATAGTGTCAGTTTGGGTGTCATTTCATTCAAACTTAACTTTAAAAGACATTTGCAAAATTGTCCTCTTCCTATATTTTGAAAACAAAAATTTCAATTGTTCTGTTTTAATATTTCCCGGCTTAACCCTTTACCACATGAATAATTATGCAAGAATATACCAAACCATGAGTATTCATTGACTGAATATTTAGGAAAGTATCTAACAAATGAACCACTGCGGCAACAGTAAAATCGGGTCTATATCCTTCCATAAGCAAGCAGAACAGACTCTAATCAGATAGCTCCTATAGGAGGAGCTATCTGATCTGGGTCTACTATGTTTGCAAAGACGCCAGAGAATGTGTCTATGGTGTAGATGGTTAACCTTTTCCCTCAAAGAAACGCATTTCCAAGCCTTTTGCGAACAGAATAGACACAGAAGGAGCTGTCTGATCAGTGCTTTCTCTGTTTGCTTATGACATAATATAGATTTGACACTACAGTGGCCAAAAAGCACTATGTTGATATGCCATTATATAAATGAATCTAATTAATGTCATGGTGTCTTTATTATGTCATGGCGTCGTTATTTTGACATGGTGTCGTTATTATGTCATGGTGTCGTTATGTCATGGTGTCGTTATTATGCCATGGTGTCTTTATTATGCCATGGTGTCGTTATTATGTCATGGTGTCTTTATTATGCCATGGTCTCGTTATTATGTCATGGTGTCTTTATTATGTCATGGTGTCGTTATTATGTCATGGTGTCGTTATTATGTCATGGTGTCTTTATTATGCCATGGTGTCGTTATTATGTCATGGTGTCGTTATTATGCCATGGTGTCTTTATTATGCCATGGTGTCGTTATTATGCCATGGTGTCGTAATTATGCCATGGTGTCGTTATTATGCCATGGTGTCGTTATTATGCCATGGTGTCGTTATTATGCCATGGTGTCGTTATTATGCCATGGTGTCGTTATTATGTCATGGTGTCGTTATTATGTCATGGTGTCGTTATTATGCCATGGTGTCGTTATTATGCCATGGTGTCGTTATTATGCCATGGTGTCGTTATTATGTCATGGTGTCTTTATTATGCCATGGTGTCGTTATTATGTCATGGTGTCGGAGTAAAGTGTTGCTATGGTAATATCACTTGATAATACACATCTTATTTCAATAGTGAAAAATAAATGCCTTTGCAATGTTGCATTTTATGTATTCTGTCCATGAATATAAATGAGGTGACATTTTTAATAAAATTAATGTTAATCAGGGAAAGGGTTAATCTATTGACTGCATGCCAAATAACTTGAGAGTCTGGACGAGAAGCCGAGTTACACGACGTTTAATCTAGATATGTCAGTTATTTGCAGGACACAATTACGGGAAGCAAAGTAATGGTCCGCTCCTCGCTGTCACATTTTGTTTTATGGCCAGTTTACCTTTTTTAATTATATTCTCTATTGTTTCAAAACATACCCACAATGTCATTTTAGAACATGATGCGATGCCGAGTTACTCGGCATCTCATATGGACCCAAAAGGTAGCTGCAAAGTAAGAAATTGTGTTGGTTGTGACGTAAATGATAAATCTGCTTATCATCAAGGTTGCTTATCATTAAGGATGCATAGCGCATTGTACCGGATATGACGCAAATGGAAGTTGTATTCAGACCAAGATCTAAACAGACTGGATACATGGGCATACTCAATTATAATACAGCAGAACCTGTCTAAAGCGACTTTATATTGATTGGACACAGGAACATTTAAAGGCAGGTGTTTGCTTAATACAGAAGAATCTGTCCTTAGCGGCCATTCATTTATTGAACACATGAGGGTATTAAAAAGCAAGTGGTTGCTTGATGCAGGACAGAAGTAATGCAGAAAGCTCCAAGAGGAACTTTCTGCATTTATTTTGACCTCGATTAAGCTACTGACTGCCTTACAGACCTATCATTAGACCTCTATTTTCTATAGGATATTAAGCTACCGACTGCCTTACAGGCCCATCATTAGACCTCTTTTTTCTATAGGATATTAAGCTACCGACTACCTTACAGACCCATCATTAGACCTCTTTTTTCTATAGGATATCATCCCCTACCGACTGCCTTACAGACCCATCATTAGACCTCTTTTTCTATAGGATATTAAGCTACCAACTGCCTTACAGACCCATCATTAGACCTCTTTTTCTATAGGATATTAAGCTACCGACTGCCTTACAGACCCATTATTAGACCTCTTTTTCTATAGGATATTAAGCTACCGACTGCCTTACAGACCTATCATTAGACCTCTTTTTTCTATATGATATCATCACCTACAGAAAACCCTCACTGAATCAAACACTCGCTATCTGTCTTGGGGGCAGGTTGCAGCTTAATGCAGGTTGAAAGTCATACAGAAAGCTCCAGAAAGCACCTGCATTAAGCTGCCAATGCTTCAAAAGTACTCATTTTTCTTTGTTTACAAAAAGTTCGAATTAGCGAGGTATTACTGTAATTAATATTCATGATGTGATTATCTTACATGAATATTCATTAGATATTGGGTTGAGACAGGACGGTGTTACATGCAGGCAGAAAGCTGCACCGTGTTACAGCCGTCCTGTCTTAACCCTTCGCTTGCTACCCACGTCAATATACCTACCTGTAAATAGTGAAGACCCAGATGAGACAGCTCCTGCAGGAGCTGTCTCATCAGGGTCTGCACTATTTACAAGTTGATTGTGCAACCAGTGCACTCCACAGCAGTGATTGCACAGCGAAATACTTGTACACAGTGAAGATATATGTAATTATACAACAGGGCATGGGTAAAGAAGGAGAAATGTATTTTAAAATTCAGCAAGAGAAGGGTTAAGAAACTGCAGTAAAAGTTCGATTATTCGAACTTTCATATACGTATCATAATCGATCTTTAAGACAGATGGCAGCTTAATGCAGGGTGAAAGTCCTGCAGTATGGCGTACACTCTGCATTAAGCTGTCAAATTCCTAAAAAGCATCAATTCTTCATTACTCAAATTTCGAAGTATCGAGTTTTTATTGTACCTGTTTATAGATCCGTCTATATTTGTTTATTTTATCAAGAGCTCGCTTTAACCGTTTACTTCATAATATTCATGCAATTAATTAATGACATCATAAATATAAATTAGATAAATTTATATCAATACATATGAACACATGTTAACAATGACAGCAACTTAAGAATCAGATGTTTATTATTCCATAAGGAAACAGAACAGAGCTCGTCTGATCAAGGTCTACTCTGTTTGCAAATGTGTTTCAAGGCGCGTGTTTGAGGTTAAGACTTAACCATTTCCCTGTTGAATATTCATGTAAGAAATAATGACAACAAATTAGCTGACTTTTATAATGGCACATGCACAGTAAACCTCTCTATAGCGGCCAGTAAATTACATCAAGTATATTGTGTTAAAGGTAGGTGGCTACTTAAAGCAAGGTGAAAGTAAAACAGAACGCTCATATATAGCGTTCTGTTTTACGTTCACCTTGCTTTAAGCAGCCACCTGCCCAATATATCAACTAATTAACACAATTTAGTGACCGTTATAGAGAGGTTTTACTGTACTCAGGACATTTTGGCTCAGGCAGAAACTGTAAAATCATATATGTATTATACCATAAGCAAACCCTGATCAGAGGGTTCCTATAGGAACCGTCTGATCTGCGGCTACACTGTTTGCAAATGCATTAGAAGACGTATGTTTAGGATGAAGTGTTAAGGGGTTGGTCTGCAATTAGTGCTAATAACATGCATCGCTCTAAGTGACGAAGGCGACTCTGCATGGCACGGTTACTTCTGGTTAATCATTTACCTCATGAATATTTATTTGGGAAATAATGACATCATGGATATTGACCCTTATCTTGCTGAAAATTTGTCCGCAAAACTATTTCGAATTTGACTTACGTCTGATTCGTACATGCGTTTGAGAAACTGTTGACCGAGTGTCAAATAGTTTGGATCCTGATGAGACGCCGAGTTACTCAGTGTCTCATCTGGACCCAAGCAGTTTACAAATGCGAGTCAGGACATGCTTAGCATGATAAGGGGCAAACAAAGGAAGTTTAACCCTTTCGCTGCCAAACTCTGTCGTCTGCTAACTTTGTCGTCTGCTACAAATTTTCATTCTTTTGAATTTCTTCATTTTTGTTTCAAAAACATAGTAACAGTAACAAACAGTTCGGATCCTGATGAGACGCCGAGTTACTCGGCGTCTCATCTGGATCCAAACTGTTTGCATAGGTAATCACAGATCCGGCATTGGCAGCGAAAGGGTTAATAATGGCATATGAACACAGGAAACTCTGGGTAGGTCAGAAATCAAATCTATAGCATTCCACATGCAAGCAGCAGGCACTTATCAGACGGCTGATCTGGGTTTACGTAGTTCGCAACGGTGTTAAAAGGCATATCTATGGAGTAAAGGATTAACACATAGCTGCACTGGAGCACGTGCTGATGATGGGGCAGGTGCAGTCACAAACAAAAACTTTTATGACCGCAACTGTTGTGGTTGCTATAAAAATAGTCATTCACAGACCACTTCACTCATAGAACATTTAACCACTAGTCTGGTGAATATTCATGTGAGAAATGACGAAATCATGAATATATATTTATTAATTTTGATTGGGAGCAAACAAGAGCCAGCTTCCAATAATTTTGATAAAACTTCATCATTCTAATGCGTGCAAAAATAGAGTCAGCTAACACCATGATCTGTTACAAAATTACATTCGAGTTAACCATTTCCCTGTTTTATGTTTATTCCTATTTTCAATACCTACTGGATATTTATTGACAAAACTAGTTACAATGAAAGGTGGAATGTTGTAGCAATTTTAGAAAGTAAAGAAATAGATATGTCAAATTCCATTAGCAAACAAAGCAGACCCTGATCGACGGCTCCTGTAGGAACCGTCTGATCTGGGGCTTCTCTGGTTGTAAACGCGTGAAAACACGTTTAAATGAAGAAAAAAGTTAATATATGTATATCCATCACATATTTCTATTTATTACATAATCTACCATATGGGTAGAGTGCCGTATTTCACAGAATTGCACTAGTGCATTTTTATGCTAATAAGCAAGCTAGCCAATCGTAGCTCTCATTTAAAAAGCGTTAGCCAATCATAGCACTCCATGCATGTCGTCCGTTGTATTACTACGCTGTTTGTAAAGCAATGACAGAAACAGCCGTCAGCTAGTCTGTTTTATTTTTTGTGGCATTTTAAGGATTATGTGATAAAAAGAATCTTACAATCGTGTTCATTATACATTGTTTTTATGAAACAATGTGTAATGAACACTCATGTAAGATCCTCTATATACTACATACGTTTAATATAATATGTAACGTCTTGTAGGAACACCATGACGTCATGTAGAAATATACACGTAGGACCTGTCAAAAACGAAATTTTAGTCGAAATAGTTTATGTGATCATAAAGAATATAATGATTGTAGTCAGTCATTTTGTACATACTGATATCAAACTCGTCTTGGAAAAAGTTATTAAGCTCGCCAGAGACTCGCTTAGTATCATTTTCTAAGACTCGTTAAATATCAGTTTATACAAAATTATAACTCGCATCTAACGCTTTGAATAAAGGACACGCATGTGCTGTCATTTGTAAACAGTGTAGACCCAGTTCAAAGGGTCCCAAGAGCAGCCATCTGATCAGGGTGTGCACTTTTTGTCCTTCAATATCTTCTAGCAAGTTTAACCCTTTCTGTGCCAAATTTCTAATTGTCGTCTGCAATCCAATTTTTGTTAAATCATTCGGTACAATAAGGAAATGAGATAAATAAATGCAAATATCAAAGGAAAAAAAGAACAGATATAAAAATAGAGTTTGAGACAAAAAGTGAAGTCCCTGATCAGACGCCGCCTTGAAAAGGCGGCGTCTGATCTGGGACTGCACTATTTGCCGTGGTGCATTTATGCGACATCGGCGGTGAAAGGGTTCAGCCTTTCATATATACTGAGTGGACACTATAGTTAAACACTGATGGGATATTGTACTCTGATAATTTAGCATTGCCATGGTTACATGAATACGCCATGTGCATGTAATGTAGATTTTACGAATAAAGCCATAAAGTATTAATTTGCAAATATTTTTTATCGCGATCAGACGCAAACATGTTTAAAACTTCTTGTTATTGTTTCTGAAGTAAACAAAGCAGAATAAAAGTGATCTGTTTAATACTTTTACCTCATGTACAGTAAAACCCCTCTAAACTGGAATCCTAGTAGAGGGGAATTTAGGTACTTTTAGGCAGGTGGCTGCTTAATGCAGAGTGGAAGCCCTGCATTCAGCTGCCATCTGTTTCCAAAACCGATGTTAATGCTAAATATAACGTTCAGTTTAGAGAGGTTTTACTGTACAGTTAAACCCCGCTAATGCCACCACCTAAAAGAGGTATACTTATGGATGCTATATGCAGGTGGTAGCTTAATGCAGGACAAAAGTAATGCAGAAAGCTCCTCTAGGAGCTTTCTGCATTACTGTTGTCCTGCATTAAGCTACCGCCTGCTTATAAAGACACCCATGTCTATTCATTAGGTGGTCGCATAGGGGGGGGGGGGGGGGAGGTTCTACTGTATTTAGTCAGAAATAATGATTGTATGAATACTAATCAGATGGTTGTTTTTACAATGAATTATGAACAAGAGAATATATTATCTTGGCACACAGTGTAGAACATCTTTGATCTGGGTTTAGAACTAATGCTTTTCTATGATGTAAAAACTTAACAATTGACATTATCACAGTCTTATGTACAAAAATGTAGTGTCACACACATACACGCGTGCGTACACCCACTCACGGACAGATAATCAGACAGACGGACAAACACACAGACGGACACACAGACAGACAGACATTTGCGCTTACTATATTTTAGCACTTATTTTTTGATCCGCTTGTCTTTAAATAAGAACTCAATCATTCAGGACTTTAAAAATGATTTTCTGACCACCTTTTCAAACATCATGGATCCAGATGAGACGCTGAGTTTCCTCGACACACTGTGTATAGTTTTTTATAAAGCAATTGGACAAGTGTCCGCTCCGAAACTTAAAGCTGGCTAAAATGTGCCAACAGACGTCAATGCTGACACTGAAAGGGTTAATAAATTTGGTGGCACCATGCGACCACTTAATGAATCAACATACCTGTCTTTATAAGCAGGTGGTTGCTTAATGCATGACAAAAGTAATACAAAAAGCTCCTCTAGGAGCTTTCTGTATTACTTTTGTCCTGCATTAAGCTACCAACTGCATCTAGCACCCAGAATTATACGTCTTTTAGGTAGTCGCATAAGCGAGGTTTTACTGTATATATACATAGAGGCTATACTGTGTATAACATCTTAACCCTTTATTCCATGAATTTTTATATAAGGATTAATGACATCATGTATATTAATTAGATTAATTGTTATAATATTACATGGACACAGGAATTTTTATTATTGTTGACCATGGCAGAAACTGAATAATCATATCTATATTGTATAGTAAAACCTGTTTATAACGGCCACTAAATTGTGTTAATTAGTTGGTATTTAGGGCAGGTGGCTGCTTAAAGCAATGTGGAAGTAAAACAGAACGCTCCTATATATACTTTCACCTTGCTTTAAGCAGCCAGCTGCCTTTAACAAAATATCTGATGTAATTTAGTGGCCGTTATAAAGAGGGTTTACTGTACATCATAAGCAAATGAAGCACACACGGAGCATATGACTCCTACAGCATCCGTCTGATTCGGGTCTACTATATTTGCAACGTCGTAGAAAGGAGTATTTATTGAATAAAATTTAACATTTCGTTTTCTGAAGATAATGAGAATCATATATTACTCAGTTCAAATCATAGTTTACTGGAAGTTTAAAATTTTGTTTGAGTCGGCACTATTATGATATCATTTATTACCAAGGACATACTCATATTTTACACCTCAGTCGGATTTAATGGGTTTACAATTTAGACATAAGGAGTTTACATTTAATTCCTCACATAAACATATTTGAAAATGTGACCTCGAGTTTTAGACCGCAAACGCTAACACAGTTACCCGAAATATTTAGCTAGACAAACTTTGGCAGATAGTGCAGACCCAGACCAAACTGTTCCTGAAGGATCTACACTATTTTCTATTCAGTTTGTTTCGTTTAGAGAACGTAAAGTGAAAACTGAAAACATAGCGAGCTTTACAAACTAATGGGTTTTGGAATTGTGGTACTTATTTAGAGTAAATATGGTATACAATAAAAAAGTATATACGAGGGCACGTGTTTTTGTAAGATATTGAAGTGAAATTGATCGGTACAAATTGATAGCTCTGTCTCACTCTTAGCGTGCCGTATGCGACTTCATGATATTCTTTAACCCTTTCCTCCATATAAACGCCTATTCACGCATTTGCAAACAGAGTAGACCCAAACCAGAGGGCTCCTATACGAGCCGTCTAATCAGGGTCTGCTCTGTTTGGTAATGGAATTTGAAAGATGTTTTCTTTACTTTCTGAAATGGCCACAATGTTCCACCTACTACATTTCATTTTAACTGTTTTGTCCATATGGGAATATTCAGTTGGTATTGAAATTTGGAATAAACATAGATCAGGGAAAGGGTTAAAAGGTAGTTTCCATCAATCTAGATCAGACCCGACGTCTCATCGCGATTCAAACAGTTTTACAAAGAGAACAAGCTGGAGGTGACGATAGTTTTTTGGACGACGTTTACCCGGCGCGCTAAAGGGTTAATGTTACTATACATTGGTGTATTTTATTGATCCTACAGATTTAGCTCATTCGCTGCCGCGTTTAATGTCGGCAAAATTTGTCGTCTCTGTCATCAATTTTCTATAAGTCTCTTTCAATTTTGTTCAAAATCATAATCACAGTAACAAACAGTTTGGATCCTTATGTGACGCCGAGTTACTCGGCGTCTCATCTGGATTCAAGCTGTTTGCATACATAATCACAGGATTTTCGTAGCGAAAAAAAAACCCCACTGAATAATTGTGGTCGTCAAATAGTGTCGATTGCTTCGGTGCCAACTATTTATTATTATTTCAGTTACGAACCTATATTAGTTGGAATCATGGAGCCTTTTGACCAGAGTCAGCACTATTTGTTATAAAAATAATTTTCTTCAGTGATAAACAATATTTTTGTTTAATATTCAGACTTTTAATCAATGAGTTTTAACCCCGTATTCCATGACTATTTATGAAATAAATAATGTATGTATGAATATTAATTAGCTGAATACATTTATAGCAAGAAACGTTTTGATCCAGATATAAATTGAAGAATCAGATCAATATCATTTAATAATTCCTATAGGAGCCGTCTGATCTGGGTCTTCTCTGTTTGCAAAGGCGTGTTTATGGAGTTAAGGGTTAATGCCTATTAATATAGGTTCGTAAATGAAGTGCTAGTGGTTAGCTATTTTTTGACAATCTGTTCGAATATGTCCGAGAATGTCAAAGACACCATCATATGTTATGTAGCCTAGTCGCTTCGTTCAAATAATCTATCATTTATTCCCATATTATTCAAGGCTGTCCAGATCTTATTGGATCCCATCCACTTTTCATGTCGCGAGAGGGCACAGCAAACAAAATATTTGCTGGGTCTACACTGTTTGCACATCCCCTCCTCGTCTATTTTAGCCCTAACATCTTTGCATAAATCTACCGAAAAGGAGCATTAACCGGAGAAAAGGAAACGTTTCGAAGTGTGTAGTTTTAAAACCATTGTGATAAATACAGTAAAGCCTCTCTATAATGACCACTAAATTACATCAAGTATTTTGCGTAAAAGGCAGATGGCTGCTTAAAGCAAGGTGAAAGTAAAACAGAACGCTCCCATAGGAGCGTTCTGTTTTACTTTCACCTTGCTTTAAGCAACCACCTGCCCTAAATACCAACTAATTCACATAATTTAGTGGCCGTTATAGAGAGGGTTTACTGTAGAGCATTTTCTCCAATGGAACAAATGCTCTATATATCACAATGCTTTCAAAACGCGACTTATACAGAGACGTTAAAATGCGTCCGTAGGACGCAATCGGTTATTAATCATTATCTTCTCCTACGAATAATGTTCATGTATACTAAGTGACATTGCACTTGAGTCGCGACACAATGAATTGTGTCTAAGGGTTTTACAATCAATGTAGGCTAGGCCTGTTGCCGCCTATGTATCGGGACAAAGATACAAACTGTTTGACACTCTTCCAAGGATCTGCAGTAGCTATCATCCCAGTGCAAGTTAGAAACGGTGTTTGGCTTGATCTCATGCTTCTTTCAGTCGCTGGTCTGCATCTACATATATGGCGACTGGTCTGGGTCTATAGACACGACGGCTGGTCTGCGTCTACAGAAAAGGTGGCCGGTCTGCGTTGTCCGGCCTGGGTTTACACACACAGCAGTTAGGCTGGGTCTACAGACACGGCGACTGGCCTGGATCTAAAACCACGGCCGCTAGTCTGGGTCTACACTTAGGAATATGGTCTGTGTCTGAAGACTCGGCGGCTAGTCTCGGTCTACACTCAGGAATATGGTCTGTGTCTAGTCTCGGTCTACAATCAGGGAGGATAATCTAGGCCTATAGACATGGCAATTGCTCTAGATCGACAATAATGGTGGATAATATGGGCCTATAGGCATAGCAACTGTTCTAGATCTACACTCACGGTGGATGATCTGGACCTATATGGACATGGCATTTATTCTAGGTCGACAATCACGGTGGATAATATGGGCTTATAAGACATGGCAACTAATCTAGATCTACAGTCACGGTGGACGATCCGGATCTATGGACATGGCAATTGCTGTAGGTCTAAAATTGCGGTGAATGATCTGGACCTATGGACATGACAACGGCTCTAGATCTAGTCACGGTGGATGATCTGGACATATTGACATGGCAACTGCTCTAGATCTAGTCACGGTGGATGATCTGGACATGGCAATTCTGAATTGCTGTAGGTCTACAATTACGGTGGACGATCTGGGTCTACATAACCGATGATTGTTCTAGATCTACAATCACGATGGACGGACTGGGCCTGGGCATACAGACAGAACTGCCGTATGTCTACACTCACCGTGGATGACCTTGGCCTACAGACATGACGACTGCTCTAGGTCTACAATCAATGGTGGGCCATATGATACTACTGACACAGCGGCTGGTCTCCGTCTTCAATCATCGTGACTGGTCTTGGCAAAGAGAGTAGACCCAGACCAGACATCGCCTATAGGACCTTTCTGGCCAGTGCATGTTCTGTTTTCTTATTATTTGTTACATTTCTATTTCTCAATGGCCATAGCAATGGATTTACTTATTTTATATTTTTGATACCAGGATTGAACCAATTTATATTCACAACGGTCGAACTCTTGCCTGAATAATCACCAAGTCAACCCTTTCCCTGTTCAATCTTCAATGACGTCATCAATACTCATATGTTGAATCTTTACAATGTAAACCGTTCAATATTTTTTTTGCCTTGACCAAACCAGTTACTGTTGAATCAAATCTATATCATTTCAATAGTAAACAGAACAGACCCTGATCAGACGGCTCCCATAGGAGCCGTCTGATCTGGGTCTACTCTGTTTGCAAGTTGCGTGAAAAGACATTTTTATTAGGGAAAGGGTTAATGTTAAAGCTGCTTCCATTCTTTTAGCAGTCCATTACAGAGGCAAAAATGCAGTTTGGACAGTCAAGTTTTAAAACATTATTAGTGGAGTATCGGTGACTAGAAGTCAGACTCCCGCGCTTCCCTAACAATGATCTGTCTGGTTCTGACTCGGTTGTTGGTATTGTTCCAGTCTGCCCAAAAGCGCAACATATATATATATATATACACACATGGTTATACCGATAGTAAAGTACACCAAATAGTTTGTCCTGAAACTAAAACAAAACGAAAAAAAAACCGGAAAACAGCTAGAATATATCCGAAAAAAGTAACACCATCGAAATAAATAGAGTCAAAAAGTACAAATTCTTGCGGTTTGGTGCTAATCTGTTCGAAGTTCAAGTAATCTGTCCGAGGAGAATTTAATATTAGCTCTTAATACGCAAATTTTTTTTGTCTGCAGACATTGCCGTCTATTTCAAATTCTCACGGAAGTGTATATTCGTATCGTTGAGCATACCAGTTTAGACCTTAGTGATGAGACATGTTGCATGGCGTCTCATATGGATCTAAATTGTTTGCAACTTTCCCACGTATTGTCCAGAAGACAACTAACGGTCAAAGACACCATATGATAAGACCATGCGCATTCAAAGATTGTTATCAAAGAAACATGACGCAATGCGCGTGACTTATGAAGTGTGTGCCCCAGTCAGGTTGACCGCAGACAGTTTACTCTCGCGAGAAGTTAACGATATCAGGTGATAATGCAAACCGGGCGATAGCTATTGGCTGATGGATATTTAATTTAACCATTTCCTTCAATAAATGCCTTTTCACGCATTTGCAAACAGAGTAGACCCAGGTCAGACGACTCCTATAGGAGCCGTCTGATCAGGGTCTGCTCTATATTTGTCAATTGAATTTGATATATCTGTATCTTTAATTTTTAAAATAACGACACTGTTCCATCTTCCATTATAATTATGTTGTCCATATTTTTTTCGGTAGGTATTGAAAATTGGGTTAAATACAGAACAGGGAAAGGGCTAACGCTTCTTATTCTAAGTGAGACCTGGCACGCAGTCTTGTCAGAATTCATGCCGTTTGACGCTCGGTCAGTAGTTCTCAAACGTTTGTACATAACTATAGTTCGATTTCCAGCGCCGAGCCTTGACTGCACTTTTCTATTCATAGAAGTTGCAACCATTCCAATTTATGGGTAAGTGGACGATGATTGACACACGAAACTCGTAGTAATCGTGCAGAATAAGCCTATACATGTACAGTAAAACCCCGCACAGAAAGTTCTTGAAATTTTAAGATAACATCAGTAGTAACTAGTTTTGTACATAGAGAGTTCTTGTGATTAGCATTTTCCCTCATGAACATTAATGATACCACGAATAAACAATATACCAGTTAGCTGATGTTTTATAAAATGGTACATGAACACAAAATATTTCGGCCAGGACAGAAAATGTTTATCAGATCTATAAATTCCACCAGTAAACAGAGCAGAACCAGGGTCCCAGATTACAAAACTGAGTATGAGATCATTCTGAAGTATCTGATTGGTCATATTCCGAGCAAGCTCAGAATCTGACCAATCAGATGCTTGAGAATGATCTCACACACCGGAAAAAGGTTTTATAACATCGGGCCTGATTAGACGGTTGATAAGATGTATGATCTGGATCTACTGTGTCACCATGGGTAGTTGTATAATAATTAATAACCCTAGCAAACCGTATGGATCCAGATTAACACCCAACAATTCGGCGTCTTATTAAAACCCAAACTATTTGATAATATAGTAATACATCTGAATAGAATTTAAAACCTAAAGTAGACGATAATGTTAGCAGATGGACTTTATTTGGCCTCGAGCGGGTCAAGGTCGAATTTTGTTTAGGTTATTCCCGCGATGTTGAAGTACAACAATAAAGACGGAGTTATTTATTAACCTACTTAACATACTTAGATCAATGTTGATCAACTTCCGTGACCTAATTACAAAATGGATGCCCCAAACTGACAGACTATCAGCCTTATGGTGATGCTTGGGTTCCTAAGTGGAGGAGCAAAAACGTCTTGGTCCAGCTGAGACACTGGTGAACGTTACGCCTTATTAGGAAACAATAAATATAGCACTCTGGGGAGTATTTGCAAATATATTTATTGTTTGAGATCTGAAGTACACAATACATTTTGAGACAGTCTATCTATCAGCATGTTAAACCTCTAACCCTTTCAATGCTGAATATCAAAACTGACTTCCAAATTTCAAACAGGTAAAGTAATATTCAAGTATTTTTAAAAAGCCAGTGTAGCATGATAGACAGTACATACCCTGATGATAGGTTCCTCTAGGAGCCCTGTCACCTGGGTCTACACTGTTTGCAAATGACATTAGTGACTCCTTTTCTGCACTGAGAGGGTTAAAGCTTACAGAGTGTACAGTAATACCTCGTTAACCAGAGGTCCTTAACCCTTTCCCTCATATAAACGTGTTTTCACACGTTTGCTAACAGAGTAGACCCAGATCAGACGGCTACTATAGGAGCCGTCTGATCAGGGTCTGCTCTGTTTGCTAATGGAATCTGATATATCTATTTCTTTAGTTTCTAAATTGGCTACAATATTCCTCCTTCAATATTTCATTATAACTATTGTGTTCATGAATATTCAGCGGGTATTGAAATTTGAACTAAACATAGAACTGAGAAAGGGTTAATGAGGTATCACCATTGGTATTTCATTGCTTTCCCTGTTGCGTATTCATGAAAGAAATAATGACATCTTGAATATTTATTAGCGGGTGTTTTATATTGCCTTATGCACATAGGATGTTTTATATTGCTTTATGCACACAGGGTGTTTTATATTGCCTTATGCACACATGTTTTATATTGCTTTATGCACACATGATATTTTATATTGCCTTATGCACACATGATGTTTTATATTGCCTTATGCACACAGGATGTTTTATATTGTCTTATGCACACAGGATGTTTTATATTGCTTTATGCACACATGATGTTTTATATTGCCTTATGCACACAGGATGTTTTATATTGCCTTATGCACACAGGATGTTTTTATATTGCCTTATGCACACAGGATGTTTTATATTGCCTTATGCACACAGGATGTTTTATATTGCCCACAGCATGTTTTATATTGCCTTATGCACACAGCATGTTTTATATTGCCTTATGCACACAGGATGTTTCGGTATATAGGTTTAACCGTAGAGTCAGGTCTATTGTAATTTTATAAGCAAATAGAACAGACCTTGATCATACAGCTCCTACAGGAGCCGTCTGATCTGAGTCTACTGTTTGCAAAGACGTATTTATGGAGCATTCTGCACGACATTCATATCTAATCCGTTACTCGATGAATACGATTTTCTATGCATTTGCAAACTGAGAAGACAAGAGCAGACGGCTCCTGCAGGAGCCATTTGACCAGGGTCTGCTTTGTTTGCTTGACATGATATATACCCGATTCTACAGCTTTTGTCAAAGCAAAGAATTCTTTTGAAAAAATCATTATAAAACTTCAGTTAATAGATATGATGTCATTGTTTTTATATAGTACGGGGAAACGGTTAAAGAATGGTTACCGATAACATACCTGCTATGTGCATGCCTTAACTTTTTACCCCCAGATACATGTAAGCGACAATGTTACATGTATCATGAATATTTATTAGCTGAACACAGGAGTTGTTGATATTGGTAGAAACTAGTCAGATCTATTATAATTTTACATGCAAACAGAGCAGAACCTGATCAGAACCTGATCTGGATCTACACTATTTGCAAAGGCGTGAAAAGTGTTTTTATCACATAATCTGCCTTGTGGGAGTGCCGTAACAGAGTTTATGAAACTCGTTTACTATAATGACTATGACACTCGCTAAAGCTAGCTCCTGTCATATTATTATAATAAACGAGTTTCATAAAAACAATTTGTAATGAACGCTCATGTAAGATCCTCTATATATGGGGAAAGGGCGGTAATATGGATATAAAAAGATACAGTGCCAGATAATGTCTCATAAGTCAACGGTGGCTGGTCCCTTTAGTTGTGATGACATTGTAATAAACAAATACTTTGTCTTAACCCATTTGCAACCAGTGTCGCTTAAATGACATAGGTACATAATGTAGACCCAGATCAGAGGGATCCTGAAGGAGTCCCCTGAACAGGGTCTACACTGTTTTCGCAACCCATCGACATCAATGGCTGATAAATAAAAACAAATACAGCATTGCTTGCTGTGTCTCCCAAGGATGAGCAAGAGCCCTGTGTGCCGGAGCACTATACGCCCGAATGGGTGCTGTCGTAACATGCACACTATTAATTTGAATTAAAGGTCAAGGTGACCTTGGTCTTTGACCGACTGACCTCAAAATCAATAGGGATCATCTACTAGCCATGACTAACCTTTCTACTTAAGTATAAAGACCTAATACTTAACAAGTTATTGAGCAGACAAGATTTTTTAGTTGAAGGTCACGGTGACCTTGACCTTTGACCGACTGATCTGAAAATAAATAGCCTTTAGGTGTCATCTACTAGCCATGACCAACCTTCCTACAAAGTATGAAGACAGCACACCCAATAGTTGTCAAGTTATTGAGCGGACAATGATGTAGCTAACGGACAGACAGACGGACAAGCGCAATACCATACGACCGAAGTTACCTTATAAATATGGATGGGACGGGTTCCAAGATAAAAATGTGGACGGGATTTCCTTAAAAATGTGGGAATAATTTAGTTCTTGCAAGACAAGTAAAACGATAATTGATACTATGACCGAGTCGTGAAAGTATTTAGGGCGCGGGTATGATTTAACCCATTCCTCCTAGTGACGCCTTTTGGCGACTGCAAAATACCTTTTTTAAAACCGTTGTGATAAATAGAGCATTTGCTCCAGAGGAGCAAATGCTCTATTTATCGCAATGATTTCAAAACTACACAATTCTAATATTTCCTTTTCTGTAGTAAACGCTCATTTCGGTAGAGTAATTAAAAGAGGTTAGGTCTAAACATAGTCTAAGAGGGAATAAGTTAATCATGGATTTGATGTGGGGCCTCATAGGTTACGACATACCCGTTGTCTATAACCTTTTCACCACTATTGTCCACTTGATGAGGACCTCTGCAAACAATTAGACGTCTTATCAGGACCAAAACTGTTTGACACCACGACACGGTTTTGGGAAAGACAAATGTTATTTAGTGATAGACTGGTAAACCCTTTACCCGAGAGAGTTTTTTTTAAAGTCATTGCAAACAGAGTAGACCCAGACCAGACGGCTTCTATAGGAGCCGTCCACTTAGGGTCTATTCTGTTTGATTTGTGGTTATAAAGGTGATACATCGTTTCTGCTAAGGCCCCCCCCCCCTATTGTGTTCATATACCATAATACAGGTTCAGCTAATAAATATTCATGAGGTATAGGGTTAACCCTTTCCCTCATACAAACGTGTTTTCACACATTTGCAAACAAAGTAGACCCAGATCAGACGGCTCCTATAGGAGCCGTCTGATCAGGGTCTGCTCTGTTTGCTAATAGAATTTGATAAATCTGTTTCTTTGCTTTCTAAAATGTCTGCAATGTTCCAAGTTCTATATTTCTTTATAACTATTTTGTTAATGAATATTCAGTAGGTATTGAAATTTGGGCTAAACTTAGAACAGGGAAAGGGTTAACCCCGTTAAAGATAAACCAACCACTTATCTTTAAAGATGCTTACGAAACAGATTGCACTTTCGCTTGAAACTGCCGTTAGATTAAAAGCAAACAAACATTTCAACTTTTGAAACTAAATTTATTCAGAGGTTCAAAAATCAAACAGAAATCAGTTGATTTCTACTGAAAACAATATAGACCTGCTTCCCAACCTGGATCAAAATTGTAGTACAAACATATAACAAATGGTGGAAGTACATATCTAACACATCGAGAAGTTTGTCAACAGGAAAAAGCCTAATGATGTCAAGCACTGATATTAGTCTAGATGAGAGCATCCTATTGTGTGTGGGAAATCGACGCGCCACGTGTTTCAGACATATTTAAAACTGGCGCCAAAATCAAACGTTCTGCTGCAGTAACGGCGACAACGCACGCGGAAGGGCGTGTTTAATAAGCATCCTGTTAGCCTAAATGAATTTACGGACAACTTTGCAATGACATTTGCAAATAGTTTGGATCCAAATGAGATATCGATATTTCGGCGTCTCATCAAGATCCAAACAGTTTGACAGTCTGGTCGTTGGTATCTTTTTGCAAAGAAATGGAAAGAAGCAGACGACACGTTTTACAGACGACAACAGACTCAGCAGGATATGAACAAAGTTAATTAAGTGCAACATTGATTCATCATCTCGCTTACTATATGACCTGATTGGCACTTACAAACAGTTTGGATCCTGATGAGACGCCGAGTAACTCGGCGTCTCATCAGGATCCAAACTGCTTGCCACTCCGTTAAAAGTTTCCCCAAAACCTCACACGAATCGGAAGTGTAAAATATTTGGAAAGAAAAAACCCGGACTCATACATCACTTTCACAGAGCTTTATGGGGTTTTAGTTATGACCTCGTATATATAGTACAATTAAGTATCGGTCTAGGAGACAGGAGGCAGCTTAATGCATAGCAAAAGTGATGCAGAAAGCTCCTAGAGTAGCTTTCTGCATGACTTTCACTCCGTATTAACCCTTCACTTGCTATTCACATCAATATACCTACCTGTAAATAGTGAACACCCAGATGAGACAGCTCCTGCAGGAGCTGTCTCATCAGGGTCCGCACTATTTACAAGTTGATTGTGCAACCAGTGCACTCCACAGCAGTGATTGCACAGCGAAATACATGTACACGGTGAAGATATATGTAATTATACAACAGAGCATGGGTAAAGACGGAGAAATGTATTTTTAAAATTCAGCAAGAGAAGGGTTAAGCAGCCACCTGCACACAAGTATCTAAATTCTTCTACATGTACATTCTTCTGAAGTCTCCGGTTTAGAGGGGTTTTACTGTATTTCCCTGTTCCGAATTCATTCTCAAGCGTTCAAATTCATCATAACCTCAGTTTTTATAAAATACGTGTGTACATATGTTAGTGCTTCACTCACACACTGACATGAAAACATAAATATGCTGATCTAGATGAAATGTATTAAACATGTTATAGATCATTAGTGCAACTGCACTTAGAGTAAAAACAATAGATGATTGTAATCTTGACATTTCCGTCAATAAGGCACTTCCAGCATAAGTTTGTATTCACGTGCGTGCAGTGCACGAGCGCTATAAGCCAGTGAATGAACTCATATCCTGTTTATCCAGACCAGGACGACATGTGCAAACAGTATAGCTCTAGATCGTGTGACTCGTGTCTCAACCCATTCCCCTCTTAGGCTTTTTATAGACCAAATCTATTTTAACAAATATATTATTGAAAGGATCATTTACTAGCAAAAAGGAAACTTTTGGAACTATGCAATTACGAAACCATTGTGATAAACATAATTTGCTCCATATTCTTTTTTTTATCACAATGGTTTTAAAAAGGTACTCCCATTGTTAGGGATCCATGCTGGTTGCTTCTGGGTTAATAAGCAAACTTGAAAACATTCAAAAGGTACCAGTGTTTTAGCAAACAATATGTTAATTAATTTTCATAGCAGGAACAATTGGTATAATAGGATGGAGTGGTTCCAGATGTAACAGACATTTTATATTATAAGCATCATCTAAATTTTAATCCGCTGTGAAGAATAATGTCTCCACAAATTTGGAACTACAGTTAATCCCTTCTAAACTGGAGTTCTATAGTTGAGAAGGGCAGGTTGCTCCTTAACCCATTACCTTAAAGGCTATTTTAGATACCTCTTTGAATAAATCTACCGAAAAGGAGCATTAAATAGTGAAAAGATTTTATTTAGTTTTTTTTATAGTTTGAAACCATTGTGATAAATAGAGCATTTGCTCCTATAGGAGCAAATGCTCTATTTATCACAATGGTTTCAAAAAAGTGACCCTATAGAGTCGTCAAAATGAGGGAATGGATTAGTGCAGGGCGAAAGTCATGCAGAGAGTTATCAGATGAGCTTTCTGCATGACTTTCACCCTGCATTAAGCTGCCACCTGTCGCCAAGACGGATATTTACACTTAACTGAATGTCGGTTTTAGAGAGGTTTTTGTGTAGCACAACTTTGACTTACTCGGATTCGGTCAATTTGTTGGAAAACAACTGATCATGTGCCTGACAATTTGGATCATGACGAGACGCAGAGGCCTCTCATCCGGACCAAACGCGTGTCAAGTCACACGCAGTGGGAAAAGGGCTAACTCTGCACGCTAGCGGTGAATAGAAATCCAAAATACAGTAAAACACCTCCAAACCGGATTTTCAAATTATTAATGTTAGTCTGTAAGACAGGTGGCAGCTTCGTGAAGGTAGAAAGTCATACAGAAATCTCCAAAAGGAACTTTCTGCATGAATGTCTCTCCGCATTAAGCAGCCACCTGCCTAAACTCATCTAAATATTTCCTTATAAGTATCCGGTTTAGAATGGTTTTACTGTAGTCAGGCAAATGAGCCGAAGTGAATTTTTATGGTGTTTAGTTTAACCCTACAAGAGTCGTCAGCTCTGGGTCTACTCTGATTGCAAAGTTGCAAAAAAGCGTGCCTTTGGACTTAAGAGTTAACAAATCTTCACATGTGATAATCTTTATTAAATACAAGCATAAGGTTTTTGCTTAAAACACCCAAACTATCCCAAATATTCGGACAACATGTACTAAATACATGTACACGATAGGCAAACAGTGTAAACCAAAATCAAACCGCTCAAGAATGAGCCATTTGATCAGGGTCTATACTATTTGCTACTATGTCAGTCTAATATAAAGTTACCAAAATGGTGCCAATTGAATTATGCAGCTTTACGAACTAGTGGAAAGGTGAGATTTGGTGTTTCAAAAAGTGACATTTAAGAGGCGTCCCAATATTGAGGATCCAAGCTGGTTGCTTCTGGCTTGATACTAATGTTATACAGGAATATCAACACTTGATGGTTCTATTCTAAGCTTGATATACAAATGTGAAATCGGCCTAATTCTCAAATGCCCCTATATCAAACATGAGCACTTTCGGTGAACAATTAATTCAGAATTTAAGTTTCATATAATAATTAGTAATCATGTGCCTTAAATAAATGATAATAATAGTAAACCTAATAATACAATACTTTGGTATCAGTGTATCAGAGACTGACTACTGTTTGGATCTTGGTGCAGAATGCATTCAGTCATTATCTGTTATAGGCTTATCAGGGGTAGTATCTGTGATAGTGCGACAGTATAGTTGTGGATATTTGTTACTTTGGAAACTCTAATGTGCTTATAACAGATGGAATCAGTCGGTGCTAGCTTTTTTGTTAACTGAATGAAATAATAACATCTTTACATTTGCGAATCCGTTGACAAGCATATAAGATAGATAAATTAATACCACTGGGAATAGAGTATTAAGAGTCTTAACACACTAACAACCAGACGGTACACAATTCATTAGCATCATTTCATCAAGTACCACAGGGGCTCACAGGTTCACGCTGACCAAGCATGCAGATCCAGTTGGACAGAATGTAATTGGCTGAAATCCAGCGACACCATTTGCTAATTAAAGTGTGAACAGTATTCTCTGGATCTCTATTTTCAACAGCCCCATTAAGTCGGACACCGGTACTCTCACGAGCAAAGCGAGTCCCCATTAGAACAATCTTTCTACTACAATCGTCCGTCCGACAAGTTGTGAAGAGTCGAGTCCAATGTTGGCTGTAGCCAGAACTACAAAATCAACTCGATCCCTCTCTACAAAACAACTCGTGCCAAACCTACCAAAACAACTTGTGCCAGCTCTACAACAAATAACAGCTCAGCAGCTGCAGAGAGTCCAACTACAGATAACAAAATGGCAACCAATCAGGCCCAGGTTCAACCAGCTCCAGTCCATCCGGCATTCAGAGGTATGCGATTGCCCGAATTTCATAAATTTATTCCAAATGTACCGACCCAGTAGATTGGTTAAACGATTACGACATGTACTGTTTCAATAATACTACATATGATGCTGCCAAACTCAGATATGTATCATACTTTTTAGACCACCGGGGTAAAGGTTGGTTTCATACACTCAAGACCACAGACAAAGACACCTGGCCACATTTTGAGCAGGTGTTTAAAGAGAGGTGGCTCCAAAGCAATCGACTGTCTTCAGTAACTCAGTTGGCAGCCACAGACCAAAGGCAAGATCAGTCTGTTAGGGATTTCATTTTAGTCATATATACAGCATGAGGCTATGTCATTGAAATTTAACGATCAACAATTACTGCCATTATTACTTGACAAGGTGCTACCTATCTTACGGGCTGATATTCTTCACAGCCCAAAACAATACCAGAATTTACAGATGCTGCTGTACAGGCAGAACAAATTCAGGCCACTACAAACCAAATTTTGAGTGCTCAGACAAGTTCATTAATTTCAGCCATTGATTCTCGGCTAGAAAAATTTGAAAAACTTTTGAAAATTCAAAATTTAAAAGGAATCCAAAATCACATAGGTCACAACGACATCAGAAATATGCACCACTTCCACAACAATTTCACCTCGCTCAGTGGTTCCAAACCAAACATACAGACAACAACCAAGGGCACACAACTGGGAAAAACCTCCCAGTGCACATACTTCATATAAACCGCAGTACTATGTCTGCTTCAGTTGTTTGGGTAGAGGTCACAGTAGGAAAGACTGTCCCAACCGTTATGACACTTGTAGTAAGTGTCAAATAATTGGACATTGTTCAGAGCATGTGGCAGAGTAAGTTACAGATAGGGCTTTAAGCCATCTGAAGGTTCAGGGATACCTTCAGAAAAGCAAAAATCACTAGCTCGTTTTTGTGCGAGTTCAATGAAGAGACAAATTGTTACAAAAATCCTTCATTAGCTCTAAAGATGGGGCACCTGCTGAAAAAATGTGCAAAAGTGGCAAAATCTGAAGCCCTGATTAATGGCGATTTTGAGCGAGGAAGCAGAGCAGACAATTTCTTGACACTCTGTGAGGACGAATAGACCGATGAAATTTCAAGTTCTGCTTTGCAAACTTTGACAAGAAACAAGATGAATAAAGGTCACTTGTTGCAATTATCAGAGGACATAATGCGACTAAAGAAATTCCTATACCAGAAAACAGAGTTCTTATTGGAAAGGCTTAAGGAGCTTTTTGAAAAAGCTGAATGGGAATTGCTTAATCAGATGACCTTGGCCAAGGTTGTAATGTTTAATCGTAGGCGTGGTGGATAAACTCAAAGAATGCAGGTAGATGCTTACAGTTCACGAACGCAGAACAAAGATTGTCCGCAAGAAGTTTCAGAAGCTCTAAGTGCAACTGAAAGTATCCTTCTGAACACATTGTCAAGAGTAGAAATCAGGGGTAAAAGAGGGTGCACTGTTCCAGTTCTACTGACACAGAAGGCACAGGGGGTGCATTGAACTTCTTTTGAGATGGAGAGATACAGCAGGTGTTGCCAAAGATAATGGATATGTGTTTCCCAAGCCTAATTATGGTTCTTTACAAGCACTGAGGAGCGCTGATGTCTTGAGGACTTTTTCAAAGGCAGCAGGTTTGACCAATCCAGAACTAATTACAAGCACAAGATTTCGAAAGCATGCAGCCACAGTTGCACAGGTTTTAAGTTTGAACAAGAATGATCTGGACATTATGGCAAGCTTTATGGTCCATGACATAACAGTACGCCCTTTTGTCCGAATGTCTGTCCGTCCGTCGACACATTTTATGATTATTTAAGTATGACCATGAGTTTATACCCTTGACTATAAAGGCCAAATTATTGAATTTTCTTTTATATTGAAATCAAATTATTTAGAGCCTTTATAAGTCAGGTGAGCAATATAGGGCTATCATGGCCCTCTTCTTATTTATTCCAGTCAAAATGTAGGACAAAAACCATATATGATAAGCTTTAGTTATCTCAAATTTTACACATGCTGTGCAAAATATACCTTGGCCGGCATCATACCTTGACCCCGAAAAGCCATTTAGTCTCTGGCAGAAAAGCAGGTTTGTTTTTAGCTCATAACAGGTACTTGCTTCATGGTTAATCATAAAGACTAGTTTTTTATTTTCCCAATGGTATAACTAGCAAAGATAACCTCACCTGACCTCATTTTGACCTCGACATTGACCTATTTTTGGACTTAGACTTACTCACACACTGTTTGAACATAATTGGTATTGTTTTATGACTCCCCAGCATCTACTGAAACAAATTATATTGACAAGGCTACCACCGGGGACATAAGCGTTAATTGAACCCAGATTCTTGTTTCTCTTCATTTTGATTACAATAGGAATGTGTAATTTGTTAAATTGATAAAATAATAGATATTTCTCTATGGGTTCCTGCAGAATATATCACAGTTTGGAGTTAAGATGCGAACCGAATTGACCGCGAAGTTCGATTGGTCCGAGTTGTTAGTTGTTCGCATCTTAACGACAAACAGTGGAATAAATATATATAAACCATTTTCTGAGGCCATGAAGTAGTACTTTAACCAATCTTCACAAACCAAATTGTTTAAATGTATTTAGTACATTTATGCTGTAACTTGTAAATGGCTTAGTATGATGACAAATGGGCAACCTGCTGAATACTCTGATCATTCAGATTAATACGTCCAGTATTCATGAATGTTACTGCTGATTTCAGTACTTCAACATCTTTTGTCAAGTCGATCTCTTTTGCACTCGAGTCTGAATAATTTCTACTGAACAGAGCTTCGTAGTACTTACTTTCTTTTATCAGAATATCTTTTTTTAACTCTAACAATTCTCCTTTTTACTTTTAAGACTAGTTCTGAAGAGTCCATTTCTTCTTCTGATCCATTTTAAAAAGTTTATAATACTTAAATAGTACTTTATTTCAATGGTTACACCATTTTCTGAAATATAGAAAATATAATTTCATTTTTAGCTCACCTGAGCGAATGCTCAAGGTGAGCTATTGTGATCATCTGTTTTGTCTGTTGTCCGTCAACAATTGCTTAAAACAACATATCCAATACCGCTAAGTCAATTTCATGTAGCTCTACCAAAGTTGTTCAAAGAATACCATTCCATGCAGAACTCTGGTTGTCATGGCAACCAAAAGGAAAAGCTTTAAAAAATATTCTCAAAAACCAGGCCTAGAGCATAGATATTTGGTACGTAGCATTGCCTAGTTGATCTCTACCAAGTTTGTTCAAAACATGACCCCCGGGTCAAAATTGACCCCGCCCCAGAGGTGACTAGATTTTACATAGGTTTCTATAGGAAACATTTAAAAATCTTCTCAAAAACCACAAGACAGAGAGATTTGATATTTGGTGTGTAGCATTGCTTAGTAGACCGCTATATTCACTCTTGTATATGATATGCATTGGAAGAAATTTAGTCTTCGATTTTATATAATATGCATCTATAATTTGATATTTTCCAGATGGTACTGTTTGAACTTAACATTTGTTCTAGGTGTTAATAAACTTTGAAAATACTTTTTGTTTGGGAGTATTTCATTAACAAAGCAATCAGGTAGTCTACCTGCATTATTGACAATGAAGCCACTTAACATATGAACAACATAACATAATTAATGTTATTGGATTGGTCTAGGTGATTTGATTATGCTTGGTGTTTTACAAGGTGTTTTTGCTTTTGAAGAATGTATGTAGGAGGAATAAACTTTTTAAATCGACTTTTCTTATGGATTGACAAAGATTTATGATTTAAACCATACAAGCAATAGAATATTAATATATCAAAAAATGACAATACTGTCAAATAAAATTGAATAAGTCCTAAATTAACAAATAGTAGTTTTAACTTAGACCTAATGTAATTAATATGTTAATGTTGACCTCAATGTGTTGGTAGAGAATACGTAATAAAACAGTATGTGCGATGGAACCTCTAAATGACATGATACATGTTTGGTTTGTGTGGCACATCCTGAGGTATGCAACTCACCTCCTATGTATTATACGCATATCATAAAATGCAAAATATTAAAAAATACAATTGATTAATGTGTTTAAAGTTACCAAAACTGTTGCATGGCCGCATTTATGATTCAAATAGTTCATCAAATAAAGGTAGACCTCAGTGTGTTGATACAGAACAAAAGACCTCTCTGTGTTATAAAACAATATGTGTGATGGTATCTCTAAATGACGTATCTGATACATGTGTGGTTTGTGTGGCACATCCTGAGGTATGCACCTCACATTGTATGTATTATACGCATATCTTAAAATGCAAAATATTTAAGAAACAAGGGCATGTTGTATTGCTATGCAAGACATGAGTCCCCCACCGGGCTGAAAAAAAACTCCACTCTCCCCACACCACCCACCCATGGTGTGGCTGACCATGGTATATACATGACCACCTGAATGGTATTAGTACCTACTTTCATACATTGAATCAGTAAATAAAAAGTTATTGTCCCGACAAGAAAATATGAACAAGAGGGCCATGATGGCCCTAAATCACTCACCTGGTTACTATAGACATATGCATACACTGTATTTCTATGTAAAAATAAGTAAGCTTCAGATTGGGGCCAATATGAAACCAAGGGCCATAATTTTAGGCCTTGAGTTTCAAATTCGAACAATCTAAATAAAGGAACATTAGAAGATGCTTCATATAAGTTTCAAAGTTCCGGGCCTTACAATTTCACAGGAGATTCTAAAGATTTTCCTATGAAAATCTGATATGCCAGGGGCGGCTTTTTATTAAAAACTGATAAGCCCCGGGGCGGGGCCATTTTGGTCAAGGGGTCATAATTTGAACAGTCTTTGTAGAGGACCAATAGATGATGCTACATACCAAATATCAAATGTCTAGGCCTTACGGTTTCAGAGAAGAAGATTTTTAAAGATTTTCCTATGAAAAACTGATAAGCCCCGGGGCGGGCCATATTTGGTCCAGGGGTCATAATTTGAACAATCTTTGTAGAGGAACATTAGATAATGCTACATACCAAATATCAAAGGTCTACGCCTTACAGTTTCAGAGGAGAAGATTTTTAAAGATTTTCCTATGAAAAGCTGATAAGCCCCGGGGCGGGGCCATTTTTGGTCCGGGGGTCATAATTTGAACAATCTTTGTAGAGGACCATTAGATGATGCTACATACTAAATACCAAAGGTCTAGGCCTTACGGTTTCAAAGAAGAAGATTTTTAAAGATTTTCCTATGAGAAACTGATAAGCCCCGGGGCCGGGCCATTTTTGGTCCAAGCGTCATTATTTGAACAACCTTTGTAGAGGACCTTTAGATAATGCTACATACCAAATATTAAATGTCTAGGCCTTACGGTTTCAGAGAAGAAGATTTTTAAAGATTTTCCTATGAAAAACTGATAAGCCCCGGGGCGGGGCCATTTTTGGCCCGGGTGTCACAATTTGAACAATCTTGGTAGAGGACCATTAGACGATGCTACATACTAAATACCAAAGGTCTAGTCCTTATGGTTTCTGAAAAGAAGATTTTTAAAGATTTTCCTATGAAAAACTGATAAGCCCTGGGGCCGGGCCATTTTTGGTCCGGGGGTCATAATTTGAACAATCTTTGTAGAGGACCATTAGATGATTCTACATACCAAATATCAAAGCTCTAGGCTTTGTGGTTTCAGAGAAGAAGATGTTTAAGTAAATTGTTGACGACGCACGACGACGGACGCCGGACACTGCCCCCTCACCTGGCACTTTGTGCCAGGTGAGCTAAAAAGGGGAGTAACTCCAAAAATATTGATGCTAGAGTTATTGCCATTGTGCATGACACTACCCCTCATCATGTGTGTTCCATATGTGAAGTTTCAAATCATTTGAACCAGTAGATAAAGAGTAATTAACTGGACAAACAAATATGAAAAAGGGAAATAACTCCAAAAATATTGATGCTAGAATTATGGTCCTTGTGCATGACACTACTCCTGATCATGCTTCTTCAATGTGTGAAGTTATAATGAATTTGGCCTAACTTTGTAGGAGATATTGCTCGGAACATGCAGCGTGAGATGGACTGACAAGAAAATATGAAAAAGGGGAAGAACTCCAAAATTATTGATGCTAGAGTTATGGTCCTTGTGTACGACACTACCCCTGATCATGATTGTTCCATATGTGAAGTTTCAAATCAATTGAACCAGTAGATAAAGAGTTATTGTCCGGACAAAAAAATATGTAAAAGGGGAATAACTCCAAAAATATTGATGCTAGAGTTATGACCCTTGTGCATGACACTAGCCCTCAGCATGCTTCTTCAATGTGTGAAGTTGTAATGAATTTGGCATAACTTTGTAGGAGATATGGCCCGGACAAGAAGCGTGACAGACGGACGGACGGACAGACAGACGGACGGACGGAATCGAGCAAACCTATAGTCCCCCAACCGGTAACCGGTGGGGGACTAATAATAAATATATATAGGTACATATTTATTATTTCGATTCTAATAACGCAAATAAGTCACACTTTGTAGCACTGTAAAGAGTAATTGATTTATAGAAAAACGCTATATTTGGCCTTCTTTACACTCAAGCAACCTCATTTAAAACTACTAAACCGGCTTCAATGATACTTCTTCAGTGACTTTATATCAATAAGAAGCAGGTCAAGTTTGAACATGAAGGAAGTATGCACAATTTAATTACATGTACATGATCTGAGCTCTGATTGGCTGACAGTTGGTCATCTCTAAGAGACTGCATTTGTTGACAAATTCCATGATATGTTTATTAAACTTAATGGTATATTTTACCAGACACAGATCAAATTTGAATTTGTAGGAAATATTCGCACATAGATTAGATGATATGGAGTCTAATTTGCTGACAGTTGGTCCACTCTAGAAGCTGTATTTGTTGACGGATTGTAATGATACATATATTTGTCATGTGGCTTATAATATTAACAAGACATAGGTAAAGTATGATTATGAGGGAAATTCTTCGAGCGTCTGACGGCGTGGATCCGAATGAGCCGCCAAGTTAACTTAAAATGCATCTCATCTGGTCCAATGTACTGCATTAGGAGTCAGGCAGTGAATCTTCAGCAAAAGGTCCTCTGGAAGGCCCTCCCTGACTCTGTCAGTTTTCTAGTTGCCTTTAAATTCTAAGTTATATTTGTAATTTGTTTGTTCATCATTAAAGTGTATTGTAAGCATGGATGTAAATCCAATTTAGTTATACCCCCACAAAGAAAGATAGAGAGGCGGTACATACAATGTATACTGAACAAAATTTCTGATTGGTTGCCAAGGGTATAGGCCTTTGTCACATCCTATTTCAATATCAAAGATCTGTTTCTCAGCAACTGCAGACTGAAATCTGATGAAACTAGATAGTATGCTTTATCAGAAAGAGTAGATCTGCATCTGTAAAGAATTTTACACGTCAGTGATTTTCTTACAGATTTATGCCCCTTTGATGACTTTTCGTATGGCCCATAACTTTTCCATGTGGTTTCTCAGCAACCATTGACTGAAATACAATGAAACTTGACATCATGCTTAATTATAAAGTTGAGCTATGAATCTAAAATATTTTTTTAATTCGGTCATTTTCTTACAGAGCTATGCCCCATTGTTGACTTTTTGTTTTCGCCCTGTTTCTCAGCAACTGCTGACTGAAATCTGATGAAACCCGAGATAATGCTTTATCAGAAAGAGTAGATCTGCATCTTATAAGAATTTTCCACTTCATTGATTTTCCACTTTCATTGAGTTATGCCCATTTGAAATTTTGATTTTTTTTAACTGTTTTATAATTATGTTCTGTATGGTTTCACAGCAACGGCTGTCTGAAATTGGATAAAACATGACATGATGCTTTATCATAAGAGGAGATGTGCATCTTAAAATAATAAGATAGACACCACAGTATAAAAACTTCCTTCAGTATTCATCAGCAATGTACAGACTTTGTAACATTAGCTGAAAATTAAAACAAATGTCTACATTTTTCTTTAGCAACCTGCCATGTGCAGAATATTTAAATGTTCAGGGCTGTCATGATCCTTTTGTTAACCTAAAGCTATTTTTTCTTCAGGACAATGACAGCAAGCATAGAAGCAAGTCAACATTGAAATGGATGGCCGAAAATGGTGTGTTGGAGAAGCTGATGGTCTCTCCAGCCTCCTCTCCAGACCTCAATCTCATTGAAAATGTTTGGGCTTCGTTGAAAGACTTTCTTCAGTCAAGAGCCTTCTGGGGCATATTTTAAATTCAAGCCTTTTGGGGCAGATTTTGTAGCCTATTGGGGCATACTTTGAAGCCTATTGGGAGATATTTTAAAGCCTATTGTGGCATACTTTGAAGCCTATCGGGGCATATTTTGTAGCCTATTATGGCATATTTTGAAGCCTATTGGGGCATAATTTGTGGCTATTGGGCCTAATGATTATAAATTTGGGATACCACTGTGAATGGCTGTCAAAGGTCGCCCCTACACGAAAATTTGTCCGGTGTACCTGTAAGCCAATTGGGCTAGCACGGTGGGATCGGGAACCATGCCCAACAGAGCCAAACCTGAACCTTAGTTGTACATAATCTTTAAAGAATGTCAGTTATTCAGAAACCAGGCAAATTGACTTTAGCTCAACAAAACATCGGAAGAAGATATTTGAAAATGATGTGGAAAAGAAACCATCAAATCCGAGCAGCTCAACAAAATAAAGAGCAATATACCAGAGCCGACGGAAGAACTTGCTGCTTTCTTCACAAAAAAGGAAGAAAACCTGTTATTCTGTCGGTCATCAAGGACTTTTCTGACAGTTACATTCCGAAGGTAATGCCAGATAATCTACAACAGTCACTGTTAGATCGAATTAAAGGACAAAGGTTCCATAACCATGAATTACATCGACTTGTTAAAACAGAGTGACACTAAAGCAATATAAATAAGTGAAGAAGAAATAAGGAATGTGGAGAAAGTGACTCGACTTCAATTTGAGTGATTGATTTGGATTTTACGGCATCGCAACACATAGGTTATATGTCACCGAGACAGGAGAAAAATTGCAGGATCCACATCTCATTTACATAGAGTTGGGATATGGATCCAGAAACTTGCTGGAAAATCAGATATTCAGAAACTCCAATTTACTTTAAACCGTATTTAGTCGCCTCTTACGATCATGTAATGGTCGAGCAGTGGTCTTAATTCTTGTGTCACTCAGGCACGCACAAGAACCACATGGGGTGACTTCAATCTGAAGACAATATATGTTTTTTATTCCGTGCTGGCAGAATAACTGTTTTAAACATGAAATCTGTGTGTTCAGCAGATAATAACAATCCATCACAGTGTTTTGTAAAGAAATTGTGTTACCCTAACAACTCTTTCAAAAATGAAACCACAAAGTGGGGAATAACAATTGGGGGAAAAGCTAAAGAAGCATTCGTGAGAATCTACAGAGCAGATCATGAGAATGTACTTATTGAGAACATGAGCTACACATATGCAAAGAAAAGCTTATCGTTAAGCCTTTCTATATCGGATCGAAAAATTTTTTTGGGAATTACCTCCCTTTTCCCATTTCATTTTGAAAACTGGCTATCCCTGGGGTGGGCCAATTTTGACCACAGGGACATAATTTATATAACTTTTGTAGAGGACCTAAACATGATATGTGCCAAATATGAAAGCTGAGAACCTTCCAGTTTCAGAAGAAGATTTTCAAAGTTTTCAGTATATGTTTCTATCGAAAACCCGCCACCCGTGGGGAGGGCCAGTTTTGAACTCAGGGTTATAATTCATATAATTTTTGTAGAGGACCTGGACATGGTGATATGTACCAAATATGAAAGCTGAGAACCTTCCTGTTTCAGGAGAAGATTTTCAAAAGTTTCACTATAGGTTTCTATAGAAAAGAAGTCACCCCTGAGGCAGGTCCAATTTTGTCCCCAGGGGCATAATTTATACAATTTTTGTAGAGGACCTACATGTATAGGTTTTCAAAGTTTTCAGTATATGTTTCTATCGAAAACCCGCCACCCGTGGGGAGGGCCAGTTTTGAACTCAGGGTTATAATTTATATAATTTTTGTAGAGGACCTGGACATGGTGATATGTACCAAATATGAAAGCTGAGAACCTTCCTGTTTCAGGAAAAGATGTTCAAAAGTTTCACTATAAGTTTCTATAGAAAAGAAGTCACCCCTGAGGCAGGTCCAATTTTGTCCCCAGGGGCATAATTTATACAACTTTTGTAGAGGACATATATGTATAGGTAATGCAAGCTATGTGCTAAAGATGAAAGCTGAGAACCTGTAAATTCTGAGAAGGTTTTTAAAGATTCAAATTGTTGACGATACATGACACACGACGCACATCAGGCGATCACAAAAGCTCATCCTAGCACATTGTGCTCTGGTGAGCTAAAGAGACGTCCTTCTATACTACGAGAAGCAAGTGGCAGTAAAAGAGGACTATAGAAAACTGAACACCCCTGGGGTGGGGATTCATTTGAACCCAGGGGCATAATTCATATGTTTTGTAGAGGATTTCAAGATGATGTTATGTGCCAAATATGAAAGCTGAGAAACTTCCAGTTTCAGAGGAGAAGATTTCTAAAGGTTTCACAATATGTTTCTATATAAAACAATAGGGCCATTTACAGTGTTAATTTTCAGCAGACAACATTTCTAACAGATGATAACCCTATCACTGCTAAGCATGACTTGACTGAAATAAGCACGCGGTTTGGATTCTGATCTGACGCACATGCTACTTCATATGAGGTTGTACATGAGTTAACTGTAAGATTGAAATGCATTTAAAACAATGTGAACAGACAATAATTCTGAAGCAGATAACTTTACAGTACTGCTAGAGTTTAGATCAGGAACTTGACCTCTCCAATAATTACATAACACGAACTGTTTATTATGAGGAGAAGATTTTTAAAGTTCAAATTGTTGACGACGCACGACAAACGCCGACGGATATCAGGCGATCACAAAAGCTCACCCTGAGCACATTGTGCTCTGATGAGCTAAAAAGAAAATCACGAAAGGGGGTGGGACACATTCTATGGCCTACACAATTAGAGAATCCTTTGAAGGACTCAGTGAAAGAAAAGTAAGGAAAGTCCTAGACAAAAGTGAATCTCACAGCCAATGCGCAGCTCCTTTACAAACCTCCACTAAAATTTGCTAAGTCTGATTACGTATTCGAACTGGTAAAAATTGAGCTGATGCATTTGTCAGACGTAGAATGGCAGGGTCGCCAAAAAATGTCCAGTGTGATAACGGCCCTGACTTTTTAGGAGCAGTGGACAACATATTAAAGAGACAAGATGCAAAGGTGACCAGAAGCAGGACATATCATCCACGGTGCCATGGCAAGGTAGAGCTCCAAAATAGGATTCTAAGAAAGAAAATTCAACACGAATTGTGCAACAGAAACAACCTAGGGTACAACTTGGCTGAGGGTCTACAAAAAGTGGTAAACAGTATTAACAGTCAGCCAAAAGAGGTTCTGTCTTATCAGTCACCATTTGCCGTATATTTTGGACGCGCGTTCGGTAAAAGCGCCAATAAAATTAGACAGAAAGCCCGACAATCGTCCATAGACTGTAACAAGAGGACGCATTCACAGCGAATGAGAACAAACCATTGCTCTGTGTATGAAAAAGGTGCCCGCGTATTAGTTAAGTATCCTTTTTGAGAAAAGAGTGCCCTGCAAGAGCAATATTCTGACGGGTAAGGTCATGGAAAGGAGTAAAGATTTCTCGAGGTACAAGGTCAAGTTCAGGAAACCAGATAAAACCTTGAAAACTGAATGGGTACCCATAGAAAATATTACCAGCAGGGCACATCTAGAGGAGAGGCAACGGAGAAAACTTGTCTAAAAGAATTAAAAATCGACGAAGACACCGAGAAAAATATTACATCACCATAGCTAACAACAAAGACGACGGCAGTCTTGCAGATTCTGTTCCTGACGACGATCAAGATCTACTCAACTATCGGAAAATAAATTCTTGTGCACTCTACACATAAGTGTATGAAATATTGGGAATGTTCTATTAGGCTTTACTTAGCACTGGATCTGGATAAATTCAAATTTTACCCTTATCCTGATGAGCTGTATAAAGCCAAACAGACGAAGTTCAATTACTTTTCAGAAGAAACAATTTTGCCACACTAACAGACAGCAGATGCAAAATGTAGCAGACAATAGACAATATGAACCGTAAATTACGTAATCTGCTTGTGAATGATATAATGCGGAAATTTATCAAATTGACAATCGAATCTGAACAGCACCGGATTAATTTTTTGCAGGGTGTACCTGTTATTTTTTATCTTCAGTTACGCTGCATCAAACTTAGTTACTATAACCAAAGACCTATACACCCAGTAATCAATAGGTATTTGCTATAACTGATCTGGAACAACACACTTTTCGAAAGAAGATCGTCTTTTTTTCTCTTGACGTTGATCATATATGCGATTATTGTTCAACAATAATCAATTGTTATTGGAGTTTGAGATCTATTCGGTTATGTTTTTAATATGTGATAGAAGCGTAATACTGAATGCCAAATTGTCATGGATAAAAGCGACATTGGTACCCTGCGGGGCTTGCACGCGCAAATACCGCCCAAATCTCTTTGTTCCATTGTCTCCTGATTCTCAACTAACGGAAGTCATTCACACACCATGAGCCAAAGGCGATCAACACGTACAAAGCGACCCTCAAGGGTGATGGCCGAAGCCGAGGCGCCAGCCCCTAAGAGGAGCCAGCCAGCAGCAGAGCCGCACGAGATTCAGCAACCAGGACCACCCACCCTCCCACAGGCCAGTCAGCAGCCACTAACACTAGTGGACCATGTGCGTGTACAGCCCACCACCCAGCCAGAAACCCGTACAATGAATCATTTTGGAGGGTTCCCCCCTGCTCCCAATACTTGTGATCAGGTTGGCGCCAGTTGGCCGACACCGAAATCCGAACAGAAGATTTAGGTGCACAACTTAAGTGCATATTTAATACTTTTATATTAAACTATCTTTTCAAAAGGACTGCAATTCTGATAGATGCCCGGGGTGTCACCATTGTAGATGATGGCTGGATCACTGATTTCCCAGGATCTGCCGTAGTTGAATTGGCGATACATCCGTTCTCGGGGTTGCAGTTCAATCGTACAAGCTAATGTCAAATTTGCCATCCAATAAGTCGGCAAAATATGTTGCAAAGGCTTTAGAGGATATATATTTGACGAAGACGGATGGCCCAAAAATGTCCAGTGTGATAACGGCCCTGATTTTTAAGGAGCAGTGGACAACATATTAAAGAGACACGATGTAAAGGTGATCAGAAGCAGGGCATATCATCCACGGTGCCATGGCAAGGTAGAGCTCCAAAATAGGATTCTAAGAAAGAAAATTCAAATCTAATTGTGCAACAGAAACAACCGATGGTACAACTGGGCTGAGGGTCTACAGTGGTAAACAGTATTAACAGTCAGCCAAAAGAGGTTCTGTTCTGTCTTGTCAGTCACCATTTGCCGTATATTTTGGACGCGCGTTCGGTAAAAAACGCAAATAAAATCAGACAGAAAGCCCGACAATCGTCCATAGAGTGTAACAAGAGGACGCATTCACAGCGAATGAGAACAAACCATTGCTGTGTATGAAAAAGGTGCCCGCGTATTAGTTAAGTATCCTTTTGGGAAAAGAGTGCCCTGCAAGAGCCACATTCTGACGGGTAAGGTCAGGGAAAGGAGTAAAGATTTCTCGAGGTACAAGGTCAAGTTCAGGAAACCAGATAAAACCTTGAAAACTGAATGGGTACCCATAGAAAATATTATCAGCAGGGCATTTCTAGAGGAGAGGCAACGGAGAAAACTTGTCTAAAAGAATTAAAAATCGACGAAGACACCGAGAAAAATATTACATCACCATAGCTAACAACAAAGACGACGGCAGTCTTGCCGATTCTGTTCCTGACGACGATCAAGATCTACCTCAACTATCGGAAAATAAATTACTGTGCACTCTACACATAAGTGTATGAAATATTGGGAATGTTCTATTAGGCTTTACTTAGCACTGGATCTGGATAAATTCAAATTTTACCCTTATCCTGATGAGCTATATAAAGCCAAACAGACGAAGTTCAATTACTTTTCAGAAGATGACATTTTTGCCACACTAACAGACAGCAGATGCAAAATGCAGCAGACGACAGACAATATGAACCGTAAATTACGTAATCTGCTTGTGAATGATATAATGCGGAAATTTATCAAATTGACAATCGAATCTGAACAGCACCGGATTAATTTTTTGCAGGGTGTACACTGTTATTTTTTATCTTCAGTTATGCTGCATCAAACTTAGTTACTATAACCAAAGACCTATACACCCAGTAATCAATAGGTATTTGCTATAACTGATCTGGAACAACACACTTTTCGAAAGAAGATCGTCTTTTTTTCTCTTGACGTTGATCATATATGCGATTATTGTTCAACAATAATCAATTGTTATTGGAGTTTGAGATCTATTCGGTTATGTTTTTAATATGTGATAGAAGCGTTATACTGAATGCCAAATTGTCATGGATAGAAGTGACATTGGTACCCTGCGGGGCTTGCACGCGCAAATACCGCCCAAATCTCTTTGTTCCATTGTCTCCTGATTCTCAACTAACGGAAGTCAATCACACACCATGAGCCAAAGGCGATCAACACGTACAAAGCGACCCTCAAGGGTGATGGCCGAAGCCGAGGCGCCAGCCCCTAAGAGGAGTCAGCCAGCAGCAGAGCCGCACGAGATTCAGCAACCAGGACCACCCACCCTCCCACAGGCCAGTCAGCAGCCACTAACACTAGTGGACCATGTGCGTGTACAGCCCACCACCCAGCCAGAAACCCCTACAATGAATCATTTTGGAGGGTTCCACCCTGCTTCCCAATACTTGTGATCAGGTTGGCGCCAGTTGGCCGACACCGAAATCCGAACAGAAGATTTAGGTGCACAATTTAAGTGCATATTTAATACTTTTATATTAAACTATCTTTTCAAAAGGACTGCAATTCTGATAGATGCCCGGGGTGTCACCATTGTAGATGATGGCTGGATCACGGATTTCCCAGGATCTGCCGTAGTTGAATTGGCGATACATCCGTTCTCGGGGTTGCAGTTCAATCGTACAAGCTAATGTCAAATTTGCCATCCAATAAGTCGGCAAAATGTGTTGCAAAAAAAAAAAGGCTTTAGAGGATACATATTTGACGAAGACGGATGGCCAAAAAATGTCCAGTGTGATAACGGCCCTGATTTTTAAGGAGCAGTGGACAACATATTAAAGAGACACGATGTAAAGGTGATCAGAAGCAGGGCATATCATCCACGGTGCCATGGCAAGGAAGAGCTCCAAAATAGGATTCTAAGAAAGAAAATTCAAATCGAATTGTGCAACAGAAACAACCGATGGTACAACTGGGCTGAGGGTCTACAGTGGTAAACAGTATTAACAGTCAGCCAAAAGAGGTTCTGTTCTGTCTTGTCAGTCACCATTTGCCGTATATTTTGGACGCGCGTTCGGTAAAAACGCCAATAAAATCAGACAGAAAGCCCGACAATCGTCCATAGAGTGTAACAAGAGGACGCATTCACAGCGAATGAGAACAAACCATTGCTGTGTATGAAAATGGTGCCCGCGTATTAGTTAAGTATCCTTTTGGGAAAAGAGTGCCCTGCAAGAGCCACATTCTGACGGGTAAGGTCAGGGAAAGGAGTAAAGATTTCTCGAGGTACAAGGTCAAGTTCAGGAAACCAGATAAACCTTGAAAACTGAATGGGTACCCATAGAAAATATTACCAGCAGGGCACTTCTAGAGGAGAGGCAACGGAGAAAACTTGTCTAAAAGAATTA
Source organism: Azorinus chamasolen (assembly GCA_963576725.1). Classification (NCBI taxonomy): domain Eukaryota; kingdom Metazoa; phylum Mollusca; class Bivalvia; order Cardiida; family Solecurtidae; genus Azorinus; species Azorinus chamasolen. The sequence goes on along the minus strand of OY755238.1, from coordinate 95,236,047 downwards.
ACAAGAGTGCCAGTGGGCACAATATACGCCCGTCGAGGCCTTGTTCAACATAAATTGAGGTTAACATATTTGCTGACTGCAAATGCTAAATGCAAATTCTAAGTCCAATTGTGCGATCTTGACCTTAGATAAAAATGTACAGGGACACACCCCTGCTACTGTAGCATGTCCAGATAAACATTGCAGTGAAATTTGAGAAGGATCCACGAAACAGAATTTGAGTTGATGTTACAGACAGACAGACAGACAGACAGGTTAACATAGAGTCTACTCTCGTTATCTCCAATTTCAAGGGACCGTCAATTAATTGGAGTTAATAAGGGTTGGAGTTATCCAAAGTCACTTCCATACATTGTGTATACATATGCAATGTGTGTGTGTGTGTGTGTGTGTGTGTGTGTGTGTGTGTGTGTGTGTGATACAAGTCAGGAAGTAAATACAAGTGTACAAGTTTACTGAATTTCTGGTATTGAATAAATAAATAATACATGGATATGGAACAACATTTCATTAATCAACTTAGTGTAATGAATACACTAAGAACAAAGCCTGAATGTTACATATCTTACCGAATGTGCATTTTTATACACACTGTTGATTAACTCATGGTAAAGCATAGAGCGAGTTCGACCATCAACCAATGGTCACTACGGTCGATGTTCGAATGCAAACTGGTCGAAGTTTGGTTTAGCTCCTCTTTAGTTCAACTTTAGTCCAACCATACTACAACTGTTGGTCTGTCCATAGACACTAAACTGACGTTATTTCCTCTAACTGTAGACAGTTCGATCAAAATTTAGTCAAACAAATTACTTTAGTCACAACAGCCGATGATCGAACTCCCCTATAATCTGCTTGTGTTTTATGCAAGCCGTCATATGTAATTCCGTTTAATTATAAGTTTGGCCATTAGCCTAATGATAACAAGAGTGCCAGTGGACACAATATACGCCCGTCGGGGTCTTGTTCAACATAAACTGGGGTTAACGTATTTGCTGAACTCAAATTCTAAGCCAAATTTTGCGACCAAGTTTCAAGGTTGTAAATAGGCATACTTTAACAAAAAACCTTAACCAAAAATTCTAAATTGAAAAGTGCCATAATTGTGTCTAAATGCTTGACAGATTTGCATTGTATTTACTCTTGCCTACAGATGAAGCTTCTGATGGTGAACAAATGTTTCAAGTTTAAAAGCTTTATCTGAAAGGGTTATGTAAATAAGTGGACTTTAACCAAAACCTTAATCAAAATCATGTCAAAATGTTAGAAAGAGTTATGTACTCTTGCCTACAGGTGAAGGTTGTGAGGGTGAACAAGTGCTCAAAGTTTAAAAGCTTTATCTCAAAGGGTTATGTAAATAAGACTTTAACCAAAACCTTAACAAAAAATTCTAAGTTAAAAAGGGGCATAATTCGGTCAAAATGCTTTACAGAGTTATGTACTCTTGCCTACAGGTGCAAGTTGTGAAGGTAAACAAGTGTTCCAAGTTTAAAAGCTTTATTTCATAGGGTTATGTAAATAAATGGACTTTAACAAAGCCTCAACCAAATATTCTACGTTAAAAATGGGCATAATTCGGTCAAAATGCTTGACAGAGTTATGTACTCTTGCCTACAGGTGAAGGTTGTGAGGGTGAACAAGTGTTCCAAGTTTGAAACCTTTATCTCAAAGGGTTATGAAAATAAATGGACTTTAACAAAGCCTTAACCAAAAATTCTAAGTTAAAAAGGGGCATAATTCGGTCAAAATGCTTGATAGAGTTATTTACTCTTGCCTACAGGTGACGGTTTTGATGGTGAACAATTGTTCCAAGTTTAAAAGCTTTATCTCAAAGGGTTATGTAAATAAATGGACTTTAACAAAGCCTTAACCAAAAATTCTAAGTTAAAAAGGGGCATAATTCAGTCAAAATGCTTGACAGAGTTATTTACTCTTGCCTACAGGTGAAGGTTGTGACGGTGAACAGGTGTTCCAAGTTTCAAAGCTTTATCTCAAAGTGTTATGTAGATAAGTGGACTTGTTCCACATAAATTGAGGTTAACATTTTTGCTTAACGCAAATGCTAAACGCAAATTCTAAGTCCAATTAAGTGACCTTGACCTTGGATAAACGAGCCGGGACTTGGCAGGCTACTGTAGCATGTCAAGATATACATTATGTTTAAATTTGGGAAGGATCCACCAAGTGGAATTTGAGTTAGAGATGTTACAGACAGACAGACCGGTTAAATTTTTTGCTAAACGCAAATTCTAAGTCCAATTGTGTGACCTTGACCTTGGATAAACAAATCGAGACTTGGCAGGCAACTGTAGAATGTCTAGATAAACATTGTGTTAAAATTTGAGAAGGATCCACCAAGCGGAACTTGAGTTAGAGATGTTACAGACGGACAGACACACAGACAGCGCCATTCCATAATACGTCCCGTTTTTTCAAACGGGCGTATAAAAATCGACGAAGACACCGAGAAAAATATTACATCACCATAGCTAACAACAAAGACGACGGCAGTCTTGCCGATTCTGTTCCTGACGACGATCAAGATCTACCTCAACTATCGGAAAATAAATTACTGTGCACTCTACACATAAGTGTATGAAATATTGGGAATGTTCTATTAGGCTTTACTTAGCACTGGATCTGGATAAATTCAAATTTTACCCTTATCCTGATGAGCTATATAAAGCCAAACAGACGAAGTTCAATTACTTTTCAGAAGATGACATTTTTGCCACACTAACAGACAGCAGATGCAAAATGCAGCAGACGACAGACAATATGAACCGTAAATTACGTAATCTGCTTGTGAATGATATAATGCGGAAATTTATCAAATTGACAATCGAATCTGAACAGCACCGGATTAATTTTTTGCAGGGTGTACACTGTTATTTTTTATCTTCAGTTATGCTGCATCAAACTTAGTTACTATAACCAAAGACCTATACACCCAGTAATCAATAGGTATTTGCTATAACTGATCTGGAACAACACACTTTTCGAAAGAAGATCGTCTTTTTTTCTCTTGACGTTGATCATATATGCGATTATTGTTCAACAATAATCAATTGTTATTGGAGTTTGAGATCTATTCGGTTATGTTTTTAATATGTGATAGAAGCGTTATACTGAATGCCAAATTGTCATGGATAGAAGTGACATTGGTACCCTGCGGGGCTTGCACGCGCAAATACCGCCCAAATCTCTTTGTTCCATTGTCTCCTGATTCTCAACTAACGGAAGTCAATCACACACCATGAGCCAAAGGCGATCAACACGTACAAAGCGACCCTCAAGGGTGATGGCCGAAGCCGAGGCGCCAGCCCCTAAGAGGAGTCAGCCAGCAGCAGAGCCGCACGAGATTCAGCAACCAGGACCACCCACCCTCCCACAGGCCAGTCAGCAGCCACTAACACTAGTGGACCATGTGCGTGTACAGCCCACCACCCAGCCAGAAACCCCTACAATGAATCATTTTGGAGGGTTCCACCCTGCTTCCCAATACTTGTGATCAGGTTGGCGCCAGTTGGCCGACACCGAAATCCGAACAGAAGATTTAGGTGCACAATTTAAGTGCATATTTAATACTTTTATATTAAACTATCTTTTCAAAAGGACTGCAATTCTGATAGATGCCCGGGGTGTCACCATTGTAGATGATGGCTGGATCACGGATTTCCCAGGATCTGCCGTAGTTGAATTGGCGATACATCCGTTCTCGGGGTTGCAGTTCAATCGTACAAGCTAATGTCAAATTTGCCATCCAATAAGTCGGCAAAATGTGTTGCAAAAAAAAAAAGGCTTTAGAGGATACATATTTGACGAAGACGGATGGCCAAAAAATGTCCAGTGTGATAACGGCCCTGATTTTTAAGGAGCAGTGGACAACATATTAAAGAGACACGATGTAAAGGTGATCAGAAGCAGGGCATATCATCCACGGTGCCATGGCAAGGAAGAGCTCCAAAATAGGATTCTAAGAAAGAAAATTCAAATCGAATTGTGCAACAGAAACAACCGATGGTACAACTGGGCTGAGGGTCTACAGTGGTAAACAGTATTAACAGTCAGCCAAAAGAGGTTCTGTTCTGTCTTGTCAGTCACCATTTGCCGTATATTTTGGACGCGCGTTCGGTAAAAACGCCAATAAAATCAGACAGAAAGCCCGACAATCGTCCATAGAGTGTAACAAGAGGACGCATTCACAGCGAATGAGAACAAACCATTGCTGTGTATGAAAATGGTGCCCGCGTATTAGTTAAGTATCCTTTTGGGAAAAGAGTGCCCTGCAAGAGCCACATTCTGACGGGTAAGGTCAGGGAAAGGAGTAAAGATTTCTCGAGGTACAAGGTCAAGTTCAGGAAACCAGATAAACCTTGAAAACTGAATGGGTACCCATAGAAAATATTACCAGCAGGGCACTTCTAGAGGAGAGGCAACGGAGAAAACTTGTCTAAAAGAATTAACAAGAGTGCCAGTGGGCACAATATACGCCCGTCGAGGCCTTGTTCAACATAAATTGAGGTTAACATATTTGCTGACTGCAAATGCTAAATGCAAATTCTAAGTCCAATTGTGCGATCTTGACCTTAGATAAAAATGTACAGGGACACACCCCTGCTACTGTAGCATGTCCAGATAAACATTGCAGTGAAATTTGAGAAGGATCCACGAAACAGAATTTGAGTTGATGTTACAGACAGACAGACAGACAGACAGGTTAACATAGAGTCTACTCTCGTTATCTCCAATTTCAAGGGACCGTCAATTAATTGGAGTTAATAAGGGTTGGAGTTATCCAAAGTCACTTCCATACATTGTGTATACATATGCAATGTGTGTGTGTGTGTGTGTGTGTGTGTGTGTGTGTGTGTGTGTGTGTGATACAAGTCAGGAAGTAAATACAAGTGTACAAGTTTACTGAATTTCTGGTATTGAATAAATAAATAATACATGGATATGGAACAACATTTCATTAATCAACTTAGTGTAATGAATACACTAAGAACAAAGCCTGAATGTTACATATCTTACCGAATGTGCATTTTTATACACACTGTTGATTAACTCATGGTAAAGCATAGAGCGAGTTCGACCATCAACCAATGGTCACTACGGTCGATGTTCGAATGCAAACTGGTCGAAGTTTGGTTTAGCTCCTCTTTAGTTCAACTTTAGTCCAACCATACTACAACTGTTGGTCTGTCCATAGACACTAAACTGACGTTATTTCCTCTAACTGTAGACAGTTCGATCAAAATTTAGTCAAACAAATTACTTTAGTCACAACAGCCGATGATCGAACTCCCCTATAATCTGCTTGTGTTTTATGCAAGCCGTCATATGTAATTCCGTTTAATTATAAGTTTGGCCATTAGCCTAATGATAACAAGAGTGCCAGTGGACACAATATACGCCCGTCGGGGTCTTGTTCAACATAAACTGGGGTTAACGTATTTGCTGAACTCAAATTCTAAGCCAAATTTTGCGACCAAGTTTCAAGGTTGTAAATAGGCATACTTTAACAAAAAACCTTAACCAAAAATTCTAAATTGAAAAGTGCCATAATTGTGTCTAAATGCTTGACAGATTTGCATTGTATTTACTCTTGCCTACAGATGAAGCTTCTGATGGTGAACAAATGTTTCAAGTTTAAAAGCTTTATCTGAAAGGGTTATGTAAATAAGTGGACTTTAACCAAAACCTTAATCAAAATCATGTCAAAATGTTAGAAAGAGTTATGTACTCTTGCCTACAGGTGAAGGTTGTGAGGGTGAACAAGTGCTCAAAGTTTAAAAGCTTTATCTCAAAGGGTTATGTAAATAAGACTTTAACCAAAACCTTAACAAAAAATTCTAAGTTAAAAAGGGGCATAATTCGGTCAAAATGCTTTACAGAGTTATGTACTCTTGCCTACAGGTGCAAGTTGTGAAGGTAAACAAGTGTTCCAAGTTTAAAAGCTTTATTTCATAGGGTTATGTAAATAAATGGACTTTAACAAAGCCTCAACCAAATATTCTACGTTAAAAATGGGCATAATTCGGTCAAAATGCTTGACAGAGTTATGTACTCTTGCCTACAGGTGAAGGTTGTGAGGGTGAACAAGTGTTCCAAGTTTGAAACCTTTATCTCAAAGGGTTATGAAAATAAATGGACTTTAACAAAGCCTTAACCAAAAATTCTAAGTTAAAAAGGGGCATAATTCGGTCAAAATGCTTGATAGAGTTATTTACTCTTGCCTACAGGTGACGGTTTTGATGGTGAACAATTGTTCCAAGTTTAAAAGCTTTATCTCAAAGGGTTATGTAAATAAATGGACTTTAACAAAGCCTTAACCAAAAATTCTAAGTTAAAAAGGGGCATAATTCAGTCAAAATGCTTGACAGAGTTATTTACTCTTGCCTACAGGTGAAGGTTGTGACGGTGAACAGGTGTTCCAAGTTTCAAAGCTTTATCTCAAAGTGTTATGTAGATAAGTGGACTTGTTCCACATAAATTGAGGTTAACATTTTTGCTTAACGCAAATGCTAAACGCAAATTCTAAGTCCAATTAAGTGACCTTGACCTTGGATAAACGAGCCGGGACTTGGCAGGCTACTGTAGCATGTCAAGATATACATTATGTTTAAATTTGGGAAGGATCCACCAAGTGGAATTTGAGTTAGAGATGTTACAGACAGACAGACCGGTTAAATTTTTTGCTAAACGCAAATTCTAAGTCCAATTGTGTGACCTTGACCTTGGATAAACAAATCGAGACTTGGCAGGCAACTGTAGAATGTCTAGATAAACATTGTGTTAAAATTTGAGAAGGATCCACCAAGCGGAACTTGAGTTAGAGATGTTACAGACGGACAGACACACAGACAGCGCCATTCCATAATACGTCCCGTTTTTTCAAACGGGCGTATAAAAATCGACGAAGACACCGAGAAAAATATTACATCACCATAGCTAACAACAAAGACGACGGCAGTCTTGCCGATTCTGTTCCTGACGACGATCAAGATCTACCTCAACTATCGGAAAATAAATTACTGTGCACTCTACACATAAGTGTATGAAATATTGGGAATGTTCTATTAGGCTTTACTTAGCACTGGATCTGGATAAATTCAAATTTTACCCTTATCCTGATGAGCTATATAAAGCCAAACAGACGAAGTTCAATTACTTTTCAGAAGATGACATTTTTGCCACACTAACAGACAGCAGATGCAAAATGCAGCAGACGACAGACAATATGAACCGTAAATTACGTAATCTGCTTGTGAATGATATAATGCGGAAATTTATCAAATTGACAATCGAATCTGAACAGCACCGGATTAATTTTTTGCAGGGTGTACACTGTTATTTTTTATCTTCAGTTATGCTGCATCAAACTTAGTTACTATAACCAAAGACCTATACACCCAGTAATCAATAGGTATTTGCTATAACTGATCTGGAACAACACACTTTTCGAAAGAAGATCGTCTTTTTTTCTCTTGACGTTGATCATATATGCGATTATTGTTCAACAATAATCAATTGTTATTGGAGTTTGAGATCTATTCGGTTATGTTTTTAATATGTGATAGAAGCGTTATACTGAATGCCAAATTGTCATGGATAGAAGTGACATTGGTACCCTGCGGGGCTTGCACGCGCAAATACCGCCCAAATCTCTTTGTTCCATTGTCTCCTGATTCTCAACTAACGGAAGTCAATCACACACCATGAGCCAAAGGCGATCAACACGTACAAAGCGACCCTCAAGGGTGATGGCCGAAGCCGAGGCGCCAGCCCCTAAGAGGAGTCAGCCAGCAGCAGAGCCGCACGAGATTCAGCAACCAGGACCACCCACCCTCCCACAGGCCAGTCAGCAGCCACTAACACTAGTGGACCATGTGCGTGTACAGCCCACCACCCAGCCAGAAACCCCTACAATGAATCATTTTGGAGGGTTCCACCCTGCTTCCCAATACTTGTGATCAGGTTGGCGCCAGTTGGCCGACACCGAAATCCGAACAGAAGATTTAGGTGCACAATTTAAGTGCATATTTAATACTTTTATATTAAACTATCTTTTCAAAAGGACTGCAATTCTGATAGATGCCCGGGGTGTCACCATTGTAGATGATGGCTGGATCACGGATTTCCCAGGATCTGCCGTAGTTGAATTGGCGATACATCCGTTCTCGGGGTTGCAGTTCAATCGTACAAGCTAATGTCAAATTTGCCATCCAATAAGTCGGCAAAATGTGTTGCAAAAAAAAAAAGGCTTTAGAGGATACATATTTGACGAAGACGGATGGCCAAAAAATGTCCAGTGTGATAACGGCCCTGATTTTTAAGGAGCAGTGGACAACATATTAAAGAGACACGATGTAAAGGTGATCAGAAGCAGGGCATATCATCCACGGTGCCATGGCAAGGAAGAGCTCCAAAATAGGATTCTAAGAAAGAAAATTCAAATCGAATTGTGCAACAGAAACAACCGATGGTACAACTGGGCTGAGGGTCTACAGTGGTAAACAGTATTAACAGTCAGCCAAAAGAGGTTCTGTTCTGTCTTGTCAGTCACCATTTGCCGTATATTTTGGACGCGCGTTCGGTAAAAACGCCAATAAAATCAGACAGAAAGCCCGACAATCGTCCATAGAGTGTAACAAGAGGACGCATTCACAGCGAATGAGAACAAACCATTGCTGTGTATGAAAATGGTGCCCGCGTATTAGTTAAGTATCCTTTTGGGAAAAGAGTGCCCTGCAAGAGCCACATTCTGACGGGTAAGGTCAGGGAAAGGAGTAAAGATTTCTCGAGGTACAAGGTCAAGTTCAGGAAACCAGATAAACCTTGAAAACTGAATGGGTACCCATAGAAAATATTACCAGCAGGGCACTTCTAGAGGAGAGGCAACGGAGAAAACTTGTCTAAAAGAATTAACAAGAGTGCCAGTGGGCACAATATACGCCCGTCGAGGCCTTGTTCAACATAAATTGAGGTTAACATATTTGCTGACTGCAAATGCTAAATGCAAATTCTAAGTCCAATTGTGCGATCTTGACCTTAGATAAAAATGTACAGGGACACACCCCTGCTACTGTAGCATGTCCAGATAAACATTGCAGTGAAATTTGAGAAGGATCCACGAAACAGAATTTGAGTTGATGTTACAGACAGACAGACAGACAGACAGGTTAACATAGAGTCTACTCTCGTTATCTCCAATTTCAAGGGACCGTCAATTAATTGGAGTTAATAAGGGTTGGAGTTATCCAAAGTCACTTCCATACATTGTGTATACATATGCAATGTGTGTGTGTGTGTGTGTGTGTGTGTGTGTGTGTGTGTGTGTGATACAAGTCAGGAAGTAAATACAAGTGTACAAGTTTACTGAATTTCTGGTATTGAATAAATAAATAATACATGGATATGGAACAACATTTCATTAATCAACTTAGTGTAATGAATACACTAAGAACAAAGCCTGAATGTTACATATCTTACCGAATGTGCATTTTTATACACACTGTTGATTAACTCATGGTAAAGCATAGAGCGAGTTCGACCATCAACCAATGGTCACTACGGTCGATGTTCGAATGCAAACTGGTCGAAGTTTGGTTTAGCTCCTCTTTAGTTCAACTTTAGTCCAACCATACTACAACTGTTGGTCTGTCCATAGACACTAAACTGACGTTATTTCCTCTAACTGTAGACAGTTCGATCAAAATTTAGTCAAACAAATTACTTTAGTCACAACAGCCGATGATCGAACTCCCCTATAATCTGCTTGTGTTTTATGCAAGCCGTCATATGTAATTCCGTTTAATTATAAGTTTGGCCATTAGCCTAATGATAACAAGAGTGCCAGTGGACACAATATACGCCCGTCGGGGTCTTGTTCAACATAAACTGGGGTTAACGTATTTGCTGAACTCAAATTCTAAGCCAAATTTTGCGACCAAGTTTCAAGGTTGTAAATAGGCATACTTTAACAAAAAACCTTAACCAAAAATTCTAAATTGAAAAGTGCCATAATTGTGTCTAAATGCTTGACAGATTTGCATTGTATTTACTCTTGCCTACAGATGAAGCTTCTGATGGTGAACAAATGTTTCAAGTTTAAAAGCTTTATCTGAAAGGGTTATGTAAATAAGTGGACTTTAACCAAAACCTTAATCAAAATCATGTCAAAATGTTAGAAAGAGTTATGTACTCTTGCCTACAGGTGAAGGTTGTGAGGGTGAACAAGTGCTCAAAGTTTAAAAGCTTTATCTCAAAGGGTTATGTAAATAAGACTTTAACCAAAACCTTAACAAAAAATTCTAAGTTAAAAAGGGGCATAATTCGGTCAAAATGCTTTACAGAGTTATGTACTCTTGCCTACAGGTGCAAGTTGTGAAGGTAAACAAGTGTTCCAAGTTTAAAAGCTTTATTTCATAGGGTTATGTAAATAAATGGACTTTAACAAAGCCTCAACCAAATATTCTACGTTAAAAATGGGCATAATTCGGTCAAAATGCTTGACAGAGTTATGTACTCTTGCCTACAGGTGAAGGTTGTGAGGGTGAACAAGTGTTCCAAGTTTGAAACCTTTATCTCAAAGGGTTATGAAAATAAATGGACTTTAACAAAGCCTTAACCAAAAATTCTAAGTTAAAAAGGGGCATAATTCGGTCAAAATGCTTGATAGAGTTATTTACTCTTGCCTACAGGTGACGGTTTTGATGGTGAACAATTGTTCCAAGTTTAAAAGCTTTATCTCAAAGGGTTATGTAAATAAATGGACTTTAACAAAGCCTTAACCAAAAATTCTAAGTTAAAAAGGGGCATAATTCAGTCAAAATGCTTGACAGAGTTATTTACTCTTGCCTACAGGTGAAGGTTGTGACGGTGAACAGGTGTTCCAAGTTTCAAAGCTTTATCTCAAAGTGTTATGTAGATAAGTGGACTTGTTCCACATAAATTGAGGTTAACATTTTTGCTTAACGCAAATGCTAAACGCAAATTCTAAGTCCAATTAAGTGACCTTGACCTTGGATAAACGAGCCGGGACTTGGCAGGCTACTGTAGCATGTCAAGATATACATTATGTTTAAATTTGGGAAGGATCCACCAAGTGGAATTTGAGTTAGAGATGTTACAGACAGACAGACCGGTTAAATTTTTTGCTAAACGCAAATTCTAAGTCCAATTGTGTGACCTTGACCTTGGATAAACAAATCGAGACTTGGCAGGCAACTGTAGAATGTCTAGATAAACATTGTGTTAAAATTTGAGAAGGATCCACCAAGCGGAACTTGAGTTAGAGATGTTACAGACGGACAGACGGACAGACACACAGACAGCGCCATTCCATAATACGTCCCGTTTTTTCAAACGGGCGTATAAAAATCGACGAAGACACCGAGAAAAATATTACATCACCATAGCTAACAACAAAGACGACGGCAGTCTTGCCGATTCTGTTCCTGACGACGATCAAGATCTACCTCAACTATCGGAAAATAAATTACTGTGCACTCTACACATAAGTGTATGAAATATTGGGAATTTCTATTAGGCTTTACTTAGCACTGGATCTGGATAAATTCAAATTTTACCCTTATCCTGATGAGCTGTATAAAGCCAAACAGACGAAGTTCAATTAATTTTCAGAAGATGACATTTTTGCCACACTAACAGACAGCAGATGCAAAATGCAGCAGACGACAGACAATATGAACCGTAAATTACGTAATCTGCTTGTGAATGATATAATGCGGAAATTTATCAAATTGACAATCGAATCTGAACAGCACCGGATTAATTTTTTTTGCAGGGTGTATACTGTTATTTTTTTATCTTCAGTTACGCTGCATCAAACTTAGTTACTATAACCAAAGACCTATACACCCAGTAATCAATAGGTATTTGCTATAACTGATCTGGAACAACACACTTTTCGAAAGAAGATCGTCTTTTTTTCTCTTGACGTTGATCATATATGCGATTATTGTTCAACAATAATCAATTGTTATTGGAGTTTGAGATCTATTCGGTTATGTTTTTAATATGTGATAGAAGCGTTATACTGAATGCCAAATTGTCATGGATAGAAGCGACATTGGTACCCTGCGGGGCTTGCACGCGCAAATACCGCCCAAAGCTCTTTGTTCCATTGTCTCCTGATTCTCAACTAACGGAAGTCAATCACACACCATGAGCCAAAGGCGATCAACACGTACAAAGCGACCCTCAAGGGTGATGGCCGAAGCCGAGGCGCCAGCCCCTAAGAGGAGCCAGCCAGCAGCAGAGCCGCACGAGATTCAGCAACCAGGACCACCTACCCTCCCACAGGCCAGTCAGCAGCCACTAACACTAGTGGACCATGTGCGTGTACAGCCCACCACCCAGCCAGAAAACCCTACAATGAATCATTTTGGAGGGTTCCCCCCCTGCTTCCCAATACTTGTGATCAGGTTGGCGCCAGTTGGCCGACACCGAAATCCGAACAGAAGATTTACAGGGTTCCCACAAAATAGAAAAAATAAAATTCCCTGTCCGAATTTCAATTTTCCCTGACCCCATGTTAACAGATTAAGTTTAATTGGTCATCTATGAGCATGATCAATAAATGTTGGCCTCCGTCCTCCCCATCAGCCAATCCTTACCACCTCTCTCTTTATGACAACTATATATACAGCAGTAGTGTTTTGATTATTTAAAAAAAAATGTTTTTGACTTTTTCATTTTTAATTGCTCAATATTGAATGTTACATGCAGGATTGCCAAACATGTCCTAATATGCACCCAAAGTATAAAGTCTCTTGAATCTTTTCTACCTCTCTTAACCCTTTCCTCCATGATTTTTTTTTATTAGAGATTCCATCTACTATGAATATATAATTAAGTAAAATTTTATTTTTTTAAAGCAAAGTTAAGAAATATTTTGGCAGTAGACTACAGTAAAAACTCAGTTTTATGATATTTTTCTAAGCAAACAGAGTAGACCCTGATCAGGCAGCTCCTACAGGAGCTGCCTGATATGGGTCTATTCTGTTTGCAAAGGTGATAAAATGTGTATCTATGGTAGAAATGGTTAATCTTTCAGTTTTTCTGTGTAAGCTGAATTTTAAAATAGTACGTCATACAGTGTGTAAGACACTGATACAGCATGCTAGTATTAAAATGGGGTCAAAATTGGCCCCGCCCCAGGGCTGCATGGCTAGTTTTCTATAGAAACACGTGGTGAAAACTTTGAAAATATTCTCCTCTGATTTTCTGGTGAGCGATATCAGGGCCTTTCAGGCCCTCTTGTTTTGCAATTTAATCAAAATTTTGCATCACTTGGGATGTTTTTCCCAAATTGGGAAAAATAGGTCCTTTTAATGGGTCTATGTAGATGCCAGAAAAGGATCTACATTTTCACTGTTTTCATAATAGCAGACCAAATATTGCTGCCCTTACAAGTGAAGACAGTATAGTAGAATGTCGAATATCTAGCACCGCTGCCCAGCCTGTCCTAACAAGTGAAGACACTACAGTAGAATGTCCAATATCTAGCATTGCTGCCCTATTCTAGCACTGCTGTCAAAATGGATGCTGGAGTCTTGCAGAGGTGCCAGAATTCTCCAATGATTTTGTTTTAACAGACTTCATGACAGATATACTATAAAATTTGGATGTGAAATATACAAAGCTAATCAAATATGTATAAAGATGGTCTCTTTGAGTTTATGGCTGAATGCATGTAACAAAAATGTGACGTGTATTTTGACATGATTATCTTTGAAAACGGCCCTTAATGGTCAAAATATTAGATCAGAGCAATTCAAGTATTTATGTATAAAGATGTTTGGTTTAGTCAAAATTGAAGAAACCGCCTTAGCCTTTTATTTTCATTCTTTCTCCTTTTGACATATTTCCTCAGCCCTCATCCTTTGGTTCCAAATTCCCTGACTTTTCCCTGACTTTTGCCAAATTTCAAATTTCCCTGACCAATTAAAAAAATCCCTGACTTTTCCCTGACCTTGAAAAAAATTCTTTTTTCCCTGACTTTTCCCTGTCCGTGGGAACCCTGATTTAGGTGCACAACTTAAGTGCATAGTTAATACTTTTATATTAAACTATCTTTTCAAAAGGACTGCAATTCTGATAGATGCCCGGGGTGTCACCATTGTAGATGATGGCTGGATCACTGATTTCCCAGTATCTGCCGTAGTTGAATTGGCGATACATCCGTTCTCGGGGTTGCAGTTCAATCGTACAAGCTAGTGTCAAATTTGCCATCCAATAAGTCGGCAAAATGTGTTGCAAAGGCTTTTAGAGGATATCTATTTGACGAGGACGGATGGCCCAAAAATGTCCAGTGTGATAACGGCCCTGATTTTTTAGGAGCAGTGGACAACATATTAAAGAGACACGATGTAAAGGTAATCAGAAGCAGGGCATATCATCCACGGTGCCATGGCAAGGTAGAGCTCCAAAATAGAATTATAAGAAAGAAAATTCAACACGAATTGTGCAACAGAAACAACCTAGGGTACAAATTGGCTGAGGGTCTACAAAAAGTGGTAAACAGTATTAACAGTCAGCCAAAAGAGGTCTTATCAGTCACCATTTGCCGTATATTTTAGACGCGCGTTCGGTAAAAGCGCCAATAAAATCAGACAGAAAGCCCGACAATCGTCCATAGAGTGTAACAAGAGGACGCATTCACAGCGAATGAGAACAAACCATTGCTCTGTGTATGAAAAAGGTGCCCGCGTATTAGTTAAGTGTCCTTTTGGGAAAAGAGTGCCCTGCAAGAGCCACATTCTGACGGGTAAGGTCAGGGAAAGGAGTAAAGATTTCTCGAGGTACAAGGTCAAGTTCAGGAAACCAGATAAAACCTTGAAAACTGAATGGGTACCCATAGAAAATATTACCAGCAGGGCACTTCTAGAGGAGAGGCAACGGAGAAAACTTGTCTAAAAGAATTAAAAACCGACGAAGACACCGAGAAAAATATTACATCACCATAGCTAACAACAAAGACGACGGCAGTCTTGCCGATTCTGTTCCTGACGACGATCAAGATCTACTTCAACTATCGGAAAGTAAATTACTGTGCACTCTACACATAAGTGTATGAAATATTGGGAATGTTCTATTAGGCTTTACTTAGCACTGGATCTGGATAATTCAAATTTTACCCTTATCCTGATGAGCTGTATAAAGCCAAACAGACGAAGTTCAATTAATTTTCAGAAGATGACATTTTTGCCACACTAACAGACAGCAGATGCAAATGCAGCAGACGACAGACAATATGAACCGTAAATTACGTAATCTGCTTGTGAATGATATAATGCGGAAATTTATCAAATTGACAATCGAATCTGAACAGCACCGGATTAATTTTTTGCAGGGTGTACACTGTTATTTTTTATCTTCAGTTACGCTGCATCAAACTTAGTTACTATAACCAAAGACCTATACACCCAGTAATCAATAGGTATTTGCTAAAACTGATCTGGAACAACACACTTTTCGAAAGAAGATCGTCTTTTTTTCTCTCAACGTTGATCATATATGCGATTATTGTTCAACAATAATCAATTGTTATTGGAGTTTGAGATCTATTCGGTTATGTTTTTAATATGTGATAGAAGCGTTATACTGAATGCCAAATTGTCATGGATAGAAGCGACATTGGTACCCTGCGGGGCTTACGCGCGCAAACACCGCCCAAATCTCTTTGTTCCATTGTCTCCTGATTCTCAACTAACGGAAGTCATTCACACACCATGAGCCAAAGGCGATCAACACGTACAAAGCGACCCTCAAGGGTGATGGCCGAAGCCGAGGCGCCAGCCCCTAAGAGGAGCCAGCCAGCAGAAGAGCCGCACGAGATTCAGGTTGGCGCCAGTTGTCCGACACCGAAATCCGAACAGAAGATTTAGGTGCACAATTTAAGTGCATATTTAATAATTTTATATTAAACTATCTTTTCAAAAGGACTCCAATTCTGATAGATGCCCGGGTGTCACCATCGTAGATGATGGCTGGATCACTGATTTCCCAGGATCTGCCGTAGTTGAATTGGCGATACATCCGTTCTCGGGGTTGCAGTTCAATCGTACAAGCTAATGTCAAATTTGCCATCCAATAAGTCGGCAAAATGTGTTGCAAAGGCTTTTAGAGGATATCTATTTGACGAGGACGGATGGCCAAAACATGTCCAGTGTGATAACGGTCCTGAATTTTTAGGAGCAGTGGACAACATATTAAAGAGACACGATGTAAAGGTAATCAGAAGCAGGGCATATCATCCACGGTGCCATGGCAAGGTAGAGCTCCAAAATAGAATTATAAGAAAGAAAATTCAACACGAATTGTGCAACAGAAACAACCTAGGGTACAACTTGGCTGAGGGGTCTACAAAAAGTGGTAAACAGTATTAACAGTCAGCCAAAAGAGGTTCTGTCTTATCAGTCACCATTTGCCGTATATTTTGGACGCGCGTTCGGTAAAAGCGCCAATAAAATCAGACAGAAAGCCCGACAATCGTCCATAGAGTGTAACAAGAGGACGCATTCACAGCGAATGAGAACAAACCATTGCTCTGTGTATGAAAAAAGGTGCCCGCGTATTAGTTAAGTATCCTTTTGGGAAAAGAGTGCCCTGCAAGAGCCACATTCTGACGGGTAAGGTCAGGGAAAGGAGTAAAGATTTCTCGAGGTACAAGGTCAAGTTCAGGAAACCAGATAAAACCTTGAAAACTGAATGGGTACCCGTAGAAAATATTACCAGCAGGGCACTTCTAGAGGAGAGGCAACGGAGAAAATTTGTCTAAAAGAATTAAAAATCGACGAAGACACCGAGAAAAATATTACATCACCATAGCCAACAACAAAGACGACGGCAGTCAATAGATTTCAGGTCATGGCCAAAGGAAGCTTTCTTCCATGCGGCCATAATTTGCTACACTATCATTTACTTTTATTCACAAAGGGAAAGGAAAAAGTGGAATTAAAATAGTTGATACAATAATATTGTGTTGTTAAATCTGTCCCGGCAGAAGAAAGTTTAAAAAGTCTGCCTTAAAATAACAACAACAGACTTTGTGATTACATATATGTGTTCAATTTTCTAATATGTTCAAATTTTTGTCACTCGAAATCCCCTACGGCAAATCTTGTATACGAGTCAATATATAATTTTGTAACATTGTCTGTCCTTTAGCTATATCGTTCTATCTGACTTATATTGGCAAATGATTTTACGTTTGGTTTATTTTGCTTGTTGATAAAAACACCCGAGAGCAATTTTCTTTTTCTTAAATGAAGTATTTAGTGAAAAAAATTAAACCAAAGTGGCCAAATTGATTGAATTATCGTGTCCCAAAATCAAAATTACAAGATGTAAATTAGCTAATTGGCAATTTTGATTTTTTAACCGGCTCATAAGTTAAATTATTAGCATTAACTATTATTTCTCAAGAAGAAGCACAGCTTATAACCTTTATATCCGAAAGTTTTTGGTTATTTTCAGCATTCTGTATACTGTCACAGAATATTGGTTCAATGATGTAAAATTCATGTAAGATAACCCAGTGCAGTGCAATGATAATACCAAAGTATTAAGAGTAGGCTCCCTTAGTAATACCTACAGCGCTACAGTAAAAATGGCGGTTGTTTAGAAACCTCTTTCACCTCTGATGTTCATTCACAGATACATAGAATATTTTAGGTAAGTGCGTACAAACTACATGTATTTATTTCATTGATGTAACATCAACAGTGCTCTTATGATCTGTGGTTTGTTTATTACAATTATCCTAATTTTTATGCTGAAATGGTGTTGAAATTAAACTGGAGTTCTCAAGCAGCCAAGTGAGTGATACATGGAGGTAAAGGTCATTCAGTGCGATATTCTTCCATGCTGTAACAGTCCGTGATGTAACATGGATTTTTGTTACATAATGGATCGGGAGTGTTACATAAAGGATATGTACGCATATTATTTAGCTAAGCTCTGCTGCTAATTATTATAATAAGTTTATAGATTTTAATGTTAGATGAGAGTTGTAATAAACTGATGGGGAAAGTTTAAAAAAATTGAAATCATCTATTTTATGAATATGCTTTAAGATTTACACATGATGATTGTTACAGCATGGAATAAAACTGTTACATATAGGATTATAGGCTGTTAGTTATGTCTCTTCCCCCATATTTATATGGGGGAGACATATCGTTTTTGCGAGAGTTGTCTATCTGTCTGTCTGTCTGTCCGTTTGTCTGTCCCTCTGTCAGTCACACTCTCTTTCCGGACGATAACACCTATATGCCTGAGGTCAGCTGGCTGAAAACTTAATATAAGGAAATAGAATAATTAGAGAAAGTGTCATGCACAAGGTCCATAACCCTGGCTTCAATAATATTGAAGTTATTACCCCTTGAACATTTTTACACTTTCTTGTCCCGACGATAACTCCGATATGGCTCATGTCATTGAATTGAAACTACATACATGGAAAGAGCATGATGAGAAGTAGTGACACGTACAAGGGCCATAACTCTGGCTTCAATACTTTTGGAGTTATAGCCTTTGTTATAGTTTTGTCCGATCAATAACTCCTGTTCTACTGATGCTGTTGGAATGAAATTTCATTTATTGAAAGAAAATGATAGAAGGAAGTGTCATGCCCAAGGGTATCAATATTGTTTGAAGTTTTTCCCTGTCATCATTGTATTTTTAAAAAAATGTGGTGTGGAAAGTGCATGATGAGGGAAAGTATCATTCATCAAGTCCAATACGATGATATCAACATTTTGTTATTTTGTATGTGTGGGTGCTGTGCGAGGGATCGGGGAGACATCTGTTTTTGTGACTGACTATTAGGGAAACATGCTCATCTCATGAAACTTAAAAAGCAATTAGTATAGATCTAGATAAGATGCCGTGTGACTCTGCATCTCACCTTGAACCATACTGCTTATGTACTGGAAGTTTAATTTTAATCATAGCATGAGTTTGTGTTAACCCATTCCCTCATAGGTTATTTTAAGATTCAAGCACTTTGAATAAATCTACAGAAAATGAGCATTAACTAGAGAAAAGAAAACTTAGAATTTTGTAGTTTGAAACCATTGTGATAAATAGAGCAATAGGAGCAAATGCTCTATTTATCACAATGGTTTCAACAGTTACTTTTGAAGAGGCGCCAAAAGGTGTCAATATAAGGGAATGGTTTAAGCCTTACTCCCATATATATATCACCTTCAGACATGGGGATGACCAATGCAGAACGACAAAGAAAATTTAGACTAAAAAGAGATGCTGATCCGCACCACAGGATTGAGTACTTGCAAAAAAGCAAGAAGTATGAAACGGATAAAGCAGTGGGGAAAAGGAAAAAACATCAAGGACATGACTGAAAGAGAGAAACGTCATGTAAGAAAAGTATGGCGATTACAAAAAAAATCGCAGAAAGAGAACAAGGTAGAGCACCTACAAAATTTGACACCACCATCCACACCAAGATCGACACAAAATCAGAGTCCAAGAGAGAATTCCAGTAGATAGAAAGTGCAAGAAAAGAAAATATACCATAGAATGCGAGCAAAATGTTACAGAGATCTTAAGTCAAAAACTGAAGAAACAATAGGGGTCATCTAGTGGTCATGACCAACCACCACAGCAAGTTTGAAGATCCTAAGCCAAACCCTTGAGCAGTTATTGATTGCAAACCAGTTAAGGTCATGGTGACCTTGACCTTTGACCTAGTGACCTAAAAACAACAGGGCTCATCTAGTTGTCATGACCAATAACCACAGCAAATATTTGAAATTTGAAGATCCTAAGCAAAACCCTTGAGCAGTTATTGATCAGAAACCATTTTACCAGTTACGGTCATGGTGACCTTGACCTTTGACCTAGTGACCTAAAAAACAATAGGGGTCATCCAGTTGTCATGACCAACTACTGCAGCAAGTTTGAAGATTCTAAGCCAAACCCTTGAGCAGTTATTGATTGGAAACCATTTCACCAGTTATGGTCATGGTGACCTTGACCTTTGACCTCAAAAACAATAGGGGTCATCTAGTGGGCATGACCAACCACCACATTAAGTTTGAAGATCCCAAGCCAAAACCTTGAGCAGTTATTGATTGGAAACTATTTCATCATTTTAGGTCATGGTGACCTTGACCTTTGACCTGGTGACCTCAAAAACAATAGGGGTCATCTACTTGTCATGACCAACCACCACAGCAAGTTTAAAGATTCTATGCCTAGTCGTTTATTAGTTATCGTTCGGAAACCATCGATCTAAGGAAGGAGGTGACCGGCAACCGGATGGGGAACAGCAGACAGAGATCAGGCATTTGGCCTCTGACGAGGCTGGTAGTGGTAAACACTGCTTTTAAGTCAGTATTCCCAATTAATTGAGCCAATAATGTTACCCATTGCCAACACCAAACGAACGAGTCAGTACCGTTCGAACGCCTTGGCTTTCCTTTGTGTGGACAATTCATTGACAATCCACGTGTCTCAGGATAGTGTCCATAACTCGAACTTTGGCTGCTCTTACTGGGGCCGCAGATACGACCAAGTATGTACAGCTTGCCGGAGGTCTCACAGACAGCAAGACTAAAAGGACTTGGAGAATTCTAATTAAACTATGAATGTTTAAGGTGTATAATTATTTTATGCTTACTTTGAAAGTTGGAATAATTCTAGCTAAATGTTGAATTTTCAAGTAATTTAGTTTAATTCATATGTTAACTTGTTGGTATTTTTTATATTTTGTTTTCTTTTAAAACCAGCCAGAACATCACTTTTATACTTAAAAGTCATACTTTATTCTATCTAGCATAGTTTGACTCCTGCTTTCAATTAATAGGACGAGTTATTTTCAAATTTGTTCTTACAGTGAGGGAAATGTAGCAGGAATCACTATTTTTCTATTTTATGATCACTATTTTGGTATTGAACTTTAACCCCCAGTGGTGATTTTGCAACTGACCATTCCAAAGTGGTACTCTCTTTGTCACCCTTACTTTTGTTTATCTTGTGTCTTTGTACCTGTGCTTTTGTTCATGTTTGGAATGTTTATCTATGGTGCTTGTGTGTTTATTGGTGTTTTCTGCGTTCATCTCGTGTGTGTGCGTGTCTTAGGGTGTGTGATTGTGTGTGTGACATGCTCTTTATCGATGTTTTGGTGGTGGTTGCGTCTTGTATGTGGCTTTGCCTGCTTGACTTTACTACATTTTCATCAATTCTAAAATATTCAACTTTAATCTGAATTTTGATGTTTGTTTGGCTAAACTTTACAATATTACATGTGAAAGTAATTGGGCTTATTGTGTTGATCAATAATGCCTCTTTATTTCAGCAGAGTGAATTTGGTATAACAAGGGAGGCAATTGCAACTTACACCTTTACAATAAACAAAGTGACATCAATTGCCTCACTTTCATTCCAATGCATTACTGGAACTTGAAAAGCAAACATAATAAGTTTAAATATCTTTGTCATAAAATATGTTGCCATGAGAGTGTCCCAAGATACTGGGGGACATAGCAACAGTCAGGAGAGTGGAGGAGATGATAGCTCCAGAAGCTGAGGATGTGGAGAGGGTGAACCTGTTCGACCATGAGGTCGATCAAGGACAAAGACACCTAGGTAGGGTGGTTGACTTTGAATCCATTATAAGAGATTCTCTAGATTTAGATACAGCATGTCAGAAAATGCCTGTACTGCAAGACCAAAGGAAAATTCCTTTATTTTAATTATTAGATTCTGATCAGCCAGAAATAATGAGGAGGTGTGGCAGGGATTTAGAACTCCACATCCCTGAGGCAAAAGTAAAAAATAAGCAAAATGAGTATGTAAATCTGTCTCTTCTCCTTAAAGAAGGGGGATAGAACTTGCAGAGTTGCAGTCTGGGACAGTACTGAGTGTAGATAAAAAGTGGAATCTTGTAACCAAAAACAAGAATGCAACAGAAAAGATTAATTCAACAGAAGAATGGACATATGCCTTTTTAGTATACAGTAGTATTTATCTGAGTGCCCACCCAGAACACACCAAGGATCTGCTCCAGTATATGTTTATTATACGGGAAGGGGCAAACAAATATGGAGGCTATTTTTGGCGCACATATGACAAACAATTTAGGCTGCGTCAGGGATCTGAGTTCAGGTCATGGTCATCGATAAACTCTGATCAATGGCTAAAGTGTTTTTCTGGAGCACCTGCAAGTTTCATGAATAAGGAAACAGCACAATCGGGAATACAAAAATCGTCCCTTCCACCATGCATCGATTTCAACAAAGGTTTCTGTAAATGGGCCCATTGCCACTTCTCACACATGTTCTGCCTGTCATGCCCCTAGACACGGCAGATAGTCACGTAGGTCCTTGAATGAAACCCTTGCATGCAAGTTGCACCTACTCTAGTCAAAACAGACACACCCAAAAATAATCGACAAAATACAAATATAATTCAATAAAAGCAAATTTTATCTTCAATGGTCATTGGTTTTCTCTGCATTACAATGGCCCTAAGTAAGCTACAAACTGTAAAATCTACAATCGGCACTGGTTTCAAATTTGATGATTTTTTTTTTGCTGCTTACTTCCTGTATCGTTCAAATTCTCGCAATAGACGTGAATCTTGCGCAGGTCAATCTACTTCCGTTCCCGCTTGATAACTGGCGAAGAAGCACTTTTTCCATAGCAGTATCTTCAAAAAGCTTAAATAATATTGCCATCGTTGCCATTTCGCATCATCCCAATGTCTGGCCGCAGAAAGGGATAGTCTAAAAAGCAGACTACAACTCCCCACCACGGAAGAAATAAACAAGAGGGCCAGAATGGCCCTGACATCGCTCACCAGGCAATCAGAGGAGAAGATTTTAATTTTTCACTATCTGTTTCTATAGAAAACTAGCCACCCCTGCGGCAAGGCCAATTTTGACCCAAGGGGCATAATTTATACAACTTTTGTAGAGGACCTGAACATGATGCTATGTGTCAAATATGAAAGCTGAGAACCTTCCAGTTTCAGAGAAAAATATATTTCTATAGAAAACAAGGCACCCCTGGGGCGGGGCCAATTTTGACCCCAGGGGCATAATTTATATAACTTTCGTAGAGGACCTGAACATGATGCTATGTGCCAAGTATGAAAGCTGAGAACCTTCTAGTTTCAGAGGAAAATTTTTTCAAAGTTTTCACTATATGTTTCTATTGAAAACTATCCATCCCTCGGGCGGGGCCAATTTTGACCCCAGGGCAATAATTTATATAATTTTTGTAGAGGACCTGAACATGATGCTATGTGCCAAATATGATAGCTGAGAACCTTCCTGTTTCAGAGGAGAGGATTTTCAAAGTTTCACTATATGTTTCTATTGAAAACTGCCCACCCCTGGGGCGGGCCCAATTTTGACCCCAGGGGCATAATTTATATAACTTTTGTAGAGGACCTGAACATAATGCTATGTGCCAAATATGAAAGCTGAGAACCCAGTAGATTAAGAGGAGAAGATTTTCAAAGTTGTCACTATATGTTTCTATTGAAAACTGCCCACCCCTGGGGCCGGGCCAATTTTTACCCCAGGGGCATAATTTATATAACTTTTGTAGAGGACCTGAACATGATGCTATGTGCCAAATATGAAAGCTAATAACCTTCCAGTTTCAGAGAAGATGATATTCAAAGTTTTACTATATATTTCAATAGAAATCAAGGCACCCCTGGGCGGGGCCAATTTTGACCCCAGGGGCATAATTTATATAACTTTTGTAGAGGACCTGAACATGATGCTATGTGCCAAATATAAAAGCTGAGAACCCAGTAGATTCAGAGGAGAAGATTTTCAAAGTTTTCATTATATGTTTCTATTGAAAACTGGCCACCCCTGGGGCGGGGCCAACTTTGACCCCAGGGGCATAATTTATATAACTTTTGTAGAGGACCTGAACATGATACTATGTGCCAAATATGACAGCTGAGAACCTTCCAGTTTCAGAGGAGAAGATATTCAAAGTTTTACTATATATTTCAATAGAAAACAAGGCACCCCCGGGGCGGGGCCAATTTTGACCCCAGGGGCATAATTTATATAACTTTTGTAGAGGACCTACAGATGATGCTATGTACTAAAGATGAAAGCTAAGAATCCTGTAGATTCAGAGGAGAAGATTTTTAAAGTTCAAATTGTTGACGACGGACATCAGGCGATCACAAAAACTCACCCTGAGCACAAAAGTGCTCTGGTGAGCTAAAAACGGTACAGTTAAATCCAGCAGTCAATGCAGTGGTGTCGAGCAAGGAAAGAGAAGCTGGCAAGTCTGTCATAGATTTTGCCTCTGCTATGGTAAATGCGGGCTTGCTACAGGTGAATCAGGATGCTCTGAACGTGCCCAATCTACCTATGGGTACTAATGTTTTGGGACCCACAAACCTGCACATTTTTTTTATATAAGTCGCCTGTCTGTTTGCCAGAGGGTTACGGGTAATAACGAGCTTTTACGTTTATCCCAGGATAACATTGGGGTGCACATTTCGGCATCGCTAAAACAAAAAAATTGCGAGAGCGAATTCGTGAATTTGTCGTTGTTGAAGGATGCGGTGGAGCTGTCAGAGTTTTGTACTGGCTCGCAGCTTCGACTGACGGGCGAGGGAGTCAATGAATCAACCCCTAGGGAGTGTAAAGATAAAACATCAATTTGATAGAGCGGTTGACTGATGCTTTCATCATCTATTGCTCGGTGTACCTGTCCCCTCACCCCAATAAGGTACTTGAGCTGTTGCATTACATGTTCACCATTCGGGAGTGCGCATTTCAAGTGGGTGGGCGGGCCTGGAGTGTTTACGATGAACAATTCAGAATAAGACTCAGTCTTGGGCAACTTTGAATAGTGACCTATGGCTGCAGTGCACACAGGTCCTTGTAGTCCGTCCGAGTCATCCATTATTTATTTGTTCCACTTATTTACATAAAATTGACTATGCCTGTCCACTACATATTTTGATTTGATATTAAAGAAGAAATAAGAAAAGAATAAAATAAATATAGTATCCCCTAGACACTCTTTCCAGTAGATAAATATATAAATACAGTAAAACCTCTCTATAACGACCACTAAATTACATCAAGTATTTTGTGTTAAAGGCAGGTGGATGTTTAAAGCAAGGTGAAAGTAAAATAAACATCCAGTCCTTTTACAGCATAACCAGCAGCCAAATTCCTTGACATTAAGCACCTGTTACCTCGTGTAAAGTCAAAGCCATATTTGCAGTTCAATAAAATGTCAACCAATCTTCATCAAGTCTTGAATAATTTTTCCACTCAAATCAAATTTGTAATGGCATATTATTAACAGAAGTTTTTGCCATGGCAGAAACTGTAGAATTTGATCTATATTATCCCATATAAAGCAAACAGAGCAGACCCTGATCAGACGGATCCTACAGGAGCTGTCTGATCTGGATAAACTCTATCTGAGAAGGAGTAGAACAGTATATCTATGGAGTAAAGGGTTAAAGAACCAAAGAAAGTTGAGCAAATAACCAAATGTAGATACTTTGCATCTACAGCTGAATACACAGATAGACCAATACACACAGGAAATGACGTGGCAATTACCTTGAGTATTCAGACAGACAATCTTAGGCAAAAAGTTCAGACCCGGATTGATCTGAAGGAGCACTTTGTTTGGGTTCTACTTAATTTACTGCTATAGCAGTCTATTTCCAATTTTATGAAAATGGTTCCAAATTGATGTATTTAGCTTTACAAATCCATGGAGATGGGAGACTGGATGTCTATATAGTTAGAGCAATTAGGGTAAATTCCAATTTTTTTTTACTCCTTTAGGTTAACCCTTTCGCCCCATATACAGTTGAACTTCTGGATAACTTGAACAAAATGTTTTGTCCTTCTAAACTCTAAAATCCAGAATTGTTCTTAAATGTATCACTACCGATATCTAGAAACATATATGACAACTAAAATGCAGGTCGAAAGTAAAGCTGAAAGCTCCTATAGAAGCTTTTAGCATTAATTTAGACCTACGTTAAGCTTGAGGTTCAACTGTAATTGCTTTTTCATGCCTTTACAAACAGAGTAGACCCAGATCAGCTGGCTCCTGTAGGAGCCATTTGATCAGGGTCTGTACTACTTATTTATGACATGAAATAGATCTGATTCTACAGTTTTGTTACAGTGAAATATACCCTTGAAAATTTTACAGTATAGAAAATTTGCAAATAAATATCCTTGATGTCATTATTTCTTACATGAATACTGAAGAGGCCATCGGTTAAATAAAATCTAGTCAAAGTCTCGAACTCGTATCCTCTTTTCCAGTTTCTGTTCAGGGAAGAGCTGGGCTTTCATGATAGAGTCCAATTCCTCTAGGGCCATATGGACATGAACTTTGACCCCATCATTTGTCTCTGTAACTGCAACTTGCTTCAGGAGTTGGTAAATGTCCTTTAATACTGAGCCAAGTATCTGGAAAAGTAAAATTTTATGACATCTTCACTGATTAACAAGCTAAGTAATTTTCATCTGCAATAAGAGCCGTGTGCGGTGCCAACACTCGTCTGATTTGGTGCTTGTCTAGCTAAATTAAACATTTTTGATTAATGCGATCTACTACCTATGAAGTTTCATGTTGATACCTCTTATACTTTTCGAATAATGAGCTACATTAAAGTTTTTGCACGCCCACGACGACAACGCCTATGACCCAGTGATCACAATAGCTCGACTTTTCTTCGAAACAGATGAGCTAAAATTTGAAATCAATTTGTAATGTTTGTAAAAAATTTCTTCAATATCTTTTCAAGTACTTTCATATCACAAACCCTGGTAATTTGAGCTTTGGGATAACACAAACTAAAAGTTTCGGTTCTTCCAAAATTAACTATACAGAACTGTTCTAAAATGTATCACTACGCATATCTAGAAACACATGTGACAGCTTAATGCAGGTTGAAAGTAATGCTGAAAACTCCAACAGGAGCTTTCAGCATTACTTTTGACCTGCATTAAGCTATGAACTTGAGAAATTGTTCAGATTAGAAATCGGATGACTGGAACCTCTGTAATCTTGAAGTAATTTGAAAGGTCCCTTGAACCTTGAGATAGCTAAGATCAACAGTATATTGTTTAAATGTAAAAAATGGACTCTGATGAAATGCCGAGTTATTTGGTGTCTTCATCTAGATCAAAACTGTTTGCAGAAACTATCATCAATATCTTACTAGCATTCCATGAATGAAATATGTTTACTTTGTATACTTGGTATCAAGTCATAAGTAATATAGCAAAACAAAGGGAACTAACTCTGATTGATAAAATAGTGGCTGTGCTAAACCAAACTGATGGTCTGCCCAAATAGACTTAGTGCTATGCTGAACATTTCAATTTAAATGTCCCATCCGTGTTTAACCCATTCCCTGTTCTAGGTTTATTCCAAATTTCACTACCTACTGAATATTCATGGAAAGTATAGTAACTAGTAGTTACAACGAAAATTGGAAGGTAGAACACTACATGTAACAATTTTAGAAAGTAAAGAAACAGCTCCATCAAATTCCATTAGCAAACAGGGCAGACCCTGATCAGACGGCTCCTCTAGGAGCTGTCTGATCTGGGTCTACTCTGTTTGCAAATGCGTGAAAACACATTTATATGAGGGAAAGGGTTAACCCTTTACCTGATGAATATTCATACCAGAAATAATAACATCATTAATATTAATATGACTTGGTCTACACTATTTGCAAGGGTACTGAAAGGGGTCTCTTTAGAGTAAATGTTAACCAATTCCCTATAGGCTAAATCTACTGAAAAGGAGCATTTACTATAAAAAAGGAATTTTTAAGAACTGTGTAATTTTGAAACTATTGTAATAAATAGAGCATTTACTCCTTTAGAGCAGAAGATCTATTTTCAAAAAGTGACTTTAACCCTTTCCTCCATAAATATGCCTTTCTACGCATTTGCAAACAGAGTAGACCCAGATCAGACGGCTCCTATAGGTGCCGTCTGATCAAGGTCTGCTCTGTTTGCTTATGATATAATATAGGTATGATTCTACAGTTTGTGCCATGGCTAAGAATTCCAGTGTCCATGTGCTATTATAGCAAATTAATCTAACGAATATTCATGACATCATTATTTCTTGCATCAATATTCATGGAGGAAAGGGTTAACAGAGGTGTCAAAAGGCATCAGCATCTATTAGGGTTGCCACAAACCACAGGAAACAAAATTCCCTCACATAATTTCAAATTTCACACATTACATCGCAAAATTTGGTCATTCTGTCATAATTTCTGTAATAATTTATGAATTTTTAAAATATATGACCTTCATTCTCATGTTTTCAAACTTCCCTGACAATTCCTTGAAATTTTCCTATATTTTAAAATTTCCCTGACAGTTCTCAAAATTCCCTGACAAATTCCTGACCTTGAAAATTTTTCAATTTCCCCAACTTTTCCCCGACGCGTGGCAACCCTGTCTATATTTATTCCAAATTTCAATACCTACTGAATATTCATAGACAAAATAGTTATAATGAAATATGAAAGGTGAAACATTGTAGCCATTTTAGAAAATAAAGAAACAGATTTTTCAAATCCCTCTAGCAAACAGAGCATATCCTGATCAGATGGCTCCTATAGGATCTGATCTAGGTCTACTCTGTTTGTAAATGCGCGAAAATGTGTTTATATATAAAGGAAAGGGTTAAGGAGGTTTAACTGTAACAACAGTCACAATGACTGAGAGTTAACTCCCTGGACACGGATACAAACCTTGAATACATTTTCTCCCATTCCTTGAAGCAGTAGAACAATGGCCTGGCCCGCAGCCTTCCGTACCTGGATGTCAGGATCAGACTTCAACAAACTGCTGCAGCAGTTGAATACCTGCAAATAACATACTACAGTAAAACATGTTTTAAATGAATACTTATTGATATAAACACAGGTGTCTTAAGCAGGTGGTTGTTCAACCATTTACCTCATGAATATTTATGTTAGAAATAATGATGTTATGAATATTAATTAGCTCATTTTGTATAATGAATAAAACATGCTTTTTTATCCATGGCAAAACCTTTTAGAATAAGACCTATATAATTCCATAAGCAAACAGAGCAGACCCTGATCAGATATGAAGAAAAGGGTTAAGAGACTCAAACTTACATGAGCTCCCATAGGAGCCGTCTGATCAGTGTCTGCTGTTTGCTTACAGTATAATATAGATGTTATTCTGCATTTTCTGCCTGTGCTTCACCCTTCCCTTGCTATTCACGTCAATATACCTACCTGTAAATAGTGAAGACCCAGATGAGACAGCTCCTGCAGGAGCTGTCTCATCAGGGTCTGCACTATTTACAAGTTGATTGTGCAACCAGTACACTCCACAGCAGTGATTGCACAGCGCAATACTTGTACACAGTGAAGATATATGTAAATATACAACAGGGCATGGGTAAAGAAGGAGAAATGTACTTTAAAATTCAGCAAGCGAAGGGTTAAACATCCTGTATACACATGCCATTATCAAAATTCAGCTAATAAGTATTACATGAGTATGAAACAGGGAAGAGTTGACCCTTTACTCCATGAATATTCATGAAAGGAATTACAAGAATATTAATTAGATTAATTGTTATAATAGCACATGGATATAAGGAATTTTCGCAATGGAAGAAACATATCTATATCATATCATAAACAAACAGATCTGACCCTGATCAGACGGCTCCTATAGGAGCCGTCTGATCAAAATATGAGTCTACTCTGTTTGCAAAGGTGTTTTATGGAGTGAAGGGTTAATAGACATATACCATACCAAATCTATTGATAATTCATATTGTAAACATGTTGAGTCTCACTTACCTCATGTACAATATTACCCAGTGAGAACCTCAGTAGTTTGCAGATGTCGCCCAGGTTAGATAGACTGCTAGCTCGGACAAAAGCTTCCTCGTCTCTCGCACCAACTAACACAGTATTAATTAGCAAATCACGGTAATGGGGAACTGTCTCTCCTGCAAGGACAAAATGGAGAGGTCTCATTATTCCTTACGCAATAGTTCACAAATTCATATAATGATATATGCATAAATAGATATTTCCTATCCATTCAATCAATACTTACATTCAGTTATAAATATTTGTATAATATGAAATCAGTCCAAAGTATCAAGATTCATATTCATATAACATCACTGAATAAATCTTTAACCATTTTCCATGAATATTCATGTAAGAAATTATTTATGTATGAATATTATCTGGCCTTGTACAATGGCATATGAATAAGGAAATTTTGGTCCTGGTAAAATCTGTTAAATCAGATCTATATGTAAGAAACAATGACATCATCACTATTAATGAAATGAATTATTATAATGGCAAATTAACCCTTTCCCCCATATAAACAGGTTTTTACGAATTTGCAAACAGAGTAGATCCAGATCATTATAAAGCTTCAGCTAATAAATGTTATTATTATTTCTTACATGAATCCTGAACAGTGAAAGGGTTAACACAGGAATTTTTGGCAATGGCAGAAACTTAGAATCAGATTTATGTGGTTCCATAAGCAAACAGAACAGACCCGCACAGATGGACCTTACAGGATCTGTCTGATCTGGGTCTTACTCTGTTTGCACAGGCATAAATTGAATTAACAAATCAATCAATGATGAATCACTGCTGAAACAACTTTGTGTGCCAATTTTGAGATTTATTCCAGACATAACATCTGAAATCAGGCAGTTCTACTACTTCAACTCCATGAATAAAATTAAACATGACAAAAGGAAGGACAACTTTACCAAGGTATCGTGTAGCTTTTACAATTATCTCCCCTAGTTTCATCCTCAGCTCTGTTGATCTTTTCTTTCCCTCTCCTGTACTTAAGTTGGAGAACTGTTCACATATCTTTGGTAGCACAAGTCCTGGGAACACTTCACACATTGCTGACAGTCCGTTAACTGCTGACAGGTACAGGTATGAATCTGGGTGATCTAAATTCTCCTCAAATATTTTCAACACTGCTTGCTTCTTCCCTAACACACTGGGGTCCCTATTTTTCACTAACTTTGTTAACCTAATAAGACCATGGCCTCTAACTGGAATAAGGGGATCACACAGCTCTCTGAAACACATTTCTAGTTCTGAATCTGGTTCAGTATCTTTGCTTAGATCTTCCACTTCATTCCCTGTTGTTTCTGATATCTTGTCCTGTCTGTCTTTATCGGTCTCTGTTACTGTCTCATTTTCTTTTTTGTCAATAATACTTCCTGCCTTCTCAGATTTTTGAATAGATAAATTGGTCAAAGAACTATCAATATCTTCAGTCTTAATGGAGGGTACACATGCACTTGTATCCTTTATTTGAAACTCTGAATGTTGTTGCACATCAGCTTTGGGAAGATCTTTTTCTGCTTCTTTATCTGACTGTTGTATTGATTCCTCTAACATCTCAATTTTAGGCTTTGGAATCACAGTTGTTTGGGTGTTTTTTGTATCAACAGTCCTTTGCTTTTCTTTCCCAACCTTTTTCTTTTCCTCCTTAAGCTACAGGAAAATACAACAGATATATATTAAGAGTGCAAGCATTTTAAAATGGAATCGTATCTAACCCTTTCTAGCATATAAACACCTTTCCACACATTTGAAAACAAGAGTGCCAGTTGGCACAATATACGCCCATCTGGGTCTTGTTCAACATAAACTGGGGTTAAGGTATTTGCTGAACTCAAATTCTAAGCCCAATTTTGCGGCCAAGTTTCAAGGAATACTTTAACAAAAAACCGTAACCAAAAATTTTAAATTAAAATGTGCCATAATTGTGTCTAAATGCTTGACAGAGTTACATTGTATTTACTCTTGCCTACAGATGAAGCTTCTGATGGTGAACAAATGTTTCAAGTTTAAAAGCTTTATCTGAAAGAGTTATGTAAATAAGTGGACTTTAACCAAAACCTTAACCAAAAATTCCAAGCTAAAAGCGTCATACTTATGTCAAAATGTTAGACAGAGTTATGTACTCTTGCCTACAGGTGAAGCTTGTGATGGTGAACAAGTGCTCCAAGTTTAAAAGCTTTATCTCAAAGTGTTATGTAAATAAGTGGACTTTAACCAAAACCTTAACCAAAAATTCTAAGTTAAAAAGGGGCATAATTCGGCCAAAATGCTTGACAGAGTTATGTACTTTTGCCTACAGGTGCAAGTTGTGAAAGTAAACAAGTGTTCCAAGTTTAAAAGCTTTATCTCAAAGGGTTATGTAAATAAATGGACTTAAACAAAGCCTTAACAAAAAATTCTAAGTTAAAAAGGGGCATAATTCGGTCAAAATGCTTGATAGAGTTATTTTCTCTTGCCTACAGGTAAAGGTTGTGACGGTGACCAAGTGTTCCAAGTTTAAAAGCTTTATCTCAAAGGGTTATGTAAATAAATGGACTTTAACAAAGCCTTAACCAAAAATTCTAAGTTAAAAAGGGGCATAATTCGGTCAAAATGCTTGACAGAGTTATTTTATCTCGCCTACAAGTGAAGGTTGTGATGGTGAACAAGTGTTCCAAGTTTCAAAGCTTTATCACAAAGTGTTATGTAAATAAGTGGACTTGTTCCACATAAATTGAGGTTAACATTTTTGCTTAACGCAAAAAGTCCAATTAAGCGACCTTGACCTTGGATAAACGAGCCGGGACTTGGCAGGCTACTGTAGCATGTCTAGATAAACATTGTGGTTAAATTTGGGAAGAATCCACCAAGAGGAACTTGAGTTAGAGATGTTACAGACAGACAGACCGGTTAACATTTTGCTAAATGCAAATTCTAAGTCCAATTGTGTGACCTTGACCTTGGATAAACAAACCGGGACTTGGCAGGCTACTGTAGAATGTCTAGATAAACACTGTGTTAAAATTTGAGAAGAATCCACCAAGCGGAACTTGAGTTAGAGATGTTACAGACGGACAGACAGTGCCATTCCATAATACGTCCCGTTTTTTCAAACGGGTGTATAAAAAGTGGACCCAGATCAGATGGCCCCTAATTGAATCTGATAGATCTCTTTCTTTACTTTCTAAACTGGTTACAATGTTCCATCTCCCATATTCCATTACAGTAAAACGGCAATAATCCGAGGACTGTTGGGAACTGAGAAAATGCCCGGATTACCCATGAATTCATACTTTGTGGATTCAACGTTTTAAATATATAGTACAGTGTATACACATACATGTATTTTTTGCCTACAGAATGCTTAACAGAACAAATTAATATGTTTGCGTATTTCTAGAAAAGTCTCATTCAACCAAACGCGTATTACGAGAGTAAACAATCTTTAGAGAGTATTTCAGACGAATAACACAGTGTTCCGAATATTAATTAATTCAACTTGCCCGGATTTTTCTTATCACGAAACAGTAGGGAGCGAAGCGATGTTGTTTTTTAACATCAAAAACTAAAATGAAATGTCGACGAATGGAAACTTAGGCAAACTAAAATCCATAAGCATGAGGTTAGAAGCTACGACAGTTCTATGTCTAATAGTTTGAAACCAAATTTGGGTTTATTGTGAAGGGTCCGTTGAATGGAGCAAACTAAAGAGAAACTTCGGTCTCGGCTGTGAATGGTGTTTACCGTTATCACTTATATAAGTAAAGAATCGATGCATTATACACAATTATGTGCTCACAATTACTGCCAACATACGTGTATACTGTTGGACCCGATGTTATTCACACATAGTAGCAAACTAACACAGTTGCATCTCTAATGGCTGGGGGCACACGGAGTCGCGAGACATCAACAATGGAGGTGTGATAAATTGATGCTGAAGTGTCCGCGATGCATACTCGGATTAGGCAGGTAAATTAATGAAGCAATTGATTGAAGGGACCGAGAAGCGTGCTCGAAAAATCGGATTATCGAGACTCGGATTACACGGTACATAGTTGTATTGAAATAATAGATTTCATGTCCGGACCATACAAAATCCCTCGGATTAGACCATATACTCGGAAATCGCTCCTCGGATTATCGCCGTTTTACTGTATAACTATTTTGTCTATGAATATTCAGTAGGTTTTAAAACATAGAATAAACACAGCATAGGGAAATTGTTTTTTTTATTCGTCACATATCAATCAATAATTATATCAAAAAGCATTAATTCAGACTAGCGTTTTCTGACAAGATTTTCAATTTTTATTGTTTTTTTATGTGGTACCCATTGAAACTACGGTTCTGGAATAATGTACTAATTTCCTCTACTACCTTTCCTCGCCTTTACAAACAGAGCAGACCCAAATCAGATGGTTCCTGTAGGACTAGGGTAGACAGTATTCTACAGTTTCTGCCATGCCCAAGAATTTCTGGGCTCATTGTGCCATAATAAAACTTAATCTAATTATTAATCATTATGCTATTATTTCTTACATTAATATTCATGGAGTAAAGGATTGGAAATGGTTACCCATCTATTAAGTGGCAAACCTAGTTTTCACTCATTATTAAACTTACTCACCTTCTTTGTCATGTTGCCAAAATCCTTTCCCATGGTTTTGGTCACCTCTGACCACACAGCACCATGTGTTGCTATGGCAATCCTGATGTCTGTCGCCATCTCCTGTACTGAAGTGTCTGGGTGATTTTCCCCGATCTCAAGCAGCAAGGGAAGTAACTCCTCCATCTGGTTTCTGTCTCTTTCAGTTAGCTGAGAAAAAGCAAGCAAATCTAACAAATGTCCAATAAAACCCCTCTTAAAGGGAATTCTAGTTGAGAAGAATCTGGATACTTTTAGGCAGGTGGCTGCTTAATGCAGGATGAAAGTCATGCAGAAATCTTCTAGCAGAGCTTTCTGCATGACTTTTACCCTGCATTAAGCTGCATGTCTCCAAGACCAATATTTATACTAAATTGAATGTCTGGATTAGCGAGGTTTTACTGTATCAACAGCTGATAAGGCTATTTAACTTTGTTGACCAAGACTGGTGTAGTGTCATACCTCTTCACCTGATGAATATTCATGTAACCTTCTAATCCAGACCTAAAAATAGTATCAAAACTAGTTTTTCAGACAGGTGGCAGCTTAATGCAGGTTGAAAGCCATGCAGGAAGCGCCCAAAAGATATAAATTGAAGCTTATTGGCATGGCAGACAGATAATCGGATGTACAGTAAAATACCTTAAGCAACCATCAAAAAGATGTCTAATTAAGTATCTGTAAGGCAGGTGGTAGCTTAATGCAGGTCAAAAGTAATGCAAAAATTTCCAGTAGGAGCTTTCTGCATTACTTTTGCACTGCATTAAGCAATCACATGCTTTTTACGAGTATTGTGTCCACTCAATATAAGGTCGCTTAAGACAGGCTCCACTGTATAACATATAGACATTGTTCAGACAGATCCTATAGGAGACCTGGTCAGACACACCTATCTCATCTGGGGTCTAATCTGTTTGCAAAGGCATAAACATATGGTAACATGAGTGAGTGAGTTGGGTTTTACGTCCGACCAACAGTATTTCAGTCATTTGCAGACTGTACCCGCATGAGACAAGTTATAGTGCTGCCTCACTGGAATACCCCTGCCGCAGGTACATGGCAAGGGCACCCCACCCAGTCACATTATCCTGACACCGGGCCGACCAGTCCTAGAACTACACCTTTTAATGTCGAGCGTAGACAAGGGATCTACTAGTACCAACTTTTATCGACTTTTGGTCTGTCGCGGCCGGGGATCGAACCCACGACCTTCCGTACCGCAGGCGGACGCTCTACCACTGAGCCACGCGGCCAGTATATGGTAACATGAAGTAAAGCTATAAGCAAGCTACCACTGAAAACAGTGCAAACTCTAGATCAGAAGCTGGATTTTTAATGCTTATTCAGATCTAGGTCTGAACTGTTTGTACTGTTCAGATCAATTTGATTGTCATTTACCTGTGCTGCCCATTATATTAAAATAATATTGATGCACATGCAATAAATATACATAGTAAACTTCTAAAATAAAAAATGTGCCCGAGCTTTTTACATGTATCTGTAATTGAAACCAATTCATAGATAGTTCTACATTAATAAATTCATATTTATCGTAAACACATACCACACTCTTTCCAAGAATCTATAATCCACAGTATGACAAACCTACCTTGAAAGCTCCAGTCAGCACAGCGGTCAGTAGTCCCATTGCCATGGTCAGTGTCTCGCTCTCAAACACCTCCAACACCAGGTCCTCTGTGGCCTTGCAAACCTGCACACCCCGCTCTAATGTAGCCTGAATAAACAAAACCCTATATAGACCAGGCTGTTGATAGGAGGAGTATTTACTCCGTGAATATGCATGTAAGAATTCACATACTATTATTAATTACCGGTAGATTAATTTTTATAATGAACAAAGCAATTTTTTGCTTTGACAATAAATGTAGAATCAGATCTATGTCATATCATGAGCAAATAGAGCAGACACTGATCAGATGGCTCCTACTGGACCCATCTGATCTGGGTCTACTCTGTTTGCAAAGGCGAAAAAAAATCAGACACTTAAATACACATATGAAGTAAAGGGTTAAGGTAAATGTATTTTCTGTTTTCTCTACAACACACTATCTTGCTGGTGATAAATACAATTTTCTCACAAGTGTGATTCTTATAAGTACCAGTATAGAAGGATTTGGCTGTCAGAGAAATAAAATATGAGGATAGATTAATATTATTGATTCCTTTCGATGCCTCTGTACAACTCACTTTTTGAAACCATTGTGATAAATAGAGCAAATGCTTTATCAGAATGGTTTCAAACCTACACGCTCTAACATTTTCCGTTTTTTTGGTCAACATTTCTTTTCAGTAAATTTATTCAATAAGGCTGGGTCTATAAACAGCCTATTAGGGAATGGGTTAACTTGATGAATATTCATACATGGGAAACATGAGTACAAATGTCTAACTTTTAAACACTATGGACCAATTTATGATGACCTTTGCAAACAGTTTGGATTGAAATGCATTGCCAGTTTTGACAATTTTTTTTAAAAGTTCTGAAAGAAAAATATATTTCTAGACTGAAGCTGATGACGAGTTAAGCAGATAAAAGATATGTAGTGTTGAAAGTGTTAATTTGTATTAAACATATTTCATATTTGAAGTAGTATATATAAAGTTTAAACCTTAACAAACTCTAGTGTTTGCTTAGCACTTCTGATGCAGGTAGGTCCAAGTTCCTCACAGACAGATGCCAGCACATTCAGCAGTTTTAACTTTCTGTAGAACTGATCAACAGCAGACTGGTTCTGCCTCTCAACGTCAAGAAGTGATTGACTGTCTGTAGATTTATTACCAGGCTGTGACTTGCAAGCCTCTGAGCCACCCTGAGCCTCAGTCTGTATGAAGTTTGTCAACTCCTGTAACATGGGAAGAGAAGATCAACACAATTTTGTGAAGAATTGTCATACAAATAACAATGTAACTCAACTGGCAAACATGTTGGATTCAGATATCTGTTTCAACTACAGTATAACCTGGGTTATCCGGCACCTGCCTTTACCAACAACCTGATATATCCGACATCAATTCATGGTTCCAAAATGTCCTTTTTTATTCTATGCTTAAAACCTGTTTTTAACGGAACCTGCCATATCTGTTATCCAACACTATTTGGTTTTCCCAATGTGATACATTGATAAAAGTTCATAGAGCAAACAAGTAGTTTTTATTACATTTTCTGACACAAATACTCTTCATTTGTGCTTAAATAACCGAAATCTTTCTTAAAAGCATATGTGTGTAAGTGTCAGGACTGTCTCTAGACTCGACACGAAGCCTTCGTATACTTTCAAAATTATTTGGGTTATTCAAACACATGTCTTATTCCCAGCACTTCGAATAACTGGGACTCAACTGTATTCAGATCTTAACTAGAATTGTTTTTTATACAAAAACTGATGTCTCCCCTAGTGTGTGGACCAAATTTTCCAAAGTCCAATAACTCTGCAGAAAATCACAGAACCGGAAAAGGAATAAACTATGCACAACTAGGCATGGTGCTGATAAATCCTATGAAGTTTCATTAAAATCCAATAACAGATTTTTGGGGAAACCCCACGGACAAAATTTTCCATGTAAAAATTTCAAAGTCTCATAACTGCAGAAAATCATCAAACCGGAAAGGAATAAGATATGCACAACTAGGCATAATGCTAATCAATCCTATGAAATTTAATGAATATCCAATTAAAGGTTTTGGAGATACCCTGCAAACAAAATTTCCATGTAAAAATTTCAAAGTCCCATAACTATGCAGAAAATGGGAGAGAATAACTCCAATATTATTGAAGCCAGAGTTATGATACTTGTGCATAACACTTCCTTCCATCATGCTCTTTCCATACATGAAATGTCATTCCAATAGCATCAGTAGAGCAGGAGTTATTGATCGGAAAAGAAAATGTAACAAAGGGCAATAACTCCAAAAGTATTGAGGCTAGAGTTATGGCCCTTATACATGACACTTCCTCTCATCATGCTCTGTCAATGTATGAAGTTTCAATCAAATGGCATTAGCCATGTAGGAGTTATCATCCGGACAAGAAAGTGTGAATAATTGACCTTGAATTGTAAACATGACTGAATTGTGACCTTGACCTTTAAAGAATGTGCCTGAATCCTGCTGTCTGCACATCGCCTTGTTATGGAGAACATTTGTGCCACAACATTTTGAAATCCTCCCAAGGTTTTAAGAGATATGGAGCGGATACGAAGGGTGTGGCTAAAAACATTTGACCTTGAATTGTGACCTTGACCTTTGACCCGGGTGCCTCAATTGAACACTGCACATCGTCTTGTTGAGTCAAACATTTTTGCCAAGCATATTGAAATCCCTCCATATTTGTGAGAGATATGGAGCGGACACGAGTGTGACAGACAGATGGACGTACAAACGGACGGACAACTCGACCAAAAACAATATGTCTCCCCATTATAAATGGGGGAGACATAATTCAGGAAGGAAATAATGGTGACACACAAAGGAGCCTTCTGCATGAATTCTGTTCTGCATTAACTCTTTACTAAATGGCTTTTTAATGCCTTTGCAAACAGAGTAGACCCAGATCAGGTGGCACCTGTATTCACACATCAAACTGCTGCAGAAACATCAGTTTGATCAGGATCTACAATATTTCTCCATTAGTGTTATCTAAAGTTAACAAAAATGTGCTGAATTAGGTTTAAAACAAGTGGAGATTGGGTACCTAAATGTTTAGTGTAAACACTAAGTGGGTACCTAAATGTTTAGTGTAAACACTGTAGGTAACTCACATTAAGTATGTACAAAGCAAAATCTCCAGACACGTAGCAATAGCTTAACCCATTACCTCATAGGCTAATTTTAGACTCAACCTCTTTGAATAAATCTACTGAAAAGGAGCATTTACTAGAAAAAAGATTTTTTTTAGAATTGGGTTGTTTTGAAATCATTGTGATAAATAGGGAATTTGCTCCTATGAAGCAAATGCTCTATCCATCACATTGGTTTCAAAAAGTGACTTTACAGAGGCATAAAAAGGCATCAATATGATGGAATGGGTTAAAA
The DNA here is from genome assembly GCA_963576725.1 of Azorinus chamasolen. Lineage (NCBI taxonomy): Eukaryota > Metazoa > Mollusca > Bivalvia > Cardiida > Solecurtidae > Azorinus > Azorinus chamasolen. The sequence goes on along the minus strand of OY755238.1, from coordinate 95,196,433 downwards.
TCTTCTGCAGATGGACAACACAAGAGGTAGATATAAAGCAGTTGCCAGTGCGGACCTAGATCAAATTGCTCCTCAAGCAGAAATTTGATCAGGGTCTACACTGTTTACTTATCCATTTGTTTTATCTAAAGCTATAAACAAGAGTGTGTTTATGAAACACTTATGCCCCCGACCTTTGACCCTGAAAGATGACCTTGACCTTTGACCCATGGACCAGGGAGTTAAACCCAACATATCGTCTTTGTGTGCTGAATATTCGTGCCATGTTATTTTGAAATCCATTCAGATAAAAATGTTATAGAAGAGACACGAAATTTCGGATTGACGGATGGATGGAAGGACAGACTGACAGACGGAAGGACGGACAATGCGATTACTATATGCCCGCCGTTTGGGAGTGGGGTGGGGGTGAGGGGTGGAGGGGGCATAAAAATGAAAAATTGTAACTTACATTGAGCATGAACACCACAAACTCCCCAGACACATCACTTTGGCTCAAGTCCTTCAGCAGCTTGACAACACACTCCACAATCACTTCTTCTTTTGTTTCAGAGTCACTGAAAAAGTTGCTTTAACCCTTAACATACTGAAATAATTATGTCTGCCAAAACTCTGATTTGTGTCAATTTATACTTTAATACTTCTGATTTGTATGAACGTTTGAAAAACTGTTGATCGACTCGATTCGACTGTCAAAGAGCTTGCATCCAGATGAGACGACGAGAAACTCATCAAGATCCAAGCTGTTTGCAAATGCGATTCAGGTATGCCACTTAAAAATATCTAATTACGCCTTTTCACACATTTGTTAACAGAGTAGACCAAGATGAGATGGCTCCTATAGGAGCCATTTCATCAAGGTCTGCTATTTTTGCTTTTGAAGTAATAAAGACCTAATTCTTCAGCCTTTGTCAACTCAAAAGATTCCCTCATTTCTTACATGCATATTCAATAGGGAAAGGGTTAACTCTGTTTCAAGCTACATACAATGACAAATTCAGAATTGAACTACATCACAGGTGTTTGCTGTTGTTAATAACAACTTAATCAACTGAGGAGAATCTTTGGATAAAATGGGCATTTGGACATTTGCAAGATCCAGTTCGAGATCATCTATCCAATTGGAATGGTAAGACTAATCTAAATCTACATTGTAGGCCCTGTGTCAGAAGCAATAACATCTTGTCCATGTTTCAATGTGACAGCTGATTAGAGCCTACACACCTCTCAAGTGACAACAATAATTTAAATTTAACTTAATTTTCTGACCATTGTTTTGTTTTGCTAGCTTTTACCTTTTCCCAGATTTCACAACCATCACACCACCTGAAGAACCATTTGCAAATGTCAGATCCTGGTGCATTCTGGGTATTTCTTTGGCCAATTCTGATTGGCTGCTCTGGAAAGTCATTAGCTGCAGAAAGGCCAATGCAACAGGAAGGTCGCTCTCTCTGAGAAATGCCACAAGTATCTCCTGAACAGATGACCTGTGGTAATGAGAAAAGCAGTGAGAAGAATTAAGACAGACTAGGACATTTCTAACTTCATCTTTAAAGAAATAACCTTTGACATGTAATGACATAATGAATATTTATTAGCTGAATTTTCATAATGGCATATGAACTAAGGAGTTTTGTCCAAGGCAGAAACTACAGAATTAGATCTATATAATTCCATAAGCAAACCGAGCATACTCTGTTCTAATGATTCTTTCCCATTTTCTGATATGAATTTAAGTAAAAAGTAGAATTTAAGATATGACTTTCTGAACTATACTAAATATGTGTAACTGTAAGACAGTTGAAAAGCCAATCATCCTACCATGCTGTTTATAATCAACCCTTTGCTCCATAAATACACCTTTCTACATCTTTGCAAACAGAGTAGACCCAGATCAGACGGCTCCTACAGGAGCTGTCTGATCAGGGTCTGCTCTGTTTGCTTAATATGAAATAATATAGATCTGATTCTCCAGTTTCTGATTTGAACAAAAATAATGTGTTAATATGTCAGTTTAAAACTAGATCTAGTTACTATTCATGATGTCATCATTTTATCGTAAATATTCATGGAGTAAAGCTTTAAGTGCTACCCATATATAGCAAGCCAGTGTACTTTGACAACTTGGATGCAAATGAGCTGATTTTTTATAATGATATATGAACACAGGATTTTGTACCATGGCACAAACTGAATTAGCAGACCTACATGATTCCATATGAAGAAAAATTGAGCAAACCCTGATCAGAAGGCCCTATAGTAGCCATCTGATCTGGGCCCGAGGTTTTAAAACTTTTTGCTTTCAAGAGTCTTTGATCATTCTCAATTATCTCATTTGTCAGATTTTGATCATGCTTAAAATCTGACCACTGAGATACATGAGAATGAGACTCAGATCCAGAAGTTTTATAACTTCAGACCCAGGTCTGCTGTTTGAAAATGGTGTAAAGGATTGAGTATAACACTTGTGAAAATAATGCTTCTATACAGTATTTAAACAATGTTTTCACAGACCTAAGAGCTGACACCCCAGACTTCGTGAAGACAAGCAGCTGGAACAGCACCAGAACCACAGGCTGTATGTTGGTAATAAGACCTGGGTTGTCTGGGACACCACATACAAACACCTGAAATTTGAGAGTGATGGAATCATAAATTTATTTCAATAGACAAGAGTTTCAAAGGAACACAGACAATAGTATTTAACCCATTCCCTCATAGGCTATTTTTAGATCCAACCACTTTGAATAAATCTACTGAAAAGGAGCATTAACTAGAGAAAAGGAATTTTTTTTTTTTAGAATTTTGTAGTTTGAAACCATTGTGATAAATAGGGCATTTGCTCCTGCAGGAGCAAATGCTCTATTTATCACAACGGTTTCAACAGATGACTTTTACAGAGGCGTAGAAAAGCGTATTTATGGAGGAAAGGGTTAAGGAGCACATGTATCATTTTTGCTGAAAGCCTCATAGATGTCAGACAGAAATTGTGATAAAAAAGGACACAATCTGACAGAGAGACAGGTGACGTAAAAACTGATATTAAAACTACATGTTTTTTTTTTTTCTTCTTACATGATAATGACCGAGTACATCAATTCTGTTCAAATTCTTAAAATAAAATTTCTCTCATTCCTTTGAAAAAATGTGGTCAGAGTGACAAAGAGTTTTAGACTCGGATGAGATCCAAACTATTTGCATAGGTAATTATGGTTTCACTGCTAGTCTGCAATGAGTTACCTATGCATTTTTATTAGCTGAATTTCTATAATGACATATGCACACAGGTTTCTTTGGTTTTGGTAGAAACTGTAGAGTCAGATCTATTATACATGTAATTTCATAAGTAAACAGAGCAGACACTGATCAGATTGCTCCTATAGAAGCCGTTTGATCTGGGTCTTCTCTGTTTGCAAAGGCATAAAAAGTACATGTATTTGTATGAGGGAATTTCAGGGAAAGGGTTACTATTAACCAGTCTTTGAATAGCTAGGGCAAAAAACTTTGATATTTTTCAAACCTTATGGCAGTCCTCAACACAGCAACTTAGGTCAGCCTCCTTGACAACAACAGCACTACCGCTTGGTATCTCTGTGAATCGTAAAGATAGGTAGGAAGGTTTACCAGGACAGTAATAACAGTTGTGAAATCAATTTTACTAGAACATTGGGAAAGGTAGATAACTAGTTTACCAACCATATATTCAGTATTGGCTCATGTTTGAAAATGGCTACAGACACAGACTATCCATCAACCCTGTCCTTCATCTAGACATATGCCTTTTAACACATTTGTATAATAGAGCTGACTCTAATGTTTCTACAAATACCGAAACATCATGAGAAAATATGCCTTTATAAAAAATAAGCTAAGAAATATTCATGATGTCATTATTTCTTAGATGAATATTAAAATGGAAAATGGTTAATAACTGATAATGTAAACATTTTATCCTTATTCAAACAGTGTAACTTTATGTACCCTTTCAATACTGAAAGGAATAGCCCATCAGTCTTTAACTGTAAAGTCCACTAAGTATGAAAGACATAACCCTTTACTTAACCCTTCGCTTGCTGAATTTTAAAACACATTTCTCCTTCTTTACCCATGCCCTGTTGTATAATTACATATATGTCTTCACTGTGTGCACGTATTTCGCTGTGCAATCGCTGATGTGGAGTGCATTGGTTGTACAATCAACTTGTAAATAGTGAAGACCCTGATGAGACAGCTCCTGCAGGAGCTGTCTCATCTGGGTCTTCACTATTAACAGGTAGGAATATTGACGTGAATAGCAAGCGAAGGGTTAATATAAACACCTTTTCACACCTTTGCAAACAGATGAGACCTAGATCAGACAGCTCCTGTAAGAACTGTCAGATCAGGGTCTGCTCTGTTTGCTTATTAAATTTTCTCACATAACTTCCTTTATCTCCGGGTTAGAACAATGGGTTAAGATTCTCTTATCAGTAATACGTGTAAGAACACTTTAGAATATGTATGACATCATATATGACGTCAAACAGGGGGAAAACCAATGTTTGTATGTCATTAAAAGGGCAAAAATAGATCTAGATCCACACTGTTTGGTTATGTGAGAAAAAGGAATCTCATGCTCGTTGTCTTTTAAGATCACTTGTGCCTAAACTCACCCAGAAATTGTTATTAAGCTCGCCAAAGGCTAGCTTAATAACATTTTCTGAGGATCTTAACCCTTTGCTTGCTATTCACGTCAATATACCTACCTGTAAATAGTGAAGACCCAGATGAGACAGCTCCGGCAGGAGCTGTCTCATCAGGGTCTGCACTATTTAAAAGTTGATTGTGTAACTAGTGCACACCACAGCAGTGATTGCACAGCGAAATATTTGTACATAGTGAAGATACATGTAATTATGGCATGGGTAAAGTAGGAGAAATGTATTTTAAAATTCAGCAAGCGAAGGGTTAAAAGACAACTCGCAACAGATCCTCCATATAACAGACTTTAATCTATAGTTTCTACAAATACCAAAACATAATGAGTACATATGCCATTATAAAAGTCTAGCTAATAAATATTTATGTCATTATTTCTTACATGAATATTCAACACGGAAAGGGTTAAATTTGCTAGAGGATGTTGAATGACAAACAGTGCAGACCCTGATCAGTGTTTTACCTATTCCCTAAAACAAGGTAGTTTGTTATTGAAATGCATAACTCATTGTAAAGTCACCTCAAAGGATTTTATGAGCCTAAAAAACCAACCTAACATTCTTTGTGTGATTCCTCATGCACTTTGATGAAAAAAATGTGCTAATTTTAAAGAATTCGCATGAATCGTGCAGCCATGCTACAATGGTGATTTTTTACCTGTTATTTCTACACAAGTTAGCAGTGGGCTAAGAAGAGGAAAGATGATGTATTTCCTAGCCAGTTGTATCTGCTGAGTAGCCATGTTGGATACTGTACTGCAGGCAACACGAAGGAATTCACGGCCAAGTTGCTTGTCCTTAATTCGAAGAAGTTCTAATATCTGAAAGAGGAGGTTTATACATCTTGCAGTACTCTAAATACCCTAATTATACTAGACATTTTCCAGCAAATACGGTAGTGTAGACCAAGATGCTCCTGATAGGGCAGTTTGGTCAGGGTTTTTTTTTTTTTTTATCCGATTTTAAATCGTTTTAACAGTATTTCAGTCATAGCACGATGTCCAGCTAATTACAGGTGGCGGAAGACCCAAGAGGCTTTTCTGTGCACAGAACGAGTTGCATTGTTTCGTGCACAAAAGAACGTCTAAGTAGATTACAGGGTTGCCACAAACCAGAGGAAACAAAATTCCCTGACAATTCCCTGACATTTCCTGGACATAATTTCAAATTCCCCTGACACATTTCATCGCGAAATTTGGTCTTTCTGTCATAAATTCTGTAATACGTAATGGAATTTTTAAAATACATGTATATAACATTCATTCTCATGTTTTCAAAATTCCCTGACAATTCCCTGACATTTGCCTATATTTTCAAAATCCTCTGACAGTTCTCAAAATTCCCTGACAATTCCCTGACCTTGAATTTTTTTTAATTTCCCAGACTTTTCCCTGACACGTGGCAACCCTGTAGAACCATGATCAGAGTCTTTTCTATTTGTTACTTTATTGTTTTTCATTTAAAATTAGAAATCTAATGGGTGTTGAACTGACATAACCAGATTTAATGAGTAAACTGAGAAGACTGAATGTCCTAAAATTAGGTCAATACAAATTCAAGAAACAGTACCAAACAGGTTGGATTCTGATGAGATAATGAGCTGCTCAGTGTGTCATCTGTAGCCAAACTGTGTGCATAGGTGATGATAAATCCACATGTCATGGGCAAAGATTTAACCTTTTCCCTGTTTTATGTTTATTCCAAATTTCAATACCTGCTGAATATTCATGGACAAAATATATATGAAATGATATATGGAAGGTGGAACACTGTAGCCATTTTAGAAAGTAAAGAAACAGAATTATCAAATTACAGTAGCAAACAGAGTAGACCCTGATCAGACGGCTCCTATAAGAGCCATCTGATCCGGGTCTACTGTTTGCAAATGCATGAACAAGCGTTTATAAATAAGAAAAGGTTAATTTGTATTGTGGTTTAGTACCTGTGACCCAACTTTCTGGAAATATGCTTCTGCGGACTGGGACTGCCTTGGACAGTGGGCAATAACTTTGGCAACTGCGTCACATTTCCTCCAATCTGATGCTGCTGTCATCCCTTTTAAAAAAAAACAACCATGTATGCGTCAAATTTGCCAAGCAGCGAGGACCAATAATTTCAACATTTTGAAAACATGAAAATAGAAAGCTACCAATTTAAAAATGAAGAATTTACCCATTTCTTTAATATAAATGCCTTGTCACACATTTCCTATAGGAGCCATCTGATCAGGGTCTGCTCTGTTTGCTTTTGACGTAATACAGATCTAGTTCTACAGAGATGCAGTTTTACAGTTTTTATCAAAACAAACTATTCCCATGATAGCCCTGGTGGGGGTCACAGGGGGCGAAGCCCCCTGCCGAAAATGAAAAAATAGGGCTTTAACGGTCAATTGGATAGCTCTCCCTGAGCTATCCTGGCTCAAAATTTAAAACTTAAAAACACACAAAAAAACCTGCACTGTACTAAATACCATTTTATTACAAGAGCTGGTGTTGAAGACAAAAACATAACTTCATAATGTTAATCCACTTTCACAACTTCTGTGGAGGCAAACTGGTCTAGCACAACTTTTCCTTCTTTCTCATCAAAGTAATTATAAATAACTGTTGGTACAAAATGTATGTTTTTGTTATTGTTGCTTGATCAAGGTTTAGCAAAACTGGTGTTTTCTTCAGCTTCTGTACTGTTTTCCTAGTCATAGTTTCACCAAGTCTATGAGGCTGAAGTGCAAACCATACTCAGGTTCTGTAAAGCCTTGATGTCCTTCGCAAGTTCTTTGGCTAAGTCAATCAGGACCTGTACCATGGACAGAGGTAGATTCCTCTCAGCAATGACACCAAGAACCATTGCCTGAAAACAGAATAGTGAAAGGAATTACTAATATGTAACTGTTTGTACAAGACAAACATCAGTTTGATGTTTCAACTTCTGCTCATGAACTAGTTTTTAACCCTTCACTCTATAAATACTCCTTTGCAAACTGAGAAGGCCTGTAGGAGCAGTCTGATTTTGATCTGCTCTATTTGCTTATAAATAAAATCATATACAACAAATAATAATTCTTAAGTCTGCCATTGCCAACAATTATTGTATTCATGTGGCATAATGTAAATTAATCTAATTATACTTCATGGTGTCTTTATTTCTGATATGAATATCGCCGTTGACAAATCACGGATTTTCACGGAAATAACGGAAATCACGGATATTTTCTATATTTTTTAACATATCGTCCATATTTATCTATGACTATCTGCCACTCTCCACTTGTCCGTAAAGAACCAGACATGATTTCCGTGATTTGTCCGTGAAAATAAAGAGTTCATCCGTGAAATGTCCGTGATTGATCGGACATGGTTTCCGTAATAAAAAGAAATGACTGGTAGTTTAAAATATTTAATTTCTACACTGTAAGCATTTTATTGTTCTAGATTTTCGGATTTGGCGTTCAGACAGTTTGATTTCTTGACATGCAGGATGAAACCATAATTGGCATAGAGTACATAGGAACATGAATCCTTCGTCAGGCATTCTGCATGTACAATGTACAGGAAAGCTGTGTGCCTGTGTATAGTCGGAAGTTCTGTTTACTTTAGACTGTGGGAATTCTGTCATGTAGGCTTCCTCTATGCATTTCAGTAAGTGTGGACGCATTTTTTCATTGTCATACTGAATATTTACAGGATCGCTTCCGTAAGCCAAAGAGACAGCAAATGCAATTGCATATAATCCACAATCGTTTGAATTTGGTTGGACATCATTGTTCATTATGCGAATATGTATTGTATCGTCTGGGGTCATGATAATGTTTGCAATGCTACGTTCTACACTTGTGGAAACTCTCGTGGTGTAACCGCTGTCATACATTCTCACGGAGGGACATCTGCCATCACTATAGTTTGCTACCGTCATCCAATGTAGACCTCCGTCTTTGGGATGGGTGTTTAAGATTTGAATAGAGAAGTCAGACACTGGTTTAAAACACGGCTTTTGAGCATAACAGCAGGACTGGAACCCGTCTATCATAGGAAACTGTTTATGCAACAGAAGTTGTACACAATCAATGGCAGAATCATCTATCCAGCCGTTGTCAAAGGTGCCTTTTATTCTAGCTAAAGCCTCTGTTGAAAGGTTTGTTCCCGTAGACTCTATGCTTTTTCTGACATCGGAAATATTCAGAACCACTGGCACTGAGCTGGGTAAGTCTGACAATGGCAATTCTGTCACTTCGATGCTGATGTCGTTATTATCCGTGATATCGTCCGTGATTTCGGGTCCTTTAGCTTTGTCCGTGATTTTGTCCGTGATTTCGTTGTCTTTTGGTTTTTCCGTGATTTCGTCCGTGACTAAGCCTTTGGGTTTTTCCGTGATTTCGTCCGTGTTTTCGTCCGTGATTTCAACGTCCCCTTTCCGGGGCTGTTTACGTCCCGGTTTTTTCTTACCTCTGGCTGCTTTACGCAGTAATGTTAAGTTGATGTTTTTTGGATTACTGTCTGTGTTCATTCGTAATGCAAGCTTGACAGCCAATATATGGCAGCAAGCACTGTTTGGCAACGGACAAGAACATTTTTCTGTTGGGAACATTTCAACAGTGTACACTTTCTCTGAAGCACCCATCAGAACAAAGCAGCCAAGTTTTGGAACAAAGACCATCCTTTCAGATTCAATAATTTCTTTAGCCTTAGCGATGTTTGTATGGTCTGTCTTTTCTCCAGATTCTTTTAATTCATCTGACTTACCTGTCATAAAATCTCCTGTTTTGATGGCAGTCACGATGTTTTTAAAGCTACTGACAGACGAGGTGCAATAATTGATTTCTTCTAAAGGAATTTTCATTCCTATGAATTCATCTCTTAATGTGTAGTTTCCTAATCCTGCCCGTCCCCTTTTTATTTCGGAAAGATAAAACTGTTGTAGGAAGCGGAAGGATAATACTACTGAATCTTTTGGGCCCTCTTTCCAATTGTTTAAGTCTTTGATAAGCCAGTTGAACCCTTCGCTCTGGTTTGTTGTGACGCCAGAATATTTGTCCACTTTGGTGTACTTAGAAATATAACAAGATGCAAACCTGTCAAGTTTTGGGTAAATGTTCTTCTCGAAGTAACTTTTCATCCTTTCGGTCCAGTACTTCTGGCTTTCTTCTATTAAGCTGTCAAGATCTTTGGTAGTTTCAGCTCTGAGAATTGAATAAATCGAATCTGCAAATTCGAGAGCTTCCTGCAGCCTGCTTGTGTCCACCAGAGGCATAAATGTACCTTTCCGCATCCTTTTTTAGATGTCTCCAACATCCCACAACTTTCAATGTTGTTTCAGCTTCTGCTGCATTGACTATTGCTATTTCCATATCTGTAGCAAGCGGGACATTCTTCAAATTGCTCTTACAGGCATCTCTTAACCTCTGAAAAAGGACTTGATGATGACTTTGAAATTTCCTTTCATGGATAAGGAACAACGCTGGTATCACCGGACTTTCGTAAAAAATAGAGTACTTGAATAAAAGTACGGAAACATAGAAGTCGCCCATTGAAAATGTCGTATCATAGCTAAGAAGCTGCTCTTCCTTTGGTAGGATCTGTAGCAAGACATTCAAATTGTCCAAAATTTCTGGCATACCTGCGAGACATACGAGGTCTGGGAATGTGGCGATATAGTGAATGAAATCCTCCTCGTACGCTAAGGCCTGCTAAATTGTCGGGTCGGTAGACATATACTTCGCCTCCTTTTGGTCGGAACGGAACCTGTTTATTGCAGGAATGGTAGATAAACAGGTGATCCACATCCCCAATTGACAGCGGAGATTGCCTATTGTTTGAAATAGGATCTTCCTTGTCTGGATGGTTAATGTCCATTTATTTTAATTCCATTTTATTTCGATAAGCGCGAAGTGTATTTCCCGCCATTATTACGTTGCTAAGACGCCCACTTAACAACGACGTCATGTCACGCCGTGTTAATATTACAACGCACCGTAACACCATTTCCGTATTGTTGAAACATCGGGGTGACGTTCCGTGAAGTAATCCGTAATGATCCGTGATTTGATCCGTAATTATCCGTATTTTTCCGTGATTTGTACAAGTTAGTACAAAAATCATCCGTGATTTGTCATAATTTCCGTAAAAAATCCGACTTTTGTTATATTTATAAAGTGTATTCCGTGATCCGTGATTTCCGTGAAAATCCGTGATTTGTTAACCTCCTATGAATATTCATAAAAAAAATAGTGAAGTACAAAAGAATGCTCTTGCAATATTCTCCAGTCTTTTTGAAGTAACCAGAAATTCCAGCATAAAAAAACAAATTTCCGTGCACATGAAGATGCAATCATAAACATATCGATCTTAAGTATGGCAAAATGTTGCATAAATGTAGAGAAAAATAGAGAAAATATGGCCCTCGGGTTCATCATCATGGATAGAATACTCTGGCTCAGTATGATTTAAAGTCTGGAAAAAGTGCCAACATGAATCTTCTACTGTTATTGCTTTTTTTTAATTTTTCTTATTGTAATTTATTTCCTGTCATCACTGTCATTGAAATATTTTACTAATAGTTGACATGCACCTTCTCATAAAATTCAGGAACCAGCTGCAGGTTAGTTATTCATAATCATCATTGAAAATCAATCACATATTTTAAACACTTTTTTGCTCCTACCTGTGCATTTGCTGTTCTGTCTTCAAGTAATACTACAGGAACAGGTGTTTCACATTCTTTTGGCTTTGATACGTTTTTGAAAATTGGGTGAATACCATAGTTTCTGTCATTTTCAGATTGTCCACCGGTTACGTAGGTCGGTAACTTACTTTCTGTTGGTTTTAATCACATTTTCCTTCTGTGTGTGTCAGATGAAGATCTATGTTCTACAATAGCAAGCTTCCCTCTTTAGCAGTATGTAATCAATTTGTCGCACACACAACACTTCGCTGTTTTCTGTCAGTGACAACTTCAGAGATGCACGAGGACACGCTGTCATTTTTCAGTTTCTAGCCAGTCCCGCTTGAACTTATTCCTACTGCTAGTGTCAATACGCAGAATTTCCGCTGAATCAACTGTCCGACAAAATATTATTGTCATTTTAAGCCCATTTGATTCAAATACAGCAATAGTTTGAGATGTTGCCATATTTTTTTTACGTTTGTTGTGAAAGTTCGCGAAACGGATTTGTAACTCATGCAACGATAACAGCGATTTGATTGGTGTAGGCACGAAGATTTGGCCAATCGGATTCCGCGTAGTATAGGTAAGATGAAGCTGAAATGGCATAGGGTAAATCCGCGGCGAGATCGGCAAGACTAATTCCCGGACCGGACCCCCCCCCCCCCCCCTCGGAATTTCGCAACGGATTTAGACGTTTTGGAAAAATGGTCCTTTGGATCATTGCATCCGCGGAAAAATCACACCCCTGCTTATAGCTAGACATACCTCTGCCTGCTCCTGGCACATCCAGCATTCCCCTAAGGACACTCTGGACTCCTTTAGGCCGCATCACAATGCCAGTCAGTTGCTGACCACAGATCTTCCGCAACCAGACTGGGGCCGGTGGTAATAATGTAGTAACGGAGTTGGTCTGAAAGGAAAGGAATATGACAATTAAAGATTGTTTCTCCTAGCCTTACATAACTTGATTTAACAATGCGTGATTAATATGATTAATATCAATACACAAGCTCTTGTCAGAGTATGTAGTATTTTGAATAATCAAGGGGCCATTACTCAGTCAATTATCAGATGACCAGAACAGGGTAATGCAATGCCCATCTCCTCTTGGTGAAAAACTTTTTCATAAAGTTTTATAGAAGCCCTGTCAGCAGTGGGTGAGATATAGCATGGGGAAAGAAGCCAACAGACCAAGGGACTTGTTTGTGGGGGAATAATTAACCTTTTCCTGTTCAATATCCATGTAAAAATAATGTTATTATGATTAAAAATTAGATTATCTTTTACAATAGTAAATGTACATCGGATCTTTTGGTATTGGTAGAAATGGTAGAGTGAGATTTATTATCATTCCATAAGCAAACAGAATAGACCCTAATAGAATTTGGTAGATCTGTTTCATTAGTTTCTAAAATGGTTACAATGTTCCAATTTCCATATTTCATTATAACTATTTTGTCCATGAATATGCATTAGGTATTTGGATTTGATTTCTGCAAGAGAGTCAAACATTTTGGAATAAATATAGAACAGGGAAATGGTTAAGGCAGGGTCTACTGTACAAGAATTGAATTAAATACCATCCATAATGGGTGGAGTCTGGCCTGAATAGTCCTAAAGTAAAGGGTGCACAAGTTGTCACTGTGATCTCTACTGTTAATTTACCTTTGTCCTAGGTCCACCTTGCAGCATTAGTAAAGTCTTCACTACCAATGGTGGATAAACTTTCTGTAAAAGCTCTTCCAAAGTCTTCTCACAATACTCAACATCAACCATTGGCTTATTTCTCCCACTTTTGTCCTGATTAGGTTCATTTGTTTCATGTTGCGCTAAATTATCTGTATTGACAACTTCATTCTTTGTTACAACCTCAAGTTCTCTGGATTTGTCTTTAACAGTCGTTCCTGTTTCAGAAATATCATCTCCACTTGTAACATTAATTTCTTGCATATTCTGAATATCACTTTCAATTTTATTTGTGTCAGTATTTGTAATTTTGTTACTATTAATTTCTGTGTCAATCTTGTCCCTGTCAATTACTTTACTTTTATCAACAATGGAAGCTGGAGTCATGTCTTGAAGTTTGTCAATTTTATTTTTTTCTGTATTTCTCTTGACTGATTCTTTATCCAAGTCAGGGCTGGCCAAGTCCTTAGATTTAGCAACATGTATGAGTTGCAAAAGACCTGCTAGTATATCAGTAAAATGTTGTGTCAACACTGTTGTCCCAAGAGCCGGATTAAACACACAAGATATCAGTACCTTCAAACATACACACAGTTTCTCACTCTTCTCTTCAACTGATTCTGTGTCACCATCTTCAGACAATTTAACCATCTCACTAAATCCTGATCTAAGCTCTAAAGGAATGCCAACACCTTTTAGTAAATATGGGCATATCCCTAAACAAACAACAAACTGTAAGGTTGTTTTAATGGTTTTGATGTCATTGAAACTTAGCGTATCAGGGGACATAACTGGAGCCCTACTAGGGTTTACCGAATTATGATCCTTTTTCTTATACTTCTCAATATTTTGTTTCAATGATTTCTGCAAGAGAGTCAGACATTTCAAACAATACGTAACAAACATCCATTTTGGAGAACATTCTGGGGAGGCAATCACAGCTGTATCTTTCTTCCAACAATCAATGAAAGGCTGTGGACTTGTTTGAAGCACTGAGTCAAAGGCCTGTATATTGTGCACCAGTAGTTGTTCAAATGTAGAATGTCCTGGAAAATAAATAAATGCAACTGAAATATGGAAATAAAATTACTTTGTCAAAGTCAAGTAAAATGTTTGACAAATTTCACAAAAAATGGCTACACTGAAAAAATGCAAATATAGAAATTAACAGGCATGTATTACCTCAGGACAGATCTTAACTTTAACTCTTTCCCTCATATAAATGTGATTTCACGCATCTGCGAACAGAGTAGACCCAGATCAGACGGCTCCTATATGGAATTATACAGATCTGATTGTACACTGTATGCCACTGTCAAAAGTTTCTTTGTTAATAATGCTTTCAAACGATTTAGCTCATTAATATTCATGACAATATTATTTCTTTCATGAATATTATGGTAAACAAGGAATGGGATAAATGACATACAATCTTAAAACATTCTGCAGATACTGATGTCACAGTGTCTTAGTTATTGAAACTTTTCAGTCTCACTGTGCATGCTAGCTTGTTAGGCAATGCAGTAGTAAGTTAACACATTCCCTGTTGAATTCATATTAGAAATAATGACATCACAAATATTGATTCCCTGAAGTTTCAAAATTTCATATATATACACAGGATGTTTTGGTATTGGCAGAAATTGTAGAGTCAAAATCTATTATAACAGAGCAGACACTGATCAGACGACTCCTACAGGAGCTGTCTGATCCGCTGGGCCGACTTGTTTGCAAAGGTGTGAAAAAGAGTTTAAAAGAAGAAAATGGCTAAATAAAGAAACTAACGGTACTTACATTTGTTCCATCTCATAACATGTATGTACATGTAGTTAATTTTCTCTTAGTGAATCCTCAATTAAACTGAATATTGTTGAGTATCTGACATAAAATGCAACTGTCTTTGATTTCATACTCACCAGTAGCTGGGGGAAAAGCATCTTTTGAACTTGTTGCTGTTGTAAGCCTCCTCAGGGCATCAAAGATCACTGAAGGTTCTGGACAAGTTTCCATCATCTAGGGGTAACAATCATTTATGCAAATTATATATAGCTGCAGATAAGGAGTACTGTAATGAGGTTGACTTAGGCCCAGTAGAAGTAACAGGTAAGAAATTAATATGTCCATGACTATGCCGCTTGGTAGCACAGTGGATGTATTGCTGGCACAATTCGCCTGATGCTCTGGGTTTGAGTTCCAGTTTGGCCATAATGTTTTCACCAGCTGTTCTGTTAGTTTCTGATAACTATACTCTTCATATCTACAGGTCTGATTAAAACATTAACCCTTTCCTCCATAAATACACCTTTCTATGCCTTTGCAAAAAGTAGACCCAGATCAGATGGCTCCAATTATGAAATAGGAGAGGTCTGATCAGGGTCTACTGTTTGCTTATGATAAAGATCTAATTCTACAGTTTCTGTTCGAGTCAAAGTGTCCTGTGTTCATATACCATTTAAATATGAAAAACTAGAAAATTGTGTCTGTAAGGCACAGCGATGCCCCCGTGGTGGTGGTCACAGGGGTCTGGACCACTTCATGGGGGTCTATATGACCCCTGTGGTGGTGGTTGTCTAGCTGCATGTAAAGTTACTAAGTCATTTGACCTTGACCTTTGACTTGCAGGCAGTATGGGCTGGGTTCACAATGAAAGTATGGATGGTATTTAATGTATACATATGAAATTCAATGCAAATAGCTATAGTGGTTAGTGAGATATAAGACGATGAATAACTGTGACAACCAACTGCACGTAAATGTGACAACCAACTGCACATAAGATTTCAAAGTCATTTGACCTTGACCTTGCTGGCAGCATGAATGGGGTGCCAAATGATAGCACAGATGGTGATGTGTATGTTAAGTTTCATGTGAATAAGTGTAGAAATTACTGACATATAACACTTGAAAAACTGTGACAACCAACTGCACGTAAAAGCACGACACACAGACATATGGTCGGACGGACAGACGAACGGAGATGTGCAAAACATAATGGCTTTAATGCCCCCTGACTAGTGTCAACACGGGCATGAAAATCTAATTAATATTCATGATGTCATATTGTCTTACACAAATATTCATGGAGTCAAGGGTTAATATAAGTTAAATTAAGTTTAATATGACATTGGACAGATGAATAACAATCAACATAAGCTCTATATGACCATTTGAACTGACTATCACTGATAACAAGTACAAGCACATACAATATACAAACTGTAAACCAGAAATGGTGTCAAAGCCACCTGATGCTTGCCTGTTTAAAGGTAAGTCTAAAACGTGTCATATTGAACACAAAAAGAAATCATTCAATTTTCAATTTAAACTTAACTGCATCAATATCACAACCAAAAGGCAACCAAATACCAATTTTCATCAATTTAAAAAGATTATCAAACAAAAAAGATACATACCAAAATATGAAAGCCCTAATACCAAATATGGAAGCCCTAGGTCTATTGGTTCCAATGTAATAGGCAGTTAAATTTTTGTAAAAGTAGGTCAAAGGTGAAGGTCAGAAGGGTAAAATTGTTGGCATGGTCATACCAAGTATAGAAGTCCTATGCCCATGGCATTCAATATTATAGGAATTTAAAGATTTTTGCAAACGAAGGTGAAAGGTCAAAGTCAAGGTCACATGGTAAAAGTCTTGGTAAAGTCTTAAGACAGGAAATATACATACCAATTTTCATCAATTTAAAAAGATTATCAAACAAAAAAGATACATACCAAAATATGAAAGCCCTAATACCAAATATGGAAGCCCTAGGTCTATTGGTTCCAATGTAATAGGCAGTTAAATTTTTGTAAAAGTAGGTCAAAGGTGAAGGTCAGAAGGGTAAAATTGTTGGCATGGTCATACCAAGTATAGAAGTCCTATGCCCATGGCATTCAATATTATAGGAATTTAAAGATTTTTGCAAACGAAGGTGAAAGGTCAAAGTCAAGGTCACATGGTAAAAGTCTTGGTTAAGTCTTAAGACAGGAAATATACATACAAAGTATCGAAGCCCTATGCCTATTGGTTCCATGTTATATGCATTTAAAGGCTTTTGCAAAAGTAGGTCAATGCAAAGGTCAAGGTCAGAAGGGCAAATATGTTTGCATGGTCATACCAAGTATGGAAGTCCTATGTATATTGGTTCCAAGTTATTTTACAGATTTTTGCAAAAAAAGGTGAAATGTCAAGGTCATATGATAAAAAAAAATTGGTATGTTTGGAAAAGTCTTCTGACAGAAAAATACAAACCAAGTATGGAAGTATATGCATTTAAAAACTTGCAAAAGTAGGTCAAAGGTCAATGTCAGAAAGGCAAACATGTTGGCATGGTCATACTAGGTATGGAAGCCCTAGGCCCATTGGTTCAAATGTTATAGGTATTTAAAGATTTTTGCAAAAGTAGGTCAAAGGTCAAGGTCAGGAGGGCAAAGAATGTTGGCAAAATCATACCAAGTATGGAAGTCCTAGGCCTATTGGTTCCAATAATATAGGCATTTAAAGATTTTTTCAAAAGTAGGTCGAAGTCAAGGTCAAGGTCAGAAGGGCAAACAATGATATTGTTGGAAAAGTCTTAACACAAGAAAGTTGCATACCAAGTATGGAAGCCCTAGGTCTATTGGTTCCAATACTATAGGCATTTAAAGATTTTTGCAAAAGTAGGTCAAGGGTCAAGTTCAAGGTCAGAAGGGCAAACATATTGGCATGGTCATACCAAGTATGGAAGCCCTAGGCCAAATGGTTCCAATAATATAGGTTTTTAAAGATTTTTGCAAAAGTAGGTCAAAAGTCAAGGTCACGGTCAGCAGGGCAAAATTTTTTGGCATGGTCGGAAGGGTCTCGACAATATGAACCTTCTCACCAAATTTCAGCATCATAGCACAAATATTAAGCTGTAAAACAACTTGTCCAAAAAACTTTAACCTGGTGATTTGTGGCCAAAAGGACTAAGTCCAAAACATTCCAAAAATTGATAAAATTGAAAAATATTTTTAATGTTTAACTTCATTACAGCAATATCTGACCTCTAATGAACTTCCATATAAAATTTCAACATCCTAGTACAAATATTAAGCTTTAAAACAACCCGTCCAAAAAACTTTAACCTGGTGACATGTGCCCAAAAGGACTAAGTCCAAAACATGTCAAAAATTGATAAAATTGAACAATATTTTTAATGTTTAACTTCATAAAAGCAATATTTGACCTCAAATGAACTTCCATACAAAATTTCAGCATCCTAGTACAAATATTAAGCTTTAAAACAACCCGTCCAAAAAACTTTAACCTTGGCCACGCTCACGCACACGCTCACGCCGGGGGTATAGCATAAGCTCTACTGTTCTACGAACAGGCGAGCTAAAAATGAATTTATTTACTGACAAATATGTTTAAGCCAACAGGCATAAGATAGTAACAGAATTTGAGAAATGTAAAACATTACAAGGTGGTAAAATTCTTCATTTGCATAAAGTAACTAGATAATCCTTTCTTTCATATAAATGTAGCCGGGTAGAGACTTTGGGGAAACATTTGACATGCTCAGACTTGGTAGCTCAGTCAGTAGAGTGTTGGCCCTGGATTCGTGTGACAGTCGCGTTACAACTTTTTCACCATGTTACATTTGGCGCCCAACGTAAATAACCCACAGGGTGCTTTATATCTAACTAGAAAATTGTGTCTGAAAGACACAGCGATGCCCCTGTGGTGGTGCTTGCCTAGGTGCACGTCATTTGACCTTGACCTTGGGCTTGCGGGCAGCATGGGCTGGGTGCGCAATGAAAATATGGATGGTGGTTTATGTGTATATGCAATTCTATGCCAACAGCTATAGTGGTTAGTGAGAAACAAGACAATGAAAACTGTGACAACCAACTGCACGTAACTTTTAAGCGTGAGGGACGGACAGGTGCAAAACATAATGCCCCCTGACTATCGTCAACGGGGGCATAGAAATTGTAAAGATAAGAAACACGTGGAGTGTTCTTTGAATAAAAATTCGGGACGAATTCTCGTGTAGAGGGGGTGTGTGTAGCCGGGTAGAGATTGTGGTGAAAACACTTCATAGGCTTAGACTGTGTGGCTTGGCAGCTCAGTCTGTAGTGTTGGCATGGTAAGCCACTTAGCCAACAGCCCAGTGTTTGAGTCCCAGTTGAGTCACAACTTTTTCACCACGTTACATAAATACCTTTTCACATCTTTGCAAACATAGTAGACCCAGATCAGATGACTCCAATAGGAGCCGTCTGATCAGGGTCAGCTCTGTTTGCTTATGGCATAATATAATTATAGATCAAGACGCAGGCTGCCCAGCGGAACATCTGCCTACACTGATGAGTAACAGAGAAGAGGGGTGGTTTCGAGATTCCATGCAAACAGCCCGCACAAATAAGATAGATGGATAGATCTAATTCTGCAGTGAGTTTCTGCTTGGCCTAAAAACTCCTGTGTTCATATGCCATTATAATAAATAATTTAGTTCATAATAATCATGACATGTTTTGAAAAAAAACCAAACTACACAGCTCTGTGTTGTATATTCCTGAATATTTTATAATGCCGTATCCTAGGGTCTCACTGCAAAACCAAAGTTGATGAAAATCAGCCAAAGTGTTGCACATGAACACTCCTTTTTAGTCTATATATTTGTACTGGAAATTGCAATAGTGATGCTGATCTACTTTCGGTTTAGCAAAATCCCAGGCGAAAGCAACAGCTACTCCCAAAAATATGCTGTCTTATTCTTAACATTGACGAGGCTAACCTCCCCACTGGCACGGTAACAGGTCACTTCGGCCAATTTTCAACTCGGCCACGGTCCAATTCGGCCAAATTCCATCTCGGCCTAACCCATTTGGTCCAACTCGGCCAACTTTTATATTGACGGTTTTCATACATTCTTTTATTTTAGATAAGATTCTAATACAGTTAACATATTCTTTACGATGGTTTTTTGCATACTGACATACAACACTACCACTCCTTAACATTTATGTCACGTGCATTGCGTGGCTATACGCTGAACAGAACAGAACACAACAAAACTTTATTTCTTCTCAGGCATGATTACACGCAGCATGATGTATTGTACTAAACTGAAAGCCATATAATCGTTCAATCTTTTTTAAGGTAGGTCAAACTCAAATAATAAATACATGTTATCGCTTTAATGAAAATGATAATCTCAAAATATCACGTGCGTAACGTGTCAGTGTTAGATACAAAATAAAATACATAGGTCACATGCTTTATGTGTAAATCATCTTTCTTCTTTAAGATGAATAACAGGAATATGTGATCGCTTCCTTGGTCATCTCATTTATTGTACGTTTATCTTATTGATTGGGTGCTAATTAGTTTCACGGTCACCTTTCAGTTTAACGTAAACATATATGTAAATAACACTAATTAGCTCCTGAGTGGGGATTTAACTACGTTTAAAGCACCGGTAGCTAATTGGCTATCATTTTGTATCAATCAAATTGCTATTCTTTTGATCTTGTGCGCCAATTTCTGAAAACAGAATAGACCCATACCCATACCACTACCAGATGGCTACTATATGAGCTATTGGATCAGGTTCTGTCATGCTTGTTTATTGAATAAAATAAGTATAAATCTGAAGTCTCTAGTAAACCATGTTAAGGGCTAACGATTTTTTGGCCGAGCTGGGTCGATTGAATCTGGCCGATTAGGACTAGGACGATTTGGACCAGGCCGACTTTTAAATTGGCCGAGTTGACCCGCATTCACTGGCACTACCAACATTTGAGGAAAAAAATCAAATAAATTTGAAATTCAAGGTTGATAAAACCAAACCAAATGTTCTTGTACAAAACTGATCATCTGAGTGCAATGACATCTGCCAGAGACATAAACATATGTATGCCTATGTCTCTGCATCTGCAATCAAAAGGAATAATGAACAATAACTGTGCCTGTCGCGAAAACACACGTCAAACAAGAGTGTTGTCGTTAATTTTCCATACCATTCCATACTAGCGTTAATGAACGGTGATATGTGATAAGGAAACATCTAGAATTGTTACTAAATTTTAAAATACCAAGTTTTATTATCAGTAAACAAATGAACACCGTTGAAAACTTACATTTTCTGAAGTCTCCTTTTCAAGAAGAGTAGCAGATTCAAAATGATTCATTCGTCCCAATATGATTCAACATTCCCTTGGCCGGCTTGGGTCTTTACAGCTAACCTGTGAAAAAGCATGCAGCACATGGTAAGAGCTATAGCAGTTTGCCTGTCAAGAACCACTGGAGCGTTCCATGTGAGGCCCGTCTCTTACATTTGATGATTTTGAAATGATTAGATTGTCACTAATGCAGTATATGTTTTTATTTTTTATTATGGCAGGGCCTCTCTAGACAGAATGAGACGGATTGCCATATTTTGCACACTTGTATCATGCTTTTACTGTTACTTTCACGCCTATTGAGAACAATGGGGGGGGGGGGGATCATTGAATGGACCTGGGTAATGTCTTTAACCGAGAAATTATGAAATAGCGCAGTGTCCTTCGTGCAGCAGTATAAAACATGTTTTCATATATCCGTTCATTAGTTTTCATTAATTTATTATTTTTTAGTGGAATAACTGTTCAATGATTTAATTAAACACATTTAATTAAACACTGTACAGTTGTTCAGTATGGCCATGTGATGTCATACATGTGTGTGTTCAACCTTGTCGTTGTACTGTCCAGTATATTGTTTGTCAGATTGTCCAGTGAATGTGCTTGTTTATCAGAGAATGCGTATTTGATTGGGTGAAAGTGACGGGTGCCGGACGTTTCGGTAAATGACCAGTTCGGTAAATTGATTTTATATAGTGAATGGTCCGGACGTTTCGGTAAAAAGGTAAATTATAGTAATTAAAGGATTAAGTCCCTCTCCCAGTAACTGTTTGACTAACAATGAAACTGTTCGACGATATTTGTGCCACGTTTGCAGCTGTGTTTTAGTTGTATAATGTATGGATCCTGATCTAACAATGAATATGATGGACATGCGAAGGGTGTTGAAAATAACTGGAGTTTTTAAATATAGTAATATATTGGCAAAATAATTGATAACGAAAAGTGTACTGGATATATATTTAATATTCACCATAAAATATGTACATAGTTTTGCAATAAGATAATAATTATATACACTATTTCAACAATACCTATAAATGACTCCAAACTGTTTGCAAAAAAACTATTGTCCAATGAGTCAAATCAACTGTTATATATTCGTTTCGTGTGTGAAAGACTGAATTTTGATCAGTCATCGCTTTACGGATCCAAACTGTTAGCAAATATATAAGGCAGTGAAAGGATTAAACCAATTGATGATCTGGCTCTACACTGTTTTACCAGACAGAGAAGGAGTCGTTATTATACCCTTTTTGTGTGTTAAAAACTTTGGATTCTGGTCAGTCGTCTAGTTACGCGGTGCCAGGATTAAAACTTTTTGACAATGAAGTAGTGCTCATCTTATTAAAGTGTTGGGTGTAGCGAGGTTGTTAATTAGTTAATTAATTAATTGATTACAGGCGACGGCACAATTAATGGCAAACAATAACTAAAGACGTGCCGCATTTACAGACCACGCTTCGGGGTCTGAAATTATTTTTTTTTAATATAAATATGCGTGACAGGATAACATGATCCAGTCCTATTTTTAATAATTCTAATATAAAGCAAAACTGGTATATTAATCCTAAAGGTGAAATGATTGATATTAATAATCGTAATATTAATAATTATAAGAATAATGATATAATCATAAATATTGTAATAAACTTATTTATATATTTGAGGAACACAATATTTTAAACTCGCTTAAATTAAAGTAGATTCTAATTTTTTCAACTCAAATAGGGGTTTTCGTGTTTTTATTACATCCCTGTCTGCATGGTAGATCCTGATCAGAGGACTTATTTTAATTTTGGGTTGCAAATACATTCAAATGGCACTCAATTTTCACTTTTTTCTTCTTTTTTTTCGATTTCCCACTTTCATAACGATTATTCCGATTTGGCATAGAAATTTACCCTTTCTATAACTACATCGTATAGTTTAGACCCAACCCATTTATAATGATAAAAGTGACTACAAATCAAACGCTATCCGCCAGCAAAAGGTGTGATATACCGGTATATAAACCTTTAATTACTATAATTAACTTTTTACCGAAACGTCCGGAACATTCACTATATAAAATCAATTTACCGAACTGGTCATTTACCGAAACGTCCGTAAATCAAAGTGACCATAACAACTTTACTGATTTCCCTGCCATTCTTATCAGCCCACCATAGGCACATGTCATTTGATAACCATCAGATGAGGACGTGAGTCCACATCTATATATAATATAACATAATAATATAATATAATATAATCATATATCATATCATATACTACATAGTATAGTCAAACAACTAGGTCTGACGGGTCACGGGTTCGCCGAGTCCATTTTTAAGGGAGATCAGCATTTCGGATATCCACGTGCCATTTATAAAAGAAAATGTTCAGTTATAGGTATAAAGAATAAGCGCATTAGTTATCGGAAATATAGCGTAGTGGATAAGTCGTAGGACCATAAAGAAGTATATGATCGGCGAACATTTTATTAGGCGCAGGTTCGAGTCTCGCATCAACCTAAACTATTTTTTTGCTAAAAATATTAAGGAAAGTCCCCTTAAGAGCATTAGTTTGGTTGTGCATTAAGAAGCCACTTGTACAAGACATTTATTCATATTTTAGCGTCGATTTATTATTGAAAATATGGCTAATATAGGACTCGAACTCAAACAAAGGCACCATTCCCTAACATAGACGAACATGTGCGTACAATTATACAATATGACATAAAATAATACTCTACTATTCATTCAAAATTAAAAAAAAAAGTTTAAGGTCGACACGCTCAATAAAAAACTACTCTCGCAATGTCTTCTGCGTACCTAGACTTTACCCACTGCGCTAAACTGCTGACAACAATTCCGCCTTCAATTTTATCTTATATACTAAACTCGTCTGTTTAAAAATGGTCCGAGAACATGCGGAATGCTGATCTCCCTAAAAAATGGACTCGGCTGACCTTTGACACGTCAGACCTAGTTGTTTGACTATACAATATCATATAATATAACTTCTACATTCTTGTAATTTAAGAAGAACATATTTATATGAATATCAACTCCCAGTGTGTCTGGTGAGTATTTAAAGTAAATAATTACTTGTCGCGCATGGCTCTTCGTGTCGCGTTCTGTCTTATCAAGTGTTTCGGGAAATACTGAAGTTTGCATTGTATTGTTTAATGCATTTAGCATGTATTAATTATATGTATTTGTCTTTGTTTTAGGTTTAAAATAGATATTGAACTCTAAACAGACTTAGTCACTACATGTGGCCTACATGTAGGCTAATCAGATACCACTATCTTTGATTAACAAAAGGGATACATTCAACATTAAAAGAAGGTTCCTTTCATTCATTCATTCATTCATTTATTCATTCATTCATTCATTCATTCATTCATTCATTCATTCATTCATTCATTCATTCATTCATTCATTCATTCATTCATCTAATACGTTCGCTCATTCTTTCATTCATTCATTCATTCATTCATTCATTCATCTAATACGTTCGCTCATTCATTCATTCATTTTTTCATTCATTCATTTATCCACCCACCGATCCCTCCATCAATTCATTCTTTTATTTATTCATTCATTCATTTATTCAGTCAGTCAGTCAGTCAATCAGTCATTCATTCACTCGTCTGATCTGTTTGCAAATGTGTTAAAAGGCGTATCAAAGGAGTATATATAAACGGTCACACTTTCCCTGTTAAATATTCATGTATAAAATAATGACATCATGATATGTTTTAACTGAACTTTTATAATGTCATATGTACACATGATATGTTAGTATTGGAAGAAACTGAAGTGTCATATCTATCATAATTTTGTAAGCAAACAGAGCAAATCTTGACCAGACGGCTCCACCAGGAGGCGTCTGATCTGCGTTTACTCTGTTTACAAAACCGTGAAAAAGTGTTTATATAAGGGAAAGGGTTTAATGTGTAACCACAAAACTAGTAGTCCATATTGGACTTTGTGTCTGTAGATAGGCAAATTAATCATAATCCGGGTCATTTGTCTTTTTTTATATCTGGATTAGTTGATTTAGAATGCCTAGAATGGCATAACATAATTAGTTTTACATCTTAACCCATTACCTATTCAAAATTCATGTAACAAAAATGAAATCATGAATGTTTATTAGCTGAGTCTGTAGCATGACATATAGACACAGGAAGTTTGGCTATGGCAGAGTCTGTAGCGTGACATATAGACACAGGAAGTTTGGCTATGGCAGAGTCTATAGCGTGACATATAGACACAGGAAGTTTGGCTATGGCAGAGTATGTAGAATATCAGCTTTACATAATTTCATAAGGAACAGAGAAGACCCTGATCAGACGGCTCCTACAGAAGCTGTCTAACCTGGATCCACACTGTTTGCAACTTGTATCAGGTTAAAGGTTAACTCTTTGGTTGCCAAACATTGTCGTCTGCAAAACTTGTCATCTGCCTCATTACCATCGTTGAATTATCCCCCTTATTCCCCCACCCCACAACAATACGAACTATTTTGAGCGCCACAAAGAGTTTTTGAACAAGTGTAGATTTGTATAAAATGTCGTGTTAGATTCGGGACCTACACTGCTTGCAATAGTAACACATACACTATTTAACCCACCGATGTTCAGGGTCTGCTCTGTTTGTTGGAGCTATCGATGCCAATGGCTTATACCAATAACTACTTTTTGTTTGTAGGAGCTATCGATGCCTATGGCTTATACCAATAAATACTTTTTGCTTGTTGGAGCTATCGATGGCTATGGCTTATACCAATAAATACTTTTTGTTAGCTGTACCCCCTCAACATGAAAAATAGGAGTTCCAAACCAAGATCTAGACGGACACCCCTTTACCATTTACTCCTTAAATATGCAATTTTAATTTTTTACGCAAGTGAAAACAGAGTAGACCCAGATCTGACGGCCCAGATAAAACTGTAACTAACGTTCCTCTGCAAAAATGTCGTCTGCTACAATTATTAACGTAAAGTAGATTTTTCATCAATTATTTACCCCCCCCCCCCCAATCCACCACCACTCTCCAAAGTATTCCAGAGTGCCAAGCAGATTTTGATGAGTAATTCGACATATCAGAATCCACACTGTTTGCAACTGGCGTCGCAAAGAGCTCCATAGTGTCGAATGAGTTGACCCTCACCTGATAGTGACGCATTTTGGTACCATTTGACACCTTTGCAAACAGAGTAGATCCAGATGGATAGTGATCATAGTCTGCTCTGTTCGCTTGTGTAACTATAACTATCACTAAAGGTGATTAATACCCCCGCATGGCAGCCTTGATCACAAATCCAAGGGCTGATAACTCCTTTATGTTAGATACCACATCTACACTTCTATCAGCTTTCAATGAATTTTGTTGAAAACTGCAGAAAAAGTTCACTCCACAACTTTATCGAATAACAATACATTTGGCAAAAGTCCAGGGGTAAGTAACTCCTGTATGAGTTGTTAGATACGGAAACGCACTATGGCATGTACATCTACACCAACCTCCAACGCACCGCACGTAGTGACAAGGGAGATCACTGTGAGGAGTTTGCATTTACACTTCAAAGATACCATGTATACAAGCATACGAGGCGATCTGTTACAAAATGTAGGAGTTGTTCGTAAGACAAGTTCAAAGGTACTCATATACACTATTTAATTTAAGAGCAGGTTAACTCCATACAACCTGGAGACAGGCAAACGAAAGTTATGTCACGCAAAATGCACTTCATAGAGGCCATGTATATAAACTTTCATTGCAATCTGTTGAAAAAAAAATGAATGAGCAGTTTGTGACACCAACTACGAATGTTACAGACCTAAACGACAACAAGCCAGATTTTGATAAAATAACAAAGGACAATAACTCCAAAATACTGAAGACATAGTTATGGACCTTGTGCACTGCACGTGCGGTCAATGTGATCTATTTTTGTATGAAGTCAAATTAGTCATTAGTGTTTATACTTTGAAAGTTATGATCCGGACAAGCCGGATTTTGACAAAAATAACAAAGGCAATAGCTCCAAACATACTGAAGTCAGAGTTATGGACCTTGCACACTGCGCTTTTGGTCATTGTGGTATATCTGTATATGAACTTTGAAGTCAATAGCTTTTATGATCCGGACAAGCCAGATTTCGACAAAGATAACAAAGTGCAATAACTCCAATAATACCGAAGACAGAGTTATGGACCTTGTACACTGCACTGGTGGTCAATGTGGTCTATCTGTATATGAAGTTTGAAGTCAATAGCTTGTGTACTTTAAAAGTTATGATCCGGACAAGCCAGATTTTGAGAAAAATAACAAAGGACACAGAAATTATAAGTTAAAGAGGGACATAATCCTGTCAAATTTTGCGCAAGAGTTATGACACTTAAGGAAGAGTGTCTCAGCATAACACTCATAATGTGTACCATGTTTGAAGACAATGTCATAAAAAGGTTTCAAGAAAATGGCATGTCCAAAAAATATATCCCAATTAAGAGACAAAATATGAAGTAAAAAAGGGGCATACTTATGTCAAAATTTGTGCAAGAGTTATGAAACATGGAGAAGACTGTCACAACATAACACTTATAATATGTATAAAGTTTGAAGGTGGTATCAAAATAGTTTTCAAGAAAAAATCAAATGTCCTGGAAATAAGCGACGGACGGACGCACAGCCGGACGTACGGACTTACAAGGGGATTCCTATATAGCCCCCACCACAGGGGTATAATTATGTAGATCTGATTCTACAGCGGCTGCCATGTGAAAACCTCTGTGTTAAAATACAACAATAAAAAGCATCTAATAAATATTCATGATGACATCATTTCTTATAAAGGGCCAATATAGCGTAAACAAAGCTTACTCGTCTGTTCACGGAAATGATTAGACAATGAAACTGAGCATACAGTACTAGGCACCATTAATCATGTTGTATTTAACTTCTTCCGATTTTTTTTACAAATGATTGGACAGCAATATTAATCTTTAGCATGCCGTAGCTAGTGTGTGATAGCCCTTTCCAAACAGTTTAGATCCAGATGAGACGCCGAGTTACTCGGCGTCTCATCAGGATCCAAATTGTTTGACACTGGCCGTATTGATAAACGAAATGAAAAAAAAAGATTTTAGAAATGACATAAGTGGCATTTTTATTGAGGGGATCAGCATGCTAAGAATTAATTGTGATACGGTGTTTTATTGTAATGCGGTGTAACAATTACTTTGTCTAATATCCGTGGCCGTTGAACTGTCGAGTACAAAATCCCGTGCCTGAAGGAACGCCACGACAGTGATCGCACGGCCGTCTACGATAACAAACGAGGTTATCCGAAATGGTAAGTATCTTTTTTGTTTTACTGAGTGTATATTTTGTAAAACATTGTCGCCTGTTTGTATTTCACCTGTTAGTAACTGTTTCAATATAATAAATCATAAATGATAAATAAGAAATGAAATGTACCGAATGGTTAAAAAAATGCAAAGGAGAAATTAATAGTTCGCAACTTAGGCTTTATTTCACATTCAACATCAAACAAACAAGTGAAAATATAACATATATACACAAGAATGAAAAGAAACAAAACAAAAATAAAACAAAAATGCAAAGAAAATACAAAAACAACAGCACCACAAAACTAAACTCAAAATAGTAACAACAAGCAAACAGAAACAATAAACAAAATTGAGACTTAGCGTGCAACTCTGTTTTTTTTATTATTTCAGCACTAATAAAAAACTTTATCTTGATTCAATTTGTTTGCTAAGGTCATCGAAATAGAACCATCATGTTAAAACAGTTTAACTATTGAAAAATGTCACGTGCCTCAATGTTCAAGTACATGTAAATGACAGGCACGTGCAGTAAAGCGTCGCCAAAGACCGCCTTAACCATTTCCGTGTTTGATATTAATGTAAGAAATAATAGCATCATGAATATTTATTAACTGAATTTTTGATATTGGTAATGTTTGGTATTGGTAGAAACTGTAGCGTCAGATATATTATAATTTCATAAACAAACAGAGTAGACCCTAATTAGACGGCTTCACAGGAGCCGTCTGATTAGAGTCTTCTCTGTTTTCAAAGATGTTAAAGAACGTTTATATGAGAGAAAGGGTTAAAACAGCCTGATTCTGGGTTTTAAACCCTTTCCCTGTTCGACGTGTATTCCAAATTCTAATACCTACAGTAAATATTCACTTGGGAAAACTTTATAATGAAATATTGAAGGTGGAACATTGTAGCTTGGGAAGTAAAGAAAGAGATATTTCAAATTTCATTAGCACACAGAGCATACTCTGATCAGATGGCTCCTATCTGGGTCTACTCTGTTTGCAAATGCATGACATTACGTTTGATGGAAGGAAGGGTTAAAGGCAAATGGTAGATTAACATTTACTCCATTGTAAAAAATAACAGAGAGTCTGGTTACTCAACGTCTAATCTGGATCCAAACTGTTTGCAAAAGCGAATCAGGTAACTTGACACTCAGTTGATGTATTTGAAGAGACTCACGACTTAAAGCTTAACAATCGAGCGCACTTGCATTTGCACACGGTGCAGAACCATATTGGAGGACATAGAGGAGCCCTCTGATCAGGGTCTGCACTATGTGTCATTCAATATCCTCTTGTAAATAATACCATTTCATATTAAATGGGACTCTATTGTTAAATAATGATGGACCATTCCACTTTGAAAATTCAGCGTACGAGTACATGGAGTTAACAGCAGACACGTTCAGTATATGGCAACTATCTAAACATGCCGGAAGACAACTCATACATGTATTAACCCGTCAGTGTCCGGTGCCACTGAACAAGGACATATGCAAACAGTGTAGACCTAGATCAGAGAGCTCCCGAACGAGTCCTCTGATCAGGGTCTGCACTGTTTGCTGAACCCATCATTGTCAATAATTTATTCCAGCAAATATTTTGTTTGCTGTATCCCCTCAACATGAACAAATGGATCGGTTTCAAAGTAAGATCTGAACGGATTTGCCACAACCTTTTACTCCATAAATACACCTTTCTGTGCCCTCTGCAAACAATGTAGACCCAAATCAGACGGCTCCTATAGGAGCCGTCTGATCAGGGTCTGCTCTGTTTGCTTATGATATAATATAGATACGATTCTTCTGCAGTAGCCAAGAGTGTACGTGTTTATAATGCCACTATAAGGAGTCTACTTATTAATATGCATGATGTTATTATTCTTGCATTAATATTCATGGATTAAAGGGTTAACGAATATGGGAATAAATGGATTGATACTTGATAAATGGATTTTGGTGAGGCCATGCGCCTGGGGTTGCATTCTATCTGACATTTCCTGCCTGACTTCCATTGTGTTTTTTTGCTTAACTCATTCTACTATGTATTTTATCCCTTCAATATATAAATACACCTTTCTACGCCTTTGTAAACATAGTAGACCCAGATCAGAATGCTTCTGTAGGAGCCGTCTTGTCAGGGTCTGCTCTATTTGCATAAGATATAGTATATATATGATATTACAGTTTCTGTCATGGCCAAAAATTCCTATGCCTATAATCTCATTAATTACACTATGACATTATTTCTTACATGGATATGCATGGTGTAAAGGGTTAATACACGCTTATTCATTGTGATGGGTGTTTCTGCAAGACGTCGTTTGCTAATGTGACCTTTCGAAAGTACAGTGAACCCCTCTAATGCGACCACTTAAAAATAATTAAAGCTGTCTTTATAAGCAGGTGTTTGCTTAATGCAGGGCGAACGTTATGCAGAAAGCTCCTATAGGAGCTTTGTGCAAAACTTTTGTCCTGTATTAAGCTACCACCTGCCTCTGCCACCCAGAATTATGCCCCTTTTTGGTGGTCGCATTAGCGAGGTTTTACTGTACATTGTATTTTGTAAAGCAAACTGTATAGATTCTGATTAGCGGACTCATCCAAAAGCTTTGTGATCAGCGTCTACATGTCCGCTGGAAGGACACAACCAACAAATTGGTTATATTGTGCAGTAATAAATCAGACATGTGCAATGTGTGTGTACTGGCCGGGACTAGTGTCACAATAAAAACTACAAGTATAAAAAGATAGCATGGAGTCAATAAAAGTTGTACAAAACAAACTGCACACCGTAAAAGTGATATAAACATAAACTCGACATCGAAATCTCGTACAGTTATAAAAACATTAACCATTTACTTGGTGAATTTTCATGCAAGATTCCGCCCATTATGTAGGTTAATAAATTTAAGTTTTGTATCAAAATCTTGAGTTTGGAAATGTATAGTCATAGCAACAGAGAAATCAGATCTGTAACACATAAGCAGAAACAGAGCAGACGCTGTCCAGACAGCGTATGTAAGAGTTGTAGATGTTAATTTTCTCTGTTTCCAAAAACGTGTAAAACGGCAACATTATAAAGACTCGCAATAATTTTACCCTTTCACCGCCAATGTCGTAAAAATGCACAATCACAAATAGCGCAGTCTCAGATCAGCGGCGTCTAATCAGGTGTTTCATTTTTTGTCCACATATCTAGTTCTATATATGTGGTTTATTCCTTTGAAATTTGCATGTTTCCCTTATTTTACCGAAAATTGGGTTGCAGACTGCAATTAGAAATTTGGCACCGAAAGGGTTGCATCAGCACATTTATGATGAGACTTTGTTTCTGCCCTTTATTCCAGGAACATTTATGTAAGAAATAACGATTTCATAAATATCCTTAACTCTTTCGGCGCCAATGTCACATGTTGGCACAATTGAAAACAGTGCAGTCCCAGGTCAGATGCCGCCTTTTCAAGGCGGCATCTGACCTGGGACTTCACTGTTTTCTGTATTTTTTAGCCCAAGCATACAGGTTTTAAAACAAATGTTTTACTAATATACCTTTATTATTTTGTTTAGAATTATATTTAATATGAAATTATTATTGCAGACGACACTTTTAAATTTGGCGCCAAAAGAGTTAATTGATTTGTTTTATACATGTAATAGCATATGAACACAGGAAGGTTTTGGCTGTGGCAGAAATAATACAACCAGGCCTAAATAATTTCTTCTCCCTTTACTCCAAGAACATTCATGTAAGAAATAATGCCATCAGTAGTATTAGTAGATTAAATGTTATAATAGCACATGGACATGGGCATTTTTGGCAGCAGCAGAATCTGTAGAATCATATCTACAGTAAAACATCTCTATAACGGCCATTAAATTGTGTTAATTAGTTGGTATTTATGGCAGGGGACTGCTTAAAGCAAGGTGAAAGTAAAACAGAACGCTCCTATAGGAGCGTTCTGTTTTACTTTCACCTTGTTTTAAGCAGCCACCTGCCTTTAACACAAAATACTTGATGTAATTTAATGGCCGTTATAGAGAGGTTTTACTGTATATGTTTTCATTAGCAGACAGAGCAGACCCTGATCAGACGGCTACTACAGGTGCAGAAAGGCATATATATAGAGAGAGTAACTGTCATAATTTGGATCCAGATAAGATATCCTGTAACTCGAAGTTTGATCTTGATCCAAAACTGTTTACAAATGGACCATGTACGCCATAAATACGCCGATGCAAACAAAGTATATATAACTAAGATCCCGAAGGAGCCGTCTGTTTGACGATAGCCAAACTCTTCTGTTTTCATTAGCTATTATAACAAGAATCTAATTAATATTCAAGATTCTAATATTTCGTAGATGAATATTATTTTGAATATAGAGTAAAATGTTCAACTAAGCGAATCGTAAACAGTTTGAATGAGCAGGTGACACATAATATAATAGGATAAGGGTTAACCCTTCGCCTGCTATAGGTATTTTGCAAACATCATGCCTCAGGTGAGACGCCGGATACTTGGGCCTCTCACCTGTATCCGGACAGTTCGGTCAATGGTTTCTCAAAAGTTTAAACAAATCGAAAGTAGAGAACATTGTAAACAATCCCATTAGTAAGTAGCGAGATTCTGATCAGACAGCTCCTACAGGAACTGTCTGAAGGTGGGTCTACTCTGTGTGCAAAGGCGGTTCCTATCATGCAAAGGGTTAACACACATAATTTATCAAAATGTATTAATGCACATGGCTCCAAGCTGCACACGCTCTACATATGTCGAAACAGATAATATGACACAACAATAATTCAATAAAAGATATGAAAAATCTTCCGTATAAAGTTCGATATTTTCTATATCCTTGTTGAATTCAGCACATTAAATCCTCTTTAATCCGAACAAACAAAGAGACTTTTTACGCCATGAATATTCATGTAAGAAATATTGACACCTAGAACATTAATCACAAGCAAACAGAGGAGACCCAGATCAGACGGCTCCTACATGAGTCGTCTGATCTGGGTGCACTGTGTTTGCAAATGCGTAGAAAGGCGTATTTATAGAGTACAAGTTTAATCCTTACTCCATGATTATTCATGTGAGAAATTATGACAGCATGGATATCAATTCGCTATATTATTATAATGACAAACGAACACATGGATAGTTGGCCTCGACAGAACTGTATAATCGCACCTATACTATTCCATAAGAAAACAAGGAAAGCTCTGATCTAGGTCTACTATATTTGCAAATGAACTAAAATGCATATCTATCAGGTGAATAGTTGGCACACTAATTCCGAGGTACAGCAGAGCTTATCTTAAGCGGTCATAAAAATATGCCTAATGATTGGTCTGTAAGGCAGGTGGTATCTTAATGCAGGTCAAAAGTAATGCTTAATGCAGGTCAAAAGTAATACAGAAAGCTTTTCTGCATTACTTTTGCCCTGCATTAAGCAACCACCTGCTTTATAAGACTCTTATGTTCAATAAACGAATGACAGCATAGGACAGGTTCTACTGTAGTATTACAAAAGGATTCTTTATTATTGATATATTACAACCAAGTACGGTTGGATCACTCTGCTATTTTTGTCAACACTGAACACATTATCACGTTCAACCTATACAGTATACATCCCGTGTAGCATGGGCGAGACCGAGCGAAACTGGATTGCAACTGTCAGCTTGCTAGTTTGCTAATTTATTGTTATTACTGCCATGTCGGTGGATGCTTAGATTAGCTATCTTACATACTAATATACACGTATATTCCATATTGCCGAAAGCACACTGGCTGATTAGTTTTGTGTTTCATATTATGTGTGTGTTGGTATCGTGGGCAATAATGCCAACACAGCACCATAAACAAATGTACAGTGAACTCCTTCAAACCGGACGTTAAATGTACTATAAATATCGGACTTCGAGACAGTTAGCAGCTTAATACAGGGTGAACGTCACACAAATAGCTCATCTATGAGCTTTTTGCATGACTTTTACCCTGCATTAAGCAGCCACCTGCATTGAAGTATCTTAATAATTCTCTACTAGAATTCCGGTTTAGATGGGGTTTACTGTATACAGTAAATGACTCTGAAGCGACTATTTAACGGACGTACTTGGTTGGCTTTAAATGAACGTGATTGCTTACCCCTCACAATGCTGAATTGTCAAATATAATACGCTCGTATTCAAACATGTCAGGCTTGTGGTGAATATTTAGTGATTTTCCTAAAGAAAAGTGTAACAGGACAAACAGTGCAGACCCAGATGAAAGGGCTCCTCTAGGAGCCATCTCATTTGGGTCTACACTGTTTGCAAAGGGCATTAGTGACTAATGTCCCGCACAGGAAGGGTTAATGAAAGTATTTCATAAAACTCCTACAATAGTTTTGATCCAGACCAGAGCAGTCCACCACATTCCATAACCCTTCATTTGCTTGTGTGCCTAAAAGAACCATGTGCAAAACAGTGTGGATCCC
The DNA here is from genome assembly GCA_963576725.1 of Azorinus chamasolen. Classification (NCBI taxonomy): domain Eukaryota; kingdom Metazoa; phylum Mollusca; class Bivalvia; order Cardiida; family Solecurtidae; genus Azorinus; species Azorinus chamasolen. The sequence continues at coordinate 95,161,405 of OY755238.1, read as the reverse complement.
GATCAAATGCCCCTGAAGAAGTCATTTGCACTCCTTGTGTCTTAAAATATTTTCCAATGTCTCATTACCAAAATAATTATTGTATAAACCTCATTTCAAATGAAAATTAGACAGTTTCATAATACTTTAAATGGGTTAACCTCTTGCCCTATAAATATTCATGCAAGAAATAATGACATCATTGAATATGACATAGATTAAATTTTATAATGACACATGGACACAGAATGTTTGGTCATAATAGAAATAGCAGAGTCATATCTATATTATTTTATAAGCAAACAGAGTAAACTCTGTTTGCAAAGAAAAAACACAGAAAGGCGTATTTCTGAGGTAAAGGGTTAAATTATCGTCATTTGTTATCTCTTTCTCAGTGATTGTTGTTGCGAGGATTTGTTATCTCTTTCTCAGTGATTGTTGTTGCGATGTTTTACTGTTACCTTACCTTCACAATGCTGAGTGCAAGGCGAGGAAAATGCTATGTACAATGAAATATACCTATAAGTGACTACTTTTAAGAAATCTAGTTATATCCCTTTAAGTCAGGCGGGGTCTTAATGCATTGTTAACCCCTTTCTATGGGGTAACTTTCTACATTCGTACTGTGTGAGAGTCACCCTCGGATGAGACTTTCTAAACAGAAGTCCGATGTATCAGTGCTTTACACTGGACATCTAAAAGAACCAGAGAAACTATATCGATGATAAGAGTAGGGCATCGCTCCCAACTCTATGGGGAGATCAATAAGCCCATAGTTGGCAGAAACAGGCTTTAATCAAAACATCCAACCAACCATCTGCCGTTAAAGACCCAAACGGCACTGCTTGCTAGAGCTTCTATCATAATTTTCTCTAATATAGTCTCCAGGGCTCCTTAGTGGAAATCAATACATTAGTATACATGTACGATCCTCAGCCTGATAGAGATACATTTGCAAACAGAGTAGACACAGATCTGACAGCTCCGGTACGAACTGTCTAGTCAGGGTCTGGAAAAAAGACCTGATTCATGGTCAACAAGTGCCATGCTTGCGTCATAAAGTCATTATTTCTTATATAAATATACGAATATTCACCAGGTAGGCTGAACCCCTTCTACAAAACTGTTTGCGAGGCAATGAAAGAATCGCTAGGCCATGCATTAAATAAAGGTCACATAAAAATAAATGCACGGTGCAATAAGGAAATAGAATTGTAAATTGCCAAACATTCTTAGCCACAATATGCCTCTTCAACAACGAGTAAAACTTTCATATAAAAATGATAACCACTAATAAAGAATGAAGAACAAAGAATAATCCATTATCTAACAGTGTTAGGAACAAGAAAGAATGCATCGGACTGCATTTAAAAATAAACTGTGGATACAATTAATAAAAATTCATTGCCTGCTTTGTTTTGTCATATCGAAAATACTCACCTGTGGCAATTTTCCGGACGCTCCTTTAACCCGTAACCCCTTTGCAAACTAAGTAGAACCAGATCAGACGGCGAAGAAGTCATCTGATCAGGTTCTGCTGTCTTTGCCTAAGGTATTATATAGATTCTGAAAGTAGGCGATCCTTCGAAAGCAAAAGCAGCAAGTGAAAAAAGAGAACATTACAGACTCGGTTTTATTGCGTCTGTTCCTGGACATTTATGAAAAGTGTAACACTGCTCACGCCCTCTAGCACGGCTTAAGCGGTAGGCTATTCAAAACTAATGACATCGAAACTAATAATCCTGAAGGACCAGAAAACATACAAAACATTGAGAATAGAATACGGGGCGACTTTTTACAGCCGCCACACAAGCACTTAACACCTGCTTTTGTGAAGTACATAAGTTTTGAAAGTAGGAGATCCTTCGAAAGCAAAAGCAGCAATGCAAAAAGAGAAACTTGCAGACTCATTTTTGCAGAAAATTGCAGGCCTAATTCTACAGTTTCTGTCATGACCAAGATTTTCTAGTTTAAACATATTTTACAGACACTTATCTTTCATTACTATACATTGACATAAAGGAAAAAGGGTTAGGTCACAAGTTCTAACAACATTAAATAAGACCTTCCCCTAAAAACCCTTATCCAAAATTTTCTATGTTCATGTGACATAAAAAATAATCTATTTAATATTTAGGATGTCATTATTTTTTACATGATTATTCATAGAGTTAACGAATAACTTATTCTTGTAAGCAATAAACTTATTGAGGAGTGATAATACATGTTCATTATGCAAGTCTAACATAGCGAAAGGCAAATTCATAATCACATCATCAAATAGTTTGAATCCTGATGAAGTGGCGTGTAACTCGACGTCTCACCAGGACCCAAATGGTTTGATGTTGTGATTATGTTTATCGAAACAAAACAAGACATATAGGAGCCGATGACACAGTCTGCAGTCGATAATATGTGGCAGCGAAAGGGACTAACCATATCTTGGAAATTCAAAAATTAAGCTCGAGTTTAGAGCGTGACCTGATGAATATTCTTGTGAGAAATAATGACACTATGAATATTTAATACATGTAGCTTACTTTTTATAATTGTATATGAACACAAAATGTTTGGAAATGGCAAAAACTGTAAAATCAGAGCTATTTAACACCATATGTAAACAGAGCAGACCATGATTAACGTCTCTATAGCAACCATCTTATCTGGGTCTACTCTGTTTGAACATACGTCAAAAGGCCATGGGAAAAACGTTAGAGAGCAAAATGGAAGGACAACGCATTCTTCTTTCCACAAAAGCATCGAAAATAAATTATCATTAACCCATTACTGCTCATTGTTCCTTTAACCCTTTCCCCCATGAAACCATTGTGATAAATAGAGCTGCTCCTATAGGAGCAAATGCTCTATTTATCACAATGGTTTAAAACTACAAAATTCTAAAAGTTTCCTTTTCTGTAGTTAATGCTCCTTTTCGGTAGATTTATTCAAAGAGGTTGCATCTAAAATAGTCTATGAGGTAATGGGTTAATTAGACATAGGCAAACAGTGTAGACTCATACCAGATGGCTCCTCAGAGAACCGTCTGATATGAGTCTACTCTGTTTGCTGAACCCATCGATGTCACGGGCTTATACCAACAAAACATTTACTTGTAGCCTCTCACCAGGAAAAACGGTTTGGTTCCAAAGTAATATCTGAACGGGGTTTCTTAACCCTTTACTCCACAAAAAAACCTTTCTACGCCGTTGCAAACAGAGTAGACCCAGATCAGAGGGCTCCTATAGGAGCTGTCTGATCTGGGTCTGTTCTGTTTGCTTATGCTTTACTAAATATACATTTGTATAATACTACAGTTGGTGCAATGGCCCAAAATTCCTGTGTTCATGCGCTCTTTTATAACAAACAATCTAATTAATATTCACGGTGTCATTATTTCTTACATAGATATTCATGTAGTAAAAGGTTAAATGATACGGGAATAAATGGGTTAATTTATCATTGTCAACAAAAGTTTCAAAATATATCGATCAATAAGTAGCAGCATGGATTCAAAACTTAAAAGCATTAAAACTTTGTCGCGTTATCGCCAAGTCATAATCATCTTAGCGAACATGCAGTTTGGATCCAGTTCAGACTCCGAGTAACTCAGTGTCTCCCTGTGTCCATGCTGTTTGATTTTCAGACCATTATGCCATGTATACAAAGATACCATTTATTATATATTTGAAAACATGTCAGATATAGCTTAATGAAAAAAACTTTGCGCAGCATAAATAAAGTTTGATATAGTACCCCCATTTCGCAACATAATGTCGGTAGATTCGACCTTGCTTAACACATGTTTCAGTGTAATAATAAAAACAAAAACAAATTGTACTTAGATTTATGTGGACCATCGTTTTAACCCCTTCGATGTCACACATTGTCGTCTGCAAAAATTGTTGTTTGCTTCAATTTTCATTTTTCTTCGGCTTTCGTTAGAAACATAATCAAAACATCAATCAGTTTGGATTCCGGTGAAACGTAGAGTTACTCGGTGTCTTATCTGGATCCAAACTGTTTGCAAATTTGCATATGGCGATGAAAGGGTTAATGTCAAACATATCAAGATCTCAGCCCAAAACCCTTGTATCTTCATTCTTAACCCTTTTGCTGCCAAACTCTGTCGTCTGCTAACTTTGTCGTCTACTACACATTTTCATTCTTTTGATTTTCTTCATTTTTGTTTCAAAAACATAGTAACAGTAACAAACAGTTTGGATCCTGATGAGACGCCGAGTTACTCGGCGTCTCATCTGGATCCAAACTGTTTGCATAGATAATCACAGATCCGGCTTTGACAGCGAAAGGGTTTATTTTCTGAAATCAATGCATTCTTTCCAAACTTATTGCCAACCAAATTGGATTCTGATGAGTGATGAGACGCCGAGACGTTCAGCGTCTCATCAGAATCTAGGATGTTTGCAAATGCTCTCAATGACAATGGTTTCAAACGTTGACAAGTTACAGAGACGTCAAAAAGTGTCACTATGAGGAAATGGGCTAAAGCTTACACGTCAGGACAGAACGTTTATCAAAGTTTAACTCTTTAGCCTTCAGTTTGTGTTCCATTTTGGTCATACTAATGTTGTTACCTCTCAGATTGATGTTTCGCAAGTGCGTAAGTGCGTATCGCTAGATACGCCCCTGGGGTCTACACTGAATACAATTTAAAAAGGCCCGTTTCCCAAGAGAGCGGCTCATTTGTACTTGTAAACATTTCGTCATGCAGACTTTACAATGAACAAGCAATTTATCAATATAAAAACAAAAAGGAACGTCGTGGTGGTTTAAGGCTTAATTGAATTATGCAATTAACTTCAAGATGTTCAAGGTTATATCTAGATTTAGATGTATTACATTGATTTTGCATTAAGCACATCCGTTACTGTTTACAAGTATAGTAGAGCCTCTCCATAGTGATAACGTAATAAATGACTAGGTGTTTGTAGGCCTAAACACGGTAACTGTTTAGTGTTATTTGTATAACTTTCGTCCTGCATTAAGCTACCACAAGCACTAAACTAAGAATCCTGTTGGGGCAAACCTTTTTTTTTCTATCTTACAATTTTGGTAAAATGCGGAAAAAAGCGAAAGTGCAACGTTACATTATCGCATTTTTTCGGTACATTTTGTTCTCGAATCCTATAGTATTCTATTGTTAATTATGTCGAAAAAAGATGCGAAAATGTAACCTTGCACTATCTCATTTTTTAAAAAGTTTTTAACTGATTTTGTTTAAAGTACTACGGAATTTTAGACTCTTTCTGTGTAGTCACCTTTTGATCGCTTTAGATACTTAACTGTACTAGTTTTTGTACCGTGATTGATATCACCTGCATAATTGCCCACTGGTAGCGAACGAACTAAGTGCTATTTTCAAATACGGTCCCATACGTAGCTTTGTAGTGATAAATGAAAAATAACTCCCAGACTCTCAGATTGCAATATGATGTTGGACTCCCAGATTTGCATGATTATGTTGTAGGGATGTCCAGATAGTGACCACCACTAACGTTCCAGTGATTAACCCTTCTCTTGCTGAATTTTAAAATACATTTCTCCTTCTTTACCCATGTCTTGTTGTATAATTACATATATCTTCACTGTGTACACGTATTTCGCTGTGCATTCACTGCTGTGGAGTGCATTGGTTGCACAATTAACTTGTAAATAGTGCAGACCCTGATGAGACAGCTCCTCCATGAGTTGTCTCATCTGGGTCTTCACTATTTACAGGTAGGTATATTGACGTGAATAGCAAGCGAAGGGTTAAGGTGGTGACCTCTTCATGCAGTGCGTTTTAAAAATGCCTAACATCGTTTGTTTATATACTGAATAGACGTATAGTGAAACCCCTCTAAACCGGAAGTTAAAATTAGTATAAATATCTGTCTCGGAAACATGTGGCAGCTTAATGCAGGGTGAATGCCATACAAAAAGCTCATATAGTAGCTTTTCTCCATGATTGTCACTCTGCATTAAGCAGCCACATGTCTAAATTATTCTCTAGTATAATTCCGGTTTAGATTGGCTTTACTGTACGTTTCTGTAGGCTGAAGAAGGCCAAACTTTCATGTTTCATATCTAAGACCACGATGTTATTACCCGGTGAGTTAGTATTTATTCGGTTTGCTTTCTAGTTTTGTTATTGTTCGAAATAAGTCGATATTATTTCGCTGTACAATAAAATATAAGTATCGATGAAAACGGTTTAACATGAATCACAAGGGCTTTAAAATACTCATCATTTTCTTTGTAACCTAATGAATATTCATGTCAGAAATAATTACTTTATGAATATTAACTTGTGCTAGTTTGACATGGGAACACAGGAACTTTGGACCATTGCAGAAACTGTACAATCAGGTCTATGCTATCCAATAAACAAACCGAGCAGACCCTGATCAGACAGCTCCTCTATGAGCTCCTCTAGGAGCTGTCTGAGCATAATCTGTTCTGTATCTGCACGTGCGTAACAATGTGTCTCAATCAAGTATAGGCGTAACACTTTCCTTCATATAAACGTATTTTCACACATTTACAAACATAGCAGACCCAGATCAGACGGCTCCAATAGGAGCCGTCTGATCAGGGTCTGCTCTGTTTGCTTTTGACATAATAAAGATCTGATTCTACATTTTTTTTGTCAAAGCAAAAACAAAAATACTTGAAAGACTTACGTTATAAAATTTATTTCAGCTAATAAAAACTCATGGTGTCATAAAGTTTTACAAGAAACAATATATTGAACAGGGAAAGGTTTTACAGTTGTACCAATTAGCTTTAAGATGTTACAATTTCTACTGTCAATCAAATCACAAGTAATTATTCACAATAGATAGGTTTACACATTAGTTTACAAATTATAGTACAATCTGTAACTGAAGCACGTATGTAAACGATGTAATTAAGAAAGGTTAATGGGTGCTAAAAGGTTGTTGACATTTGTTAGTTACGTGTTTGACATTACAGTAACGCATGTCTACAGCGACCTAAATCTGATACAGTAAAACCCCTCTAAACCGGAATTCTAGTAGAGAAAAAATTAGATACTCTTTAGGCAGGTGGCTGTTTAATGCAGGGTGAAAGTCATGCAGAACGTTGCTTGAGGTGCCACCTGATACCTGTCTCCAAGACAGAAATTTACACTAAACTGAACGTACGGATTAGAGGGATTTTACTATACTGTGTGTTAACCCTTCTCTTGCTGAATTTTAAAACACATTTCTTCTTCTTTACCCATGCCCTGTTGTATAATTACATACATTGTATATCTTCACTGTGCACAAGTATTTCGCTGTGAAATCACTGCTGTAGAGTGCACTGGTTGCACGATCAACTTGTAACTAGTGCAGACCCTGATGAGACAGCCCCTGCAGGAGCTGTCTCATCTGGGTCTTCACTATTTACAGGTAGGTATATTGACGTAAATAGCAAGCGAAGGGTTAAGACAGATTGTACCTTAATGCAGGATGGAAGTCCTCTAGGAGCTTTCTGAATCACTTTCATCCTGCGTTAAGCAAGCGCCTGCTCTTACAGACTGCCATGCTTATTTATGTATATTGTGGCTACAAATAAGTACTATTATTATTAGTAATGATGATAACGTTGTCGAAACATATAGTAAACCCCCTCTAAACCGGCCTTTCAGTAAAACGGAATTTAGATTATTTTAAGCTGCTTAATGCAGGGCGAAAGTCGATGCATAAATCTCCTTTGGGGACTTTAGGTATGACCTTCACCCTGTATCAAGCTGCCATCCGTCTTAAAGACAGGCATTGGTGCGAAATTGGACGTCGTGTTTAGAAAAGATATACTGTATATGTATATGCATAGATATAGTATCCTCCCAATTTGACCTGAGACTCGATTAAATTTCGGCGTGTTTATCGGGATTGTTCGTAATACTATGTGACAAAAAACAGCAAACCAAAAGCCGGTAATAATCATGTTCCTCGAGGATTGTACAGTAAAACCCCTCTAATGAGACCACTTAATAAATAAAAATGGATGTCTTTATAAGCAGGTGGTTCATTAATGCAGGACAAAAGGTATGCAGAAAGCTCCTACAGGAGCTTGCTGCACATTTTTCGTCCTGTATTAAGCTACCACCTGCCTTTGCCACTGTGAATTATGCCCCTTTTTGCTGGTCGCATTAGAGGGGGTTTACTGTATTCTTATAGCGCATTCTTATACCTTATATATTCGAAGATTACCGACGATAATACACGGAATATGCATGAGTCTCAGGTCAAATTGGTAAGATGATAGTATTTCACAGTCTACAAACAAATGCGATTTGTTCCGTGCACAGAAGACCCTCTGGGGTCTTCCTCCACCTGTAATTAGCTGGACGTGGTGATAGGACTGGGTTTTTTTAATATATATTTGGGTTTACGTCGCTTTAACCGTTCCCTGTTCTATATTTAGACCAAATTTCAATACCCACTGAATATTCACGGACAATATAGTAATAATAAAACATTTTGGAAACTAAAGAAACCGATCTATCAAATTCCATTAGCAAACAGAGCAGACCCTGATCAGATGGCTCCTATAGGAGCCGTCTGATCTGGGTCTACTCTGTTTGCAAATGCGTGAAAACACGTTTATATTAGGGAAAGGGTTAACCATATTTCAATATACAAAACAAACCCCTTATCCTGCAAATTAAATTCGTCTCTTCTCTAGATTTTGTTTAATCCAATTTTCTCAATGTTTTAACATACTAAGCAAAACCTGCCTAGCATTTGAAAACATCTTAGACCCAGATGAGACACCGAGTAACTCTCATCGCGTCTCATAACGACCCAAGCTGTGTATGATACTAGGTCAATAATTTCTTAAAAGCTTGAACGAATTGGATGTAAGTAAAAACAATGTGACATGTCCGAATTCAACAGGCGTGTTTTCAGCAGGAGCAGAGTTAAGAAACTTTTGACAGGATTCCCAATACTTTTATCTTTATTTGACGCCGATTTGATCTGGATTATACGGTAACTTTCTGGATCCATGCTTATAAAACTATTTAGTTGAGTCTGAGTTCGTTCTCAAGCTTTTGATTGGTCAGAATTTAGCCAAAGGCTCAAATCTGACCAATCAAAAACTTGAGAACGAACTCAGTCTCCACTAAAAGTTTTATAAGCATGGATACTGGATAACTTTTGTCGCGCATTAACCATTTCCCTTATATAAACGCCCTTTTACGCATTTGCAGGGTAGACCCAGATCAGACGGCTCCTATATAAGAACCGTATAATGAGGGTCTGCTCTATTTGCCTTTATCTGATTCTACAAATATAATCCTTGAAAAGTTTACACTATGAAACTATAAATATTCATGACGTCATGATTTCTTACATGTCTATTACACCTTGATTTTTATCTGCAACAGGACTATAGTGGCAACTAAATGCATAAACATTGGTGTATTGTAAAGCAGTTGACTACTTTACCCGTTCAATATCCATGTAATACATCATGCCAGCATGCTTATTTGTTAACTGGATTTTTATAATTACATGTATATAGTATTTTTTCAAGTAAGTGTTCAAGGGAATTCAATGTACCATTAGAACAGTTACTCTAAAATTCACAATGCCATGGTTTCTTATATTAATATCTATGGAGTAAAGAGTTAAATAGACGGTAACTCATTTAGCACATGTGTTTAACTCTTTAAACGCTGATATAACAGAATGAAATAGTATATCACAGTTTAAAGGTCAAGTTCATTCCGTATGAAAGGGTATACTTTGTGAGAGGAGCTTGAATGACAATGTTGCAGACCCTGATGAGAGGGTTCTCCGATCTGGGTCTATACTGTTTGCAAATGGCGGTCCATTCGTTTCCCGCAACCAAAAGGTTAAACTCCGAGCTGTTTCAATATTTAATTTCTTCTAATTCATTTTAATTTTTTGAGAAACTACCAAGACGGTGAAATGGGGCAGATAACTTTTTGATCGTACCTCGAAATACTGGATAGGGGTTAACCCATGTTTGTCCAGTGTTTTCATAAAATGGACACATACAAACACATCAGACCCAGACAGGGTCCCTGAAGGAGTTGTCAATGTGGGTCTGCACTATTCGCTTCCCAAATTATTTTCCAAAAGTTAAGTTGACAAAATAAATATTGCAGAACACCCTCAAAATGATAATTGGATTGGTTCGTAATGCATGTAGTTACATGCATATGTATACAAGGACGGGTTCACCAGGAACGGTTAACACTCTACTCCACAAAAACGCTTTTCTACGCCTTTGCAAACATAGTAGAACCAGATCAGACGGGAGAGGGCGACAGGGAGGGATAAGGAGAGATGGAGTGAGTGAGTGAGTGAGTGAGAGAGAGGTGGGAAAGGAAGGACATATTTCTATAATCCACTATATTGTGAGAGAAAGAGGGATTGGAGAGAGGTGTGAGGGAGTGCGGGAAAGGGGTTGGATGAAAAGAGAGAGAGAGAGAGAGAGAGAGAGAGAGAGAGAGAGAGAGAGAGGGAGGAGAGATATTAGATAAATTGTTAGAGTACTCGGTTTAGATAGGTATTAACCCTACCATTGCTGATTGGTCAAAATGGAATGACCCATAACTGAAAGTGTATATGTTTAGCGGATTATAACTGACAAAGCAGTGCAGACCCTGATCAGACGGCTCCTCTAGGAACTCCTCTAAATCTGGGTCTACACTGTTTGCAAACAACAGCCAAATCGTGTCACAATCAGTGTAAACCCTCACCAGATTCACTGTCGCTGTGACAACATTTTTCCACGTCTACATTGTTTGCAAAAGTATTTAATATCGTTTTCTGTCTTATTTGTTGTTGATATTTTCAGAAATGGATACTTTTTACCATTCTGGCATTGCCAGCTATGGTCAGAGGTCAAGTGGGCTCAGAATTACCCGCAGAGCTGCAAGAATGCATGGAGACTTTAACATATAAAACTTACAACGAAACGGCCGAAACTGTTGCTATGACAACTTCGGATGAAATACAGATGTATTGTTTAAAGGAGTTTCTATGGAAACCAGATAAGGTCAATTGGGTGGATTTCAACATCACACACGAGGATATGAACAAGGTTAACGAATACCTGGGATCTGTAAGTTTTCGTGCCAAACTCAGATAAGATGCTTAAATTAAAACATTTTCAAGGATTAACTTCCTTATTTCTCCACCAAACCGTATGTTGTGGTCGTAGAGACGATTCTAAAGAGTGGTCACATCATATGGTTTGGTCGAGAAATGACGATTTTAGTACTTAAGAACGCACTTTTATCTGTTGCTCTGAAATCTTAGGTAGGCCCTACTACAGTAAAATCTCCTCTAAATCGACTACTCAAAAATAAGGCTAATTCTGGATTTTTAAATCAGATGGCAGTTAACGCAGGACAACAGTTATGCAGAAAGCTCCCATTGATTTTCTTACCCTGAATAAAGCAACCACTTGCTTTTGCAGACTCCTGATATGTTGTTTAATGCAGGGCAAAAACAACACAGAAAGCTCATATAGGAGCGTTCTGTATTACTTTCTACCTACATTAAGCTGGCACATGCCTTATAAACCTAGAATTAGGCTTCCTTTAATGGCCGCTTAAGACAGGTTTTACTCTACCTCATAATTGGCATTATGACTAGTAATTAGATGACATTTTATAAGGCACATGGACACAGGAAGTGTTTTCCTTAGAAGAAATTGTAGTACCAGATCTATATCATTTCATAAGCAAACAAGAGCCGCCTGATCTTGGTTTGCTCTGTTGGCAATGACGTTGAAAGTCGTATATATAGAATGAATACTCGAATTAAAACTTACAGTGGTAGGAAATTACCAATAATAGATTTGTGATATGTCGTAATAGCCATTTTATAATTTACGGTATTTTATATTAACTAGTTTGATCTCATGATCTGCTTTTGATCATAGCTGATGCATCATGGGAGGACCAAGCGTCAGGTGGGACCCGGCGGGATTTTTCCGAGGACTGGTTTCCGAGTGAGACGAGAGTATAGGAGACTGAGACCCTTCGAACGCAGGGCTTTCCACCGCGCCGTCAACTCATTGAAAACGGTAGAAACGGACATAAGAATTTAGACAAATCAGTATTTCATTAGAAAATTATAATGTATAGAATTGATTTTACTTTCACTCCATGCACATCCATGTAAGAAATAATGACATCATTAATATTAATTATTATTATTATTATTATACCACATTTATATAGCGCTCTTTTCACAAGGGATATGTGCGTTCAAAAGCGCTCCACATAGATGAAATCACTAACCGGAACGATCCGCATGATTATCTATCCAGACAATGAAAGATGTACAATATATATGAAATCACTAGCCGGAAGGAACTACATGTACATGATTTTCCATCCGGTCAGTGAAAGATATGCAAAAGATATACAATAGATATGAAATCACTATCCGCAAGGAATAGCATAAACTGTATTAACAAACTTGATACAGACAAGTTGACTGAAAGCCATGCCCATCAATATCATAAATTAGAATAATCTGTATTAACAAAACTTGATAGAGACAAGTTGACTGAAAGCCATGCTCATCAATATCATAAATTAGAATAATTGACCGATTTATATATATATAACAACACCATGAACAGATGAATATTTGATCATATCAGACCTTGTAGAATTAGATATATGTATTATTTCATAAACAAACAGAGGCGACCAAGCGTATCTATGGATCAGCAGGATTAAACAGTGATTCAGTATTTAAATAACCACGACTATTTAGGTTACATACAATATTGACTCACATTTGCATGGATATTTATTTTATCTGTACTCGCGGCATATTCCTCCAAAACCGGAATTCTAGTTGAGAAGAATTTAGATACTTTTAGGCAGGTGGCTGCTTAATGCACGGTGAAAGTAGAACGCTCATAGAGGAGCTTTCTGCATGACTTTCGCCTACATTAAGCTGCAACCTGTCTCCAAGACAGATATTAATACTAAATTGAACGTCCGGTTTAGAGAGGTTTATCTATACATGCAGTACTTCGCATCTGCAATTATTTTATGGAATAGCCCATACATATTCAATCATTCCAGAGTGGGATGTATGACACCTTTGCGAACATTCACCAAGGAATAGTGACCACATCAGCACACAATGGACCCAACTTCCTCGGATGGCACCGTGTCTACCTCTCAGTGTAAGGAGACTTTGGGACTTGTGTCACTGACTGGGCATATTTTTACTTAACCCATTCCCCTATAAACTACTTTTAAACCTATCATCCTTCAATAAATCTATTGAAAATGATCATTTACTAGAAAAAAGGGAAACGGTAATAATGTGTACATGTAGTTTTAAAACCATTGTGATTAATAGAGCATTGACTCCTGTGGAGCAAATGCTCTATTGATCACAAGGTTTCAAAGGGTGAGTTTTACAGAGGTATCAAAAGGCGTATATAAGGAGTACATATTTGACGGATTGTCACAGTTATTATGATATGTTTTACATGTTGTCCTGTGTTCACCGACGTCTATGTTGTGGGTAAGTCCGGCGGGGATACCTTTATTTACACTATTTGTAAAGCTAGGGTGACTTTGAGAGAAGTGTGAGGTTAGGACGTCCGTAAACCGGTTTAAACCCCCAGTGGTGTTTTTGCTACTGACCGTGCCAAGGCGGTACTCTCTTTGTCACCCTTCCTTTTGTTTGTCTTACGTCTTTGTGCTTGTGATTTTGTTCATGTGTGGAGTGTTTGTCTCTAGTTCTTGTGTGTCTGTTGGTGTTTTCTGTGTTCATCTCGTGTGTGAGTGTGCGTTTGGGTGTATGGTTGTGTGTGTGTGTGTGTGTGTGTGTGTGTGTGTTGGGGGGGGGGGGGGGTCATGCTATCTATCGGTGTTTTGGTGGTGGTTGCGTCTTGTATGTGGCTTTGCCTGCTTGACTGTACTACTTTTCCATTTGAAGCGAATAGTTGGTCATTTTCATTATTGTCAAATGCCGGTCATATATGAAATAGTGCAAGACAGTTATAAAGAACAAAACAACAACAAAAACAACAGACTTTTACAATCATTCCTGGCAATAAGATATGACAACAATAATATGACATGATAGGAATAATAGGAACTATTATGGAAGTAAGAGTCGTGGTGTTTTTTCTAGATATACGTTGTTTGGCACTCAGCTGTAGGTGCAGTTTGTTATTATCAGACCCGATCAACCTTTTCATTCATATAAACGTGTTTTCTCACATTTACAAACAGAGCAGACCCAGATCAGACGGATCCTATAGGAGCCGTCTGGTCAGGGTCTGTTCTGTTTGATAATGGAAATTGAAATATCTGTTTCTTTACTTTCTAAAATTTCGTTATAACTATTTTGTCCATGAATATTCAGTAGGTATCAAAGTTTGAAATAAAACGGGACAGGGAAAGGATTAACGATGTAGACCGTGATCCGGTGCTGTGCTTTTCACGTTCCCTGTACACGGTTTTAATATGTTCCAGAGGTGCACTTTCTTGTCAATAATTGCAGAGTTGAGGAGTCACTACGCAGGTTCAACCGCCGAGTAGCCATCCCGTACTGGGACAGTTCGATGGACTTTGATATGGCCAATCCCGCCGACTCCATTATTTGGTCTCCAAACTTCCTTGGCAACGGAGATGGGTTTGTAACGACCGGACCGTTTAGGAATTGGCCTACACCTGCAGGTCAGCTGACAAGAAATGTAGGCGGAGCCAGTAGACTGATGTCAAAGGAAGTCATTGCGGCCATTATGACTAGATGTAGAACAAGAGACATTGTACCCCCAACAGCGCAGGTACAGAATTAAGCTAAATTTCGCTATACCGAACACTCCAATAACTATCATGATCAATACCCCTGATAGACCTATGTAAAATACTGTAAATTTCGCTATACCGAACACTCCAATAACTATATGATCAATACCCCCAACAGCCTATGTAAAATACTGTAAATTCGCTATACCGAAGTATCCTGACCAGTACCTCAAACAGTCTTAAGTATGTAGACTACAGTAAACCTCCATAATCAGATAGAACCCTCCATTGATTATCATGATCAGTACCCCCACAGTCTTTGTAAATTACAGTAAACCGCCATATACCGAACACTCCATTGAATATCCTGACCAGTACCCCCAGCAGTCTATGTAAACTATAGTAAATTTCGCAATACCGAACATTCCAATAATTATCCTGACCAGTAGGTCCAGTAGTCTGTGTAAATTACAGTAAACAGCTTTATCGGCCACTCAAACGAGTATCGTGATCAGTTTTTAAGACATTTGGCAACTTAACCCTTTCCCTCATATAAACGTGTTTTCACGCATTTGCAAACAGAGTAGACCCAGATCAGACGGCTCCTAGAGGAGCCGTCTGATCAGGGTCTACTCTGTTTGCTAATAGAATTTGAAAGATGTTTCTTTACTTTCTAAAACGGCTATAATGGTCCACCTTCCATATTTCATTATAACTATTTTGGCCAAGAATATGCATTAGGTACTGAAAAATGAAATAAACACAGAACAGGGAAAGGGTTAGTACAGTGTGAAAATCCTAAAGAAAACTCCTCTGGGAGCTTTCTGTAGGACTTTCATCATGCATTAAGCAATAGCATAGTTTAAATGATCTACCTCTATACTAGATGTTCCGATAGGCGAATTTAACTGTATGAGTCTCAGGAAATATCACAGACAAGTATTTTTTGAAGAATGATAGAAGGTTGGAATCAAGTCTTGAAGAAAATGTATCTGAGAACATTCTTGAGGTACACTTCTAAAATTTATGTGTGTCGTTTCCAGCTTGTACAGGAATGATAGTTAATAAACTAAGAAGAATTCATACACGTTTTACATACAGTGAAACCCCGCTAATGCGACCACTTAATAAACAACCACTGATGTCGTCTAAAGCAGGTGGTTGCTTAATGCAGGACGAAAGTTATGCAGAAAGCTCCTATAGGAGCTTTCTGCATAACTTTCGTCCTGCATTAAGCTACCACCTGCCTCTGCCACACATAATTATGCCCCTTTTTGGTGGTCGCATTAGCGGGGTTTTACTGTATTTGCATACATGTCTGTTTAGGTTAGTTCAGAAATATTAGAATTTATTTTGACAAGATTCTTGTCATTTCAGGGTGAGTTCGACTTGGAACTCGCTCACGGCGGTCCACATGTTTGGGTAGGGGGTCAGATGGCGGGTCTCAACACCGCAGCTCACGAACCAGTCTTCTTCATGCACCATGCCTTCATAGACTACATCTGGGAGATGTTCAGAAATCGTCAAGCCTTCTTCTGTGGTGTCAACCCAGAAACGGATTACCCACCAACTATGGGCCCGCATGCAGCAGAGCGTCCAATGGACGGCCTTCCGCCGTACAGAAATATCGACGGGTATAGAAATTACTGGACCAGATTCTGGTACAGGTATGAACGTTCGCCGAGTTGTTCGAGATTCAGGCCGTTTTGCGGCTCGCCGTTTTTGCGATGTGATGTAATGAGGGCCAGGTGTATTTCAAGGGCACGACCGATGATGGCACCTGCCGGTGGGGCTGGAATGGGATTCGCTGCAAGGGGATTATCCGCGTCGAATTCAATGACAAGAATGAGAGCAGCAAGAGAGGAATCCTCTATTCGTAGACGAATTGGTCCAACATTCAGGGCTCCGCCATCTGATGGTAGATCGACAGATGCAATGATGACACGCCGTAGATTCAGGCGAAATGCTAATTCAAACAATAGCAGCAGTACGGTGACAGGAAACCAGTTTGGACCAGTGTTTAGAGCACCGCCCGATGATGCCCGACCTGTATCTAGTCCAAGGGCGGACAATGCAGTACGTGAAGACGCAGTCCTGTTCAATTCACAGGGTTCTGGCTTTGACTTATTCTCTATCCCTATGCCCTTATTACCAAGTATTGATTTTGCTGTTACCAATTCAAACGCCATGCAGTCTCAAACCGCTACTACACTGATGCAGAAAATAAACGACTTCATACCGAAAGCATTCATTCCAATCAGAATTTTCTACATACGAGCACAGCCAAGTGTGATACAGCCGTTCATTCTGCCACAGGGCGGCATCACGTTTACCAATGTATCGGCGACACAAGCATCGCCATACCCTGAATGCAAGCCACACCCATCAGGAAATGCCAAAGTCACCGTCCAGTCAAATGGCATCAATTACATGGGTGTGTTTACCAATAACGTTGAAATTGACACACGGCTTCCGGCATCTACCATGACAACATATATTAGAATAAACCCACCAAGCAATGGCCTGTCAAAAGTCATGTTATCAGCCTTCCATGAATGTGGTCTTATGTGTCAACCTACTTGTGCCATATCCAGAACATTCCCTGTACGATACCGGCCTTGTACGGGAATCATGAACGTTCGGAAAGGAGACAACACTATACTGTACGGAACATCTATCGAGGCAGCGATTGACAATATGAACAGAACAACTGGACAGATGAATGCTGGCTTGAGACATTTTCCAAGAGTCAATTTTCAGTGTTCTAATGCTGATGTCACATCATGGTCACAACTCGCTTACAGTCCAGTCTGGACTGCGTAAACTCGTCTCTGTCCGGAGAAATAAGAAAACCAAAGCAAAGCAGTCATCAAGATCATGTGCGTGTATTAATACTGATTATTCCATTCCGGTTTCCAATCGAAACATACTGGTACGGACTTCTGTGGATACCGAAATAACAAACTGGCGAACACCAGCAGCAATACATTCGATATCTATGCTTCTACTAAGTATTTTATTAAAAATAAAATGTATTTTTATCTTGCCTATTTTGTTTTGTTTTGTAAGGTCAAAATTACGAGAAGTCGCATTTTCAACTGCGTACTTCTCAAGTATGCATACAGTAAAACCACTCTAAAACGGCCACTGAATTGTGTTAATTAGTTGGTTCTTATGGCAGGTGGCTGCTTAAAGCAAGGTGAAAGTAAAACAGAACGCTCCTATAGGAGCGTTCTGTTTTACTCTCACCTTGCTTTAAGCAGCCACCTGCCTTTGACACATAATACTTTATGCAATTTAGTGGCCGTTATAGAGAGCGTTTACTTTATGTCCCTAATGAGGGACATTAGGCACACATGGATTCAATGCTACCAAATTAGATGCTTTGTGTGAAACGTGTTAAGGTAAATTCGAAGTTAAATAGAATCGAAATTAATGTTTAAGTATAGAGTAGCGCTATTAGATTTCCAATCATTTTGGTATTGGTAGCCATATCTGTTAAAGTTTCATAAGCAAACAGAACAAACCATTATCAGACGGCTCCTACAGGAGCCATCTGATCTAGATCTACTCTGTTTTTAGCAATTGTTTTGCTTTGGCAGTGACAGTAGATCTAAACTATTCAATAAGAAAACAAAGCAGACCCATTAGGAGCTGTCGGATCTCTGTTTGTACATGCTTTTAAAGACATAAACATGGAGTAAAGGGTTGTCTCTAAAATAACAGACATACATGTTTGTTCCTTTATTGCTTATTTCATTCGCACCAACTAATTTCGTCTGCAAAAGATATCGTCTGCTTTCAATTTCAGAATGGACTTTCCTTCAATTTCTTTTTTTATTCGAGTAACTCGGCCTCTCAATCAGGATCTAAACTATTTGGCATTCCACTTATGTGTTTTAAACTGTTTACAACGGTAATCACATATTCGATTATTGCAGCAAACCCTTTTTGCCTCTGGGACTAGCAATTAGCCCCTAGTGGGCAGAAAGGGCGTTATTCAACACAACCAATCAACCTATTTGTCGCTTTGCAGCGATCATGGCGGTGCCAGAGGTAACATATCAACTGGCATACTTGAGTTACGTCTGTACCTTTCGGAGCAGATGTTCTTATGATCAGTTGTACCTGCAGCAATTCTGTTATAGTAAAACCTCTTTCAATCGGAATTCTAGTAGAGAAGAATTTAGATATTTCTAGGCAGGTGATGACTGCTTAATGTAGGGTGAAAGTCAGGGTTTTCAATGTTTGTCATTCAATATACGCTTGCACGTTTAAGCGTCTCATTGGACTCCAGAGTTAAACACTGATGGGCTATTCCATTCTGATAATTCTGGGTTGAAAGGGCTAACAAGGTGTCTTATGCAGTTATTTTACAGTTACTCTTTCATTACTTTGAATACTGAACATTCACGTGACGTGACCCATCGGTGTTTAACGACAAAGTCCATTCAATGTCAAATGGTATATATACATTGCAAGAGAAACAGTATATATGTAGTCCATGTTCAAAGGTAGCCTCTATGAGCCATCTGATCTGGGTATACACTGTTTACAAATGCCAAAACACTCGTTTCCCACATTCAAAGGGATAAGGATGTCAACAAATACTGTATGCACTTGCATGTAAACGGTGCTACTTATTTAGTTTCACTATATCAACGTCGAATTTCACACAGAGAGAGAGAGAAAGAGAGAGAGACAGTGAGAGACAGAGAGAGAGAGACAGAGAGAGAGAGAGAGAGAGAGAGAAACAGAGACAGAGAGCGCAAGACAGAGACTGAGACAGAGACACAGAGAGAGAGAGAGAGACAGACAGACAGAGAGAGACACATACACACAGAGAGAGAGAGAGAGAGAGAGAGAGAGAGAGAGAGAGAGAGAGAGAGAGAGAGAGAGAGAGAGAGAGAGAGAGAGAGAGAGAGAGAGAGATCCTATCAGTGGTCAACTATAGAGTCCACTCAGTATGAAAGGTTTAAACTTGCTATATGCTTTTAAATGACAAACAGTGCAGACCCTGGTCAGAGGGTTCCTCTAGTACCCCTCTGATTTTGGTCTACACTATATGCAAGTGACAGTACATGCGTGTCCGGCATTCATTTGATTTAACCCATTCCCTGTTCTATGTTTATTCCAAATTTTAGTACCTACTTAATATGTATGGATAAACTAGTTATAATTAAGTATGGAAGGTGGAATATTGTAGCATTTTAGAAAGTAAAGAAACAAATCTATCAAGTTCTATTAGCAAACAGAGCAGACTCTGATAAGACGGCTCCTATAGGAGCCGTCTGATATGTGTCTACTCTATTTGCAAATGCGTGTGTAACCAGGGTTTCATATTGCAAAAGTGTAGTCTGCTTTAGTTTTATGGATCCAGGGTTCCATATAATCAGAATGATTGGAATGTCATTTGCTTTCATGTATATATATTTATATCACGTATACATGAGTGTATGAGAGCATGATTGAGAGAGAGAGAGAGAGAGATAGCTGAGATGCACGAAATTACATTTACGCATGCTTTGCACGGACTTTCTCTCTATCTTCTTCCTATGCGTTCCCGCTGTCTAAGCTCAGTGCGCTCCAGTCCATCTTGATAATAACATCTTGATAATTATATAGATAGAATCTACTTCATAGTTTACTTTTACTTTGGTGTCTCACGACAACAGCTTTAATAATAATAAGTCAACTATACCCCATGTGTCTGGTATAGTCCGACAGGAAATTCCTGACAGTTACGTCATAATTTGTTTACTTGAAATATTCATATGACATGTTATTTCTTAAAAGAAAAGACTATGACTATTTGATTATGATGACATGCTTGTGGAGTCCGTAGCCGAGTGGATAAAGGCGCTCTCCTCCGAATCAAAATGTACCTGGTTCGAAACCCACATAAGTCAAATTTTTTTTTAAAATTTTTTTTGCCTCAACAACACGTATGTCAAAAACAGAAAAGAAAGACCAAGCATGATTTAACAAGAACAGGAAAAAGATATAGCGACAATAGATCATATAGAAAAAATATACTGACAAAAGTATTTAAACAAAACAACAACAAATAAATACAAGTATAAAAGCCGGTGAGTTTCGAACTCTGGTAGCGCGCATGCAAAGCCGCATACGCATCCTTTAGACCACGGTTTCGGATATCACATAATGTAATGTTTGTCTTATTTATTAATTATCCCATTCAAATCATATATTGAGGAAACCCTGTCTATTTTTAGTTTTGTTATTGTTTTGACGTAACTGCCAGACCTAGTTTGTTTATCTATAAGTACTGAGCGAAGTCTGTGTTGAATGTATTTAGTAAGCTTATTCTGTTTCGGTATCGCACGGCTATGTATTGTCGAAATCTCTAAATTGTTATAGACACCAATAGTTAGTTAGTATATCGTTTCTAATTTATATTACAGGCTTTTCTATTACCGCCTTGAATAAACATCACGAAATTGCACGGGCGTTGAATCTTTCCTAACCCCGGTTTACACGTGAAAACATGTTTATATGATGGAAAGGGTTAAATACTGCAGATACTGTTTGATAATAATTTCTAAAAAAAACAACACTTATGATCAAATATGATTTGGTCTGAGCATGTCGGAATTCATTACGTGGTGAAAGGTCTGTTATCTTGCTCAGCATGTCAAATGCATACCCTGCACAGTATATGCAATCGAATGCATGCGAAAAGAATGGCATCTGCGATTAAAATTTAAAGTCGTGCCGTCGGAATTGGATGTTTTTTTCGTTCAGTTACGGTCACCCTGAAATAGATTTTATTTCATCTATATCATTTCACGAGAAAGAGAACCGGTCCACAGGATGGACCAACATGAGTTACGGTCATTTATTTTACACACGTATATTTTGATCTAAACTTAAACCAGAATGTATCAAACGCAATCGTATTTAAAGAGTAAGGGAGAAAACAGCACAGAATTTCAATACTTTGTAATGCGGAAAGTCGGAAACATTCATCATTCTGTTATTGCAGGATCTTTGTCTGAAATAAGAAAGGAAAGCTCACAATATCACAAAAAAACGTTGATTTCATTTATTTTAAGATTCAATAGCACTTACTAAATTCAATAGGTGTTTACAGGAATATTACAGATTTGCAAATAGAATATTGCAAGTGTTTGTAGACCCTTTTTAACCATTTATCCCATAAATATGCCTTTCTAAACAATTGCTAACAGAGTAGACCCAGATCAGATGGGTTCTGTAGGAGGCGGCTGATCTGAGTCAGCTATGTTTGCTAATGAAATAATACAGATAGGATTCGACAGTTTCTATCATGGCCAATTTTTTGTTGTTTTCATGTATTATTATAAAAAAACCCAATCTAATTAGTATTCATGATCTCATTATTTCTTACATTAATCTTCATGGAGTAATGAGAGATGTCCAGTTGATAACTAAATTTATCTATACGGTGGTTCGTAGAGGCGAAAATAGAATATAGTTGAACTTGTCTTAACCATTCGCTTGCTATTCACGTCAATATAAGTACCTGTAAATAGTGAAGACCCAGATGAGACAGCTCATGCAGGAGCTGTCTCATCAGGGTCTGCACTATTTACAAGTTGATTGTGCAACCAGTGCACTCCACAGCAGTGATTGCACAGCGATACACTTGTACACAGTGAAGATATATGTAATTATACAACAGGGCATGGGTAAAGAAGGAGACATGTATTTTTAAAATTAAGCAAGAGAAGGGTTAAGCGACCATTCATTTATTGAACATAGGAGTCTGAAAAAGCAGCTCCCATAGGAGCTTTCTACATTTCTATTGACCTGCATTAAGCTACCACCTGTCTTACATAGCCATATATCTCTTTTTGATGACCGTTAAAGACAGGTTGAACTGTAAGTATAATTGCACGATACAATAAACCTTAACGTGCTTAAGAAATATATCAGATTGAAATCCGATAGACTTGCAATTTATTCTTACATCTGATTCTATAAAAACACGCTTTTGAAACTATTGACCGAGTTTCAAACAGCTTCGTTCCTGATGAGAGCCCGAGAGACACAGCGTCTCGTCAGATTCAGACAGTATCCAAACTTTACGCATGCTAAAGGTAGTTGTTCTTATTTATCTCATAAAGTGTGAACTCCTATTCAAGTAGCGAATACCAAAAAAAAAATCAAACCAAAAAACAAACCCAAACAAACAAATCAGAAGTGTATTAAAGTAAATGTAATTAAATTTGAACATTTGTTGAAATACAGTTAATGAAAGTTTTTTCAATAATGCTAAAGTCTGAAAATATGTACTTTATTGAAGGCATTCAACCATTTCATATTTGTATTCAAGGTATGAATATTTGAGTGCGGTCCTTTAAAATCCCGTGTAAGAACGAACTTGAGTGTGTAAAAATAGAATCATTGGCAGTCGTTGTGAACATAGTTCATGTAGATCATTTTTATTTCTAATTTTTGTATAACTCCAATTACCAGCAGTTCTGCATCAAAGGCGTAATCGTTTAGAAAGTGCAACCACACATCGTGATTCAGCAGACAAAACAATACAACTGTCCTGTAACAATTCACCATATCCTTCACATAAACACTGTTTCATGTCTTTGTAAACAGAGTAAACCAGATCAGACGACTCCTGATCAGGGTCTGTTCTGTTTGCTTATGGTAAAGTATAAATCTAATTCTATAATTTCTGCCTGTATCAAACTGCTATGTGTTTATATGCCGTTATGAAATTGTTTTTTTATGAATATTAATGATGTCATTATTTCACCAGGTAAAGATTAATAGGTTAATATGGATTACATATTCAAAGAAATATGCATGCTTACGTGTTCCATAGTCAGCTAACAGAAGCCACAGTATTTTCGACACCGAAGTTTTGCCGTCTCGTAGCCAGTACCAGGTATTCGATTGCAGTAACCGTACGATGCCCATACCTTACACGAGAATGTACTGTCCTCGATATCGATACACATAGAACGTGCATGGCTTGTCTACAAAATGCAATATGCTGGACTTAACATTTTACTCCATGAATATTCATGTAAAAATAATGACCTCATGAATATTGATAATTATTATACAAATTGTAATAATGGTACAAGTGCACAGAACGTTTTGGCCAATGCAGAAACTAAGGGTCATATCTGTATTATATAATAAGCAAAAAAAGGGCAGATCCTGATCAGACGGCTCCTACAGGAACCGTCTGATCTGGATCTACCCTGTTTGCAAAGGCATAGAAAGGCGTTTTCATGTAGTATAGGGTTTGCATAATTTTGAAACAATAGGCCTATCCATGTTTGCTTGTAAACACTCTACATCATGATGAAACATTGGATTACATGATTAAACATTGAATTACTCAATGTCGTATCTGGATTCATCCTTTATTACTCCACTTCTTATCTGGATCCAACTTTTTATTACAAAGGAACGTGGATTCGCATATTGCGTTAACATGGTCGACACCTTGCTTAGGTCTTTGACTAATGTATCGCATAGCATATTAGCCCCGTTCCTGTTTAATATTTATTCATATTAGCCCTGTTCCTGTTTAATATTTATTCATATTAGCCCTATTCCTGTTTAATATTTATTCATATTAACCCTGTTCCTGTTTAATATTTATTCATATTAGCCTTATTCCTGTTTAATATTTATTCAAGATTTTATCACTTCAGTAATATTCATGAACAGAATCAAGAAAATGGAACCTGAAAAACACCTTTTCCAGGAACTGTCTGATCTGGATCTACTCTGTTTGCAAAATATTTGAAAATGAGTTTCTATAAGGGAAAGGGATGAAATTTACATTTTGATAAATTACAGTCAGTACACAATACAGTGAAACCAGTCTATGTGGTTACGTAGATGTATTCTAACACCGTGTCATAACCTTGTTCTATATCTAGACCATTTTCCAATACCTATTGAATATTCTTGGACAAAATGATTATAATGAAGTATGGAAGGTGTAATATTGTAGCCATTTCAGAAACTAAAGAAACAGATCAATCAAATTCCATAAGCAAACAGAGCAGACCCTGGTCAGACGGCTCCTATAGGAGCCGTCTGATCTGGGTCTACTCTGTTTGCAAAGGCATGAAAAGGGAAAGAGTTAAGACAGGTGGTAGCTTAACTCACGCTGCCTAATATTCTTTCAAGGGGTATACACTGTTTGTTTCATAAATCAATTATACGAATGCGGAATTGTCCATCGGTAATTAACGATTGAATCAACCCATTACCTGTTCTGTTTGCTTATCAAATGATGTAGATAGTATTCTACAGTTTCTGCCATGGCCGAAAAATCCTATTTTCATGTGCCATAATAAATATTAATCTAATTATTATTCATGATGTCATGCTTTCTTACATGAATATTCATGGATGGGTTATTAAAAAGGTTACCTTCAAAATCACATGTCACTTACAGATTGTAATTATCTCACTATTAAAAGCGAATTCCGTCTCACTATTATGCAAACGCCAAAGTGTCTGTGATACGAGATCCAAAGTTTGCAATAAAACGGAAAAAGTACATATTTCTATAATTTCTTGAATATTTTAGTATACTCTGATGACGTCCTGTTTAAAAGTAGAATTTAAAAAAACTTTAGTTAGTTTTTCATTTTTGTTAATATCTTGAGGATTTTACAGGCATTTTCATAACCAATTGAATGCGGGAAGCGAGTGTACTGGCATTTGTAAACAGTGTAGACCCAAATCATGACCTCGTAGAGTATCCACCTGGGCAGGGTCTGCGCTGACTGTCATTCAAATCTTCTAGCAAATGTAGTACACCTATACTGCATAGACTTATTCGTTAAACCCTCTAATGCGACCACTTAAAGAAGAATCATAGTTGCCTTTATAAGCAGGTGGTTGCTTAATGCAGGACGAATGTAATGCAGAAAGCTCCTATAGCCATCCAGAATTATGCCCTTTTTGGTGGTCGCATTAGAGGGGTTTTACTGTAATACAGAATGTATGTATACTTCACACCAGCTGGTGTTAACTGATTGTGTGGCAGCTGTAAAAGTCGCCCGTACGTCATCCATTGTTATATTTTCTGGTCCTTCTGGATCATCAATATCAATGCTTTTATTTATGAAAATTTAATATCACTTAAGCCTGTGCTAGGGGTGTGAGTAGTGTTGCACTTTTAATAACTGCTTATGAACAGACTCAATAAAATCGAGTCTGCGACTGTTTATTTTCGTATTACTGCTTTTAATTTCGAAGTATCTCCTACTTTCAGAATTTCTACATTGTCAGCGTTCGAAGGATTAAAAACAGAGGAAACATATTCAAGCATTTGTAGCTACAGAGCAAACTGTGATAACATTTAAATTGATCGTATTGATTTTGGAAAAGACACAGAGCAACAGAGCGTCTCATCAGGATGAAACGATAGAAAGTATACATCTAAATTAGAATAGTTTTTAGGTCAACCTTTTTTCTCGAAATTTACAAACATGGTAGACCCAGAACAGACGGATGCTAGAAGGACCGTCTGATCATGGTCTGTTCTTGTTGCTTATGAAATGATATAGGCCTGACTGTACGATTTCTGCCATAGTAAAATATCCTGGGTTCATATACCATTGTAAATATAAAACTAATAAACATCTTGTCAGTATTCTCTGCATGAATATTCAATAGGTAATGGGTTGGTCATAATCAATGTGTCCATTGGTTGAGCAATATTTGCCACTGACAGAAGAAGGTATAAATAAATGTACGTACGCTTGTTTGTGCTTTCCTTGTAGCCGTGAAAATAGCTATGGAAATAAAATGTTTATCGTTACACAAGATGACATCTATCTCACGTACATAACGCAACGTGACAAACATATATATACCCACAATATAATACCCGGTACATATCTTATATATATACCCACAATATAATGCATATCGTATATATATATACCCACAATATAATACAGATCTTATATATATACCCACAATATAATACATATCTTTATTTCCTCCATATGTCATATAAACAGAAACAACAAAATAGAATTAATGCTAGATATTGAAATTGTTATTCAAAACATGTTTGCAAATATTATTAGAAGTAATTATTGCGGCACGTCATACACTCGGTTTGCCATAACATAACATCTCATTATGATCCAGACTGTTTGACACCATAATTGCCTTATAATGATTAAAGTTTGATTTTGAAAATACAGTCCGTGAAAAGTTGTGTAAAAATATTTTGTTCCGTAGGCTAAAATTTAAGCATTTTTATCACTTTACAGACTTTTAACCCTTTCCCTCATATAAATGTGTTTTCACGCATCTGTAAACAGAGTAGACCCAGATCAGACGGCTCCTAGAGGAGCCGTCTGATCAGGGTCTACTCTGTTTGCTAACAGAATTTCAAAGATATGTGTCTTTACTTTCTAAAATGGCTACAATGCTCCACCTTCCATATTTCATAATAACCTTTTTGTCCATGAATATTCAGTAGGTATTGAAATTTGTAATAAACATAGAACAGGGAAAGGGTTAATATCCATGTACAAAGGTTTCTGTGTACTTTTGAGATATACTCTGCTTTCGTAAAAACCCAAACTTCACAGCTATATTTAAGAACGGTCAATACATCAAAAAGATTAAACATTATATATTTATCGATACTACAGTATCCTTTGTGCTAATAATAACTCCACGTTTCGCTGAATGTAAGGTTTTACCAACCACTTGCCTGGATTGGGGTCTAATTTCAGTTTTATATCGGCAAGTTTTTGTTTCACACAAAAGATCAACCCTGTTTGCAAAGGGGTTAAAGCGTATCAGTGGAGTAAAGGGTTAAATAAACTATCGTAGGTTGGTCAAATTATAGCAAAGGTTGCTTAGAATATGTTCACAGAAGAAATCGCTCGCTAGGTATATAGGGTGTAACACTGCTTCAATAAACGCTCGCCAGGTACATAGGGTGTAACACTGCTTCAATAAACGCTCGCTATGTACATAGGGTGTAACATTGCTTCAATAAACGCTCTCTATGTACATAGGGTGTAACACTGCTTCAATACAGTTTGACTACGCGAAACATAAAAAACCCCAAAATTATCAGAAATTCGTACTTGAGTGGTATTGACTAAGTTTAGAATGACTCACGATTTAATGCTGGGTTAACGGCCGTCACTGGGTTTGCCATAGTGTGTGCCGATATTACTGGCGAGGTATTTGTTTGTGTAGAAGATAGGCTTGTAGGATTGACTGCGCCATGTCCTGTCAAGGAAAACCATTTATAGCATTGCATATAACCCATGACTCGCACAGCGAGTCTAAGTAACTACGAATCTGGATTTAGATAACTCTGAAAGGTCCCGGAGCAAAAATTGATCAGTATCTGTCCACTTTGTCACATACATGCAAAAGCTGATCAGGCAGGCCTCCATTTACGAGTGTAGATTCGCATTGGTCTTCACTATTTTCACGCTGTAGCACATTTCTGCAAGAGGCATATACAGTGAGACCTCTTAAATATAGTATAAGTATCAGTCTTGGAGACCGATGACTTTTAATGCAGGGTGACAGTCATGCAGAAAGCTCCTCTAAGAGCTTTCTGTATGACTGTCACCCTGCATTAAGCAGCCACCTACCTAAAAGTATCTAAATTATTCTCTACTAGAATTCCAGTTTAGAGAGGTTTTACTGTATACGATGCATATGTTAAGACGTTCATTTAGTACACAGCACTCGATATACGTAGGAGCAGTGAAATAAAACATAGGTATACAGTCCTTGATTAATGGAGGAGAAGTGAATTCATTCATAGATGTACAGCCATCGACATTCCGTGAAACAGTGAAAGTATTTATACGTGAAATAATTCATACGAGTATGCACAGTCCTCGATAAACGGAGCAGCATTGAAAGCAACTATATGTGCACAGCCCACGATATACCGATGAGAAGTGACATTATTTATAATTCTTGCATAAAACATGTTTTTATAGTTCAGATTACCAACGCACTACAGTAGTACAACGATCAGATGGCGTTGTTTACAAAACAGTACGTATGTAAACACAGAAAATTAACGATAAATTAAACTGCGACATGTTGTATAGGTTAATCCAGGTCTAACAGCATAACCACTACACCACTGCTTCCTATCCTAATATACATGCCACAGTTGTACTTATCGTTAATTTTCTGTGTTTACGTACACACTGTTTTGGAAACAACGCCATCTGATCGTTGTACTACTGTAACAATGCGATTCTGGTGCTTACGCGCTGTTTTTGACCGGTTTAATTAAATATTCGAGGGGCCTAGCATAAACAATGGACCTGAGTACTACAGCGTACTCGGCCCGGTAACAATATAAATTGAACGAACCGTAAAATAAGTCGCGTAAAGTTCTGGTTGTATTTCAAATGAACACAAGAAAGCATAAAAGTTTCATGCAATAATAACAATGCTACACATTTGTTTCGGGCAATGATATCTGCAGTGTCCCTAGGGATTGTTGTTGTCCAACATTCGCTCGGGACACTGCATATGTTATTGCCCGAATAAATGTGTATTAACTATCTAGTGTACATCCCTTGATATACCGAGAAACAGTGGAATCATTCATAAGTGTACATATATCGATATATGAGGGAGCCGGAAATTATTTGTACGGGTGCAACCTTCGATAAACTGTGCAGCAGTGAACTAATTTATACATGCATAGCCCTCAGTATACTAAGGAACAGTGAAATCATTCATACGTGTGCATTCCTCGATATACATAGAAGTAATGGAAACATTCATGTGTGCAGTCATCGATATACGGAGGAACAGTGAAATCATTTATGTGTGTACATCCCTCGATATACAAAGTAGTAATTAACGTATACAGCCCCCAGTATACTAAGGAACAGTGAAATAATTCATACGTGTACAACCCTCGATAAACAAAGGAACAAGGAATGCACGCATGAACGCATTTATACGTGTACAACAATATATACAGCGAGGAGCAATGTCATCATTCACATGAATACAACCCTCAATTAACAGAGAATCATGGATAACATTCATACATCTACCACTTTCTTCACAATATGTCAGCAGAGAGAGAGAGAAAACGAATAGATCTCTTTGCACCTAATCAATTATACTTCTCAAAATGCTGCAAGAGTGTGGAAACGTTTGAGTCCTACTAAGACCCCAAGATACTCGGTTACTCTTTCGCCTATTTGTAAATGTTATCACGGGGGATATGGTGGCGATAGATTGTAAATAAACAAGACAATAGTATTGTTATTGACATGTGTCTTATAGAATAGTGGGTTAACTTAATATGTTATTTATGGTTCATTTCGTGCCATTGCCTACTTTATTGAAATAGTATAAGTCCATTCAGATAGACCTACAGCGACATATTGGGTTTCTAAATTTGCTTTCAAAAGGACAGGGTGTGTGTGTGTGGGGTGGGATGGGGGGTTGGGGGTGGCACGGCTACCACTGTATACCATTTGCTTTCATTGTGTGTTTAAAACAACACGAAAAAATGAACGTATGCATACCCCTCTACTTTCCTTCCTCTTCCAATTATGCGTAGTATTCCACTCTAGGTATAAGAACTGTAACAGTCGGAACCCCTTAGTGACGCCGCAAAGGTCACTCTTGCTTCGGTTGTATCTAAAGTTTCCGCCATTTAAAAAATGGCGGCCTGTTGATGGCGGCCACGGTCAGAAATTTGTAAAACTACTTATGTCAGTTGATTGAGAGTTTAGAAAGTATTACACAGTGCTAATACAAAGTTTGTGGTATCAAACGGACTTTCAATATTTACACGTGTAGAAAATCATACTGTAACATGTTGCACTGAAAAAGAACGCCATGTATGACGAGTGTGGCAAACCCTTCCAATTTGCTATATGTATGACACGCCCAGAATAACTTCTTTATTTCTCCACCAAACCCAATACTGTGACCACTCTCTAGAATCGTGTCTAAGAGACGTTTCTAAAACATGGTCACAGTATAGGGTTTTGTGGCGAATGACGATTTTAGAATTTGAGTACGCTTCCTTATCTTTAGCTCTTACAAGGTTTACTCCTTTCATAAATGAAGAGGAGTCACATGGATGTACAGTAAAATATCGATTATTCGAATTTTCGTTATAAACGAATTTAGACCCTTTTAGGCAGGTGGCTACTTAATACATGATGCAAGTCATGCAGAAAACTCCTAGAGGAGCTTTCTTCATGACTTTCAGCATGTATTAAGCTGCCACCTGTCTTAAAGATCGATAATGATACGTATTTTAGTGTTCGAATAATCGGGATTTTACTGTATTTAATTTCCAGTAAGTGGCCAAAACAGAAATATAAATGATTCAATGTCAGTATTAGGTACACCTGTGTGCCAATTGCTTCATAGTTTTCCTTTCATAACCCTTTCGCTGCCAAATAGTGTCGTCTACAAAATGTGTTGTCTGCTCAAATTCTTATTTCTAAATGTTCTTCTTTTTTGTTTCATAGTACCAAACAGTTTCGATCTTGACGAGTCGCCGAGTTACTCGGCCTCTCATCTGGATCCAAACTGTTTGCACAGGTAATCACAGATGCGCCGACATTGGTAGTGAAATTGTAAATGTTTGTATTGATAAAATGTAACGAGATTGTCTTTCCTGATGAGAAATGTCCTTACACATTCCGGGTTTATCGTAAAGGCGTGAGATTTTCGCTCATACCTTTTTACCAACATACCGATGTCGGATCGTTTTCGAGATGTTGCCATTTTTGTCAACGTCTTGTCATGCTATATGCAGTTAAACATGCAAAATCGAAAGCGTAAACGTAATGAAACGTCTGTAAATCGGATAGATTTTAAAACAAACTCCCCATACAAACATTTTCACCTCAGTAAGTTCCAGTATGATTTACATAACAAAGTCTGTTCAATACCACTTCGTTTGTGCTAATTTGATTCCCCTATTCAAAACTGATACCATGCCATTTCTAATGCACTCCCTATTTTCTGTTCGATCTATTTATCGGTCTTAAGGAGCCGGTGCCTGGGTTCGATATCTAGTCGAGACATGCAGTTAAATGTCGTATAAACGCAAGTAATAGCTCCCTTGTTAACACTGGGCAAGTGTGAGTAGATGTAAAGAAACTACTGCGAACTATGGCTGGTCGGTCCGATATCAGTTTATAATGTGGACATGGTAGTATGTTATTGTCTACGACATGCTAGAACAATGCTTGTCTAAAGTAGACCCAACAACCCCCATCTCCATATAACTGAAATAGGCCTACTGTTGTAGACACATTAAATCCAAATCGCAAATGCAACCACCAACCCGTCTTTCCACACCCACAGCCATAAGTTTATCGATGGTGAGCAAAATGTTGCAAATCCTGCCAGCCGATCTCATCGCCCTTGCCACAATTTCCGATTATAAGATGCCTTGTAAAAAACACACAACTTTCTTCAGCGGTCTCTTACTTGAGCAAAAGCTCGCTATCTTTAATTCACTTTTATGATCAGGACATTTATAAGCCATTGACAAACGTTGACAATCCATTTACAGTAAAACCGCTCTAAAGCGACCACTAATAGAACAAAAAGTGGCTGCTTAATACAAAAGAAAGTAACGCAGAAATGAAACATGGGGGATTTTTGCATAACGTTCGACCTGCATTAAGTTGTCATCTGTCTGAGAAACTAAGAAAACGATATTTTAAGTGGTCTTTGTAGAGAGGTTTTCCTGTATTGTACACGTTGTTTTAGTTTATTTACCACCACTTGGCTGGCAAAATCCACAGTGTTTTCTACATTTCTCGTGTGCGATGACAAAGGACAAAGTTGAGGTATCTGTGCAGAGGTTGAACAAGTCTAGGCTAGCGCAGTTTATCCCGTCATGCTCGTAATCAGCACAAACACCGCCTGAAACACACATTTACTTGCAAGGTACCGGTATTTAATACATATATTTTCATTTATCTAACGTTATGCGATACTTTCACAAGCTCCAATGTTACAAAACATTTTGCTGGGGTATGAGTTCAATCTAAAGCAACACGGACCTGTTTCAATAAAGATCGTACGACTGAAATTACCTTATTTTCTAACATACGACGATCGCAACTG
The DNA here is from genome assembly GCA_963576725.1 of Azorinus chamasolen. NCBI lineage: Eukaryota > Metazoa > Mollusca > Bivalvia > Cardiida > Solecurtidae > Azorinus > Azorinus chamasolen. The sequence goes on along the minus strand of OY755238.1, from coordinate 95,128,518 downwards.
GAAGCTACAACTGGAAGTTACAACCGGAAGCTACAACCGGAAGTTACAACTGGAAGCTACAACCGGAAGCTACAACTGGAAGTTACAACTGGAAGTTACAACTGGAAGTTACAACTTACAACTGGAAGTTACAACTGGAATCTGGAAGTTACAACTGGAAGTTACAACTGGAGGTTACAACTGGAAGTTACAACTGGAAGCTACAACTGGAAGTTACAACTGGAAGCTACAACTGGAATCTGGAAGTTACAACTGGAAGTTACATTCCAGTTACAACTGGAAGTTACAACTGGAAGTTACAACTGGAAGTTACAACTGGAAGCTACAACTGGAAGTTATAACTGGAAGTTGCCATCGTCGTATGTTAGAACTTACGATAATGTCTGTCGTACAAAACGATGTTCTTGTCGGTACGCTAGAGTGTGCGATAAAACTGAGTGGTAGTCATTGCCGCAACTCTTTCCCTGTTCTGTATATAGTCCAATTGTCAATACTTACTCAATATTCAGGGCAAACAGCTATAATGAAATATGGAAGGGGTAACACTGTAGCCATTTTAGAAAGGGAAAAACATATTAATCAAATTTCATTAGCAAACAGAGCAGACCCTGGTCAGACGGCTCGGACTCGTCTAATCTGGGTCTACTCTGTTTGCAAATGCGTGAAAAGACGTTTATATGAAGGGTGTTAACCCTTCGCTTGCTATTCACGTCAATATACCTACCTGTAAATAGTGAAGACCCAGATGAGACAGCTCCTGCAGGAGCTGTCTCATCAGGGTCTGCACTATTTACACGTTGATTGTGCAACCAGTGCACTCCACAGCAGTGATTACACAGCGAAAAACGTATACACAGTGAAGATATATGTAATTATACAACAGGGTATGGGTAAAGAAGGAGAAATGTATTTTAAAATTCAGCAAACCGTTTGCATAGGTATTCGCAGTTGCGGCACTAACAGCGAAAGAGGTAATTGTTTATATTGAAATATGACCAAATGTCTTACTGGGTGGCGGTGTGACTGGAGCCTTGGTTGACTGAACATCTGAAAGCAAAAACAACAACAACATGGGACACGTGGAGTCATTTTCTCACTCATTTTTAATTTTCCAACTTTGATACAATTCCAGTTACTAAACGTTTTCTTGTGTAAAAACAGCAACCATCTAGTTAACCGTATAACAATTTCTCTGTTCCATATTCGTGTAAGGCATAATGACGTCATATTCACGTCATGGCTATTCATTAAATCATTTTTTTTATAAAAGCATTATTATGTATACATGATGTTTTGGTATTTGTAGAAACTTAAGAGTCTAACATTTTGTAATTCCATTTATGCAAACAGAGCAGACAATTCGCTCGTCAATTTAAGCAAAACCCTTTTGTATAGAATGGAATAGTTTGGAAAAACCAAATCTATTAACAAAAACGACAGTTCACTCATACTTGCTAATATGCATATTGAATGTGATAATAACCCGAATAAACATCAATCAGTTCAATCAATCATTGCAAATCAAACAAATATAGTGGGTAGTTCGAATTTGAGAATATGCAAGGTTTTCCATTGGCATCGTTAAAAGCCAACATCAAGGCAATACAATATACAGTAAAACATCTCTATAACGACCACTAAATTGTGTTAATTAGTTGGTATTTTGGGCAGGTGGTTGCTTAAAGCAAGGTGAAAGTAAAACAGAACGCTCCTGTAGGAGCGTTCTGTTTTACTTTCACCTTGCTTTAAGCATCCACCTGCCTTTAACACAAAATACCTGGTGTAATTTAGTGGTCGTTATAGAGAGGTTTTACTGTACTACAGCGGTAAATAATAAAGACTTACTTGAATGACAGAATCCACAATGCTTCCCACACTTTTTGTGAGCAAGTACGAAACCCAACACCGACTTATCAGTACAGATGTTAAATAAGTCTAATTTAGCGCACGCAATGCCATCCTCCTCTTTGTCTTGACAATTCGGGTCATTCACTGAAATATATAAATTATGTAAACGCCCGAAAACTCTCCCGTCTTGAAACGACAAAAAGGGCAACTCTTGTATTTGCTATTGAATGTTGATAAAATAATGCAGATATCCAAATAGAGGAATAGCTCAGATAATGTATTGTATAAGGACGGACGGTCGGACAGACGGATATACACCCTTATTCTAGCATTCCCAAACGCCTCTGAATATTTGCCATGTAGTTTACTTAAAACCTCGAATATTCGAACACCAATAAACGTATCATTATCGATCTTTAAGACAAATGCCAACTTAATGCAGGAAGAAAGTCATACAGAAAGCTCCCCTGGAAGCTTTCTGCACGATTTTCACCCTGCATTAAGCTGCCACTTGCATAAAAGGGTATATATTCCTTAATACTAAAATTCAAAGTATCGAGGTATACTGTATTCACACAAAATGTGTTAAACGTGGTTGCTCCATAAATACCCATTTTAACACATTTGCAAACGGGACAGAACGTGACTAGACAGCCCCTTAGGGGCCGTATGATCAGGACATCCCCTGTCTGCTCATGAAACAACAGTGATCCTTTCACGGCCAGATTAACTTGTTTGTTTTTCACGTTCCATTATAAAAAATATCCAACCAATATTGATAATTCCATGATGCCTTACATGAATACCTATAAAGGAATTGGTCGCAGGTTAAACGTATGTTTAAGTGAATGTATAAAAGAATGTATTCACAGAGCAACAGATACACGTGCACACTCAGATATTAAACTCGCCAGGTTGCGATAGGCGGTACTAAGGTACGTGTTTTCACGCAAATGCAAACAAAGTAGACCCTGATCAGACGGCTGCTATAGGAGCCGTCTGATCAGGGTCTGCTCTGTTTGCTAACGGAATTTGACAGATCTGTTTCTTTACTTTCTAAAATTGCTACAATGTTCCACCTTTCATATGTCATTATAACTATGTTGTCCATGAATATTCAGTAGGTATTGGAATTCGGAATAAGCATAGAACATGGAACGGGTTAATAAATTAATATACCCATATAATTATTGTAAATAAATGGTGAAAATTACCAGTAAACTCGTAAATGTATTAAACGACAAAATGTTTCGTACATAAACATCTCTAGAACAGAAGAAAAACAAGAAAATGTACAGCATGAAAGTATTTGTATCATTACATAATGACAACAGAGGTACCTACCTAGTGGTGTGTTCTGCTGGTTTCCAGTCGTGGTTAGAAGATGTGGGGCCAATGTGGGCGCGTTTGTTGTAGTGGCAATTGGTGTTGGGGCTGGTGTAGGGGCTTTCGTTGGGGCTGGAGTTGATTGCGTTAAATAAGAGTCTGAAAAGATTCACCAATCTTCAAACATTTTGACTAAAATGTATAAGGTAAAATCTAAATATGGATTGTGATGTAACGAATATTGATCTATAATTCGATGTATTGAAAAATTGATCTGTTGTAAAATATGAGAGAAATAACTTAAAATCGATTAGGTTTTCAGTATACATTAACCCTTCGCTTGCTATTCACGTCAATATACCTACCTGTAAATAGTGAAGAGCCAGGTGAGACAGCTCCAACAGGAGCTGTCTCATCAGGGTCTGCACTATTTACAAGTTGATTGTGCAACCTGTGCACTCCACAGCAGTGATTGCACAGCGAAATACTTGTACACAGTGAAGATATATGTAATTTTACAACAGGGCATGGGTAAAGAAGGTGAAATGTATTTTAAAATTCAGCAAGAGAAGGGTTAACCATTTCCCTGTTTAATATTTATGTAAGAAATAACGACATCATTGATAGTTATAAGCTGACTTTCTATATATGTAAACTTTTCAAGGGATTTGTTTTACTATGGCTAAAACTGTAGAATCAGATCTATATTATGTAATTTATAAGCAAACAGAGCAGACTCTGGTCAGATGGCTCCTGCCGGAGTCATCTGATATGGGTTTTCTCTGTTTGCAAATGTGTGAAACAGCGTTTACATGAGTTAAAGTCTTGATAATACGACCACTCAAAAGCAATATAATTCTGGTTTTTGAAAACAGGCAGTAGCTTAATGCAGGGCGGCAGTTATGCAGGAAACTCCTACAGGAGATGGTAACAGTATTACGTTTGGTCCACATTTAGCAACACCTGTTTTACAAACTCTCGTGTGTATAAATTATGTGGTCGCATTAGCGATACTTTACTGTATACATGTATACATAGCATATATCTAGAGCAATTAAACATTTCATATTAGAAATAATTACATCATTAGAAGAGCCATCTGATCAGGGTCTGCACTGGTTGTCATTCAAAATCCTCTAGTAAGATTAGGCCTTTCATATTGAGTGGACTTTTTGATGTAACACAGATGGACGATTCCATTCAGATAATTCAAAATTGAAAGGGTTAATCACGCCTTTTAAAGCTGAGTGCAATAGTCGATCAATATTTAACCCATTCCTTCAAAGGCTATTTTTAAATCCAACTTCTTTGAATAAATCTACCGGAAAGGAGCAGTTACTTAAGAAAAGGGAACGTTTAGAACTGTGTAGTTTTGAAACCAGTGTGATAGATAGAGTATTTGCTCATATGGAGCAAATGCTCTATTTATTACAATGGTATCACAAAGTGGCATTTACAGAGGCGCCAAAAGGCGTCAGTATGAGGTAAAGGGTTAAATATAGAGTCCATTCAGTATGAAAGTCTTTAACTTGCTAGATGATTTTGAATGACAAACTGTGCAGACACTGCATCTCTAGGAGCCTTCAGATCTGGGTCTAGATTGTTTGCAAATACCAATGCATGCATGCATGCGTGTCCCGCATTGAAAAGTACTAAGACAAGTGGAAGGTTAGTGCACGCTGACAGTCTTCTACAAAAGTTGTTTCACAGAGGCATTTTTCAATATAAATTCAAATTGACAACGTTGATAAGAGTAACTGAATATAATCAACTCCGTATTTTATTATTTTATTGAAAACATGCGTTGAGTGTATAGACTTTCACTTTAATCATTTTCTCCATAAATGCCCCCTTCTACGCCTTTACAAACAGAGCAGACCCAGATCAGACGGCTCCTATAGGAGCCGTCTGATCAGGGTCTGCTCCGTTTTCTTTTGATATAATATAGATATGATTCTCCCGTTTCTGTCATGGTCAAACACACATGTGTCAATGTGATATTACAACTATTAATCTATGTACTATTCAGGATATAATTATTACTCACATGCATAATCATAGAGCAGAGGGTTAAAGCACTTTGTAAGAAACCTGGGTCCATGCTTATAAAACTTTTAGTTGAGTCTGAGAACGTTCTCAAGCATTTGATTGGTCAGATTTGAGCCTTTGGCTCAAATCTGACCAATCAAAAGCTTGCGAACTCAAATCTGACCAATCAAAAGCCTGAGAACGAAACTCAGACTCAACTAAAAGCTTTATAAGCATGGACACTGGAAAGTTTTACTGATGGCGGTGTTTTACTGATGGCGGTGTTTTACTGATGGCGGTGGGAGTTTCGATAACTCCTTTGTCCGCCATAGTCTCAGGTAAGCGACTGATATGGCTGCGTGCAATGGGCGAATCTGCGATTTCCTTTGTAAGCAGTTTGGATCCAGATAAGACGCCGAATACATTGCAATTCGTGTCTGACATGGCGCCAAACTGTTTGATACACTACTTATAATATGAAAGAAGTTGAGAGAAAATCCTACATGACAACTAAAGCAGATAAAGTGTATACGCGGAATTGATTGCACCAACAGAGTTAATTGTATGCAAACATAGTCTCGGTATAGGACATATATAAACCTTTTTTCACGCATTTGCAAAGAGAATAGACCTAGATAAGACGGCTTCTACAGGATCAGGGTCTGCTTATAATTATGCAGTTTCAGTAACAGTGCAAAACTCCACCCTCCATGTTCTATTTCATTTATTCTATTCATGAATATTCATGATTTGAAGAAATCTTGGATAATTATGAAACAGGCAAAGGATTAAACAAGAAGTTGAACAGCTTTACGTATAATAATAAGTACATGTAATATGTCTGATACATATTGTTTAAACTTTAACACGTATGCAGTAGAACCCCTTTAGGCCGGACTTTAAAAACAGAGGACTTTTAGGCAGGTTGCTGCTTAATGCAGGGTGTACGTAATGCAGAAATCTCCTAGAGGAGCTTTCTGTGTGACTTTCACCCTGCATTAAGCTGTCAGCTGTCTCCAAGACCGAAATTTATACGAAATTAAACGTCCGGTTTAGAGGGAGTTTACCATAGTTTCAACATAGTTTGATTTAGCCTATATCATTCTATGGGTGAGATGCGTTAACTATTGCAAAACATTTAAATCAAAGTGAAATGCAGAGTAAGTTGATGTCTCAACAGGATCCAAATAGTTTGACAATCACATCGTATTTGTTGAACCGTTTCCGTCACATAAACGCCCTTTTCACGTATTTGTAAACATAGTAGTACCAGATCAGACGGCTCCTATAGGAGCCGTCTGATCAGGGCCTGCTCTGTTTGCTAATGGAATTTGATAAACCTGTTTCATATACCTTCCATATTTCATTATAGCTATTTTGTCCTTGAATATTCAGTAGGTATTGACATTTGGAATAAGCACAGGACAGGGAAGGGGTAAAAACGCAGCAACAAACATCCCACCAACAAGAACAACAAACGGCTTATACAACTTATTTAAACAATATGCTCTGTGTCCACGCGAAGTAGCCAAGTGAGCTCTATACATGTACATTTCGGTCAGAGCGATAGCTTACGGCATAAGTTCTTGTTACACTGTCCAGCGTGATCACAACACTCTTTACACCTCAAGCTGTGGTGAGGAAATAGGTTGTGGGCTACAGGGTGTCTCTTTCCAATCAATGCATTATGAAACGAACAGTCCTGGAAACAATATAACACATTAAATTTGAACTTCTAATGCCTTGTTTGTCAAATTGTGTTTATCAATATGATTCAGCCCATTTGTTTCATCTTACATATCATATAGGTTTTGGTCAGAGCAAATGCTTACGGCATAAGTCCCGGTTACACTGTCCACTGTGATCACAACATTCACTACACTTCAAACTGTGTTTAGGAAATAGGTTGTGAGCTTCAGCATGTCTCTTTCCAAACAATGCATTATGAGACGAACAGGACTGAAAGAAGTACAGTAGACCCTATTATTTATCGAACATAAAGGTCTTAAAAAGCAGGTAGTTGATTAATGCAGGGTAAAAGTAATGCAGAAAGTTCTTATAGTCGCTTTCCGTATAAATATTGACCTGCATTAAGCTACCACCTGCCTTACAGACCCATAATTAGACCTCATTTTGATGGCCGCTTAAGACACGTTCTATTGGAAAAAAAAACTAAACTTGAACTTCTTATGTTAGTCAAGGTGTATGCCCGTCTGTTTGTTTGTCTATTTGTCCATACAATGTAATCATCACCACATCATAATTTCTTTCCATCACCTTTCTAATCAAATACCCACCCTTCGATTTGAAACAATATACTCATAATACCTTCCAATGAACAAGTATAATTTGCTCAAAGTGTATAAACTCTTTACCTAATGAATATTGTTGAAATAAATAAAATCATCGTCATCGTTCAAACATTTTTAAAGAATATCTCCTTAATTTCTCCACCAAATCCAATACTGTGACCACTCTTTCGAATCGTCTCTTTGCGACGATTCTAAAGAGTATTCACAGTTTGGAGGAGAAATGACACTTTTAGTGTTTTGGTACGCGCCTATATCTGTAGCTCTGTATCGTGAATATGTGTTTTATAATGTACATGTATATGAACACTCAAATATGTGGCATTGGCAAACACTGTATAATCATTATTATTATTATACCACATTTATATAGCGCTATTTTCATACCGAATATGTACGTTCAAAAGCGCTTAAACATATCTATATAAATCCATAAGAAAACAGAACTGACTCTGATCCTGTTAAAACCGTCTGACCTACATCTATAGGCGTTAAAATGGGTATTAACGAGTCTCTAATGTCATTTGCAAACACTGTAAACAGAGACCAGAGGGCGGCCAGAGAACACTCTCATCAGTGTCCGCACTGTTTGTCACGTTACATATTTCTTTAAATCATCACTGAAAGTTAGCGGTTTTCAGCGTTGAAAGGGTTTGTAAGGTAATAGATTAACGTTATTTCTTTGCTAAGTTGCAAAAGTTTGGCAGCTACTTACGTGCCTATGTTTGCAGGACAAGCTGAAATAGTTTGTATGTCCCATTTCGTGCACCTCCGTGGAACACACCTGGAATGCAATAAAGCAGAGGTTCAGATAAGATGCGCAAATTTAAACATTTTCAAGAATAGCTCATTTATTTCTCCACCAAATCATGTACAGTGACCACTCTTTAGAATCGTCTCTTCGAGACGATTCTAAAGAATTGTCACAGTATAGGGTTTGGTGGAAAAATGACGGTTTGAATATTTGAGAAAGTAAATTTATCTGTAGCTCCGGAGTACAACAGAGGGTCCAACGTTTTTCTGTAGCTCTGGCATATTGCAGAGGGTCCATGGACGTGTTAACTTGAAAAGTTTACAGTAAACAGCTTCAAAATTGTAATAGACTAAGGTAAGGTTGTTGTTCCTATCGTTTCAATGACAGAAACAGAATATACAGTAACCTGAGTCATACATATGGAAGATGAAATCGTAAACATGTACCAACCTACCGATCTAAAAAGTAAATGGGACAATGACATAACAACATACGAACGGTGAGATAAAAGTGTGGTATTCACTGATCGAACATCGATTGCTGCTTCATTCGTGTTTTCACATAGTCATCCCGTTTATCGTCAGGGTAAAGACATAACAACACGAAATGTGAAATAACAGTCACTTTCTATCAAGTAATTTCTCGATGTGCAACGCATATATATCTTTAGTAGGACATCTAAATAATCGAATATTAATCCCTAAACATTGCATTTACAGGAAACTGTTAGAATTGTGTAGTTCTGAAAACATTGTGATATTTATCACAATGTTTTCAAAAAAGCGACTTTTACAGAGGCGTCAAGGGCGTCACTATGAGGAAATTGGTTAAAGAAAAAATAACATGTTTCAAAGGTAAAGGAGAACGAGAAATATACAAAGAGCATTATATTAAGAGTAAATGGCTCTTCCGTTTTTATTATTACACTAAACAAAAACATGAATAAATTATTTTTTATGAAAAACGGTGCCTGATCAAAGGGGTCCATAAGAAGCAATTTGATCTCGGTCTACACTTTGTGAAAAGATCTTATTAAAATCGACAAATTGCGAATATAAGTATTGACATACACCAGCCTGTCCGGCTATTGTGGCAGTTATCTTTGTTAGACAGGGCAACAAGGGCGATAAAGGTGCATACTCAACCCATTCCGTCATATTGACGACTTTTGACGACTATGTAAAAGTTACTTTGTGAAACCATTGTGATAAATAGAGCATTTGCTCCTATAGGGGCAAATTCTCTATTTATCACAATGGTTTCAAACTACAAAGTTCTAAAATGTTCCCTTTCTCTAGTTAATGTTCCTAGATTTATTCAAAGAGGTTGTATCTAAACTAACATAGGGGGGGGGGGGGGGTTAAATACTAAGATCGACATTTCTCCACCAAACCCTATGGTATGATTACTCTTTAGAATCCTCGAGACGATTCTAAAGAGTGATCACCGCATAAAGTTTGGTGGGGGTAATACATGTAAAGAAGTTGTTCTTGAAAATATTTCAACTCAGGCATCTTATCTGGACCTCTGTGTCAATTCTAAAGAGTGGTCACGCACCTACGGGATCCCTTTGATCAGCAAAATGTTTTAATTTATGCATCTTATCTGGGCCTCTGGTTTAGAACAGCAACACTACTGAATATTTGTCGACAATGATATACCGGGTAATACATAAATACCGATAACTGATAATGGTATTCATACACCGACAGCTAATAACGGCGTGATTAACTCTTTCGGCGCCAATGTCGCCTGTTGGTACCATTGAAAACAGTGCAGTCCCAGGTCAGATGCCGCCTTTTCAAGGCGATATCTGACCTGGTACTTAACTGTTTTCTGTATTATTTTAGTACAAGCATACAGGTTTTTAAAAACAAAACTATAATATCTTTATTATTTAGTTTAGAATCATATTTAATATGAAATTACTATTGCAGACGACATTTTTGAATTTGGCGCCAAAAGAGTTAAACAGATAAACCCATGAATAAACACACAGCATTAAACCTGTTCCTCTTCATTGTTTATTCCAAATTTCAGTACCTACTGAATCGTACTGAATATTCATGGACACAACTGTTATGATAAAATATCAAAGGTGGAGCAAAGTAGCCGTTTAGAAAGTAAAGAATCAGAACTTTAAATAGAATTCCGTTAGTAAACAGAGCAGACCCTGATCAGACGGATCCTCTAGAAGTCGTCTGATCTAGGTCTACTCTGTTTGCAAATTCGTGGAAATGCGTTTATATGAGTGAAAGGGTTAATCAGTATCCAGGTATCCGCAACCAGGCTCGTATTCGAGAACCACTTAGATGCAGATGAGTCGCCGATGTTGTGGGACATGCTATTACGAACAGCCTACAATTAGCATGGCTCCTCGGTTGTAAAACTTCTCAGTTGGAGACTGATTTCGTTCTCAAGTATCTGGTCGGTCAGAGTTTAACCCATTTGCGCCCAATGGATTCTTCCATGATTATATATTGGATTAGTCCATTTTTTATCTAAGGGACCCCTGGTCTAAATTTTCAATTTCGTTTTGTTTTATATTGAAATTACTATCAGCAAACAATGTAGACGCTGATCAGACGCCGCATTATGCGGCCTCTGATCAGAGTCTACACTGTTTGCCTATGTCCCATATATGGGATCGTGGGAGCAAATGGGTTAAGCTTGAGATTGAACTCAGACTACAAGCAGAAATGGCACCAGGTCTCTACTTTGAAGCGTACTTGCAAACTTTTGATTGACCGAAATTAAGATTACTCACCAAATTTCACCATTTGAAATAGACACTTATCTGCTCATGTCTTTCTACTAATCATGATTAACACTAAATGGACAGAGATAACTCTGAACGCGCGAAATATTGGAATGAACCACTATCTTGATCTATCAGAATTGCTCCAAAATCGCACAACAATGACCTTGTTGATCCTGTTATTGATTATCCACTAAACCAGGTCATGTTTACAAAATAAAGTATTATCACTCATATAAACTCTAGATAGATTTTGCCTTAAACGTCCGATTATCAAAACACACAGTAAACCCCCTCTAATGTGACCACCAAAAATGGGCATAATTATGCGTGACAGGGGATCGTGGTAGCTAAATGCAGGACGAAAGTTCTGCAGAAAGCTCCTATAGGAGCTTTCTGCATAACTTTCGTCCTGCATTAAGCAACCACATGCTTATAAAGGCAGAATGTTTGTTAATTAAATCGTCGAATTTGAGGGGTTTTACTGTATTCAACTGAATATGTTTACTTTCATATAGAATGCCATGTAAAGCAAGCATGTTGTTGATACATGTACATTGCATGATACAGTTTTGGACAGACTCATTAACCCTTTACCGTATAGGCTATTTTTTTAGATACAACCTCTTTGAATAAATCTACCGAAAAGGATCATTAACTAGAGAAAAGGAAAAGTTTAGAATTTTGTAGTTTGAAACCATTTTGATAAATAGAGCATTTGCTCCTATAGGAGCAAATGCACTATTTATCACAATGGTTTCACAAAGTGACTTCTACAGAGTCGTCAAAAGTCGTCAATATGCGGGAAAGGGTTAAGAAAACAATGAACGGAGCGATACTGTACATAAAACAACACTTAGTGCCTACCATTTGCTCTGTTACACCCTAAACAAATAAAACAAGCACGTGATCAGAGGCCCTTTTAAGATGCGTAAGTTAAAATATTTACAAGAATAACTTCTTTATTTCTCCATCGAACCCTATGTTGTGACCACTTTTAGAATTCTAAAGAGTGGTCACAACACAGGGTTTGGTGGAAATATTTGAGTACGCACCTTCATCTGTGTTCTGTAGCTCGGCGTCTCATCAGAATACAAACTGTTTTTGTTACTGTAACAGTGTATGTTATTGAAACAAAAAACGAATTAAGATAGAAACTGAAAATTGTAGCAGAAGACAAAGTTTGCAGACGAAACAAATTGGCAGCGAAACAGTTAATGTTTGTAATTAGAAGGTACTAAATGCAACATAATAAAGTGTATTATAATTCATATTGGCTTACCCCTTCTCTATGATACACAAACACTGTTATTGAAACATGGAGTACTCACTTCATCGCCATGACATCTTTCGTAGTGTGTGCAACTACTTGGGTCCGTCACCGCTGGACAACTTAAACAATACGCTGTTTTTGATTTTGATTCTGTTATGCAGGTACCTGTGCAATAACAAATACTCGTTGGAACATATATATATTGGAAATGAATGAGTAGACAATCTATAAGAGAGTATGTAATAAGTAACCTTTTACTCCATAAATATTCTTAAAAGAAATAATGACATCGTGGTTATAATTTACATTAATTGGTATAATAGCAAATGAACACAGGATGTTTTTGCCATGACAGAAATAGAGGATCTTACATGAGTGTTAATTACACATTATTTTTATGAAACATAATCCTTAAAATGCCATAGAAAATAAATCAGACTAGCCGGTGGCTGTTTCTGCCATTGCTTTACAAACAGCGTAGTAATACAACGGACGACGCGCATGGAGTGCTATGATTGGCTAACGCTTTTTAAATGAGCGCTACGATTGGCTAACTTGCCAATTTGCATAAAAATGCACTAGTGCAATTCTGCGAAATACGGCACTCTGTTACGGCACTCCCGCATGGTAGATTATGTGATAAAATGTAGAATCATATCTATATTATATCATCAGCAAACAGAGCAGACGCCTCCCATATGAGTCCTCTGATCTGAGATTTCTCAGTGTGTAAATACGCAGATGGTCGTTTTTATGGAGTAGATTGTAAAGTATTGTTCATTTATTTCTTCTTTCCTTCATTGTAAAGCACTCTTAATGTGCGTACATTCAATGCCCACACAAACCATATCCGCTATAAAGCACTCTCAATGTGCGTACATTCAATGCCCACACAAACCATATCCGCTATAAAGCACTCTCAATGTGCGTACATTCAATGCCCACACAAACCATATCCGCTATAAAGCACTCTTAATGTGCGTACATTCAATGCCCACATAAACCATATACACTACGTTATTAACAATCTCCTTCATAAAACGCGTTTTCACGCCCATGCAAACAGAGTAGACCCAGTTCAGAGAGTTACTACAGGAGCTGTCTGAACAGGGTATTCTTTGTTCGCTTATAGTATAATAAAGATCTGATTCTACAGTTTCTGCCTAGGCCAACTATTCTTTGTGCATGTGTAATCATAAAACTATACTACTTAATATGCATGGTGTCATTATTTCTTACTTAAATATTAAACATGGGGATATTTAAATATTCTATAATATCTAACAATAATGTGTTTTAGTCTAAGGTTTAAGAAATAATATTCGTCCTTTGTGGTATGAACGCACATCAGAAAGGCATACCGTGGTCTATTAACAATGTTTGAATGAATTTAATTTCGATTTGCCAAAATTATTTATAATTTGGGAAACAAAAGCACCAAGCTTTTGTGACCGTCGTATTTTTCTTCCTTGCCAAAGCATTATACCATCTTCATTGTTGTTAATAGTTGAAAACAACGAATAGTTTGATATTTGATTATAGAGACGTAGCCGCAAGTCATGCAATATTTAAATGCAACACATTACGGCATTTGGGTTAACATGTTACAAGATATTTATATTAACAATTAAAACAGATGGGACCAAGAAGCACTGGTACTAGACCGAAAAAGACCTTTTCAAGGCGGCGTCTGATTAGGGACTTCACTTTTTGTCTCAATTTATATTTCTATATCTGTGTTTTATTATTTTGAAATTTGCATTTATTTATCTTGTTTCCTTATTTTACTGAATGATTTAACAAACTTGGATTGCAGACGACAACTAGAAATTTGGCGCCGAAAGGATTAATAAGGATTCAAGCTTTTTGACAGTTTTATTGTAACTATTCAGGATAGAACACACCACCTAAATATTCAAAATACTCGCATTTTAATAGCATTTCAGTATTCACTTACAAGAATTAATATTAAAAACTATAATCCATTACTGTACAGACAAGAGTGCCAGTGGGCACAATATACGCCCGTCGAGGTTTTGTTCAACATAAACTGGGGTTAACGTATTTGCTAAATTCAAATTCTAAGTCCAATTTCGCGACCAAGTTTCAAGGTTGTAAATAGGCATACTTTAACAAAAAACCTTAACCAAAATTTCTAAATTTAAAAGTTCCATAATTGTGTCTAAATGTTTGAGATGAAGATGAAGCTTCTGATGGTGAAAACATGTTTCAAGTTTAAAAGCTTTATCTGAAAGGATTATGTAAATAAGTGGACTTTAACCAAAACCTTAACCAAAAATTCCAAGCTAAAAAGCGTCATAATTATGTCAAAATGTTAGACAGAGTTATGTACTCTTGCCTACAGGTGAAGCTTGTGATGGTGAACAAATGTTTCAAGTTTAAAAGCTTTATCTGAAAGGATTATGTAAATAAGTGGACTTTAACCAAAACCTTAACCAAAAATTCCAAGCTAAAAAGCGTCATAATTATGTCAAAATGATAGACAAAGTTATGTACTCTTGCCTACAGATGAAGCTTGTGATGGTGAACAAGTGTTCCAAGTTTAAAAGCTTAATCTAAAAGTGTTATGTAAATAAGTGGACTTTAACCAAAACCTTAACCAAAATTTCTAAGTTAAAAGGGGGCATAATTCTGTCAAAATGTTAGACAGAGTTATGTACTCTTGCCTACAGGTAAAGCTTGTGATGGTGAACAAGTGTTCCAAGGTTAAAAGCTTTATCTCAAAGGGTTATGTACATAAATGGACTTTAACAAAGCTTTGACCAAAACTTCTAAGTTAAAAAGGGGAATGATCCTGTCAAACTGCTTGACAGAGTTATGTACTCTTGTCTACAGGTGAAGAGTGTGATGGTGAACACGTGTTCCAAGTTTAAAAGCTTTATCTCAAAGGGTTATGTAAATAAAAATACTTTAACAAAGCCTTAACCAAAGATTCTAAGTTGAAAAGGGGCATAATTCGGTCAAAATGCTTGACAGAATTATTTTCTCTTGCCTACAGGTGAAGGTTGTGACGGTGAACAAGTGTTCCAAGTTTAAAAGCTTTATCTGAAAAGGTTATGTAAATAAATGGACTTTAACAAAGCCTTAACCAAAAATTCTAAGTTAAAAAGGGGCATAATTCAGTCAAATTGCTTGACAGAGTTATTTTCTCTTGCCTACAGGTGAAGGCTGTGACGGTGAACAAGTGTTCCAAGTTTCAAAGCTTTATCACAAAGTGTTATGTAAATAAGTGGACTTGTTCCACATAAATTGAGGTTAACATTTTTGCTTAACGCAAATGCTAAACGCAAATGAACAAGTGTTCCAAGTTAAAATGCTTTATCTCAAAGGGTTATGTAAATAAATGGACTTTAACAAAGCCTTAACCAAAGATTCTAAGTTAAAAAGGGGCATAATGTGGTCAAAATGCTTGACAGAGTTATTTTCTCTTGCCTACAGGTGAAGGTTGTGACGGTGAACAAGTGTTCCAAGTTTAAAAGCTTTATCTGAAAAGGTTATGTAAATAAATGGACTTTAACAAAGCCTCAACCAAGTTTCAAAGTTTTATCACAAAGTGTTATGTAAATAAATGGACTTGTTCCACATAAATTGAGGTTAACATTTTTGCTTAACGCAAATGCTAAGCGCAAATTCTAAGTCCAATTAAGCGACCTTGACCTTGGATAAACGAGCCGGGACTTGGCAGGCTACTGTAGCATGTCTAGATAAACATTGTGGTTAAATTTTGGAAGGCTCCACCAAGCGGAACTTGAGTTAGAGATGTTACAGACAGACAGACCGGTTAACATTTTTGCTAAACGCAAATTCTAAGTCCAATTGTGTGACCTTGACCTTGGATAAACAAACCGGGACTTGGCAGGCTACTGTAGCATGTCCAGATAAACATTGTGGTTAAATTTGAGAAGGATCCACCAAGCGGAACTTGAGTTAGAGATGTTACAGACGGACAGACGGACAGACAGCCAGACGGACAGACAGCGCCATTCCATAATACGTCCCGTTTTTTCAAACGGGCGTATAATAAAAACCACTGGCGCCATACGGAATTAATTTAATTTAATATATGTTAACCCTTATAATGGCAAGCTCGACTTTTGCGTTTGCAAACATCTTGGCGTCTTACCAGGATCCATGGTCTTTGACAACAGATCAATACTTACTATGTAAGCTTAACTCACACTCCATAAAACCGAGTCTGCAATTTTCTCTTTTTGCATTGCTGCTTTTGCTTTCGAATGAGCTTTTGCTATCAGGGTTTAACCCCATTAAGCCATTACATGTAATACATATGTATACCATTTGGCATTGTAAGACATTATCTAACATTATAACAAATAAGTTTATCATACAAACAGTAACAACACTGAGTCGCGTTTTAAATCAATGGAAGCGAAGAATAATTCCTATTTTCATTTCAGAAACATTTTGATTAATGCATTTTGAAATGAACCTATTCCAAATTGTTGAAATTCATTTTGAAACCTCGCCTGGTAATCATTACGTATATCATCTCGCTCAAATTTCCAATATATAAAAATGAATTTAACCCTTCGCTTGCTGAAATTCAAAATACATTTCTCCTTCTTTACCCATGCCCTGTTGTATAATTACATATATCTTCACTGTGTACAAGTATTTCGCTGTGCAATCACTGCAGTAGAGTGCACTGGTTGCACAATCAACTTGTAAATAGTGCGGACCCTGATGAGACAGCTCCTGCAGGAGCTGTTTCATCTGGGTCTTCACTATTTACAGGTAGGTATATTGACGTGAATAGCAAGCGAAGGGTTCAGAAATAGTGTTTTAAAAATAACCAGAGGTACAGATCAAAACAGTTTCGAGAATAACTCTGTTATATCTGCACCAAGCCAGTGGCGAAAAATAAATGAAAAAAAATCCATATCGACTCAAAATACCTATGATGACATCATAAAGAGATCTTGTAACCTTTTTTCCAATGACCAGTAACTTGGCCCCGAACCAAAACAATTGTTCTTCTTATTTTCCCAGCCAGTTGTTGTTGTATCGAATTTTAATTTGTGTTTGTTTGTATTGAGGTTTTACATCACTTTAAAAAAAATTCAGTCATATCGCGACGTCCAGCTACTTATAAATGGAGGAAACACAAGAGGTTTTTCATTGCACGGACTTTTTATGCGTGCACAGAACAACACCTGGGAAGTACCACAGACATACCACAAGCTGGAATGATTCCTCACATGAAAATGCCAAATACCCAGCCCGCCACCTGTCTCTAAAACCGATAGCTATACTTAATTCAACTGTACACTAAAATTTTATCATCCGGTATCATCTGTCATTGCAACGGTGTTCCTCGTGTGTAGAGATACCGTAAAATCATCACTCTAAAACGGGAATTATTAAAAAGAAGATTTTAGATACTTTAGACAAGTGGCTGCTTATGCAGGGTGAAAGTCATGGAACTTTCTACAGGAGCTTCCTTCATGACTTTCACCCTGCATTAAGCTGCCATCTGTCTCCAAGACCGATATTTATATTAAGTTTAACGTCCTGTTTCGAGAGGTTTCTACTGTACACTAAAATGTTATCATCCGGTGTCATCTGTCATTGCAACGGTGTAGCGCGTGTGAAGATATACCAATCATAGGTACAGATGTTGACAGATGTTGACAGATACCAATCATAGGTACAGATGTTGACAGATACCAATCATAGGTACAGATGTTGACAGATACCAATCATAGGTACAGATGTTGACAGATACCGATCATAGGTACAGATGTTGACAGATACCAGTCATAGGTACAGGTGTTGACAGATACCAAGGCCAAAGAATAATACGAGTACTGTTGTTATCCTTTACTCCATGTATATTCATGTAAGAAATAATGACACAATGAATATTAATTGGATTAATTGTTATAATAGCTCATGGACACTGGACTGTTTGGCCATGGAAGAAGTTGTCGAGTTATATTTACACTATATTATAAGCAAAAAGGGCATACCCTGGTCAGACGGCACCTACGGCTCCCACAAACTCATTTACTGGTGCAAACAATGTCGTCTGTTTTAAGTTTCAGAGTAAGACATTCCTTCGTTCCCTTCTCTTAACATTTAGCATGCTATAAGTGAATATTTATGCAAAAAGTTTGGATCCAGATGAGACGCCGGGTAACTCGGTTTCTCATCAGGATCCAGATTGTATGACACACTGATTGTATTTCGATTGACAAATTGAGTATGGCTTGACTTTTGAAAATGTAGAAGGGCAAAAATTCTAAATGTTAACATACGCGTTGCTTCAAACAGTTCGTATCCTGATGCGTTACACGTCGTCTCATCTGTGTCTAAACTGTTTGCAAAGGTAATCACACATTCTCCCATTTCAACAACTTGCCCGCAGACTTCGGTGGTGAAAGAATAAACAAAGAACAATGTCATTAGAAAAGTTAGACTTATGTATAGTCTTAGAGACACATACATATACTATACATCGCTCTCGCTGTTATACCCAGAAAGAATGCAAATATTATATCATTGGAAAATATAATAAAAGTAATTCATACTTACATAAAATAACCACTAAAAAGAAAGTATATACAGACATATTGATGAAGGAAGTTTAGCTACTGTCTTATCAACGAAAATAAAAATGGCCCAGAAATAATCCTTATAACCTTCGTGTCAAGTACGATAAGAGAGAGAGAGAGAAGTCTTATTTTATGTCTATAGTATGCTAGAGATACCACGTTTTTATCAAGGTAAATGACACATTAGCAAGTACATGTGCACACCTCATACTTTATTCATGTAGAGGAAGTCGACTGTATATTTTAGTTTTTTAGCAAACTCCCCCATGGGCCAAACCTTTTAAATAAATCTACTGAAAAGGAGCATTTACTGGACTAAAGGAAAAGGTTTAGAATGGTGTAGTTTGAAACCTTTGTGATAACCTTTGGGTTAACTATTTTGGCGCCAAATTTAAAAGTGACGTCTGCAATAATAATTTCATATTAAATATAATTCTAAACCAATTAATAAAGGTATATTAGTAAAACATTTGTTTTTAACCCTTTACCCAATAGCCTGTTTCTAGTTTTGAAGACATATGACCACTTAAAGCAGGTTGAAAGTAAAGCAGAATGCGCCTTAAGGCGCATTCTGCTTTACTTTCAGCCTGCTTTAAGCTACCACCTACTAGGATATAGAAAATATTTATTATGCAATATGTTCATGACTGTATGAATTTGAACTATTTTCTTCAGCGGAGGAATAAATCAAACACGCTAAAAGCCGCTTCTATCAGGTAAAGGGTTAATTAAACACCTGTATGCTTGGGCTAAAAACATACAGAAAACAGTGAGTCCCAGGTCAGATGCCGCCTTGAAAAGGCGGCATCTGACCGGGGACTGCACTGTTTTCAATGGTGCCAACGGGCGACATTGGCACCGAAAGAGTTAAAAAGTGACTTTTTAAGAGGCGTCAAAAGACTTCAATATTGTTAAATCACCGTCGTAGCGGGTAGAACGTGTCTTTGGTATCACTAATGTACATGGTAGAACTCGCAATAAATCACGGAATGAGAGTGAAACCTTTACTTGACGAATATTTAAGCAAGAAATAACGAGGTCATACATGTTAAGTAGATGCAGTTTTATGATAGCGTATGAATACAGTGTATTTTGGCCATAGTATTAACACACAAGTACCATGATCTTGGTCAAGTATTTTTTGAAAAAGTAGTCAAAAGGCGGCTCTATCAAATGAAGACTGAAGCGATGCTAAGAAGAAATAACCGAATCTGAGGTGAACTATAAGCAGTTCAGCGGTACATGTTTACGTATCAACCCTTTAGCTGCGGGAAACTAGTGTACTGTCATTTGCAAACAGTGTAGACCTAAATTTGGTTGTCATTAAAATCTCTCTCGAAAATGGACTCGACTTGAGTCACCAACATCCTTTGCAAACAGTGTAGACCTAGACCTGGGTCTACACTGTTTGTCCTGTTATAATCTACTATTGAAAACACCCTAAATATTCACCACAAGCTTGAATCTTTTGAATTTTGGAATAGACCATTTGAAAATACAGCGTTGTAAGGGTTAAAAATAATTCACTATTCAACTTTGAAAATATTGGAGAAGACCAATGCAGTTTGTAAAGAACGGACGATAGCCAAACATTAACCCATCCCCTTATACACTATTTTTAGACACAGTGTCTTTGAATAAGCTACCGAAAAGGAGCATTTACAAGAGAAAGGATTATTTTTAGAATTATAAAGTTTTGAAACCATTGTGATAAAGAGAGCATTTGTTCCTATGGATGGTTTTAAAAATACTTTTACAGAGGCGTC
This sequence comes from Azorinus chamasolen, assembly GCA_963576725.1. Lineage (NCBI taxonomy): Eukaryota > Metazoa > Mollusca > Bivalvia > Cardiida > Solecurtidae > Azorinus > Azorinus chamasolen. Next base: position 95,107,860 of record OY755238.1, on the reverse strand, counting down.
AAAAGGCATCAATATAGAGGGAATGAGTTAATGAATAAAGACAATATCTCCTTGGATCATTTCATCGCTGAATTTGCAAAAGAACTATTAAAAAATCAATCAGGCAAAGCTTACCGTGAAAATTCAGGGTATTGTGTTTATTATTAATTTATTTTTAAAAAAAGAATGTAACGTGACAAACAGGGCAGACCCTGTAGACCCTGTAGACAGGACCCCTCTGTGCACCCTCTCATATTGGTCTACACTGTTTGCAAAGGACATTACTAACTCGATTTCCGCACTGAAAGGGTTCAATGCATTACTTCAACACTCCGAGTGAATTGTTAATCTTTAAACAGCTTGAAGGCTCGTTAGGTTGCAAACCTTCACGTTATATTGCAAATTTAATCCTTACTGTGCAGGACACGAGTCACTGATGTCCTTTGCCCAACAGTGTAGACGTAGATGAGAGGGCTCCTTTCTTTAGAAACTACCTATATATTCACCATAAGCTTGACATGTTTGGATTTTGGAAGAGTCCATTTGAAAATTCAGCGTTGTAAGGGTTAAAAACAATGGAAACTAAAACTATTTTTAAGAAGGCGATAATGATTACAAAGGAGGTTTTTGCTAAGGGTCGAAAGGGGTTGACTGAGGTTCATCTGATATATAAAGTTTAATATATACGCCCAGTGTCCATAAAAAGGGACACTGACACATAACCCTCAATCAAATGACCCATAAAGGAGTCCACTGATCATTGTCTGCACTTTTTGATTCACAAATGAATTCCCAAAGGGCATAATTCTTGCAGAAAAATCTTTTACATAAACGTTAATTGAGTTTATATTAATTAGAGTTGATATTGTGTCAAACAGAGCGGGTCTAAGTACAGTAAACCCCATTTGAACAGGAATTCTAGTAGAGAAGAAATTTGTGCACTTTTAGGTAGGTGGCTGCTTAATTACAGGGTTAACGTCATACAGAAAACTCCTCTGTGAGCTTCTGTTTGATTTCACCCAGCCTTAGGCTGCCACCCGCCTCCAAGACCGACACGTATACTAAATTTAACGTCCGGTTTTTGAGGGTTTTACTGTACTGATAACGACACCGTTTCAGTACAGGTGAATTGTCTCGTAGTAAGGAACTTGTCTGTACAATATCCTAAAAACGTTTGCTTGAGGGTCATTGGTGCAAATAATACACAGCGTAGTCAGTTTGTTCGTCTGCTAACATATCGTTCGCTTCAGGTTTCATTTTTTTTATCAAAACATAATCTGTGGTGCCATTCAGTGTGGATCTTGTTGATATGACGATTACTTCGGTGGCCCAGTTTTTTCCAACAGTTATCATCGATTCGTCTATGTTGGGGTATTATTGTCTCTCTTCCCGCTGTGATAAAAAGGCTTAGCCCAAATTTGGATCTGGCGCACTTTTGACCACCTCCGATTCGATGAAGCTTTTGAGAAACTATTTAGTTAAGTGTTATGACACAAGCTTTAGAGAAACTATTTACTAATCGTTCTGACACAAACGTTTGAGAAGCTATTTAGTACAGTGTTACGACACAAGCTTTAGAGAAACTATTTACTAAGCGTTCTGACACAAACGTTTGAGAAGCTATTTAGTAAAGTGTTATGACACAAGCTTTAGAGAAACTATTTACTAAGCGTTCTGACACAAACGTTTGAGAAGCTATTTAGTAAAGTGTTACGACACAAGCTTTAGAGAAACTATTTACTAAGCGTTCTGACACAAACGTTTGAGAAGCTATTTAGTAAAGTGTTATGACACAAGCTTTAGTGAAACTATTTACTAAGCGTTCTGACACAAACGTTTGAGAAGCTATTTAGTTAAGTGTTACGACACAAGCTTTAGAGAAACTACTGACCAAGTGTCATGACACAAGCTTTTGAGAAACTACTGACCAAGTGTCACGACACAAGCTTTTGAGAAACGATTGACCAAGTGTTATGATACAAGCTTTAGAGAAACTATTGACCAAGTGTTATGACACAAGCTTTTGAGAAACTACTGACCAAGTGTTATGTAGTAGTAGTTTTTTCGGTATCCTCCATATAAGAAGAGCAAAACATATATACATGTACACAACATTGGTATATACAAACCATTATGAAAGAGCATATATATACGATGTTTTACAAGCAACGGTACCAAACACTTTAACGATTCTCCTGACCGTTAAATCCCTTTACCCGATGGATACTCATGTATCTAACATTATCAAGTAAAGTTTCCGTATAAATATAATGTAACACCATAACTGGTAACTGGCAATAGTACATACATATCCATACAATTGTAACAACAACCAGATCAGACCCTGATCAGATGATTCTTGCAGGAATCGTTAGATCTTGATCTGCTCTGTTTATGATGCCATTAAGAGGCACTTCTCCGATGAACAAGGTCAAAACAACACATATCTAAAACTAGCCGGAGTGAAAACCCAGTCAACCTTTTCCTACGAAACGAAATTAGGAAAAGGGGGATAGGTCAACGAGTTATTCTACCCAAACAATTATACCGTTGCACTCTAGTCAGACGTTACCTGCTACAATTAACACCACCAGGATTGTGTCCAGGTATACCGTATAGAACAGGATAAGACACCACGTTACCCAACGTCTAATCTAGATCCATACAGTTTACAAGGCAACAGATATCCGGTGTCCGCACCGTCTGAATAACGCTATCATCTCCGCATATATACTATCGTTAATATATAAACGAACGAGAGAAATACACAAACATTAATACCCGAAGTCTCACAAGCAGCAAGTATCAACACCCTTTGACATTATGACACTTGGAGCCTGATGGGATGCTTAACCCATGCTGACGCCTTTTGATGCCTCTTTATAAGTAAGTTTTCAAGATCATAGTAATAAATAGAGCATTTGCTCCTATGGAGTAAATGCTCTATTTATCACAATGATTTCAAAACTACACAGTTCTAAAATGTTCGTTTTCTATAATAAATGCTCCTTTTCGGTAGATTTATTCAAGATGTTGGGTCTAAAACCAACCAATGAGACAATTGGTTAATGAGACGTAAGGTCTAGCGGAATAAGAAGTTAGAATATATACCAACAATGCAGACTAAGCGTTAACTATAAACGTGTACTGAACACAAATGGACTATACCGAAATTCAAACAGGTCAAGCTTATGGTGAATAGTTAGGGACCTTTTTCTAAAGAAAAGTGAAACATGACAAATAGTGATGATCCTGAATATTCCTCTCATCTGGGTCGACGCTGTTTGCAAGGACATTCGTTATTTGTGTGCCACACTTTAAGGGTTAAACACCTTATAAACACATTGTAACCCAATATATTGGGGGAACTTGTCAGGGTTTTTGAGTTTTCATTTTATCGTTTAATTGGTCCCTCCGCCTGTATTTCAAGGTCTGCATAGTACAACAGTAAACACCTCTAAATCGGAGTTCTAGTAGAGAAGTATTTAGATACTTTTAGGCAGGTGGCTGCTTAATGCAGGGTGAGTGTCATGCAGAAAGCTTCTTGAGAAGATTTCTTCTTGACTTTCACCCTGCATTAAACTGCCACCTGTCTCCAAGATCGATTTTTCTAATAAATTTAACTTCCGGTTAAGAGAGGGTTTACTTTATCAGAATTTATATACTTCACAACAACATGCGTTAAGTACTTGTGCATTGGCCGTTAATTAAACCCGTACTTCATTCTCAGTGTTGTTATATTTTCTGGCTCATTAGTTTTGATGTTATTAGTTATGTAAATTAAGCAAGTATCCTATAGGAGGAAATGCTCTATTTATCACAGTGGTTTAAAAACTACGCAATTCTAAATATTCAAGGGGGAGCCACAGTGCGTATATTACATTACAGCAATGGGCGAATCAGTGATTGCCTTTGTAAGCAGTTTGGATCCAGATGAGACAGTTCGGGTGCGGATCCAGGATTTCAGATTAGGGGCGGTGGGGGCGTAGAAATGTTTTTTGGAAGGGGGCGTATATTGTTTTGTTTGACATAAATAAATACAGTAAGACCTCACTATAACGGTCACTAAATTACATCAAGTCTTGTGTGTTAAAGACAGGTGGCTGCTTAAAGCAAGGTGAAAGTAAAACAGAACGCTCCTATAGGAGCGTTCTGTTTTACTTTCACCTTGATTTAAGCCGTCACCTGCCCTTAATACCAACTAATTAACACAATTTTGTGGCCGTTACATAGAGAGGTTGTACTGTAGTGTGTTTGTACTACATGTTGAAAAAGAGCGTAATTGGGTGAGGGAAATAAAAAAACCCCTCAGATTAAATCAATGTTTTATTGAATTTTAGTAGATCTAGATCTAAACTATTACTGAAAAAGTTTGTTTGGGCAATTTTAGGGGGGGGGGGGGGGGGGTAAGGGGCGTACGCCGGCTCCGCTCTATCTAAATCCGCGCCTGCAGTTTAATTGGCGTCTCATTCAAATCAAAACTGTTTGAAATACTACTATCGATTTAAAAATAAATAAATTGAAGAACAGTCAACTCAGAATAATTAAAGCAGATGCTATTGTTTGCGGAGACTTAATAATGAACTATTGTGTATGGTTATTAGTGTCCACTTCACTATCTTGAACTCGGATAACTCGAATCTCGGGATAACTCGAGTAAAAGTAATGTACTTCCAAAATTTACAATACATAGTAACCTCGCCTATAATGTTCTCCATTTTCCTGAATGATATTGAATTTCACCTACAGCAAGATCTTAACTCTGGTATAACTTTTGACCAATTGTCTATATACCTTTTGGCGTTTGCCGATGACGCTGTTATATTTTCAGATACAAAGGAAGGCCTTCAAATGTCCATAAAACAATTTAGAATCATATTGTAACAAGTGGAGCCTTACTGTAAATGTAGACAAAACAAAACTAAGATTGTTGTTTTCAGAAAAGGGGGAACTTTGGGTCAGGACAACCAATGGACATATGCAGGAAATATTATAGAAATTGTAAACAGTTTTAATTATCTTGGTTTGGTAGTTTCATGCGGAGGGTCTTTTATGCAAGCAACAAATACATTGGCTGGCAAAGGACTTAGAGCTATGCATGCACTTTTTAATGTCACAAAGGATACCGTATTCTTGATAGATATAATGTTTAATCTATTTGATGCATATGTATTGCCTGTCCTTAATTATAGCTGTGAAGTTTGGGGTTTTGCGAAAGCCGAGAATATCGAAAGAATACATAGAAAGTTTTGTAAATGGCTGTTAAATGTTAAAGTAGCAACCAATTCGCTGTCTTTGTATGCAGAATTAGGCCGGTTTCCGTTATATGTAAATAGACATGTAAGAATAATTAAGTTGTGGTTAAAGTTTTATTCTGTAAAATACGACAATTGCATATTAAAATCAATAATTGACACGCAGAGAATTCGACGGAGTTGTAAATTGGTCATCAAAAGTACGTGAACTTCTGTGTAATTCAGGTTTCGCGGAGATATGGGTCTTTCCCGGATCAGTTTGTTTTAAATCATTTATTCCTATTCTTAAGTCCCGATTAAAAGATATGTACATTACCGGTTGGTATGGAAGTGTTAATTCAAGCACATCTTTATCTATGTATAAGGAACTTAAAACATCTTTTGAGCGGTCTGATTATCTAGCCTTGCTCCATATACCCAAATACCGAAATACCATCGCTCAAATAAGATTATCGTCACACAAACTTCTAATTGAAACAGGTAGACACAGGAATATAGAAAGAAACCAAAGAATATGCCCTCATTGCACATTAAATGATGTGGAAGATGAGTATCACTTCATATTAATTTGTCCAAAATATGGTAATTTTAGAAAACAGTATATTCAGAAATATTATTGGCAGCGACCAAGCATGTTTAAACTAATTGAGCTGTTAAGTAGTAATAAGACAACAATTCTCACTAGATTAGCAATATTTTGTTATAAGAGTTTTAAATACAGGGATACTTTAATGAACTCTTTATAATCACAATTAAGTTATATATGTAACGTTAATGATTTACACTCTCACATCCATCATGTACTTTATGTTTATGTTTTTCTCGTTTTTTTTTGTGTTGCTTTTTTTTCGTTGCATGCAGAATACATGTATGTTTGTATGGTGATGAGCTGTTATGCTTAAACCGAAATAAACAATATGTTATGTTATGTTATGTTATGTTATAAAATGTATCACTGTATATATCTAGAAACACATGTGACAGCTTAATGCAATAAACTGTGAACTTGAAAGATTGCTCCAATTAGAAATCGGATTACTCGAACTGCTGTTATTTTGAACAAATGTGCATGGTCCGTTGAAACTCGAGATATCAAATTTTAACTATAATTAGTTTTGCAATCGACCTGAACATCCGTTTTGCAGTATTCATGAGTCGTATAGTCACTCTCTAACTTTCATATCTTTATAACTCTTATCAGTATGATAATGCTGAACTCTTTTGGCCCCAAATTCTGCACTGATTGTTGTCTCTGTGTCAGAGTGGATTTTCCTTCAAATACTTCTCAAAATCAAAAGTGCAGTTTGCAACAGATTTGATTCTGAAGATTTGCAGTATATAAGAATACACCATGTAGGCGTATATTGATCAAAGTATATGTTTATAATTGCAAGTGAACACAGAACATTAGGGCAATGACAGAAACTGTAGAATCATACCAATATACTTTATAAGGAAACAGATATGTTCCTGGGTGTACGTTGTTTGCAAAGTCATAGAAATACGTATTTATGGAGTAAAGGGTTAACCCAACGAGTCGCTTCCCGGCGACCTCGGTGATGAAATAGCCGATGTCAATTCATACTTGGGTTACATTGTATTTTGCTACGAATGTAACGATCAAATGCCAAACTATTTGGATCACGGTAAGACACAAAGTGTATTGGCGTCTCATCCGTGTCCTTACTTTGCTGACGTGATAAAAAAAATCGGTCATACATGAAGCGCGCTAGATATGGAAATTTGATAGTGACAAGTAGACCGATGTTATACTTAAAGATCGTTTTGATTAGAAATGTATATTGGCACTAACTATTTTGTCGCTAAATTACATGTATTATCGTCTACTAGCTATAACGTTTGCTTTCAGTTACAGAGTATATTCTATCTCATTTCTTCTCTAAAACGTAAACTGTATGTTAAACAGTATAAGTTATCGGCGGCTCATCCGGGTCCAGACTTTTTGCAAAACAATCAGAGATTCGTCCATTTCAAGGAATCGCTCCCCGGCGACTTCGGAGGTGAAAATCTTAAATGCGTAATACATAAACAAACGTTTGCAACCGTTTTCAACGATTCGTCTATTTTGGCGTTATCTTAATTCCGCTGCTCAAATTTAGTTCTGGCGAAATTTTGACTACTTTCAATTCGATCAAGCTTTGGAAAACTATTGTCCAAGTGTTATGACACAATTGATCAGGTGTCAAACAACTTAGATCCTGATCAGATGCCGAGTTACTTGACGTTTCATCTGGATCCAATCTGTTTGCAAATGCGACACGTGTCGCGAGTTAAGACTTTATCAACTACAGTAAAAACTCGATACTACGAACTTTTAGTAAGAAGGAATGTACATGCATTTCTTTGTAGGCAGGTAGCTGCTTAATGTATGATGAAAATTATGCAGATAGCTCCTACAGAAGCTTTCTGCATGACTTTCATCCTGCATTAAGCTGACAATCGAGGTTTCACTGCATGTAAAATAAACTCCTAACAAACAAACGTATTGGAATCCAGTATTTAATCCTTATAACGCTGACGTTTCGAACAGACTATTTCAATATTCAAACAGGCCACTCTTATTGTGAATATATAGGGATTCTTCCAAAGACAAGTGTAACATGACAAACAGTGCAGACACTGATGAGATGGCTCTACACTGTTTGCAAAGGACATTAGTAACTCGTGTCCCGCATAGTATAGATAAGAGGGAATATGTGCCTATGTTTGTGAAATTCTTTGTTTATTGATTAATTTGACTCTGAACAGGATACTCATAGGCTGTATATACATGTAGTGGTACTGCTATCCGCAATATTAATTGGAATGTGAATATGACAGGCAGACAGACAGATATACTTTATTCTTTTCAACGTGTACATAAGTACCTTGTTGCAACACAATTCAATAGTATGTTTTGGTCACAATACCACTCATAACTCATTCCATCCTTGCCCCCGCTAATCCACCTAACAACACACTTTCTCACTCATACACAAACACACGACTTCTCTCGCAGTATAAAGTATAGCTATACATCCTATAAACGTTTAATCAAAATTTCTTAACACATCAATGTCATATATAGGACTAAATATAGCCTAAATGTAATACACATGTAATTATCCAAAATCGATGTTTAGGATGAGCTCAAACTCACTGAGCATTTAACGCATTCTTTCTAATTTCTAAAGATTCCTTAATAAATCTAGCCAAGTTTACTATTTCCGTCTTTGTTGAGGAACTCATTAATTCACAAAATGTAACATAACTTGGTCTTAAATTATTATTATTATTATTATACCACATTTATATAGCGTTCTTTTCACACTGGATATGTGCGTTCAAACGCGCACATGGATGAAATCACTAACCGGAACGATCCGCATGATTATCTATCCAGACAATGAAAGATGTACAATATATATGAAATCACTAGCCGGAAGGAACTACATGATTTTCCACCCGGTCAGTGAAAGATATGCAAAAGATATACAAAAGATATGAAATCACTATCCGCAAGGAATAGCATAAACTGTATTAACAAACTTGATACAGACACGTTGACTGAAAGCCATGCTCATCAATATCACAAATTAGAATAATCTATATTAACAAACTTGATACAGGCACGTTGACTGAAAACCATGCTCATCAATATCATAAATTAGAATAAATGGGCTGACTGAAAATCATTCCATTTATATGACTATTGGGTCAACTGTTAGCTTGATAGGTTGACTGAAAGCCATTCCTATCCTTAACTCAGTTGCCACTGTACATGACTACTGGGTCAACTGTTAGCTTAATAGGTTGGCTGAAATCCATTCCTATCCTTAACTTAGTTGCCACTGTACATGACTTTTGGGTAACCTGTTAGCTTAATAGGTTGGCTGAAAGCCATTCCTATTCTGAACAAAAATGGCCTAGTAATAAATGTTGAAAAAATGCGTTTTCAGACACCTTTTGAAACTTGCCAGTGACTTTGCATCTCTAATGCCTGAAGGTAGAGCATTCCAAAGTTTCGGAGCTGCATGCATGAAACTTCTCTCGCCGTATATTACCTTACGACCTTTTGGCACAACCTACAAAAATGATCTGCTTGCTGACCTTAACTCTCTGCGAGACCTGTATACGTCAAGCATTTCGACAATGTACTTGGGAGATTCATTGTGCATGGTTATATACGTAAGAGTCAGAATTTTAAATAATATTTTTTTCTTACGTATTTCTTTCTACAGTCGCTGTATAAAGTACAAATACAAACAAAGTTGTACTCGTCTTCCAAATCATACTTACTACAAAACACACAGAATCGCTCATTTCTATCTATTCGTGCTCTACCATACCGACCAGATTCAAGTTTAAATCATGGGTGGAACGACAGACGCAGTCGCGTACGTTTAATTTCCACGATGTTCTAAATAACCCTCAAATAAATGTACAAAAATGCACTGAAAATGTCTATAGGAATATAAAACACACGACTTGCTTAAATCTTCATACCATGTCTGCATGAAACAATAAATAACCCTTCTTTTGAACTATTTACAAAAATGTTTACTGTTAACATCATGGGGATTTAACCATACATACACCGAACAGCAAAAGAAACGCAACAGCTGGGGAAACACATATAATTCGAAACTAAACAGGTCAAATGATAAATAACGGTTTTATTTCATTTTATATGTAGCTTACCTACATAATGTATACATTTCATTAAAATGTATCGACAAATACTCCCGATTTCATTATGTCAAAGTTCATTACCCACACGTTGAATTTTCACACATTGTCAATACCTCGTGTATCCTCCAATGGCTATTGATAATGTGTGAAAATTAAACTTATGGGTAATGAACTTTAACATAATAAAATGGGAGTTATTTGTTGATATATTTTAATGAAAATTACACGGTATGTAGATAAGGTGCCTATAAACTGAAATACATCCGTTATTTATCATTTGGACTGTTTAGTTTAGAATTATATGTGTTTCTCAAACTGCTGTGTTTCTTTTGCGGTTCGGTGTAATTAAAACCATATTCCTCTAACAGATTTTTAATCCCTGTTACCTAATTTCTGCGACCTTTTTAATTGTCACTTACCATGAATTCATACATATGTTTAAAAATAATATAAATGTATCAGTATCAATTAGTTTCAACCAATATTTGACTATCCTTACCGAGCGATTTACAAAATGCGGATAACGTCCAAGTTTTCCGTACATGTTGACCTCTTGACCTGCAAACCTTTCTTACAAAATTTCAAATGCACCCGCTCAAATTACTTGTTCTTTGAATTGTCCCAGACTTCGCATGCAATTATCAATTATCAACCTTTTCACGATCACCCGTTTTATAAAGAGGTATAATAATAGCTTCTGTCCACTGATCAGGATGAAAACCAGAGTTAAAATAGCATTGAATAAATCACACAAATGCGGCATGATGATATCGATAGTTTCTAAAAATACGATAACAAACAATCTTTACCCGGTGCCTTATTGTGCTTGAATTTCTTTACAGTTTCTAATATTTCCTTATCTATAGATTCTTTATTCAATTCATCAAATTGCATCGCTCATCATCAAAATAACGATTGCTGCAAAATATATCAGCTTTGTCGTTACTTATATGTTAAGCTTGCTGTGATATGTTATAATTGAGTCTGAAGTGATATTCATAGTCTGCATAAAGTGTTACTGCTATTGACATTATTAATTGGACTGTGAACATGATATTTAGTCTGTATAAAGTGATACCGCTATCAGTATAAACATGTTTCACGTGACCAATGACGAATTAACCCAATTGCTCAATGAACATTCTTAAATGGACTGTGAACATGGTATTCGTAGGACTGTGAAAATGATATTAATAGTCTGTAGAAAGTGTTACTGCTATCGGCATTATTAAATGGACTACAAACATGATATTCATAGTCTGTAGAAAGTGGTACTGCTATCGGCATTATTAAATGGACTGTGAACATGATATTAATAGTCTGTAGAAAGTGGTACTGCTATCGACATTATTAAATGGACTGTGAACATGATATTAATAGTCTGTAGAAAGGGGTACTGCTATCGACATTATTAAATGGACTGTGAACATGATATTCATAGTCTGTAGAAAGTGGTGCTGCTATCGGCATTATTAAATGGACTGTGAACATGATATTCATAGTCTGTAGAAAGTGGTACTGCTATCGGCATTATTAAATGGACTGTGAACGTGATATTCATAGTCTGTAGAAAGTGGTACTGCGATCGGCATTATTAAATGGACTGTGAACATGATATTCATAGTCTGTTGAAAGTGTTACTGCTATCGGCATTATTAAATGGACTGTGAACGTGATATTCATAGTCTGTAGAAAGTGGTACTGCTATCGGCATAATTGAATGGACTGTGAACATGACATTCATAGTCTGTAGAAAGTGGTACTTCTATCGGCATTATTAAATGGACTGTGAACATGATATTCATAGTCTGTTGAAAGTGGTACTGCTATCGGCATTATTAAATGGACTGTGAACACGATGTTCATAGCCTGCATAAACTGTTGCTGCTATCGACATAGTACAGTATAAACATGTTTCAAGTGACTACTAACGAATTGGCCCAATGCTCCATGAACATTTATTAAGGACATAGTGTCATCTTGGATATAAAGTATCTGGGTCCATGCTTATAAAGCTTTTAGTTGAGTCTGAGTTTTGTTCTCAAGCTTTTGATTGGTCAGATTTGAGTTCTCAAGCTTTTGATTGGTCAGATTTGAGCCTTTGGCTCAAATCTGACCAATCAAAAGCTTGAGAACGATCTCAGGCTCAACTAAAAGCTTTATAAGCATGGACCCTGATTTTAATGGCACATGAACACAGAAATGTTTTGCCTTTGCATAAAATGAAGAATCATATTATATAATATTATAAGAAAACAGAGTAGACCCAGATCAGATGGCTCCTGCAGGATCCAGATACAACAGCGTTCATGAAGGAGATTATATATTATATACATGTATTGATGGTTTAAGGCGAGTTTCCCTATCCTATGTTTATTTCAAATTTCAATACCAAATGAGCAATCATGGACACAATAGGAATAGTGTAGCCATTTTAGAAAGTAAAGAAACGGATCCATCATATTAAATCCTATATGAGCCGTCTGATCTGAGTCTACTCTGTTTGTAAATGCGTGTAAAAGCGTTAAGGAAAGTGTTAAGGCAAACTTTGCGCTTGTTTGCCAGTAAAGGCTATTGGTGATTTACGAAGGGTTTTTATTGAGCTTCATGAAAATGTAACTCTTTAGTCAGCTGAAATATTACAATTTTCTGCATTGACCATTTAAGTCTGGTACATCTATATGCTGTAAAAATCAACCAGAACACATTCGACACGAGTCATTTGATCAGGATCTACTCTGCGTGCAGGAAAGGCGAAAAGCCGTATCTATGGAGTAAAGGGTTAAGACATTTGGTATATTTAGTAAATTACCAGGTACATTTAATCATTCAGTGTCAGCATTGTCGTCAGCTGTACACCTTTTCGTCTGCTTCAAATTTCAAAGTGGGGGATTTTTCAACTTCTTTGCAAAAAGATAAAAAGGGTGTAAAAAGTTTGGAGTTGAGACACCGAGTGGCCGAGTGGCTCGGCGTCTCATCTGGATCCAAAATGTTTGCATATGATATCACTGACCCGTCTTCATGGCACAGAAGGGGTTAAGGTATGTGATGCGGGTTTGTGAGCCAATTCATATTAAGGGTTTCAAACCATGCTATGATGGTGTATAAATCTCAGTTTGCATTTGATTGCTCGTGAAATATTCACCTTTGTATTGTTCAACTACTCCTGGATTGTTTTTATGGACTCACGGTATTGCCCTTAGTCCTGGATTGTTTTATGGACTCACGGTATTGCCCTTAGTCATTTCGGTGCTAAATGATTTTCATCTGCTAAGATTGTCGTTTGCCTTTCAAAAGTGCCGTTTTCCTTAATGTCTTTACACGATTAAACAGTCTGAGCCCCGAGAAGACGTCGAATTATTCGGGTTCTTCCATTTTTGCAAATGTTATCAAGAACTCGCCTAAGGCGCCGAACGGGTTAAGGTAGTAGAGTTTGGCAAAACGGCTGAACAGCTTCAGACGACAGGCACTTCATTAACCTTTTGTTGCCACCTTTTATCGTCTTCAAAATGTGCCACCTGCGTCTATTTTCATTTGATAGTTTTTCATTTGTTTTGTTTTAAACAGTTTTGATCCTGGTGAGAAACATCACATAGTTTGCACGGGTAATCACATATTCGCTATTGGCATGGGAAGAGTTAACTGCAGATGGATGCTTAATGCAGAAGAAGGAGTGTTTTATACAATAAGCTTCTATGGCAATCAATCGTCCTTATTGTTTAAAAACTCATTAGACCTAGTGGCCCATATCAAGTGTTGGGAGATGTAACTGACGTCTGAAAACTACTAGAGGGTTAATACACGTTTGTTTCGGGCAATAATATCTATAGTGAACCGAGGGGCTGTTGTTGTCCCGAGCCCGAAGGGCGAGGGCTACAACAGTCCCAAGGGGCACTGCAGATGTTATTGTCCGAAACAAACGTTTATTAACGCTATTCTTGCATAAAATCTTTTCCCTACTTTCCCGTATTCATTTCATTGTTCAAAACTATACGCTATTTCTTTGACGGTTTATTCGAATTACGCTGTTACCAGAGCGCTTACTCGCGGCGACACACTCTCTTACACCCGGTTACATTACATATTCCTTTGTAGTTGGCCCAGAAAGTAGTCCGAAATGAAACTAACTCACGTACAAAACAGAAAGTAAATTGTTTTGTGTGTTTCTTTGCCAGTTCAACGGAAGAACACTTTTTAAGCAAAATGCTGGGATTTCCCATAAGTCGTGTGCCCTTTGGGGTTATAGCAGAATTTTAGTACCCTTATAAGAAGTTCGGAATCTACAATTTGTAGAAACTGATTTCGAAATATTGAGCAGATATCACTCCATTCTGTTTGTTTACATTTGTGCAATACTCGAAGCGTAAAGCGGCATGAAAATAGGTCATCAAATATTCTCTGAAATTAAACTGTATTACCAGTTTTATGATAAAAAACCCCAAAAAACTCTGTTTATTCTTGATTTAGGCTATTTTGATATAAACTATCGTCTCAGATAACCATAAAACACACACTATTGGTTTTGCCAAGATTCTTGTCATGAGCCCATCGCAGAGGGGTATGTGAGAGTAACGAAGGACAACTCTGCAAGGAGACTGGCGGCAACTGTTGACGTTAGGTCCCGCAAAGGTATAATAAAAACCTGTCAACAACAGCGCGTTTTATGCAAGAATGATTGTTGATATTCAACCTAAAGGCAAACAACATGTGAGTCTCGACACTGGAAATGGTACAGTACATGTTCTTATTACAGCGTCATGAAACAGAACAAAGCCATCACTTGGAAGGCCTATGTCTTTACTTTTCATTGTTTGATAATAATGTTAAACCACGTCTTAGCGACTATGTACATTATACACATGAATGTATAAAAGAACATGTGGTTGTTTAACCCTTTCCCTCATATAATATAAACATATGCATTCGCAAACAGAGGATACCCAGATCAGACGGCTCCTATAGGAGCCGTCTGTTCAGGATCTGCTCTGTTTGTTTATGGTATGATATAGATTCTACAGTTTCTGCCAAAACATGATGTGAACACATGCCATCATAATGATTCAGCTAATAGATATTCGTGATGCCATCATTCATGTTATTAATATCAAACAGTGAAAGGGTTATTGCAGAATGAATGTAACACCGACAGTTTCTTAGGCAGCTGTTTTACGATGCCCGTTTGAAAATCCAATCTTTAGATATATTAAAGTTCGATTACACACGTAGTTTCTTTTTGTATGCTTGGCCAGGCTGTCAGGTGTATTATGCATCTGAAAATATACGAAACATTCACAATCATAATTATCAGAAACATATGCGGTGTTTTATCGACTGTTGCCTTTTATAGAATACTAATGCATAAATTAATGCAAAATTATTGCCCAGAGTAGTATATATGTAAATTACGATACGCTGATCGCCGGAATAAATATAATCAATTAATTTAAGCTTACAATATTTACACTGCGTAATCCCATTATTTCATAGTTTGCTAGTTTTCAACCTACTTTTGCTCGAAACCACTGCACAGATTGGGTAATTACGATTTATAAATAAAGCGATTGTTTATTCGCCAACGTCATTTGTCAAATACTTTGTGCGTATATACCTACTATTAATGACAGAATCCGCATGTTTTCCGGCAGCGCAATTTGGCAGTTTCGTACAGAGTACCAGGTATGTTGGCACAGTGTCCATGGACCTTGATGTCGGTACAATTCACAAGACTTGTTTCCAGGTCAATACAAGGAAAGCCATGCGACGTCCCCCTTGATGCCTGTAAGTTATGTATTCACATATTGAAACCAAAAAGGATAATAATTGATATAGCCTTACATACTGTATACATGTATATATAAATATATATGTATGAGAGTGTAGAAAAATGAAATAAACGAAGTCGCAAGACGTCATCAAAAAAAAAGAGAATAATAATTGATTGTAATATATATTAAGAAAAATAGCTGCACGCCTAAAATCGTTGTTTATGAGCCGATAAAGAATGACGACTGGACAAAGGGTAGTTCACTTCTGACAACTGTGACAGAAGCAACTAATTTTAAACAGGGGGATATATGAATGCAGCAGAAGAGTTTTGCAACAGTCGACAACACTTGGCAGTGATGGCTAATGCCTCATCTTAGCATACGGCGTCGCACTTGGTTTATGAAGCTGGCTAGCTATGCCAGCATAAATACTATGGTGTAACCAATGGCGCAAAGAAAGACTGTGTGATGGCCATAACCATCTTCAGTATCGTATAGCTACTTTTTGCAAGCAAGCCACTTCAGCAAAAATGTGAACGGGCATAACTACCAACTATCCATCTAACGTCCGGTTTTCTAAAGCCTTAAATCGAAGATCAAAATTGAAGAGGCCTTTTGCAGACACTTTCAGATTGTAGACGGTTCTTCCATGACAGCATATTCAGAAGGTAACATGCAGGGACTAATTGATCACTTAGTTTGAAATCAACCCGAAGAAAAAAGAATGCCTTCACCAGCCCGTAAAGTACACACTACTTACTCCAGGAACACTGCATGGATATCAAAGGGAGATGGCTTATGAATATGGACACATATCTCATATATAGGGGGTCATGTTACGTCCATTTCTATACGGAGACTTCCAGTCGCGCTTTTAAGGCCAATGTCTCCTTCATTGTGGAGTCAGACAAGGACAGAATGTGGCTATCGTCAAGGTATTCGTTTTGACGTCACTCCTTTACGTCCGTGAAAACTTGACCCTATACCAACGTCACATCAAGGCAATGAACTAATGTGACATTTACTGACGTGAACATTGCAAGAAAAATCACAAATGCAAATATTCTGGAAACGGGAAAAGCTTTCTTACACCAGGGATCTACTTATTAATGCACGGTTGAGGTGGTCATGCCATGTCGTGCGTATGTAGAATTACAGGATCACAAAAGAGGCGTTTACTGTAAACGTTGTTAAATTTCCTAAAAAGAGCTGTTTAATTCTGATAAATAAACAACAGAATAAAACGAAGTAGTAACACATCAGGAATGGCGTTAAATCATTCTGTCAAACACATTCGACTGTAGTCGGCTTCAAGTTAAAGGCTGGAGTTACAAAAATTAGTCAAGCAGTCCGTATTCTGGATCCAAACTGTTGTTTGATTGTACGAAGTATTTAAAAAGTAAATACAAAGATAAATTTATAGATAAATATAGAATGTAGTAGATGTTATGAGGTCACGTATTAGTCATTAGGAGAATGCAGTTGCATAATCAATGTAGGCCAATGAAAACGCCTTTCTACGCCTCTGTAATAATCACTTCTGGAAACCATTGTGACATATAGAGAGTATTTGCTCAATAGGAGCAATGCTCTTACTTATCACAAAGGTTTCAATACTACACAATTCTAACATTTTCCTTTTCTCTAGTAAATGCTCTTTTCGGTAGATTCATTCGAAGAGCTTGGTTCTAAAAATAGCCTATGGAACTATAATGGGTTAAGGAAATCCCGTACGATCTTAATTTGGAACCTATCCCCTTTTACATGTTGATGGGGCACAGCAAATAAAACGCAGTAAAACCGCTCTATAACGGCCACTAAATTGTGTTAATTAGTTGGTATTTAGGTCAGGTGGCTGCTTTAAGCAAGGTGCAAGTAAAACAGAACGCTCTTGTAGGAGCGTTCCGGTTTACTTTCACCTTGCTTTAAGTAGCCACATGTCTTTAACACAAAATACTTGATGTAATTTAGTGGCCGTTATAGATATGTTTTACTGTGTTTATATAAGCAGTGCAAACCCAGATCAGAGGGATCTTGAAAGGACATTTTGATATGGGACTACACTAATTGTATATGCCCCTTTTTAAGTGAGAACAAAAGTAATAGTCAAGTTCATATATAAGCCTTCTACAAACATTATATCTTGGATTCAGCCATAACTTAAACTCCATTTGAATGACTTTTGAACGACTTTTGTGTGACCGGTTTCGGCTTATGTAAAGAATAACTCCAGAGCTTAGATAAAAACTATTGAAACTACAATGTATGGAGCAAACAATGATAACATTTGCAAACAGGTTGGATTCAAATACGACGCTAAGTAGTTACATGTCTAAACAGGATCCAAACTGTCTTGCACACTAATTGTGGATGGAAAGAAAAGGCAAACAATGTTTCATGAATAAAATAAAAAAGGCAAATCAAATCAAAGTCGTAGGCTAGAGACGGTTCTGAATAGTGGTCACAATATAGGATTTGGTGGAGAAGTAAAGGATTTATTCTTCTTGAAAATGTTTTAATCAACGCATCTTATCTGGATATCTGCTCGTCGTCTCATCGGGGTCCAATATGTTTGGCTCCCTGATTATATTGGTTTTTGTGTTACAAGAAACCTGTGCAATATATCGAAGCAGACACAATTCACTTAGTAAGAAAGGATAAATACAAACCGTGGTGGAAAAGACAAGTGATGCAGTCTGGTTGACAGTTGGTTTGTTTGTGGACGGTGTTATTGAGGCTGGGTGTGGTGTTGTTTGCATTACCGGTCTAGCCATGTAATTAACTGAAAATGATAAGAATTTCACAAGACTTCCTTCAGTGATAGAAGAGGATCGCAACATGATGGCAACTAATACAGTAAAACCTCGATTATTCGAACACTAAAATACGTATTATTATCGATCTTTAAGACAGGTGGCAGCTTAATGCATGGTGAAAGTCATGCAGAAAGCTCCTCTAGGAGCTTTCTGCATGACTTTCATCATGCATTAAGCAGTCGCCTGCCTAAAAGGGTCTAAATTCATTTATAACGAAAATTCGAATAATCGAGATTTTACTGTATAATCATTTCCTCCATAAATACGCCTTTCTACGCATTTTCAAACAGAGAAGACCCAGATCAGATGGTCCCCCATAGGAACTGTCTGGACAGGGTCTGGTCTGTTTACTTATGGAATCATGTAAATCTGATTATATAGGTTCTACTTTGGCGAAAATTATCTGTGTTAATATGTTATTTTAAAAATAAACCTAATAATCACGATGCCATCATTTCTTACATGAATATTTATTTAGAAAAAGGATAGGCAGTTGATTTTGTTTGTAGATGCCAATAAAGTTCTGGCACTCAAGTGTGAAACAATACATTTGTATAGTGTTTATCTTCTTTTCGAAGGGTATTGCTTAATTCTTTCACCGTCAATGTCACATAAATGCACCATGACAAATAGTGCACTCCCAGATCAGACGCTGACTTTTAAAGGCGTCGTCTGATCAGGGACTTCACTTTTCGTCTCAATATCTACATGTATTTCTATATCTGTACTTTATTCCTTTGAAATCTGCATATATTTATCTGATTTCCTTATTGTATCGAACAGTTAAACAGAATTAGATTACAGACGAAAATTAGAAAGTTGGCGCCGAAAGGGTTAATAATGATATGATACTTGAAAAAGCAAATAAATAAATGGGAGATTCAGTGTAAGATACGACAGGACTAGACAAATTCTTCATTATGAAACATCTAATGATAGATATAGCCAAACACGTTTATTTTTTATTCATCTCCAAATGTAGTTAATAAAATGAGGTAAAATATGTTATAATAACGTGCAAAAGTACGTGTTAATCATGTGCAATCCAATTGCAACAGGCTCTTTCGGAGCGAACGGTATCCACAACTTAACAAAAAAATATGCATGTAAAAATAATAACATTCATAATAACATGAATATTTTAGCTGATTTTTTATAATGTTGACTTTTCAAGGAAAGCTCTTGATTTGCCAGAGACTGTAGAATTCGACTTATATCACGCCAAAGGCAAATAGACCATTATTAGATGTTTCCTGTCTGATCTGGGTGTACTCTGTGTGTTAGTGTATTGTCAAACATACGTCCTAATTGTGTGTTACACATGTCCCAGTCGCAGCACTCGCTGTATAGCAGTCCGGTGTAATGGGGGTGATGACCATTATGTCCATGAGAGTACCCCTCACGGTGATCAAAATAGCTACAATCCTACAATACGAAAACAAACAGAATATGTCCAAGGTGATACACCGCAGATGAAAGCCTGACTCATATGGCCAAGTAAGATATGGATCAGTCGTCGTAACATATGAGCGACAATGGCCAACGTGGCGTTGATTTTGGTGTACGATACATCTAACCCTTTCCCTGTTGATTTCCATGAAAGACATACAGGCATAATGAATATTCATGTGCTGAATTTTTCTAATGACATATGTACACAAGACGTTTGTTATTGGTAGAATGACATATGTACACAAGACGTTTGTTATTGGTAGAATGACATATGTACACAAGACGTTTGTTATTGGTAGAATGACATATGTACACAAGACGTTTGTTATTGGTAGAATCTATGTAATTTGATCTATTGATTTCTATAAGCAAACAGGGCAGCACTGATCAGAGGGTTCATTAAGGGACCGTCTGATCGGGGTCTACTCTGTTTGCAAAGGCGTGAAAATGCGTAGGAAAGGGGTAAGACTGTGAACGGATGCCAAGGAGATGATGACATAATTCAATTATTGGATAAACTGTTTGATAATGTTCTATTAATCGTGTTCCGTGACAACCGTCGGTTTATGAATGACAGCAGATGGAAGATTGCGCAAAGTAAAGGACTAACATAAATTACGATAACACGCTTATTTTGAAGACGTTTGAAGTTAGAAGTATGCGTTAAAATAGTATGCTGTAGTATGAGGAACATTGTCATAGTATAAAGAGCGTTTGATTATTACAGAAAGTGCAAAGGGAGTAAAACACTTACCGAATGCTTTCTGCAGCTGAAGGTCCAACTGATACTGGCCCCACTGAACAATTCTACCGAGCACAGCTGTTAAAAGGCATATTAAGCTGTTGAGTGTTTCTTAGTAAATTTGTATAAATTTGTATTTTTAATTAATCTAGTTTTCATTTGAATTGTTTCATGCAATAGCCCTATGTCGACGTGACCTTTGTAAAATAATTCATCAGATAAACAGTGCAGACCTAGATTGGAAAGATTAATATGGCTAAGGTCTACACTGTTTTAAGGGAAAAGTGTCGTTGACTACTACGCATGCATTAACGAAATGATTTTGTGTAAACAAATCTTGTTTACACTTATCAAAGAGTCCTACTAAGTTAAAGGTGATATTAACTGGTATTACTAAAAATAACATGCATATTGGCATTAGGTGTACAAATTTAAGATAATTTTTGTCAAATGAAGTCTGATTTGTATGATTGTACACTAGAATATGTAATCATAAATTGAACTGTCCGAGCAGTTTCGTAAATTATGACTTGCGATGAATTTGGTAGCACGGTATTTTCAAAAAACAGGTCCAAAGCTATTTATCTCGCATATTGCCACGGGATTAAGTATGGCGTGTACCAACACGTATGCTTTTAAATGCATATTGATTCAGTCAGTAAAGCTTAAGCTTTTCGAATAAACATTTACCTAAATAAACTTAATGAAATAAATATATGTGGATAAACTAACAATTCAATAATTAGGCCATACATTGTATATAAAGGATCGTTTTATTGTTAGTTTGGAGGCTAACTACCTTTTCGCTGAACTCGTACTACCAAAAGCGCAACAGCATTATACATGATAGCAACATTCAAAGAAGTAGGGAATAATGGTGAAAGAGACACAACCAACCAGATTGCTATATATGTTATCAAGAGACACAGCAAACCATTTTGCTAGATATGTTGGTTTGTTATCAAGAGACACAGCAAACCATTTTACTACATATGTTGACATGTTATCACATATTTTGACGTGTTATCAAGAGACACAACCGATGACTTGCTAAATATTTTTACATGTTATTAGGAGACTCCTGTTGAAACAGATTTGCCCTAATTCAGAGAATAGCAAGTTTGCGAAAATGCATTTAAAGATTGGATCAGGAGAGCTATCGGGGTGAATATGTTGAACACAAAACAAGATAAAATTACAGCAGTATTACAATTAGCTTGACGTGAATCGAGATGAAAAACGCCTTTTATCATTAGATTAACAAAAATACACGCCATTCTATTTGAAGGGCGTGCTCTTTATTTATCATATTCACAGAATGTAAACTCCATTTACTGTATCACTTCTATGTAACACTTTATTAGTCATGTACAACTCTTTCACCACCGGAGTCGTAAGAAAGCGGCTCAAAGGAGCTATGTGATTTACCCTTCACTTGCAGTTCACGTCAATATACCTACATGTAAATAGTGAATACCAAGATGAGACAGCTCCTGCAGGAGCTGTCTCATCATGGTCTGCACTATTTACAAATTGATTGTGCAGCCAGTGCACTCCACAGCAGTGATTGCACAGGGAAATACGTGTACACAGTGAAGATATATGTAATTATACAACAGGGCATGGGTAAAGAAGGAGAAATGTATTTTAAAATTCAGCAAGCGAAGGGTTAACTAACATGTTAATAGTTTGAATCAAGACTCGGTGTCCCATTCAGATCCAAAGTGTTTGACACATGACTTAGATAATATTGATGAAGTTGATGGGAATGCCCATTCTGAAACTTAAAGACTATGTACAGTCTTTACATACTTTGTATGTGTTTAATCTTTACTCCAAAAATACACCTTTTACGTCAATGCAAACAGAGTGGAACCAGACCAGATGGCTCATGTAGCAGCAAGTCTGATCAGGATCTGCTCTTTTTGGCTGATTAAATTATGTAGATCTATTTCTACACTTGTCTTTCAAGATATAGAATCCCATTGTTCGTAGTGCCGTTATAAAAAAAGCTGAATAATATTCATGATGCTATTATTTGTGAAATGAATATTCATGTCATGAATTGATGGGTTAAACTGTATTTTTTTTTGCAAAGTTTACCTCACCAGAGGGACATTGACTCGTATATAAACATCCGCTTGGATCTTGGACATTGTTGCAATCACCGCATTCTATCCATGTTCCATGTCTGGCAACAACCCAACAGACACCTGTAATATGATAGCAATGGCGCAAACGTTTCAGTCTAATAAAAAGCAAATATCAGCCGAGGAATTTCGAGCAGTCGATATGTCATATCATATCTATACTTTAACCTTTCCCTATTCTATGGTTATTCCAAATTTAAATACCTACTGAATATTCATGAACAAAAACAACTTTAATGGAATATGGAAGGTGGGACATTATAGTCATTTGAGAAAGTAAAGAAACAGGGCTATTAAACCCCATTAGCAAACAGAGCAGACCCTGATCAGAAGGCTCCTATAGGAGCCGTTTACTATGGATCTATTCTATTTGCAAAAGCCTGACAACACATTTACATGAAGGAAAGTGTTCAAGCTATATTATGCTCATTTATCGTATAAATTAACACAAACATTTGCACACACATTCATTTCATGAAAATAATGATTACAGCCAATTTCCTCACGAAATACATGTTTACAGCAAACATTACCGAGATCTGAATATTAATCAATTCTGAAAGGGGGTGATCCCCGAGAGCATAAATTACTAAACAAAAAGAGAAAATTGCAGACTCGGTTTTATTGAGTCTGTTCATGAACAGTAATTGAAAAGTGCATCACTGCTCACGCCCCCTAGCACCGGCTTAAGCGGTATTCAATTTTCAGAACAAGAAGTACTGAAATTCATGATCTCGAAGGATCAGAAGGTATAACAACACTGAGAATGAAGTACGAGGCGACGTTTTACGACCGCCACACAAGTACTTAACACCTGCTGTTGTGAAGATTATAAATTCTGAAAGGGGTGATCCCCGAGAGCAAAAATTACAACACAAAAAGAGAAAATTGCAGACCCGGTTTTAATGAGTCTGCTCATGAACAGTAATTGAAAGTGCAACACTGCTCACGCCCCCTAGCACCGGCTTAAGCGGTATTCAATTTCAGAACAAGAAGTACTGAAATTCATGATCTCGAAGGATCAGAAGGTATAACAACACTGAGAATGAAGTATGGGGCGACGTTGTACGGCCGCCACACAAGTACTTAACACCTGCTGTTGTGAAGATTATAAATTCTGGAAGGGGGTGATCCCCGAGAGCAAAAGTTACAACACAAAAAGAGAAAATTGCAGACTCGGTTTTATTGAGTCTGTTCATGAACAGTAATTGAAAGTGCAACACTGCTCACGTCCCCTGGCACCGGCTTAAGCGGTATTCAATTTTCAGAACAAGAAATACTGAAATTCATGATCTCGAAGGATCAGAAGGTATAACAACACTGAGAATGAACCCTTAGAAAACCGCCGACGTTTTAAGAGACGAAGCAATACCGAAATCAGTGGACATGTTCGGCGAAATTCCGAATCTACTTCGGAACAACGCTTAGAATATTAAACAGGTGTTCAAACAATAGCTGACACGATATGTCAGCCGAAATATAAAAACAAAACACTAAAGAGAACGACTACTGTGTAATAGTTTACCCACATATACATCAAAATGTGTACGTTCACGATTTTCTGATGAATGACGGGTGCGTTTCCACTTCTGTCCGTCGCAAGGAAAGTTTTCTATAATTTCGATACAGAGAACGGTTTCCTTGCGATGCCCGTTCGTTCGTTAGTTAAGTTAACCTCAAGTCACATAGATTTAAATTCTGAAGTAATTTTGTATCGCAAAGTTTCAAACTATGAGCAGAATACATTTTTAACCCTTTCACCTTCAATGTCGCAACTTTTTGTCTTAATAAATACAGTAAGACCTCTCTATAACGGCTACTAAATTACATCAAGTATTGTGTGTTAAAGACAGGTGGCTGCTTTAAGCAAGGTGAAAGTCCATTACTTTCACCTTGCTTTAAGCAGCCACCTGCCCTAAATACCAATTGATTAACACAATTTAGTGGCCGTTGTAGAGAGGTTTTACTGTATTTCTATGTATAGTCTAGTTGCTTAGGGGGAAAATCGTTACTGGATGGATTAAAGTATAAGACTTGGTATTTGAGTTGCATTTGTAGTCTATAATCAAAATAATTGGGGGTGCCCGACTTGGCTACCCTAGTTCTGTCAAAATCCAAGATGGCGTCCAAGATGGCTGCCATAACACAATGTGTTTGATAAAATCACCCATATTTGTCAGTTTCCATGAATAAAATTGCCTACAATTTTGTAAAAGGAACACAAAGGTTGCATTATATCATATTTGGATCTATTTGGACCATTAATTGTATGGTCTTATACAAAATAATTATATTTCTAAAAACTAAATAGAACAGAATAGAACACAAATCGTCCAGGGCATTCACTTACAGCTTACACAAATATTTTCCTGTTGTTATGTACCCGAATTAGATTGTTCTGTTGATTAATTGAATATCTACCACAAAAATTTCCTTAAACGTAGTGCACTGTGATCATAATGCATTAAAACCTCTACATTACGACCACTAAAATAAAAGCTAATTAATTGTATGAAACACAGATGGCAGCTTAAAGTAAGGTGAAAGTAAAACAGAAGGCTCTTCAAGGAGCACCTGTTTTATTTTCACCTTGCTTTAAGCAGCCATCTTCTTTAAAGACCAAATAAATGATGCAATTAAGTGGTCTCATTAGAGAGGTTTTACTTTATATCAGTTGATCTTATTAGAATACAGTCAAACATTGATAACACGAACTCCCTTAAGTTGAATTTGCCAGTACACCCTTCAATTGTAAATCAATAGAGTTTGCTTAACTGTTCTGAAAGTGGGAGATCCTTCAAAAGTAAAAGCAGAAATGCGAAAAGAGAAAATTGCAGACTCGGTTTTATTGAGTCTGTTCATGAGTAGTGAATTAAAAGTGACCCCCCTAGCATAAGCTTAAGCAGTAATCATTTTTCAAAACTAATAACACTAAAACTATTGATCCCGAAGGATCAGAAAATGGAACATACTCGTATTCATAGATAAAACATGACTAAACTTTATCATAGTTCGACTGTATATTAGTTGTGCAAACTTTTAGTCAAATTTTCTGTTACCTACATGAAAGTACATGGTGAATGGGTCAACAGTTTCCTTTGCACGCAGATAACTATGTGCCCTTCAGATGGGTATTTTTGCATACACACTTTCTAGGGCACAATGGCATTGCCATGCAGCAATATTTTATAAGTTCTCTGCAGCTTTTTGCTGCATCTTTGAGTGTTGTCCAGAGAGGTTGCCAATTGTCATTTCATTTGGTCGAACCAAAGTCGTCGGGAGATGGGTCATTCTGGCATGGCTGTAAGCTTGTTAACCAAATATTGGTTTAGTACAGGCTTCGATTGGCATGTTGCAAAAGAGAGGCTTGAGTTGGTGATAGGTTCTGCATTGATTGCATATGTTAACCCTGAGCAAACAGTTCCTGTCGTAGGTCATTGACTTTGTCTAGTTGTGTAGTATGATCACGAAATACACGTATTGATGTGATAGTACCTAAGATATGTACCACAGTCTTTAACGACAACAGATTATTGTTTGGACACATACAAAAGTAATAGTCTCAAGCAAGCCACCTGTAAAAAAGGGGTCACGGCAAAAGAAAGAAAGTGTCACGTCAAACAAGACTACCAGTATGTTTCAACTTATTTCTTCGAAATTCAAAAAACAAAAAAGAGCTTTTTGAACTCCTGACTGGAGATGAGACTGCTTGTGAATACCCAAACGACAAAGCGGTTTACATCACTGCAGCCCAATCTGTTGTCGCTAAAAGCTGTGGTACACAAATGCCACTCACTGATCACGAGGAAGCTGATACAATAATAGTCCTCAATGTCCAAGGCGCAATCCAAAAAGGATCTGTTAGTCTAATAGTAAGCACAGATGATGTAGGTGTTGTTGTGATATTACTTGGCATATTTCAACAGTTGCTAAGGATGAAATCGGAATTACAACTTTGGGTAGAGTTTGGAAAAGAAAAACATATTCAGTCTCGCTCCCATTTTTCCATGCGTCTACAGGGTGTGACTCTTCACAATGTGGAGGAAAGGGTTAAAAGACATCATAAAAATCATTCCCGGAAGTGACGGCATCATTTTTCTTTCTTCTGCAGCATCCATCTATATACTGTTTGAAGTGCAAAGTGAGGAATTTAAGTAGTTTGAAAGATTCACATGTGTACTTTATGATCATACTACACAACTAGACAAAGTCAATGACCTACAACAGGAACTGTTTGATCAAGGTAAACATGTGAAACTAATGCAGAACCTATCACCAACTCAAGCCTCTCTTTTGCAACATGCCAACCGGAGCCTGTACAAAGCGAACATTAGGTTAACAAACTTACAGCCATGCCAGAATGACCCGTCTGCCAACAACTTTGGTTGGACCAAATGAAATGACAATTGGCAACCTCTCTGGACAACACCCCCAGATGCAGCAAAAAGCTGCAGAGAACTTATAACATGGGGCTGTAAGGCAATGCCATTGTGCCCTAGAAAGTGCATATGCAAAAATACCAATCTGAAATGCACATATTTATGTGCGTGCAAAGAAAAATGTTGATTATCCCTTTCACCATATACTTTCATGTAGGTAACAGTAAAGTACAACTATTATAATACAACTAATATGTAGTCAAACTTTGATAATGTTTAGTCATGTTTTAACTTTGAAACACGAGTATGTTCGAACTAAACAAGCTGTAGCGATTTACAATTGAAGAGAGAACTGGCAAATGCAATGATCAATGTTTGACTGTAATCTTATAAGATCAACTGATATACAGTAAAACCCCTCCATTGAGACCACTCAACTGCATCAATTATTTGGTCTTTAAGGAAGGTGGCTGCTTAAAGCAAGATGAAAATTAAAAAAAATGCTCCTCGAGGAGCTTTCTATTTTACTTTCACCTTACTTTAAGCTGCCGACTGTGTTTCATACACTCAATTAGCGTTTGCTTTAGTGGCCGTAATAGAGAGGTTTTACTGTATTATGATCACAGTGCACTACTTTTAAGGAAATGTTTGTGGCAGATATTCAATTAATCAACAGAACAATCTAATTTAGGTACATTACAACAGTAACATATGTGTATGTCCTGTAAGAGAATGTCCTAGACGGTTTGTGTTCTATTCTGTTCTATTTTAGTTTTTAGAAATTTAGTTTTTTGTATAAGATCATACAATTAATGGGCCAAATATATCCAAATATGTTATGATGCAACCTTTGTGTTCTTTTTATAAATTTGTAGGCAATTTTATTCATGGAAACTGACAAATATGGGTGATTTTATCAAACACATTGTGTTATGGCGGCCATCTTGGACGCCATCTTGGATTTTGACAGAACTAGGGTAGCCAAGTCGGGCACCCCCAATTATTTTGATTATAGACTACAAATGCAACTCATATACCAAGTTTTATACTTTAATCCATCCAGTAACGATTTTGCCTAAAATTGGACATAAGCAACTAGACTAGTATGTGTTTTATTCTTTTGAAATTTGCATTTATTTATCTCATATCCTTATTTTACCACATGATTTAACATAAGTGGTTTGCAGACGACAATTAGAAAGGCCGCGCCAAAAGGGTTAAATTAACAATAATGTTTGCCCCGATGTATCAAGAACAATATTGATTGAATACATACAGTTCACATCCAGCTCAATCCCAGCATCTCAAGCGCGACAGGTTTTATACTGTTTGTCACCAATAAAAAGTCCTAATATAAATAATCTCACATCTTAAAACGGTGTAGGAGATACATGTATCAGGTTTTATACTGTTTGTCACTAATAAAAAGTCCCAATATATATTATCTCACTTCTTCAAACAGTGTAGGAAATACGTGTATCAGGTTTTATACTGTTTGTCACTAATAAAAAGTCCCAATATATATTATCTCACTTCTTCAAACGGTGTAGGAGATACATGTATGTCTTGGATAAGCATAGAAAAAGCAGACTGACTGGCGAACAGAGGAATGACACACGAGCGAAGTGCAAATATGTTAAAGGATAACTTAGGCAATCAGTAAAGACCTTTTTCAAAATGTTGAAATCAATTTTGTTGTGTCGTGTATTTGAATCAAATAATTGTGTTCCTGGCAACCTTCACTACAAGAAGTAAAATATACCCGTTAGATTACAGGACATGCATGCAATGGCATTTGCAAACAGTGTACACCCAGATCAGAGGATTTCTCTAGGAACCTTCTGATCAGGGTCTGCATTATTCCTTTAGCAAGGTTAAGTCTTTTGTACTGTTTAATACTGATAGGCCATTGTACTTTAAACAATCAGTCTTGAAAAGGCTGAAACACCGGTGAGCTGTATCTATAAGAAGGGCAGATCCCTTCCCATTCACCTGACGTATTAGCAAAGGTATTAGCTGTATGAGAAATGGGGAGTATTGAAATAATCTCAAAGAAACACATAATGCCCAATGCAGTTGTACCGATTCATTTTCAATCTACAGTTGAACAACGATACCTCGAAATCGGATAACACGAAACGTAAACGTTCTAAACGTTCAAACAGAGAGAGAGAGAGAGAGAGAGAGACAGAGAGAGAGAGAGACAGAGAGAGACAGAGAGAGAGAGAGACAGAGAGAGACAGAGACAGAGACAGGGACAGAGACAGACAGAGACAGACAGAGACAGAGAGACAGAGACAGAGACAGAGACAGAGAGACAGAGAGACATAGTGAGACAGAGAGAGACAGAGACAGAGACAGACAGAGAGATAGAGAGATAGAGAGAGAGACAGAGAGAGACAGGGAGAGACAGAGAGAGAGAGAGAGTGAGAGAGAGAGAGAGAGAGAGAGAGAGAGAGAGAGAGAGAGAGAGAGAGAGAGAGAGAGAGAGAGAGAGTATCCCCTTCATTAGGCGTTATACTTAAGAATGTTGTTGATTGATATAGCAAGAAATGTTTCTTTTTCTTATAGATCTACGTTCCTTTAGTCATACGTACACCATTATCATTGCAGGTCATTTTAACTATTTGGAATAAGTAAAGGTTTGTTGAAATAGAACTAGCGTCTTCTTACTTTTCCACCTTCTACGGTGGTAACTGATATATATTCGTCTAGCATAAAACCAGAATTCAGAAAAACTATACTTACAGAGCATGAGTATAACAGAACAGCCTCTGTAGTACATTTTTGTTGCAGGCCGTATGTACACTTTGCCGTATGTACACTTTCTTATCATCTAAACCGGGCAAATGTTCCTTATCTGGGACAGAGTGTATATGTCTTTTGTAATTATCAGCCCTGGTCACACTGTAGCCCGTAACACTTTGCAATACATACATTCGCTATGCAATTTGAGAGTTTCAGCGGCGAAAATGACAACCATGACGAGCTAAATCGTTTGTCACATAGTAAGCGAAGGGTTATACAGTGAAACCCCTCTAAACCAGAAATCTAGTAGATAAGAATTGATATACTTTTAGGCAGGGGCTGCCTAATGTAGGGTGACAGTCATGCAAACAACTCTTCTGGGAGCTTTCTGCATGACATTCACCCTGCATTAAGCTGCCATCTGTCTCCATAAACGATATTTATAACAAAATTAACGTCTAGTTTAGAGAGGTTTCACTATACATGCATTGTTTGTGATCATCAACCCGGGTCACACCGCTCGCAATTCTTTACAATTCGTCGGCAATGTATTTGGAGCATGTCAGTGGAGATATACTGTAGTAAGCGATATTCCCGGAACGATCGTCGGGTTATCTACAAGTCGTTGCCGATTAGTCTATAAATAGTTTGTCGTGGGAATGTGTCATGATTCTCGGCGATGTATCGGTTGACAATCGGTTTATCAAATACGTGCATATCGGGATATGTATGCCGGGCAACGTTTAAGCCTCGCTAATACTTTACAGGATGCTCTACGAGGCCCATACCAAAGTATAAGTCCAGTATCACTAACCGAAATGTGTTAATATTGAGATTCAATTATTTCCCTTTGCTCTAGTAAATGCTTCTGTTTGGTAGATTTGTTCAAAGCACTTATGAAGGTTGAATTATACCTTTTAGTGGCTCGTATTGTCCGTACATCGCGATGATTGGAGATATGGATTCAGGACTCTTTTGGCGCCAAATTTAAAAGTGTGGTCTGCAATAATAATTTCATATTAAATATAATTCTAAACTAAATAATAAAGGTATATTAGTAAAACATTTATTTTCAAAAATCGGTATGCTTGGGCTGAAATAATACAGAAAACAGAAAAGTCTCAGGTCAGATGCCGCCTTGAATAGGCGGCATCTGACCTTAGACTGCATTGTTTTCAACGGTGCCAACAGGCGAAATTGGCGCCGCAAGAGTTAAAATCACTCAAAACTCCGGCTGTGATTATTCGCCGTGAGGTTTTCTAACGCAAATATTGGCTTCAACATTTATTGAATGTACAGGGTATCTATCCTCCGCTAACACACACAAAAAATGAAAATATTGAATCGTCAATGTTGATACTTAAACCAAGGTGGAAGTAAAACAGAACGTTCCTATAGGAGCGTTCTGTTTAACTTTCACCTTGCTTTAAGCAACCACCTGCCCACAATACCAACTAATTAACACAATTTAGTGGTCGTTATAGAGAGGATTTACTGTATACAGTTTTGCGATGTATTTAGCTCGCAGAAATTCGCCGTGGATCGCACGATTATTGGCAACGCTGCCAATACGTCATCAACAAGTTGTTAAATCCATCGTAACCTGTAAGGAAGTGGCAACATTTGGCATGTATTCTTAACCTTTTCTCTCATATAGACATCTTTTCAAGCATTTGCAAACAGAGTAGACTCAGATCAGACGGCCCTTATTGGGACCATCTGCCCAGCGTCTGCTACATGTATGGAAAAGTAGTAAAGTCAAGCAGGCAAAGCCACATGCAAGACGCAACCACCACCAAAACACCGATAGACAGTATGACACACACACACACACACACACACACACAACCACACATCCAAACGCACACACACACACACACACACGAAATGAACACAGAAAACACTAAAAGAGACACAAGAACCAGGGACAAACGTTCCACAACATGAACAAACCACAAGCACAAAGACGCAAGGCAAACAAAAGGAAGGGTGACAAAGAGAGTGCCGCCTTGGCACGGTCAGCAGCAAAAATACCACTGGGGGTTTAAACCGGTTTACGGACGTCCTAACCTCGCACTTCACTCAAAGTCACCCTAGCTTTACAAATATTGTAAATAAAGGTATCCCCGCTGGACTTACCCACAACATAGACGACGGTGAACACAGGACAACATGTAAAACATAGCATAATAACTGTGACAATCCGTCAAATATGTACTCAATGACTTTGCTGAAGTCAGAGCACCTGCAGGTAAGCCGTTAAGGGCACGACAGGGAAAAAATAATACATGAGTCTGGTAAGCTCCTCCTGTATCCAAGTTTAAGAGTATACCATCATAGAGTACTACCCTCGGCCTGTCATCGCGCAAGCAAAGAGGGAAGCGTAGCTACCGACTGTAAAAGGGTCGATAATAAAACATGCAGTGTGTTGCAATATAATAGGATCATAACCTTTCTTTTTAAATGTTTTAATGCGTTTTATAAACAAATCATGAAAATGGATATGACCCCGAATTTTCCTAAGTTTGTATGTTTGATTATGACATGAAATATACAGATTCTACAGTTTTTGTCAATCCGAATAACTCGCTTGAATTGTTTTACGGTATAAAGATACAGCTAATGCATATTTATGATAATCGTTTGCTTTATATGAATATTGAACAGGGAAGTGGTTAATTATACCGATTTCCACACAGTTGAACTATTGTAGAGCCTTCATCTTATGAACCCACATTAGATAGCTGATTTAGAGATAAAGTAGTTGTTCAATAAAGAAGAAAGTCAGTTATAATATCGTTCTTGGAGACAGGTGAAAGTTTAAAGCAGCGTGAAAGGCACACAGAAAGCTCCTCTAGGAGTTACATTAAGCAGCCAAATGTCTAAAAGTATCTAAATCTATCTACTAAAACTTCGGTTTAGAGAGGTTTTACTATACACAATACAATTAGCGCTTGCAGGAACTGTCCAGTTCGCTTGCTGTTTTAAAACGTGCAGATACCACCAAATAAAGATCAAACCATAGCTTAAATAGCTTTAACCATCACCTCATAGGTTATTTGTAGACATTGCCTCTTTGAAAAATCTACCGAAAAGGAGAATTTACTAGCAAAAATGTAAATTTTGAAAATGAGTAGTGTTGAAACCATTGTAATAAATAGAGGATTTGCTCCTACGGAGCAAATGCTCTATTTATCACAATAGGTTCAACTTCAACAAATGCGTCAAAAGGCGTCAACATGAGATAAGTGGTTAATACTAAACTAAAGTTATGCAGAGGGCGTCTGTAGGGGCCTTCTGTCTTACAATCGTCGTGCATTAAGCAAGCACATGCACTTACACCCCAAAGGTATACTCATTGTATATGGTCTATTCATGACTATTCATGTAAGAAATGATGACGACATGAATATTAATTAGATTAATTTGTTAATACATACACACAGGAAATTTTGGCAATGACAGAAACTGTAAAATTATATCTATATTTTATCATAAGCAAACAGAGCAGACCCTTATCGAACCGTCTGATCTGGGTCCACTCTGTTTGCAAAGGCGTAGAAAGGAGTACATGGTTAAACAGCATCTGCCAAATAAAGATTACGTTTCAGAAAGTATATACATTGTACGTGTATGCAGTAAGCTATTAATTACCATAGTCTGTAGTTTAAAGGTAGTCGAATAGTCAAAGACATCCAAGTGAAAGTCGCTCATGTAATTGTCCACATCATTTTCATATACTGTACAGTCAAAATCGGAATTCTAGTAGAAAATAATGTGGATACTATTAGGAAAGTGGCTGCTTAATACAGGATGAAAGTCATGCAGAAAACTCATAGAGGAGTTTCACCCTGCATTAAACTGCCACCTGTCTCCAAAACAGATATTTATACTAACGTCTGGTTTAGAGGGATTTTACTGTGCATGTACAACGTTTATTCAAAGTTGATACAAATAAAAAACCAACGTACCAAACAGTTGAGGTCCTAATATGAGGACGAGTTCATTGGCCTCTTATATTGATCCAAACTGTCTACAAGATGCATCTTAAATCTGCCCAGGCTAAATGCTAAATGGTACTAGTGTAAAGAATGCATTGACATTGAATGAAAACAGACACACCATCTCTACTGTAATATTTTATTTATTTCAAGTTACAAATACATTTCAATTTAAATACACGTTTGGCGACCCATGATGGGCGAATGTGTGTGTTAAGTGTCTGTAAAGGAAAATATTAAAACATATCACATGTCTTTCTTAAACAATATGGCAGACGAATAAATGAATAATCAAATGACAAAATTAAAATATAGTAAAGTAACGAAATAAAGCTGTTTTACAGGTGAACAGTATTTCAATAGCTACAATGTAATGGAGCTAAACTAGGTAATATCTAACAGCTAATATACATGTATGCACTGATTACTAAAAATGATGTCTTATATATAACTATTTGAGTCAAATATTAGTGGCAAAAAATTCAATACTTTGCATCTAACAGCTCAGAGCTACCAAAATAAGCAGAGATTAACAAAATTCAACTAGAGGTTTTTGTAACAAAAATGGATGACTTCCTACCCCTCGCACCCACACATACACACTGCAACATATTGTCACATTTCTGTATATGAGAGCTCGAGCGGACAAGATGTGTAACAGCCAGACAGACAAACAACTCTAATACGTAAAGGAAATAACTAAAAATGTTACGGACTTGATGAATGATACTTCCCCTCATTATGAGCTTTCCATACCATATTTTTCAAGACAAAAATTATAACAACTAATAACTCCAAAATTATTGATACTAGAGTTATGGCCATTGTGCATGACACTTCCTTTTATCATTCTCTTTCCATAAATGAAATGTCATTCCAATAGCATCAGTAGAACAGGAGTTATTGATTGGTCAAAAATGTAACAAAGGACAATAACTCCAAAAGTATTGAAACCAGAGTTATGGCCCTTGTTCATGCCACCTTCTCTTATCATGCTCTTTACATGTATGAAGTTTCAATACAATTGCATGAGTCATGTAGGAGTTATCGTCTGGACAAAAAAATGTTAAACAAATATACAAGGGCAATAACTCTCAATTTATTGAAGCCAGAGTTATGGATCTTATGTATGACACTTTCACTTATCATGATCTTTCCATGCATGAGGTTTCAATCTAATGGCATGTGCCATATAGGAGTTATCGTCCGGTAAAAAAAATTGTTTTTTTTACAAAGGGCAATAACTCCAATATTAGTGAAGCCGGAGTTATGGACATTAACTATGACACTTTCTCTTATCATGATCTTTCCATGTATGAAGTTTTAATCCAATGGAGTAAGCCATATAGGAGTTATCGTCCAGGAAAATCAGTGTGATTTTTTACAAGGGGCAATAACTCTAATATTATAGAAGCCAGAGTTATGGACATTGAGCATGATACTTTTTCTCATCATGATCTTTCCATATATGAAGTTTCAATCCAATGGCATGAGCCATATAGGAGTTATCGTCCGGAAAAAATATATGTGATTTTTACAAGGGCAATAACTCCAATAATAGTGAAGCCAGAGTTATGGACCTTGTCCATGACACTTTCCTTTATCACGATCTTTCCATGTATGAAGTTTCAATCCAATGGCATGAGCCATATAGGAGTTATCGTCCGGACAAAAAGTGTGAATATACAAGGGACAATAACTCCTTATATTAGTGAGTTATGGACCTTTAGCATGACACTTCCTCTCATCATGCTCTTTCCATATATGAAGTTTCAATCAATTGGCGTTAGGCATATTGAAGTTATCATTCGGACAAGAAAGTGTGACGGACAGACATACAGATGGATAGGCAGACAGACAGGCAACTCTCACGAAAACAATATGTCTCCCCCATATGAATATGGAGTGGGGGAAGACATAATTACAGTAAAACATGTGTACCTTGATGAACACAGACGTATTGGAAGCACCCTAGTTACCACATTTATAAGCACGTGTCAACTAAACCAATTATAATGAAGGCGGTTAATAAGCTATATTTGTAAAGCCAAAACTTTTAACCCAACAGCTGATACAGGTCATTTCTCGATCAAACCATATACTGTGAATAGACGATTCTAAAGAGTGGTCACCATTGGGTTTGGTGGAGAAATAAAGGAAACATCTTGAAAATGTTCTAATTTACGCATCTTGTATGGACCTTTGTGATAGTTAACGATAAGGAAAGTATCACAGTAATCCATTGCAGTGAGGAATACTACACATGTACCTCACATTAGTGCTTACTCCCAGAGGTCCAGATAAGATGTATAAATTCAAACAGTATCAAGAATAATTCCGTTATTTATCCACCAAACCCTGTGGCCACTCTTTAGAGACGATTCTAAAGGGTGGTCACAGTATCGGATTTGGTGGAGAAATGACGATTTTATTACTTGGGTTCGCACCTTTATTTGTAGCGATGTAACTCCTCAAACCGTATCGATATGTTGAGCTTGATAGTCAGCAAAGTATGGAATGCTTCTCTATCCATATGCATATTATAATACATGTATGAGGACGGACGAGTAATGAATAGTTAAAAGTTTCCCTCATATAACACTTTTCACGCATCTTCAAAAATAGTAGATCCAGATCAGACAGCTCCTGTAGAAGCCGTCTGATAAGGGCATGTTCTGATTGCTTATAAAATAACAGATCAGACTCTACTTGTGTAACATTGTGAAAAAGTTGTGACTCTTTGAACCCAGGGCATCAGGCTTACCATGCCAACACTCTACCGACTGAGCTACCAAGCCACACAGTGAAACCTACATGTATCAACTTATTTCACCACAATCTCTACCCCGCTACACACACACCCTCTACACAAGAATTCGTCCCGAATTCTTAGTTAAAGAACACTCCACGAGTTTCTTATCATTACAAATTATCTTCATATTATCTTCATATAAATCACCCTGTAGGTTATTTAAGTTGGGCGCCAAATGCAACATGGTGAAAAAGTTATGTCTCGACTGGGACTCGAACCCAGGGCCTCTGGCTAACCATGTCAACACTATACCGACTGAGCTACCAAGCCACACAGTAAAGCCTATCAACTTATTTCACCACAATCTCTACCCGACTACATATGTTCTACCAAATACCAAAATATGTCCTGTGTATATATGCCATTATAAAACGTTTGTCCGTTTCTGGTTAACCCTTTACCCCTTAATTACGCTATTCTACGCCTTTGCAAACAGAGCAGCAGACCCATATTAGACGTTCTCTCGTAGGAGCCATCTGGCCAGGTCTGTTCTTTTTGTTCATGAAATAATATAGATATGATTCTACAGTTTCTGCCCAAAGGTTTATGATCATGTGCCATTATGGAAATTAATATAATCCAATATTCATAATGTTAATATTTCTTACATGAATATCCATGGAGTAAAGCGGTTAACCCTTTCGGCGCCAAATTGCTAATTGTCGTCTGCTATTGTATTTTGTTAAATAATATGGTAAAAACAAATGGGATAAACAAATGCAAATTTCATAGGAATAAAGCACAGCTATAGAAATAGAAGAGTGAAAAAAAGTGAAGTCGCTGATCAGATGCCACCTTGAAAAGGATGCGTCTGATTTTGGACTGCACTATTTTTCATGGTGCATATTTGCGACATTGGCGGTGAAAGGGTTAAGAAAATTCTGCTGATAGATGAGAGATACAAAACGTATGCTGCTTACTATTTACACAATCCGCAATGCTTTCTACATTTATCATTTCTGAGTTGTACAATCAGTGGGTCTGTCGTGGTACAGATATCAAAGGGGTCCATGGATGAACACTTGAATCCATATTCCTCGACATCCTTGCAACTGTGGGCTAAAGTATATGAAAGGAAAATGTGTTGAACCTCTTTTAACCTTTTCCTCGTATAAAAACCTTTTCACGCATATGCAAACAAAGTAGTCCCGATCAGACAGCTAGTATATGGGCCGTCTGATCCGGGTCTGCTCTGTTTGCTTTTGACATAATATATAACTGATTCCATAGTTTTTGTAAGCAAGAAGTATCCCTGAAAAAGTTACCTTATAAAAATACAGCTAATACATTTTCATGATACAATTATTTCTTACATGAATACTGAGCAGGGAAAGGGTTAACCAATTACCCCCTACTGATGCATTTTGACGCCGCTGTAAAATACCTTTTTTGAAACAATTGTAATTAATAGAGCATTGTTCCATTGAAACCATTTATTACAATGGTTTCAAAACAACAGAATTCTAGAAAGTGCATTTTAAAGTAAATGCTCATTTAAAGTAAAGGATTTAAGTGACAACGTAATAAATAAACTTGGAGATATTTAAATTACCATTTCCCTGCCAAGCATTGTCGTCTGCCAAATTTATCCATGTCTGCTTTAAGTGTTAGTTTTTATTTTGTTTTGAAAAAGAAAACCCCAAACCCTTAAACAGTTTGAATCCTGATGAGGCGCCGAGATACTCGATATCTAATCTCAGTCCAAACTGTTTGTAAAGGTCATCGTATATTCGCGCAATTCGCAGCGAAAGTTTTAGAAATTTATTTCAGAGGTACAGATGAACGTGAGTACCTAAAAACTAAAACTGTCATTTCTCCACCAAACGCTATCCTGTGACCACTCTTTAGAATAATCTCTTCGAGACGATTTTAAAGAGTGGTCACAGTATTTGGTGAGAGAAATGAAGAAGTTATTCTTGAAAATGTTTAAATTTACGCATCTTATATGTCCTCTGTATAACCATACTGCTCCTCAAATCAGCCGTTTCATGTATACTATTCGATATGTTTTGTTTCAAACGTTACCAACGTTTCATATGAGATGCATAGTAACTTGGGAAGGGAATAAATTTAAACAGACAAATATATTGACACACGACTTAAACCAAAACAGAGCTTAACATTCGCGTGCTATGGGCATATTGTTCATTTGCCTTTACAAGTACAGTAATATTACGATAACTCAAACTCACAAACAAGTATTATTACCAATCTTTTAGATAGGTTGCAGCTTACTGCAGGGTGAAAGTCACGCAGACAACTCCTCTATGAGTTTTCTGTACGACTTCCACTCAGCATTAAGCAGGCAACTGTCTAAACAATTCTCAATTCCTCTTTACTAAATATTCCCTCATATTGACTCCTTTTTGATGCCTCTATAAAAGCCACTTTGTGAAACCATTGTGATAAATGGAGCATTTGCTCCTATGTAGCAAATGCCTTATTTATCACAATGGTTTCAAAACTACACAATTCTTAAATTTTCCATTTCTCTAGTAAATGCTCCTTTTCGGTAGATTTAAAGAGGTTGGGTCTAAAAATAGCCTATGATGTAATGGGTTAACGAGGTACAACAGTAGTTTAGATTCAAATGAGACACCGAGCAATGTAACGTCTTAACAATATAAAAACTTAATTAAATTTGGAATACGTTTTGGTATGATTCGAAAATATAACAATGAAGAGGGCGACAAGTCCCCCTCCCCCCAAACATGAATAAATAAACTGCCACACATGTAACTCCCCCATCTCTGCAAAAGAAATAACGTCTCTCCCATCTCTGACTAGCTGAACGATTTTTCTGACTTCTGATTTGACCAAACGTTTGAGGAACTATTGTAAAAACAGTGTAAAAACAGTTTGGATTCTGACCAGACAATGCGTTAAAGGTGTCCTTCATATAAACGAGTTTTCAAACATCTGCAAACAGAGTAGACACAGATGAGACGGGTCCTATAGAAGCCGTCTGATCAGGGTCTGCTCTGTTTGCTAATGGAATCTGAAAACCCTGCTGCTAGTTTTGTTCACGAACAGTCAGTATTGAAATATGGAATACATATAGTGGAAGTGAAATATAAACTTGTATTGTACCTCCAGTTACTGTAAACAATAGAGTATGTGCAGTTAACGTTGATTGTGTTGAAAATCCCGTCTTTAGCGACGAGCTGGTCGTTGCAGTAATTGCAGTCCGACTAACGGTAGATGCCATGGTTGTAGTTGCTAGATGAAATAAAACGGGATTAAATGTACTTGTTTTAGTCATTGTACAGCATTGCACTATCCCTAAAATGAAATACATTAACACCAGAGCTCCAGATAAAATGTGTAAATCAAGAATAACGTCTGTATTTTTAACAAACCCTGTCTCTTTGAGACGATTCTAAAGACCGATCACAACACAGGGTTTGGTGGAGAAATGACAATTTTAGTACTTGAGTATATGTACGTATATTTATCTGTTGCTATGTATTTGTATCAATCATTAAAACAGAATCATTCAGCAAACAAGAGATGTTTGTAAAACATGTATACCCCCAGACCCCCTGACCTTTGATCTAGTGACCTCAACTATAGAGTTCATCTAGTGGTCATGACTAATCAACACGACAACTTTGAAGATCCTAAGCCAAACCACTGATCATTTATTGATCTAAAAACATTTCATAAGTTAAGGTCATGGTGACCTTGACCTTTGACCTAGTGACCTCAACAACTATAGGGGTCATCTAGTGGTCATGACCAACCACCACAGCAAGTTTGAAGATCCTAAGCCAAACCCTTGAGCAGTTATTGATTGGAAACCATTTCACCAGTTAAGGTCATGGTGACCTTGACCTTTGACCTAGTGACCTCAAAAACAATAGGGCACCACAGCAAGTTTGAAGATCCCAAACCAAACCATTGAGCAGTTATTGATTGTAAACCATTTCACCAGTTAAGGTCATGGTGACCTTCAAGTTTGACCTAGTGACCTCAAAAACAATAGGGGCCATCAAGTTGTCATGACCAACCACCTAAGCAAGTTTGAAGATCCTACGCCAAACCTTTGAGCAGTTATTGATCAAAAACCATTTTACCAGTTAAAGCCATGGTGACCTTGACCTTTAACCCAGTGACCTCAAAAACTATAGACGTCATCCAGTGGTCATGACTAACTACCACAGCAAGTTTGAAGATTCTAAGCCAAACCCTTCAGCAGTTATTTATCGCAAACCAGTTAACCAGTTAAGGTCATGGTGACCTTGACCTTTGACCTAGTGACCTCAAAAACAATAGGAGTCATCTAGTGGTCATGACCAACCACCACAGCAAGTTTGAAGATTCTACGCCAAGTCTTTTGTTAGTTATCATTCGGAAACCATCGACCGACAGACAGACCGACCGACCGACCGACATGTGCAAAGCAATATACCCCCATTTTTTCAAAAAGGGGGATATAAAAAAGCAGATGTTGGTCAGCGATAATAGTTAAGGAACTTTTTTTGATCTGGGTATACATGTTTCACACACGTCTGCTTTCATACACATGGGTATAGCAATTTTAACAGTTTTGGTCAGCGAGAAGTGATTATCATTCGTGCGGATAGATGTTTTGCTATCGAAGTTAGGCTGAATATCTATATGTTTAAATTGTTTTAACTGTTAATATGCAGCCGTTCAACATCCTAGTTTTAACGAACAAGAGGGCCATGATGGCCCTAAACCGTTCACCTGGTTACTATAGACTTATGCATACACTGGAATTTGAACAATCTTAATAAAAGAACTTTAGATGATGCCAGGGACGGGACAATTTTGGTCATGGGGTCATAATTTGAACAATCTTGGTAGAAAACCATTAGATGATACTACACACCAAATTTCAAAGGTCTAGGCCTTACAGTTTCGGAAAAGAAGATTTTTAAAGATTTACCTATAAAACACTGATAAGTCATGGGGTGGGACCACTTTTGGCCCTGGGGGTAACAATTTGAATAATCTTTGTAGAAAATCATTAGATGATGCAACATACATATCAAAGGCTTAGGCTTTACAGTTTCAGAGAAGAATATTTTTAAAGATGTTCCTATGAAAAACTGATAAGCCCCGGGGCGGGACATTTTTGGTCCGCGGGTCATAATTTGAACAATCTTTGTAGGGGACCATTAGATGATGCTACATATTAAATATCAATGGTCTAGGACATATGGTTTCAGAGAAGAAGAATTCTAAATACTCTCCTATGAAAAACTGATAAGCCCCGGGGCGGGCCATTGTTGGTCTGGGAGTCATTTGAACAATCTTTGTAGAGGGCCATTAGATGATGCTACATACCAAATATCAAAAGTCTAGGCCTTAAGGTTTCAGAGAAGAAGATTTTTAAAGATTTTCCTATGAAAAACTGATAAGCCCTGGGGCGGGGCCATTTTTGGTCCGGGGGTCATAATTTGAACAATCTTTGTAGAGGACCATTAGATCACGGTACAAACCAAATATCAAAGATCTAGGCCTTATGGTTTCAGAGAAGAAGATTTTTAAAATAATCCTATGAAAAACTGATAAGCCCCGGGGCGGGGCCATTTTTGATCCGGGGGTCATAATTTGAACAGTTTTTGTAGAGGACCATTAGATGATGCTACATATTAGATATCAATGGTCTAGGACATATGGTTTCAGAGAAGAAGAATTCTAAATATTTTCCTATGAAAAACTGATAAGCCCCGGGGCGGTGCCATTTTTAGTCCGGGAGTCATGATTTGAAAATCTTTGTAGAGGGCCATTAGATGATGCTACATACCAAATATAAAAAGTCTAGGCCTTACGGTTTCAGAGAAGAAGATTTTTAAAGATATTCCTATGAAAAACTGATAAGCCCTGGGATGGGGCCATTTTTGGTCCGGGGGTCATAATTTGAACAATCTTTGTAGAGGACTATTAGATCATGCTACATACCAAATATCAAAGATCTAGGCCTTATGATTTCAGAGAAGAGGATTTTAAAAAAAAAATCCTATGAAAAACTGATAAGCCCCGGGGCGGGGCCATTTTTGATCCGGGGTCATAATTTGAACAGTCTTTGTAGAGGATCATTAGATAATGCTACATACCAAATATCAAATATCTAGGCCTTACCGTTTCAGAGAAGAATGTTTTTTTAAAGATTTTCCTAAGAAAAACTGATAAGCCCTGCGGCGGGGCCATTTTTGGTCCGGGGTCATAATTTGAACAATCTTTGTAGAGGACCATTAGATTATGCTACATACTAAATATCAAAGATCTAGGCCTTATGGTGTTAGAGAAGAAGATATTTAAGTAAATTGTTGACGACGCACGACGCACATACGCTCGACGCACGACGCACGACGAGGGACGCCGGACACTGCCCCCTCACAATACCTCACCTGGCACAAGGTGCCAGGTGAGCTAAAAACAAATGTACATAATGTATGCAATGTATATAAAATTTATAGAGATAGAGGTACCAAAATACTAAAACCGTCATTTCTCCATCGATTCCTATGTTATGACTACTGTTTAGAGTCGTCTCGAAAAGACAATTCTGAAGAGTGGTCACAGTATAGAGTTTGGTGGACAAATAGAGATTATTCTTTATGTGAAAGTCTGTATAAACTATAAAATGTTAGCGAG
Source organism: Azorinus chamasolen (assembly GCA_963576725.1). Taxonomy (NCBI): domain Eukaryota; kingdom Metazoa; phylum Mollusca; class Bivalvia; order Cardiida; family Solecurtidae; genus Azorinus; species Azorinus chamasolen. The sequence goes on along the minus strand of OY755238.1, from coordinate 95,064,442 downwards.
GTTTTATTGGATCGACAGATTATCAGTTCCATGAACGTATGATAACAATTTTAAAGTGCTGATTGACATTTGTGCTTCTCCAGATATTTGTGTACTCTATAACAAGATATATATTACCTCCAACCGTACAGAACCCGCAGTGTTTTCGACACTTCTCGTGGGCTACGACGTATGCAATGACCGAGGGATCGGTGCAGAATTGAAACATGTCAAAATTGGTACATTTGAAGCCGTCCTGCTCATAATTAGCACATACTCCAGCTGTTAAATATAAATAAAGTAGAACCTGTCTTAAGCGGCCATACAATGCAAAAGTAATACTAAAAGCTGCTATAGGAGCTTTCTGTATTACATTTTACCTGCACAAACCAACCACCGGCCGTATAGGTACATAATTCGACCTCTTTTTAATGATGGTCGCTTAAGACATGTTCTACTGTAACAAAATACAATCAAAGTACATGTATAGTCTTTAAAATCAGGATATCAGTTTACCTTTGTACTTTGCGACAATGACAATTTGTAAGTTAGAAGTAAAAAATCAAGATTGTATGTATTGTATGCATTTTGCGATTGGACAAATAATGAATCATTTTCACGGACCTTTCATAATCATTAAAGTTGTATGCAAACAAATATTATAATTGTTATTGTTTGCAACAATTTAACACGCTCGTTTTCACCTGACCACATAACTGTCTGTAAGGACAACGCTCCAGCTAATATTCAGCTAATATTTGTTTTCTTCTGAACAGAAACCGCTGGCAATAGGTACATATATCAACTAAGAGTTCCATAGTAGACAGCTCAGAAGACATACAGTACCATGGTATTGATCTTAACATCTCCCTGATCATTAGTAATTTAAGAAACAATGCTATCAAGTATATGTATTAGCTGAATTATAGTATGGATGCAAGATTGTTTTGATCATGGCACACACTCTAGAATCATACCTGTATAATTCCATAACCAAACAGAGTAGACCAAGAACAGACAGTTCCCACAGGAGCTGTTTAATCCGGGTCGACTTTGTTTGCAAAGGCGTGAAAATGTGTTTTTATGATGGAGAGGTGTTAACAAGGCCCAATCAAGATTCATTTATTATAGTTTATTTCCGTTAATTTAGCCGTATTGCTTTATGACATCAATTCAATGGTACACTCTTGTACATGCCAGAGGTGTACATAATTTATCGGAGGCAAACAACATGTTTCGTCATCTTTTGTCCTATCTAAAGTTTGTCGATTACGTCTAAAATTAATAATTAATAAATTAATCTCATTTTTCAGTTTCTGCCAAAGCCAAAAATGTTCAGCTATATTATTTAATTATTAATCATACACTTATTATATCTTACATGAATATTGAATATTGATTATTGATTACTGCTGCTCTGACTGGCTAAAGAATCGATGAACAAATCTCTGCGCGCATTTTAAATTGCATTCATTGTCATTTTAAATAGAGAAGTATCGGAAACTGCAACATTATTCGCTTAATCCAGATGGTATGCCTAGGTTGTAATATATACAAAGCATGTAACATTAGTAGACATAAAGTATATAGATAAGATGCATAATTTAAACATGTTTAATATAATAGCTGCGTTATTTCACCATCAAACCCGTGGGACTATGACGACATCTTTATCAATGGCACCGGTAGGTTAGTGTTCTACAAATGTGAACGTCTGTGTACGGAACACTGCAATGTGTTCCACACACAGAACAATCACAGGGGCATTCCTCAACCTATAATTAGATGGACGTCGTGGTGTGACCGAAATATTGACAAAGCGCCGTAAAACCCCGGTACAAACAAAAGACCATGACAGTGAATGTCAACATAGACTTTACGAAAATATTACTTAAACTAATTCACATTTCTCGAACGTAGTAACGTAAACTAAATTCAACCACACACAGTGTCAGCCCTTTACCTGTACATTATTCACGTAAGTAAGAAAGTATAATATTATGAAGATTTCTGATTATTTTCATAATGTAAAAAAAATCAATGGAAGTTTCTTTGCTCAAACAAACCCTGGTGGGGGTCTACTCGGTTTGTTAGACAGAGACAGAGAGAGAGGAGATGGGAGAAAGAGAGGGAGAGAGAGAGAGAGAGATTCTCAGGGAGAAAATTACATTAAATTACCAGGGTGCGCTACCACAGGAGCACTTGTTGTACTTGAATGCGCACCTGAAATATGTTTATAGAACACAATTAAACATTGACTCTATACCGTCTCAGAGAGAGAATTACATTGAATTTCCAGGGTGCGCTACCATGGGAGCACATGTCGTACCTAAATGCACACCTGAAATATGTTTATAGAACACAATTAACCATTTACTGTATACCGTCTCTCAGGGAGAGAATTACATTGAATTTCCAGGGTGCGTTACCACGGGAGCACTTGTTGCACCTGAATGCGCACCTGAAATATGTTTATAGAACACAATTAACCATTTACTCTATACAGTCTCTGAGAGAGAATTACATTGAATTTCCAGGGTGCGTTACCACGGGAGCACTTGTTGCACCTGAATGCGCACCTGAAATATGTTTATAGATCAATAATTAACCATTTACTGTATACCGTCTCTCAGAGAGAGAATTACATTGAATTTCCAGGGTGCGTTACCACGGGAGCACTTGTTGCACCTGAATGCGCACCTGAAATATGTTTATAAAACACAATTAACCATTTACTGTATACCGTCTCAGAGAGAGAATTACATTGAATTTCCAGGGTGCGTTACCACGGGAGCACTTGTTGCACCTGAATGCGCACCTGAAATATGTTTATAGAACACAATTAACCATTTACTGTATACCGTCTCTCAGAGAGAGAATTACATTGAATTTCCAGGGTGCGTTACCACGGGAGCACTTGTTGCACCTGAATGCGCACCTGAAATATGTTTATAGATCACAATTAACCATTTACTGTATACCGTCTCTCAGAGAGAGAATTACATTGAATTTCCAGGGTGCGTTACCACGGGAGCACTTGTTGCACCTGAATGCGCACCTGAAATATGTTTATAGAACACAATTAACCATTTACTCTATACAGGCATCTTTGTTGGTGCCATTGCAGAGTAGACCCAAATAAGTATTTCCTGTAGGAGCTGTCTGTTCAGAGTCTAATCTGTTTGCTTGTTGAATCAAAAAGATATGTTCCTGCAGTTCCATGATAGATATTCCGTTGTTCATAGTGCCATTATAAATCGGTTAGTAAACAGTGCCTAACGAAATATTGTGTCGTTCTTTAAAACAAACAAATTGAACATTACAGTGCTCCCTCCCTACAACGGCCCTCTCAATAACGATTCCCTCCTTACAACAACGCATGTCACTGTTTCCGAAACAACAAAGCCCCAGAAACAACTTTTTTCCATCGCATTTTCTTTATGCCTCCATCAAACCCTATGCTGTGACCACTCTTTAGAATCGTCACTTTGTGACGATTCTAAAGAGTGGTCACAACATAGGGTTTGATTGAGGCCTAACGGTTTTAGTTCTCGAAATACATCTTATCTGGGGATCTGCAAACAAGCTAATTATGTTTGATTTCGTATCCCAAGGGTGTCGTTGTAGAGAGGGAGCACCGTATATAAAATAAACAATAATTCGCTTGTTCATCGAAAACATGAAATGTATCGTTCTTTAAAATAATCTAATTGGACGTGATATAAAATAAACAATGACTCGCTTGTTGATCGAAACATTGAAATATCAAATTAGACAGTAATTATATATTTTTACAGAGACGTATACATACATATGTATATTTTTCTGATTTTTACAGTTCGAATTTAACAATAGTAGGGTAATCATACACTGTAGAAATATGGCACAATGTTTTGTTTATCCATCTCAAATATAGCAACAATACTTGATTTATACCGTACAAAAATAGCACGACAATAACGTTGTCTTTAGTACGAATGTAAGGATAACATATCTATTCAGAGAGAATATAGACATAACAATAACAATAATGATAAAACAAAAATATTAATATGATAAAAAAACTATACATGTATTTAAACATTACAGGTAACAGCCAAATTGATAGTAATATATATATATGCTGTACTAATGCAAAAATAATGAATTATGCAGAAGTACGGACATGGCAATAGTCAAAGGTCCAGCGAAGATGCATACTTTTAAACATTTCAAGAATAGCTCCTTTATTTTTCCACCAAACCCTATACTGTGACCATTTCTTACAATCGTCTCGAAGAGACAATTCTACGTAGTGGTGACAGTAAAGGGTTTGATGGAGATATGACGATTTTAGTAGTTTGGTACGCACCTTTAGCTGCATGTCTGAATAGTGATATACTCATACAGGAATAATATAGCAAACACTTATATTATAATACAGTAAAAGTATGGCAATGGTATTATATATATTATATATATTATATTATATATATATATAATAATAGTTATGATAATAATAATAACAACAAAAATACTGCTACTACAAACCACAATAATGATAATAATAATAATAATAATAATAATAATAATAATAATAATAATAATAATAATAATAATAATGATAATAATAATAATAATATCGCTAATAATATTGCTAATAATAATAATAATAATAAAATGATAATGGTAATATAAACATTACTTATATAGTAATAATAATTCATTCATACGGTACAATTAAATATGTTTATATAGTATAATTATAGCAATAATAGTATACCTTTACCATACGATATTATATAAGTTCTGTAAAAAACGTAAGTTTTCAAAACGTAGACACTATTTAACTGCGTACTTAATTTATAAAATTAATCACAGTACCTGGAGTACAAAAGCCGCAGTGCTGTCTGCATTTCTCGTGCGCCAATACGTATGCAAGGCTTGAAGAGTCGGTGCAGAGGTTGAACATGTCGAAGGAAGCGCACGAGAAACCATCCTCTTCACGATTACGGCAGTGTGGGTCATAAACTGAAAAATTGACAATGGAATGATTTTGATTTTCGATTTTAATATTGTAAGTTTCCCTCATCTTGATGGAGATGTTCCCCGTGCCCCATCTTCCAGGGTTTATATATCTCAACTTATTCGGTTTGCTAGATCTTGTTCAACTGTTGACGACTTTAACAGTCGTAATCTCATTTTAATTGAAAAGCTGCTTAAGCAAGGATATAGATACCATAAACTAAGAAAGATTTTCTCTAACTTTTATTATCGAAATATCTCGCTTATTGGCAAATATAAATTTAATCTCAAGGCGCTCCTGCGACACGGTATTTCACATCCTGAATTTTATGGTGATGTGATTTACAAACTTCGTAAGATTATTGGACATACCTATTTTCTCACTTTGTTCATCAGATATGTTAAAAAATCATTAAACGGGATATGATCCTATAGTACTACAACATACTGCATGTCTGGTTGTCAACCCTTTTACAATTGGCAATCACGCTGGCCTCTTTGCATGAAGGCCGACAAGAACGGTTTAGTACTCTATGAAGGCGACCTCTTCAATTCGGAAACGGAAGGAGGTCGTCGGATATTTTGTACTCGTTCTTTTTTCGTACGTTCCCTTTATTACTTTTCTACAGTTACCTCTGGGGTATTTCAAGATTCAAGGTATCGAAAATGTTAAATTATACTGACCTTTTCACTAAATAACATGGCTCTGGTTCGCTTTACCATGTCGTCTAAAAGATGTTGCTCTTAAAGTCAAAGAGCGTCAGCTGGTCGGGTTTTCAGTTGTTGTGTTTTATATTTATCAAATCTCTTTCGCCGATTTGGCAGGTGCATTGCAGACCAATATTTCAGCGCCTATGTTCCTTTAGGTGTCCGCCGATGGACTAAACCAAGTCGTTCACTTCATACTGACAATGACGAACCAGTCGTTATGTTATCCTTTAGATCCTGAGGGCCAAGTCGGAAAGTCATTTCTACCTTCCGCACCGCAACCCCTAGCCTATGCTGACTGGTGGTTTACATACAAATTCAAACAGCCTGTATCGTGATAAGACGCCGAGTAAACTCAGTGTCTCACCCGGATTAAAGATGTTTGAACTCACTCAGCATTTCGGTATACATGTATGATGAGACATTAAACAATTTGTAAAGCTTTAAACATGAAGCAGACGAGAGTCTGTGCATGCACAGATGTTCATGGAATGCTGTTACCTATAGCAGTCACTGATGAGACAGAAATGCCCAGAACCTACATTGATATAAAATAAAGCCTTTTCACAGTAGAACAATATTATGGGTCTTTTGCCAAGGGAGTACTTATTCGTTGACGAATAAGTACGCCTTTAGCCATAGAAAATACACGGGGAGAACAACGTCTACGGGAGTACAATGTCGTCACTTCACCGGCTGTGTTGCCATAAGATAGCAAATATAATCAATCTGCGAGTGTTCGAAACAAATGGGAAACATATATTTTTTACCAGGTGCTGCAGTTGTTGACAGCATGGTTGTAGATGGAGTCGGAGTTGTTGTTGGTTGGTATGTTCCTGAAACACACATAAGGTGAGCAAATATACAGTAAACCCCCTCTAAACCGAACGTTAAATTTAGTTTATGTGTCGGCCTTGGGGACAGATGGCAGCTCAATACAGAATGAATTTCATACACAAAGCCCCTCTGGGAGCCTTCTACATGACTTGCTCCCTGTATTAAGCAGCCATCAGCCTAAAAGAAGTTATTCTCGAAAATGTTTTAATTGGCGCGCCATTTCTGGACCGGTTGATTGTTTTAGATATGATAGTGTGTAATATAACATTGTCTAATTTCACTGTAAATTACAAACACATTATGTACTTGCTGTTGAGACTGGTCTTGACCAACGTATCAATTTCAACATTGTAGTGATACATTTTGCAGCAGCCACTTCTGGGAAACTGTCGTTTGCCAGTTATTATGTAGTAAACGGTTCATTATTGAAACAGTTATCTTGTCTGTATAAAATACACATTTGTACCAAAATTTCAATGAGAGTGCATATTTGGGAGAAACAAGACATTTAACCAATACAACCCGGGTCGCGCATACACTGTCATCTTCAAACAATGTAGACGTAGATCAGAGGGTCCCCATATATCTCCTGCATCAAGCAATCACCTTCTATGTTCAATAAATGAAAGTACCTCTTATGACAGGCTCTAATGTATAGAATGACATAGGTTTAACAAGTATTTGAATGATTGGCGGTACACCTCTGGACGTCTTAGTATAGTCATTGATATAATATTTCACCGCCGTAGTCGCCGAAAAGTGACTCGCCGGATTAAATGCAATAGTGTAATCTGTCTGTGTTACCATAAGATAGATAGCAAATACAATGTACAATCGATCAGCGATCAGCGAGTGTTCGAAACAAATAGGAAACATGTTATACTTTTTACCAGTTGCTGTAGTTGTTGACATCACGGTTGTAGATGGAGTAGGAGTTGTTGTGGGTTGGTATGCTCCTAAAACACATATAAGGTAAGCAAATATGCAGTAAAACCCCTCTAAACCGAACGTTAAATATAGTATACGTATTGGTATTTGCGACAGATGACAGCTTAATGCAGAGTGAAATTCATGCAGAAAGCTCCAGCTTCCAGCATGACTTGCACTCTGCATTAAGCAGCAACCTGCATAAAAGTACCTACATTCTTCTCTGCTATAATTCCGGTTAAGAGGGGGTTTACCGTAATTCTTAAAAAGGTCACAATTATCTCTCTATAGACGAACTGACTCGCATTACAAATAGCTTAAATACAGATGAGAAGCCATAAATCGATGTCTCATCAGGATCCAAGCTGTTTGGCATTCGGCAAATGGTATCTCAAAACGTTTGATCCGATCAAAAGTATTCAAAATGCACCGGATCAAAATGTGTTGCTCAAAAGGCCTGCTCTGCTTGCTTATGAAATAATATAATAGATATAATAGATCTGATTTTAGAGTTTCTACCAATACAAAAACCTCTGTGTACTTATACAATTATAAAAATTCAGCTAATGAACATTCATGATATCAATATTTCTTATCTGAATATTTAATAGGGAAAGGGTTAAGATGATTTCCATATGTGTCAGCCAAATCCTATATGGCTGCAACTTACTAGTACAGTAAAACCTCTTTAAACCAGACGTTTGAGTATAGATATCCGTCTTGGGGACAGGTGGCTGCCGAATGCAGGGTGAAAGTCACACAGAAAGCTTCCAGATGAGCTTTATGCATGACTGTCACCCTGCATTAAGCAGCCACCTGCCTTAAACGTATCTAAATTATTTTCTACTAGAAATTCGGTTTAGAGAGGTTTACTGTATTTAAATTGCATCCCCGATTCGATTCTAATAAGTTGCAGCAAGATAGGGTTTGTTTGAAAAAAAAAAGGATAAATACGTACGCATCTTATCTAGAAGCCTGACAGTTACTGACGATAAACTGACTTTTTGTCTTATTAGATCTATGCGTATAGTACATGTATAACATTAGCATTTCAAGTTTTTCAGAATGGAAACAGTTAACAAAAACAGAATTGGCCGACATACCACACAAATGTTGGTTACATTTGGAAGTATGACAACACTCCGTACAGCGCAATGACCCTGGTCCATGTGCTTGGTGGCCTGGTCCAGGTTCTAAGAGCCCTGGTCCAGGTGCTAGGGGCTCTGGTCCATGTGTGTGGTGCCCTGGTTCAAGTAAATGGTGTCCTGGTCCAGGTTCATGGAGTTCTGGTCCAATTACTCGTTTGCCCACCAAGTGTATATCGTTTGAACAATGCTACAACAATTTACAAGAACAAATTTATTGATCACAGGGAACTCTATCAGTTGTCAGTCATAAAATTTATAATTTATTCAAGTTTGGCTAATTTTGAACAGAGATCATTTCAAAACAAACCTCCAGTAAGAGGGCCCGCACAGTAATCCCCTCTAAATCGGACATTAAAATTAGTACAGCAGAACCCCTCTAATGCGACCACGTAATGTATAAACATGGCTGTCTTTATAAGCAGGTTGGTTGCTTAATACAGGACAAAAGTAATGCAGAAAGCTCCTGTAGAAGCTTTTTGCATTACTTTTGTCCTGCTTTAAGCTACAACCCGCATCAAGCACCCAGAGTTATAGCTCTCTTAGGTGGTCACATTAACGAGTTTTTCATATATTAGTACCGGTCTGTAAGACAGGTTGGAGCTAAATGCATAGTGAACGTCATGCAAAAAACTCATCGAGGAGCGTTTTGAATAACTTTTCATCCTGCTTAAGTTGCAACCTGCCTAAAAATTAAATGATGTCTTCATTAAAATCCCGGTTTGCTGTATGTAGATGAGATCCTATATTTTTGTCTAAGCTAACACGTTCTGTTCAATTTGTACTGTTTAAAAAATATGTTCATATACATGTATATTCATGAAGTGATCAATTCATGTATACAAGAGTCGATTTAAATCATTGACCCTACTCGTTACGTTCTATTTGGCTGTTACATTTATGCACTCATCAATTATAGTAAAACGTCTCGGAACAGAACGTTACATTTAGTTCCTGGATCCAGGATTTCAGATTAGATACCGGGTCCAGGATTTCAGATTGGGGGGGGGGGGGGGGGGGGGGGGCGTAGAAACTTTTTGGAAGGGGGTGGGGCGTAGAATTTTATGTTTGATAACATAAATAAATGTGTGTTTGTAAATACATGTTGAAAAAGAGCTTACTTTGGTATGAAAAATAAAACAAACCTACTGAATCATTGTTTTATTGATTTTAGAAGATACAACGACCACTACATTACTTCAATTATTTTGTGTTAAAGGCAGGTAGCTGCTTAAAGCAAGGTGAAAGTAAAACAGAACGCTCCCTTCTGTTTTACTTTCACCTTGCTTTAAGCAGCCACCTGCTCCAAATACCAAGTAATTAACACAATTTAGTGGTCGTTAAAGAGACGTTTTACTGTATATAGATATAAATTATTACTAAAAATTGTTTTGGCAATTTTAGAGGGGGGGGGGGGTTACGCCGGCTCCGTCCCTCTTAATCCGCGCCTGATAACGTGCCTAAAGTTATCTTAATTCCACTGTATACAAGAAGGTACGTGTTCAAATAATAAACTCGTTAGTTCACCATACAGTATGTTGGATTGGCAAGACAATGCGATTTTAAAGAGGGGTCATAACACAGGGCCTGCTGGAGAAATAAAAGTGTTATACAGTAAAACATCTGTATAATGGCCACTAAAGTGTATTAATTAATTGGTATTTAGAGCAGATGGCTCCTTAAAGCAATGTGAAAGTAAAACAGAACGCTCCTGTAACAGAACGCTCCTATAGGAGTATGATGTTTTACTTTCACCTTGTTTTAATTAATTTTAACCCTTTACCTTATACGCGCGAGAAATCGCGAGTTTGCTTATCACCTGATAGACGCGAGATAAAGCGACTTTGCTTATTCCCTGATAGAAGCGGGTATCAGGGGGTCTATCCATTACCGTGTATAAGCGGGTTTGAGCGAGTCCAATATTTACCTGCTAAAATCTCAATTTTCTAGTTAAATTTCTGTACCTGGATGTCTACACATTTAAAGTGTGTTAATATATCTTCTGAAATCCCAAATCTAATAATAGTGTTACTACAGAAAAATATTGCAAAAAACGAGGCTGAAGTCGAGCGGTATATTCTTTTTATATGGTCGGTGATCATCGTAAGACATGGGTATAATACTATTCGTCATTATTCGGAAAGTACGAACTTTGCCGATAAATGATCACACGAAACGTTTCAGTTATATATCTGCTTACTATATGGTCACTTACAGACAATGTTGTTTGAAGTGAAACTATTGGAAAACTGAAATAATTATTTCACAATAGGTTACATTCTAATATGAAACACATTACTGAAATAAAATAATAAGCGCTGAGAAAATATTGCCATGATACAAGGTTTTTGAAAAGCTATTGATCACGTGTATACAGTTCTGATCCTGCTGAGTAGCCAAGTTACTCGGCATCTCATCTAGTTCACACTGTTCAGAAATGCAACTGAGGTCACAGTAAGGGGCATTAACCCTTTCCCTTATATACATTTGCAAACAGAGTAGACCCAGATCAGACGGCTCCTAGAGGAGCCGTCTGATCAGGGTCTACTCTGTTTGCTATTGGAATTTGATAAATCTGTTTCTTAACTTCCTAAAATTGCTACAATATTTCACCTTCCATATTTCATTATAACTATTTTTGCCATGAATATTCAGTAGGTATTGAACTTTATAATAAACATAGAACAGGGAAAGGGTTAAGGCTAAATATATGTTTTTGAAAGCGAGAGTCTCACTCAGAGTAACAGATAGATGGGCGTACTCAAATACAGGAAAACCTCTCTATAACGGCCACTAAATTGTGTTAATTAGTTGGTATTTAGGGCAGGTGGCTGCTTAAAGCAAGGTGAAAGTAAAACAGAACGCTCCTATAGGAGCGTTCTGTTTTACTTTCACATTGCTTTAAGCTACCACCTGCCTTTAACACAAAATACTTGATGTAATTTAGTGGTCGTTAAAGAGAGGTACTGGAGAGGTTACTGTACTAAAATCGCAATCATCCATCAAACTTCGAGGCGATTCTGAAGAATGGTCACAGCATATATGGTTATAAAGAAATAAAGAAGTTATTCTTGCAAATGTTTAAACTTACGTATCGTATCTGGACCTCTTTTTATAATGCAGTTAGACGTATGACTCCCAGTTTGCAGGCGAAGACGCATTTAAGTCTTATCGTGCAAAACGCGATCTGACGTTTATTTCAGCTCAGGTGCAGATGAACATCGTGTAACTCGGCGTCTCATCAGGATCAAAGCTTTTTGGCACTCGGTCAATACTTTGTTAAAAGTTCAAACGGACCTTGTGCAAGTAAACACGTTTAACATTTAAACGGTCAGTGTTTTAGCAGGCTACAGAGGCAGCGGCAGGGAAATATAGAGAGAGATAAAGATAAAGAGAACATTAAAGATATATAAATAAAGATAGAAAGAAAGAAAATAAGAGAGAGAAAGAAAGACAGAGAAACAGAGACATAGACAGGCAGAGTCAGCGACAGAGAGAGGGACAGAGAGAGACTGAGAGACAGAGAGACAGTGGCACAGAGAGACAGTGAGACAGAGAAAAGAGAGAGAGAGAGAGAGAGAGAGAGAGAGAGAGAGAGAGAGAGACACACACACACACATACACGGAGGCAAAAGCACAGACACATCGAGAAACAGAGAGAGAGAGACACACACAGAGACGGAAATATAGAGACAGAGAAACAGAGGAACATACAGACATACAGAAAGACAGACAAACAGAAACAAAGACAGATAAATAGATAGAGGGTGTGTATTTACCATATGTGGCCGGCATCCCATGGTGTATACATATTCATTGTAGTCATTTATGTGTACCTCCATTACGCACGTCTGTCAATAAAACGAATATATCTCATACAGTCATAACCTAGCTCTAAGTTTAAGAATACCCCAAAATTGTACTGAATATTCGGACAGACAAGTACTGTAGACCCGTACCAAACTGCTCCTTAATCCATTACTCCATAAATACGCATTTCTATTACTTTGCAAACAGAGCAGACCCAGATCATACGGCTCCTATAGGAGACGTCTGAGTAGGGTCTACTCTGTTTGCTTACGATATAATATAGATATGATTCTACAGTTTCTGCCATGGCTAAACAATCCCATGTCTATGTGCTATTTTAACAATTAATATAATCAATGTTCACGATGTCATTTTTCGTACACGAATATTTATGAAGTACACGGTTAAGGAGCAGTGTCATCAAACTCTACACTCTAGGCTGTAATTACAGTAGAACCTATCTTCATTTATTGAACATAGGGATCTTAACCCTTCGCTTGCTATTCACGTCAATAAACCTATCTGTAAATAGTGAAGACCCAGATGAGACAGCTCCTGCAGGAGCTGTCTCATCAGGGTCTGCACTATTTACAAGTTGTGTGTGCAACCAGTGCACTCCACAGCAGTGATTTCACAGCGAAATACGTGTACACAGTGAAGATATATGTAATTATACAACAGGGCATGTGTAAAGAAGGAGAAATATATTTTAAAATTCAGCAAGCGAATGGTTAAAAAGCAAGTGGTTGCTTACTGCAGGGCAAAGGTAATACAGAAAGCTCCTATAGAAGCTATCTTACAGGCCCATAATTAGACCTCTTTTTATCGGCCACTTAAGACAGGCGCTACTGTAATTGCATTCTAAAATTATAGAAATTAGAAACGTTTCCGTGTAGACTTATTCAGCTTTACAAAATCGGTATAGAATGGATAATAAAGTGTTAGAAAATGTATGGTAAATAAATATGATAAAAATGTAGCCTGTGAGGCAGTTTACACGAACAATCTGGATCTAGTTGAGGTAACGATATGATTTAAATGTCTAATCAGGATCTAAAAAGAAATTAACAATTTACTTTTGACACTATTGACGCCTTTTGACAACCTTGTAAACAGAATAGATCCAGATCAGACGGCTCCTGAAACAACACGCCTCTGTTTTCTACAGGGTATGCTATGATATAATTCTCTTGTTCTTGATGCCATAATGAACATTCAGCTGGTTATTATTCATGAAGTCATTACCTCATAGGCTATTTTTAGATACAACCTCTTTGAATAAATCTACCGAAAAGGAGCATCAACTAGATAAAAGGAAACTTTTAGAATTTTGTAGTTTGAAATCATTGTGATAAATAGAGCATTTGCTCCTATAGGAACAAATGCTCTATTTATCCCAATGGTTTCACAAAATGACGTTTACAGAGTCGTCAAAGTCGTCAATATGAGGGAATATTTTAATCAATGAATATTCATTCAGCAAAAGGTTAATAAACCCATTCCCCCATGGGCTATTTTTAGATCCTACCTCTTTGAATAAATCTACTGAAAAGGAACAGTTACTAGAGAAAAGGAAACGTTTGGAATTGTGTAAATTTGAAACCATTGTGATACGTACATTATTTGCTCCTATGAGACAAATGCTCTATGTATCACAACAGTTTCAGAAAGTAGCTTATATATATATACAGGCGTTTAAAAGCGTCAATATGAGGGAACGGGTTAAAGATTTAAATATTCAAGATTCAAAAGCGCTCTATTAGTAACGTATACATGATTATATATGATTGGTTTCTTGTTACATCATACAATTAACCATTTACATGTTCAATATTCGTGCAAGAAATTATGATAGCATGAATATCTCATAACTGATTTTTTATAATATTAAATATTCAAGGGAATGATTTGTGTTGACAAAATAACTGTAGACTACGTCTTTATCGTGTCAAAAGCAGACGGAGCAGATCCTGATCAGACGTCTAGATCCATGCTTATAAAACTTTTAGTTGAGTCCGAGTTCGTTCTCAAGTTTTTGATTGGTCAGATTTGAGCCTTTGGCTCAAATCTGACCAATCAAAAACTTGAGAACTCAAATCTGACCAATCAAAAGCTTGAGAACGAACTCAGACTCAACTAAAAAGCTTTATAAGCATGGACCCAGACCTGAATATGCTCTGCAAAGGCGCGAACAGTGTTTACACGAGGGAAGGAGTAGGTAATTGTGACAGTAATTATACATATGACAGAAATGTAATCCATGTGTAAACTTACATATCATACACAATATGTCTATTATCTGGATATATACTGATTAGGGTATAAACATATCTGATTCTACAGTTTGTGCCACGGAAAACTCCCCAGGTTCATAAAACACGTATATTCAAATAACCATTTACTCCACAACTACGAATTTCTAGGCCTTTGCAAACAGGGTAAACCCAGATCAGACGTCTCCTACAAGAGCCGTCTGATCAAGCCCTGCAATGTTCGCGTTTATAACTACGATATACCTGACTCTAGAGTGTTTCCAATATCAACAAATCCTGCGTACATATGCCATTATAAAAAGCCAGCTAATAAATATTGTCGATTTCATTATTTCTTGCATGACTATCGAATAGGGAAAGGGTTAATGCATATAGAGTGTCGAATATTCTAGCTTTTATTCTAGCTGGCATACCTCGAGATTGGAGTGGCAACTCCGAAATGAGTTGCAGTTATTAGGGTTTGTAACATCGTGGCAATCATAGCATAGCAGGGAGTTTCCAAACGCGGCCGTGATGCCTGAAATAAATATTGCCGGAAACTATAAACCTTTACATGTTGAATTTGAGTTTTTCACCCTGTACACAACAGAACATGTCTTAACCCATTCCCTCATGTAAACGTGTTTTCACGCATTTGCAAACAGAGTAGACCCAGATCAGACGGCCCCTAGAGGAGCCGTCTGATCAGGGTCTGCTCTGTTTGCTAATAGAATTTGATAGATCTGTTTCTTTACTTTCTAAAATGGCTGCAATGTATCACCTTCTTTATTTCATTATAACTATTTTGTCCATGAATATTCAGTAGTTAATGGAATGTGTAATAAACACAGGACAGGGAAAGGGTTAATCCATTCCCTCATATTGACGCCTTTTGATGTCTCTGTAAAGGCGAGCTTTTTAACCATTGCGATACACAGAACATTTGTTCCATAGGAGCAAATGCTCTATTCATTACAATGGTTTCAAAACTGCACAATTCTGAAGTTTTTTCTCTGGTTAATGCTCCTTTTCGATATATTTATTTATACATATTTGGTCTAAAATAGTTCATGAGGGAATGGGGTAAACGCGGCTAACAAATAGATGTCTTATTATTTGCCAGTAAAACAGGTGGTGGCTGTTTAATGCAAGTCAAAAGAAATACAGAAATCTCTTATAGGAACTTTCTACATTACTTTTGACTTGCATTAAGCAACCATCTGTTTTAGGACTAGTGTGTTAAAAAATGAATGGGCGCTTCAGACAGATTCAACCATATGCAGAGAGAAAGTGTATGCTTGCGCTCAGATGTTTTGCACTTTTTATGATGTGGTCATGATTCTGAGAAGCTGTTGAACAAGTGTCGAACAACTTGGATCCGGATGATATGCCGACTTACATGGTGTTTTATCGTGATCCAAACTGTTTGCAAAATCCATTAAGGTTATGCTTAGCGCGATAAGGGATAAAGTTTAAACGACTTTCAATGTTTAAATGTCGAATCTAATCAGTGAGACGAGATAAAAGTTTGTCTTACAAAAAACTGCATGACCTTGAATAACAAACGAAGAGGATCCTCTAAGAGTTATAGCTTTCTATAACGCAACAATCTGCGATCACCTTTGCGATCAGTTTGGGTCCAGATGAGACGCTGAGTAATTGAATGAAAGTCCACTTTAAAGCTTAGAACAGAATATATTGTTTAGTGCCAGACGCCGGAGTAACATTTTATATTTTTTCCAAATTGATTTTGTGGAATTTCGAACGTATGAAAGACAAATACAATTTTCTGGATTCGTCATAGAAACGCATTCTCACGTCCTTACAAACAGAGAAGACCCAGAACAGACGGCTTCTGTAGGAACTGTCTGCTCTGGATCTGATCTGTTTGCCTATAGAATGATATATATATATTGGATTATACACTTTCTACCAATACCATAAATCCCATTCAACGGATTAATATATCAAGTCCAAAGCAACATTTATTCTCGTTTGCTAGTAACAAAGGCCCTGAATCAAGTAAAACGCAGCGAAATCAAACGCTACTTGCCTGTTCCAAAGAATGCCAGCAACAATGTCAGTGACATAGTAAGATCGGTGTGAATGCGCCTGTGTACATACACCAGCCCCTATAATTGGATAAGAAGGGCCGCAAAACCATATGCGTCCATCTAAACTGAACGTGCAGAGTACTATCTATGTCGGTCTTTAAAGTCCGTGGCAGCTAGATGCAGGGTAAAAGTCACACAGAAAATTCCCAGTAGAGATTTCTGCATAGCTTTCATCCAGCATTAAGCAGCAACCAGCCTGGGAAAAGATCTAAATTCAACTTTATTAAACTCCCGGTTTATAGCGGGTTTACTGTTTTACTGCACTATATCCAGGGGCGGGCCTGGTCCTAATTCTTGCATATATATCAATGCTAGGAAAGATTTAAGGCATGAACCCCACCCTCTCCCAGGAATAATTGATTCTAGAATCGTTGAGGTACAATCGTGAAGGTATTTCGGGAAAGATACTGGCTAGATCATCGAGGTTAAACACATATCATCAAACGTGTACATAGCATGTCCAAAGTTTGTGTTAGAGGAATATTGAGATAACAAAACGTGACAGAAACCGGGGTCTTAATATTACAGTGTGTTTAGCTCAAAGAGGCGTATATATACACACATTAAACAGCAAATCAATGATGCCAATTCCGACAAGGGTTTGATTACAACTAATCAAACATCAACAAAACAAACTTATTAGACGGGAAAGTAATTGAATGAAAGAGAATCAATACATACATGCATTAGGAGTTTAATTAGATTCATGTCTTTGCTCTAGCTCCAATTTGTAGATCCTAAATGGTGCAAAGTATAGCTACGACTTTAAATAAGGGCATGTGCATTGCGCAAATGACTGGTATATAGAAAATGGCTATCAAAGTATCACCAGTATTGGCATGATTGTATATGAGGGCTTGAACACAAACATTTTATTTTAACCTTTAGTCTTTGTGTAAAGTTTAACCTACTCAAAACTTGACCAACGTCGTATTTACAACGTAAGTCAAAGTGTCTACAACGCACGCGCGTTACAAGTGCATATGCCCAGACAGACACGCTCCTGATATCTCGATATGCACTGGCCTAACGTAATTTCTAACTGAAGTCTGCTAAGGTTATTGTCTGTCTCAGATTTTGGCATTAACCATTTGCTCCATAAACACATATTTCTATGCATTTGCTAATAAAGTATGCTAAGATCAGATGGCTTCTACAGGTGCCATCTGATAAGGGTCTGCTATCTTTGCGTACATATATATATTACAGATATGATGCTACCGTTTTTACAATGACCAAAATTCCTATGTCCATGTTTCTTTAAAATTAATTGAATCAATATTAATTATGTCATAATTTCTTACATGAATATGCATGGTGTAAATGGTTAAAACATATTCACAGCGTAAACATGTGTGGTCCCTGATTGGACGCCGGCTATTAATAGACTATAATGGATTTGCCTATGTCAGAGTCAAAATAAATACAATATACAGTAAAATCGTTCTAAACAATACCTTCAATATACTCGCTGTATAAGGATTTTGAATGACAAATAGTGCTGACCATGGTCGGTGTCTACACTGTAAATGACAGTGCAAAACAGGGTGCAGGTATAATTAAACCCCCAGCATTCGTGTGTGGCTTTGATGTACATGTATGAACACGGTGTAACATAATTTGTAAGAGTGAAAGAAATAAACATGGGTGATCTGGGTCTACTCTGTTGGCAAATGTCGTGAAAAAGGCGTTCATATGAAGGTTAGGGTTAATACAATTACAATTATTATTTCGGAAGGAATTTAGAAGTTTACTTCAATGCATATTTTTGCGCAGGGCGTTTGAAGTATGGACTCTTCCGCTATTCAATATTCATGCAAGAAATAATGCCATCATGAATACTAATTAGATTAATTTTTAGAATGACACATGGACACACGAGATTTTTGACTCAGGCAGAAACTGTAGAATCAGACCTACAGTGTACAATAAGCAAACATAGCAGACCCTGATCAGACGGCTCCTAAAAGATCTGTCTGATCAGGGTTTACTCTGCAAATGTGTGAAAAAAATGTTCATATGAATGAAAGGGTTAACTCGGACAAAATATTAACCCTGCTCCCGCTTATCGCAATCTACATGTAACTCGCATCAGCAATCATCTTATATAAAAAAGAGGTGCCGAGTAACTCGGCGTCTCACCAGGTTCAAATCGTTTAAGACTAGGTCAATAACGCTTGATCGAATCGGAAGTTGTTGCATTTGCACCAGGTCCTTTGAGCTGACTATATATTTTACAGAGAGGTAAGTATTAAAAGAGTAGTCCTTATCTTTAGTATAGAGGTATAGACATGACCTTAACCCTTCGCTTGCTGATTTTTAAAATACATTTATCATTCTTTACCCAAGCCCTGTTGTATACTTATATATATCGTCACTGTGTACACGTATTTCGCTGTGCAATCACTGCTGTGGAGTGCACTGGTTGCGCAATCATCTTGTAAATAGTGCAGACCTTGATGAGACAGCTCCTGCAGGAGCTGTCTCATCTGGGTCTTCACTATTTACAGGTACATATATTGACGTGAATAGCAAGCGAAGGGTTAACCATAACCTTTTCAGTACCAAGCCTTAACGTCTGCTGGACATAGTTCCGTCTGCTTCAAGTTGTAGAGTCGGTGTTTGTTCAATTTCTTTATAAAACGATAAAACATAGTGTAAAACATTTTGGACAATAGAGACCCAAACAATTTGAATATGGCATCACATGCCCCTTATAATGGTCAGCAATTGATGGCTGGGAGTATCGACGTAGATGTCGACCCGTCTTCATGCCGAGGAGGGGTTAAATTACAGAATAATTAAACATGGCTTCCTCCCTTTCTGAATATTAATTTAACAAAACTCACCAAAGAAGAACATGATTATTGTGACAAGCAGTGCAGACCCTGATCAAAGAAACCCCCATGAGCACATTGATTTGTGTCTACACTGTTTGCAATGATCTTATATACTCGGTTCTCATGCATTAAGGGTTCATCCTTTACTCCATACAGACGTATTTTGACATACAGTAAAACCTCTCTATAACGACCACTAAATTGTGTTAATTAATTGGCATTTTGGGAAGGTGGTTGCATAAAGCAAGGTCAAAGTAAAACAGTTTTACTTTCACCTTGCTTTAAGCATCCACCTGCCTTTAACACAAAATACTTGATGTAATTTAATGGTCGTTATGGAGAGGTTTTACTGTACAGTAAAACCCCTTTAATACGACCACCTATAATTATGGGTGGTAAAGACAGGTTGTAGCTTAATGCAGGACAAAAGTAATGCAAAAAGTATAACGACACTCCTATCTATTCAATAAGTGGTTGCACTAGAGGGATTCTACTGTATTTACCAACAGAGGATATCGAAATCGGACGGCTCCTGTAGGATTAGGATCTGTTCTCTATGCTTATTGAATATCATAGATCTGATTCTATACTATTTGTCTTAGCTATGAAATCATTCGTACTATACAACATTATAAAACAGGTAATTAATGTTCATAATGGGTTGACTCTGCTATGAATAGTCACCGAATATAGAATTGAGCACGCTGCAGACGACATTTTGAGCACACTTGCAAATTGATTTCAGACGAGAGATTATAAGGAAGAAAAATGTATTTTTAGTAATGAAACGCAAGACAATATTTGCAGACGACAATCGCTCGGAGTGCAGAAGGTTAATGGGCATTGAAGGATGGAATCCGTCTAACTATAGAATTGCAGAGTGACAAGCAATCCTGGTTCCAAACCTCGTCATATACAGTATCAGTGTTCGACTTTAACCCTTACAGTGCGGCACATGAGTCACTAATGTCCTTTGCAAACAGTGTAGACCCTAGATCATAGAGGAACCCTCTCACCAGGGTCTGCACTCTCTGTTATGTTTCCCTTTTCTTTAGAAAACTCCCTAAATATTCACCATAAGCTTGAATTGCTTGATTGTTCAGATAGTCCATGTGGAAAGCATTGTAAGACTTAAGACCGGTGGCGGCTTAATGCAGGTTGAGAGATTGCCTAAAGTCATTATTCTATCAAAGTCTGGTTTAGAGATATATTACTGTTACATGAAGTGCCCCTTAACATTTGCACATTTTACACTTCCCGTAACATATCGCATATAAAAAAGCCAAAAAAGTGCCCAGACCGAGATTCGAACCACGGTGGCGAGGGTTGCATGATTGTCAATCGAGGATCATTACCAATCGGCCTTTACAAAAGCTGTACAATCAGATCTATACAGTTCATAAAACCAAACCGAACATATCTTGATCTGACGGCTACTACAGATGCCACCTGATCTGAATCTACACTGTTTGAAAATGAGTGAGCAGGCGTTCTATCAGGTACAATATCAGTAGCTCTTTTTGCAACAGGCGTGACAAAAGTCCCTAAATTTGTCTAAACACCTTTTCATGATAAGAAGAATTTAGGTTCCTAGAGTGCACTGATTGTAATAATACATATTCGGCATTGACCCTTTCACCGCCGAATCAGTGATTACATTTGCAAACAGTTTTGGTCCAGATGATAAACCGAGTATTTCGGCGTCTCATCAGGATCCACCCTGTCTGGCACATCACTTACGAATTACGAAGAAATTGTTGGAAAGTCGAACTTATACATCGATAAGATATGCTTTAACTCCATAAAAGGTGACCTTTATTCAAAATCATTGTTCATTCGCTCCATCAGGTTTTCTCCTATATTTATGTGACCCTCATATGGTGTGAAATGTGACCTTAAGTACCAGGAAGTTTAATTCAGAACGACTCAGTTCAACTATTTCCACCGAATTTGATGGGCTGTGTTGGGCTGAAGGAAGTTAGGACACTGTGACACTGAATTTTTATCAGAGCTCCAAAAAGGGGAATAATGGGAAGGAACTCCAGAGGCACCAAGTTACAATGTATGAAAAAACAGTAAAAAAGGGAGAGCCACATACAAAAAGACACCGCACCAAACACCACCAAAAAAGAAACGGTACAGCCGCAAGACAAAACACAATGGGACGCATATCAAGACGAAAAAACATTAAACATTAAGCATATTAAATAACAAAGCTTGAAAGCAGGAGTACCGTCTTGAAACGGCCAGTAGCCAAAATGGCTACTGGGGGCTTAAACCTGGTTTACGGGTACCCAGCCTCGCACTTATCCTACCTTAACCCAATCAAAATGTAAATAAAATCCCCCCTCCAGACAGCTACACAACATGAGTAACGATGTTTGTCAAGACTAAATGATCTTAAAATTAACTGAAAAGGTAAACAAGCGACGTCATCATTTAAAAGTACGGGAAAATACATGAAACATTTCCACACCGATATTTTGAAATAAATAAGTACAAATGGATACTAAATATGTACAACTGTTTTATTTGAAAAAGAATAAACATGACATCGTACTCGACATGTACCCGATGACCATTCAGAGACCAGTGCAATTGTGGAGAAGTCATTTGGGGTACGACAGAACTGGCAAAATACAAATATCCAACTTCCTCCCTCCGTAAATGGGTTTACTACTGTTTCATTTCAATTAAGATGAAATCTTCATAGAATATTGAGTATTTTCTGTCCTCGCACAAGCAAAGAGCAAATCATAATGTCCAACTGTAAAGGGGTCGACCACCAAGCATGTAGTGAGCTGCAATGTAGAGGGGTTATAGCCCTTTTTAATGAATTGTTTTATATATTTGACAAACAAAGTATAACAAGAGGGTCGTCACGGGTGACAAATGCCCCCAAAGTGTTTGACACCGAAATGCATTTTGGTGGAAAAACAATACAATGTAATGAAGGTGTAACATGAAATTTTGATGCTGTTAAAAATGACACAGGAGTCAGTTCTTAACATTAGAAACAGAACCTTTGACGATTATGATAGCTAAGAAAAGAGCCAAGCGTCAAAACTTAGTTAAAAAGGACCCTAAGTCATTCTCAACGTTAAAAAGGACCCTGGGTTGATTGTCAACGTTTAAGGTATAGGAGATATGCTCTGGACAAGCTTTTTGTATCTGGTAAGATATAGGAGATATGCTCCGGACTGTAAAATTGAGGTCAAAGGTCAAGGTCAAGGTCAGTGATCTGAAAATGGTACATGACTCTCCCCCATCCCAAGATGAACTCACAAACCAAATTTGGATTCCGTAGCTGGTAAGGTATAGGAGAAATGCTCCAGACAAGCTTTGTGTAAAATCTAGGTCAAAGGTCAAGGTCACAGTGACCTGAAAATGGTACGCGACACACCGCCATCCCAAGATAAACTCACACATTAAATTTGGAATCCGCAGCTGGTAAGGTATAAGAGATATTCTCTGGACAACCTTTTTTGTAAAATCGAGGTCGAAGGTCAAGGTCAAGGTCACAGTGACCTGAAAATGGTACGCGACACTCCGCCATCTGAAGGTGATCTCACAAACCAAATTTGGAATCCGTATCTGGTAAGGTATAGGAGATATGCTCTGGACAAGCTTTTTGTAAAATCGGTCAAGGTCAAGGTCAAGGTTAAGGTCATAGTGACCTGGAAATGGTACATGACATTCCGCCATCCCAAGATGAACTCACACACCAAATTTGGAATCTGTAGCTGGTAAGGTAAAGGAGATATGCTCCGGACAAGCTTTTTGTAAAATCGGTCAAAGGTCATGGTCAAGGTCACAGTGATCTGAAAATGGTATGCGACACTCCTCCATCCAAAGATGAACTCACACACCAAATTTGGAATCCTTAGCTGGTAAGGAATAGGAGATATACTCCGGACAAGCTTTTTGTAGCTGGTAAGGTATAAGCGGTTTTTAAAATCGAGGTCAAAGGTCAAGGTCAAGGTCACAGTGACCTGGAAATGGTACGCGACACTCCGCCATCCCAAGATGAACTCACACACCAAATTTGGAATCTGTAGCTGGTAAGGTAAAGGAGATATGCTCCGGACAAGCTTTTTGTAAAATCGGTCAAAGGTCATGGTCAAGGTCACAGTGATCTGAAAATGGTACGCGACACTCCTCCATCCCAAGATGAACTAACACACCAAATTTGGAATCCTTAGCTGGTAAGGTATAGGAAATATACTCCGGACAAGCTTTTTGTAGCTGGTAAGGCATAAGCTTTTTTTAAAATCGAGGTCAAAGGTCAAGGTCAAGGTCACAGTGACCTGGAAATGGTACGCGACACTCCGCCATCCTAAGATGAACTCACACACCAAATTTGGAATCTGTAGCTGGTAAGGTAAAGGAGATATGCTCCGGACAAGCTTTTTGTAAAATCAAGGTCAAAGGTCAAGGTCAAGGTCACAGTGACATGAAAATGGTACGCGACACTCCCCCATCCCAAGATGAACTCACACACCAAATTTGGTATCCGTAGCTGATGTGACAAAGGAAATATACTCCGGACAAAAGGTACACACACCCACCCACCCACCCACACACCCACCCACCCACACACCCACCCACCCACACACCCACACACACACACACCCACACACGCACGGTGCGATCACTATATGCCGCCAAAGCCTAGCTTTGGGGGCATAAAAATATGTGTGTCCAACCATTTTTCGAAGTTTGTAAACGGCATCACTGTAAAACTCCGGATGTGAAATACCTAAAAGTACAAATATGAGTCATGCAGGAAACACCACATACAGAACAAACAGCCGCCCGAACAATAACACAAGAAAACACAGCAAATGTACTATCAAAACATAAAGAGACACACGAAGACAAAACAAACATACAATAGGGGGAAGATAGAAGTACCGCCTTGGAACGGTCAGTGACAAAAAGCACACTTATTCCATCCCCACCCTACAAAACAAACAGTGTAAATAAACGTATCCCCTCTCCGACTAATCTACAACAATCGCGATGGCAAATACAGTGGTAAAGTGAATGTAAAACAAGAAGATATTTAAGTGAAACAAACTGTATCCACCTATCGCTAGTGTACTCAATGATTGAGCTGCAAACAGAGTCACTGTAGAAAAGTAATAAAGGGTACGACAAAAACGAAATAGTACAGATATCCGATGTCCTCCTTCCGTTTCCGGATTTAAGAGGCCGCTTTCATAGAGTGTTAAACCTTTCTTGTCTAGTTATGACGTCATATACTTACCTTTATGTGGATGATAAGCAGACAATAAACAGTTGTGTGAAAGTTGTGGCGCGCGCATCAAATGTGCTTCAGTGATCGCAGTGGTCTTTCGTGCCACTGTTGCATGCTATCGAGTATCTAAGTGGCTTCCATTTTCTATTTGTATAACTCGAGAATCACATATATTTATATATCACATTTCTTTATTCTGTTTTATTTATAGACTAATGTGATTGAACCGTGAAGATGACAAATGAATGACTCAACTCTGGCGGGGATACCTTTATTTACACTAATTGTTAAGCTAGGGTGACTTGGAGATAAGTATCAGGTTAGGACGTCCGTGAAACTGGTTTAAACCCCAGTGGTGCTTTTGCCATTGACCGTTACAAGGCGGTACTCTCTTGGTCACCCGTGTTTTGTGCTAAAGGGGCCATTTTGTGGGTCTAGATGGTCTAAAAAGTAAAAATAATGATTGGGTCGATTTAGTGTTATATTATATACAAGGGTTCCAACTCTCGATTCGCCGATTTCCCGACCCATTCGAAATAACGCCCGGTTTCAGATAGCCAAGATTGAATA
This sequence comes from Azorinus chamasolen, assembly GCA_963576725.1. Lineage (NCBI taxonomy): Eukaryota > Metazoa > Mollusca > Bivalvia > Cardiida > Solecurtidae > Azorinus > Azorinus chamasolen. Next base: position 95,038,996 of record OY755238.1, on the reverse strand, counting down.
ACCACTAATGTGTGGTACGAACACGTAGCTGGGACATTGTACGTGTCAAATAATATAACTTTTGACTAATCCGTAGCCAGTGCCGACGTGAAATTCGAGCGATGGTGCCCTGCGTCCTCGTTAACGCTTATAGGGTAAGCAAGATAACAGGCACCCAGGTGTTGTTGTAAAGGAAGCGGGTAACGTGACTCATACAATGAGTTGTTGGTATACCCATGGGTACAAATTGTGCCCCTCTTTTTGCAGATTTGTTTTTGTATTGCTACGAGAGGGATTTTATGCTTAGCTTAAAACCTGATACACAACAAAATGTTCATTGCTTGTAATGTTCAACGTTCATTCTTTTCGAATTCAGAAGTTGAACATTACACAATGTGGACTTGCCTTGATGTTTGTAGATCTCTTACCTTTCTTTTAGATAATATATTTGTGCGTTATGGGGATACCATATATCGTCAAGTTGTTGGTATACCCATGGGTACAAATTGTGCCCCTCTTGTTGCAGATTTGTTTTTGTATTGCTACGAGAGGGATTTTATGCTTAGCTTAAAACCTGATACACAGACCGATATTGTTAATGTTTTAATAAAACTTCAAGGTATTTAGACGATATTTTGAATTTAGATAATCCTTATTTTGATACTATGGTTTCTTCAATCTACCCAAAAGAACTGTCTTTAAACAAAGCTAATCAATCTGACATTAATGCTTCATTTTTAGATTTGAATCTTTCAATTACAAATGATAAAGTTTCGTCCAAAGTATACGATAAAAGAGAAGATTTTAATTTTAAAATTGTTAATTATCCTTTTCTAGATGGGGATGTGCCACGTTCTACATCTTATGGGGTTTATATTTCTCAACTTATTAGGTTTGCCCGAGCCTGTTCTTTGCTTGAAGATTTTAACAGACGTAATTTAGTTATAACTGATAAACTTCTTAAGCAAGGTTACAGATATCACAAACTTCGGAAAACCTTTTCTAAATTTTATTATCGAAATTTACCTCTCATTAGTAAATATAATTGCAATCTACGGACGTTACTGCGACAAGGCATTTCTCAACCAGAATTTTATGGGGATGTTATCTACAAACTTAGGAAAATTCGGGGTCATATCCATTTTCATGATTTGTTTATAAAACGCATTAAAATATTTAAAAAGAAAGGTTATGATCCTATTATATTGCAACACACTGCATGTTTGGTCATCGACCCTTTTACAGTCGGTAGCTACGCTTCCCTCTTTGCTTGCGCGATGACAGGCCGAGGGTAGTACTCTATGATGGTATACTCTTAAACTTGGATACAGGAGGAGCTTACCAGACTCATGTATTACTTTTTCCCTGTCGTGCCCTTAACGGCTTACCTGCAGGTGCTCTGACTTCAGCAAAGTCATTGAGTACATATTTGACGGATTGTCACAGTTATTATGCTATGTTTTACATGTTGTCCTGTGTTCACCGTCGTCTATGTTGTGGGTAAGTCCAGCGGGGATACCTTTATTTACAATATTTGTAAAGCTAGGGTGACTTTGAGAGAAGTGTGAGGTTAGGACGTCCGTAAACCGGTTTAAACCCCCAGTGGTGTTTTTGCTGCTGACCGTGTCAAGGCGGTACTCTCTTTGTCACCCTTCCTTTTGTTTGCCTTGCGTCTTTGTGCTTGTGGTTTGTTCATGTTGTGGAACGTTTGTCCCTGGTTCTTGTGTGTCTTTTGGTGTTTTCTGTGTTCATTTCGTGTGTGTGTGTGCGTTTGGGTGTGTGGTTGTGTGTGTATGTGTGTCATGCTGTCTATCGGTGTTTTGGTGGTGGTTGCGTCTTGCATGTGGCTTTGCCTGCTTGACTTTACTACTTTTCCATTCAAGGTATTTAGACGATATTTTGAATTTAGATAATCCTTATTTTGATACTATGATTTCTTCAATTTACCCAAAAGAACTGTCTTTAAACAAAGCTAATCAATCTGGCATTAATGCTTCATTTTTAGATTTGAATCTTTCAATTACAAATGATAAAGTTTCGTCCAAAGTATACGATAAAAGAGAAGATTTTAATTTTAAAATTGTTAATTATCCTTTTCTAGATGGAGATGTGCCACGTTCTACATCTTATGGGGTTTATATTTCTCAACTTATTAGGTTTGCCCGAGCCTGTTCTTTGCTTGAAGATTTTAACAGACGTAATTTAGTTATAACTGATAAACTTCTTAAGCAAGGTTACAGGTATCACAAACTTCGGAAAACTTTTTCTAAATTTTATTATCGAAATTTACCTCTCATTAGTAAATATAATTGCAATCTACGGACGTTACTGCGACAAGGCATTTCTCAACCAGAATTTTATGGGGATGTTATCTACAAACTTAGGAAAATTCGGGGTCATATCCATTTTCATGATTTGTTTATAAAACGCATTAAAACATTTAAAAAGAAAGGTTATGATCCTATTATATTGCAACGCACTGCATGTTTGGTTATCGACCCTTTTACAGTCGGTAGCTACGCTTCCCTCTTTGCTTGCGCGATGACAGGCCGAGGGTAGTACTCTATGATGGTATACTCTTAAACTTGGATACAGGATGAGCTTACCAGACTCATGTATTACGTTTTCCCTGTCGTGCCCTTAACGGCTTATCTGCAGGTGCTCTGACTTCAGCAAAGTCATTGAGTACATATTTGACGGATTGTCACAGTTATTATGCTATGTTTTACATGTTGTCCTGTGTTCACCGTCGTCTATGTTGTGGGTAAGTCCAGCGGGGATACCTTTATTTACAATATTTGTAAAGCTAGGGTGACTTAGAGAGAAGTGTGAGGTTAGGACGTCCGTAAACCGGTTTAAACCCCCAGTGGTGTTTTTGCTACTGACCGTGCCAAGGCGGTACTCTCTTTGTCACCCTTCCTTTTGTTTGCCTTGCGTCTTTGTGCTTGTGATTTGTTCATGTGTGGAACGTTTGTCTCTGGTTCTTGTGTGTCTTTTGGTGTTTTCTGTGTTCATTTCGTGTGTGTGTGTGCGTTTGGGTGTGTGGTTGTGTGTGTGTGTATGTGTCATGCTGTCTATCGGTGTTTTGGTGGTGGTTGCGTCTTGTATGTGGCTTTGCCTGCTTGACTTTACTACTTTTCCATTCATAGTGGCCTGAAAGAGCTTTAAATCAGCTAATTGCACAAAATTTCGACTGCATTTCGGATCTGCATCAGTGTCTGCAGAGAGATTGAGGGTAAACGATTGCCTTTTGACAATATGTATTGATTGCACAATCGTTTTGTCCAGAGGTATCACGATTATAGTCTTTTTACAAGAGGGCAAAGCGGCAATGTTTGGTGCGACTTCTCATTCGAGTAAGCGAAATCAGCGTATTTTGTAGGAATTTCACGTCGGCACTGGTTACGGCTTAGTCAAAAGTTATATTATTTGACAAGTACAATGTCCCACCTTTACAAATTGAATAAAGCTAACCCGTCCGACAATTATGCAGCTTTTCGTGATCTAGACCTTAAAATTGATAATGGAATTATTTCTTCTAAAATATATGACAAAAGAGATGATTTTGATTTTAATATTGTAAATTTCCCTCATCTTGATGGGGATGTTCCCCGTGCCCCATCTTACGGGGTTTATATATCTCAACTTATTCGTTTTGCTAGAGCTTGTTCATCTATTGACGATTTTAACAGTCGAAATCTCATTTTAACTGAAAAGCTGCTTAAGCAAGGATATAGATACAATAAACTAAGAAAAACGTTCTCTAAATTTTACTATCGATTCTCTCACTTATTGGAAAGTACCAATGTAATCTCAAGGCACTTCTGCGACACGGTATTTCACATCCTGAATTTCATAGTGATGTGATTTATAAACTTCCTAAAATTATGGACATACCCATGTTCTCACTTTGTTCATCACATATGTTAAAACATTAATATGATCCTATAGTACTACAACATACTGCATGTTTGGTTGTCAACCCTTTTACAGTTGGTAATCACGCTGGCCTCTTTGCATGTACGCCGACAAGAAAGGTTTAGTACTCTATGACGGCGACCTCTTAAAACAAGAAATGGAAGGAGGACGTCGGATATCTGTATTATTTCGTTTTTGTCGTACCCTTTATTACTTTTCTACAGTTAATCTGTTTGCAGCGCAATCATTGAGTACACTAGCGATATGTGGATACAGTTTGTTCACTTAAATGTTTTCGTTATACAAGCACTTTACCACTGTATTTGCCGTCGCGGTTGTAGATACGTCGGAGAGGGGATACGTTTATTTACACTGTTTGTCTTTTAGGGTGTGAGGTTGTGTGCCCATAAACCGGTTTAACCGGTGACATTTGTCACTGACCATTCCAAGGTGGTACTTCCATATTCCCCTATTGAATGCTTGTTTTGTCTTTGTGCGTCTCTTGATGTTTTTATAGTTATGTACATTTGCTGTTTCCTTGTGTTGCTGTTCGGGCGACTGTTTGTTCTGTATGTGGTATTTCCTGCATGACTCATTTTACTTTCGTTATTTTGTTAATGCGGCCCACTTCCGGAAACTCTCCCTTTGAGGGTAAGTTTGCACAAATATACGTCAAATATTGACAAGTACATAGTCGACTGCAAACTGTTTTTTAAAATATGGAGACTAACAAAGATCTACAAACTGGACGGAAACAGAGAAGTTAGAAGGCGTGACATTGGTGTTGCAGAATAGCACCAAACTGTTGGAAAAGTTCAGAGGGTCGTCGGCGGGGGGCAAAAAAGTTGCTGACCAGCTAAATGCTTTTGCGAGCGGATCAATTCATCCAAGTCCAGATTTATGGATATATCTATTACCTTAAATTATCATTATATAAGTAGTTGGTCTCCAAGAGAATCATCATCATCATCATCATCATCATCGTCGTCATTTTTGGATAACCATTGCATCATTATTGTTATCAACACATGTTTGAAGAGTGATAGGCTAGATCTACAAGTTATATCATAAACTTGCCCACATCAGGCTAAATGATAAATTTTACTAGTGTAAAGAATTCTGTAACAATGAAAAAAAGACACAACGTTACACACGTAATGTTTTATTTATCTGAAGTTACAAACATATTTCCATCTAAATATACGTTAGGCGACCCATGGCGAATGTGTGTGATAAGAGTCTGTAAAGGAAAATATAAAAATACAGGTTGCATGTCTTTCTTAAGCAATCTGGCAGACGAATAATCGAATAATCAAATGACAAGACTCAAATATACTAGTTATATAAATAAAGCTAAACTAGCTAATATCTAATCTATTCCCTCATGGTAACGCTTTCTGTTGCCTCTGTAAAAATCACTTTCTGAAACCATTGTGATAAATAGAGCATTTTCATGACTGTTCAATTGGGAATTGATATAACAGGTATACAATAGAACATGTATTAAAGCAGGAGCCGTCTGATCTAGGTTGCTCTGTTTGCTTATGGAATTACATAGATCTGATTCTAAAGCTTCTATCAAGCTAAATAAATCCTGTGATCATGTTCCATCAAATGCCATTATGACTGATTAATATTCATGATGTTATTACTGTAGATGAGAGATACAAACTGTACACTGCTTTACCTATTTACACAGTCCGCAATGCTTTCTACACTTATCAGTTCTGATTTGTACAATCAGTGAGTCTGTCGAGGTGCAGATATTAAAGGAGTCCAAGTAAGAACAGCTGAATCCGTTTTCCTCGACATCCTTGCAATAGTTGGCTAAAATATATGGCAACGAAAAGTGTTAAATTTCTTTTAACGCTTTCCTTCATATAAACACCTTTTGTGTTTTCACGCATATGCAAACAAAGTAGATCCTGCTCAGACAGCTCGTATAGAAGCCGACTGATCAGTCTGCTCTGTTTGCTTTTGACATGATATAGATTTGATTCCACAGTTTTTGTCAAAGCAAAATGTTTCCCTGGAAAATGTATCTTATATAATTTCAGCAAATATATATTCATGATGTCATTATTTCTTAAATTGTCGTCTGCAAAATGTGTCTAGGTCTGCTTTTAACCCTTTCTCTATTCAATATTCATGAAATAATGGCATCATGCATATTTATTAGCAGAATTTTAATATTGTAAACTTGTCTTTTTTTTGCTTTGACAAAACTGTAGAATCAGACCTATATTATGTCAAAAGCAAACAGAGCAGACCCTGATCAGACTGCTCCTATGGGATCCGTCTGATCTGGGTCTATTCTGTTTTCAAATACGTGGAAAGTCGTTTATATGACGGACAGGATTAAGTGTTAGGTTTATTTTAGGAAAGTATATCTATAATTCAAACTGGTTGTAGCCCGTAGAGACGCCGAGCTACTCGACGTCTTATCTGAGTCCAAACTGGTTGTAAAGATGAGCATGTATTCGCAATTGGCAGCGAACGGTTTAGAACTAAATCATCAGTAACATGTATATACCATGCAGCAGAGCTACAGACAAACGTGCGTACCTAAATACTATAATCGTTATTTCTCCATAAAACCATAGACTGTGACCTGTCTTTAGAATCATCTCCTCGAGCTGATTCTAAAGAATGGTCACAGTATAGGGTTTGATGGAGAAAATAAGGAGCTATTCTTGAAAATGTTTAAATTTACTCATCTTATCCGGACCTCTAGGAGTTTTCTGTATGACTGTTTGTTCTGTATGTGGTGTTTCCTGCATGACTCATTTTTGTACTTTCACTCAGCATTAAGGAGACACTTGTCTAAACAATTCACAATTCTTCTTTATTATATATTCTAGTTAACGAGGTTTTACAGTAGTTTAGATTCAAACGAGGCCCGAACGAATGCAACGTCTTAACAGTACATGTATCTAATTAAATTAAATTTGGAATACAGTTTGGCATGTCTCAACAATTTATGACATTGAAGATGACGAAAACTTTTGTCCCCAAACATGAATAGATAAACTGCCCCGCGTGCATTTTGCTCCTTCTCTGCCGAAACAAATAGTATCTCCCCCATATCTGACTTGCTAAACTTTTATTTCTAACTTCCGAATTGATCAAACATTTGAGGAACTATGTGGTTGGATCCTGGTGAGAAACTGAGTTAATCGAAGTCTCATCTGGGTCCCAGCTGTTTGCAAATGTAACCGGGTGGTCTTATAAAGAAACATACCCGCTCAGACCCGGGATCGAACCCGGGTCACCAGGTTCGCAGTCATGCACTCTACCACGTCGCCATATAAGCGCGCTTGTACAACAAGGCCGTACAAGTGATGATAAACCTACACACTGTGACATACTCCCCCAGCAAGTTGAAATTCGTCCCGAATTTCTATGGGTATGAGAACGACTGGGAATCGAACTCGGAGCTCATACAGTCACATTCCCACGTTGGGCGCCAAATGTAACCGGGTGTTCTTATAAAGAAACATACCCGCTCAGACCCGGGATCAAACCCGGGTCGCCAGGTTCGCAGTCATGCACTCTACCACGTCGCCATAAAAGCGCGCTTGTACAGCAAGGTCGTACAAGTGATGATAAACCTACACACTGTGACTCAAATCCAAATATAGACGGGCTTAAGACGGGAAGGGTTAACCCTTTCCTTCATATATACGTGTGTTCACGCATCTGCAAACAGAGTAGACCAATGTCAGGCGGCTCCTATAGGAGCCGTCTGATCAGGGTCTACTCTGTTTGATAATGGAATCTGAAAAATCTGTTTCTTTACTTTCTAAAATGTATACAATGTTCAAACTTCCATATTTATTATAACTTTGTTCAAGAATATTTATTAGGTTTAAAAATTTGGAATAAATATAGGGAAGGGGTTAATATAAATGTGTACCTTACCTCTAGTTGCTGTAAACAATAGAGCCTGTGTAGTAAACATTGACTGTGTTGAAAATCCTGTGTTTAGTAACGAGCCGCCCGTTGAAGTAGTTGCTGAGAGATTAATGGTAGATGACACGAGTGTAGTTGCTAGATGAAATAGAACGGGATAGAATGGACTTGTTTTATTCATTGTATTATCCCTAAAATGAAATAAATGTATAATATGAGAGCTCCAGATAAGATGCGTAACTATATTAAAACATTTTCAAGTATAACGTCTTTATTTTTTCCACAAACCCTATACTGTAACCACTCTTTAGAATCGTCTGCCCGAGAGCCGTCACAACACATGGTTTGGTGGAGAAATACCAGTTTTAGTACTTGAGTACGCACATTTATCTGTTGCTCTGTATTTGTATCAATTGAAGAATAAGTTATCTATACCCATTGTCCAAGGGAAACAGGCAGACAGGACGTTGGCTTATACGCTCGTACATATTTGTAACTCGAAGACGTATAAAACTATTTTGGAAACATTTATGTAGGTGTGAAGCTTAACCTATTTATTCCCATATTTTGTAAAGAAACACCGTCCAGATCTTATTCTGGAACCCATCCAGTTTTGATCTATTAGCGTAAGCAATGCGTACAACGATGGTATCTCACCACCGATCCAATGCTTAACCGACATACCTGACAACTGCCATTCCGCATAGCAGTCTAGTGCAATTTATTGATGTGCATTCGATGGATACAAGAGGCGTTTAATTACATGGCATCTGGAAACAATCATCGTATACCATTTCCGACACGAAAATGCTTCGTAATATTGGCTTTGGTTTAGTATGTGCGACAAACACAACATTTAGCAATGTTTAAGCATGGCGCACGAATATACAACTACCAGTTACATGACAAAATCATGTGACCATACTATGAATGAAAGTATTCTCCCAGAGGCAGTTAATCATTGAATAAAGAAATGCGATTCTGACGACCTTATGCAAGCGATTAGGTAATCACGCTCATAAACTGTTAGTGGTCAGTTTGATAATAAGCATAGCGGGAAATGGCTGAAGTGTCAGCTGCAACTTTAAAAGTCGCCCGTACTTCATTCTCAGTGTTGTTATATTTTCTGATCCTTCGGGATCATTAGTTTTGATGTTATTAGTTTTGAAAATTGAATACTGCTTAAACCGGTGCTAGGGAGCGTGAGTAGTGTTGCACTTTTCATTACTACTCATGAACAGACTCAATAAAACCAAGTCTGCAATTTTCTCTTTTTGCATTTCTACTTTTGCTTTCTAAGGATCACCCATTTTCAGATTATAATAATTACCCACTGGAAAGAGTGTTAATCCTTTCCCATAGAGATATGCAACTTCATGCCAAAACACACTTAGTCGATATAAGAAATTTGATTTTCAAGACATTGATGCGTATCTAATTTAGGCTGAATATTTATTTTTTTAACACTTTTCCTGTTCTATGTTCTATTCCAATTTCAATACAAACTGAATATTCGTGGACAAAATAGTTAATTGTTTTTGATACAAAGACTGATATCTCCCCAACCACCACTAATTTTTTCATGTAAAAATTTCAAAGTCCCATAACTCTGCAGAATATCATTGAACCGTAACAAGAATACGATAAGCACATTAAGGTATGATGCTGGTCAATCCTTTGAATTTTCATGAAAATCTGATCATAAGTGTAGGAGAGACCGCGCGGACAAATATTTCCATGTAAAAAATTCAAAGCCCCATTACTCAGCAGAAAATCATTGAACCGAAACAGGAATAAGGCATTACGCTAATCAATCCTGCGAATTTTCATGAAAATCTGAGCAAAGATTTTGGAGAAGTTGCGCGGACAAAATTTTCCACGTAACAATTTCAAAGTCCCATGTTCTGCAGAAAATCATCGAACCAGAACACAAATAAGCTATGTACAACTATGCATAATACTGATAAATCATATGAAGTGTCATGAAAATCCGACCAAAGCTTTTGGAGAAACCGCGCAGACAATTTAACATCGAACAGACGGACAGACGGACCGATGGACAGACGGACGCTACACACAAAAACAAAATGTTTCCTCAGTATACTGGGAGAGACATAATGAAATATGGAAGGTGAAAAATTGTAGCCATTTTAGAAAGTAAGAAAGAACTTCCACTAGCAAACAGAACAGACTCTGATCAGGCGGATTCTACAAACACGTTTTTGTGCAGGAAAGGGCTAAATTTCTGCAGCTGGTAATATGCAGTCGCTCAACTTCCTAGTTTTTAAGAAAAACAAATGTACATAACATTTATATAAAGTATATAAAAGTACATGTATGAGTCATGAAGGAAACACCGCATACAAAACACACAACCGCCCAAACAGCACCACGACGAAAAAAGCAAATCTACATGTATATAAAAGACACAAAAGAGACGCACAAAGACATAACAAACAAACAATAGGGGGAAGGTGGAATTACCGCCTTGGAACGGTTAGTGACAAATGTCATTGGGGGTTAAACCGGTTTAGAGGCACCCAACCTCACACTTACACTTATTCCATTCCAACCCTAAAAGACAAACCATGTAAATAAACGTATCCCCTCTCCGACTAATCTACAACAACCTCGATGGCAAATACAGCGGTAAAGTGCATGTAAAACGAAAACATATTTAATTGTACTCAATGACTGAGCTGCAAAAAGGGTAACTGTAAGAAAAGTACTATAGGATACGACAAAAACGAGTACAAATATCCGACGTCCTCCTTCCGTTTCCGGATTGTATTACCTTTTCTCTGTCGTGCCCTAAACGGCTTCCCTGCAGTTGCTCTGTCTTCAGCAAAGTCATTGAGTACATATTTAACGGACTTTCGCAGTTGGTATGCTATGTTTTACATTTTGTAATGTGATTACTGTCTTCTATGTTGTGGGGAAGTCCGGCGGGGATACCTTTATTTACAATGTTTGTTTAGCTAGGGTGATTTTGAGATAAGTGTGAGATTAGGACGTTCGTAAACCGGTTTAAGCCCCCAGTGGTGATTTTGCTACTGGCCGTGCCAAGGCGGTTCTCTCTTTGTCACCCTTACTTTTGTTTGTCTTGTGTCTTTGTGCTTGTGTTTTGTTCATGTTTGTTTCTGGTGCTCGTGTATTTGTTGGTGTTTTCTGTGTTCTTCTCGTGTGTTTGCGTGTGTTTGGTTGTGTGTGTGTTACATGTTGTCTATTGATGTGTTGGTGGTGATTGCGTCTTGTATGTGACTTTCTACTGTATGTGTGTGTATGAGTATAAATTGCTATGCTTTATGTAGGTGTTTTGGTGATGGCGGCGTTTTGTGTGTGGCTTTTCCTGCTTGACTTTACTACTTTTTCATTGATGAGGTCGCCTTCATAGAGTACTAAACCTTTCTTGTCGGCGTACATGCAAAGAGGGTAGCGTGATTGCCAACTGTAAAAGGTTTGACAATCAGACATGAAGCATGTTGTAGTACCATCATATCCCTTGTTAATGAATGTTTGAATGTATTTAGTGAACAAAGTGAGAAAATTGGTATGTCCAATAATTTTACGAAGTTTGTAAATCACATCACCATAAAATTCAGGATGTGAATTACAATATCACAGGAGAGCCTTAAGATTACATTTATACTTGCCAATAAGTGAGAGATTTCAGTTAAAATGATTTCTGTTACAATCGTCAATAGAAGAACACGCTCTAGCGAAACGAATAAGTTGAGATATATAAACCCCGTAAGAACGGGCATGGGGAACATCTCCATCAAGGTGAAGGAAATTTACAATACAAAACTCGAAATTGTCCCTTTTGTCATACATTTCAGAAGAAATAATTCTTTTGTCAATTTTAAGAGTACAAAAATGAGTCATGCAGGAAACACCACATACAGAACAAACAGTCGCCCGAACAGCAACACAAGGAAACAGCAAATTTAAGGTCTAGATCAAGAAAAGCCGCATATGTGTCGGAAGGGTTAGCTTTATTCAATTTTGGATAAATGGTAGGAATCAAAACATCAAAGACTGTGTTATCTAAGAAAGAAAAAGTAGTAAAGTCAAGCAGGCAAAGTACAAATATGAGTTATGCAGGAAACACCACATACAGAACAAACAGTATCATTGAAGGCTTTTATGGCATCTTCTGGTGATTGTTGGCTCAAACTCAACATGAAACATATCTCATAGCAGTACAAAAAACCAGTGGTGCACAATTCGTATCCAATGGGAATACCATACCTGACGGTATATAGCATTCCCATAACGTACGAATATGTTATCCAGAAGAAAGGTTAGTGAAACGTCTGAGCAAGACCAATTGATATAATTTCTGAAGGGAGGTGATCCCCCGAGAGCAAAAATTGCAACACAAAACGAGAAAATTGCAGACTCGGTTTTATTGAGCCTTTTCATGAACAGTAATTGAAAGTGCAACACTGTTCACGCCCCCTAGCACCGGCTTAAGCGGTATTCAATTTTCAGAACAAGAAGTACTGAAATTCATGATCTCGAAGGATCAGAAGGTATAACAACACTGAGAATGAATATTTCATTTCGTCAGTACAGAAAGCTTTTGCAGCATTACATGCCGGAAATGATGTTTTTATTCGATGCCTTATCAGCAAGAACAAAGCCCTATTTCAAATGGAAATACTGTAAACCCTTTTTAAGATGTCTAGAAGAAATTCTAGGTTTAGGTGGAAGAAGGTGTTCATTTGAGATATAAAATGAAATACGTTCATCAATTACATAAAAATAGCCTTTTCCAACTTTAAAGAGCATTTTACTCGACAATTTCTCTACGACTGCATTTACTACTAAACCTTTGTAAAGCCTCAACAATCTGACCTCGACAAGAGTTAAAATCTATCAAGGATGGCATTCTATATTTTGGATCTTTATTAAGAAGAGATCGTAGACGTTTATCTTTAATTATCTCGAAGTTACCAGTAATCATATGACCAGACGTAGAATAGCAAAACTTTGAGGTGGCGCAATCTCAATAATCAGGAATATTATAATCAATATTAAGGTCGGCAACAATCTTATTATAGTTGAAAATTGTATTTCTGATGGGTTTGTTATATCTATAGCAGATAATCGGTGTCAATTACATTTTTGTCTCTGAATATACTCTGGAGGTCAATAAAATCAATACCTCTGTTAATAAAAGGAATTTTCAAAAATAATCTTTGGTGTTCAGATAATTTGTCAATGTGTAGTCTGAGAATATATGTATTTCACAACAGCATGTGTCAAGTGCTTGTGTGGCGGCCGTAAAAAGTCGCCCGTATTTCATTCACAGTGTTGTTATATTTTCTGGTCCTTCGGGATCATTAGTTTTGATGGTAAAAGTTTTGAAAAGTTTTGAAAATTGAATACTGCTTAAGCCGGTGCTATGGGCGTGAGTAGTGTTGAACTTCTAATAAGTACTCATGACCAGACTCAATAAAAACCGAGTCTGCAATTTTCTCTGTTCACATTGCTACTTTTGCTTTCGAAGGATCACCCTCTTTCAGAATATATGGAGAGTAAAGCTTTGTATCAAACTAGCCGTTCCTATGAGAGAAAATGATTTTTCGTCAATTGCTCATCAATTTCTCTTAATGAAAATATCGATAAGGAAGAAAATCTAGAAAGAAAGGCATGTTTATCAGAAGTTATACGTAAAGTATGTAGATCAAGAATAGTCATCTTCAAACCAGATTTCCGTTTAATATTACCATTCTTACGAATTCCATGTGGAAGAGATTTGCGTTTCCTTATAGAAAGAAATGAAACAAAACCGTCTATGTCAGGATATTTTGAAATATTGCCAGTCTGGTAAATAGTGTCATGTAAGCCTAATGGAAACGGGGTTCGTACATTTTTAATCTAGTTTACGAGAACATGCTGATGTTAATGCCCTTTCGAATTGGAAGAAATGTATGTTTGATATTATTGATACGCGTATTGCTTTTTACAAATCAAATTTCCAGCTTTTACCACCTCGAGTTACATTTTGCTATTTGAAGAAAAACATTTCTAATTTTCATTCAAATTATGTTCTTGCTCCGGCTGAAAAGGCATCAAACAATGTAATCATTATTAGAAGATTGTACTATGTTGATGTTTTAAAAAAGGAGCTAACTGGTTCACAAACTTATATTACAGTTCAAACACCTGAAAAATATATAGTCTCGGAACATGTAAAGATGTGCAACACTGTTAAGTCTGGTCCTAACATAAAACAACATAACCTTTCTACTTTGTACTGGATTCCCAAACCATATAAAAACCCGTTTAAGGCGCGTTTTTTGCCAACTCTAGTTGTTGTACTACTACTAAAATATCTAAACGTTTGACGTCCTGTCTAACTACGATTTTAACTAAACTTGAAAATGAACAGTATAACATTTCTTTACTGAGCTCTTATGATTTCTCTACACTCTATACTACTCTACCTCACCATCTTATAAAGGATAAACTGATTAAATTAATAGAAAAAACCTTTGCCATAGAAAATAAAATGTTCCTTGCTTGTAATGTTCAACGCTCATTATTTTCAAATTCAGAAGTTGAACATTACACAATGTGGACTTGCCTTGATATTTGTAGATCTCTTACCTTTCTTTTCGATAATATATTTGTGCGTTATGGGGATACCATATATCGTCAAGTTGATGGGTACAAATGTGCCCCTCTTGTTGCAGATTTGTTTTTGTATTGCTATGAGAGGGAGTTTATGCTTAGCTTAAAACCTGATACACAGGCCGATATTGTTCATGCTTTTAATAAAACTTCAAGGTATTTAGACGATAATTGGAATTTGGATAATACTTATTTTGAAACTATGATTTCTTCAATTTACCCAAAAGAACTGTCTTTAAACAAAGCGAATCAATCTGACATTATAGCTTCATTTTTAGATTTGAATTTTAAAATTGTTAATTATCCTTTTCGAGATAGGGATGTGCCCCGTTCTACATCTTATGAGGTTTATATTTCTCAACTTATTCGGTTTGCCCGAGCTTGTTCTTTGCTAGAACATTTATCAGTCGTAATTTAGTTATAACTGATAAACTTCTTAAGCAAGGTTACAGATATCACAAAATTCGTAAAACGATTTCTAAATTGTATTATCGAAATTTACCACTCATTAGTAAATATAATTGCAATCTACGGACGTTACTGCAACTAAGGATTTCTCAACCAGACCTTTTATGGGGATGTTATCTACAAACTTAGGAAATATCGGGGCCATATCCATTTTCATGATTTGTATATAAAACGCAATAAAACCTTTAAAAAGAAAAGTACAAAAAATGAGTCATGCAGGAAACACCACATACAGAACAAACAGTCGCCCGAACAGCAACACAAGGAAACAGCAAATGTACATAACTATAAAAACAACAAGAGACGCACAAAGACAAAACAAACACACAATGGGGGAAGATGGAAGCACCGCCTTGGAACGGTCAGTGACAAAAGTCACTGGGGGGTTAAACCGGTTTATGGACGCCCAACCTTACACTTATTCCATCCCCACCCTAAAAGACAAACAGTGTAAATAAACGTATCCCCTCTCCGACTAATCTACAACAACCGCGACGGCAAATACAGTGGTAAAGTGCATGTATAACGAAAACATTTAAGTGAACAATCTGTATCCACCCATCGCTAGTGTACTCAATGATTGAGCTGCAAACAGAGTAACTGTAGAAAAGTAATAAAGGGTACGACAAAAACGAAATAGTACAGATATCCGACGTTCTCCTTCCATTTCTGGATTTAAGAGGTCGCCTTCATAGAGTACTAAACCTTTCTTGTCGGCGTACATGCAAAGAGGCCAGCGTGATTGCCAACTGTAAAAGGGTTGACAACCAAACATGCAGTATGTTGTAGTACTACAGGGTCATATCCCTTTTTAATGAATTTTTTAACATATTTGATGAACAAAGTGAGAAAATGGGTATGTCCAATAATTTTACGAAGTTTGTAAATCACATCACCATACAATTCAGGATGTGAAACACCGTGTCGCAGAAGCTCCTTGAGATTAGATTGGTACTTGCCAATAAGCGAGAGATTTCGATAGTAAAATTTAGAAAAAGTTTTTCTTAGTTTATGGTATCTATATCCTTGCTTAAGCAGCTTTTCAGTTAAAATGAGATTTCGACTGTTAAAATCGTCAATAGATGAACAAGCTCTAGCAAAACGAATAAGTTGAGATATATAAACCCCGTAAGATGGAGCACGGGGAACATCCCGGTCAAGATGAGGAAAATTAACAATATTAAAATCAAAATCATCTCTTTTGTCATATATTTTAGAAGAGATCATTCCATTATCAATTTTAAGGTCGAGATCAAGAAACGCTGCATAATTGTCGGACGGGTTAGCTTTATTGAATTTGAGTTCTTTAGGATAAAGTTTATGATCCCATTTTATTGCAACGCACTGCATGTTTGGTTATCGACTCTTTTACAGTCGGTAGCTACGCTTTCCTCTTTGCTTGCGCGATGACAGCCGAGGGTAGTACGCTATGGCGGTATAATCTTAAACTCAGATACGGGATAAGCTTACCAGATTCATGTATTACTTTTACCCTGTCGTGCCCTTAACGGCTTCCCTGCAGGTGCCCTGACTTCAACAAAGTCATTGAGTACATATTTGACGGATTTTCACAGTTAGTATGCTATGTTTTACATATTGTCACGTGTTTACCGTCTTCTATGTTGTGGGTAAGTCCGGCGGGGATACCTTTATTTACTCTCATTGTAAAGCTAGGGTGACTTTGAGAGAAGTGTGAGGTTAGGACGTCCGTAAACCGGTTTAAACCCCCAGTGGTGATTTTGCTACTGACCGTGTCAAGGCGGTACTCTCTTTGTAACCCTTGCTTTTGTTTGTCTTGTGTCTTTGTACTTGTGCTTTTGTTTATGTCTGGAATGTTTATCTTTAGTCATTGTGTGTTTGTTGGTGTTTACTGTGTTCACCTCGTGTATGTGCGTGTGTTTGTGTTTGAAATTATGTGTATGTGTGTGTGTTGTGTGTGTCATGCTATCTATCGATATTTTGGTAGAGGTTGCGTCTTGTATGTGGCTTTGCCTACTTGACTTTACTACTTTTTCATTACTTCAGCCATGAACCTAGCTTTCGACTTAAACTTACTACATATAGTACTATCCTTATCATATGAAAGGTGTTGTATAGGTTGAACTAATAAAGTTTTAAATGAATGTCCAGACTTTATAAAATGTTGGTATAGAAATCTTAAGTTTGTTGTTTCGGCATTGGTATGCATGTTCCCTATTTGGTCTTCATCACACGGCCTGTTTGACCAACGTATTGCATACCGCAACCAGAGACGTTCCAAGTCAAAACATATATAATATTGGTTGTAGTGCAATTCATGTCTGAATTGATCTTAATATTAAAAGTTCTGTCATTAACTGTTGATTTGATTGTTGAGTTACATGAAATATTACTACAGCATATGCACATCTTAGCATCACACCTTTTGAGTATTGAATACACTCCGTGCGTTTGGTAAACGGACTGTTTACGAATAGAAGAAACACGTTGAAAAGTAGATTTTAAAGGTGAAAGTACAATCTTCGCTCCATTGTAAAAACATTTATTGATCAAAAGAGATGGTATGTGAATAGAAGATGCCGAATAAAGGTTAAACTGTGTCAAACGTACGCAATGCTGAAGTGAAGAAACGTTAGAAATATTATTGGGAACTGGGATAGAAAACACAGAGTGCATCTTAAGAAAATGAAGTTCTATTAAAGGTATTTTAAGTTTGTTCATGTGAAAGAGATGGGAGGACACCTGTATTGTGTGCATCAACAAGTCAATACACTCGTATAGCTACAAAGTGCATCAACTTGTCGGAGAACACAATACCTACCACGAGGTGCAAGACATTAGATGATGTAAGAGGCGGATGAGAGTACTGTATGTCACTTGCATAACCTGCATAACCGTTACAGAGTACGACCCAGAGTCTGCCCCTGTAGGAGCCGCCTGTTCAGGGTCTGACCTGTTTGCTTATCAAATCATATAAATCTGCATATACATATTTTCATGATAAATATTCCATTGTTCAGAGTGCCATTATAAGTCGGTAAGTAACAGAGCAACAGATAAAGGTGCGTACCCAACTACTAAAATCGTCATTTGTCCATCAAACCTACGAGATTTAATGCAATGTTGTATGCCGAATGTGGTACCATAAGATAGCTAATACAATCGATCAAGTCAGCGAGTGTTCAAAACAAAGGGAAAACAGTAAAAACCCGCTGAGCCAGGCGTTAAATTTAATATAAATGTTGGTCTTGGAGACAGATGGCAGCTTAATGCAGAGTGAAAGTCATACAGAAAGCTCCTAGAGGATATATTAGACTCTTACCAGGTGCTTTAGTTGTTGACATCATGGTTGTAGATGGAGTAGGAGTTTTTGTTGATTGGGATGTTCCTGAAACACACATAATGTATGTAAATAGATAGTAAAACCCCTCTAAACCGAACGATAAAATTAGTACATATATCGGTCTTGGAGACAGGAGGCAGCTTAATGCAGAGTGAAAGTCATGCAGAAAGCTTATCTGGGCGCTTTCTACCTGACTTTTACCCAGCATTTAACAGCCATCTGCCTAAAGTACCTAAATTCTTCTCAACTAGAATACCGGATTAGAGGGGTTTTACTGTAATCATTTTAAAGTCACCATCATCTCCCTATTTGCAGCCTGACTTGCATTTGCAAACAGCTTCGATCAAGATGAGACGCCAACTCGATATCTCATCAGGATCCAATCTGTTTGACATTCGGCAAATTTATAGTGTCTCAAACGTTTTGATCGGATCAAAAGTAGTCAATAAACTTGATAAATTCTGAAAGGGGTGATCCCCCGAGAGCAAAAATTGCAACACAAAAAGAGAAAATTGCAGACTCGGTTTTATTGAGTCTGTCCATGAACAGTAATTGAAAGTGCAACACTGCTCACGCCCCCTAGCACCGGCTTAAGCGGTATTCAATTTTCAGAACAAGAAGTACTGAAATTCAAGATATCGACGGATCAGTAGGTATAACGTTTAGAAAGTTTAATATTGATAACAAACGAATACAATGTATAACATACCGATGATGTGAGACGACAAGGGTATTGGTGCACTAACTATCGTTTACATGTTTCTAATATTCATCAAGTCACAAATATTACGCACATGGTGTCACGGTAATATAATTGATATCAAAGTATAAAGATATAACTGATAAAGAATTGTTAATATCAACACATTGATCACATGCAAAGAGTACTGCAGCATCTGCAACGCTTTGATTGATTGTACAGACGTTCTAACCTTTAGTAAGATACAACATAAACTGCCCCCTGCTTCAATTCTCAAATATTTCTTTTCCATTTGTCATACACTAACTTTTAACCCTTTCCATGTTCCATGTATATTCATATTGAGCGCACACATCATACAACAATATTGCTGGTGTAAGCCATTAACCCTTTCACCGCCAATGTCGCAAAAATGCACCACGACAAATAGTACAGTCTAAGATCAGACGCCGCCATTTCAAGACGGCGTCTAATCAGGGACTTCAGTTTTTGTCTCAATCTCTAGTTCTAGATCTGTGGTTTATTACTTTGATTTCTGTATGCATTTATCTCATTTCCTTAATTCACCGAATGATTTAACAAAATTTGGTTGCATACGGCAATTAGAAATTTGGAGTCGATAGCAGCAAACAGTGCAGATCCTGATCAGCGGGCTCCCTCATGGAATACTCTGATATGGGTGTGCACTGATTGCCTATGTCAGTCTAAAGGGACAATGGGCACACATGAGTAAAAACAGAATTATTTAACAAATAGGGAAGATGCTGGTCAATGATATATTTAAGGAATCTTTTGATCCGGGGCTTTCATACACATGAGTGTAGTAATTTTAACAGTTTTTGGTCAACGAGAAGTCATGTTCATTATCGTTCGTGCGTATAGATATTTTGCTATCTAATCTGAATATTTATTTGTTTAACCCTTTCCCTGTTCTATGTTTATCCCAATTTTAATACCTACTGAATGTTAACCCTTCTCTTGCTGTTCAGGTCAATATACCTACCTGTAAATAGTGAAGACCCAGATGAGACAGCTCCTGCAGGAGCTGTCTCATCAGGGTCTGCACTATTTACATGTTGATTGTGCAACCAGTGCACTCCGCAGCAGTGATTGCACACCGAAATACTTATACACAGTGAAGATATATGTAATTATACAACAGGGCATGGGTAAAGAAGGAGAAATGTATTTTAAAATTCAGCAAGCGAAGGGTTAATGGACAAATTAGATATAATGAAATGTGGAAGGTGGAACGTTGTAGTTCTTTTAGAAAATAAGACACAAATTCATCAAATTCCACTAGGAAAGAGAGCAGACCCTGAACAGACGGCTTCTATAACGAGCCGACTGTTCTGGGTCTACTCTGTTTGCAAATGCGTGACAACACGTTTATATGACGGAAAGGGTTAAATTGTGGCAGCTGTTATTATGCAGCCGTTCAACTTCCTAGTAGTTTTTCTGTTTGCTAATGGAATTTGATAAATATTTTTTTTTATTTTCTATAAAGACTACAACGTTCCACCTTCCATATTTCATTATATCTATTTTGTCCATGAACATTCAGTAGGTATATATAAAACTTATGGCGACCGTGAAAAATCGTCCCGTTCTTCATTCTCAGTGTTATTGGTCCTTCGGGATAATTAATTTTGATGAAATAAGTTTTGGAAATTGAATACTGCTTAAGCCGGTGCTAGGGGAAGGGGAGAGTAATGTTGCACTTTTAATTACTAATCATGAACAGACTCAATAAAAACCGAGTCTGCAACTTTCTCTTTTGGCATTGCTAACTTTGCTTTCGAAGGATCACCCACTTTCAGAATATATGTACTTCACAAAAGCAGGTGTTAAGTGCTTGTATGGCGGCCGTAATACGTCGCCACGTACTTCATTCTAAGTGTTGTTATATTTTCTGGTCCCTCTGGATCATTAGTTTTGATGGAATAATTTTTGAAAATTGAATACTGCTTAAGCCGGTGCTAGAGGGCACTTTTAATTACTTCTCATGAACGAGTTCAATAAAACCGAGTCTGCAATTTTCTTTTTTGGCATTGCTACTTTTGCTTTCAAAGGACCACCCACTTTCAGACTATATTATAAAAGTGCAAGAGATAAAGGTGCATACTCAAATACTAAAATCGTGATTTCTCCATTAAACCCTATGTTGTGATCGCTCTTTAGAATAGTCTCGTAAAGACGATTCTAAGTTCTAAAGAGTGGTCAGAACACAGGATTTGGTGGAGAAGTAAAGAAGTTATTCTAGATTGTTTCATGTACGCATCTTATCTGAACCTCTGTATAAACTATAAACAGTCAGCGAGGTTCTATTTGATAGATGGACTTAAAAGTATACATGACTAATCAGTGCTATGAACGTATGAATACTGTTTAAAAGTGCTGATTGACATTTGTATATATTTGTTTACTCGATAACTAGATATATATTACCTCCATCCGTGCAGAACCCGCAGTGTTTTCGACACTTCTCGTGGGCTACGACGTATGCAATGCTCGAAGGATCCGTGCAGAATTGAAACAAGTCGAAACTGGCACATTTGAAGCCATCCTGCTCATAATCAGCACATACTCCAACTGTTAAATGCAAATACAGTAGAATCTGTCTTAAGCGGTCGTTCATCTATTTAACAGGGAATGTTAAAAGAGTGGTTGTTTAATACAGGCCAAAAGTAATGCTCCTATAGGAGCTTTCTGCATTAATTTTGACCTGCATAAAGCTACAACCTGCCTTATTGATACATCCTTATACCTCTGTTTAATGAAGGCCGCTTATGACAGGTTCTGCTGTAAAGACATACAATCAAAGTACATGTATATACCTTAACATCAGGATTTCGGTAACCAATGGCAATAGGTACATATTATATCAACTGATATTTCCATAGTGGACAACTCATATGATATACTCGGGTATTGATCTTAACCCTTTCCCTTGTCAATATTAATTTAACAAATAATGCTATCATGAATCTTTATTAGCTGAATTGATATAATTGTGTATGAATGCACGATTATTTGGCCATGGCACAAAACGTAGAATCTATTGAAGAATCAAAATACCTATATAATTCTATAAACAAACAGAGTAGACCCAAATCAGACGGTTCTAATCCGTCTTATCTGGGTCTACTCTGTCTGCAAATGCGTGAAACGGTGTTTATATGAAGGAGAGGGGTTCGCCAGGCGCATTGAAGATTCATTTAATTATAGTTTATTTCCTTTAATTTAACAGATTTATGACATCATTTCAATGGTACACCCTTATCTATATCAGATTTGTATAGATTTTATCAGAGACAAACAATATGTTTCGCCATCTTTAGTCCGATCTACAGTACAAGCCACGCGGACTTTTTGTTTTCCGCGGCCCATCGCAATTTTATCCAACGCGGACACGGGTATTTTTGTCCGCGCTGATATGCGGTCTTCCGCAATCGAGCGCGGGTTGTGATGGGTCCGCGCTGGTCCCTCCACAGGGGCACTCGTCGCCGGGCGCGATCGTTATCACCGCAGGTCGCGGTGGTATCATCGTGGACCACTGTGTACCACTGCGGATCGCGCTGGACCTTACCTGAATTGATATTTATATCCTTTTCATCCTTTTATATCCATTTTCACGGCTTATCTTTCTCTTTACATGTACATACAAATATATACATCCATATTGTGCAAAATTGATATGAAATGTATGAAATAAAACACTCGAGAAATGGTTCGTTTAGACTAATTCCAAACCGAAACTGTTCTGCATTCGGCAAACACAAATTAATCCATCAAAATCCATTATTTTTGGCGCGTTTGATTGTACTGGAATATAACCTGGCCACGAATTGTCTGATTCGTTTCTGCAAAATATGGGTGCGATATTCTAGTATGCTTTCTATTTCAATTATTTGTTGTTCAAAACGTAAGATTTTTTTTATATAGAAACACGGAACACCCGTTAAACACAAAACACACCCGCAATAAGTTAATAGGTTGTATAAGTTGTATCAAGTTTGCATACGTTTGTGCACATTGTTAGTGATTCATCGTCATTTCGATTCTATGTTTTAGGTTCCGATTCTAATTCCTAATCGATTTTGTTTTCAGTTTCACATCAGTCTAAATTTTAATTATCAGAAATCTACTGGAAACGACCAACAGAACCTATTGATTCTGTTATGAGAATAGTCCTCACTGGTCTTCTTATGATTCCTGTATAAATCTATATAGATATTGTGCTGGCAGACAAAAGAATTTAGGGATTTTATTTACTAAATACATCTAATATCAATTCAGCCAGGTGAGTTGTAATGTTAGAAGTTTTCTCCATTATTTAGTCTTGGTTCGGCAGCTTAAAATGTACGTTTTAACCAGTTTCAATAGTCATTCGAATAATACTTGTATGGTTGTTTTAATACGCTTGTGCTTAATATTTTACTGTGTAAAATCTGCCTGTGTACAGGTTTTGTCTTTCTACTTGATGCACATGTACTGCATATTTAGATGTTGCTCAATCGATTCATTGCCATGATGTACCTGTATCCTATGGATGAAAAAAGATAATCCATTTTTTGTCTTCAAACGTAGATATAGATGTAAACCAGTTTTTGGTTCTGGTTGGATAATGAGATATTGGACGTCTGGTCTAGATCTAAACTGTTGTTAATGTCATGGCAACCGAATTATGGGAGTGAAGGGGCATACGAATTAAATTAATCAATGTTATTAAAGAAGCGTATACAGTATGTACACCACGGACCTCGTACACCCACATTCTTTCGTTTAACGGATATGTCTAAACCAACGTGTCGACTGCTTAAATTCCATGACCAATTCCTTATTTAGAAATAGATCACAATTTCCCCATTGTAAGTTGTATTTACTATTAAACCCTTCCATGTCAAACTTGAAAACTCTAATGTTTGCAAACAGTTTGGATCCTGATCAGACGCCGCGTCTGATAAGGATCCAAACCATTTGACACTTATATTAAAGTTTCTTAAGACTCATTCCTCCATACATGTAGGCTCAATTTGGATCCAACCTCTTTGAATACATCTACCGAAAAGGAGCATTAAGTAGATAAAATTATTGTTTTTAGAATTTTGTAATTTGAAACCATTGTGTTAAATAGAGCATATACTCCTATACGTGTAGGAGCAAATGCTCTTTTTATTACATTGGTTTCAACAGGTGACTTTTACAGAGGCGTAGAAAGGAGTATTTATGGAGGAAAGGGTTAAGTAAAAACTATCATAATCTTTTTATAAAGAAAAGTAGATGAAACATGTAAGCAGACAATGATTTGACAGTAACTATTTTAGTGGATTATTACGTCATAATGACAGTGAATGGGTTTATAGCATACAGTACAGATTACAGCAAACACCTCCTTTCAACAACCCCAAAACTTACAGTGGAACCTCTCTACATCGATACATGTACAAATAAAATGTCTGTTTTAAGACAGGTGGCATATTAATGCAGGATAAAAGTACTTTTGTCCTGCATTAAGCGGCCACTTGTATTCAAAAGATCCCAGGTATTCCTTACTGGGTTGTCTCTTGAGAGAGATTTGCCATGAAACTCCGATGAGCAACAACCTCTCTACAACGACAATACAGAAGTTTATATCCCCCAGAGTGTTGCTTTGCAGAGGTTATACTGTAGTTATCATTTATTAATAAATACGTACAGCAAAATATATCTCTCATACATGTACGCCAACTTTCTTTCTTTTTAAAAGCATATTACTTAATTTAAATGCCAATTTCTAGTTTTAAAGTAAGCCGGTGGTCTAATATTCGATGCGTTAAAAATGTAACTGCCCCTGATAATAACAAAATTACTGCAAAACCTTATAAAACGAACCCTGTGACCATACCGAGAAAATGACCTGATTAGAGAGGTTCTCAAACCGGTATAGCGAAGTAAAATAACAATTCAAAACAGTTGAATTGGCTGTCATTTAAAAAAGGTGGTAACTAAACACAGGATACATGTAGCTCCAATATCGGTTTAGAAAGATTATCGGTTAAGGGGCGGCGATTGTAAACAACCATTCTTAAAAATGTTGATTTGACGATCGTTTAAAACAGATGACAGCTAATTGCAGAATTGAAGTAATTTAGAAAGCTCCTTACTCTTTCTGCATTACCGATTTCCTGTGTAATCAACCGTCCGTTTTTAGAACAATGTAGGTATTTTCTTTTTTATCCTTTGCGAGCAAGTAGAGCAATAAAAATAAAATAAAATTTGAAGGGGACAAATGTCAGCCCTATCCTCCCATGCCCAAATAGGAGAACAAATGTCCTAGAGAGAAAATGTCCGTATACCGAAGGGTAGATACAATGTACAACAAGAAGCTGGAATGAATCGGCCTTCAGGAACGCCCTATACATTACCAGCTGAACTTTGGAAAAAAAGATCCCATGATCTGGCCTTTCTTTGAAATGGAAGACATTCTTATTTATGTGTTGGACATCCCTCATAATTATGTCGAATAGGGGTACACTCAAAAGCCCTTTACTACAAAAGCTCCTCATCTAAAAGCCCCTCACTACAAAAGACCCTCGATCAAAAGTCGCTCACTAAAATGGCCAAGGCTTACAAAAGCCCCCCACTATTTTTGTTAATTAATCATTATACTCCAAATATTTGGACAAAGTGGACCAAAATCAAAAGTACAGCTATCTGGATCTACCCTGTTTGCTGAATGGCCAGTTTATAAAGATTCATTAAGTAAGGTAATTAGCACACTCTATACTTATAAAAGTAAACATTGTAGATCACAAGGAGGAGATTCCTTATATTTATTTCAAACAGGGTAGACCCAGTTCAAATCTAAAGCTATATGATCTGGTTCAACCATGTTTGCTTTGTGACAGTTAATATAGATTCAATAGCTGTGAATGATGCAATATTATCCATATTGTTTATAAATTATTATAATACTACCTCAATTAACTTAAACACAAACTTTTTCCGTTTTCTAATTCCTTAACTTTCTTAAATTTCAAACAGAGTAGACCAAAATCAAAATACTGAGCTATCTGATCTGGATCTACTCTGTTTGCTCAATGACAAGCTTATAACGATTCGTTAAGTAAGGTAATTAGCACACTCCTTTTAAAAGTACACTTAACAAAACACTTAAAGTTCAATTAATGTTAGTATTGTTTTTTGTTAGGGGCTTTTGTAAACCTCGACCATTTTGGTGAGGGGCTTTTGCAAGAGGGGCTTTTGTAGTGAGAGGCTATTGTTATACACCCGTTGAATAATTTAGATCAACAGTATTTAGAATTGTTTTAATAAGATCTAGATATTAAGATATACATGTACAGTCTCACGGCAATCATTTATGTGTAGTAAAATATCTTCTTTTTGGCTACTGTACAGTATCGTATCAGATCTAGGAAAAGTATTTTAGTATAGATCTAGATCATTTCAATCTATACTGTCTTTAGAACTAGAATTCACAATAATCTAACTGTTTTAAATCGTTAGGGTTTAATTATGCTTAGTCATAGATCTAATAAGTCAAAGCATAGTTATCTTCTATTTTTCGGGAAACCATAACAAATCATAACTTTAGACAATTGGCACATTGTTAGGTAGTTCGGTTTCATTACACGCATTCCTATTACGTAATAATTCAAAAGTTTGTTAACAGTGTGTGATAGACGGCAGTTGTGTAATCACTGACCACTTGCCCCCGCTGAGAAATTAGGGGATTTACTGACCATCTGGCACCTTTGATCGTTACTATTTTCTTATTTCTAGCTAGTAAATTACAGTATACATGTATTTAGGCTGAGTAAGTAATATAATAATATAGTCTCCAACTGTCTAACACAATTCATTTTCAGTATTTAAAACAAATACTGTAAAACCCCGCTAATGCGACCACCAAAAAGGGGCATAAATCTGGGTGGCAGGAGCTTTCTGCATAACTTTCGTCCTGCATTAAGCAACCACCTGCTTCAAACGACGCCAGTGGTTGTTTATTAAGTGGTCGCATTAGCGGGGTCTCACTGTAGTTTGTATTGTTAAATGCGGGAAATAAAACTACTGACATTTGAAAACTGTAGACCCAGACAGGATGGCTCAAAAGGCAACCATCTGACCAGGGTCTTCACTGTGTATTATTCAAAATCATATAGCTAATTTAGGTCTTATATAATATATGGAATCTACAGTTAAACAATGACGGGCCATTCCACCTTAAAATACAAACCTTTCTCTAATATAAACGTATGTTCAAGCATTTGCAAACAGCGTAGTCCCAGATCATACGCATGATCTGGGTCTGCTCAGTTTATTTATGGAATTGTAATAGGCCCGACTTTACAGTTTCTACCAACATCAAAAAATCTTGTCTACAAATGCCATTTAAAACATTAGCTTATAAATATTCATGATATCATTATTTCTTACACGGATACTGAACAGGGAAAGGGTTAATCAGCAAAAGTAACAGAATAACAAGAAAGTTTTCATAGTTATACAATTCATAAAAATATGTTTATTTATTTAAAACTCTTAAATGATAAGACTCAGATCAGATTTCTCAAATAGAAGCTGTTTGACCAGGGGTCTGCTCTGTTTGCTTATCCCTTTACCATATATAAACAATTTCCATGCCCTTACAGAGTAGACCAAAATCTGAAGGCGCCTATTGGAGCCGTATGATCGGGACCAGCTCTGTTTACTTGTGAAATTATATAAGATCTGCCTCTACATTTTCTACCAGTACCAAGAAAAGTCATGGACCGTGTACCTACACCATTATAAAAATCAACTTATAAATATTATGATGTCATCTTTTCTGACATAAATATTCAACAGGGAAATGGTTGAAACCCACCGACAACCAAACTTTAGGTTACGAATTCAGCTAAAGATCTGCACGTCTGACATGAAATTCTGAGAGCATCGACGCTTTTCACGTGCTTGCAAACAGAGTAGACACGGATACGATGGCTCTTATAGAAACCGTCTGATCAGGGTATTCTCTGTTTGCTTATGAATTTATGTTGGATTTAACTCTATAGTTTTGTTCCAATACCAAAACAGCCTCAGTAAAAAAGCTATTTTAAAAATAAATTTAATAAATATTCATGATATCGGTATTTCGGTTTACGGACATTTGCCCCCCCCCCCCCCCCCCGGGACACTTGCCCCCGGACCTTTGTCCCCTATTTGGGTATGGGCGGACATTTGCCCCCTGGTGTTTTAGCTTTATGTGGACTGTAGCTGCCTAACACAGGTTAACTGCCTGTATAATAAATTCAAGATTTTTTTTTGGAAAAAAAAGGTTAAAAGATAATTTTGAAAAAAGGGTGGCATTTTTTCAAGTGGCATATTTTCCAGTGGCATTTTTCCCAAATCAGGGTGGCATTTTTTCCAGTGGCATTTTTTCCGGTGGCATGTTTTCCAGTGGCATTTTTCCACACACCGCATTAAGCAGTCACTTGCCTTTGAAAATGATACACTAACACTAATTCGATGTTTTTACACGGAAATAAAATTTAGTCGATTTTTATTTTAAAAGAAGATAGAAGGAAACCCGACAAGAAAACAAAATATCATTTTTAAAAGCAAATTCTTTCAGCATAATAAATTTAGGTAACTTGGACATTCTCTATAGGACCCTACAAGTTTCAAAAGATAAAAAAAATATGCAGATCAACCCTTAGCCCGCCGAGCGTGGCTTCCTTAATATTTACAAACAGTTTGTATACTGAACTCAGAGTCTTATATGTCTGATTCTCATTTTTTTCTGTTTGTTTTCAACGAACTAAAACAATGCCTATTTCATTTATTTTGCAGATTACATTTTTGAAGCGGATGATAATTCAGTATAATGAAGGTCAAATGTTTTGGTCATACATTAAAACAATGATCGCTTTGCGTGCTCTACAATGTAAGGAAACTACCCTGATGTTTCAGTGCAGGGGGTCATTGATTTATGGTCATCATTGTGTTAATTATTTGGTCATCAATAAAGTTCCGACAACTTTAAAGAAAGTCTTATCGGGTATTTCCGCTCTTTTGCGACTATCAAGATGTCACAGCTCATTGGTTCAGTATCTTTAAGACCCACCCATTGAAAAAACATAATCCAATCAACTGTCACCTATAGGCGTGTCAATCACCAATAATTGATATTGCTCTTTATGATTG
Source organism: Azorinus chamasolen (assembly GCA_963576725.1). Taxonomy (NCBI): domain Eukaryota; kingdom Metazoa; phylum Mollusca; class Bivalvia; order Cardiida; family Solecurtidae; genus Azorinus; species Azorinus chamasolen. The sequence continues at coordinate 95,009,867 of OY755238.1, read as the reverse complement.
ATGAGCGACCATCTATATTTCCCACAATATTAAATATAAAATGAATGGGTATTTTGTATTCAACATTTCTTCATATTGTACTTTAACCCTTCTTTGACCTCTTAGAGGAGCCGTCTGATCAGGGTCTTCTCTGTTTGCTAATAGAATTTGATAGATATATATTTCTTTGCTTTGTTAAATAGCTGCAATGTTCCCCCTTCCATATTTCATTTATAACTACTTTTGTCCATGAATATTCAGTAGGTATTGAAATTTTGAATAAACATAGAACAGGGAAAGGGTTAAATAAAACAATCTCTATAAGCTTGAAATTGATGTCGGTGAGGGTTTGACTTTCGGTTTAAAACCAGTTAATGTTATTTTGCATGTTAGTATTATTTTATGAAAGTGTGAATACCAGATATCGATCCATGCTATCAGACCGGGACAACGCCTTATAGACCAGACTTAGCATGCTACGAGCACCTGTGAATAAATACAGCGGCACTGTATCAAAATGAAATATTTATCATGTTTTAGACTTTGTTATTGTCTGACACATAATTAATAAGCCCATAATATATTTCCTCACCGTCCCTGTCCCTCTCTCTCTCTGTACAATTGTTGTTGTTTCTAAGAACCCCCCCGAAAACATTTACAATGATACGCTATCACAAGGCCAGAAGGGACGTCAAAAGCTTTCTCTCCCCGTCTCTCTCTCTCTCTCTCTCTCTCTCTCTCTCTCTCCGTCCGTCTCCTTCACCTCTTTCTCTCCCAGTCTGTATCTCTGTCTCTCTCTGTCTCTGTCCCTATCTGTCTCTCTTTTTGTCTCTGCCTGTCTGTCTCTCTGTGTGTCTATTTCTGTCTCTCTCTCTGTCTCTGTCTCTTTACGAATGGCAATTTATGCTTGACAGATCCTATAAGAAACCAATGCACATCCTGATCATACAACCTCTAAGAGCTGTCTGATCTGGGTCTGCACTGTTTTTAAATTGCGTCAATATATGCTACTAGCATGAAAAGGGTTAATATGACTTAAATGAATAACATTACGATCGCAGCTTTGAACTCATCTGAAAGACAGCGACATACCAATATTTGGCTATCTGTTATTTCAGGTGGCTCTTTTATACAGAGTAATGATTTATGCAGGCGACTGCTTTGCGCCGTTTCAAAATAAATTATAATACAATAAGCTACAATAGTTTTCATCTTAATTCTGATATCAACTTAAATCTTGTAGCTGCACTACATGGTCGGTCAAACAAGAATAGCTGTAACAGTATAGATTATTAGTGTAGATGCGGTGTATTAGTGTAGATGCGTTTCGAACTTTATAATTATTTAATCAACTGTTTGCATCTCTTCGTCGAATGATACCCAGTTCAACCCTTTACTCCATAGGTACTCATTATAGTGCGTTAATCCATTCCTCCACTCAAAAATAGTTCCACTTGATACATTCATGAATATGCGCCATAAGAAATATTTCTATATCACAGTAGACGGTAGCTTAAAGCAGGCTGAGAAAAACGCAAAATGGTCCCATTCAGCCTGTTTTAATCAAACATCTGTCTTCAATACTGAACACAAACTATGGAGTAAAGTGTTAAGGTTTCAAAAAAAATTATTTCAACAAATAATGGTTGGATACAACTCTCCACCCCTTTACCCTTTCCCTCATGTAAACCTGTTTTCACGCATTTGTCAAGAGAATAGACCTAGATCAGACCGCTCTTAGAGGAACCGTCTGATCAGGGTCTACTCACTTTGCTAATAGAATTTTATAGATCTGTTTATTTGCTTTCCTAAAATGTCTACAATACTCCACCTTCCATAATTCATTATAACTATTTTGTCCATGAATATTCAGTAGGTACATGTACATTTGTATTTAAATTTGGAACACATATAGAACAGGGAAAGGGTTAATACGCGCGTGGGGTCGAAACAAATATGACCGAGTGCTCCTGACATCTATAATCTCTGCGCTACGCATTTTCTGAAAATCAGATTGTGAAAACAATTGCTGCTGATATTTTGTATCTATTTCTTTTTTCTCGAGCATTTACAGTCTGGTAATCGTTAAAATCTGACTATAAATTGTAGTTTTAGCAGAAAGAAACCGTTTCAGTCTCGGGTTTTGGGTGAAGGCTATCTATATACGTATGCTATCTAATTTCATTTTGAATTCTAGATCTGACAGTATATTCAATATGCGTTTCTTCAGTTGAAAAAAAAATGCACATGTGTATTTATATATATATGTAAGCTTTTGTATATATCTTATCTAAATAATTTATACCTAAATCGATTAAACGACTGCCAGTCATAAAGGTAGTGTCCGCGGTGATGCCCCGCAATCCACGCTGATATCAGCACGGACAGCGATGGCTCGGCGGCGGTAATATCCCGTAGGGTAAATTTCGGTCCGCGGTGGACACAGAATTTGTCCGCGGTGATCCATAAAAAGTGTCCGTGCTGGAAACCCGCTCTCAAATAATTTTGTCCGCGCTGGTAAAACGGAAAACAAAAAGTCCGCGTGGCCTGTACTGTAATATAAAGTGTCCATTACGTGTACAATTAATGATAAATACATTAATCGCATTCTACAGTTTCTGCCAAGGCTAAAATGCTCAGCCAATCATCTAATTATTAATCATACAGTTATTATATCTTACATGAATACTAATTATTGATTATGGCTGCTCTGACTGGCAGCAGAATCGATGAACAAACATCTGCGCGTATTTTAAATTTTATATTCATTGCCATTATACATTAAGGAGTATCGGCAACAGAAATACTCTTCACTTAATTCAGTTGGTTTGGCTAGGATATTATATATACACAGCATATAACATTGCTAGACCTAAAGTGTCAGATGTATAGATACGATGCGTATATTTATACATGTTTAACCCATTCCCTCATAGGTTATTTTTAGAACCAACGACTTTGAAAAAATCTACCGTAAAGGAGCATTTACTAGAGAAAAGAAAATTGTTAGTATTGTATAGTTTTATTACCATTGTGATAAATAGAGCATTTGTTCCTATGGATGGATAGATAGATATATATTCTTTATTTCCTCCTTAAGGAGAATTCACAATACAAACAACAATCACATTACACGAAATGGCAACATTATTAACAATGAAAGTATGAAACAATTCTATATTAACGTTACGATGGATGTTCAGCATATCAAAGGAATAAACAGGACAGACAAGTTGCACTCATACCGCTACTCTATATGCCCGTATCGAAACGAAATATATTCAGCAAAACTGCTGGGTGTTGAGCTGTATATCACCACTATCGACATTTCTCAAACAGTGTAAACGCAGCCCAGACGGTGCCTGGCACAGCCTCTGTTAATGATTTGTACTGCTTGTCGGAAGTAGAGATAGTTTTGGTGTAATATCAGCAATTAGTAGCATCTGTATAAAAGGTAATTAACTATACCAATTTCGAGAGGAAAAAACGCAAATAATAACCTATCATACAAATATGCATTGATCCAAGACTATTCATACATAATTATGCGGGTACTTTGCATATTAAGCGCATGAATGATAGTAAGTATATTGTAAACAGTGTAGATCCAGCTCGGAGTGATAAATGAACTGGATATGCCATGCCCTCTTTGACATAGAAAGAGATACTCCTTAAGACAATAATCTTAAAGGCAATGAACAGGCAACGGTCTAAACAAGTTCATCATAAATACTGATACATAATACAAGCAACCAAACAATGGCACAACAACAACCTATCAATAATAAGATGTAGCCAGGTAGAGAGTGTGGTGAAACAGTTGATAGGCTTTACTGTGTGGCTTGGTAGTTCAGTCGGTGGAGTGTTGGCATGGTAAGCCAGAGACCCTGGGTTCGAGTCCCAGTCGAGTCACAACATTTTCACCATGTTATAAAGATAAGCACAGTTATAGCACTTTAGCTGATTTGGGTAAGTATGTGACCGTGTGTTCGTATGATAGGACGCAGTCAGGATAACCGTGTAGACACCGTATATAGGGTTCATTGCGAGCCATTTTGATTAGGGTCTACACTGGTTATCATAACCCATGCCCTTCTGTGCATGGAGCTGCATTGTGTTCCACACAAAGAAGAATCCCAGGGGTCTTTCACCACCTTTAATTAGATGATGTGACTAAAATACTGACAAGGTGCCTTAAAACCACAAAGCAAACTAAAGACCATGGCACCGAGTGCCAACATAGATTTTACTAAACTAATAACTTTCACGAATTCGCACATCCCTAACGTAGTAAAATACCTTTTACAAATTTAACCACACATAAAAAGTACCTAGTTATAGTCTACTTTCAGTCCGAAGCACCGCTCAGCCGAATACATTTACTCCCCTGGCCATGGAGTCATTCACCTACAATATTTAGCACTGCTAACATATGGCACAATCATGCAGCCGCAGGACCGGCTAATGACCCTCACAGGTACCCATTTTTAACCCTAGGTGGAGAGGATTTGCGGTGGGAGACACTGAAAAGCGTCTCTGAAATTACCGGGCGGGACCGGGATTTGAACACCGGATCCCCAGACTGGTAGTCAAGCTTGTTACCACTAGACCACCGCACATCATATAATGTTAACCCTTTACCTATCCAGTACTCACGTAAGAAACTATGACATAATGAATATTTATTAGCTGAATTTTTGTAATGTAATTTTTTCAAGGGAATATTTGCTCTAACAAAGATTTTATAATCTGATCTATATCATATCATAAGCAAACAGAGCAGACCCTGATCAGACGGATCCTAAAGGAGTGTGATCTTGGTCTACTCTATCAGCTATCGCGTGAAAAAGCGTGTATATGAGGGAAAGGGTTAAAAGAGAGAGAGGTAGAGGGAAAAGAGAGGGAAAAAGGTTAAAAGAGAGAGAGAGAGAGAGAGAGAGAGACAGACAGACAGACAGACAGAAACCGAAATAGATAGATAATGATGCATTGAATTACCTGGATGCTTTGTCACGGGAGCACTTGTACCCGAATGTACACCTGAAATATGTTTATAGAACCCTTTACTCTATAGAAACCTTTCAGTGCCAGTACATAGTACAATCAAGATAAGTCTGCCCCTGTAGGAGCCGCCTGTTCAGGGTCTGATCTGTTTGCTTATCAAATCATATACCAGATCATAATCGTAGATCTGCTTATACAGAAAAAAAATTCATGATAAATATTCCGTTGTTCATAGTGCCATTATAAGTCTGTTAGTAATAAACAGTTGCTAACAAAATATTTGTCTAATTGAACATGATATATAATAAACAATGATTCGATGAAGAATAGTTTATCGCAAAACTGAAAAATCAAATTACAAACACAGCAGTAATTTTATATAACAATAGTAGGGTAATAATACAGTACAAATATAACACAATTATTTGTTTATGCAGCTCGAATATAGCAACAATAATACATTTATACCGTGCAAAAATGGCAAGATAAATAATACGGAACAGCTATAACAATACATTAAATACATTAATGTTTATATTTACGAATATAGCTACAATAAATAACATTGTTTATAAATGGCATATCTATTCAGAAGAAATATAACAATAACAATAATGATCAATAGCAATAAGAACAATTTATTATAAATATAACAATAAGAATATACATGTACTTCATGTTTCATGTAACAACCAAAATGATAGTAATACATCTTTGCTGTACTAATACAGACATATATAGAAGTACGAACATCCAGAAAAGATGCGTAATTTTAAACATTTTTAAGAATAGCTCCTTTAATTCTCCACCAACTGTGACCACTCTTTAAAATCGTCTCGAAGATACGATTCTAAGCAGTGGTCACATTACATGTATAGGGTTTGGTCGAGAAATATCTTTAGTAGTTTGGTAGGCATATTAGCTGTAGCTCTGAACAGTAATATATTCATAAAGGAAGAATATAGCAACAATTATATATAATACAGTAAAATATGACAATGATATTATATAAGATATAATGATATTATATGATAATAATGATATTATATAATAATACTAATAGAATAAGCAAATTCATGGAATTGATATCCCCTGCCAAAGGTACTAGGTTTCTACATACTATACAGTTTATTCTGATATAGGGAATAATTACAAATTGGATTGGGTGTTGCATTGGTGACATGGTTGCTGATCTGTTTCTGTGAACTGTTTGAATCATAAGGCCTATTTTATCTTGACACTGCTTGAATATGAAAGCTGTATAAAGCATATTCAAGTACTTAATGCAAAACAGTAGGCAATGCAAACAGTATCCCTCTGCTTTCAGCAGGGTATAAGGGCAATACATATATGATTTTTGTTTATCAAAGGGGTATTATCCTAAAAGCCGCACACCATCTGAAAAAGTAATGTATGGAAATTATGCCATCGCGATAACAAATATTCGTGTTGAGTTTCATTGAATTCTGTAAATCAGTTACAGAGATATAGCATATGACGGAAAAATATGTGATTTTTGAGTATCAAAGGACAATAACTCCTAAATGTCGCTAGCGATCTGGAAAAGTAATACATAGGAACAATGCCCCAGTTATAACAAATATTCATGTCGTGGTTCATTGAATTCTTTCAATCCGTTACAGAGATATGGCATCTGGCGGAAAAAGGTCATTTTTGCGTATAAAAGGGCAATAACTCCTAAATGCCACACGCGATCGGGAAAAGAAATACATGGGAATATTGCCCCAGTGGTAACAAATATTCATGTCTAGTTTCATTGAATTCTGTCAATCAGTTACAGAGATATGACATCGGACAGAAACAATATGTTATTTTTGCATATAAAAGGGCAATAACTCCTAAATGCCACAAGCGATCTGGAAAAGTAATACATGGGAACAATGACATAGTGATTATAATTATTCATGTCTAGTTTCATTGAATTCTGTCTATCCGTTATAGAGATATGGCATCGGACGGAAAATAAATATGTCATTTTTGCGTATAAAAGGGCAATAACTCCTAAATGCTACAAGCGATCTGGAAAAGTAATACATGGGAATGATGCCACAGTGATAAGAAATATTCATGTCAAGTTACATTGAATTCTGTCAATCCATTACAGAGATATGACATCGGACGGAAACCGGACGGACGGAAGGACGGACGGAAGGACGAACCTAAAACAATATCCCTCTGCCTTTGGCAGGGGATAATAATAAATTATGATAATATAAACAATACTTATATACTTATATAGTAATTATGATTTATTTATACAGTATAAAATACAAATATAGCAATATAATATGTTTACATAGTATAAATTATAGCAATAATAGTATACCTACATATATACAATACGATATTATATAGGTGCAGTAAAACACGTATATATTCAAAGCGTAGACAATATTTAACCTGTGTGCTAAATTTATAACATTTAATCACAGCACCTGGAGTACAAAATCCGCAGTACAATCTGCATTTTTCGTGCGCCAATACGTATGCGAAGCTAGATGGGTCTTTGCAGAAGTTGAACAAGTCGAAGGAGTCGCACGAGAAACCATCCTCCTCATGGTTACGACAGTGAAGGTCATGGACTGGAAACAAATACCACATTTTACATAAAACATGTTGTTGTAGGTCTGATTACCCAACAAGGCGATTCATGTGTTCACGCGCTGTTACTGCAATGTTTGTCGTGGCGTATTTTGGTGACATTAACGATGAAATAGTTAACTCTATCTTAAAAGTCTTCCATTTTTCGTACGGTTATGTTCAGACTGGCAAACAATCTAGACGCTGATGAGAAACCGATCTTCATAAGACATGGTATGAAAAGATTTACAGCGATATTTAATTACTTTCGATTATATTTAGTTTTGAAGAAAGTATAGTAGATACTACACCAGACCGATGCTAATAGCACAAGTGTTACAGTATTTGCCCTTTCCCTCGTATATAGAGGATCTTACATGAGTGTGCCTTACACATTGCTTTTATGAAACGAGTTTACTATAATAATATGACACTAAAGCTAAAGCTCGTGAACTGCAGTAAGATGTCACATACGCCTTAAAATGCCATAGGAAATGAAATAGGTTTTGCTGACGGATGTTCCGGCCATTGTTTACAAACAGGGTAGTAATACAACGGATGACTCAAATGAATCACTACGATTGGCTAACGATTAAATGAACGATACGACTGGCTAACGATTAAACCACGTCATGCATTGGTTCTCCGTATTCTGTTTAAGATCCATTATCGACCGGAGTCAAACTTCTACTCTGCTTAAACAATACACTACTGTTCATTTCAATTTACTTTGTCACTGAAGTTGAATCCAGATTTTTTTACATTTCTTACCGGATCGAGATCAAATTTAAACCACTTGTGTCGTCGTTTTTCAGGAACTCTGTGCACGAGTTTCCCTTGAATACATCTTTAAATAAATATTTCATGCATAAAAACAATGTTTTCCCATTGTAAACACGTTCATTTCAATTTGCAAATGGCGGACGATTGACGTCGAGTGGAACGTTCGAATTTTACTAAGGGTAATTATAGCTCGTAAAAGTTGACGTCATACACGAAATTGCGTCATTTATATCATATCAGTATGCAATTCACCCCTGTTGAAAAATGATACGCTCCATGATCCATACATACAGCGGCCATTTGCAAAGAAACAGCTGATCGAAATAGCATTTTCGGCATTTTATTACTTGTTACTGAATGATATTGAGGGATATTTAGCATGGGAGTTCCTGAAAAACGATGCGATCAAATGAAGTATATTTAAGGTCAGTCTGACTCGAAATGAAAAAAATATGACTACAATTCAGTGACAAAGTAAATTGAAATGGACAATAGTGCATTTCCGCGAGTTACGACACTCTGTTTCGGCACTCCAACATGGTAGAGTATGTGATAAATACGTTTTTATGCATTTGAAAACATAGTAGACACAAATCAGATAGTTCTGGTAGCCGTCTGATCTAAGTCTGCTCTGTTTGTTTATAAAATATTAATAGACACGACTCTACCAGCATAACAATAGCCTGCGTACATATTATGCCATTCTAAATTTCAGCTAATAAATATCCACCCATGATGCCAGTATTTCTAACGTGAACATTCAACTGGGCAAATGTTAATAACTAATTCTGCTCTAAATTGCTTGCACAAGTCAGAAGACCCTGTTTCCCAAAGACATTCAATGGCTCATACATACACTAATGCAACCAATCCTGTTTTGCTTACAGATGTGTGGGACAAGATGTATAGACACTATGATACGTTTATGTACGACTTGTTTCTCTAAAACATACACAGAGCTACAAATAAAGGTACGTACTCAAATACTAAAATCTCTCCGCCAAACACTATGTTGTAATAACTCTTTAGAGACGATTCTTAAGAGTGGTCACAACATAGGGTTCGGTGAATCAATTAAGAAGTTCTTCTTGCAAATGTTTCAATTTACGTATTTTATCTCGACCCATGTATTATGTTAAATATGACAGTGTTTATATAGAGGATCTTACATGAGTGTTCTTGATTATTGGATTTATTAAATGAGTCTTTTTAAAACGATAAAAAACGAGCTTTAGCGAGTTTTTTATCGTTTTAAAAAGACGAATTTAATAAATCCAATAATCATGAACACGAATGCAAGATCCTATTTATAACATAACACACACAAATGTTATTTGCAGCCAATATTTCAGCAGTAACGTGGATTGTTATAAATTCTCCTTACATATAGAAATGATGAATGAAAGGTGTTATTAGGTTCGCTAGGTAACTGGGACAAAGTAGGTCCAAATTTTCCAACTTTATTTTTTACTTACTGTCATATCAACCAGGATCTAATTCAGACCTCTCTGGTATTCAATTTAACTGTGATAGTTTATGATACAAAAACATACAGAAACACGTCAAAATAATGTTTTGAGTTACAGTTTTGACATACATAGTTACAAACGCGTCACATTATGACGTCATTGTACACAACATGTGTCTATGTAAAGCGCGCCATTTACATGAAGACCTACATACTGTCGCCAACACGTCCGACACTCACTGTTAATAGGATTCGAAATGCGCCTTCGTTTTGGTATATTAAGCCCTTCATTAGTGTTGTATGTATACACATGGACATGGACATTTCCACCGAGAAAAAAAATCTCGATTCAAGTTCAGTGAAAATGTTTGAAATGGACAAAAGATTCAGTACGAACTGCTGCATAAAATGTGTTGGAACAGGAGGAAGATTTTCGCGATCAGCTGAGTTAGTGAGTATAGCATATTTGAAATGTGTTTGTGCTGTGCTGGATTCAGATGACTATTGTTGTTGATTGATGAGATATTTGTATGAGTAGAAATCTGCATAAACAAAAGGACATGCGGTGAAGAAAATGCAAAGTTGAGGAGGCATTTTAATTTAAATGTAGAATTGATTGTATGGGTCAGAGTAGCTGGTAGGTCTTTTTGGCATACATTTTGTATATGATTCCTGACAGCGATTACAATTTGTATTATTTTATCGAAATTAAGGCGCAAATGCCAACAATCCTTTGTCATCTATCGTGACTCAATCGTGGACAGGTAAGTCGACCACCGTCCGCCAGTTTGTTTGTTTTGACAGCGCGTATGAATCGTTCGAATGTCATTCGGTCGTTCGAATGTTATTCACTAGTGATTATATGCCCATGATTATCAAAAAATAAATGATAGTGTTACGTCACGCTGAAGCCACGTGTTATGTTATAAATAGCATTATCTAATTTCACTGTACATTACAAGTACATGTACATTATGTTCTTGCTATTGGTACTGGTCTTGACCAACGTTTCGAATTCAAAATTGTAGTGTTACATTTTGCAGCAGTCACTACTGTGAAATACATATTTATAACATATCGTTAGCCAGTTACTACGTAGTACAGTAAAGCACCTCTAAACAAAACGTTAAATCTATTATAAATATCGGTCTTGGAGAAAGCTCCTCTAGGAACTGTCTGCATGACTTTCACCAAGGATTAAGTAGCCACCTACCTAACAGTATTTAAATTCTTCTCTAATAGAATTCCGGTTTATAGGATTTTTAATATAAACAGTTTATCTTGTCCGTACAAAATGCACATGTTTTACCTAAATTTCAATGAGGAGAAACAAGACATTTAATCATTCCAACCCGGGTCATGTACGTATACATTGTCATTTGCATCAAATATAGACCCAGATCAGAGGACTCCTATGTACCCCCTACATTAAGCAATCACCTGCTTTTTCAGACTCCGATTTTCAATAAATATAAAGCCGCTTATGTTCTACTGTATACAATGACATGCTAAAGAAGGTTAAACAAATATATGAAAAATGGATAATGGCGGGACATCTCTGGACGTGTTAGTATAGTCATTGATGAACCTTTTCACCGCCGTAATCGCCGGAAAGCGACATACAGGACTTAATGCAATGTTGTATGCCGGTTTTGTTACCATGATATAGTCAGCTAATACAATCGATCAAGTCAGCGAGTATTCGAAACAAATGAAAAACCGTAAAACCCCACTGATCCAGACATTACATTTAGTATAAATGTTGGTTTTGGAGACTGGTGACAGCTTAACGCAGGATGAAAATCATGCAGAAAGCTCAGAGAGGATATTTCTGCATGACTTTCACCCGGCATTAAGCAGCCACCTGTCTAAATTCTTCTCTACTAGAATTCTGGTTTAGAGGGGTTTACAGTACATATTATACTCTGTACCTGGTGATGTAGTTGTTGACATTATGGTATTAGATGGGGTAGGAGTCGGTTGGGATGTTCCTGAAACATACATAATGTGATCAAATGTACAGTAACATCCCTCTAAACCGAACGTTAAATAGTATAGATATCGATCTTGGAGACAGGCGGCAGCTTAATACAGAGTGAAAGTCATGCAAACAGGTCCTCTGGGAGCTTTCAGGAAATATTTACCCAGCATTAAGCAGCCATCTGCCTAAACGTATCTAAATTCTCCTCTACTAGAGGCTAGAGGGGTTTACTGTAATTCTTATAAATGTCCCCATTATCGGGACCTGCCTCGTATTTGCAAACAGTTTCGATCAAGATGGCACGCCGACCGACTCGATGTCTCATCAGGATCCAAGCTGTTTGGGATTCGGCAAGTAGTGTCTCTAACGTTTGATCTGATCAGAAGTAGTCAATAAACTTGATAAAGATTAATACTGATAACAAACGAAAACAACATACCGATGATTAAGACGACTAGGGCATTGACGCACCAACTATCGTTTACATGCATATAACATTCATCAAGTAAATATCACGTCACAAATATAATGTACACAGTGCCACGGTAATACACTTGAAGAATAAATATATAACTGATAAAGAATTATTTTAAGCCAGTTACACGAATTTAAAGCATAACACAAAATGATTTACATTATCCTTATTTCCATTGTGGTCCGTATAATACAATGCTCTTTATGGTGTATGTTTTAAAGAAAAAATATCACTGTTAAATTTATCAACAAACAAAAGAATGACAGACCATTAAATAAATACGCACAGTGTTAATTATCACAGATTAATTGTTACGGCATTATATATAACAATATGCATTACCTGCATAGCAGCAATGTTTTAACATTTGATCTAAAATCAGACATAGTTTTAGAATCTCTTACAGACTGTGTCATAGAAATCCATAATATTTAATCATGATATGCAAATGTCTTTTGTCCAAATCCGTTAATATAGTCTGAAGTGTGAGATCCTTCGGAAGCAAAAGTAGCAATGCGAAAGAGAAAATTGCAGACTCGGTTTTATTGAGTCTGTTCATGAGTAGTAATTAAAAGTGCAACACTACTCATGCCCCCTAGCACCGGCTTAAGCAGTATTCAATTTTCAAAATGATACCAAAACTGATGATCCCGAATGACCAGAAAATATAACAACACGGGACGACTTTTTACGGTCATCCACACAAGCACTTAACACCTGCTGTTGTGAAGTACATATAGTCTAAAAGAGGGAGATCCTTCGAAAGTAAAGGTAGCAGTACGAAAAGAGAAAATTGCAGACTCGGTTTTATTGAGTCTGTTCATTAGTACTAATTAAAAGTGCAACACTACTCACGCCCCTAGCACCGGCTTAAGCAGTATTCAATTTTCAAACTAACATCAAAACTGAGTCAGCAATTTTCCTCCCTTTAGGAAGGGACTATTTTATAGTATCACTACATGTAATTGATTCAACATTGGAATGAGTACTTATACATGATTCACCGTAAGCACTGACTGACACTCTAAATCTAGTCTGATAAGTGTGTGCTTCACTGACAGGGGGACTTAATCCTTCATATAGCTAGGAGCTGTATCATTATGAATGTTGAAGACATGACAGAGAGTTATCTGATCAATCCCATCATGGACTGGTAACCAGTTAAGCTTAGAGAAAATATGCTTTCCAATTTGAGACATTGGTTCAATATCCAATACAAACCTAATAGGTTTATTTTGAGTTACCTGAATTCTACTTTTGAGTGTTTTAGTTAAACCATAGAAGCAAACAAGGGAGGCATAATCAAGATGACATTGCATTAGAGACATAGATAAGACACGTTTAGCATGTTGAGTAAGATACTGTACAAAACTTTTAATCTGGAATTAGCTTTTTTGATTGCTGACCTTGTCATTGATTCAAAAGTTAAACTTTGATCAATGGAGACCCCTAAGAACGTCACAAAACGTTTTGATTCAATGCAGTGACCACTGCATGTTATGCTTATATTTGGCTGAGATGTATGCATATATGTTTAGAACCAAACAAAATGGACTCGGTTTTGCCAAGAATGTAAGGATAATTTGTTACTTAACTTAAAATAGTTTCGATATAATGTCTGTTCTTACCAGACACAGAGTAAACAGCATAGAGAATATGTTTGTTCTTAACTACTCCTTCTGACATGTCATTTACATAAATGAGGAATGAAGAAGAGCAAGGGTCCCAAAATTGTGCCCTGAGGCACACCGCAAGTGACCTTGGTTTTCGTAGAATTGTCTTATTCTGTAGTAAACGATTTATTATTGACTCAGTTATCTTGTTTGTACACAATGCACATTTCTACCCTTATTTTGATGAAAGTGCATATTTAGGAGAAACAATTTATTTAACCATTCCAATCCGTGTCACATTACGCACTACTTTTTATGAGTTCTCTGTTCAAGAAATGAAAGTGCCGCCTATGACAGGCTCTATTTATTGAATGACATGTTAAACGAGGTTTAAAAAATGGATAGTGGCGGGACATCTCAGGACGTGTAAGTATAGTCATTGATGAACCTTTTCACCGCCGTACGTAGTCGCTGGAAAGCAACCTACAGGACTTAATGCAATGTTGTATGCCGGCTGTGTTATCATAAGATAATTAATACAATCGATCAATTCAGCAAGTGTTTGAAACAAATGGAAAAGCTATTATACTCTGTACCAGTTGATGTAGTTGTTGACATCATGGTTGTAGATGGAGTCGGAGTTGTTGGTTGGTATGCTCCTGAAACACCCATAATGTGAGCAAATATATAGTAAAATATCTCTAAATTTAGTATAAGTATCAGTCTTGGAGACAGGCTTGCCATCTGCATTCCGGTTTAGAGGAGTTTTACTTTAGGTTACCATTACTTTGCTATTCATGATCTGACTCGCATTTGCAAACAGCTTGGATCCAGATTAGACGTCGCAAACGTTTGATCGAATCGGAAGTAGTCAAAATGCACAGCATGCAAATTTGAGCAGATATTTTATTTTTCACATCAGGATAAAGATTAATATCGATAACAAACCAATGCAATGTATAACATACCGACGATAAGAAGACGACCATAATTGTAACAGTATAAGACAACCATAATTGTAACAGTATAATACAACCATAATTGTAACAGCATAATATAACCATAAGTGTAACAGTATAATACAACCATAATTGTAACAGCATAATACAACCATAATTGTAACATTATAGTACAACCATAATTGTAACAGTATAAGACAACCATAATTGTAACAGTATAATACAGTAGAACTCCTCTAAAGCACCCACTTAATAAGTAAGCATGTATGCCTTTAAAAACAGGTGGTTGCGTAATGCATGAAAACAGTAACACAGAAAGCTTCAATAGGAGTTTTCTGTATAACCTCAATCCTGCATTACGCTAGCACCTGCCTTTCAGACCCAGATTTATACCTATGTTTGGTGGTCGCATTAGATGGGGTTCTACTGTATATGTATTGTAGAAAGAAAATGATACAGAAATCATTCTAGTAGAATTATGTTTTGTATTTATTCTTTCTGAGACAACTGTAAACTGATATCATAAGCAGAACGGGCGTAACAGTAAAATGGTAATGGATAAGTCCTGTCAATAATACCATCTAGGCTTATTTTACAACAACCGCATAGGTGTAATCATCGAGCATTTTAACAGCATCCCTTTGTATGAAAGAAATAAAGACATCGTGAATATTGTTTACTTTATCTTTTATAATGACACATGAACACAGGGCATTTCACCACTGACAGAAACTGCAGAAATATATGTGTATTATTACCTGATCAAACAGAGCAGACACCGTTCAGACGGCTCCAATCTGTGATCAGGGTCAGCTCTATTTGCAAAGGCGTACACAGAAAGGGGAAAGGGTTAAGCTGGACTGACCTCTTTCAATAGAAATGATCATAATTTCGTAATATTAGGCTGAGCACGTCGCATTTTAGATTTCACCGTGTGATCTCTAGAATCATTTAGATAATCAATATTCACATGAATATTCAACAGGGAAAGGGTAAAATTATTTTCCATATGTCTCTGTCAACCCCTATATTGCTACCTCTTACTAGTACAGTAAACCTCTCTAAACCTGACGTTTAATTGAATATAAATTTCAGTTTTTGAGACAGCTGGCAGCTAAATGCAGGGTGAAAATCATCCAGTAAGCTCCTCTAGGAGATTTCTCTACGACTTTCACCATGCGTTAAGCAGCCACCTGCCTAAAAGTGACTAACATCCTCTCTACTAGAATTCCAGTTTTGAGAGGTTTTACTGTATTTATATCGCGATTCTAATATGTTGCAGCAAGAGAAGGTTTTGCTTAAAATATAAGAGATTCAGATAAATTAGTACGCATCTTATCTAGAAGCATAGCAGTTACTGACGATATACTGACGTTGTGTCTTACTAGATCTACGCCCACAGTACACGTATAACATTTGCGCTTCAAGTCTTTTAGAATGGAAAACATATTAGAAAAGTGAGATTGTCTGACATACCACACATCTGTCTGTTACAATAGGAAGTAGCACAGCACTCCGTACAGCGCAACCGATCGTGTCCAGGCTCATGGTGGTCTGGTCCAGGTTCATGATGGTCTGGTCCAGGTTCATGATGAGCTGGTCCAGGTTCATGATGATCTGGTCCATGTCCACCAGGTTCCCGTTTGCCCATCAAGTGTATACCGTTTCGACAATGCTACAACAATTTACAAGATAAACTTTCTGGATTACAGAGACTTCCATCAGTTGTCAATCACAAAATTTACAATTTATTCAATATTTGATCATTTCAATGCAACCTTCACATAAACGACATGGCAAGAAGAGGCCATTCTAGAGACGTGTCATATCACAGGGCGTGTAGGAGAAATAAAAGAGTTATACTTGAACAAGGATGGAGTTCATATGTTTATAATAGGGTCACTCCTCGTAGAAAATGTTAGTTGAACTGATAATATAAGAGAATTGAAATAATTATTTCACAATAGGTTGCATTCTAATATGGAACAAATTACTGAAATAAAGTTATAAGCGCTGAGAAATTATTGCCATGAAACAAGTTTTTTTTCAAAAGTTATTGACCAAGTATAAACAGTTCGGATCCTGATGAGATGCCGAGTAATTCGGCATCTCATCTAGTTCAACACTGTTCACAAATGTGACTAAGGTCTTGGTTAGCGGCAAAAATTTTGAATATACTCGTGCATGTATTATTATAGCAATAGTTACATGTAAACATATAATCAGAGCAACAGATAAAGGTGCGTACTCAAATACTAAAATCGCCATTTCTCCATCAACCCCTATGTTGTGACCACTCAATAGAATCGTCACTTCGAGATGAGTCAAAAGAGTGGCAATAGCATATGGTTTGGTAGAGAAATAAAGAAGTTATTATTGCAAATGTTTAAACTTATGCAGTTTATCTGGATCTCTGGTCATAATGCATTTAGAATTATGATTCCCAGTTTGCAGACTCGGCGTCTCAACAGGGTCCGAGCTTTTCGACACTCGGTCAATAATTTGTAAAAAGTTTAAAAGGACCCTATGTAAGTAAAAGCTTGTAACATTTAACAGGCCAGGGTTTTAGCAGGCTACAGAGTCAGAGAGACAGAGAGACAGAGAGCCATAGCCAGAGAGAGTCAGCGAAATAGAGAGACAGAGAGTGGCAGAGAGACAGAGAGACTGAGAGAAGCAGCGAGACGGAGAAAGAGAGAGGGAGACAGCGAGACACGGAGAGAGTGTCATGGAGACAAAGATACAACGGGAGAGGGGGAGAGATACAGTGAGACAGAGAGAGGCAGAAAGACAAAGAGAGACATTGAGAGAGACAGGGAGAGACAGATACAGACAAAGAGAGAGACAGTGAGATATAAAGATAGAAAGATACATTAACGATAGATAGATAGATAGATAGATAGATAGATAGATAGACAGACTAATAGAATCAAGCATGGGTTTTGTTAAAGACGGGGGTTTCTATACCCGAGGTTGGTCTGTTCCAGTCGGAAACGAGCTTTAGCGCGCGTTTCCGACAGGAACAGACCAACCGAGGGTATAGAAAACCCCGACTTTAACAAAATCTATGCTTGATTATTTTTCTCGCTGAAATACGCCCTAAAACAAAGTAAATTAACGGATTTTGTGAAGTACTATTTTACATTGCGTTATACGAGTTCCATATCTAATAGCAACAAACTGTGGCATAAAAGCGTGACACCAAATGACGCCATTTGTTATAACAACCACGAACATTACATTTTGGCGTAAAATATAAATGACTGAGTGACTACAAAACAACGTCTTCATTTAATTAAATAGGCTTTTAAATTGTTTATATGATAAATAGAATTTCATATTTGTGCTAATTACTTATATTAATTTTAATTTATAAGGTTGTTGCCTATAGAAATGTTGGTATAATCCTGTAAGAGTTACTTCCCTTTTATTAATTTCGCCTAATCGCGCGTATGAATACACTAAACAAGGGGTGTTCCAAATAAGGATTTCTAGTACTGCTATTTTTAGTAACTCGGCTTATCTAGCACGTCTGAGAGGCGAGAAATAGAGAGATATACAGAGAGAGAGAGACATAGACAGAGAGACAGAGGGACAGACAGACATACAGACAGTCAGAAATAGAAACAGAGACAAAGACAGTGAAATAGATAGAGAGAGTATTTACAGCGTGGTCCTGGCATCCCATTGTGTATACATATTCATTGTGGTCATCTACGTGTACCTCCATTACACAACCCTGTCAATAAAATGAATATATCTCATACAGCCATAACCTAGCTCTAAGTGTAAGAATACCCTATACTCAGGGAGCCAGTGGGGTCCACCGTGCACCCCTAGACTTTTTGCATGGGTACCAACATGTTCAGAAAAATCTACTGAATCAGAATCACGGATGTATTCAAGTTTATTTTTAGGCTATGTGTATTTTAACCGTTTCCATGGCAATCCCCAGTTTTTGTAATGATGACCCATACCTGCAAAATCGCTCATTTCACAGCCGGCTTTTGTCCTAAACCTATAAAACTGGTACCAAATTGATGATAAAACATTGTGCTTTATTTCCAGCCAGCTTATTATTACCTTATTTGTATACTCATGAATATGAATGAGAACATTAAATATAGTAAAAAAAGTATATAAATGGCGTAAACCTTTCAGGTTTTTTTATCCTACAAATATCAGAAAACAACTTCAAATGCAGTTTAATATGATGAACAAATCCTCAGAAAACAAAATATCCAGTTTTAGGACCAAAACATTAACTTAAAGTAACGTTTTAACCGTTTCCATGGCAATCCCCCTGTTTTCGTAATGATGGCCCATACCTGCGAAATCGTCCATATCACAGCCATTTTTTGTCCTAAACCTATAAAACTGGTACCAAATTAAAGATAAAGACATTGTGCATTTATTTCTAGCTATTCCGTGAAATTGCCTTATTTGCATACTCATGAATATCAATGAGAACATATGAATAGTAAAAACACTATAGAAATAACGTAAATAATGTAAACTATTCACTTTTTATCCTACACATATCAGAAATCAACTTCAAATGATGACAAATTAACATGACGACAAAATTATCTAATTTGAAGACCAACAAAATAACTCTAAGTAACGTTTCCATAGTAACCATTTATTTCACTCTGTTCACACATATTGTATCAGTCAAAACCTACCTACAAAAATTTTCCATATCACAGAAAGTTTTTTTTCTGTATAAAACTGGTACGGAGTTAAAGCTATGACATTGTGCCTTTGTTTAAAGGCTTAGGAATTGCCTTATTTGCATACACATGAATGTTAATGAGAATAAAAAAATAGTAAACAAAATACAGAAATAACGTAAACCTCTCATTTTTTTTATCAGAAAACAACGTCACAGTAATTATATACATGGCAGCAATGTTATCCATATGTAAATTTACAATTATACATAAGTAAAACCTAATGGCCACTAAATTACATCAAACATTTTGTGTTAAAGACAGGTGGCTGCTTAAAGCAAGGTGAACGTAAAATAGAACGCTCCTATCCTATAGGAGCGTTCTGTTTTACATTCACCTTGCTTTAAGCAGCCACCTTCCCCTAATACCAACTAATTAACAAAATTTAATGGCCATTATAGAGAGGTTTTACTGTAATATGTCTATCTGGAAATATACTGAGCTGTCTGATCAGGGTCTCTTTGTCTCTATGTTTTCTTTATGAAATAATATCTGATTGTGCCGTTTGTGCCACGGAAAAAATCCCAGGTTCATAAAGCCAGTATGAACATTCAGTCAACCCTTTACTCCACAAATACGACTTTCTACGCCTTTGCAAACAGAGTAGACCCAGATCAGACCCAGATCAGACAGCTCCTAAAGGAGCCGTCTGATCAAGTTCGGCTCTGTTTGCTTTCAAGACTATATTATAACCATCCAGCCAACCAACCAACCAACAGACAACCAGAGCAAAAACAATATGCACTGGCTGTGATGGGGTGGGGGTGCAAACTCAGCTAATAAGTAATTAGATATATATGATGTTTATGAATATTAAATGGTTAAATGCATACAGAATATCGAATAGTCTAGCCATTATCAATAGCTGGCATACCTCGTGATTAGAGTCGCAATCCCGAAATTTGTCGCAGTCATTAGGGTTTTTAACATCGTGGCAATCATAGCATGGCAGGGGTTCTCCAAACGCGACTTTGGTACCTGCAATAAATATTACCAGAAAATATGAACCGTTACATGTTGAATTTGAGTTTTTTACCCTGTATACAGCAGAGCATGGCTTAACTCCTCCCATGTTCTATATTTACAATTTGCAATGCCTACTGAATATTCATGCACACAATATTTATAATTAAATATGAAAGGTGGAACACTGTAGCCATTTTAGAGACTAACGAAACCAATATATCAAATTACATTAGCAAACAGAGCAGACCCTAATCAAGAGTCTTGTGATCTGGGTCTACTCTGTATGAAATGCGTGCAAATGCGTTTATATGAAGGCAAAGTTTAAGCGGGACCAAAAAAGGAGGTGTTATTATGAGCCTGGAAGACAGGTGGTAGTTTAATGTTTACTCAAGTCAAAAGTAATACAGAAAACATTTACTGGAGCTTTCTGCATTACTTTCGACCTGTTTTAGGGCTCAAGTGTTAAAAAATGAGTGGCCGCTTAAGACAGCTTCAGCCATATGCTGAGATAAAGTGTATGCTTGCACTCAGACGTGTTGGACTTTTTAAAATGTGGTCAGGATTCTGAGAAGCTGTTGAACAAGTGTCGAACAGCTTGGATCCTGATGATATGCCGACTTACATGGCCTTTATTGTGATCCAAGCTGTTTGCAAAGGCCATAAAGGCCTAGGTCGTGATTTTAATGTTTAAATGTCGAATCTAATCAGTAAGACGAGATAAAAGTTTGACTTAAAAAAGCTGCATGAGACGAAGAGGATCGTCTAAGGGTTGTTACTGCTTTCTATAATGGACCAATCTGTGATTACCTTTGCGACCAGTCTGGATCCAGATCGGACTCCGCGTAAATACTTTGAAGTATAGAGTAAAAATAGTGTTTGGCACCAGATGTCGCCTAACATTGTATCCCTTTTTCTCAGGATTTCTCTCCTTTTGTTATGGAATTTCGAACGTTTAAAAGAAAATATCTAGATCCGTCATAGAGATGTCTTTTCACGTCTTTACAGAGAACACTCAGATCAGACGGCTCATGTTGGCTTATGAAATGATATATATCCGATTATACACTTTCTACCAATATCAAATATTACGTTCAACGGATTAATATACCAAGTCCAAAACAATGATTAGATTATTGTCGCTTAACCCTTTTCTTTATATAAACGTGTTTTCACGCATTTGCAAATAGAGTAGACCTAGATCAGACGGCTCCTATAGGAGTCGTCTAATCAGGGTCTGCTATATTTGCTAATAGAATTTGATGAACCTGTTTATTTAGTTTCTAAAATGGCTACGGTGTTACACCTTCCACATTCCTTTATGATTATTTTCTCCATAAATATTGAATTTGGAATAAACATTGAACAGGCAAAGGGTTGATATACCAAGTCCAAAACAGCGATTATTGTCGTTTAAAAGTTACAAAGACAATGCGTCAAGTACTTGCCTAATCCAAAAAGTGCCAGCACTAATATCAGTGACATACTAAGATCGGTGTGAACGCGCTTGTGAACATACACAAGTCTCTGATACTGGATAAGAAATATGAACCCATCTGAACTGAACGTGCAGAGTAATATCTATGCCGGTCTATGAGATCCGTAGCAGCTTGATGCAGGGTAAAAGTCACACAGAAAGTTCTTTGTGGAGCTTTCTGCATAGCTTTCACCCAGCATGAAGCAGGAAAATTGCCTTGTTCAACTTTTATTAAACTTCCGGTTAATTGAGTTTTACAGTACTATATATCAATATGTACTGGCTTAACGCAATTCGTAATTTAGTCTGCTAAGATTAGCGTCTGTCTCAGAATTTCGCCATTTAACAATTTAGTCCACAGACACTTCTTCCTATATATTTACTAACAGAGTAGACCCAGATCACCTGTAGGAGTCATCTGATCAGGGTCTGCCCTGTTTGCTTATACTATAATACAAATAGGATGCTACGGCTCCACCAAAGACAAACATTCCTGTGCCCATGTTTCATTGGAACAATAATTTAATTAATATTCATGATGCTATTATTTCTTACATGAATATTCATGGAGTAAACGATTAAAATGAAATCACAGCGTTTACGAGTTTGTCCCTGATTACACGCCGGCTATTAATAGACTATAATTGATTTGCCTATGTCGGAGACAAAATAAATACAATATACAGTAAAACCGCTCTAAACCGGACCTTCAATATAGCATAACTATAGGACCTGTATGCATTAGTTTTGCCCTGTATTAAGCAACCATCCGTTTTATAAGACCCCTATGCGCAATAAAAGAATGGCCGCATAGGACATGTTTTGCTATAAACACGAATGTAACTTAAATAAATAATAAGTGAGCACGATTAAAGATTCAGTATAAACATGCATTTGAGTAACCCTTTGACCCATTACCTCATAGGCTATTTTTAGATACAACCTCTTTGAATAAATCTAGAAAAGGAAAATTTTAGAATTTTGTAGTTTGATACCATTGTGATAAATTGAGCATTTGCTCCTATAGGAGCAAATGCTCTATTTTTCACAATGGTTTCATAAAGTGACTTTTACAGAGTCGTCAAAAGTCGTCAATATAAGGGAATGGGTTAAGCGCTGAATGTTCAGAGTGGAATGACCTACTAGTGTTTACTATAGGGTCTGCTCAGTATAAAATATTTGCTAGAGCATTTTGAATGACAAACATTGCAGATCATGACCTGTGTCTACACTGTTTGCAAATGGTGGTGCAAAAGAGGGTTCAGGAATAAATAAAAACACAACCGACGACTTTATGACAACCTTATCAAACAGTTCGGATCCAGATTACCACGGCGTCTCATCAGTATCCAAACTGTTTGTCACTGTGGTATTCTTTTTTGAAAACATATGGAAGCAAAATGTATTTTAGAATTGAAGCACATGACAATATTTACAGACGACAATTACTAACAGTGCAGAAGGTTAATGGGCATTAAAGGATTGGATCCATCTAATTATAGAATGAGTAGCGTGGATTAGCCGTAATCATGATCTAAACCTCGTCATATACAGGACACCCCTCGCCATATACAGGACACCCATCGTCATATACAGGACACCCCTCGCCATATAGGGGACACCCCTCGCCATATACAGGACACCCCTCGTCATATACAGGACACCCCTCGTCATATACAGGACACCCCTCGTCATATACAGGACACCCCTCGTCATATACAGGACACCCCTCGCCATATACAGGACACCCCTCTACAGGACACCCCTCGCCATATACAAGACACCCCTCGTCATATACAGGACACCCCTCGTCATATACAGGACACCCCTCGTCATATACAGGACACCCCTCGTCATATACAAGACACCCCTATCTAAACAGTACGTCCAGATTAGTATCAGTTTTGGACTTTAACCCTTACAGAGTGCGGGACACGAGTCACTTATGCCCTTTGCAAACACTGTAGAGTCTAGACCCAGATCAGAGGGCTCCTATAGAGGAGCCCTCACAGCAGAGTCTGTACTGTTTGTTGCGTTACCCTTTTATTAAGAAACATACCTAAATATTCACCATAAGCTTGACCTGCTTGAAATTTGGAATAGTCTATTTGAAAATCAGCGTTGAATGGTTAAGACAGGTGGCAGCTTAGTGCATGTTGAACTATTTGCAAAAAGTTCTCTAGGGAGTGTTTGGCGTGAATTTAATCCTGCATTGAGCAGTCACTTGTCTAAAATGATCTACATTCTTCAATGAAAGTCTGGTTTAGAGGAAAGTTACTGTTCTTATCTACATGAAGTGACACTAACATTCTGCCAATTTTACACCTCCCGTATTATATTACATAGAAAATGTAAAACAAGGCAACAAATATTTACCTCATGAAAATTCTGGTCATTATCTTTTTGGCGTTGTGAATATTTATCAGCTGAATTTTATAAAGGTATTATGATGTGTTTGTTTTTTACTTTGGGGTTTATGTCGCTTTAACATGTCGGCCATACATGTATCGCGACGTCCAGCTATTAACAGGTGGAGCAAGACCCCAGGGCATTTTCCATATATAGGAATATTGGCAAGGAAGAACTCCCGAATAGAACGACATACCTACCGCAAGACATTTTGAATGCTTCTATTCTCACACGAAACTCCAAATGCCCGGACCGGGATTCGAACCACAGTGGAGAGGGTTGCGTCGCAGACAATTACCAAGCGGTCATTGCAGAAACTATAGAATCAGATCTATACAGTTCATAAAAGCAAGCCGAACAAAACTCGATCCGACGGCACCTATATATATATCCCTCCTGATCTGAATCTATACTGTTTGAAAAAGAGTGAAATGGTGTTCTATCAGGTAAAGGTTTAACCATTCCTTCATATAAGCGCCTTTTCACGCATTTGCAAACAGAGCAGACCCAAATCAGACGGCTCTAGAGGAACCGTCTGATCAGGGTATGTTCTGTTTGCTAATGAAATTTGATAGATGTGTTTCTGTAGATTCTGAAATGACTACGATGTTCCACCTACCATATTTCATTATAACTATTTTGTATTGAAATTTGGACAAACCGTAGAACGTAGAACGGAGGAAAGGATTAATTAGTACATATATCAGTATCTCTTTTTGCAACAGCTGTGACAAAAGGTTGCTTAAGTCTAAACACGTTATCAAGATAAGAAGAATTTGGGTTCCTAGAGTGCGCTGCTTGTAATAATGCATATTCGGCATGAAACCTTTCATCACCCAGTCAGTGACTATTGCATTTACAAACAGTTTGGGTCCAGATGAGACCCGGCTAACTCGGCGTCTCATCAGGATCCACACTGTCTGACACATCACTTACAATTTTAGAGAAGAAATTGATGTAAAGTCGACTCTGATACTTAAAACAGACGGTATTGTTAGCAGACTAAATTTATTTGGCGCCAAAAAAATAAAAGGTTTTGTTTCTTAAACCGGCATGAACAACATATCCATTTCAAAATCTTGACATACAAGTACATATATTAAGTCTCTTGAAATTGTATCTATCTATAAAATATGATATAAATCTATAACATTGTGACTTTATTCAAAATCATTGTTCATTCGCTCCGTCAGTGTTTCTCCTATATTCATGTGACCCTCATATGGTGCGTAAAGTGCGAAAAAGAACCAGGAAGTTTAATTCCGAACGGCTGACTGAGTTCAATGATTTATCGGGACAGTTGTGATAAAATAGCGCTCTCTCTAATCTATGATGCAAACTCGTGACGACCTTTAAACCTTTAGCCTGCTGAGCAAATTATTTATAGAGAATGTTTCATCTTATACATTTTCAAAATTCAAGCTATAATCATTTGTCTACCAAAATGCAACCAGGGTGTGAGGCAGTTTGGATCCTGATAAGACGCCAAGTTTATCGGCGTCTAAATTGGATCCAAACTGTTTGCACAGGTATTCACTCATCCGCCCATAGCAGGCTAAAGTTTAACATGGTTTGGATCTAAGTGATACACTGAGCAACTCATCAGGTTCTGCACGCTTAAAACAGGTTCTACTGTAAATGAAAAACAAACACAGGCTTGACAATTTGAAGAAGTTTTTAAGAAATAATTAATTGTTTAAAACCACATTGTTTGTGATAAGTCCTCTGTGTAGATCTACACCCTATCACATAATATAACTGTAACACTTGGTTTTGCAATTAATGTGGAATCAAGCGTGTCTTTATAGTTTGTGTTTTCTCTGTTGATAACGATGCAGGGTTTCATGCTGTATTCAAACTCCAAGTACGTAATCGCAAACGTAATGCTATATATACATCCTTTCTTAAAGTTGGGTCGTCCATTTGTCATCCTCGCGGCTCAATCAAATCTACAGTACTACTAAAAGAATGACCTAGATTTTTATCCGATTAGCCGTAAACACGGTGCAACATTTTTATTGGGCACTGTTATGTAAAAGCATTAAAATTAAGCAGTTTGGACACAAACTGAAATAGTCCCCTACATACAGAAATAGTCCATCTAAAAATAGACGGGGTCGATTGGTGAGTATTCCGAATGTATTTTGTCGCTTTTAGTACAAAACAACACTCTCTTACACCCGGTTAAATTACATTTACCTCTTTAGTTGGCTCAGAAAGTAGTCCGAAATGAAACTAACTCTCATGCAAAACAGAAAGTAAATTGTTTTGTGCGTTTCTTTGACAGTTCAGCGGAAGAAAAGCAAAAGGCTGGGATTTCCCAATAAGTTGTGTGCCCGTTGGGTGCCCGTTGGGGTTATAACAGAATTTCAGTGCCCTTATAAGAAGTTCGGAATTTATAATTTGTAGAAACTGTTTTCGAAATATTGAGCAGACATCATTCAATTTTGTTTGTTTACATTTGTGCAATACTCGAAGCGTAAAGCGGCATGGACATAGGTCATCAAATATTCTCTGAAATTAAACTGTATTAACAGTTTTATGATAAAATATCACATATGACATTTTAATTTGAAAAGGTTTTGATTAACGTACAACAAGTTTATACAGTATAACCTGTTTTAATCGACATCCTGTGTTAGTAACGGAGAATGTCGGATAAAGTAGTTTGTCGGTTCAGTCAGGCCAAATTTATATACAATTTGTATTTCGGGGCTTGGAATCATAGTGTGAAGTGACAAACAGCCAAACACATGGAATATAGCTGTATTTGAGAAATCATAACAGCTAAATTAATAACCATTGCTTAAATGACACGTAAGTTAGTGGTCTTGTTACTTTTTATTGTTTACATTTGTTTTGTTTGTTTCTTTAGGTTTGACATGGCTTCATTAGTACGGTATTTGAATCTACCACAAACCGGCTGGAAGATGTCCTTACATGACAAATCAAATCCGGCTATACCCAAGTGCTGTGAGAAACCAAGCAATTATCATTTAGGTAGGGACCGCAACTACTTGGCCAATGAGGCCCTTCTGATTTGAATGTTATATTTGAGGTATATACAATATATTTAAATTCAAATACATATTGGTATAAGCCGCACTTGAGCGGGTCTTTTTATGCTATTATAATGTTGTCTAATGTGGTGTAAAGAAGTCTATAAGATAAACCGTTTACCCTTACATGTATTGTCCTGTTTTATTAACCTGTCAACACGCCATATATAGCTTCGGTTGATATCGATTGTTTCTACTAATAAAAGCTTTCCTACTTGGCTTATTCGAGTACTTGAACATTTATTGTGAATGTCATGAGAAACGTTTGAAACACAGCTTTACCCAAGCTAAATATAGCCTTTCAGTGGCGTAGGAATATTCACATTTTGACAGGTCAATAAAACAGGACAATACTATGTTCTTCCGATATTTTTTCCTGTAAACAAGAACAAGATTTAACAAAAACTTAGGTCTTACACTGTAACTGTCAATATCGGAAAAGCATAATTGTGATTGTACCTTGCTATTCACCAGAATGTACCAACTAGTCTGCCCGTGCTTGCGCGGGCTCTTTTCGAGTTATAATAAAGAATGTGATATAAATATATGTGACCCCCAAGCTGTAAAAATGGAAAATAGAAGACAGGTAGTCGATGGCATGCCCCAGTCGCACGAACGCCCAATGTGATCACAGAAGCACATTTGAAGCGTGCGCCACAACTTTCACAGAACGGTTCATTGCCTGCTTATCATCGACAGCAAAGTATATGACGTCATAACTTACACAAAAGTAAGAAAAGATCTGACGTCATTAAACACTTTACTGAAACGTGTATGGAAGGGTTGGGTCTCGGGCATTGCGAAAACCGAATTGGATGGGTTGTGTTGGGCTTAAGGGAATTAGGACATATTGAATTTGCAACGAAGCGCCAAAACGGGTGTATAATGTGAAGGAACTCTAGAGGCACAAAGTTACAACACAGTCACGTTATTAAACAGGATGGACTATTATACGACACAAACAAGATGAAGACAGGATTACCGATTAGAAATCAGTCATGCATTTCTGTGTAAAACTTACAGCATCTAATGTGGTAAATCCCTTTTAAAGTAACCACCAAAATAAGGTATATTACTGGGTCTTAAAGGCAAACGGAATCTTAATGTAGGACAAAACCTTCGCTTTGCAGTCATTAATTAACCAACCGCCTAGTTTTATAAAATGGTCGCTTTAGTGCATATACATGAATTTTACTGCATATAAGAAGCATTTGCAGCAGGTCTTATAGACGATATTGCGTTCTAAATTTCTAGCACTCCTATGTGTAGTAACTCAGATTATCTAGTACATCTGCGAAGCGATATAACATAATGGTAGAAGGGAGGTAACAATGTTAATACAACGAAACCTCTTTCACGTTTCTCTACTTTTATTACTCCGTACTGTGTGAATGGCTACATGGCTGATGTAGCGACACCGAGTCTGAAACTGGATCATATTAATTACCTCTATGTAGGGTTTTCTTTTATGTATTATTACCATATGATAACCCTTTACCAAATCAATATTTATACAAGCTGAACAGAGGTGCAAATAAAATGTATAAATTGATACATTTTCAAGAATAAATGCTTTATTTCTAAAAGAGACTATTCTAAAGAGTGGTCACAACATAGGGTTTGGTGGAGAAATGATGACTTTAGTATCTGAGTACGAACATGTACATTCGTCAACTTTATTGTTTTATAATTGCCAGGTAATAAAGCAATAATGGGCCGTTACAAACGGAGAAGCATATCTACATCATTTCATAAGCAATCGGACCAGATCCTTTTAACACCGCTTCTACAGGAGCTGTCTGATATGGGTCTATTCTGTTTGCAAAGGCGTAAAAAGGTGTATATAATAAGGTAAAGGGTTAAACTCTTTTGCACGTGATGTGTTGATAACCCGTGCAAACAGACAGAATGCATAATATACTCACGCTGATAACAATTTTGAAAAGAAATGGAGGGAAAATTGTCAGACGATAGTTTTAGCAGACGAGTATTACGTAGCGTACAAACATTCAACTGAGAAATATCCTCAGTACATTACTATATGCTTGAAATATGATTATAAATTAATTATTGCATATCATTATGAATACCAAATATATATCATTATAATACCCTGTTGTACATCATTGTTCCGTGTTTGGGGGTTCTCTCACATCTCATATCCTTGTTTGCTACTTTATTTAACCATTTCGTCCATGAATATTCATGAATTAAATAAAATGAATACTAATTGTATGCATTCTTCGCATGGCATATGATCACAGAACGTTTGTGTCATGGCAGAATATGTAGCCTCATATCTATATTATGTCATATATATGCCAATAGAGCGGACCCTGATCAGGCGGCTCATATAGGAGCCGTCTGAGCTGGGTCTACTCTGTATGCAAATGCTTAGAAAGGCGTGTTTATGGAGTAAAGCGTTTTACCTATTTTTTACAATTTTATTTCACGCAATGCCTCGGAATCCTTTCTCAGCTTCTGAATTAACATTTTGATTACATATTACTCTAAAGCAATGTCTTTCGAAGGCTTTCACATTTTGGTATATTTTGTTTTTTTTGTTTCAATGATAATAACGTTTATTACATTACTTAAGTCACAATAAAGTGTTAGTTTATTTCGCCAGAAACATTGAGTTTACTTTTAATATCTCATTTTTGAATACATGTACACGCATTAATACAGTTGAAGTTCAGAACACCATTAGAAAGCCCCTTTACGAAAAGAAATTAATCTTGAAACTTGACCTGAACATTTAGTAAGAAATATTAACATCATGAATATTAATTAGCTGAATTTTTATAATTGCACGAGGGGGCTAATTTACCATACAGAAATTTCTACAGCAGACACCATTTGAAGTATAACCAGAATCTGCTCTCGTATATACTTATAAAATGATAACAATATAATGTTCAAGTTTTTGTCATTGCAAAAATATCTATAATTGTATGTATTTCATAATAAACATGTAGCCAATTTATATTCATAAAGTTGTTATTTCCCTACGTACATATTTCCCTGGTAAAGAGCTATAAGAAAATTCGCAGGTTGCAATTCTTTACCTGAAGTATGACCGTTGTATGGGTAATTTTGCGGAAAACATACGTATCAAGATGCCTAACATTTTGAAAGAAATACTTGTAATGTTGATACGAAATGAACCTTAACCTAACTACTTTTAGACGGTTTGCAAAGATGAAGATGTTAATATCGAATTGATTGATTGAACAAGGAACACACTAAACATGCGTTCATTTTTACTATGTATAAAAACATTCACTCTACATTAAGATGCCACCTGTCCTAAATACCGATAATGGTACATGTATTAGTGTTCGAACTATTGGGGTTTTACTGTACAGTTCAACTCCTCTAAACTGGACGTTCAGTTTAGTATAAATATCGGTCTTGGATACAGGTGACAGGCTGGTGCAGGGTGAAAGTCATGCAGAAAACTTCTTAAGGAGCTTTCTGTATCTTTACCCTACATTAAGCAGCCACCTGTCGTCACAGTATCTAAATTCTTCCCTATTAGAATTCCGGTTTAGAGGGATTTTACTGTATATGGCAATCAGAAACAATCCTGACTTGATATATTATAAAATAATTCGAATGGGTGATGTAAAATCGTCCTCAAAATACAAACAGAGTGTCAATTAGTTTGGATACTAATGAGATACCGAGATAATGTTTTCAAAGGTGACCATAGATATGCCCAAATGTTAAATGACACAAGTATAAAGAATACAATAACATTAAATGAAACAAATAAAACACACATGAAATTAAGTTTTTATTCATTTCAAGATACAATCACACTAAAGCTCACTATATATTTTGTTTTCAAGTAAGGGCAGTGCGTGTTTGTGTCTTTAGACTCTGAAAAGGAAGAAACTCAAAATAGTTGCTTGTCCTTCTAAAGCATTCTGAAAGGCGAGTGATTAAACATTCCCTTCTAAGAACACCCCTCATACACGTTGGTTTGTTACAAATGTCTGTGTCTCAACATTGAGAATGTATAGTTGAGGTCAGTACCAGAAGAAAACTACAGTTAAGGCATCTTGTTCTGTGTGCACATTTAAATAGTAGATACAACCTTGTGGATATTCTAAAGCTGGTATCTAATGTCTTTGTCCTCCATGAACATCTTGATTGGTGTACGGTAAAATTCTTCTAAACCGGAATTTTAGTAGAAAGGCATTTTGATACGTTTAAGCAGGTGGTCGCTTAATGCATGGTGAGAGTCATACAGAACGCTCCTAGAGGAGTTTTCTGTATAACTTTCAACCTGCATTAAGCTGTAATTTGTCTCCAAGATCAATATTTATACTAAATTGAATGTGCGGTTCATTATGTGCATTTTATCCAGTCACCAGGCTTCTCTAGTGACATAATAAAGGGGGTGCAAATAAACTTAGGTTTATTTGGTTACTTCCGGTAGTGGAAGGTTTATTAGGGTAGTAGATAAGCGTAATGATTCTATAACCATGGAACTATTTTAGTTTTCTGTAAACATTCATAAACATGTTGATGGAATAGATCTAACAGATCTATTTGGTCACCAGAAGAATTATTCAAATGAGAAAAAATAAAAATAATTGGCTACAGCTGGATTCGAACCCGCGCCTGATCCTACAAAAACTAATTCTAATCTCTCTAGAGACGTCGCCCTTACCGATTACGCCACTGAGGCCACATACAAAATGATGTTGATTTATCACTTTTATTAATTTAATCCACCGCTGGTAAAACCCGTTTTTGATAAAATCAAACCTGGAAGCAAAGATTGACAGATAAATAGTAAATGTTTTCTTTTCACTCTCATGATTATTTGATTGATAAACTCTTACAGGGGCGGTGATAGTCATAAACCTAAATATAGCCTGTTCAGTTCCATCGATTTCTGAGTGACGTTAGGTAGAATCTAAAAATAGAAACCGAGACTACGTAACTCGAATTTGACCAAAGAATATAGATCATGTCTGTTTTAAATAACTTATCGGCCCTCGATTCAAATCATCTTATTTTTCAAATTCAACCACGTTTCCCTTCTAGTAATACAAGTATCGAAACTATATTCCTCTGCGGTAGCTCATTAGATCTATTTACGTCTAAATGGAAGTGAAAAGGGAGGGATCCGTTGATCGAAAAACTGCATTTTCAATGTAAATTATTTCAAGAGTGTTATTAGTCTATAAAAAAGACATTTAACTATATTGACTGGATAAATCGAATAATAGGTTAGTGTCGTAGATGGGACGCCTTTATCCGACTCGGAGAGAAAACAGTTGAGGCTCGGCAAGCCTCGCCTCAACGTTTTCTCCCCTCGTCGGATAAAGCGTCCCATCTACGGCACTAACCTATTATTCTCTATAAATGTGCATTAAAGAACTCACTTATTGCAATGAATGATACGTTATCTATATGCAAAGGGAATAAGAAAAACAATTTTCCTAAACTAAACCAGATTCCATACCATTAAATGTGCGGAATATTGCTCTGCCTCTGCGTACAGTCAAATATTAGTATTAAATTACTTTATAAACAAGTCACTGACATTGAAAAAACTCTTTCGAGTCTATGTACACAGTCTGCTGTTAGAAAACAGGCAAGGAACAGCCAGTGAAGGGTGTGTGAGACCGTACATTTCTTTAGTGCTTCTGATGTTGATGTGCACTGGCGTGTGTCATTTTTAACCCTTCGCTTGCTGAATTTTAAAATACATTTCTCCTTTTTTTACCCATGCCCTGTTGTATTATTACATATATCTTCACTGTGTACAAGTATTTCGCTGTGTAATCACTGCTGTGGAGTGCACTGGTTGCACAATCAAATTGTAAATAGTGCAGACCTTGATGAGACAGCTCCTGCAGGAGCTGTCTCATCTGGGTCTTCACTATTTACAGGTAGGTATATTGACGTGCTTAGCAAGCGAAGGGTTAAATTTCCCGCATGGCTTCTGTTCTATTTTTGTCAGTTGATTATTCAAATAGGAAATACACGAATACGTGAACCAGGATAGTATCAATAAAACCAATCATAATAATAAATATGCAATGTCAGTTATCACAAACGGTCTTATTAATATGGTCACCTAAAAGTTGTCGTTGGTTAATACCATAACGAAGTATCAAATAAAACCAAAAACAGAACAACAAATCCCTTTGAACATATGACTGTGCATATGGTGTGCCTCGTGCCATTATAAAACAATACCTAATTAAGACTCACGATGTCATGATTTCTTTAACCCTTTCCCTCATACAAACGTGTCTTCATGCATTTGCAAACAAAGTAGACCTAGATCAGACGGCTCTTAGTGGAGCAGTCTGATCAGGGTCTGCTCTGTTTGCTAACATAATTTGATAGATCTGGTTCTTTGGTTTCTAAAATGGCTACAATATGCAACCTTTCATATTTCAATTTATCACATTACTTCCGGCCCGGCAGTGTTATAACTTGGGAACTATATTCGCGATATTGAAGGCTTGTTATACAACTCGTTGTATATTCTGACCTAACTTGTATTCATACGCGCTGTCAAAACATCAAAACAAACATGACAAACACGGGAAGCAACCACTCGAGATGTACATATGCGTTGTGAAAACCAAAAATGTGGGTAAACTTGGACAATCCAAACAGGTGCTCAATAGCAGTATACAGAGAGCATGCCAAAAGACGACACCCATGTTATTCCGAGCCCGACTGTCCATTCTACATAGCATCAACAATAGTTACTGTCCACTCAGTCTCATGATCATCTTCGCCGAACAACGTGTACATATATAGTTCCGTAGAAGTCCTATCGTGTAAACATTGTCTATAGTTCTGTACATTTGTACAATGATGAAACACATGGTCCAGTGCTCCGGGATCTCTACTAACAAACACTTGTCCTATCACTGTCCCAGAAAATACATGATTCCAAAGATGGGTGACAACGATGTTCCCGCCGCGAACCATGCAGATAACGCAAATATCTGGCCACAGGAACATGGCTTCAATCAACAACTACAGTCGCATTAATCAGAATCAGTACAAAATGATCTCATCCATCCTCCACTCAACTGACAGCAATCATAACACCTCCCAAAACCAGGTCACAAGAGCATATCCAGTGCAGTGCAGCTGAACTCTAACTCTCTACACGCTGCATCATCGTCAAATTTCTATGTCACTGATGGTTTCCAAAGCATTTTCGCCGACCAATACATGGCGGAACCTTCCATGTACATATCCACCAGAATGACAATCAAACAAAATCGAACAGTCCAACCAGAAAACGAATCTAGATTGACCGATAGTGACACATTGAAAAGTACCCTTTTATGGCGCTCAAAACTTACATGATTGTTGACCTACTTTGGTCGCGAGACGGTTGCCAAGAATGACGTCATCGCACTTGTAGGTGTTGCTTTATACGTTTCTGATGTATAAAAAGACACTTGTTTATTTTCAAGGTTACCTGATTATATAACTAGGTGTTTTCAACCATGAAACACAAGTATCAATTTGTTGTGGACAAAATAAATGAAATTTGTTAGGATCTACTTTTTAGCTGGTTAGACCGAATCACACACAACTGTGATCAAAGCACCCAAAGTACTAATAGTCAACTGTATTTGGATCTAGTAAATGCGTTGTCTTTGAGGTAATGTGATAAATAGAATACAGCATTCGTGGTCATTGAATATTCCAAATATTCAATGACCACTCATGTTGTATCCTCTATATAATTTTGAAAATTGAAACAAACATAGAACAGGGAAAGGCTTAATGAATATTCATGGATTAAGGATTAAAACTTTGATTTGATAGCTACGAATAAGTAGGATGTTTACCTATGTGCATAGTCCACAATGCTTTCTACACTTGTCATTTCTGAGTTGTACAATCAGTGGTTCTGTCGTGGTACAAATCTTAAAGGTGTCCATGTAGGTACAGCTGAATCCATTTTCCTCGATGTCCGCGCAACCAGACACTGATATATACAAACATATAATCATTGAATCGGTAAAGGAGCACGGTAGAACCTGTCCTAGGCGGTCATTCATCCATTGAACATAGGAGTATTAAAACACAGGTGGTTGCTTAATGCAGGGTAAACGAAATACAGGAAGCTTTCTGCATTAGCTTTCACCTACATTAAGCTACCACCTGCCTTACAGACTAATAATTAGATCTCTTTTCGATGACCGCTCAATACAAGTTCCACTGTATTTATAAGTCTTTCAGTATCTGGTTTTAAATAATATATATAACTGACAGGTTGTAGCTTAATGCAGTTGGAAAGTGATGCAGATAGCTCCCAAATGAGATTTTCGCATGACATTCACCCTGCATTAAGCAGCCACCTGCTTAAAATACCTAGAGTGTTCTCCATTAAATTTCCGGTTTAGAGGGGTCTTACTGTATTATAATAAAACATCTTTAAACTGACCACTTCGTGAAAAAGCATAGGATAAAGACAATTCATTAACAATGAACACAAAGCCAATACTGTGACCACATTTTAGAGTCGTCTCTTCTAGACGATTCTAAAGAGTAGTCACAATATAGGGTTTGGTGGAGAAATAAAGGAATTATTCTTGCAAAAGGTTACAATTAACTTGTGTTCAAACCTGCAGTTGCTGTAACCGACGGTATGCTTGTTACGTTCATTACTACGTTTGGTGCCTGTGTTGTGGAGGCGTGTGTTGTGGAGGTTTGTACTTGTGTTGTCAAGGGCGCCTGTGTACTCTGTTGATGAGTTGAAGATACCAAGTTTCCGGTCAAACTGGGCGTGGTTCCTGACGGAGAAGAAGTAGATGACATTGTAGCTGAAACATAAAATCGAATTGGTCAGAATACAATAATTAGATTAATTTGATCTAAGCGTTTGTATTATCGTAACATGTATTACATATACACAGTAAAACCTCGATACTACGAAATTTTAGTAATGAAGAACGAACTAACATCTTTGTATGCAAGGGGGGGGGGGGGGGGGAGGGGCTTCTTAATTCAGGATGAAAGTCATGTATGCAGAAAGTTCCTAGAGGAGCTTTCTGTATGGTTTTTATATTGCATTAAGCTACCATCCGTGTTAAGGATCAATAATGGTACATACTGGAGTGTTCGTAGTATCGAGGTTTTACTGTATGTGTATTTTAATTGAGAATATAAAATACAGTACTTGAACACACACGCCATTACTGTTTTTAACTCCAAGTGTGCGGAAATTGAGTATGCAAGGCTTGTATGTAACAATGTAGACCCAGATCAAAGGGCTTCCTATGGAAACCTTTGCCCCGGGTCTGTATTGAATGGCATAAAAATAAATATATTCAGTGATATATTTCGAGACAACATCTTACTTTATTAATACTCGGACAAGAAACGGAGGAGACAATTTTGATTATTCAGCATATTAAGGGTTAAGGGACTTCCTGACCTGGGTCTACACTGGATACATATGCCTGTTTGTTCACACTTTGCACATAGTGGTTAACACTTCCAAACACGTGTTTATTACTTGTTTAACACTTCTCTATTCTATATTCATGTAACAACTAAATAAATGGTACCATACGCTCGTACATATGTATCAGTTGACATTTTATAATGGTACATGAACACGGGATACCTTTACCGCTACAGATACTGCAAACTCACAAATATATAATTCCAAAAGCAAACAGAGTAAACCTTGATCAGATGGCTTCTGAATGAGCTGTCTGATCTGGGTCTGCTCTGTTTACAAAGGCGCGGAAAGGCGTTCATATAAGGGAAAGGGTTAAGTAGTTTATGGAGATTATAATATATATATAAGCCAAATGTTTAATTCTGGAAACATTTTATTAACTGTAAATATAAATGAGTTGATGTTTTCCCTTTTACCAGATATTGTTGACCCAGAAACTAGATGCGTGCCACCTCCGGTTGTACAGAATCCACAGTGTTTCCGACACTTCTCGTGGGCTACGACGTATGCGATGCTCGAGGGATCCGTGCAGAAATGGAACATGTCAAAACTCACACATTTAAAGCCATCATGCTCGTAATCAGCACACACTCCAGCTGTTAAGTAAAGGCGAATTCTAAATATCTATACTTCAGTATAATACTTTATGGTGGGATACTTAACCCTTCGC
The DNA here is from genome assembly GCA_963576725.1 of Azorinus chamasolen. NCBI lineage: Eukaryota > Metazoa > Mollusca > Bivalvia > Cardiida > Solecurtidae > Azorinus > Azorinus chamasolen. Next base: position 94,972,224 of record OY755238.1, on the reverse strand, counting down.
TTGTTGAATTTTAAAAACATTTCTCCTTCTTTTCCCATGTCGTGTTGTATAATTACATATATCTTCACTGTGTACAAGTATTCGCTGTGCAATCACTGCTGTGGAGTGCACTGGTTGTACAAGCAATTTGTAAATAGTGCAGACCCTGACGAGACAGCTCCTGCAGGAGATGTCTCATCTGGGTCTTCACTATTTACAGGTAGGTATATTGACGCGAATAGCAAGCGAATGGTTAATTTGGGGGTCTACGTGGCCGAATGGTTATCGTCTTCGACAGAAAATCACTTAGCTCCTGGGCGCTGTGGTTCGAATCCCGGTCTAGGCATTTGGATGTGTCATGTGAGGAAGCCTTTCAGCTGGATTGTGGTAGGTCGGTGGTTCTACCCGGATGCAATTTGTTCCGTGCACAGAAAAACCTCTAGAGTCTTCATCCATCTGCAATTAGCTGGGCGTAACACCCGATAAAAACCAAACTAAATCAAATTTGAAATTGTGAAACCAAGGCGCAAAATATATAAATGATTTCAATTTAATGTGTTACATATACCCTTTGCCTTGTACAGTTTAATAGATTTGATTATTTGGCTACCCGTGACCCGAATGGTATTTACAAATACTGCAGTGAGTTCATAACTCTCGCTACAGTTGCAGTAAATTTTTTTTATCAGAATGGTTCCAGACAGAAAGCGAAAAGTATCGAACACAAGTACATGCTTTAATCATTTAACCTCTAATCCTATCAAAGCTGAAAGTTCAGAATGAAATAGCCGATTAGTGTTTAACTAAGAAGGGCGCAACCCTTTCACCGCCAATGTCGCAAAAATGCACCACGACAAATAGTGCAGTCCCAAGGCGGCGTCTGATCAGGGACTTCACTTTTTGTCTCAAACACTATTTCTATATATGTGCGTTATTCCTCTGAAATTTGCATTTATTCATCTCATTTCCTTATTTTACCAAATGATTTAACAAAAGTGGTTTGCAGGCGACAATTAGAAAGTTGGCACCAAAAGGCTTAAAGTTGCTTGATGGTTTCGAATGAAAAAAATGACAAACAGTGAATGAAAAACATTGCAGACCCTGACGAGAGCGTTCCCGTAGGGTCCCTCTGATAAGCGTCTACACTGTTTGCAAATACAAGTGCATGCGTACCCCGCATTTAACCCATTACCTCATAGGCTAATTTTAGACACAACTCTTTGAATAAATCTACCAAAAGGAACATTAACTAGAGAAAAGGAAAAGTTTTAGAATTTTGTAGTTTGAAACCACTGTGATAAACAGAGCATTTGCTCCTATATTTATCACAATTGTTTCACAAAATGACTTTCACAGAGTCGTCATAAGTCGCCAATATGAGGGAATGGGTTAAAGGATTAAAATAAAGAAACATTACGAAGTTAGTTTATTACCTTTTTTGACTCTGAGTAACCATTTAAAATTTTAAACCTTTACTCCATAATAATTACTACGCCTTTGCAAACAGAGTAGACCAAGAACAAACGGCTCCAGTAGGCTATATGCTTATGATATAATACAGACATAACTCTATAGTTTCTGCCGATGTCAAATTCCTGTGTCCATGTGCTAATATAACAATATAAGCTAATAAATATTCAAGACGTCATTATTTTTGACATTAATATCCATGGAGGAAAGGGTTGAATAGGTAACAGATAACATTCATTAGCACAATTAGTACAGTTGGACCTCGATATCTCCAACTCGGATCATTCGACTACGCATATCGAAAAAACACATGTGACAGCATAATGCAGGTCTAAAGTAATTCTCAGAACTCGTGTATGAGCATGAGCTTCAAAAATTGTCAAGATCAGAAATCAGATAACTCTACGAACGCATCTCTTAGTAATTTGTATGGTAACTTTTGTACCGTGAAGTTCGAGATATCGAAGTTCAACTATACACTCATGGTAAGTGAGTGAGTGAGTTGGTTTTTAGTTTTTACGCCCAGCCAACAGTATTTCAGTTATTTGCAGGCGGCACCCGCTTGAGACAAGCTATAGTGCTGCATCACTAGAATGCCACTGCCGCCGCAGGCACCTGGAAAGGGCACCCCGCCGAGTCACATTATCCTGACACCGAGCCATAGTGTGGAAAAATGGAAACAAAGACCGTTACGACTTCACTTACCCAGTATAAAGCAGAAAAGTCAAAGATAGTGGTTTACCTGGAGGTGATGTTACGGGAGCACTTGAAACTGAGTTAACGCCTGAAACACAGTTAAAAACACGTCAGTTAAATTTAAGAGGCTCATTCAAAGAAGACACTCCTTAAAGAACATCTAAAGGAATAAAAATTATGTTCATGGACAACAGAACATTACGGATTTTTGTCAATCGCGCTAGATCCTGAGGAGACCTAACGTTTGTCAGTCAAGGATTCCCAATTGAGTTACCAATTAGGGGGGAACAAATGTTACTAAATAGGGGATGCCCCAGTTTTTTCATAAGCATTTTTGCAGTCTTCTACATAAATTATTTCCAACATTTAGTAACCCTATCTTAAAGACCCACAATAAATGTTTATTATGGGGACAGATGTATTTACACAAATAAAACATAACATGTTACAATTTCAAAGCAATATTTTGTCCGTGAACATCATTCTCAGCTCAGAAAGTGCGAGTGACAACTTTCAAAATAAGATGAATACACAATAAAATATCTCTAAAAGGACCATCAAAAACGCATAATTCAGATTTTTAGACAGATGTTAGCTTGGTACCAATTTCACTCGTTTTTACTGTTCTGAGAGATTTCTTACTGTTCTGGGAGCCATGCACATAGATTGGTTTAGCAAGCAGTGCTAACCCTTGCAGGAACCCTCTGATCTACACTGTTTGTATATGTTCTTTTTTAAGGGACACTGGGCACAACTTGATTATACATCGGTATATACCTTAACAGTGACTATTTTATAATGGTTAGAATAGCGAACTTGATAGTGAAACATATGCCGTTTGTAAATCTAATTAACCTTTCGCTTGCTATTCACGTCAAAATACCCACCTGTAAATAGTGAAGACCCAGATTAGACAGCTCCTGCAGGAGATGTCTCATCAGGGTCTGCACTATTTACAAGTTGATTGTGCAACCAGTGCACTCCACAGCAGTGATTTCACAGCGAAATACGTGTACACAGAGAAGATATATGTAATACAACAGGGCATGGGTAAAGAAGGAGAAATGAATTTTAAAATTCAGCAAACGAAGCGTTAAAACCTGTTTTATTATGAAAATAATATACAGTAAAACCTTTCTAAACCTCGAGGAGCTTTTTGCATGACTTTCACCCTGCTTTAAGCTGCAACCTGTCTCCAAAACCGATATTTATACTAAATTGAACGTTTTGAGAGGTTTTACTGTACATACCGACGAATTACACGCTACTTTATAAAACAAATGAAATATTGAATTACAAATAAAGTTGCATGTACAAACAATCAATATAGCAATAATAATATAGTATGAAGTATGGATATAGCAAACAAAGATATATTTATACAGTATGAATGCAGCCATAATAATAAATTCAAACAGTACAGATACCGTACATTTATAGCAAAATAATATATTTGTCGCTTTTGAACGCACATATCCTGTGTGAAAAGAGCGCTATATAAATGTGGTATGATAATAATAGTAATAGTATTCTCCCAAATAAATACCCCCAACTTTCTAAACGCCCCTTAAGTTACTTTTGGGAGAGGACGGGGTGCGGGGGCTAACGATTAACAAAACAACTAAAATGAACATTTCCTAGAGAAAATGAAAAGTTTAGAATTGTATAGTTTTGAAACCACCGTGATAATCAGAGCATTTGCTATCACAATGGTCCAAAACAGGGACCTTTATAGAGGCATCAAAAGGCGTCAATATGAGGGAATGGGTTATTTAATGCAGATTGAAAGCAGTGCATAATGCAAACAATATTTAAAAAGGTAACGCCCCAAACCGTATGCAGTAGGATTAACCATTTACTTCATAAATACGCCTTTCTACGCCTTTGCAACACAGTAGATCCAGATCAGACAGCTCTGATTCTATAGTTTCTACTTTCGCAAAAAGGCATGTTTATATGCCATTTTAGAAAATAACCTAATTGATATTCATGATGCCATAATTTCTTACATGAATATTCATAGAGTAAAGATAGAAAGTAGGGCATTGCACCAGGGTTTCCCTGTATCCTCTCCCCTCTCTCTGGGGCGTCCAGTTAGCCCATAGTGAGCAGAAACGGACGTTAATCAACACAAACAAACAAAAACAAACATAGGGTAAAGAGTTAAAGCAGTGCTAATTATTTTATGCTATACGGGCGAAACTTTAAACTACAGTAAAACCTCGATTATTCGAATTTTCGGTATAGAAGAATTTAGACCCTTTTAGGCAGGTGGCTGCTTAATGCATGGTGAAAGTCATGCAGAAAGCTCCTAGAGGAGCTTTCTGCATGACTTTCACCATGCATTAAGCTGCCACCTGTCTTAAAGATCGATAATAATACGTATTTTAGTGTTCGGATAATCGAAGTTTTACTGTATATTTATTCAGCATGAATATAACAGCAACACTATGTAAATGCAGAAAGAATACAGCAATACTGATGTACGCAAACCATTCGAATATAGCAATAATAACAAATTTATACAGTAGCCATGTAGCAACAACTATATTGATACAGCAATAGCAATATTGGCAACATGATAGTAACATATTCATAGAGCAAACTCTAGTTTTTTTGTTATTTTCAGTGATAACTACATTATATATATAAAATATATTAATAAATACACTAATTACAGCACCTGGAGTACAAAAGCCACAGTGCTGTTTGCATTTCTCGTGCGCCAATACGTATGCGAAGCTAGCTGGGTCGGTGCAGAAGTGGAACAAGTCGAAGGAAGCGCACGTGAAACCATCCTCCTCATGGTTACGACAGTGTGGGTCATAAACTGGAAAATTTATCCAAATACAGTCTTTAAAATGTATAACGCTAGGCAATTTCTTTCTACAGAACTTGTAACCTGCTTCAATTCTGAAAGTACATTTTTCCTTCCATTGTTCATTTCAACGCTTACGGTCAGAGTGTCAAACAGTCAGAACCCGGATGAAACGATGAAACTGTTACACGCCGTCTAATCTGAATTCAAACTACAAACGTAATCAAAACATGGCCCTAAATGTTGAAAGTGCTACAAAACAAAATCATAAAATTGCATACTGGTCATGACCGGGTGTTATGCCTCTTATGGTACAACTCTAAATCTAATAACCTCCTTTATTTTGAATACTATCTATCAAAATTTTATATACACGTGTGTATACTGTATGTGTACCACTATTATGCTAATTGATCGTTCAACATTATAGCATACCCAAGAGCATATTCGTAACACATTTCCGGATTAAAGAAATATTTCAAAAACACATCTTTCGTTCTCGACCAAACAAAATTAGGTGTTACTATGGTTATGTCTCATTGAAAGGATCTAAACGGTAACTACACACGTTATGCAAGTGTGTAGAAATGTATTATAGAAATGTTGTAGTACAATGCTTAGCTATCTATCTTTATCTATCTATATTTCACATTACGTGATTATTTTCATTGAATTTCAAAGCCAATGTATTATTGATGCATTGCTCCAAAAACACGTATTTTTTTTACACCTTTGCAAACTGAGTAAACCTATATCAGACGGTTTCTGTGTGAGCTGTCTGATCAGGGTCTGCTCTGTTTGCAAGGCTCTTAAGTAGATAGTTAATACATCTATATGCCATTTAACCCTTCCCTGCCCTATGTTTATGTATCTAACCCTTTCCCTGTTTATAACATGAAATGTTTAATTGCATATGTACACAGGATGTTTGATATTTGCATAAACTGTACACTCAGATCGTTTTAGTTTCGTAGGCAAATAGAGCAGACGCTGATCAGACGACGTGGCCAGGAGTCGTCTAGTCTACGCCTACACTGTTTGCAACTGTCGGAAAAAAGAGTTTATAAGAAGGACATTGTTAAATGGCATCAATGATGGCGGGATATCTACTATATGTTAATGTCCTTTAGATTGTTATCATTTAGTCCTTTAGTGCAGAGGTACTAAATATATATACAGCGGAAACTGTCTTAAGCGGCCATCAAAAAGTAGTCTAAATATGGGTATGTAAGGCAGGTGGTAGCTTAATGCAGGTCAACAGTAAAACAGGAAGCCCATATAGGAGCATTCTGCATTAGGTTTGCTCTGCATTAAGCAACTACCTGCATTTTTACACTCTTACAATTGAACTTCGATATCTAGAACAGTGAAAACTCGAACTAAAAGTTCTGTCCTTCAAAATTTACAATACAGAATTGCTCTAAAATGTATCATTAAGCATATCGAGAAACTCACGTGATAGCTTATTGCAGGTCGGAAGTTACAGGAGCTTTCAGCATTTCGTTAGACCTGCATTAAGCTGTGAACACGCCCCGCACTTCATTTTCAGTGTTGTTATATTTTCTGGTCCTTTGGGATCATAAGTTTTCATGTTATTATTGTTAAAAATTGAATACTGCTTAAGCCGGTGCTAGGGGCGTGAGTAGTGTTGCACTTTTAATTACTACTAATGAACAGACTCAATAAAACCGAGTCGGCAATTTTCTCATTTTGCATTTTTACTTTTGCTTTCAAAGGATCACCCATTCTCAGAATATATGAGAAATTGTTCAGATTTAAATCGGATGACTCGAACATCTGCTATCTCGAAGTAATTCGTATGACCCATTGTAGTTCATGTTCTACTATAGTGGTTTTGTTACTTGAATGTTACTGATTACGTATTGTTTAAAATAATGGAATAAATGTTATACTCTGTACCAGGTGTTGGCATCATGGTAGTGGTTGGAAGATGCTGGGTTGTTGGTGGCTGGTATGCATATGATCCTGGAACATTCAAATATGATATCTAAATACACGCTTTCTGGAGAATCGACAAAAGAACATTGATAATGAAAATATTATACCGATGTTTTGACAACCAAAGCCCCCATAAAACATAAGCTTTGTAAACATAAGTATCGAACAATTCTGAAATTGTTTGAAATATAAATATATGTTAGGTAAATGATTCTAGCAGGCGTGTTAACCATTTACTCCATACATATACATTTCTACGCATTTGCAAACATAGTAGACCCAGATCAGACGGCTCCTATAGGAGCCGTCTGATCAGGGTATGCTCTGTTTGCTTATGGAATAATAAATATATGAGTCTACAGTGTCTGCCACTGTCAACATTTCATGTGTTCGTGTTACATTATCAAAAATAATGGTGTCATTAGGTAATAGGTCATTAGATAATGGTGTCAGCAATGGGGTCAAATGGTGTCATTAGTTCGTACATAACTACTAGTATTCATGGAGTAAATGGTTAAATAGGTTTTCTGTATTTACATCTGATTACACTAGTATTGAGGACACGCATATTTACAATAAACATACTCATGAATGAAAACATCACGATTACACCTTATGAAATGTCGCAGAACCAAGCTTATCGTACTCATTTACAGCAATCGCTAGATAATTACCTGCCTACACAAACGAGCGTTCTGTATCACATTTGACCTGCATTAAGCAACCACCTGCTACTTAAGACTTATATGTTCACTAAATGAATCGCCGCTTAGGACAGGTTCTACTGTACAACGAAAATTCCTATAATACAAATATTATTATTATTAAGTTTCATTATTCTTATGAATCAACTACTGAGCTAGAAGACCACAGCTATGCTTGTTGGCAGTCTAAACCCTCTAACGTTGAATTCTCATTGTTTAAGAATAACCAATAACTGTTTAATGGTACAATATATTCATTGTGAACTCTTAAATACGTTTGTGAATTTTGCATTACAAACAGTGCAGGACCTGATCAGTTTGCTCATCCGCGAGTCCTCTGATCTGGGTCCACACTGTTTGCAAATGACAATACACTCATTTCCCACATGCAAAGGGTTAACTAAAAGGTCAAATGGCACTGAGAGAGATTCGGTCTGTAAAAAATGTCCCCAACATTTATAAGACACTAGATAAATAAGGGATACTTTTGTAGGAATTTTAGAAAGGTTTGTTGCAACCGTAATATATAGGATATGTTGCGAGTAGTCATTTTGAACAAACGGATAATAAACGAGTCTCTGGCTTGTTTAATAACATTTCCAAGACTCCTTTAATATCAGTTTGTACAAAATGATAATGAGCATCATGTTCCGTTTATCACATATCTTATTTCGATTAAATGACGTTTGTTACATGTCCTACAATAGCGCGTGGTGGAATATACAATAGCGCATGGTGTTTCTACATGACGTCACAGCTTATATTTAACATGTTAGAATTCTAACACGACTCTGAACCTACGGCATATAAACAAAGAAATTAGAATACCGAGAAACGTGTTTTAATCCGTTATAATGAACTGCACGCGCAACATTTCTATCGGCTGTTCCATGCGAAGGTCTGTTACACGTTCAGACCACACACTTAAGAAATGAATGACGTGCTTCCGGTGTTCATGAGGTTATGCAACGCATAGCTTTACGAGCAAAGTTAGTGAAGCCCGAAGGGCTTCACGTGAATATTTGCTCGTAAAGCTATGCGTTGCATAACCTCATGAACACCGGGAGCACGTCATTTATTTCTTATATTTATATTCCATTGTATTTCTTATATTTCAACGGATGTTTTTTTAAATATTATATACCGGTCACGTAATAGCCGCTATCTAGGTCGTTGCCAGGTTCGTTTCTAACGTAGTAGGATCTCTATATATGGTATGAAAAATAGTCCCAAACACATATTATAAATATAGAATGAATACAAGAGTTTAATCAGTAAATTGTCCAGCTATGTTTAAAGAAAAGATTATCGAGATATTTCAAATCATATATATTTACGAAATGTTGGTATTAAAGCATCTTCTTAAATGTAGGTCGCGGTGTCGAAGCCAATTTACTCACCCGCCATGCTTGATCGAAAGCGGGTCACAACGATTTTATTCTCGGATTTTTTTGTTAACGGTAAGGACATTGACTTATTTATGCTTCACTCATTACTTGATAATATATTTTGATACGCCACGGCTGTTAAAGTTGGCAATAGTATGTATTCAAGCGATAATTCTCAGTAAGAAGATGCCACATTTCAAATTTTCAGGGCCGCTTGAACGGCAAAACACGGACAAAATGAAAATTTAGAAGCAATCCATTTTCTGTTTTGCGCTTAAAATTCATGGGGCTCCAGTTAATGTCTGCTACACTTGATTCACACCCATTGACAACATGCTGTGTTGTATCATCATGTACAAGTTCAATTACAGGATTTTATGATTGTCGAAGTCTCACGAAAAAAACCCAAACCACCCAAAACCAAAGAAAATTTCATTTCTTTACATACCATTATAGATTATTTATTTCATTTTTATTCGTGCATTGCAAAATAAACATTTCCACATAAGTACTGAAATAAGGCGTCGTTAATCGCTGACGTTTCAGTAAGTGGAGTGTTTATGTTTACATTGTCACGTATCGATTCCCCATTGATAAATCTTAAAATAGGTCATAACTGGGTCAGTACAGTATTACTCCGCGCTTACACAGCGGAATTCTGGGAAAAGGAGAACCGACTCAAACCGGTATTGAAATGAACGTTCATGGGAAAATGCAACTTTCTTTTTAGAATAAGGTTATATAAGGACGTTGCAGGGAGAATGTAAATATAGTCAAATGTAATTTCTCATTTCTAAATCTGTAAATACGGTGGCTCTGGCATAGAGGTGTGCAGACATTATGTAAATGGTATAGTTGTTCCCTTCAATGTGAAAGATGAAGCATTTTGGACTTGGACTTGTTTTCTGTTGAGATCTGGCCCTTTAACCCTTCGCTTGCTATTCACGTCAATATACCTACCTGTAAATAGTGAAGACCCAGATCAGGGTCTGCACTATTAACAAATTGATTGTGCAACCAGTGCACCCCACAGCAGTGATTGCACAGCGAAATACTTGTACACAGTGAAGATATATGTAATTATACAACAGGGCATGGGTAAAGAAGGAGAAATGTATTTTAAAATTCAGCAAGCGAAGGGTAAATCATACAACGTCGTGGGTATAAGTCGTGTAGAGTAAATGTAACAGCAAAGATGGCGTAACCACTGACAACGCTTCCGGTTTTGCCGTATTCTCCGGGAAAAGTATATAGTTATTAAAAAGTCGTAGCTGTGCACTATCGCGCATTAGGTCACAGCCTAAAGGATTCGTGGTCTAATGACTCCACATATCAACTCCTAACTGTGATCTAATGCGCGATAATGCACAGCTACATATTTGTTATTTCTTAAATATGCGATGACTATATTAACGCGGATACAAGGAAGGTTATGTGATAAAAACAAAATTACAAACACTTGATACCCAAGCTTACATGCTTGTGTTTTGTTATCGCTCTATTTTATTATAATATGGTTTAGTAAATGTTATTTACGTACTCAACACACATGCTCTTTTATTGCGTTGGCCTAAAACATTTCATAATCCACAGGGGTTACAATGTTTTTTACCAGACATATTTACGTTTCATGGTGCTTTACATTTACAATGGTTATTAAAATTTTCCTTCATGTAAATGTATTTTCATGCATCTGTATACAGAGTAGACAAGATCAGCTCTATTTGCTAATGGGATCTGATAGATTTGTTTCTTTAGTTTAAAATGGATACATCATCCATATTTCATTATAACTATTTTGTCCATGGATATTCAGTAGGTATTGCAATTTGGAATAAAAATAGTACACGGAATTGATTTACTGACTTCTGAATTATGTACAGTGACTTACTAGATCTACATTCACTATAAACATTTGCGTTTCAAGTGCGTTGGTGTGTCATACACCTAAGTGACATTACCAATGCGAGATTGACCCACTTACCACACATGTGCATGTTACAATAGGCACTAGAACAACACTCAATACAGAGCATCTGCTCATGTCCATGGTGCCCCGGTGCTCGTTTGCCTATTGGTTCTGGTGGTGGATGGTGTTGGCAATGCTTAAACAATTTACATAAGAAGTTTTATTCCTTATATATACGAAGATATGTAGTCATTTTGTATAAACTAATATTAACTAATATGAAACGAGTCTTGGAAAATGTCTAAGACTCGCTCAATAACCTTCTCCTCAAGACTCGTTTAATTAATATCAGTTTGTACACAATGACAACGAGCATCATATTCGCTTTATCACCTAACTTGTTTCGACTAAAAATACCCTTTTTGACAGGTCCTATATGTATATTGTGATGGAATACGCAATAGCGCTTGGTATTTCTACATGAAGTCACCGTTTGTATTAAACATGTGCAACTCGTACAGTGATATGTGATGGCTATATTACTCGAAAACAAGGGAGACTGTGCGAAAAAATATAGAGAATTCTGTCAGATACCACTGACAGACTTGTAAAGCCTTTCTTCAGTTATAACTCTTAGACACATTTTAAACGTAGATTTTCTAAAGGCATTCTGATAGCATATTATAAAACATAGAGTGTTACATGACATATATGCTTCCGTTTACATATAAAGAAAGTGTGTAAGATTTTATGCAGGTGGCTGCTTAATGCAGGGCGAAAGTCATGCCGAAAGTTCCTGTGTAAGATTTCTGTGTGACTTTCTACCTTCATAAAGCTGCCACCTGTCTGAACGACCGGCACTGATACTAAATTGTAACGTCCGGTTTTGAGGTGTTTTACTGCATATGTAATAACAAAGACAAATGATTTAATTTGTAGAAATGATGTCAGCGTATACTCTAAGTGGCTATTGTATAACTTGGTATTGTATACTCCATTAACTATATTATAACGTTACTGTGTTTCCACTCGTAGACAGTAACCCTTTATTCCATGAATATCCATGCAAGAAATTATAACATCATGGATATCAATTAAATTACTGTTTATAATTGCATAATTGCACATGGGACACGGGAAGTTGTGGCCATTGTAAAACTGTAGATGTATATTTATAGATATTATTTCATAAGCAAGCAGAGCAGACCTAGGTCAGACGACTCCTATTTGAGCCGTCTGATCTGGGACTACTTTGTGTTCAAAGGCATAGAAATTCGTATTTATGGAGGATGACCCTTTCGCTGCCAATGCCGGATCTGTGATTACCTATGCAAACAGTTTGGATCCAGATGAGACGCCGAGTAACTCGGCGTCTCATCAGGATCCAAACTGTTTGTTACTGTTACTATGTTTTTGAAACAAAAATGAAGAAAATCAAAAGAATGAAATTTTGTAGCAGACGACAAAGTTAGCAGACGACAGAGTTTGGCAGCGAAAGGGTTAATCAGATCCTGTTGAGACGTATAGTTACCGAGCGTTACATCTGGGCTGAAACTGTTTGTAATTGAGAACCAAGCCAGAGCTCAATGGTTTCGTATTGCGAATAGTTTAGCTTTATATTACAGCCCAACTAGAATAACTCGCTGAATTGATGGCACAGTAGAACGTGTCGTAAGCAGCCAGCCAAAAGAAGTCTAAATGTGTATCAGTAGAGCAGATGGTAGCTTACTGTAGGTAAAAGTTTCTGTATTACTTTTGCCTTGCATTAAGAAACCAGCTGCTATTTAACCCATCACCTCATAGGCTATTTTTAGATACAACCTCTTTGAATAAATCTACCGAAAAGGAGCATTAACTAGAGAAAAGGAAACTTTTAGAATTTTGTAGTTTGAAACCATTGTGATAAGTAGAGCATTTGCTCCTATAGGAGCAAATGCTCTATTTATCACAATGGTTTCACAAAGTGACTTTTACAGAGTCGTCAAAAGTCGTCCTTATCAGGGAAGGGGTTAAGACTCATGTGTTCAATAAACGATTGCCGCGTGGGATAGGTTCTATACTGTACCAAGAAGAAAGCTGAAAAAAACACTTTCGATATTTTATATTTTGCATAGAAGTTCAAATACGTATGCTCCTAATCTAATAATTGTAATGAAAATACTGCTTCTGTTAAGATTTGTTTCACTCGCACGATTGGACATACATATTGCATATATAATTTGAATGAGACACGTGTGATGTGATGTTTCAATATATCTTAGACATTCTAATTTCTTGTTAGATCTTATGTTCAAGGACACATGAATCTGATCAAGTTTTACCAAACATTTGTATGTGCTCTCTGCTATATTGATAATGGGGTTTTTGCGATAGTCAATTTTAGCGTGTAAACATGCCATCAAACACAAATATGGTATAACCCCGATATTTCGAACACTAAATCAAGTATCACTTTCGGTGTTGAAGACAGGTTCAAGCTAAATGCAGGATGAAAGTCATAAAAAGCTGCTCTAGCCTAGGAGCTTTCTGCATGACTTTCACCCTGCATTAAGCAGCAACCAGGATAAAATGGCAACACTTCTTGATTACCAAAATTTCGGAGTATGAGTTTTACTGTATTAGAACTCTTATAACCTAGCCAAATAAGCCAAATACGTCAGGTATATGTTGCACGAAACAATATTGCATATTGCCATTATTGTGTATAGCATCGCCATCACAGTTTGTTGAGATATCAATCATTATAAGGTAACGTCAGACAGATAGACATATATACATACAGACAGACAGAAGGCATAGCACAGAGAGAGACAGAAACAAAGACAGAGGCAAGAAAGAAAGAGAGAGAGACAGACAGACACAGAGCCACAGACACAGAGCCACAGACACAGAGCCACAGACACGGGGCCACAGACACAGACACAGAGGCTGGGAGAGATAGAGAGATATACAAAGAGACAGATACACACAGAGACAGACAGAGACAGATAGACAGATACAAAGAGAGAGACAGTGACAGTGACACAGACATAGAGACATAAAGAGAGAGACACACAAAGAGAGAGAGAGAGGGGTGGTAGAGAGAGAGAGAGAGAGAGAGAGAGAGAGAGAGAGAGAGAGAGAGAGAGGAGAGAGAGACAGGTAGGGGGAGAGAGAGAGAGGGAGGGAGACAGAGGGAGAGAGGGACACAGAGAGAGAGAGAGACAGAGAGAGAGAGAGAGTCAGAGAATCAGAGAGTAAGAGAGATTGGAGTAAGAGGGTATTCAAAAGTATTTACCATATTGTCCCTGCAGCCCATGGAGTATACAATTTCATTTGCGTGATGATGTACCTCCGTTACACATGTCTGTCAATTAAAGAATGATAATGAAATAACTGACTGTCAAACTGTTATTCTATGATGTATTGCTTAATGCTCTATATGTTCCATAGAGTTAATTACACAGAAAAATAATGATAAAATAACCCTAAACTTGTTCAATGTATAAAGATAAATACCACAACAATCCTTAATATTCGGACAGGCATATACTGAACTGAAGGAGCCGACTAGTCCACACTATTGTATGTGTTACTCAGTGATGTACATTTCAACATTTGCCAATTTCCCTATTGGCCTTAATGCTACAGAGTAAAATTCCTCTAAACCGAACGATTAAGATAGCTGCCTTGCAGACAGGTGGCAGCTTATTGCAAGGCAAAATCCATGCAGAAGGTTCCTCTAGGAGCTTTTTACATGAGTTTTATCCTGCCATAAGTAGCTACCTGCCTTATAGTATCTCAATTCGTCTCATCTAGAATTCCGATTTAGGAAGGTTTACTGTATATGTTTATATAGTTAATTACACAGAAAATCATGAAATATAATGTGTAACCTAACCCTAGACTGTTGAATGAATAAATTATAATTACATAAATTAGCCTTAATATTCGGACAGGCAGGAGCCGACTAGTCGGGGTCCATACTATTATCATTTTAAATCAGTTATGCAAATTTCAACATTATCATTCCCTTATTATCTCTATTCCGTTATGTGCATATCAACATTAGCATCCTCTTATTATTCTCTCAGTCGGAATCATATTTGGCATGATTACATGTTCACAGAAAATATTTAAAGTAATATATGTTATGTTACTAGACATTATTTTTTTTATAATTCATATTTAGGTCAAACATCATTGTAAATGCTAAAAGCCAATACAATACTTGTACGGAGCAATTGCCTACGCATTTTCACGCATTTACAAAAAGAGCAGACCCAGTTCAGACGGCTCTTATATGATCCGTCTGATCAGGGTCTGCTCTCTTTGCTTATGGAATAATATAGATTTGATCCTACACATTGTGTCTAAGCCAAAATTTGATTTGAAAATATTACCTTATAAAAACATTCCTGAAGTGATCTATTAATGCATAAGTGTTCATTAAGGAAAGGGTAAAGACAAACCTCTACACTTCCTCACTTATGATACATGTATTTGCAAATAGATCTGATCATGTTCAGACTTTTAATGATTCGATGCTTAATCATTTTTTCTGCCAAATAAATTCCGGTCGTTTCATGTTCCAAACTGAAGGTCAACAACAAGACTTATTCCGCATCTCATCAGGGTCCAAACTGAAGGTCAATAACAAGACTTATTCCGCATCTCATCAGGGTCCAAACTGTTTGCAAAGGTTATCAGGGATTCTATTAATTGGTTTGATACTGTATATATGTTTATTCTCTTTCTGGACCTTATGACCTTATTGAGAATCGGTTTGTACCCAATACGTGATCCATGTGAAATAAAGTCGTTATTATAATTATTACAGTAAAGGCCCTCTAAGCTGGAATTCTAGTAGCGTATAATTAAGATTAGGCACTAGAGGAGCTTTGTGCATGACCTTCACCCTGCATTAAGCTGCCACCTGTCTCCAAGACCAATATTTATGCTAAACTTTACGTTTGGTTAAGAGGGATTTTACTGTACTCCTGCAAGAGCGTTGGTGATGTTGGTAGGGGTTTTGATTGGAGTTTTCTGCATAACGTTTGCCCTGTACTAAACAACCACCTGCATTTACAGATTTGTCAATGTTAATAAATTATGTGGTCGCATTAGCGAGACTATTCCGTATGAGGAAACCAGTTTTATTGTTAAAAAATCAAGAGAGTAGAGGTTACTCTAATACTTCTGAGCTTTTTTCTACCTTTTTCAACCCTTTACTCCATGAATATTTATGCAAGAAATAATGACGTCATGGATATCAATTAGGGATGTTGTATAACTACACCATGAACAACGCCATTTACATTGACAGAATAAGTAGGATTATATCTATATTATCTAATAAACAAACAGAGCAGACCAAGATCAGACGGCCCTTATAGGAGCCGTCTGATTTGGATCTTCTTTGTTTGCAAAGGCATAGAAAGGCATGGACAAAAGGTAGAATTCTTCAACTCATATAGTGCCTAATAAATTTAGTCTGCAAACACTGTCGTCTGCTTAAGTTTCAGAATGGAATTTCCTTCCGTTCATTTTCAAAAACGTTGAGTAGAGCGCCAAACATTTCTCATCTGGATACAAACTAGTCTCGAGGTTATAAAACTTTTTTACTTAAGTCTCAGATCATTATCAAGCATCTGACCCACCAGATGCTTGAGAATGATCTGAGACTCAGACTTAAACTGACTTGGAAGTTTTATAACCTGTGACCATGTTTGCAAATATAACAAAAGATCAGTCAATTACAGCACGCCCCATGAGTCGCTTTCCGACAACAGTTAAAATGAAAAGACACAACTCGATTGCTTATTTTCATTAGGTTAGAAGCTGACCGGGGTTTCATCTTGATTGCGACCCTTTACAAAGGATTAACTAAATTCATACAGTAAACTCTCTCCAAGCAAGAATTTTAGCAAAGAAGAATACGATCTTTTAAAGCAAGTGACTGCTTATTGTAGACTGAAAGTCATACAGAATGCTCCTTTCAGAGCTTGCTGCATTACTTTCACCCTGCATTAAGCTGCCACATGTCTTACAAACCGGTACTGGTACAAATTTAAACATCCAGTGTAGAGGGGAATTATCGTATTCGGAAAGTCAATGGCATTACTATCACTTATCCAGCATACATACATGGGTCCTGCCGTCGCACCTCTGAGATGTTGTGCAGTCATTAGGGTTCTTAATATTGTGACAGTCATAGCAAAACATGGTCATCCCAAGCACAGCCTTGGTACCTGAATAAGTAAGTAAGTAAGTACGCAAGTAAATAAGTAAGTAAATAAGTAAGTAAGTAAGTAAGTTAGTAAAAGTAAGTAAGTAAGAGTAAGTAAGTAAGTAAGTAAGTAAGTAAGTAAGTAAGTAAATAAAGTAAGTAAGTAAGTAAGTAAGTAAGTTAGAAAGTATATTTTATTGTAGTGACATCGTGTTAAGCAACAGTTAACAACACCCGGCCACGTTGTGCCTATGGGTCACTTTAAACAAAATAACTAACATCAAAATATGAACTTAATTACGTATCTAACATAAGCATTATTTATGCACATGAGCTATATAAATATCAATATACATGTATTTGTTTGAGACGTTGAATGTTTTATACTAAAGTCAAAAATAAGATCAACATTTTAGCGATAGAGACATTCTCGCCTTCTATACATACTGTTGACAATAAACCTAAAAACACCAGCGCAGTGTTTCTGATCAAACAGACCATCTTTTCGCTGTAATTTAAATTGTTAAAATTAACATTCAGAGTGGTTACTTTATCAAATAAAAGTTTTCTTAAATCGTTGTATTGTGGACAATGTAGCAATAGATTCAGTTCATCTTCAACTACACTGTCCTCACAGAAACAAACTGCATGTTCTTTCATGTATTGGAAGACCCACCTATCTCCCAGTTTCAATTTTTAGTGGTAGCATTCCAGACCTTAATTGTGCTAGATGTGACCTTTCAACTATTGAAAGATTTAACAGTAAGTACGGCTCTAAGCCAAATTCAAATTTAAGTTTAACAAAGGTTCTTAGTTTAGCAACAGATGTGACTTTCTGACGCCATTCTAATTTATACACGTTCAAAATACGATTTTCTATATCCAAAATATTAACTTTTGTTTTGTTTTGATAGTGGTCTAGCATCCCATTATCTTGAAATATTTGTCTAACATCTGAGCACCATCTGTGCTCATGAAAAGTAAAATCCTATTCAAAACTACGTCGTGTTAGCCTAGCCTATTTCAAGTCATGTTTACAAGACGGTTCTAATATCGCTCTATATTAAACCAACGTCGGTGAATAAGTCCTAGTAAAAACTTTATCTGTTGAAAATGACATTTTACATGTTAAAAGACTTTTTCTATGAAGGGATTATATATGCTATAATATTGTGAATAAAAACCAATGTGCAGACCCTCATAGAGCCATCTAGGAGGTCCACAGTGTTTGTACACGCCGGTTGAGTATGTTTCACATTCAAAGGCTCATGCCAGTATGGCATGCGTATAAAACAAACCTTTAACCCTTTCACCGCCACAGTCGTGTAAATCCACCACGACAAATAGTGCAGTCCCAGATCAGACGCCGCCTTTTCCTGGCGGCGTCTGATCAGGGACTTCACTATTATTCTCAATCTCTAGTTCTATATATGTGCTTTATTCCTTTGAAATTTGCATTTATTTATCTCATTTCTTTAATTTAATGTATGATTTAACAAAGTTGGATTGCAGACGACACTTAGAAATTTGGCGCCGAAAGGGTTAACGCTTTACTACGCGACTATTCACGTAAGATATAATGACATCCTGAATATGGTTTGGAATTAAAATACTATTAACAATTAGAATGTGCCTTTCTGCATCTTTTCCAAACAGTGTAGACCCGGATCAGAAGGATTCTGTAAGAGCCATCTCATCCGAGTCTGCTTGCTAACCATATAATATAGAGATGATTAGATAACTTCTAACAAGCCCAACAATTTTCGTGTCCATGTGCTATCAGAACAAATAATACTAATATTTCATCAGGATGCCACTATTTCTTACCTGAACACTGGTAGAATAAAATTATGACAAGAGCCCCGTGTGTCGGAGCATTCTACATCCGAAGTATGTCGTAACAGTCATGCTAAGTATGAAGACAACACACCGAATAGTTATCAAATTATCAAGCGAAGATGATGTTTTAGTTGATAGTCACTATGACCTTGACCTTTACCTGAATGACCTCAAAATCGCTAGGGGTCATCTACTGGCCATGACAAATCTCCCTACTAAGTTTAAAGACAGCACAGCTAATACTTATCAAGTTACTGAGCGAACATGTTTTTTGATAGATCACTTTTACCATGACCTTTTATCGACTGACCTAAAATCAATAGGGGCCATCTACTTGCCATGCCTACTAAGTATGAACACAACACACCCAATAGTTATCAAAGTTATTGACCGGAAATTCACTGTGACCTTGATCTTTGACCAGTTAACTTCAAAAGCAATATGGATCATCTACTGGCCATGCACAACATGCCTACTACGTATGAAGACAGCACAAGTAATGGAGCGGACATGCTTTTATGAGTGAAGGTAATTGTGACCTTAACCTTTGACTGACTGACCTCCAAATCAATAGTGTGGTCATCAACTGGCCATTGCCAACCTTCCTACTAAGTCTGCTTGCCTACTACATATGAAGGCAGCACACCTAATACTTGTTAAGTTATTGAGCGGACCCAATTTTTGAGTTGCAGATCACCGTGACCGTGACCTTTGACCGACTGACCTCAAAAGCAAAAGGTATCATTTACTGGCCATATCCAACCTCTCTACTAAGTATGAAGACAGCACACCAATTTGAGCGGACAAGATTTCTGAGTCGATGATGTTACATGAAAGTCCATTATGTTTCCCCCATTTATAATGGGGATACATAAACGTATTGTCTTTGTCGAGTCGTCCGTCTGTCTGTCTGTATGTATGTCTGTCTGTCACACTCGTGTCCACTCCATATATCTCACAAGTATGGAAGGATTTCAGAATGCTTTGGCACAAATGTTCGACTCAACAAAACGATATGCAGAACTTTCGATTCAGGCATATGGGTCAAAGGTCACAATTCAAGGTCAAACGGGGTCGGGGCCAAAACCATAGGAACCTATTTCCCCAAAAGGACATTGGTCACTTGTGTATTGCACTGAACTGCTTAATCATTGTTTTGCTATATAGATGAATAACTGATTGCATTTCAATCAGTTTGAATTCAGATGAATCCTTTTCTTTCAAATCTGTTGACTTTTTGTATAGACATGTGCATTTGAAAGCTGTAGGGACTGAAGCAGATATTAGTTTGGACTTTTTGGTTCCCTATAGCCCGGGACACTATTGGCGGGACAAATCCATAGAAAAACAATATAATTCCCATTTCCTCAAAAGCCGTAGACGTTTCGTAAAGGCATGCTTATCCAAAAGGTTTAGGCACTAGAGCAAAAACCGTAATTTGTTGGTTCCCGCCCAAGGGGCACTATTGGCGGGACCAAACTCGTAGAAAAGCAATATAATTATTGTCTGTTCCTTCACATAATCTTGATTTTTTTATAGATTTGTAAGACTCAAATCGACGGCCGGTCCCAGATCGAGGGCCGATTCGAAAATCGTGGGCCAATCCAAAATCGTGGGCCGTTTGCTCCCAAATCGTGCGCCGATTTATAACTCACAAAACCACATCATACCTGACAAATGACACAGCAACAAATTTGATACACATCTAAATGCCCACGGCAAAGTAAAGGCGTTCCATGCTCATTAAAAACTGCAAATATATCTAAAATTTTAAAAATATAGATCTATATAGACTGGCGGAGTTAAAGAAATTAAAATGTCCAAATAATGGTGGCGCGAAATGATACGACGTCAAAACGGACGACGTTGTGCGTAAATGACGTTATATTTTTTCAGACGCAGGCAACGAAGTGAAACTAGGGTCTGTGCTTATAAAGCTTTTCAGTTGAGTCTGAGATCGTTCGCAAGCTTTTGATTGGTCAGCTTTGAGCCAAAGTCAAAAACTTGAGAACGAACTCAGACTCAACTAAAAGTTTTATAAGCATGGACCATGATCTAGTTCAGAACCGGAGACAACCGATGTCAAAAGATCCGAACCCCAATTGGTTCTGGAAAGAGATGGATTTTATAACAGAAGTTGCATGATTGAAGGTTTTGGACATAATACTATGGGTGGGGCCTAAACTGTTTCTTTGTAATTTTGGCATGAAACATGGGGAGTTGATTTCACGAACCTTTTCTTAAGTTTTAAAGTTATTCAATTATGTCTCCCCCATTAATAATGGGGAGACATATTGTCTTTGGTCGAGTTGTCCTTCTGTCTATCTGTCTGTCTGTCTGTATGTCTGTCTGTCACACTCGTGACCGCTCCATATCTCGATGTGCAGCACTTTCGATTCAGGCACGTGGGTCAAAGTTCAATGTCACAATTCAAGGTCAAATGTTTTTAGCCACAACCTTCGTGTCCGCTCCATATCTCTTAAACCATTGGAAGGATTTCAAAATGCTGTGGCACAAATGTTCTCCATAACAAGGCAATGTGCAGACAGCAGGATTCAGGCACATTGGTCAAAGGCCAAGGTCACAAATCAAGGTAAAATGTTTTCGACTTAATTATCATGTCTATCCAAAATCTGTATAACCCTTTGAAGGATTCAAAAATGCTTTGGCACAAATATTCACCTGAACAAGCAGATGTGCAGAACTTGGGCACGTGGGTCAAAGGTCAATGTCACAATTCAAGATCAAGGTCACAATTCAAGGTCAAATGTTGTTAACCTTAAATTTAAGCTCTACATCTGTATAACCCTTGGAAGGATTCCAAAATGATACGGCACAAATGTTCTCCTTAAGATGCCGATGTGCATACAACAGGATTCAGGCACGTGGGTCAAATTTCAATGTCACATTTCACGGTCAAATGTTTTACATCAATATTTTAACTTGAAAGTACACAGTGTCATGTTGGTTTCATGAAACTCGTTTACTATTAATGGATATTACACCCGCTAAAGCTCGGGACATATTATTATAGTAAACTCATTTCATAAAAACAATTTGAATTGAACACGAATGTAAGATTCTATTTATAACACATTCCTTAAAAGTGTCTTAGAATGTAAAACTGATTATATCTGACGGATGTTACGACCACTGTTTACAGCGTAGTACAGCTGGATTCAAACTGCTCATTTGCATACTAATGCATATCCGCGATTTACGTCATTCTGTTTCGGCACTCCCACATGGCAGATTATGTGATAAATGTGTCTACTCCATGCTATCACAGTGTGGCAGCACTGTATCTATATATCAAGTAACCGTATCGTCTTTTTATAACTAAATACAGTTGGAGAGGCGTAAAACCCAACCATACACAGACATTTGAATAAAACACTACTTGCCTATTCCTAATAAAAGCAGCACGATAGACAGCAGCATGTTTGGATCGGTGGGGACGTATGTCATAGACCAATACCTCATAATGTAAATGTAGGGTCATGCGATTCCATATCTTAACACAGTAGAACCTTTCCTAAGTAGCCAATCATTTATTGAAAACAGGAGTGTTAAAAGTAGGTGGTTGCTTAATGCAGCAATGCAGAAAGCTCTCATAGGAGCTTTTTGGATTACGTTTGACCTGCATTAAGCTACCACATGCCTTACAGACCCATGATTAGACCGCGTATCGATGGCCGCTTAAGACAGGTTCTATTGTATGTGCTGGCCTAGTTTTGCCCTTTCGCCATCAAATAATGATAACATCATACAATGCCTCCTGCTAAGATTATCGTTTGTGATTTCAAAGTATATTTGTCTTCAGTTTCTTTCTTTATACATATATAAATATATATATCAGATTATCAAATAGTGTGTCGGCGGATGAGACACAGAATTAATCGATGCCACATCATGATCCAGTCTGTTTGCACAGGTTATCATTGGATTGCTTGTTGCTACGAAAATGTTACTTCTTTATCGCAGTATTTCAGATATCGTCGGGAAGTCCACAGGTCATAATCATTACAGAACAAATTCATTTAACCTTTAGCCTGCTATTGGTGGATCAATTAATGCTTATACAAACAGTTTGGATCCAGACGAGTAACTCGGCGTCTCATCAGGATCCAAACTGTTTGACACCCTGATTGTATTTCGGTAGACAAATTGATTATAACTTGAATTTCGGAAATGTAGTAGGTGAAAAATTATGTAGAAATATTTCGCTCAGCAGGCTAACGGTTAAACCTTTTACCTGATAGAAACGACCTTTGGTGCATTTGCAAACAGACCAGAACCATATCAGACAAACCATGTAGGAGTGTGATCTGTTTGCTTATGGTACAATATACATAGGATTAATACATTTTGTGCATACAGTTTCTGCCGTGGCCAAAACGTCCGTGTTTATATGCCGTTTTAAAATCCCATCTTGGTAATATTCATGCATAGGCATACGGTAAAGATTTAAAACTTGTTGGACATTGTTCTTATATTCACTATTAGAATTGTAAAAATTGTTACTGGCGATTTGGGCTACCCTTCTGAGAGATGAATGTCAAGCCCTTTCCTTTATGTATACGTGTTTCGGCACCTTTGCAAACAGAGCCAGACGGCTCCTGTAATGTGCCATCTGATCAAAGTCTGCTCTATTTGCGTATGATGAAATAAGGTTTGATTTTGAACATTCTGTCACAGTCAAAAATCCATATTAACCCTTTCAATGCTGGAAATTTGTCACTTTTATCCTTTGCAAACAAGGCAGACCCATATGAGAGGGCTCCTAGAGGAGTTCACTCATCAGGGTCTGAACTGTTTGTCATGTTGCACTTTTCTTTAAAAGAATCCCTAAATATTTACCGTAAGCTTGACCTGTTTGAATTTTGGAATATTCCATTTGAAACTTTAGCATTGTAAGGGTTAATGTTACCATATAAAATTTATGTCCATGAATATGCATGCAGTAATACACATATAATCATCTGAATGCGGGAAACGAGTGCACTGTCATTTGCAAACAGTGTAGAGGAGTCATTCCAAACTCTCTTGTAAATAAAAAGTATAGAGGAATCATTCCAAACTGTCTTGCAAATAAACAGTATAGAGGAGTCATTATAAACTGTCTTGCAAATAAACAGTGTAGTAGTCATTCCAAACTGTCTTGCAAATAAACAGTATAGAGGAGTCATTATAAACTGTCTTGCAAATAAACAGTGTAGTAGTCATTCCAAACTCTCTTGCAAATAAACAGTATAGAGGAGTCATTATAAACTGTCTTGCAAATAAACAGTGTAGTAGTCATTCCAAACTGTCTTGCAAATAAACAGTGTAGTAGTCATTCCAAACTCTCTTGTAAATAAACAGTATAGAGGAGTCATTATAAACTGTCTTGCAAATAAACAGTGTAGTAGTCATTCCAAACTGTCTTGCAAATAAACAGTGTAGTAGTCATTCCAAACTCTCTTGCAAATAAACAGTATAGAGGAGTCATTATAAACTGTCTTGCAAATAAACAGTGTAGTAGTCATTCCAAACTCTCTTGCAAATAAACAGTATAGAGGAGTCATTATAAACTGTCTTGCAAATAAACAGTGTAGTAGTCATTCCAAACTGTCTTGCAAATAAACAGTGTAGTAGTCATTCCAAACTCTCTTGCAAATAAACAGTATAGAGGAGTCATTATAAACTGTCTTGCAAATAAACAGTGTAGTAGTCATTCCAAACTCTCTTGCAAATAAACAGTATAGAGGAGTCATTATAAACTGTCTTGCAAATAAACAGTGTAGTAGTCATTCCAAACTCTCTTGCAAATAAACAGTATAGAGGAGTCATTATAAACTGTCTTGCAAATAAACAGTGTAGTAGTCATTCCAAACTGTCTTGCAAATAAACAGTGTAGTAGTCATTCCAAACTCTCTTGCAAATAAACAGTATAGAGGAGTCATTATAAACTGTCTTGCAAATAAACAGTGTAGTAGTCATTCCAAACTCTCTTGCAAATAAACAGTGTAGTAGTCATTCCAAACTCTCTTGCAAATGTTACCCTTTCACACCGTATGGATAATTGTAAACCATTTCACTCTGAAAATCCAGCGTTGAAAATATTAAATTTAACCCTTTCCTTCATACATACATGTATGTACATGTATAAACGCTTTTTCACGTATTTTCAAAAAGAATATACCCAGATCAGACGGTTCCTGGAATTTTTATAAATCTGATTTTACAGGTTACAACATAGTGAAAATATCACTTTCCACTTTCCATTTTATTGATTCTCCGCATGAACATTAATTAGGTGATCAAGTCTTGAATGAATGTAAACTTCTGAAAGCCGAGACCCGATCAATTAACCATAAGTAGTCATAATATAACTGTCCGAGTCTCGGGTGTTAGATAAGTCTACGGCGTGATTGGGACAAGCATGTTAAGGGTTTAGGTAAATATTCACACGTGTTTGATGTCAATAGTTTTTAATTAGCACATAATTGATGATGTATATATGTTTATGTTGATTGTGGACCATATTAAAAATTGGATGTTACCAAATATTTAATCCACGTAAAATAAAGTCATGATTATTATTATTATAAACAGGGGAAGGGTTCAACACTTTCGGTGCCAAATTTCTAATTGTCGTCTGCAATCCAAGTTGTTAATTCAATTCAATTCAATTCGGTAAAAACAGGAAATAAGATAAATAAAAGCAAATTTCAAAGGAATAAAGCACAGATATAGAGATTGAGACAAAAAGTGAAGTTGAAAAGGCGGCGTTTGATCTGGGACTGCACTATTTGTCGCGGTGCATTTATGCGACATTGGCGATGAAAGGGTTAATCATGTTTTGGTAATAGGTTAATGCCAGCCGTATTGTATTATCGTTATTTAGATAAGACTTGTAGACAAGAGCAGTCTATAGGAAATATAATCAGCCCTTTTAACGTTGAATTGTCAAATTCTTTCGTTGAAACGTAATGTGTCGTCTGCTTCATTTTTTATTGTTGATTTCAAAATATAATCACATCATCAACTAGTTTTAATCCCAACGAGACGGTGTACGATCTGTATCCATACTATTTGCTAAAGTAATCAAATATTCGAATATGGAATCAAAAAAGTTCAATATAAATATTCTGAAAATGGGTGATCCTTCGAAAGCAAAAGTAGAAATGCCAAAAGAGAAAATTGTAGACTCGGTTTTATTGAGTCTGTTCATGAGTAGTAATTTAAAGTGCAACACTACTCACGCCCCCTAGCACCGGCTTAAACAGTATTCAATTTTCAAAACTAATAACATTAAAACTAATGATCCCGAAGGACCAGAAAATATAACAACACTGAGAATGAAGTACGGGGCGACTTTTTACGGCCGCCACACAAGCACTTAACACCTGCTGTTGTGAAGTACATATATTCTGAAAATGGGTGATCCTTCGAAAGCAAAAGTAGAAATGCCAAAAGTGAAAATTGCAGACTCGGTTATATTCTATTCTATTTTCGTACAAATCAATTAACCCATTTATGCCAAGTGTCCCTTGAAAAAAGACACATGTAAACAAGGTAGACTCAGATCAGTGGGCTTCTGAAGGAGCACTCTAATCAAGGTCTGCACTGTTTGCTGAAACAACCGATGCCAATGGCTTTACATCAGCAACAGTTATATTCCGTTTGCTGTTCACCTTCAACATGCAAACTGGATTGGTTCCAAAATCAGATTTGGGAGAGTTTGATGTGGAAATAAATGGATTAACACCAAACGTTTTACACATATTTCGTAACATTAAAATAATGCTTACAGCTCATTTTCCTACATTATTTATGTATTCAGCTATATCAAAATGCTGCTAAATCTTTAGAAAACCGCCGACTTTATAAGAGGCGGAAAACTACTTGTATGTGGCTTCGCCTGCTTGACTTTACTACTTTTCAAATTATCGTTGTTACCTCCCTTCTACCATTTACGTATATAATGCTATCTTCCTTTTGTTCATCTTTTGAAAAATACACTAAATACACTCTGTAACTCACCCAACAAAAGACCCCACGATCAAACTCTTAACCCTAACAGCGCTGTACAAATGAGAACGATGTTGCCCATATTTGAATCTGGTGCATGTTTTGGCTACTTTCGGTTCGAGCAAGCCTTTGGGAAACTATTGACCAAGTGTCACGGCACAGTTGTTGAAAGTGTCAAACAGCTTGGATCCTGATAAGGCGACGGATTCCTCGGCGTCTCATCTGGATATTAGTAGATTGCGACTCGGGTCGCAGACGGAGGTATAAGTATTACTTTAAAACAATCGCTAGAAGTCCAGCTGGCTTGCGGTAGGTCAGTTGTTCTGTCCTAATTGTTTTCAAGACTGTGCACGGAACAATGCATTGTTTATCATGAACGGAAAACCTTCATCCACCACTTGTAATTAGCTTGACGTTGCAATATGACTGACATGCTTCTTAAGCAAAGTAAAACCCCAATAAAAACAAACTATTTGCACTGTCGATGTCTTTTCCTGCTTCACATTACTACCTTTTCATTCAAAGATCGCATCTAAATATTGCATTTAAAAGCTCAATATCGTTTATAAGATTTGCTGCAAATGCTTCTTATAGGCAGTAAAATCTCTCTAAAGCGGCCATTTTATTAAAGCGACCATTGTTATATCTTGGCGTCTCTGGAGTTCCTCCATATCCTTCACCTGTTTGGCGCTCCGTGACAAATTCAGTGTCGCAGTGTCCAAATTTCCTAAAGCCCAACACAACCCATCCAATTCGGTGTCGCAGTGCCTGAGACCCAACCCTTCCATACACGTTTCAGTAAGGTGTTTAATAACGTCACATCTGTTCTTACTTTTGTGTAAGTTATGACGTCTAATACTTATTTTGTTATCGATAATTAGCAGGCAATGAACAGTTCTGTGAAAGTTGTGGCGCACTCAATCAAAAGCTTGAGAACTCAAATCTGACCAATCAAAAGCTTGAGAACGAACTCAGACTAAACTAAAAAGTTTTATAAGCATGGACCCTGATGAGACGCCGAGTTACTCAGCGCATCGCTTGGATCCAAACCATTTTGAAAGGTCATCACGATATTGCATCATAGATTAGAAATAGGGTTATTTTATCACAACTGTTACATGTACGATAAATCATTGAACTCAGTCAACCATTCTGAATTAAACTTGCTGGTTCTTATCACATATGGTGCGATATGAGGGTCACATAAATATAGTAAAAAACAATGATGCAGCGAATGAACAGTGATTTTGAACAAAGTCATTTTTTTGTAGATTTATATTATATCTTATAGATGTGCAATATCAAGAGACTTAAAAGGTCAAGATTTAGAAATGAGTATGTCGTTTATGCAGAAATGTAAGTTGCAGGTTCAAGAAACAAAACCTTTAACCTGATGGCGCCAAATAAATTCCGTCTGCTAACAATACCTTCTGCTTTAAGATTCAGAGTCGACTTTCCAACAGTTTCTTCTCAAAATCGATATACTAGTAATGTGTAAGACAATGTGGTCCTGATGAGAAACGAAATACCCGGGCTCTCATCTGGAATCAAACTGTTTGCAAACCTAATCACTGATTCGGCAGTGCACTCTAGGAACCCAAGTTCTTCTTATCTTGATAAAGTGTTAAGGCAAATTTAGCATACTTTTTTGCCACACTTGTTGTAACAAGAGGTACTGATATACAGTGAAACCCCGCTAATGCCACCACTTAATAAACAACCACTGATGTCGTCTAAAGCAGGTAGTTGCTTAATGCAGGACGAAAGTTATGCAGAAAGCTCCTATAGGAGCTTTCTGCATAACTTTCGTCCTGCATTAAGCTACCACCTGCCTCTGCCACCCAGAATTATGCCCCTTTTTGGTGGTCGCATTAGCGGGGTTTTACTGTACATGTATATACCAATTACACCTGTTCCTGATAGAACGCCTGCTCACTCCTTTTCAAGCAGAGTAGATTCAGATCAGGTGGTATCTGTAGTAGCCGTCTGATCAAGATCTGTTCGGTTTGCTTTTATGAAATGAATAGATCTAACTGTACAGTGTGTGTGCAAAGGCCGATTGATAATGGTCTTCGACTGACAATCATGCAACCCTCACCACCGTGGTTCGAATCCCGGCCTTGGCATTTGGAGTTTCGTGTGAGGAAAAAAACCTTCCGCATGACGTGCGGTAGGTCGGTGGTTCTATCCGGATGGTCTTCCGTGCACGAAACACTGCAATTATCGCACACATAGTAAATGATCTGGGGTATTCCTCCACCTGTAATTAGCTTTGGGTCTACTCTGCTTTCAAATGCGTAGAACACGTTATATGAAGGCAAGGGTTAGCCAGCCAGATTCGAGCATGACGAGATTCCATGATGGTCATTTTCTTCCGTGGTGAATTTTGTTTAATTAATATTCAGAAAGGGAGGAGCCAAATTTAATTATTCAGCAATTTAACTCCTTCGGTGAAATGAAGACGGGTCTGGGATGTTTTATGCAAACAGTTTGTATCCAGATGTGACGCCAAGTAACGCAGCGTCTCACCAGGATCCAAATCATTGCACTCTGTTTATTGTTTTATAATAAAATTGAACAAGCACCCGCTCTACAACTTGAAGCAGACGAAAATATATCCAGCAGACGACAATGCTTGGCACGAGAAAGGTTATGGTTAAGGTAATCTCTGTATATCTCTATATATACTGTACTAAATAAGATAAGGACCACTTATTGTTATACGTTCTTAACCCATTCCCTAATATTGACGACTTTTGGCGACTCTGTAAAAGGTACTTCGTGCAACCATTGTGATAAATTAAGCACTTGCTCCTATAAGAGCAAATGCTCTATTTATCACAATGGTTTCATACTACAGAATTCTAAAATTGTCCTTTTCTCCAGATAATGCTCCTTTTCGGTATATTTATTCAAAGTGGTTTGATCTAAAAATAGCCTATGAGGTAATGGGTTAATATTCACTCTGTGGACTTCTTTTAACACTTACCTCTCTGTAAAAAATAAAGTCAGCTCAAAGGATCTGGTGCAAATGCAACAACTTCCGATTCGATCAAGCTTTTGAGAAACCATTGACCTAGTCATAACGATTTGAGACCTAGTGAGACGTCGAGTTACTCGGCATCTCATTTTTATATAAGCTGCTTGTTAATACGAGTTAGATTGAGATAAGCAGGAGAAGGGTTAATAGTATGTTCGAGTTAACCCTTTCATTCATATAAACGTTTTTAAGACATTTGCAAACAGAGCAGAGCCAGATCAGACGGCGCCTATATGATAATATAGGTCTGATTCTACAGTTTTCGCACGAGACAAAACTGTCTTATGTTCATAAGCCATTCTAAAAGTTAATCTAATTAATATTCACGAGGTCGTCATTTCTTGCATGAATATTGAACAGGGAAATTTGGAGAAGGGTTCCTTCCGATATAATAATAATAAGTGCAAGCGTATTCACCTTTTCCTTCATATAAACGCTTTTTCACGCATTTGCAAACAGAGTAGATCATAGAGGAGCCGTCTGTTCTGTTTTTTAATGGAAGTTGATAGATATGTTTCTTTAGTTTCTAAAATGGATGAAATGTTCAACATTCTATGTCGCATTGTAGTTTTTTAGTACATGTATATTCAGTAGGTATTGAAATTTGGACTAAATATAGGACAGGGAAAGGGTTAAAACAGACGTCATTATTGGTCTACTCTATTAGCAAAGGCATAGAAAGATGTGTTTATAGACTAAATGGTTAATGGCGAATATCTGAGACAGACGCTAATCTTAGCAGACTACAATTAGGAATAACGTTACATGTAGGTCAGTGCATATTGAGATATAGTACCGTAAAACCCATATAAACCGGAAGTTTAATATAGTTGAACTTTGATCTTTTTCAGGCAATTTTCCTGCTTATGCTGGGTGAAAGCTATGCAGAAAGCTTCACAAAGAACTTTCTGTGCGATTTTTACCCTGCATCTAGCTGCCACGGATATCTAAGCTTAGCGTAGATATTGCTCTGCACGTTCAGATTAGATGGGTTCACATGGTTTTGTTGACCTTTTTATCCAGTATCAGGGACTTGTGTATGTTCACAGGCGCATTGACACCGATCTTAACATGTCACTGACATTGGTACTGGTACTCTTCGGATTAGGCAAGTAACGTTTGATTTCGCTGTGTTTTACTTGGTTCAGGACCTTTATAACTCGTAAACGGCATAACGCGTTGTTTTGGACTTGGTATATTAAGTTTTTGCCTGTTCAATCTTTATTCCAAATTATTTCAATACCTACTGAATAGTCATAGACAAACTAATGGAATGTGGAAGGTGAAACATTGTAGCCAGTTTAGAAACTAAAGCAAACAGATATATCAAATTCCATTAGCAGACAGAGCAGACCCTGATCAGACGGCTCCTATGGATCACAATAAAACGCCGTGTAAGTCAGCATATCATCATGATCCAAGCTGTTCGACACTTGTTCAAAAGTTTCTCGGACTCCTGACCACATTGTAAAAGGCCATGTAACACATCTGAGTGCAAACATACACTTAATCTCAGCATATGGACGGGCCTGTCTAAAAAAGCGGCCATTCATTTTGTAACATATGAGTCCTAAAACAGAAGGAAAAAAGTATTGCAGAAAGCTTCTATAAGAGCGTTCTGTATTACGATTGACCTGCATTTAACATTAAGCTACCACCTGTCTTACAGGTCCATAATAAGACCTCTTTTTGTTTGCACCGCTTATTCCTTCCTATCTTTCATATAAAGGCATTTGCACGCATTTGCAAACAGAGAAGACCTAGATCAGACGGTTGATCAGATCTGTTCTGTCTGCTGAGGGAATTTGATAGATAGATTTCTTTATTCTCGCTTCTCAGCCATGCTAGATAAGCTGAGTTACTGAGGGAATTGGATAGATACATGTAGATTGCTTTAGTCTCTAAAATTGCTACAATGTTCCATCTTCCATATTTAACTATAACAACTATTTTGTCTATGAATATCAAGTAGGTATTGCAAATTGGACTAAGTAAAGAACAGGGAAAGGGCTAATACACGTTCTACTGTATACAGGGTCAATCGCTCAAATATTCATCATGTAATTACTTAAGTTTTATACTTTCTGGCAATATCTATTGCAGGCACCAAGGTCGCATTTGGAAAACACCTGTCATGCTATGATTGCCATGATGTTAAAAACCCTAAGGACTGCGACAAATTTCGGGATTGCGACCCCAATCACGAGGTATGCCAACAACTGATAATGGCTAGAATAGTTGACATTATGTGTGCATTTAACCCTTTCACTGTCTGATATTCATGCACGAACTAATGACATCACGGATATTTATAAGCTGACTTTTTATGCCTGCTACCAATATAGTTTTTGCTCTGTCCGTCTGTTGGTTGGTTGGTTTGACACAAACTTTAACGTTGGCGACATTTTTGTCACCGTTGCACATACGTACTTCAAATTTGGCATGCATATGCAACTCATGGATACGAACAACTTGTTTTAGGAGTGACATATTAAGGTCAAGGTCATACACCAATGTCAAATCTCTTATCGGGGCGTATATACATATGAAACATTAGTTGGTTTTGGAGGAAACTCTAAAGTCAGGTCTATTATAGTCTTAACCCATTACATCATAGGCTATTTTAGATGATACCTCTTTGAATAATTTTGCCGAAAAGGATCATTAACTAGAGAAAAGGAAAAAATTAAGTTTGAAACCATTGTGATAAATAGAGCATTTGTTCCTACAAGAGCACATATATTTATAACAATGGTTTCAACAGGCGACTTTTGAAGAGGCGTCAAAAGGCGTCAATATGAGGGAATGGGTTAAAAAACACCTAGTTATAGTCTACTTTCAGTCCGAATGACCGCTCAGCCGACTGTACATTTACTCCCCTGGTCACTGAGTCATTGGCCTACAATATTGAGCACTGCTATCTCATGGCGTAATCATGCAGCCGCAGTACCGGCGAGTGGCCCTCACAGGTACCCATTTTAACCCCTGGGTGGAGAGGATGTGCGGGTGGGAGACACGGAAAAGCTTCTCTGAAATGTGGGACCGGGATTTGAATCCCGGACCTCCGGACTGATAGTCATGGGCGTTTCTACTAGACCACTGTCACCTACAGTTAAGATCAAACAGAGCAGAGCTTGATCAGATGACTACTATAGGAGCCGTCTGATCTGGGTCTACGTTGTTTGCAAAGACGTAGAAAGTCATTTTTGTGGAGTATATGGTTGATTGAATGTTTATACTGAACCGTGGCAGTATTTCTGTGGCATAAACTGAATCAAATATATATCGATTTAATAAAAAGAAACAAAGCAGACCCTGATCAGGCGACTCATACAGTTCTGTATATTTGCAGATAAACATATTGTGTATGATATTTAAATTTACACATGGATTACATTAATGTCATGTGTATAATTACTGTCACAATTAACGACTCTATCCCTCGTGTAAACACGTATCATGCCTTTGCAGAGTAAATCCAGATCAGAAGGTTCCTAAACCCTTTCACCGCCAATGTCGCATAACTGCACCACGACAAATAATGCAGTCCCAGATCAGACGCCTTTTCAAGACGGCGTCTGATCAGGGACTTCACTTTTTGTCTCAAACTCTACAGGGTGTCCCCAAGAAAACGGAACCCTGGATCAAATGTGTTGTTTAACCAATGTGACCGGACACATTGAAATATAAATATTTACTGTTGTAGATAAGTCATTTGTGCATATGTCCATCAATTTTCTCATAAAAATATGCATTGGTTTTAAAGATACGAGTTTTTTAATGAATACACATAGAATATGATATTCGTACATTGCATAGTCCATGCCTATATCATGTTTAAAACGGAGTGTGGGTGCTTTCATTTAAATGATGATATCTTTAAAAACTAATGAATATGTTTAGACAATAATTTAGACAACATGTGGCAAAATGTTGTCTCTACTAAGCTACATATGTATACTTTTAATCTAAGTTAGCACTATTGACAGAAATGTGATAACTTGCAGGTCTTAATTCCGGGTTCCGTTTCTTTTTGGGACACCCTGTATTTCTATATCTGTTCTTTATTCCTTTAAACTTTGCATTTATTGATCTCCAATTTCCTTATTTTACTAAATGATTTAACAAAAGTGGATTGTAGACAATAATTAGAAATTTGGCACCGAAAGGGTTAAGGAGCCGTCTGCTCCGTCTGCTTCTGACACAATAAAAATCGTCTGTCTACAGTTGTTTTGTCAATGCTAAATATTCCCCTGTTTATTTGATATCATAGAAATTCAGTTAATAAATATTTATGATGTCATATTCTTGCACGAATATTGAACATATAAAAATGGTAAATTGTATAATGTAAGGATAAATATATCTATGACGTTTATGTTACTAATAAAGCGTTTTGGAATCTTGAATCTTTATCTCTTTCCCTCATATTGACGCTATTAGATGCCTGTATACAAATTACTTTCTGAAACCAGTGGGTTAATAGAGCATTTGCTCCATAGGAACAAATGATCAATTTATCACAATGGTTTCAAATTTACGCAATTCGTAACGTCTTCTTTTCTCTAGTAAATGCTGCTTTTCAGTGGATTTATTCAAAGAGGTATGATCTAAAAGTAACCTAAAGGGTAGGGAAAGGGTTAATTAACCCTTTACTTAATGAAAATTCATGGATTAAATAATGACTTTATGAATAATAACTAGCCGAATTTCCATTATGGCATCAAGAACAAGAGAATGTTACCATACAGTATACACTGTAGAATACAGATGTGTGTTGTGTCGGGAGCTGTCTGCTCTGGATCTGTTTTGTTTGCAATGGTCTCAAGGGAGTCTCTATGACGTAAATGGTTTTATTAATTCAATTCCATCCTGTTACATGTATATGGCGTTACCTCGACTATATCCAACATTGTCCGTATTAACTGCCTCGCAAGTTACATGTCTATCATATATATTTGCCATAATTTTTCAAACACTTTATTCTTCACTCTAAGTCGGTTTGTAGAACTGAATAAGTCTACGAGGAAACGTTTCTTTTTTTGTTTTTGTTTTAAATGCAATCACAGTAGCGTCTTTCTTAAGCGGTCAACCAAAAGAAGTCTAATTGTGGGCCTGTAAGGCAGCTTCTATACGAGCTTTCTGAATCACCTTTGCCCTGCAGTAAGAACCTACCTGCATTTTAAGACCCCTATGTTCAAAGACATGAAGACAGGGTCATCTGTAATGACAGCAAATAGTGAAGAGTTTGATGACCCATTCCCGTATAGTCTTTTTTTTTAGGTCTAACCTCTTTGAACAAATCTACCGAAAAGGAGCATTTACTACTGAAAAGGAAAATTATAGAATTGTGTAGAGTTGAAACCATTGTGATAAATAGAGCATTTGCTCCTATAGAGCAAATGCTCTATTTATCACAATGGTTTTACAAAGTGACTTTTACAGAAGTGTCAAAATGCGTCTATATGCGGGAAAGGGTTAATCTTGTACTTCATGAATATTGATATACAAAAATAAGACATCTTGAACATTTATTAGATTAATTGTTAAAATAGCACTTGGACACGGCATTTCTGGCCAAGGCAAAAACTGTAAAATCATATTTAAATTATAGCATAAGCAAACAAAGCAGACATCTGGGTCTACTCTGTTTGCAAAGGTATGGAAAGCGTTTTTATGGAGTAGAGGGTTAAAGAGCAGCTTGTTATGGGTCTACAGTACTTGTCTGTCCGAATAAGCTGGGCAGTTTGGGACATTCTTACACTTAGAACCAGTTTATGACTGTATGAGATATATTCGATTTATTGACAGGCGTGCGCAATGGAGGTACACATAAATGATCACAATGAACATGTATACACACTGGGATGCATGCCCCATCCTGTAAGTACAGTATCTATTTCACTGTCGTTGTCTTTGTTTGTCTTTCTGACTATCTGTATGTCTATATGTCTGTCTGTCCCTCTGTATCTCTATGTCTCTCGGTGTCTGTAGCTGTGTCTCTCTGTCTCTGTGTCTCTCGGTGTCTGTTGATGTGTCTATGTCTCTCTGTATCCGTGTCTCTCTGTGTCTGTGGCTGTATCTCTCTGTGTCTGTGTCTCTCTGTCTGTGGGTCTCTCTGTGTCTGTGGCTGTATCTATGTCTCTCTGTATCCGTGTCTCTCTGTGTCTGTGACTGTATCTGTGTGTCTGTGTCTCTCTGTCTCTGGGTCTCTATGTCTATGTGTCTCTTTGTTGCCGTGTATCTGTGTCTGTCTGTCTCTGTATCTGTGTATCTCACATTTATTTTCTTTCTATCAATCTATCTGTCTTTAATGTTCTTTCTATCTTTATATATCTCTGTCTCTGTTCTCTCTCTGTGTCTATCTGTCTCTCTATATCTGTCTCTGTCACAATAGCCTGCTACCCCCAACCGTTTAAAGGTTAAAATATTTTAATTGAATACAGTCCGTTTAAACTTATAACAAATTATTCTACGAGTGTCAAAAAGCTTGGATCCTGGTGAGACGCCGAGTCTGTAAACTGGGATTAAAAAGTCTAACTGCATAATGTCTAGAGGTCCAGATAAGATACATAAGTTTAAACTTCTTTTTCCTCCAACAAACCCTATGCTGTTGCCACTCTTCAGAATCGTCTCTTCGAGACGATTCTGAAGAGTGGTAACAACATAGGGTTTGATGGAGAAATGACGATTTTAGTATTTGAGTACGTTTATTTGTAGCTCTGTATGTAACTATCGCTTTCAAAATATATTTAAATTTTATGCAACTATATGAGACGCCGAATTATTCAGGGTCCTAGCTCTTTATACTTGATCAATAGTGTGTTGTTCTTTTTTACATGCTCAACGGTTATAAATTAATTTCAGTAATTTGTTCCATATTAGAATGTAACCTCTTGTGAAATAGTTATTTCAATTCTTTTTATATTATCAGTTCAAATAACATTTTCAACGAATGACCTTATAGTAAACATATGTACAAATCAGACTGTATACTCCATCAATGTTTAATTATAACTCTTCCATTTCTCCACTAGATCCTGTGTTACCCTTTGTTAGAATCGCCTCATCTTGTCATTGCAATACATTGTGTGGTAGAGAATTGACTCATTTATGCATGAATTGATCACTTCATGAATATACATGTATAGATTGAAATGAAAGTGTTGGCTTGGACAAAAAATATAGTATCAGATCAATTTACAGCAATCCCTTCCAAACCAGGATTTTAATAATCCTCTGGGAGATTTCTGCATGACTATCACCCTGCATTAAACTTCCATCTGTCTTACATATACAGACTGGCATTGTTACTAATGTCCGGTTCAGAAGGAGATTACTGTTATTTCATAACCAACCATAGCAGGCCCTGAGCAGACCCTTCTACAGGAGCCATCTGATAGGTGTCTACTATGTTTACACATGTTTGAGATGGCGTTTATATGAAGGTTGTATTGAAATTATCTATGTTCAGAATTGGTTAAAATTGAATCAATTGTAACTTCTGTGATTGACAACTGATGGAGTTATCTGTAATCAATAAAATTGTTCATGTAAATCTTTCTAGCATTGTCGAAACGATATACACCTGTTTGGCAAACGAGCACATGGACCAGGGCACCCTCATGAGCATCATGATCCTGGACACGATCGGTTACGCTGTTCGGAGTGTTGTCTAACTTCCAAATGTAACAAACAGATGTGTGGTATGTCGGCCAATCTCACTTTTCTAAAATGTTGTCCATTCTAAAAGACTTGAAATGGTAATGTTGTACATGTACTGTAGGCATAGATCTAGTAAGACTCAACGTCAGTATAAAGCCAGTAACAGTCAGGCTTCTACATAAGATGCGTATTAATTTATCTAAATATCTTATTTTTTCAGCCACATCTTATATTGCTGCAACTTATAAGAACTGCGATTCAAATACAGTAAAACCTCTCTTAACCGGAATTTTAGTAGAGAATACTTTTGATACTTTTAGTCAGGGTGAGAGTCATGAAGAAAGTCATGCAGAAAGCTCCTAGAGTAGTTTTCTGTATTACTTTCGTCCTGCATTAAAGCTGCCACCTGTCTCCAAGACCGATATTTATATTCAATTAATCGTCCAGGTTATAGAGATTTTACTGTACTGGTAAGTTGCAGCAATAAAGGGTTTGACTGAGACATATGGAAAATAATTTAACCCTTCCCTTTCCCTGTTGAATATTCATGTGAATATTTTTTATTTGAATTTTTATAACGGTATATGAACAAATAATACCGTAGAATAACTTCTTTATAATGTCCATAAGCAAACAGAACAGACCTGATAAGACGACTCTGTTAGACCACATTCGTAACAAATCACATTCGTAAAACGTGTTACGAATGTGATCACATTCGTAACATGTGTTACAAATATGATACGGAAATCGAGAACATATGTAACACATTTTGTGACGAATGTGATCGATGCCTATTTTTTACGTGATACACAATCACATTTGTAACACATCGAATTTCATACAGAAAATTTGTAACACATCGAATTTCATACAAAAAATGAAGCTAAAAAGTGCACGTGCACCATCTCTCCTCGCAATAATGAAACAGTGTTCCAATTTTAACAACACCTAAATATAAACAAAAGAAATCACTACGGGTTTCTTTCTTAAAGCTATATCATTAGATTTATAGTTGCTAAAATATTAGGAATAGTGTATTAAAAACTCAATTAAAAGCAAATAAAGGATTTAAGAAGTCATATTTATTTAATCCTAGGCACATGTTAACATCATTGCCTAGGTGCATGTACTCGTATATGACAAGTTCTATG
The DNA here is from genome assembly GCA_963576725.1 of Azorinus chamasolen. Lineage (NCBI taxonomy): Eukaryota > Metazoa > Mollusca > Bivalvia > Cardiida > Solecurtidae > Azorinus > Azorinus chamasolen. The sequence goes on along the minus strand of OY755238.1, from coordinate 94,933,379 downwards.
AAAAATGGAAATATATTTTAGGCAGTTATCCTAAAACATATCAAAGCATTACATTACATCTTTAAAATGTGCTGTTAAGGCTGTGAAAAGTTGAGACATGACCCTCAAGGAAATATAGTAACATATACAATGATAATCCTATTACTATTAACTAATTGAACATTGTCATTCAGGAACTCAACCTGTTACATATGTGATTCTAATGTCAACCCCCATGTCGGGCACTCACATTTGTAACATAATCTACCTGTTACGAATGTGATCACATTCGTAAAATATCTGTTACAAATGTGATCCGTTACGAAAGTGGTCTAACAGACCCCTCCTTTATGCCACCACCAAACATAGGTATAAATCAGGGTCTGCAGGGTATGTGCTAGCTTAATGCAGGGCTAAAGTTATACAGAAAGCTCTGCGTTACTGTACGTCCTGCATTACGCAACCACCTGCTTTCAAAGTCATGCATGCTTATTTATTACGTGACCGCCTTAAAGGAATTATATTATATGTTATTGTTACAATTATGGTTGTCTTATACTGTTACAATTATGGTTGTCTAATACTGTTACAATTATGGTTTGTCTTCACATCATCGGTATGTTATACATTGTACTCGTTTGTACCAAAATTAATCTTTATCCCGCTGTGAACAAATACAATAGCTGCCCAAATTTGCATCTGGTGCATGTTGAGTACTTCCGATTCGATCAAACGTTATGGATGTTTCAGGAGCATACCAACCAACAACTCCGACTCCATCTACAACCATGATGTCAACAACTTCAACTGGTACAAAGTAAAAATTATTTGGTTAAATGTCGTGTTTCTCCTTGATATATCGAACTTCAAGGGACCATACAAATTATATCGAGGTAACATAGGGTCGAGTCAGTGGATTTCTAATCTGGACAATTTCTCAAGTTCACAGTTTAATGCAAGTCCTACGGGAATTTTCAGTATTACTTTAGGCCTGCATTAAATTGCTATATGTGTTTCTAGAATGCGTAGTGAAACATTTTAGAACAACGTTGTATTGTAAATTTTAGAACGATCGACATTTTAGTTCGATATATCCCGAAGTTCGAGCTATCCGAGTTTGAGATATCGAAGTTAAACTGTATGCACTGTAATCGAAATTTAGTTAAAAATGTTCATTTTATACAGACAAGATAACTGATTCAAGACCAGTCCCAATACAAGAACATAATGCGCTTGATATATACATTGGGAATAGACAATGTTACACACACACACACTGTCATATTTAACATAATCCATAGGTCCAGAAAATATGTGTAAATTAAAACATTTTCAAGAAAACTTCTTTTAGGAAGATGGCTGTGTAATATAGGGTGAAAGTCGTGCAGAAAGCTCTCAGAAGAGCTTTCTGCATGACTTTCACCCTGTATTTAACTGTCACCTGTCTCAAATACTTATACCTAATTTAACGTTCGGTTAGGGGGATTTTACTATATATTCGCTCACATTTTGTGTGTTTCAGGAACATTTCCACCAACAACTCCTACTCCGTCTACAGCTACAGCAAATGGTACAGAGTACAATATAAAACCCCTCTAAACCAGCATTCTAGTAGAGAAGAATCTAAACAGGTGGCTGTTTAATGCAATGTGAATGTGGCTGTTTAATGCAATGTGAATGTGGCTGTTTAATGCAATGTGAATGTGGCTGTTTAATGCAATGTGAATGTGGCTGTTTAATGCAATGTGAATGTGGCTGTTTAATGCAATGTGAATGTGGCTGTTTAATGCAATGTGAATGTCATACAGAGGAGCTTTCTGAGTGGCTTCCATCCTGCATTAAACTGTCATCTGTCCCAAAGGTGCTCGACGCATGCTTGGACTCACCCATGGACCCCCCAGGGGACCTTAAACCACTCCGAAAAACAAGAAAAACACGAACCGGAAAAAAATTCCTATCGGGTTTATATATATGTATTGAAAGGTTCGACAGATCAGCTGCGGAAAATACAACAGTCATGTTTTTCAAAGTCTTACAGCAAAGCCAATTCAACACCGATTTTAACCATTTTGGTCTTGATCCGTTCCAAATGCCATATATTAAGCGGCACAATAAGTGCTTTCCTTAAATATTGCCCCGTCTTGTCGCTGCAAGACTGCGAATTTGAAAATACGCTAGAGCGAAACGATGTGACTCCCGCCAGGATGCACAGAAGTATATAGGGGGATCTGTATTCGTTAATCTTTTCAGCAAAAACGCGAATTATGCTGAAACACATTCGAAAAACATTCAACTTACCGCAGTTAAAACGGTGCTGGCTATTTGCAGTCTGCTATGAGACGCCAGTTTTCTTTCTCCTACTTTCGTTTTGAACGGAGGTGGCCAAATCGCTGTGGCCCGGAAGTAGTAGTCAATTTGCATATCGAATAGTTTATGAGCCGGGTCACAGCAAACTGGTCGCATCCGTTCAAAAGGAAAGTTGGAGAAAGAAAACTGGCGCCTCGTAGCTGACTGGAAATAGTAAGCACCGTTTTAATTGCGGCAAGTTTAATGTTTTTAGATAGTGTTAAACCATAATTCGCGTTTTTGTTGAAAAGATTAACAAATACAGATCCCCCTATATACGTCTATGCATCCTGGCGGGAGTCACATCGTTTCGCTCTAGCGTTTTTTCAAATTCGCGGTCTTGCAGCGACAAGACGGAGCAATATTTAAGGAAAGCACTAACTGTACCGCTTAGCATATGGAATTTGGAACGGATTAAGACCAAACTGATTGAAATTGGTGTTGAATTGGCTTTGCTGTAAGACTTTGAAAAACATGACTGTTGTATTTTCCGCCGCTGATCTGTCGTAGTTAGGTACCTTTCAATACATATATAGACCCGAAAGGAATTTTTTTCCGGGTCATGTTTTTCTCGTTTTTCGGAGTGGTTTAAGGTTCAAATAGGTAGTTTTAGGCCAGTTGAACATACCTCGATCACAATTTTTTGTTTGGGGGGGGGGGGGGGTGGGGGGGGGGGAGGGTGTTCCCATGGATGAGTCTAAGCATGCGTCGGGCACCATTGATCTGTCCCAGAGACCGAAATTTATACTTAATTTAACGTCTGGTTCAGCGGGGTTTACTATTTTCCATTTGTTTTAACACTAACTGAATTGATCGATTGTATTAGCTAACTAACTTATGGTAACACAGCCGGCATACAACATTGCATTAAGGCCTGTGAGTCGCTTTCTGACGACTACAGTGATGAAAGAGTTCACAATGACGCCCAGAGATGTCCCGCATTATCAATGTTTAAATAAAAAAATAATTAAACTCTCTTTAATATGGCATTGTATACTGTAGAACCTTAAGCGGCCTTTCATTTATGTAACATAGAAGTGTTAAAGAAAAGGTGGTTACTTAATGAAGGGACATATAGGAGTGTTCTGATCTGGGTCTACATTGTTGGCAAATAACAGTGCATCCGTGACCCGGGTTGGAATGGTTAAATGTTTTGCTTCTCCTAAATATGCACTTCCATCTGAATTAAGGTATCGCGGTAGTTAAGTTTTACTGTAAGTATGCATTTTAGCAATATGTTTTCTAGCTGAACATCGTATACTACTCTATAAATATGAAAGCCGTGAATGGTTGATGGCAACTCGTTCTAAAAGTAAGGTTGGCTGAGAAGGCTTTCAATCACAACTTATATGTTTTAGTGCATCAGTCTCCTTTGTATTCAGATGGTTATTCCAGACCCTTTAAACCGGAATTCTATTAAAAAAGAATTTAGATATTTAGGCAGGTAACTGCTCAATGCATGGTTGAAATCATGGTTGACTTTGACCCTGCATTAAGCTGCCATCTGTCTCCAAGACCGATAATTAAACTAAATTTAACATCCGGTTTAGAGGTGGTTTATTGTACTTTATGTTCTTCTAGACACATGCCGTGACCACGAGGAAGTTGGTTTCAACTGCACCTCTTTTGACGTATACAATTTCTGCACGGACACCACCGGTATTGCTTACGCCATTGCCCATTCAAAATGTCGGAAACACTGCGGATTCTGTGGAAAAAATGGTAACTGCTTTACACGTTACAGCAGTCATTCCGTCTATCCCTCGACATATCTTTCATCCCATGACACACATGCACTGCCATTTGCAAACAATGTAGACCCAGAACAGATGGTTCCCAAGGGAACCATCTGATCAAGGTCTGCACTGTTTGACATTCAAACACATCTACCCAGTATCAGCCTCTCCTACTGAGTAGACTCATTTATTTTACACCACTTTTCGTTACATACGTATGTCGCTTTTTACAGAAGGGTGCTACAATTACTACACAAAATATGAATAGTCTCCCTAAACTCAAAATTAATAACTTAAACTTACACTCTGTGTCTTCCGTTCAGATTCCTCATAACCTGGCTAATTTCCAATCACTACAGCCGTCAGTTTGTATTAAACCTCTAAAATTGTCTTCTACTTCATCTTTTCATGTTCCCTCTTCGGCTGTTAGTAACATTTTTCATAATGGATCTAAAATCGTTTTGTCTCCTTTAAAGCAATCTATCATTCGTTATAGTAAAGTCCATCTAAATTCACATTATTTGAACAAAAGACATAGAGTGTATCCAATAATTACTAAGTGCAATAGTAAGAGGTGTATGTGTTGCAATTTCATTTCTACTAGATCAACAATTAAATCTCTTGTTAATGGTAGAGTGTTTAGTGTGAAGATTAATTCTGATTTAGACTGAAACTCATCTAATATTATATATGTTCTTACATGAAATGCGCCACGTTGTGGCATTTAATATGTAGGTCAGACAGGACGTTCTTTAAAAACTAGGTTTCGTGAACACAGTTACCATTGCCGGATCAAAAAAGTACGCAATTTTCTTTACCAGCATTTTCGTCATACAGGACATTCTTTCAAATATGTTTCGATTCAACCAGTAGAACAAATTTATTATGATTCTAAAACTACTGGTAGTTTAAAATCTAAAGCTCGTTTTATCACAGAGCTAGACTGGATCAAGAAATTACAAACACCTTTTCCTTTAGGCCTTAATGATAACATTTTCCAAAGCGGCAACATTTCTAAAGACCCAAGTATCGATATTTTCTCTATATTTTCTATTCGAAAACGTAAAAGTAGATCACATGGCAGACGTAGAAATGGTAATATTAAGCGTAAATTACGTCGTAATGTGTCTATTCATGATTTACATACTATTCTAAAACAAACTGGTAAACATTCTATGTTATTTTGTTTATCGTCTTTACCCTTTTCCTGTCTTAAGTCAATAGACGAAGAGGCTGATAAAATCTATATGCGTACAGATCCGTTAGTTAATACTGCCTCACTTATACAAAGTTACACACAGCATGTTCTTCGTCCACGTATTGATAAAGAATCTGAACATAAAAGACATTTTCTGAAACTTCAGTTCCTAAATGAAGGTATCGATTTTATTGATATTCAAAGTATATTTCGTGATAAGAATGTAATCGATGCTATTCCCAAATATTTCATCAACTCTGAATCACCTATCATCTGTTATAAATATAATAAACCTATTAGAAATGTTATTTTTAACTACAATAAAATTGTCTCTGACTTAAATATTGATGTCAATACCCCTATTTCTTGAGATTGAAGCATTTCTAGCTTTTGCTATAAACCAGTTGGTCATGTCATTAATGGTAATTTTGATATCATTAGGGATAAACGTCTCAGGACCCTCCTAACTAAAGGACCTAAATATAGATTACCTTCCCTTATTGATTTTGACGCTTGTCGAACTCATATTGCGGAAGCTATTCAAGAATTCTGCATCAAATGGTGTCGACGAGAACATGCTGATGTTAATGCCCTTTCGGATTGGAAGAAATTTATTTTCGATATTATTGATACGCGAATAACTTTTTACAAATCAAATTACCATCTTTTACCACCTCGACCTAGAGTTACATTTCGCTACTTGAAGAAAAACATTTCTAATTTTCATTCAGATTATGTTCTTGTTTCTGCTGACAAGGCATCAAACAATGTAATCATTATTTGAAGATTGTATTATGTTGATGTTTTAAAGAAGGAGCTAACTGATTCAAAAAATTATATAACAGTTCAAACACCTGAAAAAGATATAGTCTCGGAACATGTAAAAATGTGCAATAATTTTAAGTCTGGTCCTAACATAAAACAACATAAACTTTCTACTTTGTACTGGATTCCGAAACTACATAAAAACCCTTATAAGTCGCGTTTTATTGCCAACTCTAGCTGTTGTACCACTACTAAATTATCTATACTTTTGACGTCCTGTCTTACTACGATCAAAGAACATGTTAAACGCAACTGTGATAAAATATATGAAAATTCTGGTATTAATGTTTTTTGGTCCATAAAAAATTCAAATGACGTTTTAACAAAACTTGAAAATGAACAGTATAACATTTCTTTACTGAGCTCTTATGATTTATCAACACTCTATACTACTCTACCTCACCATCTTATAAAGGATAAACTTATTAAATTAATAGAAAAAACCTTTGCCAGAGAAAACAAAATGTTCATTGCTTTCAATGTTCAACGTTCATTCTTTTCGAATTCAGAAGTTGAACATTACACAATGTGGACTTGCCTTGATGTTTGTAGATCTCTTACCTTTCTTTTAGATAATATATTTGTGCGTTATGGGGATACCATATATCGTCAAGTTGTTGGTATACCCATGGGTACAAATTGTGCCCCTCTTGTTGCAGATTTGTTTTTGTATTGCTACGAGAGGGATTTTATGCTTAGCTTAAAACCTGATACACAGACCGATATTGTTAATGCTTTAAATAAAACTTCAAGGTATTTAGACGATATTTTGAATTTAGATAATCCTTATTTTGATACTATGGTTTCTTCAATCTACCCAAAAGAACTGTCTTTAAACAAAGCGAATCAATCTGACATTAATGCTTCATTTTTAGATTTTAATCTTTCAATTACAAATGATAAAGTTTCGTCCAAAGTATACGATAAAAGAGAAGATTTTAATTTTAAAATTGTTAATTATCCTTTTCTAAATGGGGATGTGCCACGTTCTACATCTTATGGGGTTTATATTTCTCAACTTTTAGGATGGGGATGGAATAAGGGTGAGGTTGGGCGCCCATAAACCGGTTTAAACCCCCGGTGACTTTTGTCACTGACCGTTCCAAGGCGGTACTTCCATCTTCCTCCTATTGTATGTTTGTTTTGTCTTTGTGCGTCTCTTGTTGTTTTTTCTACCTATGTACATTTGCTGTTTCCTTGTGTTGCTGTTCGGGCGAGTGTTTGTTCTGTATGTGGTGTTTCCTGTATGACTCATTTTTGTACTTTTATTAGGTTTGCCCGAGCCTGTTCTTTGCTTGAAGATTTTAACAGACGTAATTTAGTTATAACTGATAACTTCTTAAGCAAGGTTACAGATATCACAAACTTCGAAAAACCTTTTCTAAATTTTATTATCGAAATTTACCTCTCAGTAGTAAATATAATTGCAATCTACGGACGTTACTGCGACAAGGCATTTCTCAACCAGAACTTTATGGGGATGTTATGTACAAACTTAGGAAAATTCGGGGTCATATCCATTTTCATGATTTGTTTATAAAACGCATTAAAACATTTAAAAAGAAAGGTTATGATCCTATTATATTGCAACACACTGCATGTTTGGTTATCGACCCTTTTACAGTCGGTAGCTACGCTTCCCTCTTTGCTTGCGCGATGACAGGCCGAGGGTAGTACCCTATGATGGTATACTCTTAAACTTGGATACAGGAGGAGCTTACCAGACTCATGTATTACTTTTTCCCTGTCGTGCCCTTAACGGCTTACCTGCAGGTGCTCTGACTTCAGCAAAGTCATTGAGTACATATTTGACGGATTGTCACAGTTATTATGCTATGTTTTACATGTTGTCCTGAGTTCACCGTCGTCTATGTTGTGGGTAAGTCCAGCGGGGATACCTTTATTTACAATATTTGTAAAGCTAGGGTGACTTTGAGAGAAGTGTGAGGTTAGGACGTCCGTAAACCGGTTTAAACCCCCAGTGGTGTTTTTGCTGCTGACCGTGCCAAGGCGGTACTATCTTTATCACCCTTCCTTTTGTTTGCCTTGCGTCTTTGTGCTTGTGGTTTGGTCATGTTGTGGAACGTTTGTCCCTGGTTCTTGTGTGTCTTTTGGTGTTTTCTGTGTTCACTTCGTGTGTGTGTGTGTGTGTGTGTGCGTTTGGGTGTGTGGTTGTGTGTGTGTGTGTGTGTCATGCTGTCTATCGGTGTTTTGGTGGTGGTTGCGTCTTGCATGTGGCTTTGCCTGCTTGACTTTACTACTTTTCCATCTATAGTTAAACCGGTAGGATATTCAACTCTGATAATGCAGGGTTGAAAGGGTTAATTGTCGACGGAAACTGTTAGTTACCTGTTCATTCTTGACTCCTTGGTAAAGTATTCTTTTCGAATTCAGAAGTTGAACATTACACAATGTGAACTTGCCTTGATGTTTGTAGATTTCTTTTAGGTACTATATTTGTGGGTTATGGGGATACTATATAAGTATCGTCAAGTTGTTGGTATACCTATGGGTACAAATTGTGCCCCTCTTGTTGCAGATTTGTTTTTTATTGCTATGAGAGGGATTTTATGCTTAACTTAAAACCTGAAACACAGGCCGATATTGTTAATGCATTTAATAAAACTTCAAGGTAATCAGACGATATTTTGAAATTGAATAATCCTTATTTTTCAACTATGATTTATTCAATTTACCCCCCCCCCCCACCCCAACCTCCCCCCCCCAAAAAAAAAACAACCAACAACAACAAAGCGAACCGATCTGACATTATATTATGGCTTCCTTTTTAGATTTGAATCTTTCCATCACAATCGATAAAGTTTCATACAAAATATACGATAAAAGGGGTGATTTTAATTTTAAAATTGTTAATTATCCTTTCCTAAATGGGAACGTGGCCCGTTCTAAATCTTATCGGGTTTACATTTCTAAACTTATTCGGTTTGCCCGAGCCTGCTCTTTGCTAAAATACTTTAAACGTCCGTAATTTAGTTATAAATGATAAACTTCTTAAGCAAGATTACAGATATCACAAACTACGGAAAACGTTTTCTAAATTTCATCATCGAACTTCACCACTCATTAATAAATACAATGTATAATTGCAATCTACCGACGTTACTGCAACAAGGCATTTCTCACCAGGAATTTTATAGTGATTTTATCTAAAAACTTAGGAAATTTCGGGGTAATATCCATTTTCATGATTTGTTTATAAAACGCATCAAAACCTTTAAAAATAGCTATGACCCTATTATATTGCAACGCTCTGCATGTTTGTTTATTGACCCCTTTACAGTCGGTAGCTACGCTTCCCTCTTTGCTTACATGATGGCAGGCCGAGGGTAGTACTCTATGATGGTATACTCTTAAACTCAGTAACGGGATGAGCTTACCAGACTCATGCATTACTTTTTTCCCTGCCGTGCCCTTAAAGGCTTCTCTGCAGTTGCTCTGACTTCGGCAAAGTTATTGAGTACATTTTTGACGGATTTGTCACAGTTGTTATGCTATGTTTTACATATTGTCATATGTTTACCGTCTTCTATGTTGTGGGAAAGTCCGGCGGGGATACCTTTATTTACACTATTTGTTAAGTTAGGGTGACTTTGAGATAAGTGTGAGATTAGGACGTTCGTAAACCGGTTTAAACCCCAGTGGTGATTTTGCTACTGACCGTGCTAAGGCGGTACTCTCTTTGTCACCCTTACTTTTATTTGTCTTGTGTCTTTGTGCTTGTGCTTTTTGTTCATGTTTCGAATGTTTGTCTCTGGTGCTTGTGTGTTTGTAGGTGTTTTCTGTGCTCATATCGTGTGTGTGCGTGTGTTTGTGTGTTTGTTTGTTTGTGTGTGTGTGTGTGTGTGTGTGTGTGTGTGCGCGTGCGTGTGTGCGTGCGTGCGTGCGCGTGTGTGTGTATGACATGCTTTTCCAGCTTTTCGTTACACAGCTGCAATAATACCTCTGTAGACCGACCATTCTGAAGAAAACTAATTATGTGACTTTAACACCTATAGCAACTGTCTGATTTAAGATACTCCGTGTGTATTTTTACACCTTTATGTTGGAAGGCTGGACCACTGCAGTACCAGTTTCCGTGTCATCAACTACGGGTCAATTATGTTTTAATGTGAGAGATTATAACATCTAGGAAAGGGTTAGACTGTCAATAATGCACTCACGTTTTCTATTAGACTTGTATCTTGTAACGATTATAGCACTCATGCTAGTGTCTTGGAGAAGTTTTATGTCGAAAGTTTCAGATTCTCTACGAGAATGACTATTCATATTTGAACAAGTATGGTGTAATTTGATACTAGAATCTCTTTCCTGGTGAAAAGAGGCTTACTACATCTTGCTTTTCCCATTATATGCATGTTTAAGTACTTTAAACTTGTTGTTTTTTCTACCCATGTACATTTGCTGTTTCCTTGTGTTGCTGTTCGGGCGAGTGTTTGTTCTGTATGTGGTATTTCCTGCATGACTCATTTTTGTACTTTTTGTACGTATCTGTAAAGGACCTGGATTGCTTACTAATCAAATAGATGAGTTTGTATGTACATATTACCAATCCATAAAGAAAGTATCTTTAATACATGTTCGTCCATATATAGTAGAATATGTCCATAGTACCAACCATTTATTGAACGCAGGCGTCCTAAATAGCTGGTAGTTGCTTAATGCATGGCGGAAGAAGGACACCCTTGAAAGGTTAACGAAACCCAATATTCAGCCATTCGTAACACAACTGCAATAAGTGTCTCTTTTAAACCGATCATTCTGAACAAATCGGACATCATAACACTAGTGGAAGTGTAATACATTACCGATGCAATGCAAAAATGGGCCATGTGTTGGATTAAGCAGCCATGTGCTTTGAAATAATTCATGTGTATTATTTTCCCCTTCATGTTGGAAGGCGGGACCACTGCAGTACCAGTTTCCGTGCCACAAACTACAGGTCAGTTATGTTTTTATTTTACTGTGGAAGATTATAACTCTTAGAACAGATGTATGCCCGTTTTCGCTTGCATACGATCACTTAGATGTAATCACTTATTCGTTAGCTCCATCCATGCACACACATTGAGGCGTAACACAAAGACATTTGAATTAGGACACGTCTTTGACTTGGCCAATGTATGTCCCATTGGGAAGTATAGTTTTTATTCACATTGGCTGTTTCTTAACCCTTTTGATGAAAGAAACTAATTTTACACATTTGTAAACACAGTAGACCACCAAGACCATCCTTCTCCTCTCAGAAATGTCAGATCAGGGCTTAGTTTACTACTGGTTCTACAGTTTGCGCCATGGTGAAACATTCACTTGTTTATAATGTCATTACAACAATCGGCTGATCTATATTCATAAGTCTTTATTTCTTACATGGATATTACTCCAATGAATGGTTGAACTGTCAATAATACCCTCATGTTTTATATTAGATTTGCATTTTTAACGATTATGGCATCCATTTTAGTATCTTGGAAACGTTTTATGTCGTAAGTTGCAGATTTCTCTACGGGAATGACTTTTATATAAGAACACGAATGGTGTAACTTGATACTACGAATAGTGTAACTTGATGCTAGAATCTCTTTCATAGAGAATAGATGCTTACTAAATAATTACGTTTCCATTAAATGCATTTTTGAAGTACTTCAAACTTGTATTTCAATGCCCCTGGACGGCCAAAACAATCAAATTTATGATTTATTGTTTGTCTATTGCCAATACACATAGAAAGTTTATTTAATACGAGTTCGTCTATATAGAGTAGACTCTGTCGTAAGCTACCAATCATTTATCGGACGTAGACGTCTTATAAAACAGGTGACTGCTTAATGTATGGCAAGAGTAATGCAGAAAGTTCCATGTGTATTATTTTCCCCTTCATGTTGGTAGGTGGGACTACTGCAGTACCAGTTTCCGTGCCACAAACTACAGGTCAGTTATGTTTTTTACTCTTAGAACTGGTGAATGCCCGTTTTCCGCTTGCATAAGATCACTGCTAGATGTAATCAATTATTCGTTAGCTCCATCCATGCACACACATAGAGGCGTAACACAAAGACATTTGAATTAGGACACGTCTTTGACTTGGCCAATGTATATCCCATTGGGAAGTATAATTTTTATTCACATTGGCTGTTTCTTAACACTTTTGATCAAAGAAACTAATTTTAACACAGTAGACCACCAAGACCATCCTTCTCCTCTCAGAAATGTCAGATTAGGGCTTAGTTTACTACTGGTTCTACAGTTTCCGCCATGGTGAAACATTCACTTGTTTATAATGTCATTACAACAATCGGCTGATCTATATTCATAAGTCTTTATTTTTTACATGATTATTACTCTGGTGAATGGTTGAACTGTCAATAATACCCTCATGTTTTATATTAGATTTGCATTTTTAACGAGTATTGCATCCATTTTAGTATCTTGGAAACGTTTTATGTAGTAAGTTGCAGATTTCTCTACGGGACTGACTTTTTATATAAGAACACGAATGGTGTAACTTGATACTAGAATCTCTTTCATAGAGAATAGAGGCTTACACAATGTTTCCGTTATATGCATTTTTGAAGTACTTCAAACTTGAAATTTTTATGGCCCTGGACGGCCCAACCAATCAAATAGATGATTTATTGTTTGTCTATAGAGTAGACTCTGTCCTAAGCTACCAATCATTTATTGATCGTAGTAGTCTTATAAAGCAGGTGACTGCTTAATGTATGGCAAGAGTAATGCAGAAAGCTCATACAGGTGTTTTGCATCAGTTTCGACCTGCATTAAGCTATCATCTGCCTTACAGGCCATCTTTTTTATGACTGCTTAAGGCAGGCTTTACTGTATATGTTGTAGTTAGTACTATGGTCATCAATGTATTTAGTGAAGCGAACGGTACTCGAACGTTTAGTTTTATGTTAAGTCATTACATTGTATTCAGTGTTCTTCAGTACCAGTATCCAGCAGGATCTCAACCTACACGTTAGAAAATAATTTCAAATGGACCTGATAATTTAATGTCATACAAAGTGTTAACTTGTACTTTGTCTAAATAGCTATTACTTGATAGTGTTCTATGCACCTTTGCCTATCTGGTTTATAGCCATGTGACTGATATTGATAACCACTTTAAGAGTTGACCCGACCTGTCGACCAATTATTCCATTTGAATGTGTGTAGGTGCTTGAATTCCATTGGCTATGTTACACTTAACCCTTACAATGCGGGAAACGAGTCACTAATGTCCATTGCAAACATTGTTGACCCAGATTAGAGGGCTCCTCTGTGAGAGCCCTCTTACCAGTCTGCACTGTTTAGATAATCCTTAGCAAATATCTCTTAATATTCATCGTAAGCTTGACCTGTTTGGATTTTGGAATAGTCAGTTTGAAAATTCAGCATTTTAAAGATTAGAAATAATATGTGAGACAAACAGTGCATACTCTGATCAAATAGCTCTTATAGGAGCCTACTGGTCTATGTGTCCACTGTTTGCATGTGTCCCTATTAAGGGACGCTGGGCACAAATTAGTTACTTCTGGACTTCGATATCTCGGGATTTCGTCGGTATAACTCGAACTTGGTATATCACATATCTCGCATATAAAGAAAACACGTGTTATAGTTTAATTCGGATGGAAAGTAATGCTGAAAGTTCCTGCAGTAGCTTTCCGCATTATTTAGACCTGCATTAAGCTGTGAAATCGGATGAATCGATTTGTACGGTCCTTTGGAGCTCGAGATATTGTTCGAATTCAACTGTATTTGTTCTAGGTGTGTGTGAGGACAAGGAAGACAGCTTTTTTCAGTGTGCAGATAAACCAGACCTATGTGTAGACCCATCAATCTTTGCCGTACAACTCATGGTCCACAGATGTTCGAAATTCTGCGGTCTATGCTGACGTCATATAACATCATCCGAGGAAAAGGTGAGGATGTACTACAATTCCCAGAGGTCAAGATAACATGCATAAACTTTAACAGTTTTAAGAAGTATATAGAGAATAATAGGCTAGTGTCGTAGATGGGACGCATTTATCCGACGAAGGGGCTCATCTCAACAGTTTTCTCTCCGTGTCAGATAAAGGCGGCCTAACCTATTGTTTGATTTATCCAGTCAGTTAAGTTTTATCTTTTGTATAGACTCATATAACATTACATTTTTTTATTACCGTGAATTAATTTCCATTTTATTTTGTTTCAATCTACGGCTGCCTTTTCATTTCCATTTAGGCGTAAATGAGTTTAATACCACGAAGGAAACAGTTTCGATGCACGCGAACACGTGGTTCAGTTTGAAAAATAAGATCATTTGAATCGAGAATGTCGATATGTTGAATCAAATAGACTTGGTTAATTTCTCCCGGACTCACTCTGAACAACATTCGAGCAAACACGAGGTTAAAGGCCAAGATCAAAGGCACAGTGACCTGAAAATAGTACACGACACTCCGCCATCTCAAGATAAACTCATAAACCAAATTTGGAATCCGTAACTGGTAAGGTATAGGAGATATGCTCCGGACAAGCTTTTTGTAAAATCGAGGTCAAATGCCGAAGTTAAGACCACAGCCTCATAGAGACTGTAGAGTTTAGCAAATAGTAAAGGCCGTACATCTGATTAATGTTTTATACATTGTTTGTCACATTTACGCAGACTCAAATAAGCCCGCCATGGAATTTAAACGTGATTTTAATCGATAATCGACCGCGATCACGTGCCGATCTTCGATTCCCAACACTAGTTATCACATATGTGACATTGTCAGCAATAGAGTTAATCAATACAAGCTTTGCACTCGTACAAATATTATTATGAACCAATCACATTTTTATATGAATGTATATTTCTGCTAGAATTCTATTGTGAAATATTGGAAAACAATGTATATTTTATAGAAGTCTGGTCTGCTCGTGTAGATATTCTTACAGAATTTACCCTACTTATGACAATTAGATTTGAAAAAATCCACACACGAACAAAATTTCTGATAGCAGGAGATTCTTCTAAAGCAAAAGCAGCAATGCGAAAAGAGCCAATCGCAGATTCGGTTTGATTGAGTCTGTAAATGAGAACAGTAACACCCCGCTAATGCGATCATCAAAAAGGGGCATCATTCTGGGCAACAGAGGTAGGTGGTAGCTGAATGCAGGACGAACGTTATGCAGAAAGCTTCTACAGTGAAGCTCACTTATAACGAAGTCCTCTGGACCCTCTTATTTCTTTCGTTATATCCAAATTTCGTTATATCAGGTCAGTTTTACTATATATAATCAGAGAGGGGGAATAAATTCTATTTTGTTATAAGCAGTATTTCGTTATATCCAAGTTCGTTATAAGTGAGCTTCACTGTATATGAGCTTTCTGCATAACATTCGTCCTGCATTAAGCAACCACTGCTTATAAAGACATATATGGTTATTCTTTAAGTGGTCGCATTAGAGGGGTTCTACTGTTTGTTCAAGCCTGTTAGATTTACGAATTATATGAGTTACAATGGCGTCTTCTGGCTTAGCAAGTAGTACCCCAACCCTCCGAACAGCTGCTACTTATGGATAGTTTTCTGATCAGCGTCTACATTTTGTATCACTCAACGGCGTTGACAATATCACACTATCACACTTGTTGGTAGATTAGATGCGTTTCATGACTACCTCCTTTATTTTGTCAACAACCCTATGTTGGGACCACTGTCCAAGAGACGATTCTTAGGAGTGGTTACAATATAGCGTTTGGTGAAGAAATGACGAATGTAGTACGCACATTTATGTACTGCTCTGTGTTAACACTGATCAGAGAATGTACAGTAGGGTTATTTGTAAAGAAAAAAGTACGAATGGGACAACGGCTCTACATATGTACGTAAACGATTTTAGATCCTCTTGTTTCAGTCATAACAAGGCATGCAACACGAAGAGGGCAACACAGACAGGACAATTTATGATAATAAAAGTAAAAACACGTACCTAGTTATAGTTTACTTTCAGCCCGAAGGACCGCTCAACCGACTGTACATTTACTTCCCATAATAGCAAAGAATTGTGAACTACTCGTTATCACACTTTTAAACATTTATGTACGATGATGCTATCTACTGTTCATCATTCTGTAATCATTTTCCTCCGAAAATAATAATATCAATACGCTTTATTACGCGTTTACAAACAGAGAAGACCTAGATCAGACGGCTGCTATACGAGCCGTATGACCAGAGTCTGCGCTGCTTGAATATGAAATTCTACAATGTTTCCATTGGCAAACTCTTTCTGTATTAATATGCCATTATATGAAATAATATAATTGGTACATATGATGACATTATTTATTACATGAATGTTCAGGAAGTCCAGTAAAACCTGACTTAACCGTTTCTTACACGAATATTCATGGGATACAGTAAAATCTCTCTACACCTGGCATTCAAATACTTATTAATGCCGGTTTATTAGACAGGCACCAGCTTAACTCATTCGGCGCAAATGTCGCATGTTGGCACCATTGTAAACAGTGTAGTCCCAGGTCCGATGCCGCCTTGAAAAGGCGGCATCAGACCTGGGACTTCACAGTTTTCTGTATTACTTTAGCCCACACATACAGGTTTTTAAAAACAAATGTTTTACTAATTTACCTTTATCATTTAGTTTAGAATTATATTCAATATGAAATTATTATTGCAGGCGACACTTTTAAATTTGACGCCAAAAGAGTTAATACATTTATTGAATTTTGATTGCAAACCTGTAACTCATTTTGGACTTTACCCAAACTCAAACAAGCCCACCACATTAGATTTTACACTACACACTACAATGTGCACCACATTGATTTTACACTACACACTACAGTGTGCATATTATCGTTGTCTTTGTGGGCGAGACCGATATAGTGATTAAAAAAGAACACCATATGGTCGAAATATCGACTAATTCAATAGTTGAACATAAGACGTATTCTCCTCTCTTCAAACATGGACCTTAGAAATTACATTATTATAAATCCAACAATGATTTTCTCTAAATTGTATGTGTTTTCTGGGTCATTGACAAACTTTTGTTCACCCTGGTCTCACCATATCAAAGAGATAACCTGGCAAGATTTCTCTTTTTTATGGCAGTGTTTAGGCCTCTGGTCTAGATCAGCACCTCTCACGCAGTTTATAGTTTTGTTTTAAGTTTGTATTAAATCAATCTTTTTGCTACGTAAATATGCTTGTTTAAGCTGGTTGTAAATCTGTGCTTTAATTGTAACTTTTGTATGAGCTTTAGCTTTGTACTTAAAAATCATGCATGTCTATGAGCCTGTTCTAGTTTTTATTTTGCTTTGTTTTCTGTTTATATATACTTATGTTTATCGGAGTAAAACCCTTACAGGTCTTATATTACTTTGTTATATACTATTCGACGTGAAAAAAATGTGTCTGTGTCTATTTGTCTATGTCTATACAATTTCAAAACATGGCGTGATTCAATAAAACGACTCGATTCTATCACCAATCTCCATCGTTTTAGTACCCAGCATCAAAACAATGATGTAAAACTAGCGAATGTTGTCAGTTAGTTTCAGATCGTCGAGGAAGGGGCCATTGTACGTGACGTCAAGGATTTTTCCAAGTTTTCCTTCGTTAATCCAATAAAATGGTTCCATTCATATTTCTTCCAACATGGCACCATCCAAAACATAACGACAGACGGAGAGGCCGTCGTTGCTTACTTATTTAGAGGGCAAAACAAATGAAGATTGGTGATAGAATTGAGTTGATTATTTGAGCCACACCATCTTTTGAACAGCAAATCATCAGATATAGTGAGACCGGGGTGAATGAACGTTTGTCCATGACCCAGAAAACACGTGAAATTTTGAGATAATCATTGTTGGATTATATTGACTTCCAATGGTAGAATATATTGACTTCCAATAGTAGAATATATTGACTTTCAATAGCCGAAATAATTGCAATATTATCCTTGAAATTGTAAGAGTTACATTCATATTTGTACTTGTGGTACACGGATGTACGTTCTGCCAGTTGGGACCCTTGTTATTATATAGTATGTATAAATTCCCACGAAGCGGTACAGACCCCTATGGACGAGACGCCGAGCCGCAGTGATTTTTATCTGAATTCAAACGGTGTGTATGTGTGATTACAGTGAATCATGCAACGTTATAACGCATATGCCCATAGATAAGAATCGAATATTCCTAAACCCTATGCTAAGCGCTACCTGACACGCATTTGCAAACAGCCTGGATCGAGATGAGACGCCGAGTAACTCAGTGTCTCATCAAGATCCAAGCTCTTTGACACTCGATATCACAAAAATGAGTTTATATATGTGGTCTACTTTTGTGCTACAATTACCCGTGGTTCAGGTCAAACACGTTGTGATGCACTTCCCTGTGACTTTGATCTGTTTTTGTAATAATATAGACATATACTAGTGATTTAACTTACGTGGTGGTAGTGTAGATAGTTTTAATAAGTAAATTGCCACAAATTACAGACCATTTTATGTATTTACTGTATTGTGTAATGCGATACAGCTACCTGTGGGTCTATCAAGTTATCAAGGTACACGTGTAGCTTGCTATACAATAGAAGTGGGTGGGTGAGTGCTGGACAGTGGTCATTCCTAAGTCAGCTGTCGGCTTGAAAGCATGTAATGCTAAACTGGTGTGAGAGAAGGTTGAAGGAAGCTTGAATGCCTGGACTTATTCCAGGTTGTATTGACGGGCGTGCACAACGCAATATAACCATGAGGCCCTGAGCTCATTTTGTCTGCGTGTATGCCATGCCAAGGCTGAGTCAACATTTCCTGTGTGGAATCTGATACCTAAGTGGAACAAATGCCCTAAGTGGATATACGTCAGAGTCCAAGGTGGAATTGCTAGAGTATCCTGAGTGGAATAGTCCTATGTGTAGCCTTAGTGATTACGAGTTTTAGATATTTATATCGTTAGTGGTAACGACTTGACAAGGCGTTACTGTACATGTGTTATTAAAGCTACACTGTCTAATAGCATCCTTGGTGGAACTCGTGGCAAGAGACATTTAAATAATGTTGCACAGAAAGTTGTAGTGTGAGTATTCCTCTGTGGATTGGCCATATATTGGTGTAGATCCAATTTGTTGATTATCCTTTGTAGAATTGGCTTCATTCAGGCATTTAGCTACTAAGATAAACGTTAAAGGTAGTGACAGTATTGTACATTGACATTGACAGTTTATAGTACTGCCAGGTGTATATGCAGTGTAGACTCACGTAAATGTCAAGACTATATATATTTAGAGACTGTGTGATTGTGTATCTTAGAATTAGTGAACGGGTTTTTAGCTTTTATGATAAGTAAAGTGTAAACTACTAGTTTGTGTTGTATATGCAAGTGTTTTCCTACAGAGACACACTAAAAAAAAAACCCTGCACCACAAATCGAATTTGTGACACTCGGCCAACAGTTTCTCAAAAGCTTGCTTAGTTTTACCATACATTTTTCAGTACTTTAAGGATTAATACACTCGAGATACTACAGATTCGTTGCGAAATCAGGTAAACCCCAAACACCATATATACGCATTTTGACGGCCTTGCAAACAAAATCATCCGATCAAAGTGCTCTGTTTGCGAATAGAATAATATGTATCAGATTCTAGAGTATCTACCATGGCCTAACATTACAGTGTTCAGTTGCCATTATAAACATTTATATTCACGAATTTGTATTTTCTTACATGAGTTGTCATGAAGTAATGGGTTAAAGACAAATGCAATAAATATTTAACACATTCCCTCCTAGTGACGCATTTTGGCGCCTCTGTAAAAGTCACATTATGAAACCATTGTGATAAATAGTGCAAACGCTCTGTTTATCACAATGGTTTCAAAACTACGCAATTCTAAAATCATCCTTTTCTATAGTTAATGCTCCTTTTAGGTAGATTAATTCAAAGAGGTTCTGTCTAAAAATAGTCTAGGAGGAAATGAGTTAAATTTTAAGGCAATGTTTTGCTTTGACAAAAACCTTAAAATCGGATCTAAATCACTTTAAAAACAAAGACAGCAGACCCTGATCAGACGGCTCATTTAGGGGCCGTCTGATCTGGGTCTACTCTGTTTGCAAATGCATGAAAGGGCGTTAAGTTCTAATATTTGAAGCTTCAGTTGACATCGTCGCATGTTAGAACTTGCAGTTTGTGTATTGTTTACGACGTAGTATACATTGTTTCATGCAAAGATTTCGAATAGTAGTGATACGAGTGGTTTTCTACATGAATATTCATATAAGAATAACTAAATATCATGTAAGAAACAATGCTATCATGGATACTAATTAGATTAGATTTTATAATGACATATTAATATAGACATAAACTGTGGAATTCCATAAACAAACAGGTCAGTGACCCCGATCAGACGGGTCTTACAAGGGTCGTATGTTCTGGGTCTACTTTGTTTTTATAAAGTCGTATTTATATTTATGGAGAAAAGGGTTAACAGGTGAACGAACAGAAGATAGAAAACAATATCATTCTTTAAATGATTTAATGTGTGCTAATTAGTAATGTATCCAAATTATTTCAAGTTTGTGTGTTATTACCATACATTTTTGTCCTCTCAGTGGTATCCTATCTGTTTTGCATGGTTACATGGATTCACTGAAACAAATAATATCGTTTGATTAAAACCATTATCCTCTGTTACCATTTCGATCTGAATATCGTCATACGCTACATCCCCTGATCAAGTTGGATGAAACTAATTGCTCAGACAATTGTCTACAAACACCAAATAATCGGAGGGTTGTGACACTACTTGTTAAGCCAAAAGAAGCCATTTTATACCTTTACTCCATGTATATCAATGTGAGAAATGATGACGTCATGGTTAATAATTAAATTAATTACATGTATTATAATAATACATGCTCACAGAAAGGTTTTGTCATGGCAGAAACTGTATAATTAGATTTATATCACATCATAAGCAAACAGAACAGGCCCTGTTCAGATGGCTCCTTCATGAGCCGTCTGATTTGGGTCTACTCTGTTTGCAAAGGCGTATAATGGCAATAAATTATGGTAGAGTATCTTCGAGACGATTCTAAAGCGTTGTCACAACATAGGGTTTGGTGGAGAAATAAAGAAGTTTTTCTAGGAAATGTTTTAATTTACGTATCTTATCTTGGCCTCTGTTAATATAAAGTATGCCCTTACCTAGTCCTCGGGTGTTCATGCTAAAAGACATTAGCATAGACCGCAGAATTTCGAACATCTGTGGACCATGAGTTGTACGGCAAAGATTGACGGGTCTACACATAGGTTTGGTTTGTCTGTACACCGAAAAAAACTGTCTTCCTTGTCCTCACACACACCTAGAACAAATACAGCTGAACTTCAATATCTCGAACTTCACAGGACAGTTCAAATTACCTCGCGATAACGGAAGTTCGATTCGTCCGATTTCTAATCTAGACAATTTCTCAAATTCACAGCTTAAAGCTCCAGCAGGAACTTTCAGCATTACTTTCGACCTATAGTAAGCTATCACGTGTGTTTCTAGATATGCGAGATATGTGGTATACCAAGTTCGAGTTATACCAAAGTTCGAGTTATCCGATTTCGAGATATCGAAGTTGAACTGTAACTAATTTGTGCCTAGCATCCTGTATGAGTCTCCTGCTCTATGTGTACATTTCTTGCATGTGTACGTGAACTTTTTGTATGTGTACGCTGTGTACACTTTTGCATGTGTACGTGAACTTTTTGTATGTGTACGCTGTGTACACTTTTGCATGTGTACGTGATCTTTTTGTATGTGTACACTTTTGCATGTGTAAGTGAACTTTGTGTATGTGTACACTGTGTACACTTTTGCATGTGTACGTGTTCTCTTTGTTTATGTACACGTTTTATTTGATCAGAGTAGGCACTGCTTGTTTCACACATTATATTTAATCCTTACAATGGTGAATTTTCAAACTGACTATTTCAAAATTCAAACAGGTCATGCTTACGGTGAATATTTAAGGATTCTTTCTAAAGATGAGTGTAACATGACAAATGGTACATACCCTGATGAGAAGGCTACTAGAGGAGCCCTCTCATCTGGGTCAACAATGTTTGCAAAGGACAGTAGTGACGCCAAAAACGTTCTCCATAAAAGAGATTCAAGTATCAAACTACGCCATCTCTGTTCGTATATTAAAAAGTCATTCGTGTAGAGAAATCTGAAACTCATGACATAAACCTTCTCCGAAATACTAGCACGGGTGCCGTAATTGTTACAAAATACGGTAAAACCCCTCTAAACCGGAATTCTAGTAGATAAGAATTCAGATACCTTTAGACAGGTAGCTTCTTAATGCAGGATGACAGTCATGCAGAAAGCTCTCAACGGAGCTTTCTGTATGACTTTCACTCTACATTAAGCCGCCAACTGTCTCCAAGACCGATATTTATACTAAATTAAACGTTCGGTTTAGAGGGATTTTACTGTACATGTGTAATAGAACAAGAACCCCGTGTGTCGGCCGAAGTATGGGCCGTCGTAACATGCAAACTATTAATTCGAGTTGAAGGTCACTGTGTCCTTGACCGACCTCAAAATCAATAGAGGTTATGTACTGGCCATGACCAACCATCAGACTAAGTATGAAGACAACACACCTAATACTTATCGAGTTATTGAGCGGACAATCTTTTCAGTTGAAGGGCACCTTGAAATTGACCTTTGACCGATTGACCTCAAAATCAATAGGGGTCATCTACTAGCCATGACCAACCTTCCTACTAAGTATGAAGACAGCACACCTAATACTTATCAACTTATTGTGCGGACAATATTTCTGAGTTTAAGGTCACTGTGACCTTGACCTTTGACCGACTGACCTTAAAATCAATAAAGGTCATCTACTAGCCATGACTAGCCTTCCTATTAAGTATGAAGACAGCACACCTACTACTTATCAAGTCATTAAACGGTCAAATAAGTAACTAACGGACGGACGAACGGACAGCAAGACGGACGGACGGACGAGCGCCATACCATTATACGACCGAAGTTACATTCGGGCGTATAAAAAACAAGAGGGTATTATAAAGTAAGAAATAAAGACTAGGTCCCGGTCTGACATTTTCCAGAGGAGCTGGATGGTCTTGGTCTATTGTGGTTGCAAATGCGTATAATGTGTCTCCTTCATGTAAAGGGTTAAAAAACAGCCAATATGAATGAAAACTATTCTTGCAATGGGACAGACATTGGCCAAGTCGAAGAAGTGTTCTAATTCAAAGGTCTATATATTAATTCTTTGCGTGTATGCATGGATGGAGCTAACGAATAAGTGATTACAGTGTAGTGATCTTATGCAAGACGAAAAGGGGCATGAATCTGCCTTAAGAGTAACAGTCCTTCACGGTAAAAAAACCCACCCAAAACGTAACTGACCTGTAGTTGGTGACACGGATACTTGTACTGCAGTTGTCCCGACTTCCAACATGAAAAGGAAAATAATACATATGAGGTATCTCAATTATTTACTCCATGAATAGTCATGTAAGAAATTATAACATCATTATTTATAACGATAATGAGACATTATAACATCATTATTATGTCTCATTAGACACATGATAGTGACACATGATAATGGAAAAAAAATCGGTCATAGCAAAAGTTTGAAATTTTATTTGAGTAATTCAATTGAGCTTTAAAGCCATTAAGGACAAACCATATATGTAAACATGACAAACAGTATGAAAGAAACATTATTAACAATGCAACAGAACCAATGTAACGAAACATCGCGGAGAAGTTTTTACAACTATACGAAAGAACGTGATATTAAATCTTATTATACCTCACGTGACTTTTCTATTAAAACCTTCCATATACCAGCCATGAAACAACATGTACTGTTAAATGCAACATTATCTCGTGCGGGCAACATTACGTCTAGATTAGTGAACGCTCATTAAATTGTGTGTGTGACGTCATCCGACTGACGTCAACCGACGCTTGCAATTTGATCTTCAAACGTTATCTTGAAAGTAAATTATTTTTGTTATGAAGAAAATATTCCGAAAAAGGGAATTAATATAATACATAAATACTTGAATTGTTCTGATCTAATATTTCGACCACTAAGGGCCTTTTTCAAAGATTATCATGTCAAAATACACGTCACATTTTTGTTACATGCATTGAACCATAAAATCAAAGAGAATAAGTTTGATCCAGCGTCATGGTGTCATTGAATTGTTATTTAAAATGTCATGACATCATCAAATAACGTCATCAAAAGATGTCATGGGCGCAACGACGTCATGCATGCATTAGCGCATTATCCTCCTTGACGTTACAGCCAAATGGTATGTAAGTTCTCAGTCTCCATATGCAATCAGTTTCATGGATCTGTCTTTCAATTCTACATGGATTGAACATCCGTTTCAAAACTACAAATCTCACATCATCACTGCTATGACCACCGACTCCAAAAGTCTATTTATTGGCTTCTCTCTCTCATGCCTCACATCGCTCAAATGTTCTTTCATTCTCCCCCGAATTTCTCTCGCAGTCTCGCCCACATACACCATTATATCGCATTTACTGCATTTAATTGCATATACTACATTTCTTTCTCTTTCATTTTCTACATTGTAAACTGATTGCCTATTTGTGTCCCTATTACTTGACATTTTAAGAATACTGCAAGTAGCACAACCCTATGAACAAACTGTATTGCTTGGTCTAACAATCCGGTTAGTTTTTTGAATACACCAGTATGTCACATAGATTTTATCACGCCTGAATACTACAATTGCCAGTTGTTGAAATACTTCTTTAAGCCGGTCTGATTGTTGCAATGTCGTGTATATTCGGATGCAGATTTGAATATGTCAAATCTAAAGGGACCCTATTCATTTTCCTATTAGATCTAACTGTTTGTTTCTTTACTAAAGTGGCAGATCTGTCAAATTTATCAACTCTTACCAACTGATTTTCTATCATCCTGCCGCTATATCCCCTCTTCCTCAACTGACCCTTGAGTTTATTTCTTTCTCTAATACGAGGGTTGTCCTGAAAGTTCGGATTCTCTTTCGCATATACGCTTAATTCTTAGTCCCAGACCATATACTATGCTTTTCTTTGTACTAGGAGGATGACAGGACGAATTGTTAAAGTACAACTGTTTGTCTGTAGGCTTAACATAAAGATTTGTATATATATGGCCATTATATATTTTAACTAAATTGTCCAGAAATTCTTTCTGATGCAAACCATATATTAATATTCGGGTGAATACTGTTTGCATCTTCCAGATCTTGAACTGTACCATCCCAGATCCCGAAAACATCATCAATGAATATCTTGTAAACCATGAGCATTTTTTGTGTGACATCAATTCTTGATGTACTTATTGCAGTTGTGTTACGAAAAGCTGAATATTCGGTTCCATTTACTTTACAAAGGTGTCAAGAATAAACAGGTAACCAGCAGTTCCCATCGACAATTAACCCTTTCAACCCTGGATCAACATTATTCTTTTTTTATTTTATGGCTGAATACATGTAACAAAAATGTGACGGGTATTTTGACATGATAATCTTTGAAAAAAGCATTTAGTGGTCGAAATATTATATCAGAGCAATTAAAGTAATTATTTTTGTTATAATAAATAATTTGAGAAATGTGACGTTTTGCGACTATTTGGGAGTAGGATCTGTCAAGATTGGACAGTGAAAACGAACCCGCCTGTACCAAACGTGTATTGAAGTGTAAAGCTGTTCCGTGATTGTTGTTACCGAATATAACTTTTGTTTCAAACTGTTTATTGTTTTCATTGAATAAATCTCTTTGCTGGTGAAATTGATTGTGATGTTCGGTATAATAAAATAAATGTCACATCCTATGGAGGGCGACAGCACGTATGGTCAACCCACGGTTTGCTAATGTCCACCTCGACTAACGCCTAGGTTGATATTACCAACCTCGGATTGACAATACGTGTTGTCGCCCTCCATAGGATGTGATATTTATATATTATTCAGAACGGTCGGTTTACAGATGTACTTATTGCAGTTGTGTTACGAAAAGCCGAATATTCGGTTTCGATTACTTTACAGAGGTGTCAAGAATGAGCAGGTAACCAGCAGTTCCAATCAAGAATTAACCCTTTCAACCCTGAATTATTAGGGTGAAATATCCCATCGGTTTTACTATAGAGTCCACTCAGTAGGAGAGGCTGAAACTTGCTAAATTATTTTGAATGACAAACAGTGCATACCTTGATCAGAAGGTTCCCTTGGGAATCCCATTTCTGTCAATATTGCTAACTTAAATTAAATTTATATACATGTAGCTTAGTAGAGACAACATTTTGCCATATATTGTATAAACTTTGTTTAAACATATTCATTGGTTTTTAAGATATCACCATTTAAACGAAAGCATCCAAAACTCTGTTTTTCACTTGATATAGGCATGGACTATGCAATGTATGCATATCGTGTTAAAACAGATTTTAGCTGCATTCATTAAAATGCTCATATCTTTAAAACCAATGCATATTTTAAGAGACATTTGGCAGAACTACGCACAAATGACATATCTACAAAAGTGAATATTTACATTTTAACGTATCCGAATACATTGGTTAAAATACACATTTGATCCAGGGTTCCATTCTTTTTTGGACACCCTGTATACGTCCAAAGTGGTGCAGTTGTACCAGATTCCTCATGGTCACAGCAAGTGTCTAGAAGTGCATAAAGTACAGTAAACCCTATCTTAACCGGACGTTAAATCTAGTATAAATATCAGTCTCCATGTGGAGACAGGTGACAGTTTAACGCAAGGTGAAGGTCACACAGAAAGCTTCTAGAAGCTGTTTGCATAATTTTGACCGTACATTAAGCAGTCGCCTGCCTAAAGTATCTAAATTCTTTTATTTTTATTTTTTATAGAATTCCAGTTTAAAGGGTCTTTACTGTTTTATAAATGATTTGGAAAACCGTCTGAAGACAAAGGGGGCTGCTGTCCTAAAACCTATCAGGTGTGACTAATAGCATTCTCATCCAACCTTACTCTTTAGAACGAGTTGCCATCAACCATACAAGACTTTCATATTTACAGTAAAACTTGCCTATCTCGACTATATATTAGATAAACATAAGGATTTGTAAAAGTAGGTGATTGCATAATGAAGGGCGAAAGTAATACAGACAGGTCAAAGAGGAGTTTTATATACAGTAAAACCTCTCTAAACTGGAATTGTAGTAGAACATAATTTAGATACTTTTAGGCAGATGGCTACTTAATGCAGGGTGCTAGAGGAGCTGTCTGTATGGCTTTCACCATGCATTAAGCTGCCACGTGTCTCAATTGAACGTCCGGTTTAGAGGGGTTATACTGTATAAGGAACGCCCTGCATTAACATTTAGCCTGCTGAGCAAATTATGTTTACAGAATGTTTCACCTACCGCATTTTCAAATTTCCAGCTATAATCAATATGTCTACCAAGCAGGGTGTCAAACAGTTTGGATCCTGATGAGACGTCTCATCTGGATCCAAACTGTTTGCATAGGTATTCACTCATCCGCCGATAGCAGACTAAAGGTTTAAAACCTATGAACTATACTGAAATTGAGTGGTGGCTGCGGAAGGCTGTATTGTTTATACTGAAGGATAACATAAGTCTACACATTTACATGCAAACAGGCGTGCACATTTACCAGTCGTAAGAGTGACGCACATTTATATTGAAGCAATTGCCAGTTTACGTTTTAATAATAAAATACAGTAAAATCCCTCTAAACTGGAATTCTAGTAGAGAAAAACAGATACTTTTAGGCAGGTGACTGCTTAATGCAGGGTGAAAGTTATGGAGAAAGTTCCTTTAGGATTAATTTGAACATTCGATTTAGACGGTTTGTACTGTATCTCAATTATCTACGTAGAGCGAAAATCATCTCTTTGTAGTTTTACGGGACATAACAGCAACAACACCAAGCAAAACGAAATGTATGATTCATTCCCTTTTTATTTAAGTTGCGTCCTTAAATGTAATAGAAAGACCAGTTTGGTTGCCTAGATACGAACGCACGCTCTTGGAAATTAGCATACTCGTTTACCGGGAATATTATCAAGTGTCGTGTGCGACAAGTTTTATAATTTAAAATATCACCATTTTATAAATGTCCCAGTCTATGGCGTGACAAACGTTGCAATATTATTTTTTCATTTGATTTTTTTTCTTCATTTGATTTTTTTTTCATTTGATATTTATTTTTTAATCCAATATTTTCCTTTTCTCATTCGATGTTTGAAAAAAATTCATTTGATAAAAACATTTCTCATTTGATGTTGCCAAAAAAATTTCTCATTCAATGTTTGAACATTTTCATCTGATAAAAAATTCTCATTTGATGATCGAATGAAAGAAAATTCAATTGGTGATGCGAAAATATTTTTTATTCGATAATTTGCCTCATGGGATAGGCTACTAGAGTTGTAAGCTCGGATTTCATTGGACGAACTAGCTGGGAAAGGGTTCAATGAATATCAGATCTAGTGGTTTGCACTTTT
The DNA here is from genome assembly GCA_963576725.1 of Azorinus chamasolen. Lineage (NCBI taxonomy): Eukaryota > Metazoa > Mollusca > Bivalvia > Cardiida > Solecurtidae > Azorinus > Azorinus chamasolen. Next base: position 94,904,698 of record OY755238.1, on the reverse strand, counting down.
CAGTGTTGACGCCTTTGATATGCTTTGCTCAGCTAAGAATACTGAAAATAGTTCTCACGAATCCCGTGCAACAGTTTTTTTCATATGTATGTGAAATAGTCGTTTCTTTCATATAAACGCCTCTAAACGACAGGATATATCGAACATGACTTTAACTGACAGACCGTGAAGATTCAAGTCTGAACTGTTCAGCGATGAGCATTCCAATGCATTCCATCATTAAAAAGGTTCATATATGACGATTTCATTCTAAAATTAAAACATGCAAGTTCAAAGACGCATGTATCTACCAGTATAAGTATGTAGTATGTGCTGTATACAGTTACTGTCTCCGCCATTTCTATGCACGTTAACACATTCCCTCCTAGTGACGCATTTTGGAGCCTCCGTAAAAGTCACATTTTGAAAGCAATGCTTTCAAAACGACACGATTTCAAAAAATTCACTTTTCTCCAGTGCTGTGTGTAACCATGCCTTTAGCTAGTATGATTTGTTCCTCCAATGAAATCCGAGCTTACAACTCTATCTAGTAGCCCATCCCATGAGGCAAATTATCGAATAAAAAATCGCAATATCGAATGAGAAATATTTTTATAAAATGAAAAATGTTCAAACATCGAATGAGAAATATGTTCAAACATCGAATGAGAAATTGTTGTCGCAATATCAAATGAACAATGTTTTCGCATCATCAAATGAGAATTTTTTTATCAAATGAAAAATGTTCAAACATCGAATGAGAAATTATTTTGGCAACATCAAATGAACAATTTTTTCGCAACATCAAATGAAATATTTTTATCAAATGAACAATTAATATTGCAACGTTTGTCACGCCATACCAGTCTACTGAAACTATTATCATTTGCAGTCGTAACTAGCTTCCCATTCGTTCAAGCATTTTACGAATTATTGAAAATAGATGGAAGTCAGGAAGTAGATACAGCATGAACGCTGAGGAGTATTAACCCTTTCCTCTATAAATACGCCTTTCTACGCCTCTGTGAAAGTCAACTTTTGAAACCATTGTGATAAATAGAGCATTCAGATTGGTTTAAAAACTGCAAAATTCTAAAACTTTCATTTTCTCTATTAAATACTCCTTTTGGGTAGATTCACTCAAAGAGGTTGGGTCTAAAAATAGCATATGGGAGAATGAGTTAACTAAGTGACAGACAGAATGTTTTTTTCTTCTAAATACAGTAAAACCTCACATATAAATTAATTTACAAGGTTTACAGGGTTCACTGACTGTATTGACAGAATTTACAAAAGTGGTCAACGTTCTGAACTAAACTTACCAGATATCGCAGTGGCAGCTGCAGTTGTGGTGGTTGAACCTGTTCGAGTGAGGAAATATAAGAATAAATGAACCATTCTAGCAAATAGTAATAATTGGACTCCTCTATCATATTGTGATATATGGACTATCCTACCTTTCCCGATAGTTAGAGGACAAAGATCAGACAAAATACAAAATTATCCAATTTTTATCTGCAAAATATATACATGTATAGCGTCAGCTTTTCGCTATTAACCCTTACAATGCGGGACACGAGTCACTAATGTCATTTTGAAACAGTGTAGACCCAGATGAAAGAGGCTCCTAGATTCCTAGATGAAAACAAGATGTGTTTGTGAAACACTATGCCCCCTCATATATTTGGCCTCTGACCTTGACCTCTGACCTTGACCTTGACATGTCACCCCTCAAAATGTGCAGCCTCATGAGATACACAAGCATGCCAAATATCAAGTCTCTATCTCTACTGGTCCAAAAGTTATGGCCAATGTTAAAGTCGGCGATTTGACCCATATATTTGACCTCTGACCTTGAAGGATGACCTTGACCTTGACACGTCACCCCTCAAAATGTACAGCTTCATGAGATACATATGTATGCCAAATATCAAGTCTCTATCTATACTGGCTCAAAAGTTATGACCAATGTTAAAGTTGCTGACAAACAAACAGACAAACAGACAAACAGACAGACAGACAGACAGGGCAAAAACAATATGCCCCCCGACTATCGTCTATGGGGGCATAAAAATGATCATTCTAGAAAATAACAATTGACTAACTATCTAGCAAATACCAATAATATGTGTATAAAAATGTCCGTCTACAATGACATTGAAATGAAGATTATGGAAAACAGCAATCAATAACATAACAATAGACCATTCTACTTCATGGTAAAATATGGGCTGTCTTAGACAATAATAACAAACTAATAATTCTAACGAATGAAAATACCATGAAAAGTATATCAAATTGCACTAAACGGGTCATTCTAGTAAAAGGAAATATATGGACCATTAAATCAAATGGCTATACATTACACATTCTAAGAATGGAGATAAATGGAACATTCTAGCAATGGCAGTAATTTTATCATTCTGCCAGTTTGTAATGAATGGATTCTTCTAACAATGGCAATAAAAGGACTACTTTAGCAAATGGCATATAAAAATGGTAAAATAATTAACCATTATAGCAAAATGTAACGAATTGATCGTTCTAGTAAATAGCAATTTATGGAAAATTCGTGATCATGACATAACCCTTACTCCATACAGGGTGTTCTTAAAATAATGACAAAAGCTCCATTCTGTAGAATTTCGACATGCAAGAAAATCATGCTTAAAACAGATTACACATAAATGAAGTCTTTATAACCACAGAATTCTATTGAAAATTATCGCACCGTTTTGAAGATGTTTAGTTTTGTATTTCAGGTGTAGTACTGTACACTAAACAAAATAAAGGTAGCTATGAAAAGCGAACACAAATCTGAAATCAGGGCGTATATTCCGACAGGAAATTCCTGACAGTAACGTCATAATTAGTTTACTTGGTATATTATTATGACATGTTATTTCTTAAAAGAGAATACTGTGACTATTTGAATATGATGATGTGCTTGTTGAGTCCTGAGCCGAGTGGATAAAGGCGTTCTCATCCGAATCAAAATGTACCTGGTTCGAAACTCACGTAAGTCCAATCTTTTTTCCCCCCTCAACAACACATATGTCAAAAGTTTTATTCTCAAGCGGCACGATATAAGCAAGCAAGCATAAAGCATAGAGAAACTATTTCAACTTGAGTTTTTGAAATGGCCACTAACATGTTTTCTTTAGTTAATAGTGATTATGATGTCAAATCAGTCACCATTTAAAAAGCATGTTTGCATGTGAGTCCGGAACTCATTGCACTGTTCCGAGCCACATGTTTTCTTCCAATTTCACGTGAAAGGGAATATGCTAATTTATTATCTACAGAATAGTTCTTTATTTTACCTTCAGGTATGCAAACAGGAGAAAAGCCCTCGATATGCTGTTGCCTTTTACTAACGTAATTGAGAAGGTAGCTCTGCTGACGGGGGCCTCACAACACACGATGTACCGGATACAGATGAACCGAGGGTTCCATGGAGGTCGAGTGAGTGAGTGAGTTGGGTTTTACGGCACTGCGACACTGAATAGGTCATATAGTGCCGATGAATGATGAGATGACATGATGATGAGGGATGATATCAGGAAGATGATTTCGGCTAATCTCATTCGCTGCAAACCAGTGCATGGGATCAAAACCACCGACCTGCCTTCCTTTTAGTTCTTGGCAGAGGGGATAATCTCCGTCAAATAAACGGAAACATCCCCTGTGACAATTAGGCCCCAGAACCACGGCAAGGTAGGAAGGTCTCTGGGGCATGGAGGTCGAAGACATTGACTAGACTGTCGTCAGACGTGCAGTGGCCGATCTGGTCGAACTAAGAACGTCATACTGACAATTGCCGATCTTACCCCCGAGCTACGCGATATGATCGGTTATACCGGTTACAGGGAAATCCTTAGGAAACTCTCGAAGTCCATAGGTTTCAAATGGAAACCGACGCAGACCAACAGGGGTGTCCTTGTGAAAAAGACTGATGTGGTAGCGGCTCGGATTCAGTTCCTGCGTCAGATCCGCCGATCCCGGGAGGAAGGCCGCCCTATCATTTATACTGACGAGACCTTTGTTCACAAGGCCCACAGCGCCAAACAGTTCTGGCAGAGCGACAACTGTGCATTTACGGTTCCTTTTTCTAAAGGAACTCGATATATCATCGTACATGCAGGATCCAATGCAAGTTTTATTCTGGCTGCTGGTCTCATATTTAAACGGAAAATATATCAATGGAGACTAAAACAATGAGATGAACGCGGAAAACTCTTTAAGACGTTCCAACACTGACTCATACCCAACCGTCCAGCTAGATCAGTGCTTGTCGTCGACAATGCTTCATACCACAATATTCAAGAGAACAAATGCCCGGCACTAGCAACTAGAAAGAATGACATCAAACACTGGCTCGATCGTCAAAGCTTACAATACAATGAAGGGGCAATGAATGCGGAACTCCTACATATATGCAAGCTGAAAACACCCATGCCAAAATACGAACTGGACGCACTTCTAGAGCAACATGGACATTTTTGCCTACATATGCCGCCGTATTATGCTGAGCTGAACCCAATCAAGATGATTTGGTCAGAGGCTAAGAGATCCGTGGCTAAAAGAAAAACCCGATTTAGAGCGGCTGGCATAATCCTTTTAATTGCGGAGGCCTTCACCAGAGTTACAGCCAGTGACTAGCAAGCCTGCAGCAGACATGTGAAGACCACTGAATCTAAGTTTTGGAAAGCCGATGTGGAAAGGGACCAGTTGGTGGACAGAGTGGTCGCTACGGTTAACTCGAGCGACGAGGATACCAACACAGGCAGCGACACGGAAGACTATTTAGACACTCGCTGAGTTGTATTTCATGATACTTTCTTTCTTATGTTTTTTGTGAAATAGAATATTCCAAAAAAGTTCGTTAATAGGTATGTTGTTGGAATAACGCACTGTACTTGCAGTTAACGTTGTCCTTTGTTAATACATTTCCTGTAATAACTGTACTAACACTTGCATGTTAATTATTCATGAGCTTCTCTTTCATCTAAGCAAACTGACTCACTAGATAGAATTTCTTCGGCAAAAGGTAGGACAGTATTTATTCTTTATTATTCTCCACGAAAACTGACTGGCATAAGTATTTTATGAGCCGCCAATACTTGTGAAACTGTTGTCCTGGAAAAGTCAATGTAAATTGTAGATTTTTTCTTTTGAGTTGTCTGTCGCTCTGTACTATTGCTGCATCGACCTGTAATAGTGTAAAAAGACCACTGGAGTCTACAAAATCATTTCGTGACACATGAAACCACGAATTTGACTATTTTTCCTTTGAATTGTCTGTCGCTCTGTACTATTGCTGCACTGACCTGGAATATTGTAAAAACTAAAAAGACCACTGGAGTCTACACAATTATTTTGTGACTTCATGAAACCACAAATTTGACTAAAACAGTCACGGTAATAAATACATATTCTTTATTATTCTCCACGAGTCTATCACATATACATTGGCTCTGATAGTTACACCTAGCACACCTGAGTCTGCAAATATTGATTTGCGACGACGGAAGCATATAAATAATTAACAAACAGATAAAACTTGTATTGACAGATTGATATTCCTGTCACAAAGGAGCTAATAGTACTGAACTTGCAAATATTGATAGTAACCACACAACATATTGGCATAACTGTATATAAATTTGCAACTAATATATGTGACACTGATCCGGATACCAGGGGCCGACACTACCAACTTTGAAACAACTGGAGTCTGCAAATATTGATTTGCGACTGCACATCATGACAAAATAACTGTATTAATTGTGAGATCCTGGGAACAAGCAAACCACTATAAAAGAAAACTGTAATAACCACCTGGAAAGTAATTAGCCAAAATAGTTTTGCAATTGCATATACTTACGACACTGATCTGGACATCAGGGGCTGCCATATTTACCGCGAAACAATTGGAGTTTAAATATTTAACCGCATCGGTAAAATCGTATCCATCATAACACAATTTTGAAAATACACATATATATGTCTGGAAATTAGGGACTGCTAGTACTGAATCTTAGTATATATCTTAGTAAATTTACAAGTTGGGACTATTATTGGAGTAATTGGCAAAAAATTGTTTTGCAATTACATAGGCAAAATATAAAGGATAAGAAACACTCAAGGAAAAATGTAGGATAGAAACCCGTTTGGGAGTAAAAATAATTGTATATACAGGAGTCTGCAAATATTGATTTGCGACTTCACAAATATATTTGAACTGAACATCCTCCAAGAAGTTTATTTTTCTACATATAACTACAACGCACTAGCAGATGACTGAAAACAGAATTAAAAAAACATTAAGAGAACTGGCAGAAAAGACACAGAAGGTAGATTGCAAGGCAGAAATTATATCAGATAGCAAAGGCAGATATCTAAAAGACTGGGCAAGAATAGAAGGGTCGGAAAACATCACCTGGTCCTGCAAAAGTGGAGCCAAGATCAAGGACACCTTAAACTGGGTAAAACAGACACAAGATAACAGATTTAGGGGAAAACTTATATATCTTTGGTTAGGAACCTGTGATCGCACCACAAAAGAAATACAAAGACCAGGATACATTCATTTAACTAGCCGGGATTCATCTACAGTTGAATATATAATAGCAAAATACATTGAGTTGGTTGTTTTCCTAAAATCAAAAGGGTGTACTGTAATAATCGCAGAAACTCCCTTCTTCTCTATAACTTTTTGGAATAAAAACAAAGGACACCCAAATCCAGATCAATTTAAAGAGGAGGACCAACTTTTGGCAGACCAAATAAAAGAACTAAACCAACGAATAGCAAACATCAACTCAGAAAACGGACAGATAACACCAAAGTTCAATTTAGACCTAATATCAAGCAGGACAAAGAAACATAAAACAACGTATCATACCAACTGGAAACTATTGAAGGACGGGATCCATCCAGCTCCATTACTAGCAGAAACGTGGTGTCTAAAATTGATTCATAATATAAATATAAACTATAAGAACTAATTCCACAAGTAATTAGCAAAAATAGTTTTGCAGTTACGAAATAGATAAGGAAAGACCCATATAAACTATAAGAACTCTTCAAGTAATTAGCAAAAATAGTTTTGCAATTACGAAAACATATTAACTATAAGAACTATCCCTTCAAGTAATTAGCAAAAATAGTTTTGCAATTACGAAAACACAAGTGAATCCTAAATAAAATAACATGATATGAACATAAATAACTGAAATTAAATTTATAAGTAGTTAGCAAAAATAGTTTTGCAATTACAAAACAGTAAGTGGTGTCTGAACTTGGAACTCAGTAAATATAAACATCAAAAGCAGAAGAAAAACCAAACTCAGTATAAGTAATTTGCAAATATAGTTTTGCAATTACAAAGCAGATAAACTAAATATAAAAGCATAGGGGGTAAAAGAAATGGCGTCCAAGGGAAATCTCGGTGCAAGATCTAGAAGAACTCCAAACGCATCTAGGAACAATTCCAGGAACAATTCACCAAAGGGGACCTCGACAAACCAAAGCTAAAAAAATAACTCGCCTAGAAGCTCACCAAACCGTTTTCAGTCGCTGTCTGTAGAGACATGGAATTGTGAACTATGCAAAGATGACTTTAATGACCCTAACGACAAACTTATGGACTGCCAGAGGTGCAAGAACCATTTCTGTATTGGATGTCTGGGAAAATCGGCTGAGGAATACAATCTCCTCACAAGCAGTGACTTAATGTGGTTCTGCCCTCCATGCAAAGAAAAAGTAGAGAAAAATATAATTACTGACAGGAAAAAAGAAGAAACATGCAAAAGTATGATGGAAGCCTTTGAAAACAGAATGGTCAAAATGGAAACCGATATAAAAGGGAAGTGCGACAAAAAGGAAACCAAAACAATAGTACGTACGGAATTAGAAAAACAACTTCCATTGACAGTCAAGAATGAACTTGAGAAACATTTGCCGGAAACAGAGGTCACAAAAATAGTACAGAAAGAAATATCCAAACAAAGTAAAGAAACTCCCCCAACAGATCAAGAAAAGGCACCACAACAAGATATAAACACATTAGTAAATGAGATCAACGCACGAAAAGCCAGACAGAACAATTTTATAATATATGGAGCAGAAGAGTGCAATTCAACAAACAGAGAAGAAAGGAACAAATATGACATGGAAACAGCAATTAGAGTAGCCCAGGCGTGCGACAGTACAGTTGAGGAAAACAATATCACTAGAACAACGAGATTGGGAAAATATAATAAAGAAAAACCAGAAAGGCCACTCCTAATAGAAATGGATAATCCAGACAAGAAAGGAACTATATTTAAAGGTGCAGCAAATTTAAAGGAGTTGGAAGGCTTAGCAAAAATAAGAGTAGCAAATGATTTAACTAGACAGGAAAGAGAGAATGAAAAAATATTATTCAAAAAGGCTCAGGATTTAAACGAGGAGATGAAGGCAGAATCGGGGGACGGGAACTTCACATACAAAGTAAGAGGACCACCCTGGGCAAGAAAAGTAGTGAAGGTAAAAAAAGACTAAAGCAGAACAAAAGAAATGTAAATAAACCTGTAGATAAGTTGAAATTTGTTAACAATATCCCTTGTTTTTATACAAATGCAGACCAGTTCAGATTTCTTTTTACTGAGTTCCAAATTAGGATAAGAGACACCAGACCTCTGGTCATTGGAATCACGGAAGTTAAACCAAACAACTCAAACTCTAATATATCCCCAAATGAAGTCTCTATGGAATGGAATAAGGATTACATCATGTATCACAAAAACATTGATAATAATGAAGGGAGAGGTCTAATACTATACATACATGAATCCCTGAAAGCGGACGAAGTAACACTAGTAACAACCTTTGAAGAAAACATTATGATACAAATAGCAACAGGGAATAATGAAAAACTACTAGTAGGACTGATGTACAGATCTCCTTCTGACAATACCCAACAAACAAATGAAAATTTAAGGAAGTTGATACATGAAGTAGCATCACATAAATACTCAAGCTATTTGCTAATGGGAGATTTTAACTACCCAAATATAAATTGGAACACAATGTTCGCAAACGAAAACTCCGAAGGACAAAAATTTATGGAATGTTTAATGGACAACTATTTTTTCCAAATGGTGGATAAACCAACCAGATGGAGAGGAACAGACGTTCCAAACATATTGGACTTATTAATAACAGACAATCCGGGAAGCATCAATAACATAGAATACCAGAGTCCACTAGGGAAAAGTGACCATTGCGTAATTGTGTTTGACTTTGTATGTCGGGTAATTCTGACCCCACACACCAAAAAACGCTTCTGCTATAAGAAAGCAAACTATGAAGAAATTAAAAAAGAACTAAGAAATATTGACTGGCAAAATTACCTTGAACTGAATAATGATATAAGCCAAGTTTGGACAAATTTCCATGCAGCCCTTCTCAACATCGAAGAAAAGTTTGTACCAACTTCACATATTCGGAATGATAGAAAACATCAGATACCTCTGGACAAAGAAGTTCTAAATAGTATAAAAGAGAAAAATGCACTCGCCAGGAAATTCATCAGAACTAAAGATCATGAAGTAAGAAAAAAATATAATAGAGCAAGGAACAGATCAGGCAAGTTGGTTAAAAGGGCAAGAAAATTATACGAAAGGAATCTCGCCAAAGAAGCATAAAATAACCCAAAGAAAATATGGCAGTACATAAATCAAAATGTAAGATAAAACAGGGAATTGGCAACCTGTGCACAGATACCGGGGACATAAACTCTCCTAAAACAGAAGACGACGGCGAAAAAGCTGAAATACTGGCAAAATGTTTTAGTAGTGTCTTCACGAAAGAGGGTGATGGAGAAATACCAACTTTGGAATCATTAGGAATACAGAAGGAATGGAATGACATAGAAATAAATACAGATGAAATCTCAAACATATTAAAAAACCTAAAACCAAATAAGTCACCAGGACCAGACAATTTGCATCCCCAATTTCTAACAGAACTACATGAAGAACTAGCAGTCCCTTTAAAATTAATATTCGTCAAGTCAATAAGCGACAAAAAAGTACATGAACAGTGGAAAAAGGCAAAAATAAGCGCAATCTATAAGAAAGGGAGCAAGTCTTGGCGAGTAACTATAGACCTGTCAGTCTTACTTCAATAATATGTAAATCCATGGAGAAAATAATAAGAAAACAAATAACTGAACATATGCTACAAAATAACCTGTTTACGAATAAACAATACGGATTCATGTCTGGAAGATCCACAGCGTTGCAACTTTTAAAAGTTTTAGATATATGGACGGAAGCAATAGATAACGGGCTGGGGGTGGATTGCATCTATATGGACTATCAGAAAGCTTTTGATACTGTACCACATAAGAGACTCATCCAGAAACTGAATTCATATGGGATAGGGCAAAATATGGTGGATTGGATAGAAAACTATTTGTCAGACCGATATCAACAAGTATCAGTTAATGGCCAAACGTCAAGGTGGCACAGGGTCACATCTGGTATCCCGCAGGGAAGCGTCATAGGGCCACTGATGTTCATAATTTTATAAACGACCTACCAGAGATAGTGAACTCAACTGTATACTTATTTGCAGATGATACTAAAATATTTAGACTCATAAACAATGAATGTGATAAACATAAACTACAAGAAGATTTGGACAAGCTGACCTCATGGACAGATAAATGGTTATTGAAATTACACCCACAGAAATGTAAATACATGAGATTAGGCAGAAACAACCTGGAACACGAATATAACCTATCAGGAACTGTCCTAGGAGAGGTGTCAGAGGAGAAAGATATAGGAGTAACGATTGATAACAAACTAACTTTTGACAGCCATATACACGAGAAAGTCAAAAAAGCAAATTCCATGTTTGCAGTTATCAGAAGGAACTTCCAATATCTGGATGAGAACAATTTTAGTCCCTTATACAAAGCATTAGTAAGAACACACCTAGATTATGCAAGTTCAGTCTGGGCTCCACACAAAAATAAACACATAGAGGTAATAGAAGCAGTGCAAAGAAGAGCGACAAGGCAAATTCCAGGCCTATCAGACCTCCCATATGAAGAAAGATTGAGGAAACTAAAAATACCTACACTAACATATAGAAGATTGAGGGGGGATATGATAGAAGTATACAAAATCCTAAACACTATATATGATAGAAATACAGAAGAAATTATTAAGTTAAGGGATGAACACCAGTTAAGGCATAGTAATAGGGGAAATACACTACAAATGTTAACGCAAAGGGCAAGATTAGATATAAGGAAATACAACTTCAGCATTAGAACAGCAAATACATGGAATAGCTTGCCTGAGCAAATAGTAAAAGCCGGTTCAGTAAACTCCTTTAAAAACAAATTAGATAAATTTTGGGAAGACCAAGAATTTAAATATGACTATAAAGCTAAATATAGGATAATGACCGGAACCGGAACCAGTCACCGGCATTACGCAGAAGAGTCCAGCAAAGAGGATCCTTAAGGGCCTGCGCTGGAAAACAACGCTAAGTAACGCTAAGTATAAACTAGTATTGCAAATTGCAAAACATGAACTCGGTGTCCAAACTGCTCGGAACACTAAAAGCGTTTTTCTAAAACAACAAAATAGAACAAAAAATGTGACAGTTTACGGAAGACAATTAACTTGTAGTTGCTTATAATGTTAAATAGTATTAATCGTTTTGCACTACACTTACCAGATGGCGTAGACATACTTGTGGTGAGGGTGCTTGGATGTGCTGTAATGACAAAATATGTGCTGTAATGACAAATTATTATAATACATGCTTTGAAAAGGAATGGCAAAACACAAACCGTTCTAGAAATGTCAAAATATAATCGTCCTAGAAATGGTAATTCATGAACAATTATTGAAGCATGAAGGCAAAATAAGAGACAATCTGGCAATAGAAATATATATCCCCTGTGAGCAAAAACAAGATATGGACCATTGTAGCTATGGCAATATATGAACCATTCTAGTAATGCCTAAGACTGAACTACTGAGATGCAGAATTAAAGATTTTGTCAGTATATTGTAATAACTACTTGAGTAGCCTCTTCTGGTAATAACTGCAGAATACTATAAATCAAGTATCCTTGGATATTTGAGTATAGTCATATACTGACCTTTTTAATAAGAAAATGATGTCGTATGTATAGTTTTATTTGTAAACGCAAAACAATATGGAATTAATTTTGCAGTACACAATCCTATATACAGGGGCAGGAAGGATAGATTTATTTTATTATTACCGGCAATTGTTGGTTTCAATGACGTCATTGTTGAATGCGAGGCGTGTCGAATTGCATCTGAATTGCAAATAGTAAAGTCAAGCAGGAAAAGCCACACACGAAACACCACCATCACCAAAACACCGAAAGAAAGCAATTTATACAGCAATTTATACACATTCACAAACGCACACGCACAGAGGAGAAAGCCACATACAAGGCGCAACCACCACAAACACATGGATAGACAGCATGTCACACACACAACCAAACACACGCACACACACGAGAAGAAACACCGGAAACACCAACTAAAACAAGCACAAAGACACAAGACAAACAAAAGTAAGGGTGACAAAGAGAGTACCGCCTTGGCACGGTCAGTAGCAAAATCACCACTGGGGGTTTAAACCGGTTTACGGACGTTCTTACCTCACACTTATCTCAAGTCACCCTAGCTAAACAAACATTGTAAATAAAGGTATCCCCGCCGGACTTCTCCACAACATAGAGGACAGCAAGCATAGTACAAAATATAAAACATAGCATAACAACTGTGAAAGTCCATCAAATATACTAAACAACCTTACGCATAAAACATTCCAATGAAAACAGCAGGTAGTGTAAATGAACAAACCTTCCCTCCATATAAACGCATTTTCACGCATTTGCATCCATCCAGAGTAGACCCAGATAAGACTGACTCTAATAGGAACCGTCTGGTCCGGGTCTGCTCTGTTTGTTTATGAAATAATACATATCTGATTCTACAGTTTCAACCGATACCAAGCAATGTCTATATATGCCGTAACACAAATACTGCTAATTGTTACTCATGACGTCATTATTTCTTCCATGAATAGTAATCACGGAAAGGGATAGATGGATTTATTTCGACATAGCATATCACATATAACAATGGTTGGCACATGTTTTACAGAATCAGATAATAAGGTTTTGATATACGTACCATAAGATGTACATGTAAACAATGAAATGCATGCCATGACCAAGGATAACACAATAAAGAGCAAGCTCTTATTTTCACCATGTTCCCTAGCATTGCTGGCATGGCATGATAGGCTCCATACACATTTAGTAAGATATCCTAATTTAAAACGCTTTAAGATGACCAATGAAGAACAATCATTACATACTAGTCATCAAATGACGTTTAATAGCTCGTTTGAATGCTGGAGGTTTGTTGCCAACGAACCTGAATGATTTTGAACCTGAATATCTGGCCTTAGGGAGAGAGAAGCCTCCTTTGTGACTAAGTAGTGTACTGTAAGAATGTACAGAAGTTTGGGCAACTAACTAATACTCAATGTAAGCAGGAGCCAGTTTGAAACTTAAAATATATGACACAGTGAGATTTGTTCAACTCGTTTATGCACTTGTATCCGGTTAAGGGATTTTCTAAAATAAATATTACCTATATGGACTCTAGAACCAAGGCTGCGCACAAATTTATTTCGTCTTGTCTGTAACTTGTTTTTCAAAGTCCGACTTAAGCTGTTATACCATACAGAACATGCGTAATCAAAACGACATTGAATTAAAGACATAGCAAGCAGTGTTTGAGTTAGAAAGTATTCCTTAAATAAACTTTACCACTGTATTTGCTGTCGCGGTTGTTGTAGATTAGTCGGAGAGGGGATACGTTTATTTACACTGTTTGTCTTTTAGGATGGGGATGGAATAAGTGTGAGGTTGGGCGCCCATAAACCGGTTTAACCCCCCGGTGACTTTTGTCACTGACCGTTCCAAGGCGGTACTTCCATCTTCCTCCTATTGTATGTTTGTTTTGTCTTTGTGCGTCTCTTGTTGTTTTTTCTACTTATGTACATTTGCTGTTTCCTTGTGTTGCTGTTCGGGCGAGTGTTTGTTCTGTATGTGGTGTTTCCTGCATGACTCATTTTTGTACTTTTAGACGAACATTGCTTTCTACAGAACAGAGTCGGCCATAGAACTAAAAGATAAATGTTGATCTGTAGTAACTCCAATATTCTTAAAGCTGTGGTTGATTCAATGTCTGTGCCACCGCAAGTAATATTCAATTTAGATTGTGTCTTAAGTCTGTGTTTCAAACCAAAACCAATAGACTCAGTCTTACCCAAATGCAACGAAAGTCTTTTATCGACCAGCCATTGACTAACTAGATGCAAGGTCCGTCAAGGTACGTTTTACGTCAAACGAACTTCTACGAGATACAAGTATAGCAGACTCGTCAACAGTTTATTCTTACAACTACATCCGACATGTCGTATACATTAAGTAAAAAGAGCAAAAGTTTAAGTAGTGAACCTTGAGGGACAACACAGGTTATATTTGAAATAGATGAAAATGTACTAGAAATATCAACCAGTTGCTGTGTATCAGATAAATATGGCTTAAACCATCTTGCAATACCATTGCCAAATCCAGAATATTGAAGTACGTTTCTTCATAAGCATTGAGTGCTCGACAGTATCAAAGGTTTCCTGAAAGTCCCGCAGAAACATACTAACAACATTACCTGTGTCATTTTCATGTCGAATAATCAGATGGATGCGACAAGTAAAAGGGTTAAGAAGGAGTGAATCAACATAAGTGTTCTGATTTACGTAGTGTTTGAACATTCAATACTTGCAATAATGATAACATTCAAATTAGAAGTTGAACTACAGTGTCACATAAGTTATAATTCAATTAATATGTGGAACAAACTATAACCCCCTTCCTTCATATGAGCGTGTTTTCACGCATTTGCAGACCGAGTAGACCAAGATCAGACGGCACCTATAGAAGCTGTCTAACCAGGGTCTGTTCTGTTTGCTAGTGGAATTTGATATATCTGTTTCTTTTGTTTCTAAACAGGCTATAGAGTTTCTCCTTTCTCGTTTCATCATATAACTGTTTTTGTCCAAGACCATTCAACAGACATTGTTAATTTGGGATGAATAGAGAACAGGGAAAGGGTTAAGAAGTTTTTCCTGAATAAATATAGACCTTCGCCAATACCTTCGCTTTATTTAGCTGGTACCAGGGTAAATCCGTTTTAGCATATACATATTAACCCTTTCCCTGTTCTATACGTACGTCGGATATCTGTACTATTTCGTTTTTGTCGTACCCTTTATTACTTTTCTACAGTTACTCTGTTTGCAGCTCAATCATTGAGTACACTGGCGGTAGGTGGATACAGTTTGTTCACTTAAATGTTTTCGTTATAAATGCACTTTACCACTGTATTTGCCGTCGCGGTTGTTGTAGATTAGTCGGAGAGGGGATACGTTTATTTACACTGTTTGTCTTTTAGGGTGAGGATGGAATAAGTGAGTGGTTGGGCGCCCATAAATCGGTTTAACCCCCCCAGTGACTTTTGTCACTGACCGTTCCAAGGCGGTACTTCCATCTTCCCCCTATTGTATGTTTGTTTTGTCTTTGTGCGTCTCTTGATGTTTGTATAGTTATGTACATTTGCTGTTTCCTTGTGTTGTTGTTCGGGCGACTGTTTGTTCTGTAGGTGGTGTTTCCTGCAGGACTCATTTTTGTACTTTTATTCCAAAGGATACCTAATGAAGATTAGTTATAACGAAATATGGAAGGTGGAAAATTGTAGCCATTTTAGAAAGTAAATAAAAATATCTTTTAAAGTCCATTAGCAAAGAGAGCAGACCCTGATCTGGGTCAACTCTGTTTGCAAACGCACAGGTCCGTTATACTCGTGCTTGACTGAAAATGAAGATGCTGGAGACATTTTCGTAACATGTAAAAAACATATATATCAATGATTTTAGTCATTCTAACTCACTGAAGAAACTAGTGAAACAAATCGTTACATCAGATGCAAGCATACACACTTTCTATAGCAAGCAGCCACATAGGTTTGTCTAATCGTTCTCGTGCTTCCATTAAATTTGTTACCATAATTTATGTATTTGAACAAATGCTAAATTTATGCCATGTTTAGTCACATGACTATCGTTACCGTAACAAGCTGACGACTCAAATAGTCCAATAACAATATCACGTGTAAACAGTATGCGTAGAATAGTAGCTAATATTACTTTAACGTGTTGTCCAATCCCATGTCCGTGTGTATTTTGGTAAATAAAATATGTTTAAACTATAACCTTCACAACGACAAATTTGCATTGCACGTATAATTGCCAAAATTAAACATGTTGATCCTGTGACTTACCGCAAAGGTGTTTGTTACACAAGTGACTATGGCAACAATCATGGCAGATCATTGTATTTGGAGAGACTTGACGATGTTGTCGTTTTCCGATCAAACTCGCAGAGTGGTGGCATTGCTGAAGCAATTTACAATATGCTTTGTTTTCAAAACATTATGTGTTGTGTTAATTATAATACATTAAATATTGAAAGTCAATAGAGAGACGGACAAAAACAGGAATCCTGTTTAACTTAAATATATCGAACTTCAAGGGGACACAAAGGCGAACAGGAGAAAGCGATCGAATATGGGCAATGCATGCATCAGCCACTTCAGCTCTTCGTGGGAATTGTTACGCCGACAACGCACAGGCGAACATTGACTGATCACTTAACTCCTGGCCCCGTTTTGATTATTGATACTGTTTATTTCCGGTATGTAAATGTGAATCTTCCGACAGATTCCGGCCAATGGCGAACGCTGTTCCGTTGGTTTCCGAAGCAATCCACTTCTCTAATTTTATCGACACAAACAACCGTTAAGGTACATAGATTCCGATTCTGAAGTCAGTTTGAAACGCAAAATTTAATAAATGAAGGGTTTACTGGCTTTCATTTGACACAATTGGCAAACAAGTTGGTATACATTAGAAAGAAGTCATACCGAATATTAATATTAAGGCGGTCCTATTCCAGTAAAGCTAAAGAACTGTTTCCAAAGCAGTGCTTACCTCCCTCATACCACATGCCTCTGTACGGTGAATATATAAGAAATATCGGAACTCAAACAACTGCAAGAGAGACATACAGTGGATACATTGAAAAGTGTTTACCCTTTTGTCCATACACGTCATTCTGTAAACCAATCCTTGATTTGCAGTTTTATATACCTCCGTTACACATTTCTGTAAGGAAGAGAAACGACAATTTACAACATTTACATGAATTAACCCCCTACCTACTGTAAAATACAGTAGAGCCTGTCTTGAGCGGTCATCAGAAAGATGTGTAACAACAGGTCTATAAGGCAGGTGTTAGCCTCCTGTAGGAGCTTTCTGCATTACTTTTGCCCAGCATTAAGTAACAATCTACTTTTTCAGACATCTAGGTTCAAATAAATGAATGGCCGCTTTAGACAGATTCTATGTTTAATGTCTGCTCAAATTTTGCCCATAGGCAGTTTTACTTATTTCATATTTGCTCAGTACTAAGACAAAAACTACATGTACTGACAAACAACTCGAATCTTGATAAGAAGGCGATTTACTCGGAGTTTCAACTGGACCCAATCTGTTTGCATATGACAGACTGCAGGACACATATTATTGTACAGTACAAGCAAATAAACAATGCCAACACATATACAAATGACTGTTGCCTGATGACAACATTGAAAACAGTTTTAATCTAGACCAGACGCCGGGCAACCCATCGTTATGGAGCAAATTAATGTCCTATTTATCAGAATGGTTGAAAAAATACTAAGTTTCCTTTTTTCTAGTAAATCCCCCTTTTCGGTAGTGGTTGGGTCTAAAAATAGCCTACTATGCGTACATAACATAAAGATCTAGCTACGATCCTGTCTTTAATATAATATTATAATGGTTGCTTGTGTCGTATTCATGTGATCTCAGGAGTGGTTGGGTCTAAAAATAGCCTACTTTGCGTACATAACACAAGGACCCAGTTACGCTCATGTCTTTAATATATGACTATATAATGGTGCTGTGTCGTATTCATGTGATTACGGGACGCTAGCTCGCTCTGGTACTCGTTTTACGAGGTCATGTATTGGGGTGGTTTGCAAAAGTGCAAACTGTTCAGATATAGACGAGAAACTGTGTCTGATATTTATCTAATGCATCACTACTTATCAAATTGGATACCAAATCACTGCCATTCATGATATGCAAACCGTGTATATTTAAGCAGCGGCGGTTATTCTGGGTATACACTGTTCTAAAATACCTGATCCAATATATTCGACTAGGGGCTTGATCTTAACAGTTTTTTTTAAATATTGCAATAAATATTACTTTAAAATATGTCTACATAGGTGTCTTATTAGATATACGAGCTTTTAACAGGCAGATTGTAGCTTAAAGAATACACGTGATCACTTAACCATTAGCCTGATGTGCAAATTACTTTTCTAAAGGTATTTACTCATCCGCCCATAGCAGGCTAAAGGTTAGTGTGGACAGATGATTGTTTAAAACATGTAGGTGGCGGCTGTCTTTATCCAAACTTCGTATACTAACCTCATTGTTTGCATCGCACTTCCGATAAGCTTTGCATTGTTTTGGATCTGAGATATTTTGACACTCATAACAGTTGAGAGTAGCCCCCAGTGTGGTCGTCAATGAACCTGATACAAGAAATGTTGCAGCCTACAAACCTCGAAAATAAATACAGTCTAATCCAAAAATAGGATTTTTCTAGCCGGATAGAGTGGCATACACTAACATTAATAGTTCGGTCCTTCTATGACTTGTTTAACCCTTAACTCTATAAATACGCTTTTCTACATCGTTTGTAAACAGAGTAGACCCAGATCAGACGTCTGATCAGGGTCTGCTCTGTTTCCTTTTGATATAATATAGATATGATCCCATAGTGTCTGATATTGTCAAAAAGTCGTGTGTCCATGTGCTATTAGAATAATTAATCTAATGATGATGACGCCATTATTTCTGTCATGAATTTTCAAGGAGTAAAGGGTTAAAGAACTACATGTACATATAGACACTGTGAATACATAGAACATAACCTAAAATGTATGAATAAATATGGCATGTTCTCTGTACATGACGAGATCTACATGTATTTAAGGAATAAAGTAGCATCTTATTTCCCCAACACGACGCAATATCTTTGAAAACGGCACGGAAACGTAGATGTTAAATTCATCATTTTGGATCTAAGCGATACATCGGTAGAACCCTGTCTCTTATTAACTCTGTCTGTAGCGTTTTCGAGCATTGATGTCAGACCAGCTTGGCCTATGTCGTCTAAGACATCATTTGGCTTCAGGTATGTCCCGTGCGGGCCTACGTTATCAAACCAAGCCATCTGACCGATTTTCATAGGCCAAAAAAGGACCAGATATACTCTCTCGAGTAGGGCATCGCGCCTGTGCATCTCTGTAACGCTCCACTCTCTGTGTGTGTCACATTAGCCCATAGCTGACAGAAACAGACGTTAATCAGTACATCCAACAAACAAATCTGACGGAAGCTATAAGGTGTAAGTGGGTCACCATGTCTTCGCAAACGTTATAGCCACTTATTGGTATTGCGTTCGATGCATGCTATGCAGAGGAGTTTGGTAAACTCTTCACTTAATTCACCAGTCTATGTAAACTTCTGCAAATGTTTATATGTTGTTTCCTCTATATCATTTCGCAATGTTTACTAGTAATGTATACAATGCAATACATTGTATATAGATAATTCTAGAAAGTTACAAACATTAACCACACTACAAAATGCATTCTAGCAATTGATAAAATATGATAAATTCTAGCAAATGACAATGAATATAACATTTTGGAAAAATGGTCCATTCTAACAAATGACTTCTATAAACTAAGTATTGTACCAAATAACAACAAATGAACCTTTCTAGCAAAAGTAATATATTGAACATTGTAATAAATGACAATTAGTTGAACATTGTAATAAATGACAATTAATGCACCAGTCCAGCATTTAGAGGTGTGAACAATGAATTGGTAATTCTAGTAAATATCAACAAATTGACAACAAATGTCGATTGTTCTAGCAAACTGCAATAAATTGACCATTCTAGAACAGGAAAATAAATGCTGAATAAATATTTTAGCTAATGGCAAAATCAATAATTCTAGAAGATAAACTGTTCAATTTAGCAAATGGCAAATATACACCATTCAAGGAAATGCCAATTACCAAGACCTGCCTAAAATGGTAATAAATGAACTATTTATTCTAGAAAACAGCAATAAATGTACCACTGTGGTAAACCTAAATAGCCCAACCATTGTAATAAATGGCAAACATGGATCGTTCTAGAAATTAATAATGAATTAACCACCCTAATAAATGATAAATAAATTACAAAGAATGAACAACATTCAGACATGAGATGCCACATGAAAATCCGAAGCGATTCTAGGAGCACAAAGGAAGTACACACACATTTACTCACACAAACTGTTCCTTGCCAGCTAAAAGCATATTTGTTTTGCTATATGACTGAAATGCGTTGAAGTGCCGTTCAAGAGATATGCGCACAATTAAGGATATAACATCCATATTTAATTTTACCAGAAAATGAAGTTTTCAAAACAATACTATTTTTTTTCAGAAATTAGTGCAAATAATTGTTTGCAGTAAAGGGAAAATAATTTTTAAAAATGACAGAATAAAAATAAGATATCAAATTAATCATTAACTATGTTCTTTAGTAGTAGTGTAACGATTCTGAAAACAATATTCTTATATTAGACACACTTTAAAATTATTGCGTGGAAAAGACTAGAAATTACGTGATATCAAAATATCGAGACTGTATCATTGACAATGAATACACTTAAATGGAAAAGTAGTAAAGTCAAGCAGGCAAAGCCACATACAAGACGCAACCACCACCAAAACACCGATAGACAGCATGACACACACATACACACACAGCCACACACCCAAACGCACACTCACACACGAAATGAACACAGAAAACACCAAAAGACACACAAGAACCAGAGACAAACGTTCCACACATGAACAAAATCACAAGCACATAGACGCAAGGCAAACAAAAGGAAGGGTGACAAAGTGAGTACCGCCTTGGCACGGTCAGTAGCAAAAACACCACTGGGGATTTAAACCGGTTTACGGACGTCCTAACCTCACACTTCTCTCAAAGTCGCCCTAGCTTTACAAATAGTGTAAATAAAGGTATCCCCGCTGGACTTACCCACAACATAGACGACGGTGAACACAGGACAACATGTAAAACATAGCATAATAACTGTGACAATCCATCAAATATGTACTCAATGACTTTGCTGAAGTCAGAGCACCTGCAGGTAAGCCGTTAAGGGCACGACAGGGAAAAAGTAATACATGAGTCTGGTAAGCTCATCCTGTATCCAAGTTTAAGAGTATACCATCATAGAGTACTACCATCGGCCTTTCATCGCGCAAGCAAAGAGGGAAGCGTAGCTACCGACTGTAAAAGGGTCGATAACCAAACATGCAGTGCGTTGCAATATAATAGGATCATAACCTTTCTTTTTAAATGTTTTAATGCGTTTTATAAACAAATCATGAAAATGGATATGACCCCGAATTTTCCTAAGTTTGTACATAACATCCCCATAAAATTCTGGTTGAGAAATGCCTTGTCGCAGTAACGTCCGTAGATTGCAATTATATTTACTAATGAGAGGTAAATTTCGATAATAAAATTTAGAAAAAGTTTTCCGAAGTTTTTGATATCTGTAACCTTGCTTAAGAAGTTTATCAGTTATAACTAAATTACGTCTGTTAAAATCTTCAAGCAAAGAACAGGCCCGGGCAAATCTAATAAGTTGAGAAATATAAACCCCATAAGATGTAGAACGTGGCACATCTCCATCTAGAAAAGGATAATTAACAATTTTAAAATTAAAATCTCTTTTATCGTATACTTTGGACGAAACTTTATCATTTGTAATTGAAAGATTCAAATCTAAAAATGAAGCTTTAATGTCAGATTGATTAGCTTTGTTTAAAGACAGTTCTTTTGGGTAAATTGAAGAAATCAAAGTATCAAAATAAGGATTATCCAAATTCAAAATATCGTCTAAATACCTTGAAGTTTTATTAAAAGCATTAACAATATCGGTCTGTGTATCAGGTTTTAAGCTAAGCATAAAATCCCTCTCGTAGCAATACAAAAACAAATCTGCGACAAGAGGGGCACAATTTGTACCCATGGGTATACCAACAACTTGGCGATATATGGTATCCTCATAACGCACAAATATATTATCCAAAAGAAAGGTAAGAGATCTACAAACATCAAGGCAAGTCCACATTGTGTAATGTTCAACTTCTGAATTCGAAAAGAATGAACGTTGAACATTACAAGCAATGAACATTTTGTTTTCTCTGGCAAAGGTTTGTTCTATTAATTTAATAAGTTTATCCTTTATAAGATGGTGAGGTAGAGTAGTATAGAGTGTAGAGAAATCATAAGAGCTCAGTAAAGAAATGTTATACTGTTCATTTTCAAGTTTTGCTAAAACATCATTTGAATTTTTTATGGACCAAAAAACATTAATATCAGAATTTTCATATATTTTATCACAGTAGCGTTTTACATGTTCTTTGATCGTAGTAAGACAGGACTTCAAAAGTATAGATAATTTAGTAGTGGTACAACAGCTAGAGTTGGCAATTAAACGCGCCTTATAAGGATTTTATGTAGTTTTGGAATCCAGTACAAAGTAGAAAGTTTATGTTGTTTTATGTTAGGACCAGACTTAAAATTATTGCACATTTTTACATGTTCCGAGACTATATCTTTTTCAGGTGTTTGAACTGTTATATAAGTTTTTGAATCAGTTAGCTCCTTCTTTAAAACATCAACATAATACAATCTTCAAATAATGATTACATTGTTTGATGCCTTGTCAGCAGGAACAAGAACATAATCTGAATGAAAATTAGAAATGTTTTTCTTCAAGTAGCGAAATGTAACTCTAGGTCGAGGTGGTAAAAGATGGTAATTTGATTTGTAAAAAGTAATACGCGTATCAATAATATCGAAAATACATTTCTTCCAATCCGAAAGGGCATTAACATCAGCATGTTCTCGTCGACACCATTTGATGCAGAATTCTTGAATAGCTTCCGCAATATGAGTTCGACAAGCGTCAAAAGCAATAAGGGAAGGTAATCTATATTTAGGTCCTTTAGTTAGGAGGGTCCTGAGACGTTTATCCTTCATGATATCAAAATTACCAGTAATGACATGACCAACTGGTTTATAGCAAAAGCTAGAAATGCTACAATCTCAAGAAATAGGGGTATTAACATCAATATTTAAGTCAGAGACAATTTTATTGTAGTTAAAAATAACATTTCTAATAGGTTTATTATATTTATAACAGATGATAGGTGATTCAGAGTTGATGAAATATTTGGGAATAGTATCGATTACATTCTTATCACGAAATATACTTTGAATATCAATAAAATCGATACGTTTATTTAGGAACTGAAGTTTCAGAAAATGTCTTTTATGTTCAGATTCTTTATCAATATGTGGACGAAGAACATGCTGTGTGTAACTTTGTATAAGTGAGGCAGTATTAATTAACGGATCTGTACGCATATAGATTTTATCAGCCTCTTCGTCTATGGACTTAAGACAGGAAAAGGGTAAAGACGATAAACAAGATAACATAGAATGTTTACCAGTTTGGTTTAGAATGGTATGTAAATCATGAATAGACATATTACGACGTAATTTACGCTTAATATTACCATTTCTACGTCTGCCATGTGATCTACTTTTACGTTTTCGAATAGAAAATATAGAGAAAATATCGATGCTTGGATCTTTAGAAATGTTGCCGCTTTGGAAAATGTTATCATTAAGGCCTAAAGGAAAAAATTGCAATCTGTCAAAACATGAAAAACAACTGAAGAATCCCATTGTGTTGAGTATGTGTAACCTTTTCCGCTAAGGCCGTCCCACTTTCTCCCATCCGATCAAATAAAAAACTGATTTAGTTGCCAGGTTCCCATAAATCACTCATAAAGAAGCTTATCTAGTCACGTGTACCTACAGTTTTAGGCTACCGAGAGGGAAATACGCCTAAATAGCCGTCTATTGTTTTATCACGCGCGTGTCCTAATTAGCAGTCCCCCCTAGGTGTCCTTAATAAGCCCTGCCGCGTAAATGGCTGACTGGTCAAGTCAGGGAAAAGCTCGATGGCAATACTGTAAAAGGGATTTACAAGAGTTGTGTAGTATATTTAGTGGAATTTCGTTAATGCAACGGGTAGAATAGATTAGTGGATGCTCATTAATACAAAAATAAAAACATATGAGTCTTGACTACGGTGGAACCTTAAGGAAAACAATTGGTTTGTAGTTGCTTAATATCATGTTAAATTATAAAAATGAAGCATTTTGCAAGTAACTCTTACCTGATGTCATAGGTGTACTAGTAGTAACGGTGCTTGGCTGTGCTGGAATGACGAAATGTAATAACACATAACATGAACATAAATGACAACATAGGACCATTCAAGAAATGTCAATATATTAACCATAATGATTCTAGGAATGACAATATATGAGCAAGTTTAACAATGACAATACATGTGCCAATCAGGCAATGACAATATATACCATGTTAGCATTGACAATATATAGGCCATTCTAGTAATGACATATGATTCTTGACTACGGTGGAACCTTAAGGAAAACAATTGGTTTGTAGTTGCTTAATATCATGTTAAATTATAAAAATGAAGCATTTTGCATGTAACTCTTACCTGATGTCATAGGCGTACTAGTAGTAACGGTGCTTGGCTGTGCTGGAATGACGAAATGTAATAACACATAACATGAACATAAATGACAACATAGGACCATTCAAGTAATGTCAGTATATTAACCATAATGATTCTAGGAATGACAATATATGAACAATTTTACCAAAGACAATACATGTGCCAATCAGGCAATGACAATATATACCATGTTAGCATTGACAATATATAGGCCATTCTAGTAATGACAATATATGGACCAATGTAGTAATTGCAATATATGAAACATTCTCGTAAAGACAATATTTGAACCGTTCTAGTAATTGCAATATATGAAACATTCTCATAAGAACCATTCTTGTAAAGACAATGTTATTATATTGACCATTCTAGTAATGGCAATGTTACTATATTGACCATTCTAGTATTGATAGTATATGGATAAATAGACCAATGAATCTATAAAATCATGGACCGTTACAGCAATGCTAATATATAAACCATTCTAGCAATGAAAAAATATATAACATTATAGAAATGACAATCTATAAGTCATTTTAGTAATGACAATCTGTAAATAATTTGAGTGATAGTAAATCATATGAAGTATAAGAATAACGATTCTTCTAGCATGTTGTACTTACTATATCAGTAGTTTCTTCTGAAAAGAACTGCAACGTACTCTCAATTAAATATCTTTGGGTACAAAGGTATATAACCAATTTTGATACCGTATTTATATACTACAGGAGTATGAGTATGATCTGGGTCAACTCTGTTTGCAAACGCACAGGTCCGTTATACTCGTGCTTGACTTAAAATGAAGATGCTGGAGACCTTTTCGTAACATGTAAAAAACATATAAATCAACGATTTTAGTCATTCTAACTCACTGAAGAAACTAGTGAAACAAATCGTTACATCAGATGCAAGCATACACACTTTCTATAGCAAGTAACTACATAGGTTTGTCTAATCGTTCTCGTGCTTCCATTAAATTTGTTACCATATTCATGTATTTGAACAAATGCTTTATGCCATGTTTAGTTACAGGACTATCGTTACCGTAACAAGCTGACGACTCAAACAGTATGCGTAGGATAGTAGCTAATATTACTTTAACGTGTTGTCCAATCCCATGTCCGTGTGTATTTTGGTAAATAAAATATGTTTAAACTATAACCTTCACAACGACAAATGTGCATTGCACGTACAATTGCCAAAATTAAACATGTTGATCCTGTGACTTACCGCAAATGTGTTTGTTACACAAGTGACTACGGCAACAATCATGGCAAATCATTGTATTTGGAGAGACTTGACGATGTTGTCGTTTTCCGATCAAACTCGCAGAGTGGTGGCATTGCTGAAGCAATTTACAATATGCTTTGTTTTCAAAACATTATGTGTTGTGTTAATTATAAGAGTTTAAATATTGAAAGTCAATAGAGAGACAAAAACAGGAATCCCGTTTAACTTAAATATATCGAACTTAAAGGGAACACAAAGGCGAACAGGAGAAAGCGATCGAATATGGGCAATGCATGCATCAGCCACTTCAGCTCTTCGTGGGAATTGTTACGCCGACAACGCACAGGCGAACATTGACTGATCACTTAACTCCTGGCCTCGTTTTGATTATTGAAACTGATTATTTCCGGTATGTAAATGTGAATCTTCCGACAGATTCCGGCCAATCGCGAACGCTGTTCCGTTGGTTTCCGAAGCAATCCACTTCTCTAATGTTTTCGACACAAACAACCATTTACTTACCGCTCTGTTTAAATAAGTGTTAAAGTACATAGATTTCGATTCTGAAGTCAGTTTGAAACGGAAAAAATAATGAATAAAGGGTTTACTGGCTTTCATTTGATACAATTGGCAAACAAGTTGGTATACATTAGAAAGAAGTCATACCGAATATTAATATTAAGGCGGTCCTATTCCAGTAAAGCTAAAGAACTGTTTCCAAAGCAGTGCTTACCTCCCTCATACCACATGCCTCTGTACGGTGAATATATAAGAAATATCGGAACTCAAACAACTGCAAGAGAGACATACAGTGGATACATTGAAAAGTGTTTACCCTTTTGTCCATACACGTCATTCTGTAAACCAATCCTTGATTTGCAGTTTTATATACCTCCGTTACACATTTCTGTAAGGAAGAGAAACGACAATTTACAACATTTGCATGAATTAATCCCCTATCTACTGTAAAATACAGTAGAGCCTGTCTTGAGCGGTCATCAGAAAGATGTGTAACAACAGGTCTGTAAGGCAGGTGTTAGCCTCCTGTAGGAGCTTTCTGTATTACTTTTGCCCAGCATTAAGTAACAATCTACTTATTCAGACATCTAGGTTCAAATAAATGAATGGCCGCTTTAGACAGATTCTATGTTTAATGTCTGCTCAAATCTTGCCCATAGGCAGTTTTACTTATTTCATATTTGCTCAGTACTAAGACAAAAACTACATGTACTGACAAACAACTCGAATCTTGATAAGAAGGCGATTTACTCGGAGTTTCAACTGGACCCAATCTGTTTGCATATGACAGACTGCAGGACACATATTATTGTACAGTACAAGCAAATAAACAATGCCAACACATATACAAATGACTGTTGCCTGATGACAACATTGAAAACAGTTTTAATCTAGACCAGACGCCGGGCAACCCATCGTTATGGAGCAAATTAATGTCCTATTTATCAGAATGGTTGAAAAAATACATAATTCTAAGTTTCATTTTTCCTAGTAAATCCCCCTTTTCGGTAGTGGTTGGGTCTAAAAAATAGCCTACTATGCGTACATAACATAAAGATCTAGCTACGATCCTGTCTTTAATATAATATTATAATGGTTGCTTGTGTCGTATTCATGCGATCTCAGGAGTGGATGGGTCTAAAAATAGCCTACTTTGCGTACATAACACAAGGACCC
Organism: Azorinus chamasolen; assembly: GCA_963576725.1. Classification (NCBI taxonomy): domain Eukaryota; kingdom Metazoa; phylum Mollusca; class Bivalvia; order Cardiida; family Solecurtidae; genus Azorinus; species Azorinus chamasolen. The sequence goes on along the minus strand of OY755238.1, from coordinate 94,876,799 downwards.
AGTTACGCTCATGTCTTTAATATATGACTAGAATGGTGTTGTGTCGTATTCATGTGATTACGGGACGCTAGCTCGCTCTGGTACTCGTTTTACGAGGTCATGTATTGGGGTGGTTTGCAAAAGTGCAAACTGTTCAGATATAGACGAGAAACTGTGTCTGATATTTATCTAATGCATCACTACTTATCAAATTGGATACCAAATCACTGCCATTCATGATATGCAAACCGTGTATATTTAAGCAGCGGCGGTTATTCTGGGTATACACTGTTCTAAAATACCTGATCCAATATATTCGACTAGGGGCTTGATCTTAACAGTTTTTTTTAAATATTGCAATAAATATTACTTTAAAATATGTCTACATAGGTGTCTTATTAGATACACGAGCTTTTAACAGGCAGATTGTAGCTTAAAGAATACACGTGATCGCTTAACCATTAGCCTGATGTGCAAATTATTTTTCTAAAGGTATTTACTCATCCGCCCATAGCAGACTAAAGGTTAGGGTGGACAGATGATTGTTTAAAACATGTAGGTGGCGGCTGTCTTTATCCAAACTTCGTATACTAACCTCATTGTTTGCATCGCACTTCCGATAAGCTTTGCATTGTTTTGGATCTGAGATATTTTGACACTCATAACAGTTGAGAGTAGCCCCCAGTGTGGTCGTCAATGAACCTGATACAAGAAATGTTGCAGCCTACAAACCTCGAAAATAAATACAGTCTAATCCAAAAATAGGATTTTTCTAGCCGGATAGAGTGGCATACACTAACATTAATAGTTTGGTCCTTCTATGACTTGTTTAATTGGAAAAGTAGTAAAGTCAAGCAGGCAAAGCCACATGCAATACGCAACCACCACCAAAACACCGATAGACAGCATGACACACACACACAACCACACACCCAAACGCACACACGAAATGAACACAGAAAACACCAAAATACACACAAGAAACAGGGACAAACGTTCCACAACATGAATAAACAACAAGCACAAAGACGCAAGGCAAACAAAAGGAAGGGTGACAAAGAGAGTACCGCCTTGGCACGGTCAGCAGCAAAAACACCACTGGGGGTTTACACCGGTTTACGGACGTCCTAACCTCACACTTCTCTCAAAGTCACCCTAGCTTTACAAATATTGTAAATAAAGGTATCCCCGCTGGACTTACCCACAACATAGACGACGGTGAACACAGGACAACATGTAAAACATAGCATAATAACTGTGACAATCCGTCAAATATGTACTCAATGGCTTTGCTGAAGTCAAAGCACCTGCAGGTAAGCCGTTAAGGGCACGACAGGGAAAAAGTAATACATGAGTCTGGTAAGCTCCTCCTGTATCCAAGTTTAAGAGTATACCATCATAGAGTACTACCCTCGGCCTGTCATCACCCTTAACTCTATAAATACGCTTTTCTACGTCGTTTGTAAACAGAGTAGACCCAGATCAGACGTCTGATCAGGGTCTGCTCTGTTTCCTTTTGATATAATATAGATATGATCCCATAGTGTCTTCTATAAAAAGTCGTGTGTCCATGTGCTATTAGAATAATTAATCTAATGATGATGACGCCATTATTTCTTTCATGAATTTTCAAGGAGTAAAGGGTTAAAGAACTACATGTACATATAGACACTGTGAATACATAGAAAATAACCTAAAATGTATTAATAAATATGGCATGTTCTCTGTACATGACGAGATCTACATGTATTTAAGGAATAAAGTAGCAGCTTATTTCCCCAACACGACGCAATATCTTTGAAAACGGCACGGAAACGTAGATGTTAAAGTCATCATTTTGGATCTAAGCGAGACATCGGTAGAACCCTTTCTCTTATTAACTCTGTCTGTAGCGTTTTCGAGCATTAATGTCAGACCAGCTTGGCCTATGTCGTCTAAGACATCATTTGGCTTCAGGTATGTCCCGTGCGGGCCTACGTTATCAAAACAAGCCATCTGACCGATTTTCATAGGCCAAAAAAGGACCAGATATACTCTCTCGAGTAGGGCATCGCGCCTGTGCATCTCTGTAACGCTCCACTCTCTGTGTGTGTCACATTAGCCCATAGCTGACAGAAACAGACGTTAATCAGTACATCCAACAAACAAATCTGACGGAAGCTATAAGATATAAGTGGGTCACCATGTCTTCGCAAACGTTATAGCCACTTATTGGTATTGCGTTCGATGCATGATATGCAGAGGAGTTTGGTAAACTCTTCACTTAATTCACCAGTCTATGTAATGTTGGCACTGATGTGTGTTCAGCAGTTGACCATAACGTTTGAATTTATATCACATACAGTTATTGGATCAGTACTGTTTAAATGTACAGACACACACCCTACCATGCTATCATTGCCTGCGATACAGAGATGTATAATTGATAATGTATGCATTTAAATGCTTTCATTTCGTTTAATATTTTCGGTAATCCATCATATGTTAAATTACCCTTCATTGTTATGCTTCCAGTGCACTAAACTTCTGCAAATGTTTATATGTTGTTTCCTCTATATCATTTCGCAATGTTTACTAGTTATGTATACAATGCATTGTATATAGATAATTCTAGAAAGTTACAAACATTAACCACACTACAAAATGCATTCTAGCAATTGATAACATATGATAAATTCTAGCAAATGACAATGAATATAACATTTTGGAGAAATGGTCCATTCTAACAAATGACTTCTATAAACTAAGTATTGTACCAAATAACAACAAATGAACCTTTCTAGCAAAAGTAATATATTGAACATTGTAATAAATGACAATTAATTGAACATTGTAATAAATGACAATTAATCCACCAGTCCAGCATTTAGAGGTGTGGACAATGAATTGGTAATTCTATTAAATATCAACAAATTGACAACAAATGTCGATTGTTCTAGCAAACTGCAATAAATTGACCATTCTAGAACAGGAAAATAAATGCTGAATAAATATTTTAGCTAATGGCAAAATCAATAATTCTCGAAGATGAACTGTTCAATTTAGCAAATGGTAAATATACACCATTCAAGGAAATGCCAATTATCAAGACCAGCTTAAAATGGCAATAAATGGACTATTTATTCTAGAAAACAGCAATAAATGTACCACTGTGGTAAACCTAAATAGCCCGACCATTGTAATAAATGGCAAACATGGATCGTTTTAGAAATTAATAATGAATTAACCATCCAAATAAATGATAAATAAATTACAAAGAATGAACAACATTCAGACAGGAGATGCCATATGAAAATCCGAAGCGATTCTAGTAGCACAAAGGAAGTACACACACATTTACTCACACAAACTGTTCCTTGCCAGCTAAAAGCATATTTGTTTTGCTATATGACTGAAATGCGTTGAAGTGCCGTTCAAGATATATGCGCACAATTAAGGATATAACATCCATATTTAATTTTACCAGAAAATGACGTTTTCAAAACAATACTATTTTTTTCAGAAATTAGTGCAAATAATTGTTTGCAGTAAAGGGAAAATAATTTTTAAAAATGACAGAATAAAAATAAGATATCAAATTAATCATTAAATATGTTCTTTAGTAGTAGTGTAACGATTCTGAAAACAATATTCTTATATTAGACACACTTTAAAATTATTGCGTGGAAAAGACTAGAAATTACGTGATATCAAAATATCGAGACTGTATCACTTACAATGAATACACTTAAAGTTCATGGTAGTGATGTGGGTAATAATGCAGACTACGATCATATTACTTGTAGTTTGTCCTTTGTAAGTATAGTTACAACAATAACTACACACACAGGGGCATATCAATTTTACGCATCAGTTTGAGCTGCAATTTCTAACTATAAGCAAATTGCCTAAAAGTACAAAATTCCCCAAACAGAAGGCTGAATACAGAATCATCATATAAACAATATACAGGTCGATGTTGTAATGACCTTTTCAAAGGATTTGGTTAAGAGTTGGCGCCGAAAGTCTCAAATGATTAAACAAACCGTAAGCAAATAAACTCTGACACGATCAGACCCTTCGAAAGTTACAACAGCAATGCGAAATGAGAAAATTGCAGACTCGGTTTTATTGAACCTGTTCATGAGTAATAATTAAAAGTGATTACGCCCATAGCACCGGCTTATTCAGTATTTGAATTTCAGAACTAAAATCACTAAAACTGAAGGACCAGCCTATAAAACAACACTGAGAATGAAGTAAGTAAAAGTGCAAAGTATTAACCCGTTGTCCAATACTTATCCAAACGGCTTCAGAACGGGATTTTCAAAACATATCGCTTTAACAATTCAAGGTAGCGAGATATGATTAACACTAAATATCAGACAATGGTATTTAATACTACCAAAAGTCATTTTGTCTAAACCTAGTTGGTTAGGTATATTAATTCATTTGCATATTCATCAAAAACATCAACAATCCTATCGAAATTGAGATTTAAAATAAATTTAAAATGTGCCAGTTTGAAAACATTGGAACAGCAATTACAAGATCATCTTGTGGACTAAAGTTATTACAATTGACCAATATGTAAATCATTAACAAGTCTAGGGAAACTTGCCACAGAAATATGATAAAACCCTCCGATTAGAAGTTATGCAATATTTTAGTTTACCCCCCCCCTGAATTTCTGCATCCGGTTACGTTTCTTTTGATGTTAGACGATCGAAGTAACAGATTTTAAAACAGTGACATGGATTTCTCACTGAGACAATGCTTTTTGATATGATGAATCCCGCATGTATATATATTTTGGATTCATAATACAGAAGCCATGTTTTTTTGAAAAAGCCGACTCTATTAAATTTGCAATCTGTAAAAACATGAAAAACAACTGAAGAATCCCATTGTGTTGCGTATGTGAAACCTTTTCCGCTAAGGCCGTCCCACTTTCTCCCATCCGATCAAATAAAAAACTGATTTAGTTGCCAGGTTCCCATAAATCACTCATAGAGAAGTTTATCTAGTCACGTGTACATACATAGTTTTAGGCTACCGAGAGGGAAATACGGCTAAATAAGCCGTCTATTGTTTTATCACGCGCGTGCCCTAATTAGCAGTTCCCCCTAGGTGTCCTTAATAAGCCCTCCCGCGTAAATGGTTGACTGGTCAAGTCAGGGAAAAGCTCGATGGCAATACTGTAAAAGGGATTAACAAGAGTTGTGTAGTATGTTTAGTGGAATTTCGTTAATGCAACGGGTAGAATAGATTAGTGGATGTTCATTAATACAAAAATAAAAACATATGAGTCTTGACTACGGTGGAACCTTAAGGAAAACAATTGGTTTGTAGTTGCTTAATATCATGTTAAATTATAAAAATGAAGCATTTTGCAAGTAACTCTTACCTGATGTCATAGGCGTACTAGTAGTAACGGTGCTTGACTGTGCTGGAATGACGAAATGTAATAACACATAACATGAACATAAATGACAACATAGGACCATTCAAGAAAGGTCAATATATTAACCATAATGATTCTAGGAATGACAATATATGAGCACTTTTAGCAAAGACAATACATGTTCCAATCAGGCAATGAAAATATATACCATGTTAGCGTTGACAATATATAGGCCATTCTAGTAATGACATATGATTCTTGACTACGGTGGAACCTTAAGGAAAACAATTGGTTTGTAGTTGCTTAATATCATGTTAAATTATAAAAATGAAGCATTTTGCAAGTAACTCTTACCTGATGTCATAGGCGTACTAGTAGTAACGGTGCTTGGCTGTGCTGGAATGACGAAATGTAATAACACATAACATGAACATAAATGACAACATAGGACCATTCAATTAATGTCAATATATTAACCATAATGATTCTAGGAATGACAATATATGAGCAATTTTACCAAAGACAATACATGTGCCAATCAGGCAGTGACAATATATACCATGTTACCATTGACAATATATAGGCCATTCTAGTAATGACAATATATGGACCAATGTAGTAATTGCAATATATGAAAAATTCTCGTAATGACAATATTTGAACCTTACTAGTAATTGCAATATATGAAACATTCTCATAATGACAATATATGAACCACTGTAGTAATTGCAATACCTGAAACATTCTCGTAATATCATTATAAGAACCATTCTAGTAATGACAATGTTATTATATTGACCATTCTAGTAATGACAATGTTACTATATTGACCATTCTAGTATTGATAGTATATGGATAAATAGACCAATGAATCTATAAATTCATGGACCGTTACAGCAATGCTAATATATAAACCATTCTAGCAATGAAAAAATATATAACATTATAGAAATGACAATATATAAGTCATTATAGTAATGACAATCTGTAAATAATTTGAGTGATAGTAAATCATATGAAGTATAAGCTAATGGCATGTTGTACTTACTATATCAGTAGTTTCTTCTGAAAAGAACTGCAACGTACTCTCAATGAAATATCTTTGAGTACAAAGGTATATAACCAATTTTGATACCGTATTTATATACTACAGGAGTATGATTTAACGCTTATATACTAGTTCAATGACCGAAAGATTGAACCAAGTTTATTTTTAGTATATTTTTTTCCGGGAATTGCCGTTTACAATGGCACCATTGTTGTAAATTAAAGACAACTTTGTAAAGAGAATCATGCGCGAGTCTTAGCATAGTAGTCATGTGCGAGTCTTAGCATAGTTATCATGTGCGAGTCTTAGCATAGACATCATGCGTGAGTGTTATCCTAAGAGGAATCAGAGAAACCATGTGCGATGCGTAATACTGTCACAGTTGAACTTCGATATCTCTAACTCGGATAATTTGCACATCAAGATAACTCTTAAGTAAATGTTCGTTCCTTTAAAATGTATCACTTCTCTTATCTAGAGACACATATGATAGCTTAATGCAGATCGAACGTAATGCTGAAAGCTCCAACAGGAGCTATAAGTATTACTTTGACCTGCATTAAGCTATGAACTTGATAAATTGTCCAGGTTAGAAATCTGATGAATCGAACCTCTGTTATCTCGAAGCAATTCGTATAGTCCCTTGACGTTCGAGATATCGAAGTTAAAAACATAATTGTAGAATAGCTAAACTGTTTTAAGAAGAATAGTTTTAAGAAATATAGACCTTCGCGAGTACCTTCAATTTATTGAGCTGATAAGAAACTTCAGTCGGTTTTTACATACACGTATACGTACTCATTGCAGTACTCTTAAGGCGGACTTACTAAATAAAGATCTTCGACCAGATCCATTATACTCGTGCTTGACTGAAAATTAACATGCTGAACACATATTTTTATATATTAACGTTTTGCTCTTTTTGGTTCATTAGGGCAAGCTTTATCCTTTAAATATAGACATGTTGCGTTTTTGAAATCCACCGCTACATTGCCCAGACATATACATATACTTATAAAATTGCAAGAATATAGGAAACAAAGAATTTGATTTGTCATATGCTCGTGCTTTAATGAAAATTCTAAACACTTGTTCTATAGATGCAACAAAATATAAATCAACGTTTTGTTCTTTTCAACTATATACTCATTTGAAAATAGACATGCTGCTTTGTGGCAATTTCATCGTTAAATTGCACCAACATATTAAAGAATATATCAAAGCAAATAAAAATATTCTCTCACTATCGGTATTTACACTGTAGTTTCATCATGTTTCAATGTATTTTTAAACCAATGCCTTATATCATGTTCAGCCATTACGGTAACCATCACGCTAATATAAACATTGTTGGAATAGTGCATTACAAGAATTACATGTGTAACCAGTATGGGTAACAATGTGGCGGTTATTAAATTGTGGTCCAACACCATTTCCGTGTGAAATTTGTGAAATAGAATACATTTGAACTATAACCTTCATCTTCACAAGCGTGCTTTGCGCATTATTAGCAAAACGAGACAATTTCTTAGCGTAACTTACCGCAGACGTGGCGTATATTACAAAGGTTATGATGACAACAGTGATGGCAAATTTGTGTATTATGGGAGACATGATGTTGTCGTTTTCCAATCAAGCTCCCAGTGGCATGGCATTGCTGAAATAATTTACAATTTGCTTTGCTTTGTTTCAAAACAGTATGTGGCGTGTTAATCATAGGTATACAGAAAGGGACAAATAAAGATTATCCACCATGATTAATTCATGAAGGACAGAAATATCTCACCCGAGGGTCAGAAATTCAAGGAAGGCCGAGGCTATATCTTCATGATTTAACGAATTTTGGATTTTTTCTCCCACCAAATGATTTACGAGAAGATCTAGATAGCGTCGTAATGACCACCAATTTGGGGGAAATTTGCATCTAATATTTTGACCCATTAAGGTGTTAAGACATAACCATCTCCAACAAACTCGTCATTTTAAACTACATACAATGTATGCACCGAAAAATGAACTTTTGTCAGCCAGTGGAATTCCGTTACCTCTAAATAGAAGGCTAACATTACAGAGCGTCCATGGACTTGCGTATGACTAGGCGTACAATTTAACCCTTGAACTGGAGTAATTGAGTCGCTGTATTTAATGAGCGCAACAAAGCAATTTAAAAAACCGCTCATCTTGACCGGATGAGACGGGTTATTGTCATTATTTTCTTGAATCTATAAATAAATGGCTCAGAATAATGAGACAGCACAAAAATAACCGTTACAACTTCATTTAATTTCGACATTATTTTCTGCATGAGACTACAAAGCATACGCATATTCTAACATCATTGCTGACGTCACTGTCATAGTCACATAACGTGGAAGATACATATATATTCTATGTCACGTGACAGCTTTCTTATATGAGCCGTATGCCGAAAATCACCGAGTATTCCGAACTGAGGGTAGGTGAACAAGCCACGCAGTGAAAACTAGTGGGAAAGAGAGACAGACAGTGAGACATAGGAATAGCGAAGCACAAGGCGACACAGAGAAACGCACATAGGCACACGGTGATAGTATAGGGACATTCCTACGGTAAAGTGTGTCTCAAATTCACCCTAATTCAACAAACAGTGTAAGTAAAGGTAACTCCGCCAGACTTCCCCATTAAATGAAATAGGTTAATTATGTCCCTCAGACACAGCTGTGAGATCAGGTAAAATAATTATGTAAATCTTGGCCCTCTGATTTATTTAAGAGCAATTATTGACGCATACTCCTATATCAACAGAACTGGACTCTCTATCATGTAGAACCTGATTTGGGATACAAATTGATGGACCCCGCTGTGGAAAGGGATCTTGCTAAAATTTAGAATTTCGATCTAGTACAAGTTTGACTCTACTTGTCTCTGTTTGTCTCTGGTGCTTGTGTGTTTGCGTGTGTTTGGTTGTGTGCGCGTGTGTGTGTATGTGTGTGACATGCTGTCTATCGATGTGTTGGTGGTGATTGCGTCTTGTGTATGGCTTTCAGCTGTGTGTATGTGTGTGTGTGTGTGTGTGTGTGGATTGCTATATAAATTGCTTTCTGTCGGTGTTTTAGTGATGGTGGCGTTTTGTGTGTGGCTTTACTACTTTTTCATTGATATTTGGTCAAGCTTTTGATAAAATATGGACCAAATGTCAAACAGTTTGTATTCTGATGAGACATCGAGTTTCTTGGTGTCTCATCAGTATCCAAGATGTTTGCAAATTTATACAAATCAAGTCCCCAGGTTATATATAAATGTGTCTGCTTTAGCCTGAGTTCATTCTCAAGCATCTGATTGTCAGATGTTTGAGAAAGAATTTAGACACACCAATCAGAAAATTTATAACATATACCCATGGACGCGCTCAAAATGAAAAGTTTAACGTTTTTCTATTTTGAAATTGACACATGAAGAGAGTCGGTCTGGCGCTCCCCGAACAAAAAAGTTTATCTACGAAATTGTACCCCAGGTTTCAATAGTTCGAATTGCAAAATGTATGATTAAACGGAAGCGGAAGTTAACCCTTACGCTTCGGGACATGGGTCACTTATATCCTTTGTAAACAGTGTAGAGTCATCTCATCAGGGTATGCGCTGTTTGTCATTTTTCACTTTTGTTTGGAAAACACTCTAAATATTCACCATAAGCTTGACCCTGTTTTAATTTTGGAATTTTTATTTTTAAAAAGTCATCGTTAGTAAGGTTTAACTTGCGTTCGTTTAAGGTAATCCCCTTTTCAACGACTCGCAATGACTAAATAACGCTCCGTATAACACTGTATAATGCGTTTTACTCTGTATCCAAGTTTCTACTGATAAGTAGCGATATCAATTAATATAATATTAAGTTCTGTAAATAGTTGTAAGACAGAAGGACAGTGTATCATTTAAAATAGTATGCACATGTACTGTTCCTTATTTCAAATGCTTTATAAATAATTAGCGATAAGTTCCTAAGAGTATTTTTATTTTCAGTTTTTAACAGGTCAATAAATTTTACAATTTGTTTGGTCGTTTCTTATACTACTGTTTAATATGCAATTTTCTCAAATTAGATTACATAGGACATTCAAGCAGAAAGTGATATGCACCCTCTAATAATTGCATGACTGGCATTTTGTTTCATGGTATGGGTTTTTATTTGGTTTGTGGCATCTTCCTATTACTTCTAAACTTGTCAATTTTACAAAAAAATTTACAAAACATCCTATATGTTCTTGGCCTAGATGAGTTTTCCAAGTAACTATTCCACATCTGTAAATAACTATCTTTGATGAAAAACTGAAAGAAATAGCTGTACATGTTGAACACCTTGATTGACCCAAAGATTGTAAAAAACCAACATTCTCTAGTGAACTTTTAGTGAGTAGTGTTGCACTCAATAAACCGAGTCTGCAATTTTTCTTTTTGCATTTTTACTTTTGCTTTCGAATGATCATCCATTTTCAGAATATATGTACTTCACAACAGCAGGTGTTAAATGATTGTGTGGCGGCCGTAAAAAGTCTCGTACTTCATTCTCAGTGTTGATATTATTTCTGGTCCTTCGGGATCATTAGTTTTGATGTTATTAGTTTTGAAAAATGAATACTGCTTAAGCCGGTGCTAGGGGGCATGGGTAGTGTTGCACTTTTAATAACTACTCATTTCCACGTCGACGCTGTATTTTGTGATGTATAGTGCATGTGTACTGACCCCACTGGAATGCAAGTTTGGTTCAGTCAATAGGAAGAAAACCACAGGACGAAAAAGGCATAATTAAACATAAACATCAAATTAACACATTTGCTCACCTTTGTCTCAACTATTTTCCCATATAAAAGTTTTAAATCAAGTTCGTTTATGTTGTCAAAGTAGATTACGTCACTGCATGCCAAAATGACGTCATGTAATTCGTACTTGCATGTATTTTTATTCAGAGGACGAAACCGCTTTATAGTTGGGCATCCAACTGAGGAAAATGTGTCGAGCCATGGCATTAAATAGTAGAATTTGGCATGCACTGGATATGTAATGTTTGATGTCTGAGTAATCAGAAACTGCCCCATACCACCTGAAAATTTACCCTTCTTTCTCTTAATTTGGTCAAAGGTCATCTAAGTGCATGTTTTATATACGTTATTTAAGGAACCACTATATCTTTATTAATTTTAGGTGTAATATAACAAACAAGGTACCAAAATGAAGGTTAAACATTGGCCTTTAATTAACACTTACTTTGTGTAAAATATATTGTTTGAATATTCATGAATATTAATGAGAACATAAAAAACCCCAGTAAAATCATTAAAACCAACATATAACGATAATAAATGATGTCATGTCTTCGTCATTATTGCTATTTAACAAACATAAATTAAGTTGAAATAAAGGTTAGACAGACTGCTACTGAAAATAAACTGTATGCAGTCATACCAGCTATATATTATGCACACATACTTCTTAAAGTAAAGTGGATGGGGTAAATGAACACCTAAACAAAACTTTCAGCTATATTTAAAGTAACTAATTCATTCACTATATTTTTATGGATACTTTCTTGGTTGGTACAATTAACAAAATCGCAAAGGATATGTGATGTTTGATGTCTGAGTAATCAGAAACTGCCCCCATGCCATCTGAAAAGTTGCCCATGTTTCTCTTAATTAGGTCAAAGGTCAACTAAGTGCATATTTTATATACGTTATTTTAGAAATTATTATATCTTTATCAATCTTAGGTGTACAATAACAAACATGGTACCAACATGAAGATTAAACATTTTTGTAAAATATATTGTTTGAATATTCATGAATATAAATGAGAACATAAAAACAGTAAAACATCATTAAAACCAACATATAACGATGATACATGATGTCATGTCTTCGTCATTATTGCTATATGACAAAAATAAATTACGTTTAAATAAAGGTAAGACAGGCTGCTACTGAAAAAAAAACTGTGTGCAGTCATACCAGCTATATATTAAGCACATATACTTCTTAAAGTAAAGTGGGTGGGGTAAATGAACACCTAAACAAACGTTCAGCTCTATTTAAAGTAACTTATCAATTCACTATATTTTTATGGATATTTTCTTGGTTGGTACAATTAACACCATCGCAAACACATGTCAGTGTGTTTTAAGCTACTTTGAAGCATTTACAACGAATAGATTTGCACTTGGTTTTGCACCCATAACCTGTTCAGTGCAAGCATCAAGTGCAGTTGGTACATTTCCAAACCACTTATAAAGGTTCAGCACCATCGTGCTATGTGTTAGTATCAATAGCATTAATATCCGTATCCATCAGCTCAGATCCATATAGCAGCTTGATAGTTTGCTCTTGAAATTGTCAGTTTTAGTACATCCTTTGTTGTGGAACCAGTTCAAGTGTTTTCTCTACATTAACCATATTGTGAAATTCTTGCATCATCAATGGGTTCTCCATTCAGACACCATACATCAAACGTTTGTGCCTTGTCTGACAGTGCATCTCTTCAAATGCCTGAAAGCAGATCGGAAATGTAAAATATTTCTTCCAACAGGTTTTCTTTCCGATTTTAGTGAAAGCAAAGGTTATGTTACATCCAGTTATTGCATGATACCCTGGCATGTTCCGGCAGAAATCTTGAGATAACTTGTGGAAAATACAATTTTGTTTTTCCAAACCATCATTCAGACGGCAGTGTCTAAAGGTCCAAGATAGTATACATGTATCAGTACAAGCAGTACATCAAAATATTGGCATTTGACAACTATCCAGCCTTGCCCCTTTCTAGCAGCATCCGAGCCATGTATGCACTTCGTCATGATTTGATGGCAGATCTGTACTTGTCTTGAATGATGATATTTAAATGTATCTGTTGAATACTGCAATACTAGTATACTACATTAACTCTGTGTCTGTATCTTCTGCTTCTTCTTAATTTGTCATGCTTGGCCGCTTTAAAGCAGGCATACTCGCACCATTGTGATATGCACATAGGTGAGGGAGGGTCCAACGTGTAAGTTAAAAACAGGTTAAAACATTGGAAACAGAAGAAGGGTACATGGCGGCTAAGATCTTAACCTGAAAAGTTGGGAGATATCACTTGATATTATGGTAGCTTGTTCCAGATGATGTTGACAGCGGAGTGGAAGACATATTCCCTCAGGAAATCGGTCCTGCAAAACAATCATTTACAAACCTATAGAACATCACAGCCTTTACTTGTGTCTGCTTTTGTTTGAGCAAATCGTATTGAGCATGGTACCAACGCTGAGCACTAAAGTGTTTTGCAATGATGCAAAATTACAAATATGATAGCTCTACATTGGACCATCTCCACATGCTTTGTCATGGCTTTGGTGTGTGGATCCAAAACAAGAGATGTGCACTTAACCTGCAGACTAATCAGGAGTTTGTAACACGCCTCCTTGGTTGACTTTTTGGAGGATCCAAGGTTCCTGTTTAGAACGGATGTGGATCAATTTTCCTTCTTATGACCATACGCATCGACTCGGGATTTTCAAGACAATTTAAAAGACAGTTATGTCCCAAGTTATTTTGCCTTCTTTGTTGTCTCTCGTTTCATGCTATGGACAGTATAACTGGTCTTGTTGATGATAAGCAGGACATAGCATTTCTCTGCATTGAACCCAATGATTGAATTGAACCTGGTCTCTTCCCTTTTCTGCAGACTGCCGACATCATTCTGGAAGACGTCTGCATCTTTCATCTTCCTCTTGTTTTTCTACTACCTGTCAAACTACGATCAAAGAACATGTTAAACGCTACTGTGATAAAATATATGAAAATTCTGGTATTAATGTTTTTTGGTCCATAAAAAATTCAAATGATGTTTTAACAAAACTTGAAAATGAACAGTATAACATTTCTTTACTGAGCTCTTATGATTTCTCTACACTCTATACTACTCTACCTCACCATCTTATAAAGGATAAACTTATTAAATTAATAGAAAAAACCTTTGCCAGAGAAAACAAAATGTTCATTGCTTGTAATGTTCAACGTTCATTCTTTTCGAATTCAGAAGTTGAACATTACACAATGTGGACTTGCCTTGATGTTTGTAGATCTCTTACCTTTCTTTTAGATAATATATTTGTGCGTTATGGGGATACCATATATCGTCAAGTTGTTGGTATACCCATGGGTACAAATTGTGCCCTTCTTGTTGCAGATTTGTTTTTGTATTGCTACGAGAGGGATTTTATGCTTAGCTTAAAACCTGATACACAGACCGATATTGTTAATGCTTTTAATAAAACTTCAAGGTATTTAGACGATATTTTGAATTTAGATAATCCTTATTTTGATACTATGGTTTCTTCAATTTACCCAAAAGAACTGTCTTTAAACAAAGCTAATCAATCTGACATTAATGCTTCATTTTTAGATTTGAATCTTTCAATTACAAATGATAAAGTTTCGTCCAAAGTATACGATAAAAGAGAAGATTTTAATTTTAAAATTGTTAATTATCCTTTTCTAGATGGGGATGTGCCACGTTCTACATCTTATGGGGTTTATATTTCTCAACTTATTAGGTTTGCCCGAGCCTGTTCTTTGCTTGAAGATTTTAACAGACGTAATTTAGTTATAACTGATAAACTTCTTAAAGACATTCCCTTGGCCGGCTTGGGTCTTTACAGCTAACCTGTGAAAAAGCATGCGGCACATGGTAAGAGCTATAGCAGTCTGCCTGTCAAGAACCACTGGAGCGTTCCATGTGAGGCCCGTCTCTTACATTTGATGATTTGGAAATGATTAGATTGTCACTAATGCAGTATATGTTTTAATTTTTTATTATGCTCCCTGAAACTATAAGAAGGAGCATATAGGCCCCGCTTTGTCCGTTCGGCCTGTGAATGTCTTCTAAAGTGCTCAACCTACATTCATGACACTCCACATACAAATATATCTCATTGAGATCAAGTGCAGGGTGCAGGGGTTAAATTATAACTTTCTGAGCAGTATTTACATATTCTGATAGACTTTGTTGGGAGAAAAGGCAGCTGTGTCCAAGGATAATAACTCTGTGGGACATCTCTTTTGGAAGTATTGCCCTATGTAATCTGTCTTTTTTTCACTGAAAGTACTTGACCCACACTAACGAAAAATCATATTTCAGCAATTCTTTACCGAGAGATGCTGTGAGAACGGGTGATTACTCTATTTGCAGTGTTTCTTGAGTTAAAGTGAGCTATTGTGTTTGCCCTGTGTCCCGGTCTGTCGCCGTCTGTCGTCATTTATTTTAAAGAACTTCTTGGAAACGGCAGGGCCAATTTCATCAAAACCTCAAAGGATTATTACTTGTTGGTTCATCTGTCAGCTTTTCTTCAAATATAAGTCATCAAATCGAAAGTGTTGTTGCTATGGCAACTGATTGAACACAAATAAAAATCTTCTTGTGAAAAATATCAAAATGACAGAATTGTAAATAATTTTACACCAATGATCTATGGAAGACCATTTATCATGTTATTGTTATCAAATATAACTTTCCTACCCTAAAAAACATGACCGCCAGTGTATGGGGCAGAATTCTTTTATATGAACTTTTCCTAGCTTAAAAAGCATTGCCGTTAAATTTGTAGGGTATGTTTTCGTTATATTACCATTACTCATATATAGTAAAACAAAATAAAAGTCTTCTTCTCTGAAACTACTGGTCTCAATTGAATCTCTGTTTTACACCAATGATTAATGTTTGATCCTCTGCCGGAATTCTTAAAATAATATTTCTTGAGATATTTCAACAAGGTATTTTACTTCAATGCTCTACAAGACAAATTTCTCTGCTTTAATTAGGGCGCCTTTGAACATATTATAGCTCTGCAGGTTAAATGGATTCTACTGCAGGCCAAATGTCCAGAGTTTTATCTCTAATATACATAAGCGCTCAGGTTTTTTAATGTATTTAATCCTTATAAAATATTCATCTGCTAAATTGCTTGTCTGCTTCAAATGTGAAAGTGCTTCATAGTTTGTAAAGATTTGTGAAAATGTTGACTGTCAAATAGCTTGGATCCAGATAAGATGCCGGGTTACTTGACGTCTCATCTGGATCCAACCTGTTTGCATATGGCCCTTTGTTTGTTAGTGGTAGGCTTCTTAAGGGTTGAACTTCTATTGGGTTCTGACCAACAATGGTCTTTTGAGTGTGTTCCCCTTGACTAATTGTATGTCAGGGCCTCTCTAGACAGAATGAGACGGCTTGCCATATTTTGCACACTTGTATCATGCTTTTACTGTTACTTTCACGCCTATTGAGAACAATGGGGGGGGGTCATTGAATGGACCTGGGTAATGTCTTTAAGCAAGGTTACAGATATCACAAACTTCGGAAACTTTTTCTAAATTTTATTATCGAAATTTACCTCTCATTAGTAAATATGATTGCAATCTACGTACGTTACTGCGACAAGGCATTTCTCAACCAGAATTTTATGGGGATGCTATCTACAAACTTAGGAAAATTCGGGGTCATATCCATTTTCATGATTTGTTTATAAAACGCATTAAAACATTTAAAAAGAAAGGTTATGATCCTATTATATTGCAACGCACTGCATGTTTGGTTATCGACCCTTTTACAGTCGGTAGCTACGCTTCCCTCTTTGCTTGACAGGCCGAGGGTAGTACTCTATGATGGTATACTCTTAAACTTGGATACAGGATGAGCTTACCAGACTCATGTATTACTTTTTCCCTGTCGTGCCCTTAACGGCTTACCTGCAGGTGCTCTGACTTCAGCAAAGTCATTGAGTACATATTTGACGGATTGTCACAGTTATTATGCTATGTTTTACATGTTGTCCTGTGTTCACCGTCGTCTATGTTGTGGGTAAGTCCAGCGGGGACACCTTTATTTACAATATTTGTAAAGCTAGGGTGACTTTGAGAGAAGTGTGAGGTTAGGACGTCCGTAAACCGATTTAAACCCCCAGTGGTGTTTTTGCTACTGACCGTGCCAAGGCGGTACTCTCTTTGTCACCCTTCCTTTTGTTTGCCTTGCGTCTTTGTGCTTGTGATTTGTTCATGTGTGGAACGTTTGTCCCTGGTTCTTGTGTGTCTTTCGGTGTTTTCTGTGTTCATTTCGTGTGTATGTGTGTGTGCGTTTGGGTGTGTGGTTGTGTGTGTGTGTGTCATGCTGTCTATCGGTGTTTTGGTGGTGGTTGCGTCTTGCATGTGGCTTTGCCTGCTTGACTTTACTACTTTTCCATTTATGTACATTTGCTGTTTCCTTGTGTTGCTGTTCGAGCGAGTGTTTGTTCTGTATGTGGTGTTTCCTGCATGACTCATTTTTGTACTTTTTCTATTGACTCGGCACAAAAGTGAGGCATCAGCTAAGAGTCGACATGAAGAGTGTGGTCTGTATTGTCATCATTGCATGCGAGGGAAAGGAAATGACTGAGGACATCACATTGATGAACACTGGATGCTATCGGTACTGACTCAGAGGAAACACCTTCCAGCGTGACTTGTTGGCTGTTGGATACAATCAAGCATTTTGCAATACACATCA
Source organism: Azorinus chamasolen (assembly GCA_963576725.1). Classification (NCBI taxonomy): domain Eukaryota; kingdom Metazoa; phylum Mollusca; class Bivalvia; order Cardiida; family Solecurtidae; genus Azorinus; species Azorinus chamasolen. The sequence goes on along the minus strand of OY755238.1, from coordinate 94,858,849 downwards.
TAGTATTGGAGCTTATAAAGAATGTGTGTAAGACATTTTGTCAAACGTTTGCGTCAATCTGATAGGACTGGTCCATATCTGACACAAGGTCAACCTTGTTGATTAGTTGTGTCTCACAGAAGCACTGCTTCCTGAGTCCATGCTGGCATGGGTTGATGATATAATGGTAAACCAGGTTACTGTGTATGATGTATTCCAAAATCTTACATGTGACAGAATTTAGGGACACAGATCAATAGTTTTTAGGGGTTATTCTTGACCATTGTCTTGTATAAAGCATTAACATAAAATCTTCCAATCACTTGGTTTTTATCCTGGTCGTAAGGCCTGGAAGATCAGAACAAGAGCAGGAGCAAGTGAATGTGCCATCTCTTTCAACAACCTTGATAAGATGGTGTCTGGACAGGTGGCTTTGTGGAGATTAAGACCATTAAGAAGCTTTCAGACACCAGTTATCGTGATATGAATAGGAAGGGCATTCGAATAAGAATACTCTCAAATGGCACAAATGAGAGATAGGTCCTCAAGTGTAAAAACAGGGAACTACTGGTTCAGTATTTTAACTTTGATTTGTGTATCAACATTATTACTTGCATCATTCTTCAGTGGTGCTATTCCCGAGTTGTCAGATTTCTTGCCTTGCTCCTAACAAAAGTGTAAAGCTTCTTACAGCTGGAATCTGTCACTAAGTCAATCACATACCCATCATGGGCTTGAGCTTCCTTGCACTTCTTTGCAAGTTTTCTGTAGCCCCTTGTATATGCGCCAGTCCTTCTGTACCTTGGTCCTCAGCACTATTTGTACGCACATTTCTTCTTTCGTGAGAAACGGCAGGTGATTGAGTTGCACCATGGCTGGCTGAACCTGGTGGATGTCAACTTAGAAGGAACCACTGAATATATCACACAGAGTACAAATTCGTAAAGGGGCTGATTTTCCAAATGTGCTGCAAACTCAGCCATTTTGATGGCAATAGAACATGTGTTAGCCTCTTTCGAAGGGTGGACTTGATGTGGGGTAGGCTTCCTTCGTGAAGGAAATATATGTTTGTCAGAACTATGACATACTCACTTATTCCAGGTATTGTGGGTATATCTAATAACTAGTGATTGTTTGTGCAGTGATTGTTTGTGGCAATAACATATAGATTGTTGTCATCACGGATAGGGAAGGTTACTCATAGCCAGCGGCACTGAATATGCCTATGAGTTCATTGTTGAGTTAGAGTTGGTACCTTTGGCCAATAACTGTTAAAATGGCCAATCAATATCCGGAATATTCATGTCCCCACAAATGTAGAAAGGGTTTTGTTATGGGCACTGCTGGTGTAGGTAAAATATTTCAATTCATTATGTAAAAACATAGCCATACTCACCAGGAGCTATGGTGTTTCAATCGCTAATGATACAGACCACTAATATTAGACATAGTGTACAATAAAACATACCGATAAGAGACTAATATTCTGGCGTTTCATGATCATCTCTAAATGATACATATATATTGTATGATAATGTACCGTACATGAATTTAAAACGATATTTTCCGAATCTGCAATCATCACAGGTCACACATAACTTCCTGAAATGCGCAATAAATATTTCTACACTTACTGTGGAGACATTGCTAAGAAATTAAATGCAAAAAAGTATTGAAATTGTCAAAAGTACGGCTATGTTGTACTATATAGAGATTTTATTACATATTTGCACTCATTGACCTTTGACCTAGTTTCTGACCTTCAAAGAGAGTTTTGGCAGTGGCATGGGTTGGCAAAAACCGTAATTGACTAGTATCTGGCAACAGAATTATGGTATTCAAACATTTCTACTAAAAATGCCATGGATCTCGAAAAATAAGACTTTTTACACCTCCAATTCCCAACTATTAGTTATCTTTCTTTTTCTTCATTTTCTCCATTTTCTTGGAGTTGCATGATAAAAAGAATTACTATGCTAGTAGTTTGGAAGTTCAGCTGTATTTTGGCTTGTCAGAAAAGTATTTAAATGCTCGCCAAGGCTCGCATTTAACAACTTTTCTAACTCGCCAAAATACAGCTGAACTTCCAAACTACTATCATAGTAATTCTTATTTATTAAGTGGCAAACCACTTGGACCTCAGTTTCAATTGTATTAATATAGTGATACGTAAATATTATTAATAAATGTTTGTCTTTAACTGTCTGTCATTTTATACATCATGTCGTTCATATCATGACAAACTAGTTGGTACACAAGAGAAAAATACATACTCAATATCTAATATTTCGGCGGTCAGATTCCAGGTATGCTAAACCGCTACTTATTCGGGTCACATAAGTTTCTATGGTGAATTTTAATACATTAATAGAAATAAAAAAGCAGAAAGAGAGACATACACTGAATAAGATAATCATGTTACCTTTCTCTCTGCACACGTCAGTCTGTAGAAGTATTCCTGATTTGCATTTTTGTACATCTCTGTTACACATGCCTGTCAAGGAGAGAAACGCCTCTATACAACATTTGTGCCATTAACCTGTACATAAAAACATAGGTTATCTCGAAGAGACGATTCTAAAGAGTGGTCACAACATAGGGTTAGATGGAGTAATGAAGTTGTTAGTAATTTTTTATGCATCGTTATCTTTGGTCCTCTTTGTAGTATAAATAATGCTCGCTTAAACGCTTAAACGCTGACCTTGGGCACTGTTATTTACTTCCGATTAAATACTGACAACGTGAATATTCATGGTACACCGTAACACGGCGTTACTTGGTGTCTCATCGGGGCCCAAGCTGTTTGCATATGACAGACTGGAACTGGCAGGATATATGTGTTTATACAATAACCATACATGTACATGAAACAAATGTACAGTTATATATGTATATTTTGCAAAAGGAATTAATATAAACTCGAACCCGCGCCAATTCTTCAAATTGCTTGAAACTTGATTATGATGTAAAGAAATGGAATGTTATTGACTACGCATATTTATCTTTTGCTATGTAACATGTTGAAATTCGATATCTCGAACGTCAAGGGCCCATACAAATTAGCGAGTCGTCCGATTTATAATACGAATCAATATTCAGGTTCACAGCTTAATGCAGATATAAAGTTATGCTGAAAGTTCATGTAGGAGCTTTCAGCATTACGTTTTACCTGCATTTAGCTGTCACACGTGTTTCTAGCACCGGCTTAAGCGGTATTCAATTTTCAGAACAAGAAGTACTAAAATTCATGATCTCGAAGGATCAGAAGGTAAAACAACACTGAGAATGAAGTACGGGGCGACGTTTTACGGCCGCCACACAAGCACTTCACACCTGCTGTTGTGAAGATTATAAATTCCAAAAGGAGGTAATCCCCCGAGAGCAAAAATTGTAACAAAAAAAGAGAAAATTGCAGACTCGGTTTTATTGAGTCTATTCATGAACAGTAATTGAAAGTGCAACACTGCTCATGCCCCCTAGCACAGGCTTAATCCGAAGTTCAGTAAAAATATATACGTGCGGTTTTATCCGATTTACTATATCTGACGTTGTATATAGTTTTGAAATTAGTAGAAATATAATTTGAAGTTATATCAGAGACACATTCTAAGATATGTGCATGCTAATAAACTCATTTATATACTTATGAATATTAATTAGAAGGTAAAAAGTAATGCTAGAACACTGGTTTCGTGCTAAACTCTAGGTGTTTTATAACCGTTGTATTATGCCGCCATAACAACTCTTATTTTTTTTCTTAAATATTTCTAAACAATGTAGACTTTTTCAACAATCTCCGAATGACATCATATTTCATAAAAATATCCATTAAATGATTAATTTAATATTGTTTGAGATCCTTCAATATTACCCCACCAACCATATTTAACATTAGCGTACTTCGGAAAAGCTATAAAGGTGCGGTTTTATCTGAACTACTACAGCTGACGTTGTCTACTGTTTTAAAATAGTGGAAATTGAAGTTACGAGTATAGCAGAGACACATTCTAAGATATATATCTGCTGATAAGCTCATTTGCATACTTATGAATATCTATTAGAAGGTAAATAGAAATAGTAGAAAACTGGTTACGTGCTAAACGCTAGTTTGTTTTTTGTTGGTTGTATTTTAACCGTCTGTTGCTTTTATTTTTATTATTATACATTTACATATATTCTTTGTAAACAATGTAGACCTACTTCAGCAAGCCCAGGATGAGAACGATAATGCATAAACATATCTATATAATGGATTAATAATTCTGCTACACCAACTCTACCTTTTATCTCAAGTTTTTATTCGGCATGGACATAATAATAATGCAGCTTCAAATTACAGCTGCATACCCTTGATAGATATGATACCCTTTTCTTACCAAAATACAGTGATAAAATTTACCAAATTTCAATATCTAAATTACACATTAGCAAAGAACTTTTGTCGTGTTTTTATATACACATGTAACCTGCAACTGTATAAGGTGGCACAGGATGTGAAATGGGCGTATGAGACCTTTGAGACTTGGGGCAAGTATTTGCTCATGAGCTTTATCGAAACCATTGACATTCTGCTTGTAGAGATTGGTTTGAGTCTGAGATACAAAGACACTGTGGATTATATGTAGAGACGAAGAGTTAGGATTAACCATTTTGCTTCATAAAAACGCTTTTGGAACTATGCCATTGCAGACAGAGTAGACCAAGCTCATTACATCTACTATAGGAGCAGTCTGATCAGGATGTGCTTTGTTTGTTTTGCTTTGTATATGATTCAATATAGATATAATTATTATTATAATGATTATGTGTCCATGTGCTGATTTAAGAAAAATAGTCTACTTAATTTTCATGACATCATGGTTTCTCTCATGCATATTCATGACGTCATGGTTTCTCGCATGCATATTCATGGATAGAAGGGTTAACAACGAGGTTATATACCGATTGTTTTAAATAGAAACATATTGTGAAATGTCCTCTACAAAAATTGTATGGATTATGGCCGGAGGGCATAATGAGGCCTGCCTCATTGGTGGCCAGTTTTTCTATAGAAATATATATATTAGGGCTATCATGGCCCTCTTATTTTGTTTATTTGTCAGTTTTATTAGCCGTGCTATGCTTACCAGAGTGGTTGATCTTTTATCACAAGTTTTATGATACTTAGCCTTCAATATAGATATGATTGTTATTATTATGATTATGTGTCCATGTGCTGATTTAAGAAAAATAGTCTACTTAATTTTCATGACATCATGGTTTCTCTCATGCATATTCATGACGTCATGGTTTCTCGCATGCATATTCATGGATAGAAGGGTTAACAACGAGGTTATATACCGATTGTTTTAAATAGAAACATATTGTGAAATGTCCTCTACAAAAATTGAATGGATTATGGCCGGAGGGCATAATGAGGCCTGCCTCATTGGTGGCCAGTTTTTCTATAGAAATATATATATTAGGGCTATCATGGCCCTCTTATGTTGTTTATTTGTCAGTTTTATTAGCCGTACTATGCTTACCAGAGTGGTTGATCTTTTATCACAAGTTTTATGATACTTAGCCTTTAATTTCATACTAACCCATTGGCCTTATGCTCAGCATCTTATATCGGAGATTGTGGACCTTGCATCTTATTTGATTGCATTTTGTTAAGTCAAGGGAATTAACTCAAACCTCAATACGTTTTGACCGTGTACGAGTTACTTCCCTCTGACCGTCATCACGTCAAATGAACACCACTGACATTCTAGTTTGGTTTTTTTCATTGCAAATTGCATGCAAGTTGGATTCAGTGTATTTTAAGTAATAAATTATATTTTGCTATTTAATGAAACTATATGTGATATAATTTTTATTTTTACAGACTTTCTATTTTACAGGTTTCTTTTTTATAGGTTGTTTGTTTGTATTGTTACTGGATAATCTGATTATGTCGGACACTAACTTCAAAGCTAGTGTTTATTTGTTAACGTAAACCGACTATAAAAAAGATTATCCTATCCTATTAAAGTAATGAGTGACGCAAAACATGTTGACAGTGAGGAACTTTCCACAAAGCGTCAGATCAATGCAACTATTTGCAGAGGACCTACTATGATCTGTTATGCAATGCACTGTTCAGAGTCACTAGAAGTATTAAAGCAAAACATCAAAGTTATTTGTAGATGTATTTCTAAAACCAGTGTTTATCACGATGGTCTATTCCGGTGATGATAGAGAAGGCGACGTGTGCCTTCATATAGCAGCATACAAACAAATGATGCAGTGCTTCTTTGGCACATGCCACACAAACAGTGCCGTATATGGGCTATGTAACCTGCAAAATCACACAAAAGTACAAAAATGAGTCATGCAGGAAATACCACATACAGAACAAACACTCGCCCGAACAGCAACACAAGGAAACAGCAAATGTACATGGGTAGAAAAAACAACAAGAGACGCACAAAGACAAAACAAACATACAATAGGAGGAAGATGGAAGTACCGCCTTGGAACGGTCAGTGACAAAAGTCACCGGGGGTTTAAACCGGTTTATGGGCGCCCAACCTCACCCTTATTCCATCCCCATCCTAAAAGACAAACAGTGTAAATAAACGTATCCCCTCTCCGACTAATCTACAACAACCGCGACAGCAAATACAGTGGTAAAGTGCATGTATAACAAAAAAACATTTAATTGAACATACTGTATCCACCTATCGCTAGTGTACTCAATGATTGAGCTGCAAACAGAGTAACTGTAGAAAAGTAATAAAGGGTACGACAAAAATGAAATAGTACAGATATCCGACGTTCTCCTTCCATTTCTGGATTTAAGAGGTCGCCTCCCAGGTCCATTTTTCGGGCTTTCAAAGAGCTAGCAAGCATGTAGTAGACAAGATAAGGGTAAAGGGAAAGGGATATGGAATGACATGTTCATTGGGAGCACCTCTATGCGGTATGGGAATGCGCCTGGTGACATGCCCGGGACATCCACATGTGTAGTCAAAATGAAGCTTGTACAAGATGACCATTTACAGTATTGATCCAGACATTTCTGTAGTGAGACACAATAAAGAAGGGAAGTCTCAAATAGAAAATGATGAAAGAGACAGGGCAGGTATCCGCAATAAACTAAATAGCGGCATTGATACTATATATAGTCACAGGCAGTATTATCAAAACAAAGTGATCAATATTATAAGTGAAGAGGTCGCTTCAAATGACCAAAACGGGCATGATGCTGTACGAATATAGAATGAGTGAACTTGCAACACACCCTGTGGTCTTTATTTAACGATAAAAAAGAACATTATTACCACGAACGAGACTAGCACAAATACCAAAGTTGGACAGGCTAAAGTGTTTGACGCATCTTTAATCTATTTAAGAGGTTTAGACATTCACTCCAATGGACGCAATATTGACATTAACCATGTTCTACGACACGAATTGGCACACTTTGATCATCTCGTTTTGAAGAATTTGGCGAGAGATGAGGCTTGCAAAATCAAAGGCCTCTTTGAAGGACCAGATACAGTTGCAGAGAACACTAGGGACAATTGACGCACATGTCATAGACAGGTCGGTGCTACTTTGAATAATACCATACTCTGCAGTCGGTTTAGTCAAAGACTGCTTAAACAATGATAAATTGTACATAGCAGATAACTCTGATGTGCACTTGGTCTTCCACAGATACTTTGACTACAGTTTGAAAAGTACAAGGGTACCGACACAAAGTTGCCTCTTATTAAAACTTTGCTCTCTATAACAAACAATAATATACATCTCATACAGCTCATTTGTGAAAATGTGTTGAAAGATAACAAAAAAAAACATGTAATAGCAGACCCAGATGACATATCAACAGAGAGCAACAGTGGGGTATTGTTTGCAAGGAACTACATCGAGAAAAAAACTACTTATGATGAATCCATCGGAATGGTCATCATTTCTAAAATAGATCATACATGTGCTTTACTAACGCTTTTGCCGCCAGATTGGAAGCCATATTGGAAGCCATATTGGCGAATATGCTTGATTTAACAGTAGTAAAAGTTATTTTTAACAAGTTTGTTTCACTTCAAATACTGTTAGCCAATAAGTTTTAAAACATTACGTATGTATGAATTATGAAATATTTACATATTTGTATTATTTTTTCCTCCCTCGCGGACGCCATTTTGGACGCTATCTTGCTTTTCTCGAAACCCTCAAGGGTGCCAAGGTGGCACGCGGCATATTTGAAGAGTGCTAACTATCCCTGACCATAATCAAACGAAAAAAAAACTATACACCGCAATCGGAGGTTCAGCTATACCTCTGCAGGGGGCGATACTGGTAGGTCTCAATTTTAAAAGTTTGTAAAACTTCTTCATAAATACTACTCAAACGATGACTTAGTATGTGTTTTGTTAGCCTTAAAGGTTTTATTCAGACAACTTGTTGTTTAATCCTTTCCGTCATATAAGTGTGCTTTCACGCATTTGTAAACAGAGTAGACACATACCAGACTGCTCCTATATTTTCCAATGGGATTTGATAGAGCCTGTTTCTTTACTGTCTAAAATGGCTACAATGTTCCACCTTCTATATTTCAATATAACCATTTTCCCCCAAATATTCAGTAGGTATTGGAATTTGGAACAAACATAGAATAGTGAAAGGGTTCAAACATACAGGTACAGGGTTCAAACATACAGGTAGCAGATTTCTTTTCTGCAGTACTTCTACTTACATCATGGCGCGGGTCGCATTTCCGATGACTTTTGCAGTGCGTTGGATCTGAGACATGTTGACACTCATAACAATCAAGACTTCCCAGTACAGCCCTTGTACCTTAAATAAGAAACGTTGCAACTTACAAACCTCGGAACTAATATCATTCCAAATCGGGAATTACGTAACTGGGCAGAATGATATATTCAAGCACTTGCGGTACTTCTGTGACGTTTGTTAAAGAACTGAACAAATTATATAAATAAATGCACATGCAGAAATATGTATAAGTAATCACATTAGTATACCTGCCTTTGACATTGAGTTTCCCTATCAACTAGTGACTATCGATATCAAGGGCGTAAAAGACATGAATATAAATACATAAGCAACATATTTCTATAATACAGCAACATGGATATTTACGTACGTTTTCGAAAAGGGCAGAAAAAATGATAAAGGGTAAAAATTGAAATTTATTAGATGTCATCATTGCTATTTTCACCATAAGACATTTGACATAAGCAGTGCAAAAACAGACCCTTTGTACATGTGAGTTTTATCTGTAGCCATTTTGAGCAGATTTGTCAGACCAGCTCTCTGTCTTTGTTGACTATATCGTCATTTGAAATCAGACGTACTGCAGGTTGTTGCGTTACCAAAGCTAGTGATATGACATTTAATTTAGTTATAAGAGGCTGCTGTGTGACAACAAGTTTTATCATTGACAAACTCAATTATTATGTTCAATGTATGACACATGGATAACATTGTGCAGTGATGTCATTTCGCATGCCTGTTTGTTCCTTGGTATGTAGCGTCTCACACCCATGAAAGAAGGTGGAACTGAAGAGATCCGATAGAACCTGTATTTAGTACGAACTTGGTTTTACACTTCCATATTCTGTTGAGCCATGCCATGACAGTTGCTGCATAGTCATGGCGAATGTGTATATCTTTCCTACAGGAGTCACCTCTTGCCTAGTCTGCACTATCATGGAATTCATTAACATGCCTAGGAACTTTATGCATGACTTCCACCCTGCATTAAGCAGTCATCTGCCTAAATGTATCTAGCATATTCTTCTCTGCAAGAATTCTGGCTTTATTGTATTTATGGTCACCCCTCCCTGACTTGGCAATTAGTGTTCAAGTTTCATATTCATATATGAGCCGAACTGTGTGTTAATGAATCCCATGCCAGTGCAGACTCTAATCAGAGGGATTATATGATGCCCATTTCTCTGGGTCTACACTATTCTTTGGGGCAATGGGAAACATTGGTCGGTGCATATAACAATCCTTATCGATCTTGAAGAAAGTTGGCATTTAACGTTATGTGAAAAGAAGCTTTCTGTATGAATGTCCCTATCATTTAGCAGCCGTCTACCTAAAACCGGTTTACTCGTCAAAACGAGATTTATTAACATTAAATCAAAATGTGTGGATCAAACCAAAACATCGAGCAGCAAAGATTTGAAAATGGCCTGAATCCATATAAACAGTCACTTTCCATCTGGAACATAACCGTCTAAATGACAGCTTACATTTTATGAAAAAGAGAACAAAAATTGTATTTTTATAAAACCATAATAAAAGCGACAATTTAGAATACTAATTTTAAAGTTCAAATAAACAAACACAGTCGCATAGACAATGTTACTCACAAATTCCCAAGAGTAAAAGTGTCAATGGTAGTGTCATGGCTTCAGTGGTCTTAAGAGAAAAATAGTTATCAAAACTGACCTTCTGATAACGCCGAAGTCACGTCTAAATCAGTCTCATGTATAGTCTGGCAAATTGCCCCAGTGATTTCATTTAGGATATAGTTACATACCCTAGATACCTAGGGTACACGTATGTACATACATGTATATAATCCGTAATAAACAATGTTGATAATTAGTTCTGGTAGCCTGGCAACATTCTAGGCCATAACCAGTCCACGTGACATTAAACACTGCCCTTTTTTATTAATCACGCATCCACCATTTCAACAATAGTAGCTCGGCATCTCAATATCATCCAAACTGTCTGGATACTCTGGGTTCATGCTTATAAAGCTTTTAGTTGAGTCTGAGAACGTTCTCAAGCATTTGATTGGTCAGATTTGAGCCTTTTTGAGAACTCAAATCTGACCAATCAAAAGCCTGAGAACGAAACTCAGACTCAACTAAAAGCTTTATAAGCATGGACCCTGGTTGTTTGTTTTGAAATTAATGAAAGAAGAATATAGGCCGTGTCTATTGACACGTTATACTTGGCACTTAGGATTTCTTCCTTTTACAGTAAACACCCTCTAAACCGGAATTCTTGTGGAGAAGAATTTAGATATTTGCAGACATGTGACTGCTTAAGACCGATTACGTCCGGTTTAGAGGCGTTTTACTGTATACACATATTTATCACATTTCGAGAGATTTCCACACTATATTTAAAATACGTCTATTTATGAAAAACTAAAACTATTTTAGGACTTTTATTACCTTTAAAGTACTAATTATTAACTATAAAGTATGTTATTGTTTAGAAAAAATCTAGAAAATGAGAAACATATTTAAGATCTAGAACCTGGGGAACATATTTAAACCCGTAATTGATTTTGTCTTAGTGTTAGTTAATAAGAATTAGACCATGCTTTAAGATCCGTTTTTATAATTTTGCTTCAGATCGTTTGGAAATATATGTGTAATAGTAAGATTTATACATCAATTCGTTTTTACTGTGGCAAGGTTCTTGTTATGCCGTAAAATACGGGAGAAATCGCCATACGTAGTACCAAAGAAACGATAATCTAACCCCATAAAACTGATTAGCGGAAATGTCTCATTGTTTAGTCATACGTTTTAGATCCGATTTTCAATAGTTTTGCTCCCGATTTTCTTGCAAGCCAACTTCTTTTCAAAACCCTCATATACGAACAGGTTTTTACAATGAATTTGTAACTGTTATACCTTAAACTACGAGAGAAATCGCCATACGTAGTACCAAAGGAAAACGACTGGTCAGCGGTGATGTCTCTTTGCTTAGTGACACGTAATTTCTTTGAGGCTTTCTAACCCTAACCCTTTCTTTTATAACTAAATTTAATTCAGTACACTTAAAGTAACTTCACATTATGAGAACTTTCAATGATAGCCGCCTAACAAGATGTGGTTGACCTGGTTCTTAACCCTTTCGCTGCCAAATGCTGTCGTCTGCTAACTTTGTTGTTTGCTACAAAATTTCATTTTTGAGTTTCAAAAACATAGTAACAGTAACAAACAGTTTGGATCCTTATGAGACGCCGAGTTACTCGGCGTCTCATCTCGATCCAAACTGTTTGCATAGGTAATCACAGATCCGGCATTGGCAGCGAAAGGATCCGACATTGTGTTATATGCGATAAATTATACAATGTATGGAAAGAGATATCGTTTGAATTCTGAATCCTTCGAACGCAAAAGTAGAATGTAAAAAGAGAAATTGCAGACTCGATTTTATTGAGTCTGTTCATGAGCAGTTATCAAAAGTGCAACACTACTTACACCCTTTGAACCGGCATAAGCGATATTCAATTTTCATAACTATGTACTTTGAAACTGGTAATGTCGAAGGACCAGAAATTATAACTACACTGAGAATGAAGTACGGAGCGACGTTTTACGGCCGCAACACGAGCACTTAATACACGCTGTTGTTAAGTACATAAATTCTGAAAGAAGTAGGAGATCCTTCCGTGCCATAGGGAAGTGTCTGTGATCATTCATATACAAACAGTTTGGATATAGATGGGACGCCAAGTAACTCGGTTTCTCATCAGGATCAAACAGTTTGACATCACCGTCGTCAGATTTACAAGCTCAAATTTGTTATCAATCAGATGCTCGTAGTTTACGTAGCTTTAACAGTATTTCAGTCATAGCTTATTACAAATGGAGGAAGACTCTAGAGGTTTTCCGTGCACAGAACAAATTACATTAGTCCGTACACGGAAGAACACTCGGGTAGAACATCCGACCTACCACTAGCCAGCTGGAAGTAGACGGATAGTTTTAAATCAAAACAAGACACTGTTCGCATAAAGTTTTCATGATACGTGTAAGCAGTAACATCATAAATATATTTCACAATGGTAGAACAAGGTAAGCCAAGGCGGTCCTCTCCATATATTGACCATGGTTAGTCTACACAACTGAAAGAAAAGAAGATAAATTTTGATAGTCTGATTTTATCATAAAGGTCATGCATTCAGTCGTCAGTGGAGTGCTGAAAGTTCAACTTTATCAGATATAAAGTAGAACCCGTCTTAAGGGGCCTAAAAATAAGTTGGATTTTCGGTTTTCCGCTGTTTTATTTTTTAAACCCTAGCAGATGTTGATGTGATATTTGGTATTTAGCTTTATTATAATGAGTTTCAGAACAAATATGAATTTGTTATGCTATATCAATTTTTCACGGAATTAAAGCAGTTGGGCTCAGAAATTATGAGGCAATTTTAGGTTTTCAGGTTTTTTTTAAACCTTAGCGAATATTTAATTGATATTTGGTACGAGCTTTACAGATTAATATTTAATTGTGTTACGCTACATTGATTTATCACGGAATAATAGCAGTTGGAATTGAAATTCAGCCATTTGTGGACAATGGCTTGCTTTCAATGTTTCTTACTCGGTTTTACTTGGTGGTCAAATATTTATAGTTCAAACTGCCTGTCACGACCAACCCCATGTGAGACATGACCTTGATGTTTAATACTGGCCAGTTGTCATTACAGAATAAATATATAAACCCTTATCTCGCCATGAGGCTATACAGGGATAGAGAGTACATATAAACATGAGTGTATCCTACTAGACGGGTCACGTGTCTAAGGCTGTTGCGAAATGGTTCTCTTACTTTAAACCTCTTGAACTAATTTTCAGTAAAACTCGATGCTGCGAAATTATAGTAATGAAGAATGTATGTCTTAGTACACGTTCCTTTTCGGTAGATTTACGGGCGTATTAAAACAGTTGGGTCTAAAATTACCATGAGGGAATAAGTTAATGTGCAATCATAGTAAAAAGAAGGCATTCATTTAACCAATTGAAAGCACAACTTAACTCACTTACATTGATGAATCGGCATATTTGCTTATAAGGCTTACAGCTGAAATTTGCTTTGAATCCATCGGCCATTTTGGTCAATAATAATAGTCAAATATGTCAACGATCACTAGTCAAATATTTCAACGATCATTAGTCAAATATGTCAACGATCATTAGTCAAATATGTCAACGATCATTATATGTCAACGATCATTATTAAAATCTGTCAACGATCATTAGACTTGTAATTTGCTTCTAAATAGGAATGAAATATATCTTAACATGCAGTGATGTAAAATCAAAATAATTTATAACTATGCAAAACAAACTTTTTTTAAAAGTGTATTTGATACGGCCAAATATTTGTCGTACTCATGTCATTTCGGCTTAAAGTAAATTAGAATGCATGAAGTTGAGGAAATATTATACAATTTAATGATTGTTTACGTACTAATGTTAATTATTAAAGTTATACTTTTATTTTTCAAATACATATACGTTTCTATTACTAAAGTGTTTGAATGCATTGCCATTAGCTATTACTATTGAGACATACATGTGGCTATAATATATGCATATTAGAATTACAAAAACATTACTTGACAGAAGTAGGTTGTCTGACTTTAACATTATACGTATTTTTTTATTACATATATTTATCTTTTCGTAATTATATGTTATATATGATTATTCAATCCAATGGTTGAAGAGGGAGACAGATAGTCACTCTGCATAAGTGAAATTATTTTCATAGATTTTAGTCTCACAAAAACATATGTTTGAAATAACATAATGAATAAAATTCAAATACTCGAACTAGCGAACCATACACATGCAATACAAATGTCATAAAATCTAAAATTTAGCGCATAAAATACCATTTTGTCCGGATCACTAATACCATACTAGTCCCTACTCTCGGGAAAACACTATTTGTTATGTATATACATGAGAAAATCATAATGATTCTTTTGTTGAACATAAAACACCGTGGAAGTTAAAATGGAGCGACTCTGTAAGTGCGATTTACTATACACGAGTATACTTAACCCTTTACTCTATTCCACGATTTTGCAAACAGAGTAGACCTAGATCAGACGAGTCTTGTAGGAGTCCTCTGATCAGGGTCTGCTCTGTTTGCTTATGATATAATGACATGATTTTACAGTTTCTGCCATGGAAAAACTACATGTGCCCATGTGCTATTATAACAATATAATCAATACGCATGACATCATTAATTCTTTCATGAATAATCATGGGGCAAAGGTGTAACATTTGTGCTCGGTATACTAGTGCTGTAAGTTATCTATGAAGTTTTCAGACATGGCTGCACAGTCTAACTTCTCTGAAACGGACGTTGAATTTATCATAAATTTATAAATATCGGTCTTTGAGACAGGTACAGCTCAGTGCAGGGTGAGAGTTCTGCTTAAAGGTCCTCTAGGAGCGTTCTGCATGACTTTCGCCCTGCATTAAGCAGCCATATTTTAAAATATACATAAATTCTTCTCTATGCGAATTCCGGTTTAGAGTTTTTTTTTACTGTAGTTTGAATAAAACAAATAAAAAGATCCGAAATAAGGTAATTGATTTGAGAGTACCGGAGAAAATATGGATTTGCTCAAAGGTTTAATCACATGGTGCAAACAAAATAAAGCTGAATGGGGAGGGAATGAGGGGTTACACATAGACAGAAACGTTGGCTGCAAACATTAGTGTAAGGTAAAAATGCTCCAGCAATAAAGTACATAATTATCTTACAAATATATTAAATTATACAACAGTTATCGGGTTGACCCGTTTATTTCAGTATTATTTAAAGAAAGTCCGTCTAGATCTTAGTTTGCAACCTACCGATTTCTCATGTTGAGGGTGCACAGCACAAAATACTTGCTAGATTGGCATCGATGGGTTCGACTTGGGAAGCACTCTGACACTGTTTGCTTATGCCATTTTAAAGGGACACGAGCCACAAATATGTTAAATGGACTAGTGGTGGTGGATGTTGTAATTTAACCCTTTACAGATAAATACACTCTTTTACGCCTTTACAAACAGTGTAGACCCAGATAAAGTTCATACTACTCTTATATTTATACAGTTTACATTGTTATCTGTATATATGTTACTGATCTCCAATTATGGAGGAAATGAATAAACTATCTACACGTATTAACTATCTATAACTATCTATTATAAAACTTAACTAATCGATATTAATATTAGTGACGTGTTCCTGACAAATTAACAGAATTAAGGGTAAAAAAATATAGAGGAGCTTTCTACATGACCTTTACCCTGCATTACACTGTCACCTGACTTAAAGAGTGGCAATGATATTTGTTTTAGTTTTCGAACTGTCGGAGTTTTACTGTATACCGCTTACTTATGTTGCTCGAAGTGGATGTCTTCATTACCGGCGCTGCTGTTGTAGTCATCGGGGCGGCTGTTGTAGTCATTGTGGCGTCTGTCACTGGGGTGGCTGTTGTTTTCATTGGGGCGGCAGTTGTTGCAGCAAATGAACCTTTAAAATGTGAAAGAAGACAGTGTGTTTAAGATATACAGACAGACGCGTTCAATACAGAAGTAACCATTAAAGGGACAGTAATATAATTTAGAATTAAAAAGAAACCCCTTAAATATCGAGTTTCAAATGCATGTGCATTCATCTATTATATAGTTCATATTTAGTATAAAACATGTTGCATTATGAGTATTCATGGTTTACCTGAATATGTTAGAAACGTTTGGGGGTATCGTTAAGTACTGCAATAGGATTCAGTGAATAAATCAATTAATAAATAAGTCAATTGTGTAAAATTCCATATATATTACTTTACTATACGTTCTGGACGAGCGATGCCAAGATGTATGTGTATTAACACTTTACTCCATAAATACGTCTTTCTATGCCTTTGCAAACAGGGTAGACTCAGATCAGACAGCTCCTGTGGTAGCTGTCTGATCAGGGTCTGCTCTGTTTGCTTATGAAATAATATAGATATAATTCTAGAGTGTTTGCTTTCGTTAAAAATCATGTGTTAATATTCCAGTTTAAAAATTGATAAAATTAATGTTCAAGATGTCATTATTTCTTACATAGATATTCATGGAGTAAAAAGTTAAGTATCTTCAATTAATTCCTTATAATTAAGTCAAATCAAATCAGTGTTTCAAAAGTATTAACATTTAGCATGCTATTGGCGGATGAGTGAATACTTATGCAAACAGTTTGGATCCAGACGAGACTCCGAGTAACTCGGCGTCTCATCAGGATCCACACTGTTTGATATCATGGTTGTATTTTCATAGGAAATTTTATTATAGCGTGAATTTTGACAATGTAGTAGGTGACAAATTCTGTAAAAATAATTTGCTTAGCAGGCTAAAGGTTAAAAAGTAACGTATATATTTAGGCCTTTGTCGTCATTCAAGTGATAGTATAAACTATAAAAGCTTTTTTCAATAAAAGATGGTGCTGGTTATGTTTATGTTCAATTATTCCTATTTGGCCATCACCCTTCAAGAGAATGGTAAATTTGATTGTTTCTGTGGACAATACGTATTATGCTAAAAAAGGACAAATCGATCAATGTGTCATTCTACAGTAAATAATAACAGGTGAACACTGCTAGTTTTTTCACCAAATGGCCATCCAATGTGTTTTATTGAAAGAGCAACGGTTAGAAAGGCAAACATAGTTGGTAGAAGATATAAGAAGACTACATAGTGAGTTCCAATTTACATATACAGTTGAACTTCGATATCTCGAACTCGGATAACTCGAACTTCGGGATAACTCAAACAAAAAGTTCAGTCCTTCCAAGACTTACAATATATAATTGCTCTAAAATGTATCACTACAGATATCTGGAATCACATGTCACAGCTTAATACAGGTCTAAAGTAATGCTGAAAGCTCCTACAGGAGAAATTGTTCATATTAGAAATCGGATGACTCGAACTTCTGATATCTCGAACTAATTTGTATGGTCCCTTCAAGTTCGAGTTATCGAAGTTCAATTGTACATTAAAATATTACTTTGAAAGATAAAGGAAAAGCCGAATACCATGATGTCAATCAGATCAGTAAAACTGTAGAGTTTACACAAGCAGTAGATACAAGTATATAGTTTATCTTAGATTAACTACCGTCTCCATCACAGAATCCACAATGTTTAGGACATTTTGTATGTGCAATGGCGTGGGCGAAAGCTGTGGGGTCGGTGCAGAAGTTGTACATATCATACGAAGCACAAGCGAAACCGTCTTCCTCGTGGTCTCGACATGTGTCTGGTAAAAGAAAGATGATACAGTAAACCCACTCTAAATCGGAATTCTGGCGGGTAGTTGATTAATGCAGGATGAAAGTCATGCAGAAAGCTCCAATATGAGCTTTCTGTATGATTCTCAGCCTGCATTAAGCTGCCAGTTGTCTCCAAGACCAATGATCATACTAAATTCAACGTCCTGTTTAGAAGGGTTTACTATATTCTATTTTATTGTTATCAGTAGAATCAAAATGGGTGTTTGAATCACATGTTTTCGCTATTTAATATAAATAAAGGATTTGAAAACTCCTGTCTGTTATTTAAATCACAGGTAGCCTCCGTATCAGATTGTGTGATGCTTTGGAAACTGACTCATGTTGGGTTCTTCTGGCCTATGAAATCCACATTTGAATAGATAAAAACAGTCTGATTAATAATTTCAACCAAAATAATCAGGGCGATTTTTCAACATGTGGAATAAGGATTTTTAAAATTGAGATTTTACATGCACATTAAACATAGTTTGATACGGTCACCTATGGTTTGTATATCATACTTATGTTACCGTTCCGTGTTATAATATATCACTATACTATAAAGTATAAAGTCCAGCACATCAGGGATTTGCACATTACGATCCCAATCCATGTGCAGAGGTCCTGATAAGATTGTAAATTTCAATATTTTCAAGAATAGCTCCTTTATTTCTCCACAAACTCCTATACTGCGACCACTCTGTAGAATCGTCTTGAAGAGGTTATAAGGTTTGGCAGAGAAAGTACGATTTTAGCATTTGAGTACGCACCTTTATCTGTAGCTCTGATGTGGATGAACGACAACTCATTAATATGAATAGCACATGAAATAAAGACGTGATAAATGCTAAATAACTTGAACTTGCTGTATTAATTATTTTTCAGTTTCTAAACAATGCAAGGATTGCATAAATGAGGGTGCTGTGAGGGTATTCGATTTACCCGGCGTCTCATCCGGATCCCAACTGTTTGCAACGGTGGTCACATGTTCGCCGCCATACAGTTATACATTATAAAGCAAGAAAACTATATTTTCTCTGTCGCACCTTGTTGCGTCGTTGGAGCGGTCGTAGGAGCAGCTGTTGTGGTTGGCAAAAAGGCACCTGAAACAAAAATGCACATAATATCTAATACACTGTGGTTGTATGTTTGATTTGTTATGTTAAAGATAGTAACAGACAGTAAGTACGTGATAAGCTTTGTGATAGTTTATCTGTTGCTCTGTTTACCTTCTAAAATTTGTTTGATAAAGACGATTTCTGACGTCCTTGCTTATTGCAATATTTGACCTGCATTAAGCTACCACCTGTCTTATAGGCCCATAATTGTACCTCTTTTTGATGGTCGCTTAATACAGGTTCTACTGTATATCAAGACCAGATTACTTCTGTTGGAATCTGGTATGTTTGTTTATAAAATAATATTGTTAGTATGATTCTACAATCAAGTTTTGGCATTGCAAAACAATTCATTCGTTTATATTCAAGTATAAATGAAGTTGTATCCAGATCAAACGCAGGGTAAATCGGCCTCTGATCAGGATAAAAATAAATGACACCCAGATATTGTTGATTGTTACATATGAAAGAAAATGAATTTTGACCTTCATTAACCCATTTGCTCCCACGATCCCATATATGGGACGTATGCAAACAGTATAGACTCTGATCAGACGCCGCATATTGCGGCATCTGATCAGAGTTTACACTGTTTACTGATAAGAAATTCAAAATAAAACAAAAACAAAAATGAAAATCTAGACCAGACATCCCTTAGATAAAACATATACTAATTCAATGTATAAACATGGACGAATCCATTGGGCGCAAATGGGTTAAGCGACCACCTGACTTAGAGACCAGTAGTAAGACCTTTTTGTGAT
This sequence comes from Azorinus chamasolen, assembly GCA_963576725.1. Taxonomy (NCBI): domain Eukaryota; kingdom Metazoa; phylum Mollusca; class Bivalvia; order Cardiida; family Solecurtidae; genus Azorinus; species Azorinus chamasolen. The sequence continues at coordinate 94,838,901 of OY755238.1, read as the reverse complement.
GACCGCTGCAGACAGGATCTGCTGTATATACAGAAACACCTAACATAAAACGATGAATGGGTTTCAAATATCAAGTTAGACGCGTTTACCTTATATGATATGAGTTGCTCTCTGTGAAAATGGTTCGTAATGCAAATTGAAAACATAGAGACCCAGACCAGATTTCTGGCCTCTGGTCAGAGTCAGTTTTCTTTGGCACTTATCGAAATCTGTACCAATTTTTGTCTGTCTTCCAATCGCATGCATTATATTTCATTTTAGATGCGGTGTTTGATCTAGATCTACACTGTCAGAGGGCAACTCATGTGGTAGTTAAAGGAATCTATAGCTGAAATATTACCGCATAGGTCACGGTTACATCCCGGTGTGTCACAACATTGCCTGCATGGCCCCGTAGCCCTACGGCCGATTGTCACTGCAAAGCGATCGCATTCCTGTAGAAAGAACAACACAAGTCAAAACAGTAACATAATTCTCACATATATGAATTTGTCACACTCGTGTAATATTCGTACGAATTCTTCACACACGTGTGACAAGTGAGGAATTCTTACGAAAGTTTTCACACGTGTGACAAATTTGCAAATGTGAAAACTATGGTTTGGCACGGTGTCAATGAAACATGAGTGTTGTGTTTTGTTCTGTTAAGGTGCGAATATAACTAGTATAGTACTAAAGGCTTGTGATTTGCTCAGAAATGCTTTTGATTGAGGGCCTCAAGGTAGATTAGTCATTATGACTAATTCAACTACTCTCGTTAAATAAAGTGTTTCATTCATCACAAACGGCATGATCAATACACTTTACATAACAACCATGTCCAAAAGGGCACTCTTACCTTGAACCATCAAGGTTTATGTACTGTTTTTCAATACGACACGTCCCGATGTTATGGTGGATTTTATGCTGAAGTCGTTTTAAAATTATATTATGAATGATAAAATCACCGGTTAATCACCATGCTTATCTAGTGAAAATCAACTACGTTCAAAAGTGGACCGTGACGTTTGTTGTAGACTATGGGCCAGGGTATTGCATGCGACACATTTTCATTGTAGTGTAAACATTTTCCTTCTATAACCCCATTATGCATGACAAAGTTATGTCCCAGATACCAACCACACCATTATTATTTTTATATAGCGAAATTTAAAATAGTTCAAAGTGCATTATGCTCTCGACTATGTCATGATGTGACCAACACTTGTGCAAAGTTATTTGCAAACTGATCCACGAATCATGAAGTTATTGACCGGACACGAAATGCGACAGACAGACGGACGGAATGCTAGACGGATGAACGGACATAATCAAAGAATGCTATGGTTACCAAAGCATCAATGATCTTCTTGTCATTGAGATCAGTCGTATCTTTAATGTCAAACATATACCAATATATTAAAGGATTTCATATTCATGATCAATTTTTACCTTGACCTTAGACCATGTTATCCCTAACACTGTATACATTGCGAACAGTTATCTTGAGAAACGTGCATTATCAGTGTCAAAGGATGCTGAAAAATATGAAATTTTATCCCCTGTGACACTGAACTTTGATCCGATGACCCAGAGTTCTACATGCCATCTACTCAAAATGTTCTGTCACACTGTTACATATGAATTACCTTTGCAAACAGTTTGGATCCAGATGAGATGTCCAGATGTCTTATCATGATCAAAACTGTTTCACACACCTTTTACGTTTAAGAAAATAATTTCAAGTAAATACCACAGTGAATAAAGCACGCGACATTGTTGGCAGCCGTAAACTGACATACTCCTACTTACATGTCTTGGTTTACAGGACAATGTGAATTCGACCTGTCCATCAACGGTGTGTACCTCTGTAGCGCATTGCTGTAAAAGAGGTATAGATCTTATATGTAGCATTCAATCAAACAAACGCACACAACTACAGAAAGGCTAAACTAGTTAGCGGGAGTGAGAGAGGGGAGAGAAAGAAAAAAAAGAAAGAGAGAGAAAAAAGAGAGAAACAGGGACATATACAAGTAGAAAGACATACTAGGAAAAAATGAGACATGCAGACAGACATACAGACATAAATACAGACAGACTGAAAGAGAAACACCTAGAGATATATAGATTATAGGTGTGACATATACCTCATCAGGGTGGCATCTGGCGAAGTGTGTGCATTTTGTTGGATCACTGATCTTATGGCATTGCAGGCACATCGTAGTGGCATGATGATGACCATCCCCTGGCGGGGCCGGTACACCAATTATTGCTGTGAACAAAGCGGCACTTTGGATGAATAGCTTACTAGGAACAAGTCTGGATCTAAATGAGACTTGCCAAAAGTCGTATGTATTGAAACCTGGATTGCATTTACATAATAAAAAACAAAAATATGTGGACAATTATAGTATAGATGACATTTATTGGCAACGACGATTATCCATGTAGAATATCACTTCTCTATAGTGATTAAGTAAATGATGTAAAACGTCAATTTAATAGGAGATACATGTAGCTGCTTAAACATTTCGCTGCAAAACGCGAATACATGATTACTTATAAAAGCTGTTTGGATCCAGATGAGACACCGAGTAACTTGACGTCTCATCAGGATCCATACTAGCTGGTGCGCTGATGATGTGTCTTGAAAGAAAAATGGAATTGATTTAAAAACTGAAAATTTAAACAGACGACACATTTTGCAGACGACAAGGGGTTAACCTATTCTAATGCTAATTTGCGTATTGAGCCGCATATGTAAACAGCTTGGATCCAGATGAGACGCCGAGTAACAAGCTATTGATCGATCATATCTCGATACTGGAGATACGTCGAGTTACTATGCGTCTCATCTGGATCCAAAGTGTTTGCGAATACCAGTCAATACGTGCTTAGTATGAGATGTCTTAAATATTAACTAAGTTTAACAACTTAGACACATAGCCTGCCAGTCAGAACTATGGTTGCATTTACAATCAATGTAGACCCCAGATGAAAGAGCTCCTATACGAGCTTTCTCTTCTGAGGCTGCACTGTTTGTCATGGAAAATCCATGCCTGCATGTTCTATACTTATGCCTAGAAAAATCATTTTAACATGTCCTGTATATTTTGTAAATATGTGCCTAATTAATATTTAAAAATGGACAGAGTGGTAAAAATATGTGGCGGCCTGAGGGTTAATAAGAACTGATCATAAATATTACCGAATCCAGTAACAACAAGTATGCCCAGGAACAGTTTCATTTTTACGCTTGTTTGTAGAGAACAACTCTGGTCAGCGTATAAAATATTTCTGAGAGTAAACGAATACTGATGTCAAATTGGGTTACTTTGTATTACCACAGATTTTTATCTATTATCCTTATCGGGACGTTGTTCTGACCATAACCGTCCATTTATTACGTACCACTTGTCAAAGGGTCACGTGGATTTTAAGTCCCTTATTACCAGGTTGATTTCATGATCAGTATCAAAGCCGCTACAGTTGACTTATTATTTTTCATAAATGTCAATACTATACAAATACGTGAATACTTCATGCTGTGTCGAAACAATAATAATATCACAATAATATGCAGCAACTATCTGAATTACTAACGAATACACCTTTTGATAATAGGTCAGTAGATCACGTTGCAAGTTTATCTGTCAGTGCACCGAATTGCACCAGACTACGTTATATGATGCGATACAATAAACCCTCTCCAAACGAATGAGATTAGCCGAATTCATCCCTCATCATCATGTCATCTCATCATTCATCGGCGCTATATAACATATTCAGTGTGGCAGTGCCGTAAAACCCAACTCCCTCCCTCACTGACTCTCCAAACGACCAAAATCAATTTCGTTTTTTAGACAGGTGACTGCTTGATATAGGATGAAAAGCATTCAGAAAGTTCCCAAAAGAATTATTTTGCATGACCCTCAACCTGCATTAAGCCGCAATCTGTCCTAAAGACCAGCACTCCGGTTTAGAGTGATTTTGGGGTACTTTATTTATTTACGGTCAACTACCTCATCTCAATGTATGAACATGTTTTAAATGGTTCTTTACAGTCCCGCTTTAGCGCCGCAAACCTATGAACACTGTTATGCTACCCAGTTTTACCAATTTAACCCTTTCGCTGCCAATGCCGGATCTGTGATTACCTATGCAAACAGTTTGGATCCAGATGAGACGCCGAGTAACTCGGCGTCTCATCAGGATCCAAACTGTTTGTTACTGTTACTATGTTTTTGAAACAAAAATGAAGAAAATCAAAAGAATGAAAAATTGTAGCAGAGGACAAAGTTAGCCGACGACAGAGTTTGGCAGCGAAAGGGTTAATGAACATTTAACCTTTTACTCCATGACGTCATGAATATTGATTACATCATTTTTTCTATATAATGGCACATGAACACAGGAAATTTTGGCCGTGGCAGAAAGTGTAGAATTATATCTATATCATTTCATAAGCAAACAGAACAGACCCTGATCAGACAGCTCCTATAGGAGCGATCTGATCTGCGTTTACTCTGTTTGCAAAGGCGTAGAAAGGCGTTTTGTATAGAGTACAGGGTTAAAAATTCAAACAAAGACACCATTTGAGGCCGAATTAAAGTTGTGATGTAAATAACGTTAAAACTTCTTATTTCTTCGTGCTTTGTTATTTGTTTTACATATTACATGTAATTAGTTTCACGGGGTTCTGCAATTACGTTTAGATAGCGCTTCGAATTCAAACATTAAAAGAAACTGCATAGTTTAGCGGGTGGGTAAACATGTTGCACGTTTATAGTAGGTCATTCAGTTCAAAGGTTTGGTTAACTGTAATCGATTCAACGTAGTATAAATACTAAGAGATATTTGATCAATAACTTTTGAAATTACTTGTCCGAATGGCTGAATAATGAACCAGGTGTCAATTTTCAACCCTTTACTCCACAAGTACGCCTTCAGCTTTACAAACAGAGTAGACCCAGATCAGATGACTCATGTAGGATCCATCTGACCCGGGTATGCTCTGTTTGCTTCTGAAATATATTACAGATCTGTTTCTACAGTTTCTGTCTCGTTAAACACCTCCTTGTTAATAGTGCCATTGTAAAAATGCATTCAACATCTATTAACGCTTTCGCTGCCAATGCCGGGTCTGTGATTACCTATGCAAACAGTTTGGATCCAGATGAGACGCCGAGTAACTCGGCGTCTCATCAGGATCCAAACTGTTTGTTACTGTTACTATGTTTTTGAAACAAAAATGAAGAAAATCAAAAGAATGAAAATTTGTAGCAGACGACAAAATTAGCAGACGACAGAGTTTGGCAGCGAACGGGTTAATGACATCACAATTTCTTACATGGATATTCATGGAGTAAACGGCTAAACGTTTTCGTTTGATCAACGGTAATTCGCAGACCTTGTTTTGAAACTCGCTGGAAAGGACCTTAGGATAGTTTGACCGAATGGTTAGAATACCAGATCAGTGCATTACATTGAAATGTTCTTTTCTGATTCTCACTAAAGCTCGACCAAACAGTTTACGGACGCCTCATCAGATAATCTCTCCATATACGGCACGGACCTTGTATTCTCTATTCAGAGTTCCAGATAAGATGCGTAAATTAAAATCCAAGCCTTTTGCTTTTCTTCCGTTGTTCGAACTGTCAAAGAAACACATAAAGCAGTTTACTTTCTGTTTTGTACGGGAGTTAGTTTCATTTCGGACTACTTTCAGAGCCAACAACAGAGATATATGTAATGTAACCGGGTGTAAGAGAGTGTCAAAATGGTGGCCGACCTATTTTCACATGTCAAGGGGGTCAACTCTATATTATCGCGGTATATCAATACGGAAGTATAAAAGGGCCAAAACAGTAACGAACATTTCCTTACCTTCTCGGGGAAAAATCCGGACATTCCAGGAAAGTAATTTGAATTGTTGTCCATTTAAACAGCTAATTTTTCCCCAAACATTGTAAAAATGTGTGTAACAGTTGGATTTCTACCATAAACATTGTCAGGAAATATAAACATGGGCCCGGTTATATAAAAATCATTCAGAAATCTATTATTTTTCTTTTTATAAAGATCAAATCATTTCTATTTTCTTTTATTTTGTTCTGTTTCATAACACAAAACACAATTTCTACTATAAATTAATTATTCACCTTCAAAATTGCTTACATCGATAGCAAGTAAACAATGAAAAGGTATATGTAAGTGTGTATATGATAACCCTTATTTTCTTCCGTAGAGAAATTACTCCGGCACAGCCTCTTTCTGGGTATAAGGTCAAATTCATTTACTGAATGAGGTCACACAATATGCAGACAATTGCCGATGACATGTCAAAAGCGAATTCGTTTTGGCAAACAATTTGTAGTGTTTAGAATGAGGTATGGGTTGACAAATTATGAGAATATCTTCTGGACATTATGTAAAAACAAAAATAATGATACTTACATTAAATTGTAGCATTTTAATGCTGACTGTTGTATTGCCAAGCGTAATGCTATCTTGCTTACGTTTTTCAACCGGAAACTGTGCAAAAATCGCGTTTTTCTTTATACTGTGACCACTCTTTAGAATCGTCTCGAAGAGATTGGACGCTGAAAACGTCTCATCATAGGGTTTGGTGGAGAAATGACGATTTTATTATTTGGGTACGTACCCTTATCTGTAGCTCTGGGATTATTTCTCCGATCCGAGTATTCTCCAGGTTCGTATCTTTTCTGATTTGGTTTCTATTTACAAAACCATTTAATCATTTGAATGCGAGATGGGACTGCAATGGCTGTTACAAACAGTGTAGACCTGGTTCATGTGTTCGTCATTCAACTTTCTATAGCAAATGAAAAATTTACTGTTAGACCCTGGTGAACCATTCTATTTTGAATATTCAGCATCCAAATATGTATACCATTTAACCCTTTACTCCATATTAGGCCCAGATTAGAATCTGTGTTTGCTTATGAAATAATATAGATCTGATTCTACAGTGTCTCCCACTTTCTTTTGTCATTTTTTGAAAATGCACCCAATAAATAACCATGGTGTCATTATATCTTACAGAAATATTCATTGAGTAAAGATGGTTATCCAGTAGCATCTACTGCATATAATATATTTCACATACGCAGTTTTTCATATAACTGTTGTACTCCGATATCTGGAACTTCAAGGGACTATACAAATTACCCAAAAGTTCAAGTTATCCGTTTTCTAATCTGGACAATTTCTCAAGTTCACAGCTTAATGTAGATAGATACTTTAGATCTGTATCAAGTTGTCACATGTGTTTCTAGAGTATGCGTAGTGATACATTTCAGAGTAATTCTATATTGCAAATTTTAGAAGGACCGAACTTTTAGTTCAAGTTATCCCGAAGCTCGACTTATCCGAGTTCGATATATCAAAGTTCAAATGTATTAGAAAATCTGTCACAGTGTGCCAACGACTATAGTGAAATACATTGTCGTCTCAAATATAAAACTGTTTTTGCACTTTCCTTGCAATATTTATCAAACTCCCTGATTAAGATTATTTCTATCAGCTTCGAACTTATTCGGCGTCAAATGTGGGTCTATACTGACAAAGGAGATCAAAACTGGTGGCTAGTAGTTTCCAAAACGCGCGGGAATATACAGTAAAGCCCTCTAAACCGAACGTTAAACTTAGAATAAACATCGGTCTTGGGGAGAGGTGGTGGTTTAATGCAGGATGAAAGCCATGCAGAAAGCTACTAGCCTACAAGCATCTAAATTCTTCTCTACTAGAATTCCGGTTTAAAGAGCTTTTACTGTATTAGTTTCTTTCCGCCTCGTGAAATCTATGGATATGTTTTACATGTGAGTGCTTCCTCCTTTAACACATGTACTCCAGGAATATTTACGAACAAAATAATGTCTGCATGAATATTAACTTAGCTTAACATTTATTATGATTTAAGAACAGGAACAGTTTTGACACTGGCAGAAATTGTAGAATTAGAGCTGTATTATTCTGTAAGCAAACAAAGCAGACCCTGATCAGACGGCTCCTATTGAATCCTATGGTCTTGGTCTACTCTGTTTGCAAAGACATAGAAAGACGTATTTATGGAGTAAAGTCTTAAACCTATCATCCTGTCATTAAGGATGTAATGTATATACAGTAAAACTTCTCTACAACGGACACTAAACTACATCAAGTATTTTGTGCTGAAGGCAGATGGCTGCTTAAAGCAAGGTGAAAGTAAAACAGAACGCTCCAATAGGAGCATTCTGTTTTACTTTTACCTTGCTTTATGTGGCCACCTGTTCTAAATAACAAATAATTAACTCAATTTAGTGGCCGTTATAGAGAGGTTTTACTGTATAGTGCTGCTTTTGAAATAAGCAGATTTGTTCAATTCCACAACAAATAATGTCAGAACAGCATTAAGCCCTCTGCGTGATTACTGATCAGGTCATTACAGTTGAACTTCGATATCTCGATCTCGGATAATTCGACCTTCGGAATAATTCGAAATAAAAGTTCGGTCTTTCCAAAATTTACAATACAGAATTGTTCTAAAAGGTATCACTACGCATAAATAGAAACATACGTGACAGCTTAATGCAGATCGAACGTAATGATGGAAGTTCCTGTAGGAGCATTCAGCATTACTTTCAACCTGCATTTAGCCGTGAACTTGAGAAATTGTTCAGATAATAAATCGGATGACACAAACCTCTGTTATCTCGAAGTAATGTGTATGATGCCTTAAAATTCGAGATAGCGAAGTTCAACTGTATCATTTTCAAACAAAAGAGGCAAAACATACATAAAACCCACATCACTGCATTCATTTATTTCTAATCTTCCTTTTTATCTAATAAAATTTTAAACTAATCTGAAAACGAAAATATATGGGGGATTTATTGTGTTCCCGAATGTAGCGACTCTTTCTTACAGTGGATGTGTACCACTTGGTCATTAGTGGGCCAAACAAAACCATAGAAACAAATAAAATGTACATGACTGCAATTATTTACCAAATGACCAACACGAAAACCCTGGCCGCTCTTGGTAACGAATAATTAAGTGTGTCAACACACAGATATTGACACAGTGATAAGGCTTGGGCTTTTTGTCCATGTATACATTTGTTTTTCTGCTATTAGGATTTGTAACCAGAGGTCCAGATATGATGCGTAAATTAAATAATTTTCGAGAATGTCTTCTTTATTTCTCCGCCAACCCGTATGTTGCTACCACTCTTTAGAATCGTCCCGAAGAGACGATTCTAAAGAGTGGTCACAACACAGGGTTTGATCGAGAAATGACGAGATTATCAATAGAGTACGCCCATGGTCCATGCTTATAAAACTTTTTAGATGAGTCTGAGTTCGTTCTCAAGCTTTTGATTGGTCAGATTTGAGTTCTCAAGCTTTTGATTGGTCAGATTTGAGCCAAAGGCTCAAATCTGACCAATCAAAATCTTGAGAACGAACTCAGACTCAACTAAAAGTTTTATAAGCATGGATCCTGGCAGGTATATGTAGCTCTGTTTAAAGATAGGATCAGACAGTAAAGTACGTGATACATGTAAGCTTTGAAATGCTATATGTTAAGACTAAACCGTAAATTAAAAGTATGCTTTTTATTTGCAAAGGTTTTGATCCATTACCCCATTAATATGCAAGTTAAAAGTAATGCATGTATGGATATTTATTAGCTTCATATGTATAACAGCATATGACAATAAAAGCTTTGACCCTAAACAAACTAATCAGATATACATGTATATATATATAATTCCATAAGTTACAACCCTCACACGCACGGTCTGGTCTGGGACTACTCGGTTTACAAAGAAATTAAAAGCCGCTTCTGTGGAGTAGATGGTTACGTCACCTCTGAAAAAATAATCTTAAACATGAAATATGACAATCGATAGTCACTTGAGTTTATCAAAATCATTGCAAAGGTAAATATCAAACACAGCTCTAGATATGAGAAATGTGTAAAATTCTAGGTAATAACACCGGCTTAAGCAGTATTCAATTTTCAGAGCAAGAAGTACTGAAATTCATGATCTCGAAGGATCAGAAGGTATAACAACACTGAGAATGAAGTACGGGGCAACGTTTTACGGCCGCCACACACGCACTTAACACCTGCTGTTGTGAAGATTATAAATTCTGAAGGGCGGTGATCCCCCGAAAGCAAAAATTGCAACACAAAAAGAGAAAATTGCAGACTCGGTTTTATTGAGTCTGTTCATGAGCAGTAATTGAAAGTGCAACACTGCTCACGACCCCTAGAAGCTCAATTTTATTACAGACAGGTAGTTGCTTAATGCAGTATACAAGTAATGCCAAAAAAAGCTCTTAAAGTAGCTTATTGTATAACATTCGTCCTGCATTAAGCTACCTTCAGGGTAAAACCTCCTTTGAGTGGTTGTATTAGAGAGATTTTTTCTATATCTTTTGCTATATTTTGCACTAACTCCCCTTTCCACATTGCCATTTTCTACTGATGATTATACAAAATACTACTAACAGTTATATAAAGTTAATACCCCTCTAAACCGAAGGATAAATGTAGTATAAAATGGGTATTGGATATAGATGACAGCTTAATGCAAGGTGAAAGTCATGCAGAAAATTCCTCTAGCAGCTGCCTGCCTAAAAATATCTAAATTCTTTTCTTATAAATAGAATCCTGGTTTAGAGGGGTTTTACTGTACTAATATAATAACATTCTCCGTGTATGCCAACCGGACGGTTCAGGCAATTGACTAGCATACACAGTTGACACAAAATCTGTTACAGCCATGGAATCAGTAAGCAAATCGTATGCAATACCAGAGCAACAGACAAATGTGCATACTGGGACACGAAAATCATACTGAGACACTAAAATCATACTGAGACACTAAAGTCATACTGAAACACTAACATCATACTAAGATACTAAATTCATACTGAGGCACTAACATCATACTGAAACACTAAAATCATACTGAGACACTAACATTTTTAGAATCGATTCGAAGAGACGATTCTAAAGAGTGGTCACAACATAGGGTTTGGTGGAGAAATTAAGGAGTTATTATTGAACATGTCTTCATTTACGCATCTTAGCTGGACCTCTGCAATACGGGTTGTGTGCTAGCTGCGATGCTAATATAAGTGTGGGACATTGTGCAGTCTTAATGTCCGTCGCGACATAACCGTACAATATCACACTTGTCACCAATTAACCTTACTAATAGGTAAATCCTTGCAACTCTACACCTTTTAGATAATATTCTCCAGAAAGAAGATAAAATGACTGGAGGTTTTAATTGCTGCTGACAAATACAGATAAGAGACTCGACTGCAAAAATACATATGACCATTTTAAGAAAAAATATATATCTCTTCCCAATAAACTGTTATGAACTAGATCACTGATACTGTTCTCTTCTCAGTGAGTGTTAATAAAGACAAGTTCATACCAAAATTTTTATACCACTTTCTTTAGTATACATGTATGTATCATCATATTGTGAATTTGTCATATTTTATACTCGCATGTGTTAGCAGACATCATGTAGCTTGTAAGCACAATGCATTTTCTGTTTTCACTTGTAATTGCCTTGAAAAATTAATTACCATGTGCCGTCTACATAATCTGACTCTAAACCGAGTCTGTAATTTTCTCTTTTTGTGTTGCAATATTTGCTCTCGAGGATCACCTCCCTTTAGAATTTATTTCTTATCCATTTTATCATTGTTTCCAATCAGAGGGCCAGGCATAAATGACAGGTCTGGCACTAGAATTTTTGTACAGGAATTTAGACCTAAACGTTATATCAGTTATTGTATATTGGCGATGATGTATCATAACGTTTCATAGGCTTGGCCTGTCATAAGACGTAGCCTACACACTAGTGGCAACCGTTTGAATACCTATGACACTACTGTACATACGGCTGATACGGTCTTTACAGCGAAATGATTATATGTATTGTCGTCTGCAATCATATGTTAAAACAGACATAGAACTAGAGATTGACTGAAACAGCAAAGTCCCTGATCAGATGCCATCTTGAAAAAATAGAAGAAACAACAACAACAAATGAACAAAACAAAACACACTTGAAAACTTATTTTTCAAATTTAATAGGTTATATTCAAACTCAAAGCCAAACAGTATGAAGAGTAAATAAAATTAATACATTAAACATATACATTTATGTGAAACTTAATATGAGGTAATACTGTTCATGACTGGGTATTACTTATGAGAGATGAAACGATCAAAAACACGTAGAATTGATAAATAACTTCCATCACTGACATCAGTCAGAGAAGAATGTAGATACTTATAGGCAGGTATAAATTTGAAGCCTGATGAGACGCCGAGCTACAGACAGACAGTATGGCAGACGGGCAGGCAGACAAATAGACGGATGGACGGACAGACGAGCAGACGGACAGACATACATAAGAACAGACAGACGAGGGATAAATGGACTGATGGACGGAGACACAGACGGGTGGACGGACGGGCAGACAGTCAGAAAGACAAACAGGCATACATACATAAAGATGGACGGACGGGTGGTCAGACAAACAAATGGACGGACGGACAGACAAACAGACAGAACGACAGACAAACACACACACAGACACAGACAGGCAGGCAGATAGGCTGATAGACACATATATAGACAGATAGAGAGACATACATATAGACAGACAGGCAGGCAGGTAGACAGACAAACATATAGACAGCAGCCAGATAGATAGACAGCCTACAAACACACAGACAGGTACACAGACAGACACACAGAGAGACACACATACAGACAGGTTGGCTGATAGACATACATATAAACAGACAGACAGACAGACAGACAGACAGACAGACAGGCAGATAGAGAGATAGATAGACAGACAGATAGATAGATAGATAGATAGATAGATAGATAGATAGATAGATAGATAGATAGATAGATAGATAGATAGATAGATAGATAGATAGATAGATAGATAGATGGATGGATGGATGGATGGATGGATGGATGGATGGATGGATGGATGGATGGATGGATGGATGGATGGATGGATGGATGGATGGATAGATAGATAGATAGATAGATAGATAGATAGATAGATAGATAGATAGATAGATAGATAGATAGATAGATAGATAGATAGATAGATAGATAGATAGATAGATAGATAGATAGATAGATAGATAGATAGATCGATCGATCGATCGATCGATCGATAGATAGATAGATAGATAGATAGATAGATAGATAGATAGATAGATAGATAGATAGAGATAGATAGATAGATAGATAGATAGATAGATAGATAGATAGATAGATAGATAGATAGATAGATAGATAGATAGATAGATAGATAGATAGATAGATAGATAGATAGATAGATAGATAGATCGATCGATCGATCGATCGATCGATCGATCGATCGATCGATCGATCGATAGATAGATAGATAGATAGATAGATAGATAGATAGATAGATAGATAGATAGATAGATAGATAGATAGATAGATAGATAGATAGATAGATAGATAGATAGATAGATAGATAGATAGATATATAGATAAATAGATAGATAGATAGAGATAGATAGATAGATAAATAGATAGATAGATATATATATAGATAGATAGATAGATAGATAGATAGATAGATAGATAGATAGATAGATAGATAGATAGATAGATAGATAGATAGATAGATAGATAGATAGATAGATAGATAGATAGATAGATAGATAGATAGATAGATAGATAGATAGATAGATAGATAGATTAGATAGATAGATAGATAGATAGATAGATAGATAGATAGATAGATAGATAGATAGATAGATAGATAGATAGATAGATAGATAGATAGATAGATGGATAGATATATAAACATATACTTTTCCATTATTGTCCCGATCCTGGTGCAAATTTGAAAGTCTGCCTTAGAGATTGTATTTACTGTAGCACAAGAATGAACAAAATGTTAATGTAATAATACAAACCTGGGTCCATGCTTATAAAGCTTTTAGTTGAGCCTGAGATCGTTCTCAAGCTTTTGATTGGTCAGATTTGAGCCTTTGGCTCAAATCTGACCAATCAAAAGCTTGAGCACTCAAATCTGACCAATCAAAAGCTTGAGAACGAAACTCAGACTCAACTAAACGTTTTATAAGCATGGACCCTGATCAACGTAAAGTTATGACAATGTACATTAGCCTACAGGATTGTGGGTTCTGCTTAATCTTACTGCCATTTTCCCCGGGTGAACTTACGATGCACACACTGTGAACGTTTATTGATTTCCTAGTACCTCCTCATGTAATATGACTGATAATGTCACAAAAACGTCAATTTTTTTTGTAAAGCACTGCATCCGAGGTTTAGAAATATTTCCCATTTGTTGTTAAAAGACACGCAAGGCTTTCTCTTTGATGGTAACAAATGGCACCTGCTTTTTTTCAACGCGTAGTCTGCTTTGACTTGTGCTATATTGCTTGCTTACATGTAACCATTTACTCCATAAATACGCATTTCTTCACCTTTGCAAACGGAGAAGATCCCGATTAGAGGCTCCTACAGGATCCGTCTGATAAGGTTCTTCTCTGATTGCTTATTATATAATATAATTATATATGATTATACAATTTTTGCCATGGCCAACATTTCATATGTCCATGTGCTTTTATAACCATGAATCTGATAGTCATGGATTATTTTTTACATGAATATTCATGAAGTAAAGCACCAATTAGCCATATTTCTATACATATAAGTCCAGTCAGTTAGGCCCCAACGCTAGGCGTGACCTGGTTTGTATTTTGACAAACAGTATGAGTCTAGATGAGACTCGGTGTCTGATCAGGATCCAAACTACTTGACAATGGGTCCTCCCACAAGCTTGAACGAGTCAAAAGTTAGATACAATGGGGATAGATTAAAATATGAGCAGACATGATTATTAACAGCAGGGTACAGGTTGGTAGTGCCTCCTGTAGCAGGGTACAGGTCGGTAGTGCCTTCTGCAGGGTACAATGTTGGTAGTGCCTCCTGCACTGGTGCAGGTTGGTATTGTCTCCTGCAGCAGGGTAAATGTTGGTAGTGCCTCCTGCAGGGTACAGGTTGGTAGTGCGTCCTGCAGCAAAGTACAAGTTGGTAGTGCCTCCTGCAGGATACTGGTTGGTAGTGCCTCCTGCAGGATACAGGTTGGTAGTGCGTCCTGCAGTGATTTAAAAGTGTCCTAGCAGACATAATTATTAACAGCAGGGTACAGGTTGGTAGTGCCTCCTGTAGCAGGGTACAGGTTGGAAGTGCCTCCTGCAGTATGGTACAGGTAGGTAATGCCTCCTTCTGCATGGTACGGGTTGGTAGTGCCTCCTGCAGCAGGGTACAGGCTGGTATTGCCTCCTGCAGGATACAGGTTGGTAGAGCCTCCTGCAGGATACAGGTTGGTAGTGCCTCCTGTAGCATGGTACAAGTTAGTAGTGCCTCCTGCAATGGTACAGGTTGGTAGTGCCTCATCCAGTCATTTATAAGTGTCCCAGCAGACATAATTATTAACAGCAGGGTACAGGTTAGTAGCGCCTCCTGCAATGATTTATAAGTGTCCGTTCAGCGTATATCTGTGTTGAAATTGCTTCATACCGGATGATGTTATTAGTTTCCACTTTTCATCCCGTAGCCCGATATTGATCGTATAACAATTCCTACTTTACCCTGGTTTAGAACAGTAGAGCAACCACAACAAGGTCGTTAACTATTTTACGCTCGTATAGCGCAACAGCTTGAGCCTGGCGAAAACAGACCAGTGGCACAATACGGTTATAGTGTGTACTTCATGAACGGAATCGTACATGCTGTCTTCGTATGTGTTGTTATTCATTTTAATCTTATCCCACCGTGAAAGAAAATGTCAACTCAATTCTGGATGTAGTACAAATAAATAAACAAAAATATTTAAAAACACAACAACATAGGTACCGCATTTAAACATTTTCTGTCCTCGGATTTCATTGACAACAGATTGATATTTAAATATTGATAATGTAATGAATGAACATCAATTCAAAACGTTCAGCAACAATTTCACATACGCCTAGTCTTAATGTATACCTAATTTAGATGTGTTTTGCTATGCCTTTTCCTTTTCAATATTGGTGTAAGAAATAAGGACATCATGGCTATTTATTACAGTAAAACCTCGATTATTCGAATTTTCGTTATAAACGAATTTAGGCCCTTTTAGGCAGGTGGCTGCTTAATGCATGATGAAAGTAATGCAGAAAGCTCCTAGAGGAGCTTTCTGCATGACTTTCACCATGCATTAAGCTGCCACCTGTCTTAAAGATCGATAATAATACGTATTTTAGTGTTCGGATAATCGAGGTTTTACTGTATATGATTTTTGTTATGATGTTGACTTTTCAAGGTGATGTTTTACATTGACACTTTTTTATATCTATATCACGTCATAAGCAAACACTGGGTCTACTCTGTTTGCAAATGCGTTAAAAGGCGTTTATATGAGGGAAAGGCTTAATACAAACCGTCGACACTTTCAGTTTGCTAAATGTTAAACGTTGATGAGAAATGTATGTCTGTCTCTCTTTCTCTCTGTCTCTCTGTCTCCCTGTCTGTCTCTCTGTATGTCTCTCTTCCTCTCTGTCTCACTGTCTGTCTCTCTGTCTGTCTCCATGTCTGTATCTCTGTCTGTATCTCTGTATGTCTCTCTTTCTTCTCTGTGTCTCACTGTCTGTCTGTCCCTCTGTCTGTTTCACTGTCTGTCTCTCTGTATGTCTCACTGTCTGTCTCGCTATTAACTCTTACAGGCAGTATACCCCCCCCCCACCTTACAGTGCGGGACACGAGCCACCAATGTCCTTTGCAAACCGTATATATAAGTTGAGGGGGATCCTTGAGTAACCCAGTCATCAGGGTCCGCACTGTCTGTCATTTTACACTTTTCTTAAGGAAAATCACTAAGTATTCACCATAAGATTGACCTGTTTAATTTTGAAATAGTCCAACCTGATTATAGATTGGATTTTGAAAATGTAGTGGGTGCAAACGTATGTAAGAATATTTCGGTCATTAGGCATAACCCATACATGTAAGGTTTACGTCTGATGAGTAAATTATTCTTAAACACTTTTTCACCCATTTCATTTTCAAAATTAAGTCTTTAGTCAGTTTAACTATCAACATGCAGCCATCATGTCAAACAGTTCGGATCTTGATTATGCACCAAGTTACGCGGCGTCTCATCTAGATCCACACTGTTTGCATGGGTACTCATGCCTGTAGCATTTGGAAGGTTAACATCCCACCTTTTTGCATTTTACCTCCGATTTATTAAAGCGTTTGAGAAAAGTTTGGAAGTGTTTGAAACAGTTTAGATCCTGATGAGACGCCGTGTCACTCGGCATCTCAACTGGGTCCAAATAGTTTACAAATGCCAACACGATCATGTTTAACTTGATATGGGTTATAATATGACAGCGATAATTGTTAATATTTGTAAACATTGCCTTGTTTGGTTAATAATCAATAACTGGATCAGCAAAGTACATGTTGCACGATTTTTTGGAGGATTTCAGGTCAAGATGTGTACTAGTATATAGTAGAACATTTCTTTAGCGGCCATTCATTTATTAAGCACAAGAGTCTCAAAACAGTTGCATGGCAAAAGTAATGCTGCAAGCTCACACAGGAGCTTTCTGCAGTATGTTTGACCTGCATTAAGCTACAACATTCATTACAATTGTACGTTTTTTATGTCCGTTTAAGACGGGTTCTGCTGTACTCAAATGTTTTATCATATCCCTACAGCAATTCATTCCATTATCTCGCGCGTCAGAATGATCTCTGTCTATCTATAATTGCACGACCCCTACAGGAGTGTCCAGTATGTTTGGTACCTATGGGTATTACCGGCTGCGTACACATACGTAGATAGCGCCATGGTGTATACCTTCCGGTCAAAACAATTAGGATTTCCTCATCAAGATCCCCTGTGGTAGAGAGTCTTCACATATTTTCTGGAGAAATTTCCCTATTTGAGCGCCATGGTGTCGTTATACCCCGTATGTGTGATCAAATCAACGGTACAATATTCCCCATCTCCGATAATGTCACTCGTGAGCGAGGTCATTTGTCCCAATATAAATAGAAGCCGATCTTCAACGACATATACATGTCGATTCTAATCACGGAACAGTCCCAAATTGTGAGACATCCTGCAAAATGAGTGCAAAATGGTCGAATCATAGACGAACACATAATACATTGTACAGGCTTGACACATGTTGAAAATACATCTATATAGTGAAAATTCATATACAGTAAAGGCGGTGTAAACCGTACGATGAAATGAGTATTAATATATATATATCTATAAAACAGGCGGCAGCTCATGCAGGGTGAACGTTATGCAGAAAGCTCCTACAGGACATTTCTGCATGACTTTCACCCTGCCTGCATTAAGCACCCACCTGTCTTAGAATATCGAAAATCTTCATTACTAAATTTCCGGTTTATATGTGCTTTAATGTACTCAGTTTGAACTTACATCCTAATGTAATGATCCACACACATGTAGACACTTTAATATGTATTATTGCTCCCCATCTACCACATTAGCACTTTTGAGTGCGAGGAACGAATCAGCTGTCATTTGCAAACTGTGCATACCCAGATCAGTGGGCTCCTTACGTTTTCCCCAAATTTTCTCGTAAATTATAACCTTTCATATTGAATGGGTTCTTTAGTTAACACATCTGTGCCCAGTGACCTTTAACAGGGACACAAGCAAACAGTGTAGACCCAGATCAGGGGCTTCTGAAGGAGCCCTTTGATCAGGTTCTGCGCTGTTTGTTGAACCCGCCAATAGCTTATTCCTGCAAAAGGTTTGTTTGCCCCCCCCCTCCCCACATATATATATACGTGGAAATGGACGGGTTCCAAAGTAAGACATGGACGGGTTCCTTCAATGATATGGACATGAATGGGTTAAGCAGCAATTCAAAGACTGTCAAAGTATTGTAGTGTGCAGTATAGTTTGCGCCAAATCAGAGAGCTATCAGTAGTTTTACAAAACGTTTGAACGAATCATGGGTAAGTCAAATTGTTCAGGGCCCTTGGTAATAAACTTTCTGGGTCTTAGTCTGAGTTTATTCTCAGTTATTTGATTGGCTATATTTTGACCAATCAGCTAGTTGCGAATGGTCTCAGACTCAAGTAAAGAGTTTTATAGACGAAAATGTTTATACATGTAGATATATTTAAATCTTAATTGCATGACATGGATCATGTCTGTTTTCAAATTATTTAAACATGGCATTATAAATACACAATTGAACAAAGAATTGCTCTAGTTAAACATATTAATCCTAACTTCATTACGGCTCTACTATCCAATAGCTATCTGCTTCAAGTTTCTAAGACATTTCAGAATAGTATTTGCCTCTTCTGTATATTTTCTAATTTACTAAACAGACCTAAATGGAGACAAAATCCGTGTGTATCTAAAAGTAATTAGTTCAATTAAAAGTGAATTGTGGTTAATTATGTTGCATACTGAGACAGATAAGCAATATTTCATTTTTTGTGTTCACATACTGATTGGGCATAGTTCACTTATACCGGTGTGTTCGATTAGCCGATTAATAGACAAATACAATTTATTATACAATTAAATCATATTAATTCGTCTTACCCTCTAAGGTAAATAATATCTCCAAAATAATAAATACCATTAACGATTGAGGTACATGTACATGAGATGACTTGAGCACACGGTAACAATATTAAACACGAAGCTTGCTATATAAGGAACACCCGTAAACCCTTTACACCATGAATATTAATGAGATCAATTATGACATCATGAGTATTAATTAGATTAATTTTTAAAATGGCAATAATAACACATTACCCCCTAGTGACGCATTTTTGCGCCTCTATAAAATTCACATTGTGAAACCATTGTGATAAATAGAGCATTTGCTCCATAGGAGCACATGCTCTATTTACCACAATGGTTTCAATACTACACAATTCTAAAACTCCCCTTTTCTATAATTAATGATCCTTTTCGGATGATTGATTGAAAAAGGTTGGGTCTAAAAATAGCCTAGGAGAGGATGAGCTAAAACATGAAAGGTTTGCCACAGCAGAACCTGTGGAATCAAACCTATAGTATTCTATAAGCAAACAGAACAGACCCTGATCTCATCTCGGTCTACTCTGTTTGCAAAGGCGTAAACACGTATATATGAAGTAATGGGCGAAAATAAGTTTTTTGGCGTGAAAACACGAAGCAACAAATGCAGATACTAGTCGAGTCCTCTGGTCCGGTTCAACACTGTGTGCCTATATCTCTATTAAAGGACACGGAGAACAACTGGCTTAATGATTAGCTGTGTAACCTGAATAAGAAGACACAATCTGATTATAACTGACAAAGGGAGGGAACTGTTATAACTAATACGAGGACAATTGAACCTCGATACAAGGGACATAAAAATACTTCGAGATAACTGAGGTTCGAGTTGTCCGATTTCTAATCTGGACACTTGCTCAAGTTCACAGCTTAATGCAGATCTAAAGTAATGCTGAAAGCTCCAGATATTCATGATGTCATTATTTCTGACGTTAATACTGAACAGGGAAAGGGTCAATAAAGCTGTTGATGTACTTTTGCTGCAGAACTCTAGATAAATGGCGTATTCAGGACATCTAAATGTGTTATTTTCTGCATTTTAATGCCACACCCTATTGTGTTGGTAGTAACTTGGTACACATTAGAATCACAGCTTTAGTGCATTTTCTGTTAACTACCAATGAAATAGGGTTGGACTGAGAAATAAGAAAATGTGAAACTATTATTTCGATTTAAATCAGAAATAGCTATCAAAGAAATGCAATTAGATACAAATGAATGCACGAAATCTTGAAGTAATTACCTAGATGCAAAACAGCTTATTAGTAGATGTAATGCAATATAGATTCTATATTCAATTTCTGGTGAGTGATAATGTACCGAATATATTTTAACGCTTTACTCCATAAATACACATTTCCACGCCTTTGCAAATAGAATAGACCCAAATCAGACGGCTCCTGTAGGAACATTCTGATCATGGTCTGTTCGGTTTGAATATGGAATTATATAATATGATTCTACATTTTCTGTCATGGCCAAGCATTCATGTGCTTATATGCCATCGTAAGTTACACTCTAATTAAAGATGTATGCTGCGCAAATTTCCGCAAATTTTGCGTTTCGAACTGACTTTAGAATTGGAATCTATGTACCTTAGCACTTATTTAACGCTAAACAGCACGGTCAGTAAATGGTTGTTTGTGTCGAAAAAACTAGAAACATGGATTGCTACGGAAACCAACGGAACAGCCTTCGCCATTGGCCGGAATCTGTCGTAAGATTCAAATTTTTACATACCGGAAATAACCATTCGATGTACCTGTATGAGTTAGCTCCCTTTGACCGTTATATTTGATTGGCACCATTGAACGGTATATTTAGCATGTGGTAAGATAGGCATATTGCTTTATTTTCCTGAATAAAATCTATTATATAGGCCAACAACCAGTGTCAGCCATTGTACAACCTAATTAATATTCAAAGCGTTTTTCCGAAATAGAATCGGAGTCATTCAGAACTTGGCCGAAGATGTCGCTGATTTCCGTACAAAATCTCCGTAATAAAAAGGAGGCTCCTTTTTAAGAATTTAGCAGTATCGGATAGCGATAATATTTAGCTGAACAAATATATCCTTTCGGAAAATGGGTTGTAAGCATTATTTTCATTGTATGTATACCTGTACAGCTTCTGGTGTTGATTGATTAATACGAAACATGCGCATAATACATCTTTAATATTCATGAGGTCATTATTTCTCATCTGAATATTCATGGAGTAAAAGGTTAACGAGTCAAACAAGGTAACCGTTATGAACTTGTATTACACGTGTTCTTGATATTATTTAACCCTGTACTCCATATAGAGTAGAAACCCTCTAAACCGGAATTCTACTAGAGAAAAATGTAGATACGTTTAGGCAGGTGGCTGTTTAATGCAGGGTGGCTATTACGTCTTTACTATTCATGTATCTTCTCAAACTTCACACACTTGTTCAACGTCACAAGGGGTACAATCGAACAGTCGAGCGTTGGCACCTGCAAGCGGTGCTCTTGTTAAATTCCGATTCGGCCTTTTTTCAGAAAATATTGATCTTGTGTCAAACAGCTTGGATCCAGATGAGACGCCGTGTTTGTCTCATCTGGATTCAAGCTGTTGCAAATGCCTGTCAGGTCGCAAATAGCGGGATTAGTGCTAATGGTGTCCCCCATAATGACTTATGTGGACGTTCAGGGATTTAATTCATAACGGGTAACGATAATATTCTTTATCTAGTAATCCAAATGTAATCATATCATTAATTTATTCGTCATGAGAGTAGTCGAGTAATCACTGATACGCGTACTGGAACGGGGCCAGTCTTTTCCGTCTGGAGACAACAAGGTTAAATAAACAATCATGACTACTTGGCACTTTCCGGATAGCTCGGATACACGTATGTTTTCCGCGGTGAATTACGTAGAAATCAGCGAAGTGTTCCGAATGTGACAAAATAGAGAAACTAGTTTAACAGTTGAATGGGTGTCTGATATTCTAAGGAATTCTACGAAACCCCATTCTAAATAAAAAAATATATTTAGTTATAGGGTTCAAATAGGATCGATCTTATCGATTGACATTTAACCGTTTCCCTCATATAAACGCCATTTAACGTATTTGGAAAAAGAGTATACCAAAATCAGAGGGATCCTATTGGAGCCGTAAGATCCTGTAGGCGCTGTCTGATCAGAGCCTGCTCTGTTTGCATATGCAATTCTAATAGATCCGAATATATAGTTTTAATCATTACCAAAGACTCCTGTGTACGTATATAAAAACTAAACTACTAAATATTCATGCTGTCATTTGTTTTGTTTTTCACATTTCAGGCCCTGCAGCGAGGGACCCCATTTATTTTCCCCGTCCATTTGATGTGTGAGGGTCGGAGAACCACCCCCTCCACATCTGACAAGCCGGTGTAACGAATTAAAGTGACCCCCATAGAATACTGACCCCCGGTCACTATTCTTCAGAAAAACGACTCCCTTTTCTGAAGATTACCGACTCCCTCTGAAAAATAATGATCCCCTTCGCGATATCTATAGAATATTGACCCCGCCCAAACTATTACTTACAAATTATCAACCATTGCAAATACTTGAATACCTAATATTGTTGTCGCTGCAGCTTTGTTTTTGTTGTTGTCGCTGCAGCATCGGGTGGGTGGGTATATGTGTGTGTGTGTGTTGGGGGGGATGCGTTTAAACGAAATTTAATGCAAGCGCCTTTTATAGAAACTGCCAGTATTTTAAAAAATGTTGGTACTAGATGATGACTGATAGTGGGTGTAAAAGTACATTGTACGACTAAAAGAAGAGGAAGAAGGAAAAGTAGTAGTTGTAGTTGTATTAGTAGAGGTAGTGGCAGTGGTAATTTAACTTATTTTAAAAGGACATTTACAATGCATTTTTGAGTATAACAACCTTTTCTGTACACTATCATAAATGGTTCTATACTTCTAACAGCGACTGCCCTTACTTGTCTAACATTCACCTTCTTCCGCCTAAACCTAAGACTTCAGTTCGCTTCTTAAAAAATAGTATACAAGAATTTCACTCTAAATACGTGTTTGTCCCAGCTGATAAAGCGTCAAACAATGTAATTATTGTTTGACGACTTTATTATGTGGATGTTTTAGAACAAGAACTAACTCAGACAAAGTCATATATTGTGGTCTCTAAATCTGAAAACGACATAATATCTGAACATGTTAATAAATGTAAACAGTTCAATGCTGATATATTAATCACACATCATAAACTTCCGACAATGTACTGGATACCTAAACTCCATAAAACGCCATATAAATCACGCTTCATAGCAACTTCTGTCTCATGCACAACAACCGCACTATCCAAACTAATTACATCGTGTCTAACAGCGGTCAAAGAACATGTCAAGCGTTACTGCGATAAAGCTTATGAGAATTCAGGAATTAACCTTTTTTGGTCTATAAAATACTCCAATGAGGTTTTAACTAAATTAAAAATCAAGCAACACCAAGCTAACACTACATGTATAAGCACTTATGATTTTTCTACACTTTATACCACATTACCACACGGTCTAATAAAGATCAAAATTACTAATCTTAGAAATAAAACATTTGCCAGAGAAAAAGTATCATTTATTGCCTGTAATTCTAGACACGCGTTCTTTACCAATGACATTACAAATAAATATACCTCGTGGACTGTTTAGATCTTTGTGACACAATTACGTTTCTGTTAGACAATATATTTGTTCGTTTTGGTAATTCTGTTTATCGCCAGGTCATTGGTATTCCCATGGGAACCAACTGTGCTCCTTTAATTGCAGACTTGTTTTTGTTTTGTTATGAACGGGATTTTATGCTTAACCTTAATACAGATTCACAGGCGGATGTCATCAATGCCTTTAACAATACAGCACGTTATTTAGACGACATTTTTAATATTGATAACCCATACTTTGATTCTATGATAACCTCAATTTACCCTAGAGAGCTCAAGCTTAATAAAGCAAATAGTTCTGACATATCTGCAGCCTTTTTAGATTTAAATTTATCTATAAACAATGGAACAATTTCTTCTGGAATTTATGACAAAAGGGATGACTTTAATTTTAAAATAGTTTACTATCCTCATTTGGATGGGGATGTTCCCCGTGCTACATGTTACGGTGTATACATTGCTCAGCTTATTCGTTTTGCTAGAGCTTGTTCCTCTGTTGATGATTTTAACAATCGGAACCTTATTATCACTGAAAAACTACCAAAACAGGGCTACAGATATGACAAACTTCGTAAAACCTTTTCAAAATTTTACCACCGTAATGTTCTACTCATCAGCAAATACAATTGTAATGTACGTACTTTTCTAAAGTTAGGCATTTCACATCCGGAGTTTTACGGTGATGTCATTTACAAACTTCGAAAAATTATTGGACACACATATTTTGATACTTCGTTTGTCAAACGTATAAAGCAATTCATTAAAAAGGGATATGGCCCCTCTATATTGCAGCACACTACATGCTTGGTGGTCGACCCCTTTACAGTTGGTCATTATGCTGTCCTCTTTGCTTGTGCGACGACGGAAAAGGCTTAATACTCTATGAAGATTCCCTCTTAAACCCGTTTACGGAGAGAAGAAATTAGATATTTGTATTTTGCCAGTTCTGTCGTACCCCAAATGACTTCTCCACAGCTGCTCTGACCTCTGAATAGTCATCGAGTACATGTCTACGATGTCAAGTTTATTCTTTTTCAAACAAATCAGTTGTGCATGTTTAATTAATATCCACTAGTATTTGTATCTTCTTGCGATTTATATTTTATAAAATGTCGGTGTAGAAGTGTTTCATATAGTTTTCCCGTACTTTTAAATTATGACGTCATTTAAATGATGACGTCGCTTGTTTACCTCTAACGTTTATTTTCAATTCATTTAGGGGATAACCGTTGCGTATTTGAAGATTTGCAGCAGTATATCGGTGGTTTATATGTCGCAAATTTAGTTTTACATGCGACGCGTTAGCGGAGCATGTAAAACGATTATTTGCGACATATAAACCATCGATATACTGCTGAAAATCTTCAAATACGCAACGGTTATCCCTATTCTAATGAAACCATAGACCCAGATGGTAAAAAACAAACAATACTTTAAGTCCTTTGATATTTTCTCTCTGTCGTCATAACATGACGTCATGAAACACCGCATATCTCCGCATTACGCATATAGAAAATAGTTCTCCCGGAACCTAGCAATTGTGCTTATATTTAATATACCAAGAACTGGTGTTTTCACTTGATACTTTGATTTTCACAAATGAAAACCGTTAAATCATGGTCCTTTGAATTTCTGGTCCCTTTCAAAACTACGAAAGATGAATCAAATTTGACCTCGACATTGCTCGAAATTCCACAATAATTGTGCACATGGACAGCGGAATTATTTATTTTTAAATTGTTTGCAATGTGGAACTGGTTGCATATTCAAGATACTTTGGCCGATTGGTGTATTTGATGAGAATGATGATAGGCCAAGTGGACGTGCAAATGGAAATTATCAGGAGCGACAATCTAATTTGCAAAGAGCCCTCGAGTGGTCTAGAGTGGGTGGGGCGAATTCTCATTATGGGACTGTCCTTGAAGAATTAAAGAATACTGCCGCTTCTGATTGTCGGACGAGTCGGCATTATAGCTTCGAGCACTGGCTTCATTCTGATGACCGGACTTTTTCATTATTTCCCTGGTTTTGACACCAGCATAGGCCAACAGCTAGTGCATGATTGCGGTCTCTCGGACACAGTGATTTGTGTTTTAAAACTTTTGAAGAAACAAGCCTCAGCAGAAATTGTTTTCATCATTTCGTTCAGCACACGCTCACCAACAGGCCTGGATGTGTATATGATTCTTCATAATCGACTGAACGTTTGGGTTACTGAATGAAATGGTTCGATCACGGGTGCAGTTTTATCAGGTATGTTTTCAGAGATTTACAGGACATGTTTCCTGCATGACTCATAAATTGTACTTTTGTCAGAGATCTTAGGTTTGCTATGTATACCACGAAGAGCGAAATTCAAGGTTATGTCAAACCACTTTTCTTTGGAAAGATTTGTGAATTATGGCAGAGAGGAAACCTGAGTTTTTTAGTGTTTTCAGATCATTGTCTGTGATCGGTTGGTAATGTTTAAGTGTTGTCAGATCATTCTTAACTAGTTTCAGCATGGATATAAATCTCACAGCTACATGGTTATATACCTTAAATCTTATATTTACAGGGTGCAGGTGCCACATACACCTCAAAACAGAATAGAGGAAGAGAAACGTTTGTTCAAGGACAGTGAATTAGATCAACATGTGAAATAAATGGACTCAAGATCAACTTGTGGGACTTTGCGATAGATATTTGAGTAGAATCGCCAGACTCACATTGACTACAACCATAAAGTGTGTTGAAAAAAACAAGCAAATTGAAAACATTTGACATTTCATTCAGCCAGTGTCTTCGTTCATTCAAACTCATTCATTCAATTTTACTATGAATGCGCGTATGAATATTTCATAGTAAATTTTCTAGTGATTCGGTTTCCGACAGTATATTAAT
Organism: Azorinus chamasolen; assembly: GCA_963576725.1. Lineage (NCBI taxonomy): Eukaryota > Metazoa > Mollusca > Bivalvia > Cardiida > Solecurtidae > Azorinus > Azorinus chamasolen. Next base: position 94,811,618 of record OY755238.1, on the reverse strand, counting down.
TTTTCCGACAGTATATCGGTGGTTTATATGCTTCAAATTTTGTCACGTGGACCAATCAGAATGCGTGTTACACAAATGTTGCATTAGGATTCATTTTAGACATCGTTATGCATGTTGTGGAGTTGTCTGGAGGGGGAATTTTATTTACATTTTGACTTTGGTGAAAGTGGGGTAAGGACGAGGTTGGGTACCCGTAAACCAGGTTTAAGTCCCCCAGTAGCTTATTTTGGTTACTGGCCGTTCCAAGGCGGTACTCCTGCTTTCAGCCTATGGTCAATTTTGTTGTTTAATATGATTAATGTTTAATGTTTTTCGTCTTGATATGCGTCCTGTTATGTTTTGTCTTGTGGCTTTACCGTTTCTTGTTTGATGGTGTTTGGTGTGGTGTCATTTCGTGTGTGGCTCTCCCTGTTTGACTATTTTTCCATATTTACATGTGGGTGGTGTTTCGTAGTTATCGGTTTTGAAGCTGATAGTTTCGTACGTTTTGTAGATTTGTTCTGGTGTTTTGGTGGGCCTACAACACGAAATAAACGGCATAATTATCTTCGATATAAAACATAAACGGCTTATCTGTATTCTAGGCAGTCGTGTACCAGCACTTTTGAAGTTGCTTACTCTGCGTTAGGATTTCATATAGGGCATTAGGGACTTCTAGGATTGAATTTTCGTTTACTTCAAAATTGCTGGTGATCGTTGTGCCGCACTTTCATTAAATACTTTACTGGAGTAGCAAACTGAACTATAACTACCAACGGCTGTCGTGATTTGAACCCTCTGTAAGTAAGTGGCAAACTGCATTCCAGGACTTTCAACTACAACAGCCTGTCAGGGAATCGAACCCTCTATCAGTAGAAAGCAAACTTCATACTTTGACTATAACCCTCCACCAGAGGGTCCTTTCTGAACAACCACCATTGTCACTCATTTAATGTTTTCTTTGATATATTTCATCCTGCAGGAAACAAAGTTTGTTTTCTGTTTATATGAAACAGAACAGTGGCCACCTCACAGTCCTTCCTTGCCTTGAGGTGGTTGTGAGGCTTAATTGTCATAGGGGATATTTATTGTTATCGTTCATAAGCGGACATAAGATAAGAGGTCTAAGTATTGGTCTGTAAGGCAGATAAAAGTTTAATACAGGTCAAACGTAATGTCGAAAGCTCCTATAAATGAATGGCCGCTTAGGACAGGTTTGACTGTATTTAGGAAGGAGACCCTCCCCCTCTGGCAAGAACCAAAAGGAAGGTATTTTGGTGGTTTCAATTGGTTTAAATAATTTTCATAGTATCAAATGACTCGTGTGTGTGCTTATAAAAGCAGATTTATCTCTTTTTATGTCGATTTTAATGAAATGCATATACACCTCGCCATTGAACATATTCTCACAATACTGGTTTTAAAAAATCCAAATCCCAGTGAGGTCTTTGAAGGAGGAAATAAAGATATTGTATTGTATTGTACTTTTCCTCTTAACTATTTTCCTGTTCAATATTCACATAAGAAATAACAATATGGATTTTCATATTAACTTTTCAAGGAAACCTTTTTGCCTTAACAAAAGCTGTAAAATCAGATTTATATCGCGCCAGAAGCAAACAGACCAGACCCAGGTCAGACGGCTCCTATATGAGCCGTCAGACATGGGCCTGTTTGGAAATGCACGAAAAGGCGTTTTTTTATGAGAGAACATTTAATTGTGTTCGGTGCATTGAAAATAGTACATGTGTAAACGAATTGAGATGGTGACTGGTCTGGAGCTACACTGTTAACAGATCTCAAAAGGTACATTTTCTCGTGAATTGTGCGGTGTGTAACATAAACGGTCAGAAGACCAAATACCCCAGTCTATAAAGTCTTAACCATCTACTCCATAAAAATGTTTTTCTACGCCTTTGCAAACAGTAGACCTAGATCAGACGGCTCCTATACGAAGGTCTGTTGAAGGTCTGACCTGTTTGCTTAATGCTATACAGTAAAACCTCTCTAAACCGGCCGTTGAAATTGGTATACATTTAGGTCTTGGAGACAGGTGGCAGCTTAATGAAGGGTTAAAGTCAAGCAGAAAGCTCCTCTAGGAGCTTTCTGCATGACTTTCACCCTGCATTAAGCAGCCACCTGCCTAAAAGTATCTATTAGTAAATTCTTATCTACTAGAATTCCGGTTTAGAGAGGTTTTACTGTATAGATATGATTCTTTAGTTTCTACCACAGAAAAAGCCATGTGTCCATTTGCTATCATAACAATTAAGCTAATCAAAATTGATGATGTAAAATGAATTCATGGAGTAAAGGGTTGAGATTTAACTTACGACGATGGAAACGTACCTTCGAACTAAGGGATTTGTGTTAATTGTGACGACGGGCGATATATTCAATGGAATAGTGTATAGACCTACCCCGTACATAATCCGATGGATACAAATTGATTTTTTGTTATTATTAAGCATTAAAACGCTGAATTTTCAAATGGACTATTCCAAAATTCAAACAGGTTATGGTGAATATTTAGGGATATTTTAAAAAAAAAAAAAAAAAAAAAAAAACCAACAGAAAAACGTGCTGACCCTGATGAGCGGTCTCCTCAATGAGCCCTCTCACATGGGCATACACTGCAAATAACATTAGTGACTCATGTCCCGCACTGCAAGGTTTAAACCGTTACCTGGTGAATATCCCTACAGGAGCCTCTGATATGGGTCTACTCTGTTTGCAAAGGCATATAACGGGGACATTTCTTTTTGAGATCGTTCCCGAGTATCTTATTGGTCAGATTTTGATCTTGCTCGAAATCTGACCAATCAGATACTTGAAAATGAACTGAGACTCAGAAGTTTTATAACATCGAGTATAGGTCGCACTTAGCATGAGAAGGGTCAATGCAGTTTCGGTTGTTTAGCTTTAGTTTGCGCATCGTCTTTCTTTGCACTAATTTCCGCAAGCTTTATTTGCATTGCACAAAGCGAATTAGTGTGATTTTTTTTAATAAAACTACAATGAAACTGTCACATGACTTGGATCCTGACGACACGCCTAGAAATGGACATCTGATCTGGATTTAACCTTTACTCAATGAATATCAATGTAATAAATAATGACATCATGACTATTAATAAAGTCATATGGACACGGGGCTTTATGGCAATGGCAGAAACTGTAGAATCATATCTATATAAGCAAACAGAGCAGACCCTGATCAGACAGCTCCTATAGGAGCTGTCTGATATGGGTCTACTCTGTTTGCAAATACGTAGACAGGCGTAATTATTGAGTAAATGGATAATTCAGACTCATGGTTGTGCTACAAGTCAAGTCAATGTATATTTAAAGTCAATTGTATTACAGTACCAGTGATATAACACAAGCTCTGCAGAGCTTTCAAATCGACTCAAATTACTCAAAACGGAGCATAAGTAAACAAAGCATAACTTGATCAGACGACTCCTACAGATGCCGTCTGATTTTGGTCTACTCTGTTTGCAAAGGCACAGACAAACATATTTATGGAATACATGTTTTATTATTTGTCCGCACCATGTTAAATGTAATTTTTTTAATGAAATGCCATTCAGTCTATTTGAAACGGTAACATTTTCAGCATTCTGATTAATTGACACTATATTTATCTAACAATTTGAAAGTCAAGCTGTGTAAATTAAATTATTATTTAAAAGCCAAATTACCAGTAAGGTTTTACAATGGAATGGGTGCACATTCAACTTATACTCCATGACGCGGGGACGAGAGGGACGGAAGGACACGAGAGAATGCAAGGACAGGGGAACTCCTAACACTTTTGTAGTAATTGTCCATGTTAAAGTTGTAGATTGATTGTGGTGATAATAAAACTAATGAATGAAATGATACAGTAAATAAACAATCATTAAGCCTTTACACCATATGCCTTTTGACACTTGCAAACAGATTAGACCCAGATCGGATGACTCCTACATGATCCGTCTGATCAGGGTCTGCTCTAGTAGTTTACAGAATATCTATGCAATTATACATGTACTATAATATCTATCGATTCTATTATTTTATATAACAATATAAAGTAATTAATGTTCATGATTATTGTAAATTGCATTGAGTAGTCGTGGATTAAAGAACCAGAGTGCCTAATTGAATATTATAATAATATTGAGTACTTGCTTCGGGACTGGGAGGTCAAATGTTCACGCGTTGGCAGGGACTGCTTCTGATATGATCGGTTGATGAGCCGTCAGCAAGGTAACTCTACTGCACAAGCACCTTTTAACGCCGTTTTGCAAACAGTTTAGACCCATATCAGACAGCTCATATCAGGGTCTGAATAGTTTGAACTCAGGATTTGTTTAACAATCGTTAATATACATTAAGTTCTATTCAGGCATCAGCTAGTTTATAATTCTTGAACTATTTCAGTGCAAAATATGTTCTGCCGTTAAACTATATACAAAATGTCGAATAAGTTATTTGCACCAAAACATGACTAAAAAGCATGGTGACCTTACAACCATAATCGATTAACCCTTTTCGTCATATAAACGTTTTAACGCATTTGCAAACAGAGCAGATCCAGATCAGACGGCCCCTAAAGATCTGCTTCGTTTGTCTATGGAATTATATTTATCTGATTGTCCAGTTTCTGCCAATAAATAAATTTAATGTGTCCATATGCTAGAATAAACAGTATTCTAATGATTATACACGAAGTTATTATTTCTTGTATAAACATGCATTAGGGAAAGGGTTAAAGTAATGCGCATTGCTTATTTCCAACGAGATATTGGTGGCCTTATTTATGTCTGGCGGTTCTGAATCATGAAAAACATATTTGTCATCAGTAGATTGCCATAATATTACTTGGATCAATAAAAGTCGTTAAATGCACATTGTGATATTTGATACTAAAGTAGGAATCGCATGTAATCACAGGTTTCAAATCTAAAAAATTATCATATTAACAACAAAACCTGTCTACCGCGACCACTCAGAATAAGTAAAAACCTGTGTTTTTAGACAGATGATAGCTTAATGCAGGACGAAAGCTATATAGAGAGCTCAGGAAGAGCTAGGAACTTTCTGTATTTATTTCGTCCTGCATTAATCAATCGTGTGCTCTTATAGACCCTGTGTTTATTTTTGATATACAGTCCCTGTAAGTAGGTACATTTAATTCAATATTGTCTGAAAGTTCCCTGTGACAGGTACATGCAAATAGGCAAATCCAAACAGTTGTTTCTTTGATATTTTTCTTTACAGTAAAACCTCTCTAACGCGATTATTAGAATGAATTTTGGATAATAAGGTCAAGTAAATGACTGTATCAGCAGATGTCCATGAATGTAAAAGCTTGGATCCAGATCTTTTGAAAATAGAGCTGACAAAAGAAACTACAAGTCGGGTTTTGAATCCTTGACTCTTTTGCACATGAGTCCGACGCGTATCCACTGAGGTAGCTCAGTGGATACGCGTCGGACTATGTGCAAAAGAGACCCGTTACGAGCCAGTGCAAATCTACTTGCTATATTTAATAAAACGCCCTGATAATTCCGTTTCAGCGTATAAATAGAACAAGCAATCCTCCTAGTGGTTTAAGGGGTAGGGCTGAGTTAGTACGTCTGACGCCCAGGGTTCGAATGCCTGAGGTACTAAAGGAAATTATTTGGTATATAGCGGACCTTAAAAAAATAGTTATTTCTAGATTGGTCTTAATGTCGGTTTACCATACACCATTCAAACCTTTACTCCACAGGCTATTTTTAGACCAACCCTCTCTGGATGAATCTACCGAAAAGGAGCATTAACCTGAGACATGGAACATTTTAGAATTTTGAAATCATTCTAATAAATAGAGCATTTGCTCTGTTGTCACTTTACTTCGTTACACATTTACATGTAAATGGTAAGCTGGTGTTTGATCTGAGGCACACATCGTACTAGTTTTGGTTTAAATCTTTTATGATACCTTTAATCTTTTTGGCTAAGAACAATCGTCCCATGGCAGTCGCTGCAAGAACCTGTTGAGTTGAATTATAAGATTAATATACTGAACAAAGAAAATAAAAATAATTATAATAATAAAAAAACCCCATACAAACAAAACAAAACACTTAGCTGCCAGGCCGGTTATTTTTTCAGCGGTTAGGTGTCTATTTTCACTTTTGTTCTAGTTTTCCACCAATCAGAAACTATGTTACATTGTAATTTGCATATGACCTACTAGTATTTTCTAGTAAACCGTATTTTCATTAGTTAATCCCTTGACTGGCATACAGCCTTTTTATAATGCCTCTACACATGGCCAAACTGAATGTAGGACGTTTCGGCATAGGAAGTTTCGCCCCGGATGTTTCGACCCAGGACGTTTTGGCCATCTATTTATTCGGCCTAGGACGTTTCGGCAAAATTGAAAATTTGTATTAAAAAGCAAAAATTGAATAATCAAAATCATTAAATAACTATCTATATGTTAAATATTGATATGTGGTCCATCTTTTTGGTTCATACAGATCAGGATATTCGCTAAGCAAGTGACATATTCACACTTACTCAACCTTGGGTACAATGAGTGATAAAGAGGTGCTTTCAAATACTATAGTCACATTGTTTAGTCATTAAAACAGCCCCAGACCACATAACACATTACTAATGATTTACTATCCCATTCAGTTTTGATTTTAGTCTTGGTCCAAACTGTTTGCCACTCACTTTATGCTTTTTGTTTTCAGTCAAAATGTTGTTTAGTTCAACTTTTGGTGGATTCAAATACATGTACAATACTGTACTCACATAGTTGTTTATTACAGTGCCAAAACAGATGTTCAACCGTTTCTTGATTACTTTACAAAAGGTACAAAGTGGATCGTCCGTGAATTTCATTTTAATGAGGTATGAATTTACTCCTAAAAGTCTATGAATGACTCTTACCTGAAACCACTGTATTTGTGTATCGGTAGTAATTTTGAATGGCAGCGAAAATATGTTTTTCCATTTATTGTCCGAGATATGTTATTATTATTATTATACCATATTTATATAGCGCTCTTTTCACACTTGATATGTGCGTTCAAAAGCGCTTCACATGGATGAAATCACTAACCGGAACGATCCGCATGATTATCTGTCCAGACAATGAAAGATGTACAATATATATGAAATCACTAGCCGGAATGAACTACTTGATTTTCCATCCGGTCAGTGAAAGATATGCAACAGATATACCATAGATATGAAATCACTATCCGCAAGGAATAGCATAAACTGTATTAACAAAATTGATACAGACAAGTTGACTGAAAGCCATGCTCATCAATATCACAAATTAGAATAATCTGTATTAACAAAACTTGATACAGACACGTTGACTGAAAGTCATGCTTATCAATATCACAAAATAGAATAATCTATATTAACAAACTTGATACAGACAAGTTGACTGAAAGCCATGCTCATCAATATCATAAATTAGAATAAATGGGCTGACTGAAAATCATTACTTTTATGACTATTGGGTCAACTGTTAGCTTGATAGGTTGGCTGAAAGCTTCGCGGTATACGGTGTAATGAAATGTTCATATAAACTATTGTACAATTGGTTGCCAGAAGATACAACACATCCTTAGTAACAGTCCATTGAACATACACCTAAATAGAAATCTGGAATTTGTGCTGTTAATTTGTTATTCCAAGTGTAAATACAGTTTGACTCAATTTCATTTCTATTCAAAACTTTGTAAAATCGTTTGGCACCTTTGCTGTCTTTAATAATAAGATCAATATAAGGCGGTATATAGGGTTTATGCAAAGGTTCAGCTTCTTTCAAAATTATATCCAATTTTCTTGCTGTTACTTGCAATGCACATATAACACCATTATATATTAAAAAGTTAGTTTTAAGACTGTATTTTACTTTCAAATGTCCGAACCCTATGATCACCAACACAGTGTATTCCTGAACGAAACCACGATTTTAGGAAAACACTTTGTGACCAAATTAAGAGCATATGGTTATAGAAAATGGGAAAGTGGACTATGTTTTCTTTTCCCATACATTGAGTACACTTTGAAAATGCTTCAAAAACATGTGCCAAGCATTTATTACTGCATTTAAATGATAACGGGATAATGTTTACCACAATCATTAATATTTCTACGTCTACATATTTCTTGGTAATTGTTGACCATCTGGTTTCACCATGTACTAATCTTCTTATCCAAGTGATCTTTAAAGACTCTATAAAAGCCTTGATATTCACCATTCTAAGACCACCTTCTGTGTAATCTTTGACCACTATTTCTTTCTTAATCTTGTGAGGTCCATTCCAGATCAAATGAAATAAAGTATTCTTCAAAATTTCATCAGATGGGTTTGGTGTTAGTGATTTCCGACCCATCCTCTCTTATAATTTTCTGAACTGTCTTTGATATGATATTAGATTTCTCTAGTCCACAAAAACTGTTTGGTTGGTTTTCCCCGTCTATTCTCCATTTAACTTTAGACCTTATGACTGACCCTCTCATGTTTTCGTCGTTAATATTTCTTAATGTATTGGTTAAAATGAATGCTCTTCTAAACTGTGTTCCGCTGATTTTTGTTTAAAGTCACGTATTTTATTTATTAATTGTATTTCTCTGACTTTTGTTTGCCTTTTTTTTAAACGAACCATATGATATTGACTTACCTCTTATCTCTATTAATAAAGTATACAGGAATAATTGGTCACTAATGCTAAATTGTATCTCCTGTTTTGGTATACATGTATCTTTAATTGACTGTTTATTAATACATGTATCTTTAATTGACTGTTTATTATAAACTGGTAATGCATATTGTTCTATTATATACATCATCTATTTTCTTGTTTATTGTTTGAATATTTTCTAAGTCTTTAAGTAAAGAATTGTTGTGTTTCCAAAGTCCTGACTGGTGTTCAAAATTGTTAAATTGAAACATTGTCGTAATTATGATATGGTCTGATTGAAAACTATGTTCTATAGAGGAGTTACTAGAATAAATAGACAATGGTTGCGAAATAAGGAAAAAATCTAAACGAGCTTGTTGTATGGGGTTTTGTTTTCTCCAAGTACATGTATAAAGTTTCTTTTCTGGATTCATTTCCCAAAAGGATCTATTAACCCCCTATTTGTAATGTGATTTAAAAGAACTTCTCGTGATTTTCTGTTGTTTAAATGTTTATAATTATGATAATCTAGATTTGATCCAAAACTAAATTAAAATATCCGCAGTTTACATATGTCATATGTCCGATGCTATCTATGATGTAAAAATGTTATTATAAAAAGAAGGTGGATCACTATTTGGTCCATATATCGATACTAGAGTAAACCTAACATCACTGCACTGCTACTCCACGGCTATTTTAAGAATTACAGTTTAAGTTAACTTCAGAGCCCCATTCTATATAAACAGTTTTGTATAGATCTTGGGTAAAATGGGTATTTTGAAGACAGAATATATCATATTTTAAGGGATTTGAGATGATGGAACACATTCAGTCTTTTCTGTTTACCGTGCAACCCTCTACAATTCAGAGGCAAGATTCCTAGATTGTCCATTTCCAGTTTGGTTGAAAGGGGAACCATACATTAGTGTGCAGAAAAAATATTTGTGTAATTGACCTGGGCAACAAGATAAACAAAGAAAGTAATAGTATAAAACACAAATACATAATAATCACACACAAACATTTCATCAAAGAAATTCAATGGCAGAAATTTTGTTTTAGGTCTAGTGTTTACCATATTGCTGCATTGTTTATAAAAACCTGATTTGTTTATAGATAGTTATATATGCTGCATATCTATGAACACATCATCAAGCTTATCGAGCTCATCAAAATGAATTAATTGCTATAATATCGCTATAATATCACACACATATATAAGGCTTAGGTCAACATACAACTAACTTTGAATCCAAAGTACTTTCCTATTCAAAAATAAATTTGACATTGGAGTCAAAAGCCAATGTCACTTGAAAGTTACTCTGTTATATCACACTGAGATCCGTCACGATACATTCACATGCCACATGTATGAGGCCTAGATAAAAGAACGAAAAAAGGTTTAGGCATGACAATGGCGTCTTATTTAAGATACATATATTTGACCCTGATGTTCCAGGTCAAGGTAGCCTGAAAGTCTGAATCATACCTGACACTTCTTTGCATGATAATGCATCCATATAAAATGTCTAAGCTCTTACTTTGTCAAAAGAGAAGAAGGTTCTGGCACGAACAATATTTATCTATTTAGGGTCACATGAAGACCCACACGATATACAACACTTTGACTTATGATAATATAGCCAAAAATAAAAACTAAAAGACACGGATAATTTTTTCTTACAACAAGTTGATCTTGAAGTTAAACATCAGTATCATGTGAAGGTCATCATGGTATGTGGCAAATGGCCTCAGCATGAGTAGATATACATAGGTTTGATCTTGAAGTCCATGGCCTATGTCACAGGAAGGTCGTGATTGTATATTACGATTAGCATCATCATCACATATTCACATGTCAAAGTGTCCCAAACCTAGGTAAACAAACAAAGATTTTCAGACTCTATAACAGTTCATTAAAATATGAGGTACGAATACTTGACCTTGAGGTCACGTGTCAGGGTCACATGAGGGTCTGCATGGCAAATGCCACTTTATCTCAGGATCATTCATCTACATTTCAAATTTCTTAACCATTGTCTAAAATACCAAAACGTTCTGGCATGGTATTTGTTTCCTATTATTGGTATACATGTATAAAAATGACCTAAAGGTCACAGGTCAATGACACATGGTGTCCCCCATGGTACCTGACACTTCGACTCATCATGAATAATCCACATGCCAGTTATCTATGCCTTGGTTAACATGATTATTATCATTTTATTATCATAAATTTGATGTACACTGTAAACTAGACGATATACATTATGTATAGGTCTTGAATAAAATATCTGTTCTGTTCTGTTCTGTTCTGTTAAAAGACAAAAATGCTATAATACGGACAATAGTCTTCCACAAATTTGACATTGAAGTCAAACATGAAGGTCTTCATGGTATGATACACTGTGACCTACCATGATATATTCACATGTTAAATATCTAACTTAGACTAAGCAATTTGTTAAAAAAGACAAAAACAGTTATGGTAATAGTTTCCTATTTAAGGTACGTACTTTTGACACCATTGTCACTGATCAAAGTCAAGTGAAGGACAGCATGGTATGATACACTGGAATGATACTATCACATGCCAAAATTCTAAGGTCTTAACAAACGTTTTGGTATGGACATGTTAACTATATAAGGTACATAAAAATGACATTGAGATCAAAAGTCAAGGTCGAATAAAGTTCAGTTTGGTTCTATACAGACACTTCGTCTCATGATTATACATCCACATTTCAAATCTCCAAGACGTATGTCAAAAGACAAAACAGCTATGCCCCAGACAATGTTTATATAAGAAGCAGGAGAAGAAACAGAAGAGAAAAATCACACTGAAAAAAAAATGAATCTCCCTTCTTGGAATATTCGCGAACAAAAAAGGTTACAATGAAAAACGGGAGGGGGGGGGGCTTTGTAGAAACTACGGAAACAGATCCAAGACCCAAAAAGTAAAGGGTAAACGGTAAACAGGGCAGACCCTGATAAGACGGCTTCTATATTAGCCGTCTAATCTGGGTCTACTCCGTATGTAGATGTGTGTAAAAACAACATTTATTTGAAAAAAGGGTAAAAGAGAAGATTTTAATTTTAAAATTGTTAATTATCCTTTTCTAGATGGGGATGTGCCACGTTCTACATCTTATGGTGTTTATATTTCTCAACTTATTAGGTTTGCCCGAGCCTGTTCTTTGCTTGAAGATTTTAACAGACGTAATTTAGTTATAACTGATAAACTTCTTAAGCAAGGTTACAGATATCACAAACTTCGGAAAACCTTTTCTAAATTTTATTATCGAAATTTACCTCTCATTAGTAAATATAATTGCAATCTACGGACGTTACTGCGACAAGGCATTTCTCAACCAGAATTTTATGGGGATGTTATCTACAAACTTAGGAAAATTCGGGGTCATATCCATTTTCATGATTTGTTTATAAAACGCATTAAAAATTTAAAAAGAAAGGTTATGATCCTATTATATTGCAACACACTGCATGTTTGGTTATCGATCCTTTTACAGTCGGTAGCTACGCTTCCCTCTTTGCTTGCGCGATGACAGGCCGAGGGTAGTACTCTATGATGGTATACTCTTAAACTTGGATACAGGAGGAGCTTACCAGACTCATGTATTATTTTTTCCCTGTCGTGCCCTTAACGGCTTACCTGCAGGTGCTCTGACTTCAGCAAAGCCATTGAGTACATATTTGACGGATTGTCACAGTTATTATGCTATGTTTTACATGTTGTCCTGTGTTCACCGTCGTCTATGTTGTGGGTAAGTCCAGCGGGGATACCTTTATTTACAATATTTGTAAAGCTAGGGTGACTTTGAGAGAAGTGTGAGGTTAGGACGTCCGTAAACCGGTTTAAACCCCCAGTGGTGTTTTTGCTGCTGACCGTGCCAAGGCGGTACTCTCTTTGTCACCCTTCCTTTTGTTTGCCTTGCGTCTTTGTGCTTGTGGTTTGTTCATGTTGTGGAACGTTTGTCCCTGTTTCTTGTGTGTCTTTTGGTGTTTTCTGTGTTCATTTCGTATGTGTGTGTGCGTGTGCGTTTGGGTGTGTGGTTGTGTGTGTGTGTGTGTGTGTCATGCTGTCTATCGGTGTTTTGGTGGTGGTTGCGTCTTGCATGTGGCTTTGCCTGCTTGACTTTACTACTTTTCCATTAATTGATATTTAAGAGTATGCCAATATAGTAAATGTAATAAAGCTATTGATTATCGTGTACTATTTCCAAAGGAATTGTTTGCTTCGACAAAAACTGTTCAATCATATTATATCATGAACAAACAGAGCAGATTATGATCAGACGTCTCCTACAGGAGCCGTTTGATCTGGATCTAGTCTGTTGTACATTCCGGTATGAAGGTCTCCTATGGAGTTTTCTCCTCTGTATCTAAACCTTCAGCTTTCTGCTGAGAATTCCCATCGTGTGACAGACTGGTGTTGCAAAGTATATTACAGAATAATACAATGTCATAGAATAATACAATAAACGGTGCATATAACGATATGTACAGCGGAGCATTACAATACAAAACAGAAAAATATATACGTAAAGGTACATAATTATTCCCTTTCTCACTATAAGCAAGCTTATTAGACATAGGTCTACTTTTGCCGTAAATACCTGACTAAAATACTATGAGGTGGAGGTTACTTGTTTAATATCTGTGCATTCGCACTTAGACAACCTGTGCAGATTCTGGTCAGAGACTTCCAGTGAGTTCTCCGCTTAGGATCCATACCGTTTGTACATTATTTAGGAATTACGGCAAATGTACTATGTAACTATATTGGGATAAGCAACTTCAAAATCAGTATGACATGGTTTCATATGGCAGGACAGTCTAGATCCGGGTTATATACCTTTAAAGTGTACTATGATCCTGATCCACACTGCTCTTTACGCACATGGGAAGCTATACCAACATAAATGTTATGCTGCGTAAAAAGAGCGAGATCAACGTATCATAGGCTACTTGGGCTGACCGCTCTTTAGGTCTTTCTTCAACGAAAGAAATTTGAAGAAAAGCCACAAGAACTGTCAGTTCAACAAGAAAACGTATTCTTATATAAAATGTTAGGAAGTATCACTTCGTAAATTTTGATAAGGGTTATCTGTTAGTCTGTCTCCAACGAAACGAAGATTGAAGACACGACTTAGGTAGGACATAGTTCTTGGTACACTTTCATGTACAATTAGTCACATTATACATGCGAGAGCTAGCGGGCAGTAGTCCTTCTAAAATAGCGTCTTACATATAAATAGATACAAGAAAAACAGCTGATGCAGAGCATCAATGTCGCCGAAATTATGTTTCAATGTTGCGTAAAGAGCATCATTGTATGGCAAACAGCTTCAGTCTCATTTGGGTCCACACTGTTTGCAAAGGTACATTGATAGCGTCCTGATCAGACTCAGCAATTATCAATCAACCTTTTTTAGGTTCATATCCGGTGTTTATCCTTCCAACGGATATTCATGACTGTCTTATCCAATGAAGATAAAATCAAATTTATCCAGACACCAAACTTCTGACGTAATAAAGAATGTGCAGATAATGTTAGGTTTACTAGGCTAGTACACGAAGTAAATACAATTTACTTCGTGGTTAGTAGAAGGTTAATTAGGTTAGTAGACGTTTCTAAGGCGTAATGATTCTATAACCATGAACATATTTAAAATTTTCTGTAAATATGCATATGTTGACGGAATATGTTGACACAACAGAATCAAAGAAATAAGAGAAAAGAAGAAAAAAAAGAAAAATCTAATGTGGCGAAAGGTGGATTCGAACCCACGCCGAATCATTCAAAAGTGTATTTCAATCACACAACAGAACGCGCTTACCCCCTACACTATACGGGCCGAGGAAATTTCCTTCGCTGATTTATCAATTTATCAGTAATCCGAGTGTATTGCAGCATAGACTGGATGTGTGTCTACAACGCACCGGTACGAAATACTGCATATTGACAGGTTTTCATCATAACGTACATTGTATATGTACATGCTTGTTTTCTAAATATGTTTGAAAGAGAACAACAAATAATAATTAGGGTTATTTTAATACCCTGGTATTGTCAACCAACATACACCAATACCCCGCATCATACATTGTTGCTGTAATAAAGCGGTGCATGTACAAAGTCTATGTCCAATAGTTGGGTCGAAGGGACTAGCAACGTTTGTGTGCCCGCTGATGTCATTGTTTTTGCGATTGTCTTGTATGGTTTAATACATGTTTTTTTGTATATTATAAAATCTTGTTGAACTAAAAGACAAAGAAAAGAGTCATGAACAAAAAATATTTTTTGATTTTGTTGTATTTAAGACACCAACCATTGGTCTTTGTACTCTGTCAATGACTTCTCCTCCCATAGACTTTTCCAAAACAAAGTAAAAATAAAGGGTCGCCGTTCGCGGCGACCCAATAAGGGACGTTTGAGTTCTATAAATAGTACAGCCTAACCTCTGGTTTTCCTCGATAAGGGTTTTAAATAACATTTACGTTGTCTATTTTCCCTGACTTAGCATTTGTAACATGTATAGGTCGTATTGTTGTGTGCCTGGTGCAGAATTTAGACCTAGATCCGAAACTCAATACAAAAAGGTTTGCTATATATGGCCAACATGCAGGATCTAGATCGGGCGCAGAGTACGTCGGTGTCCAATCCATATCAAACACACTTGTGTGGCTGCTTCCCACTGAAACGTTACGTACAGTTGCGTTTCTCTATATATAGTGCAATTAGGGAAACAGCTGCATTCAGTTTGAATGCTGTCATTTGTTACATGAATATGAAACTGGGAAAGGTTTCAACAAGTTCACTTAATATCTAAATCTAAAGTGTTAATGGTATTGCTATTTTCAATTTCCAGAAGTAATTTTGATTTTAAATGTGCACTTGCATAACCCTTTCCGTCATATACACGTCTTTTCACGCATTTGCCAACATAGTAGGTCTGCTCTGTTTGCTAATGACATTTGATAGAGATTTGTTTCTTTACTGTCTAAAATGGCTACAATGTTCCACATTTCAAATTTAATTATAACTATTTAGTCGATGAACATTCAGTAGGTATTGGAATTTGGAATAAACATAGAACAGGGAAAGGGATAATCGTATCTGAAAATGACACACATATCAATGAAATCGTCATCATGATCTTACGTGCAAGAGACAAAGTTGTCGATGTAATGGCAATGCACGATGATCCTAATACAGTAAACATCCTCTAAACCGGACGTTTATTTACTACAAATATCGGTCTTGGAGACAGATGGCAGTTTAATGCAAGGTGAAAATCATGCAGAAATCTCTTCTAGGAATTTTTCTCCTCTAATAGGTTTCTGCATGACTTTCACCCTGCATTAAACAGCCTCCTGCCTAGAATATCCAAATTCTTCTCAACTAGAATTCCTGTTTAGAGGGTTTTACTATAATAAATATTTCAGTATATTTAGGCATTATCACACGAATACGTGTATAGCGTAATTACGTTGACCTTTCAGCTAGCATTGTCGTCTGCTGGGTACATACTCGTCTGCTTTTCCTATTTCTTTATAAAACAACAAAGTAATAGTCAATTTGGATCATGATGGGACACCGAATTACTTGGCATTGAATCTGGGTCCAACATATAATATAACATACCCGTCAACATGGCACTGAAGGGGTTAATAAACTTTTCTTTATCAGGCTATTTTAAGCCAACCCTCTTTTGATAACTCTACCGAAAAGGAAGCATTTACTATAAAAAATGAACTTTTTATAATTGTGTAGTTTTGAAACCAGTGTGATAAATAGAGTATTTGCTGCTATATATACAGTCAAACACCTCTAATGAGACCACCTAGGTGGTATATGCAGGTGGTAGCTTAACGCAGAACACAACTAGTGCAGAAAGCTCCTAGAGCAGCTTTCTGCATTACTTTTGTCCTGCATTAAGCAGCCACCTGCTTATAACCACACCCATGTTTATTCATTAAGTGGTCGCATTAGCGGGGTTCTACTGTATAAACTCGTATATATATGGGGCAAATGCTCTATATGTCACAGTTGTTTCAAACAGTAACTGTTTACAGAGGCGTCAATATGAGGGAATGTGTTAATTGTGACAATGCCATTGATGCACGGCCAATTTATGCTAGTATAAGGAGCTCCCGATTATATATAGTATATTTGTTATTTCGGTGGAAGATCGAAATTTATTTCATCGTGTGAACATATCGAAAATAACAAATATTCTATTTATCTCATGCTTCTATTCAACTTTATAATCATTTTTTCAACGGATTTATGTCCTAACGAAATCGAAAGTACGATTCGATCCCCGTGGGGAGCCCAAGTGATAGGCCGTAGTTCACATCACAGGTACCGTCGCATGCTATGTCTGAACAACAACAACAACAACAACAACTCCATCACACATACATTTTTTTTTTTAATCACATGTCATAAGTATCTAAAACATACCAAAAGATAGCTTTCTGACCCAACCAACAAAAACAATGATTTTTTTCGCGAACACCCCTGCTCTATATAATAAGTAAAAGGTATTCAACTCCGGCCGAAATCTGCTCACAAATCGATGGGTTCATTCACTGCGATCGCCATTGAAAGCTTATTTGACCACCGATTTCCATAAACTGTGTCTCATTTATCAAAGAAACCATCCCTCTGGATGAGCAGTTATCTATTTTTCTCAGAATATTAACACGCTTTTACAACGAGTCGCCAAAGTGACAGCCAACCTCAGGACACAGGTTGAAATAGAAATACGCTATAATTCAAGTCGAACCACCATATAACTGGTCTACAAGTACAAAAGTTGCTGCAGAGGCAGCAACAGAGAGCGCGGGCAAACGAAATGCTGGGAAGATTGTGTAATAGAGTTATAAATTGTCAACTGTATGAATTTAATATGGATGTAACTGTCTTTTGTTGATATTTTCAAAATGCAGACGGTCTGTTTGAAGTAGGGAGTTTTGGACACATCTAATGGCATAATTGCGAAAGTTTTGACATCGTGTATGGCTCATCAATGTCAAAGTAATTATTGCAGAGTGAATGCTAGTAAACATTGAAATAAGATTTATAAATGCAAAGTAAGCTGAAATAAACTGACTGTATAGTTTGTTGTGAAGTCTTTTGCTACTATGACATTGAAGGTAAGGAGGAATAGTTTGAAAAGACAAACTTAAGTGTTTTGTTGTGAGCTTTGAAATCAATAAACTGATAATATAGTAGAACATAAAGGCCGAGGTGGGTCTGAAACAAATGACACAATGTTGGTAAATAAGTACAATACAAAGCTGTAAAAGCAGGATCTATATTGTAGCTATATTTCATTTTCTGAAATAATTGTAACAATCAAACAGTTAAAAGGGTTCTAACGGCAATTATGTTGAGGAAATGGTCTTTTTTTAAAAAATATGTTCAACTGTGTTTATAACAAGGAAAAACAAGCATATTTTAATTGATGACTAGTGTATTACAGAATATCTGCAAACATGATGTTGCATTGTGAGACGGAACTAAATAGAGACAAGTTAATCTTTGGCAAACTATCATTATGTTCTCTGTAACGCTATGTGCATAATGAGAGATATGACGTTTATATACAATGAAACCTGTGTAAACGAAACAGAAAATGAACATTAATTTAGGAACAGAACAGAACATATCTTTATTCAACTTGTACAAGCATGTACATTGTTGTTATAAATACATATACATAGACGGTTTTGACGTTGTAGTAGCTTGTAGTGTAAAACTTTACAAAACTTTGTCTAGCATAATAACACTTGTTTATATATTTCTTACGCAGGTCTGTGTATGAACTACATAAAGAACAAAATGAAACTCGTCTTCAATATCACGAGTTCCACAGTAACTACCAATATCTTTCATTTCTTGGTATGCTAATTTTGCCGTATCTCCCTGTTTCTATTTTAATGAATGTGAAGACAGACGTAGCCTAGCAAGATACAATCTAAGTTTATATGACAATGTATCTAAATATGCTTCAAATCCGAAACAGCTTTTAAAATGTCTCTATGTTGCTAGTGCACCGCCACTATTGATATTCTCATCTCAACCTTGTATAAAACCATCCACTAATCTTTGTTTAAAAATTTTGTGAAATGATTTCGGGTTTACAATTATTGGATCCATCCAAACATCAGCAAAACCATTATTTACTAGTAATGCTTAAATACTTGTAACCAAAGTACAAAAATGAGTCATGCAGGAAACACCACATACAGAACAAACAGCTGCACGAACAGCAACACAGGGAAACAGCAAATGTACATAATTATAAAAACATCAGGAGACGCACAAAGACAAAACAAACATACGATGGGGGGGGGGGGGGTGGAAGTACCGCCTTGGAACCGTCAGTGACAAAAGTCAATGCGGGGTTAAACCGTTTTGGGGTGCCCAACCTCACATTTATTCCATCCCCACCCAAGTTTGATTAACCATTTCTATAATCGGCTAATACATTATTGCATACAGTAGATAATATTACATTCTGTGTTGAAACTAGTTTCAACCAATATTTAATCATTCTAACGATTTATATACAATGGATATCGACCCATATCACCATATATAGATTGTATGTCGATGTACACCTCTTCACGTGTAGTAACCTCTTAAAACTTTTTTGGTGTACTCGTTCTATTTGTTTAGATTAAGTATAACCCCATACTTCACAGCTATAATTCAAAATAGAACTAACAAATGCATCAAATAACTGACATGTAACACTAAATTTCAGGTTCAAACCGTTAATATTGGCCATGAGTGCATTCAATGATCTCAGTCCTTTACCTACTATAAACTCTTGATTTAAAACAAAGCTCCCAGTGTAGTTGAAAACCGTCCCAAGGTAGTTAAAGTCACTTACTGTTTCTAAAATCTCACCCCGTACGACCAATTTTCATTTTCATTTAAACCACCCCTTTTCCTAAACACCATTACTAATTTTCGAGCAATTTACTGCTAATCCCCAAGTTTCGCAGTATTCATTTATCTAATTTATATTGCAAGTCATGTGGCGAACTACCAAAGACAACAATGTCATCGACAAAAAGTAAAATTGCAAGCATAATATCATCTATACTTATTCATATAAGATCTGGATCTTGAATATTTAACTCTAAATCCTCAAGAAAAAGGACGAACATTATGGACGAGATTATCTCCCCTTGCATGAGTCCAGTATAATTATCGTAGATCTCAGAATAAGTAATTCATTTTCTAATACATGTCTTGACTTTATCGCACATATCCTTTAAAACACGTAAAATTTTACCGTTAAGACCCAACTTATACAACTTGAACCACAAATAATTTCTATTTATACTATCGAATGCCCTCTTTAAATCGACGAAAGCGCAGTACAAACGTTTATTAGAAGCTATCGTCTTCAGTACAATAGCGTGAAGAATAAACACCGCGTCTACATTTGACCGACCCGATCTAAAGCCGAACTGTGCATCTGATGATATGATTTTACTCACACCATGCTGAAACTCTGTTTTATCACATAGTCTACCTTGTGAGAGTGCCGTAACTGAGTGCCGTAAATCTCGGAAATGCACTGGTGCATATTTTATGCAAATTAGCAATCGTTAGACAATCGTAGCGCTCATGTAAGCGTCAGCCAATTATAGCGCTCCATGTGGGCCGTCCGTTGTATTACTGCGCTGTTTGTAAGGAATGGCCGAAACAGCCG
This sequence comes from Azorinus chamasolen, assembly GCA_963576725.1. NCBI lineage: Eukaryota > Metazoa > Mollusca > Bivalvia > Cardiida > Solecurtidae > Azorinus > Azorinus chamasolen. Next base: position 94,791,184 of record OY755238.1, on the reverse strand, counting down.
TCAGCTATATAGCCTGTTTCATTTTCTTTGGCATTTTAAGGCTTATGTGATAAAAAGAATCTTGCATTCGTGTTCATTACACATTGTTTTCATAAAATTCGTTTACTATTATGAATATGACACTCGCTAAAGCTCGTGTCATATCATTATAGTAAACTCGTTTCATAAAAACAATGTGTAATGAACACTCATGTAATATCCTCTATATTTAATACCACTGCAAATATTTCAGCAAAGCAGCTAATCAATGTAATACTCCTGTATTTGGAATGGTTTTTACGATCACTCTTTTTATATAATGGAATAACTATGCCCTGGGTCCATGAGTCTGGATAAAATCCAGAAGTCAAAATGGCATTGAATGAATCGCACAAGTGTAAAGCTATAATATCAATGGATTCAATAAAGTATGAATTCAGTAGAATATCAACCCCTGCCGCTTTATCTGAATTGCGTTTCTTAACAACTCCTAAAAGATTGTCAAAATCATGGTTAGAGCAAAACAACTCTGCGTCCTCATTTGCAGTTTGTGTAGAAGAGCCCATCATTGTTTAAAATAGTTAAAGTAAACTCGTCTACGCTTATTTCGTTAGTAGCATGTGGCTTCTTCCGGAAGAGCGACCAAAACTCTTTCTGCTCAGAATGGCGTAAACGTTCATGTTATTAAAATTATTACGCTTACGAGAAATTAATTTCTTGTATGCTATTTTGCTTTCGCATAATACTATTCTATTTTCAGGCGATGGCTTACTGTTGTAACTGTGTAAATCACGGAGGTACACTTTTCTAGCGTGTCTGTATTCAGCATCAAACCATTCACTATCTTTTTTTCAAATCATCGTCTTTAAAGCGTACATGTTTTGAGAAAAGAGGATCAGCAACCGAACGCATAGTTGCAACAATAATTTCCTACTTTTTAGGGAGTGACTGTGCAGTGCTTATTGCAGGATAGCTGATTGAAGGAGTTCCTGCAGGGGTTGTTTTTTGGCATTAAGCAGTCATATGTTTTGAAAGTGTAACTTACTGTTAAATATCTGTCCGGTTTAGAGAGGGTGTCTTTTAATGTAAGAAAGTGCAATAACCTTAAAACTTCATACAGTATGGCAATACTGGCTATTCCCAAAGTAAGGTGACACAATAATAACTTGTCTCAGTTTAAATCTGTCATACAATAACATAAGAGATATTTACATGTGTACATGATGTAGACAGTGAAATAAAAGCTATACAGTAAAACTTTTATTGAGTGATCATACTTTAAGTAAAAATGACAACTGGTAAGTAAGTGGAAGTAGGCATTAAATGCAGGTTGAAATGCAGAAAATATTGTGGAAATTTTGGTATGTCTTTCAACATGTGTTTAACACCAACTAGTATGAAAGGCAAATTGTTTGACTGCTTACATGGTGTTTTATCTCATTACCAAATTAGCTACTTTTAAAATTTAAATATTTGCAATAAATAAACTGAAAAGGAGCATTTACTAGAGATTGGGGAAAATAAGAAGTGTATGGATTTGAAACCATTGTGATAAATGGAGCATTTGCTTATTTGGGGAAAATGTTCTATTTATCACAATTGATTAGAAAAGTGACTCTTATATTGGTGCGAAGTGATACTTGAAGTAAAGTGACGTAGGTCACATAATGATCAGTTGTCTCGTTTAATTCTGTCATAAAATAATATAAGAAGTATTTACAATTGTACGTAATGTAGACATAGTTAGAAAAAATATATACAGTAAAAACCTATATTGGATGATTATAACATTAGGTACAGTGACAGCTGGTAGGTACTAGACGTGGGCATTAAATGCAGATTGAAATGCAGGAAATATTGTTGGTGTTTTGGTCTGACATTAAACATGCGTTTAACACCAACCAGTATGAAAGGCAAATGATTTGACTCCTTAAATTGTGTTTTAATCCATTACCTCATACGTTAAATTTTGCATCAATAAATTAAAAAGGAGCATTTACAAGAGGAATGGGAAAAATAGGAAGTGTGTAAATGAAAATATTGTTATAAATTGAGCATTTGCATCTTAAGAGCAATTACCGTATTTAGCACAAGTATATCAAAACGTGTCTCCTACATAGGTGGAGGTAATTCGGAAAGTAAGGTCACATAATAATAAGTTGTCTTAGTTTAATTCTGTCATACAATAAAATAAGATATATTTACATGTGTACATAATATACATGGTAAAAGGAAAGCTATACAGTAAAACCTGTATCGAGTGATCATAACTTGGCAGCTGGGCATTAAGTGCAGTTTGAAATCAAGAAAAATCTTGTGGATGTTTTTGTTTGACTTTCAACTTGTGTTTATCAGAAACTGGTATGAAAGTTCAACGAGTTTACTGTTTACATGGTGTTTATTGTTTAACCCTTTCCCTGTTCTTTTTTTTTTCTCAATTTCAATACCTACTCAATATTCATGGACAAAACAGTTATAATGAAATATGGAACATGGAACATCACAGCTATTTTAGAAATTAAAGAAATAGATCTATCAAATTCTTTTAGCAAACAGAGTAGACCCTGATCAGACCGTCTGATCTGGGTCTACTCTGTTTGCAAATGCGTGAAAACACGTTTATATGAGGGAAGGGGTTAAACCGATTACCTCATAGGCTATTTTTGACATCTACCCCTTTGCATCAATAATCTGGAAAGTAGTATTTAATAGGGAAATGGGAAAAATAAGAAATGTGAAGTTTTGAAACGACTGGTATAAATGTAGCTTGGACAGGGGCGAGTTGGACAGGGGCGAGTTGGTCCTGGGCCGAATGAAATTAGGCGATGTTGGAAGTCGGTAAAGTTGACCTCTGCTTCACTATTACGGTGGTGCACATGTCAAAATGCATCTGCCCAAATTGTAAGTTGTAAATAATTGGTACGAATCAGAGGCATTGTTTCGTGTTGCTAAAAAATATTTTATATTGTGATACCGAACACGACGATCTTGATCCGGATAGGAAAAATGTGGATGGTGGTGATGTTGCGATTTATATAACGGTAAAAACAAAAACATTCCGGCTCCAGTACCAAAGCAAATTTCCCCATCACTAATTGCGCGGGCCCCTGATGGGGCCCGCGCAATAAGGCATTGTCCCGGTCTGATAGCATGAATGGATATCGTGTATTCACAATTTCTTCAAATAATAATCTTCTAAACATCTCTACAAGCTTGATATTGATATCGGCGAAAGTCACTACTTTCGGTTTTAAAGGTAGTGACTTTCACCGATATCAACATCAAGCTTGCCGAGATGTTTAAAAATAGATGACTGATCATCAAGAATGATGATTTCTTTGATAAATGAGACACAGTTTGCGGTAATCGGTGGTCAAATAAGCTTTCAATGACGATAATTAAGACTTTCTCGATTGTATTTACAATGATTATCGTACAGTTTCCTTATGACAATTGGCAGTCTATACATGAACATAAACTATTTTAAAAAGCTATCACACGGGTGTTTGAGGCCAAACACAGGCAAATGCTGTCAGAATAATCCATATTAACCCTTTCCCTGTTCTATGTTTATTCAAAATTTCAAAACCGGCTGAAAAAATTCAAGGAAAATAAGTAAATGTGGAAGATGTAACAAATATTTCAGATTCCATTAGCATAAAGAGTAGACCCTGATCAGAGGGCTTCTACAGTAGCCGTCTGATCTAGGACTACTCTGTTTGCAAATGCGATTAAACGCGTTTATATGAAGGAAAGGGTCACTAGTGTACGTTCTATTTATATTCACAATTTAATTGTGCCTCCTGCAATGATTTATAAATGTCAATTTTGTGGATATCTATATTGTAATTGCTTCATACCGGATAACGTAATTACTTTGCACTCTTCAAGAAAATAACCAATATTGATAACACAATAACTAATTTAACAATCCTTATAACAGTCAATTAATTACCTATACTGAAATAAAATTAGTAAGAATTGTTCAGTCCACTGATACAGGTGTATCTCCATCGCTTTGGATTTAACCCTTTACTCCATGAATATTCATGTAAGAAATAATGACCTCATCTAATTAGATCAATTTTTATAATAGCACATACAGTAAAACCTCTCTATAACGGCCACTAAATTACATCAAGTATTTTGTGTTAAAGGCATGTGGCTGCTTTAAGCAAGGTGAAAGTAAAAAAGAACGTTCTTGTTGGTGCGTTCTGTTTTACTTTCAACTTGCTTTAAGCAGCCACCCCTGCCCTAAATACCAACTAATTAACACAATTTAGTGGCCGTTATAGAGAGGTTTTACTGTATAGCCAAGGTTTATGTCAAAAGACAAAACATTGGCTTGTCAGTACTTTCCTATTTAAACATAGATTCGGTCTGGACGTCAAACGTAAAGCTCACACGAAAGCCATCATGGCATGAGAAACTGTGCCTCATCATGATACATTCACATGTCAAATGTCTAAGGCCTAGGTAAAAAATAACATGTTCAGGCCCGACAATAGTTTCCTACCTAAGTTACATATATTTGTCATTTAGGTCACATGTCAAGGCCACTTGAAAGTCTGAATGGTACTTGATGCTTTGTTTTTAAATGATATAGCAACATGTCGAATATCTATTATTATACTGCAAAGTAAAATCCTCACTTCTGATTGGTTAACTAGCCATGTACACGAGTCCATGTACCCTGTGAGCTGACAGGGCACATATAAATTCCCCATGGCCGGTCCCGAATATTTATGGCCAGAAACAAAATCACCGACTTCTCGACTCAGTAGCAAAATTCATAATAGACAGTTATTGATACGTAAACAAAAAATAATTAAAAGATACTATTGTTTGAAATTATCAATAAAATAGTTTTTGTAGATGAGTTATTATATTGTACAGCCATATGGTATAACAAGAACGCCGATGAAATACAATGCATATCACTTCGGATACCGTCGGGTAGAACTAATGTATTTGGACGCTTCTAGGTGAATTAGCGTGTTAAGTAATTCAAAATGTAAAAATAAATCTATGTAAATTATCCAAACCGTAAAATTTTGCAGTATAATAAATTCGTTACACAGTTCTTTCACAGGGTACATGACGATTTATTCCTGGCTAGTAAAATCATGTTAATCATGTTAAATCACAGGCCCACTGACGGAGAGGTCTGTACATATACAGGGTGTCCCAAAAAACGGAACCCTGGATCAAATCTGTATTTTAACCAATGTAAACGGATACATTAAAATATAAATATGTACTGTTGTAGATAAGTTATTTGTGCACGTGTCTGCCAGATTTCCCCTAAAAATATGCATTGGTTTTAAGGATATGAGTTTTTTAATGAATGCATCTATTCGTACATTGCATAGTCCATTCCTATATCATGTATAAAACAGATTTTGGGTGCTTTCATTTAAATGCTGATATCTTAAAAACCGATGCATATGTTAAGGCAAAATTTAGACAATATATGGCAAAATGTTGTCTCTACTAAGCTACATGTGTAAACATTTAATTTAAGATAGCAATATTGACAGAAATGTGATAACTTGCAGGTTTTAATCCCAGGTTCCGTTTTTTATTTTTGGGTCACCCTGTTTATCTAGACGGCAAGCAATCAGACCAACATGCAGGCGGTTAAGGAAACCGACAAGCTGACAAACAGAAATACAGGCATACATACGAAAACAAAATGACAGACAAATAAGCAAACAACCAGATCGATAAGCAAACATACAGGCAGGGAAAGACAGTGAGAAAAACAGATAGAATGACAGCTAAATAGGCAGAGACTGGCATGCAGGCAGTTCGGCAAATGGACTGGCTATCAGACAGGGAGGCAGACAGATATTTGTGGATAGATATATAGATTTATTTCAATATTGTGCAAGTAACATGGTTACAATAGCAATACACTGAAAAAAGCAATGCATATATAAACATAAAATATGTAATGAACCATGTCAGTCACATCAATATCAGGGATGACACAAACAAAAATATGATCTCTTATTTCCATTGTGGTCCTTAAATGATTTAAGACGCACAACAAACATACAGACAGTCAAATATATGTAACATGGTGAAAAAGTTGTGACTCGACTGGGACTCGTGCCCATGGCCTCTGGATTACCATGCTCTACTGACTGACCAACAAAGTCACACAGTAAAACCTACTGTTTCACTACAATCTCTATCCGGCTACATATGGATTGATGGAAACACAACACACATTAAGACAGACAAACAAACAGGTATACAGGAAGACAGGTTAAATAAATTAACATGCAGGAAGTTAAACAGAAAAGCGGACAGTCAGACCGATAAATTACAGACATATAGACAAGGAGATACATACATGTTGGTATGCTATTTTTGTACATAAAAGCTTATATTTCTTATCTTATTGCTTAGACAAACGTGCGGAAAGTCATTTAGCCGACCAAGGGTTGTATCTTTTAATATGGTTATAGTTATGGCACCGAGATTATACAACCTTTTTGTCGAGTATAAGATCATTCTCAAGTATCTGATTGGTCAGACTCTCAGCTTGCTCAGAATCTTACCAATCAAATACTTGAAAATGATCTTAAACTCAAACTCTGAAGTTTTATAAACTTTGGCCCTGTTGTCGAGAAACTGGTCCATTCTGTGATGGCATGCTTTCTGTAAAGCCTGATCAAACAACTCCAACAGCTCATGTGTGTCCACTGTGTTTTCAAAGCGTATAAAAGTGCAATTGTGGAGTTAAAGGGTTATTTAGATGTGAGTTTTGTCGTAACAGATATTGCAAAATGAGGTCTATACTGCAATAACAGAACAGGCCCTCACCAGGCGGATCTTATTATGTTTATTCTGTTTACAAATATTCTGAAAATGGGTGATCCTTCGAAAGCAAAAGTAGAAATGCAAAAAGAGAAAATTGCAGACTCGGTTTTATTGAGTCTGTTCATGAGTAGTAATTAAAAATGCAACACTACTCACGCTCCTAGCACCGGCTTCAGCAGTATTCAATTTTCAATACTAATAACATCAAAAGTAATGATCCCGAAGGACCAGAAAATAACTCGGAGAATGAAGTACGGGGCGACTTTTTACGGCCGCCACACAAGCACTTAACACCTGTTGTTGTGAAGTACATATACATGTATTCTGAAAAAGCCGTTGAACGGCACATTTAAGAATTTTACAGTAGGATGTACCAACACACCGTCACATTAACCAGAGCAATGCTTAGTGTCTGATAGCCAGTGGGAGTCACTAGCATTATTGTCATGTATTTGAAATAATATTTAGTACTAAATATGCTAATTCCCGCTTTTGAAATAGAAAACTTTAATCCACCAGTGCATAATGTCCCTGTTGGCGCACTGTTTGCTAAATAGTTTCCACGAAAAACAACTCATAGAATATACATCATTAATGAAACTATTAGACTAAAAAATTGCAGCTATATACATTTGCATACTGCAGTTGACTGAGGCAATATGAGGACTATTGCGTGAGACATAACATGCGTCAGAATGTAAATGCAAAACAGTAGATGGCTGAGTATACTCAGGTGAGTTTCAGTGATCGCCCACTGTATGGCGTCCGTCCTCCCGTACAATAATTACTTTAAACGACATCTCCTCTGAAATCACAAGGTAGAATGTAACCAACCTTTACACACCTGATCTTTGTACCATGCTCTAACATCATCTGGATCCATGTAGAACTTTTGTTGTTACGACAACCAAAGGAAAACCATTTTTCAACATATTTTTCTCCATAACCAGTGGTCAGAACTGAATGACATTAACAAGAATAGTGTCATTGTAACGTTCTACCAAACCTTCTAAAATCATGTAGATATCGTAAAACACATATTAGGCTATAAGCGTCTGATATAACTATAGAGAAAACATTTCACAATCTTCTCCATAACCGGTATTCCAATTTAACTGGTATTTGATAGGAATAGTTGCCTGGTGATCCTTTATCAAAATTGCTAAACTCATGTTGATGTTTAACAATCGTCTTCACCAAAACCATTATTCCAATTTGAATTGTATTTGGTAGGAATAGTTGCCTGGTGATCCTTTATCATAATTTCTTAACTCATGTTTACTATGTTTGTCTTTTAGGGTGGGGATGGAATAAGTGTGAGGTTGGGCGCCAATAAACCGGTTTAACCCTCCAGTGACTTTTGTCACTGACCGTTCCAAGGTGATACTTCCATCTTCCTCCTATTGTATGTTTGTTTTGTCTTTATGCGTCTCTTGATGTTTTTATAGTTATGTACATTTGCTGTTTCCTTGTGTTGCTGTTCGGGCGACTGTTTGTTCTGTATGTGGTGTTTGCTGCATGACTCATTTTGTACTTTTGATGTTTAAAAATCGTCTTCACCAAAACCGTTATTCCAATTTGAATTGTATTTTGTTGGCATAATTGCCTTATTACCCTTCATCAAAATGCCAAAATCATGTTGATATCTACAAGAGCATGGCCGCTAAATGTCCTTATATAACTATATTGACACCCTTTAATAATGTTTTCAGAAACCGGTGGTTCCAGTTGGAACAGTATTTGAATAGAATTGTCGCCTGGTGACCCTTTATCACAATTGCTAAAATAGTAAAATCATGTTATCTAAAAAACATGATCGTTCAGGGGCGGGGCTAGATTTTCTTATAAAACTATGTGGCAAACCTTTAAAACTATTCTCAGGAACTGATGATTCAATAGGGATGGTATTTTGTAGGAACCTGGTGACACATTATCAAAATTGCTAAATGAAATGATAGTAAAGTCAAGCAGGCAAAGCCACATACAAGACTCAACCACCACCAAAACATCGATAGACAGCATGTCTCTCTCTCACACACATACCGCCTTGGCACGGTCGGTAGCAAAATCACCACTGGGGTTTTAAACCGGTTTACGGACGTCCTAACCTCACACTTATCTCAAAGTCACCCTAGCTTAACAAATAATGTAAAGAAAGGTATCACCGCCGGACTTTCCCAAAACACAAAGGACGGTAAACACATGACAATATGTAAAACATAGCATAACATCTGTGAAAAATATATTCTCAATGACTTTGTTGAGTCAGAGGAACTGCAGGGAAGCCGTTAAGGGCACGACAGGGAAAAGATAATACATGAGTCTGGTACATGTAAGCTCATCCCGTTACCGAGTTTAAGAGTATACCATCATAGAGTACTACCCTCGATCTGTCATCGAGCAAGCTAGCGTAGCTACCGACAGTAAAGGGGTCAATAACCAAACATGCAGTGCGTTTAAATATAATAGGGTCATAACCTTTCATCTTAAAGGTTTGGATGCGTTTATAAACACATCTTGAATATGGATTTGACCCCTATTTTTCATGAGTTTGTAGATAACGTCACCATAAAATTCTGGGTGAGAAATGCCTTGTTACAGTAATGTCCGTAGTATGCAATTATATTTACTAATGGGTGGTAAATTTCGATAATAAAATTTAAAAAACGTTTTTCGAAGTTTGTGATATCTGCAACCTTGCTTAAGAAGTTTATCAGTTATAACTAAATTACGACTGTTAAAATCTTCTAGCAAAGAACAGGCTCGGGCAAATCGAATAAGCTGAGAAATATAAACCCCATAAGATGTAGAACGGGGCACATCTCCATTTTTATCGTATAATTTGGACGAAACTTTATAATTTGTGATGGAAAGATTCAAATGTAAAAAGGAAGCCACACTATCAAATTGATTAGCTTTGTGTAAAGACAGTTCTTTAGGGTAAATGGAAGAAATCAAAGTTTCAAATAAGGATTATCCAAGTTCAAAATATCGTCTAAATACCTTGAAGTTTTATTTAAAGCATTTACAATATCGGCCTGTGTATCAGGTTTTAAGCTAAGCATAAACTCCCTCTCATAGCAATACAAAAACAAATCTGCAACAAGAGGGGCACAATTTGTACCCATAGGTATACCAACAACTTAACGATATATGGTATCCACATAACGCACAAATATATGATCTAAAAGAAAGGTAAGAGATCTACAAACACCAAGGCAAGTCCACACGGGCGGTGCTAAATTTCATTATATGACTAAAATTTCATTATATGACTAAATAGGGAAAACTCTTCTTCTCCGAAATCGGTTGTCCAATTGGTATGCTATTTGGTAGGAAAAGTCCAATGATGACCGTAATGAATCTTTATTATGACTTCCATGCACACATTGAATAATTATTAGTTTTAAGCATTAAAATGACTATCATAGCCTTCTTATCTTTATTTTCTGGAGATTGTTCTGATTAATTCATCTCTGTTTGGTGCAACAATTAACAGGTTAGTGATATAGGGCCCTCGTGGTCCTCTTGTGTATTGTGTTAAGCCCAAACCTGTTAAAGGAATACAGTTTTTGGAGCTATTGATATTTAGACGAGATATGTAATAGTTCACAATAATACCTATTCTTGATATAGTTGTTGTCTTCAGCAAAATAATCGCATAGTGCATCTCCGATACGCTCTTAGATAAGGTTCATACCATTTGCTGATATTTCTAAGGATCTTAATAGACAATTGTAAAATATTGGTTGTTTCCTTATTTACTAGGCCTTTGAAAGCAGATGTCTTCTCACTGATGCCGCAGTTGTATTAGTGCTCGTTTTATAAGAGGATGAGGATCACTAGTGTCTCCTTGGTATGGCTTTTTATTTTTGTACTAGTAGACAAATGGTTAAGTCATTTACTGAAACTCTGACTGAAATTTAACCGTATAATGCTAAACCCGTCCGCCTTGACTTGTATTTGCAAACAGCTTGGACTCATTAGTGTTCGTCTTTCGCTGGCTCAATAAGATATTATTGTCGTTATTTTCCTTTTCAGATCCTGCTGTGTACATGCATTGCTGCAGACGCAGACAATGAAGGTTGGTCATATAACATTATACGGAACCACGTTTGCATGTTGTGAATGAGATCGAGGTCATTAATTTATTTAAGCCGCTATTGCTCGGTCCACTTAGCCGATTATGCATTATGGGTCAATTTAAGTGTCATCCATAAGATTATGCCTATAACCAGTCTATCAATGTGATCATTGGAAAAGTACTCCGTGAAGCAGACGATGTAGACCATAATCAGATGTATCCTTGTGGCCATGTCCAATTTTGACAAATTCGGATATAAATTGGTGTAACATCATACACATATGGCTCTTTCAAATTAGGAGTCTGCATAATATAGAAACTAACAAGACGCATGTTAAGCACAAACCGTCAATTGCTGGCCTGTATTTAAAACAGTTTGGATCCAGAATAAATCAGAAGTAAACAAACTTCAGCAGATCGAGGTTTATCAAATATATTTGTTTTGTCCTTTTCAAAGTATATTCGATAGGTTTTCTTATGATATACTTCTTTTGAGCATATAAACAAATAAATGTTAGCATTTTTGAAACGCGTCAAATGTAGGGACTTCGGATTTAATCAGACTTATGATTAATACAAATTGTAATTGCTTTAGTTCGACTGCACTTCCTCAGTAAATACCATATATTTCACACATTGAATACGAATGCTTCGGTCAAAAACCAATCGCAATCATCAAAGACGTCAGGTCGTCGAACGATTTTATAGATCGTATGATAATCGATGTATATGGTTGTAACGGTCATCGTACTGTTGCAACGCTTTCAACTACTGTAATATCTCGTGAGGAATGGTACATTTGTCGTTTCCTTGTGTTGCTGTTCGGGCGACTGTTTGTTCTGTATGTGGTGTTTCCTGCATGACTCATTTTTGTACTTTTACCGTGCATAGACATGCATGTAATGTTTTTGGTCGTTCGTGACCAGGTCTTGACGTTATAAAACAGTTGCTTGAGTTTGAAATCATTCTCAAACATCTGGTCAGATTCTGAGGTTGCTAAGAATCTGACCAATTAGATACTTGGGCGTTTTCTCAGACTCAGAAGTTTTATAACATTGGGCCATCTCCGATGGTCAAACGGAATAAATCGCATGATTCTCGTACGTCGTTCGGAGCTCGAAATGGAGACCATGTCACGTGCTACCGCAATAACGACTACTCGTATTGATTTTAATTATTTGTAACGATATCTGGTTCACTTGTTTCCGTCTTGAAGCCAGCATAACACCGTCACCGCGAAGTATCCTATCGAAATCTACCCAAAATACTCGCCATATGACAATCATGTCCAATGTAACCCATTCCATCATATCAGCGCCTCTTGACGCCTATGTAAAAGTCAAATTTTGAAAGCAATACTTTAAAAACTACACAGGTCTAACAGTTTAATTTCTTCTTGTAAATGCTCGTTTTATTCAAATATGCTTGGTCTAAAATAGCCTATGGAAGACTGGGTCTAAATAGTATATGAGGTAATGGGTTAAAATGTAGTTTAGTGCAGTTCATTAAAGAGCAAGTATGGTAAATATATCCGATCGAAACGAAAATACCAAGTGTATCAGAACGAAAATATTAAGTGTATCGAAACGAAAATACCAGATTAATAGAAACACAAATACCAAATGAATTGGAACAAAAATACCAAGTGAATCAGAACGAAAACACCAAGAGAATCAGAACGAAAATACCAAGGGAATCAGAACGAAAATACCAAGAGAATCAGAACAAAAACACCAAGGGAATCAGAACGAAAATAAGAACAATAATACAAAGTGAATCAGAACGACAATTGACCAAATGATAAATTTAATATTAAACTCTTTGTGAGATTGTAACAGTAATTTATATGAAAAGTGTTAGTAAATCATATATAAACCCTTTATCTGGTAGATTCGCATTTTGACGCCTTTACAAACATGTATACCTAGATCGTTGATACAGAAGATAATAGTCTTTACTGAAATATTAAGATCCAATTCTATAGCTGTTTGAAAAGGTAAAAATTACCGTTTTATCATATAACTACATACGATTCCTATATGATTACTTTTCAAGTATATTTGACTCTCTATTGCGAAAGTTGTTACATAAAATTCCCTACAATACACGTATGTGATGTATATAATTCAATAGTTTGTTATCGAGACTTCTAACATTATGTTTATAATAACAGGTTCCTCAAATTATTTAAAGTCGAAGTGGCGTGTGGGTTATTTGGTCATCAACCGTCATAAATCGCCTCGATGTTTCAGAACTTGCAGGTACGTATATACATATGCTGAATATAGAAGGGAATCGAACTGACACAAACCAAAAAAATTGTTGGACATGCATATATTGAGTTCTTCAAAATCAGTGACATCTTGAACATGAAACTGCAAATTGGTTACCTGGATGTGGCCGCCATTACCGAGTGGTTATGATCACTTTGGGGTTCGATCAACACTCGGTCAATAGTTTCTCAAAAGCTTGTTTGAATCGAAAATAGCCAAACTTGAGCAGATATTAATTTCTTTTACCGGAGCAACATATGAAGGCGCGTACTCAAATACAAAACTATTCGTTTCTAAACCAAACCCTTGGTTGTTACTACTCTTTAGAAGATTAGTCACGATGGATGGTTTGGTCGAGAAATAAAGATGTTATTATTTTAATCTCGCCAGGTTTCAAGTTATTATCAATAAATATATCACGAATGTTTCTAAGAACTGTATTTACAACATGTTTGTACCATCTTTCTATCCAATGCTCTTTCTAGTGCGAATGAGGACGATTTGTATTGGAACAATATGGTAGGAAGAGCTGCAAAGTCCATGCACGAATCCAAATATATGGCGTTTCTGACAAACTTATACAAGACTGACAGACGCAAGTTTATAGAAAATGTTCAAAATACCACAGAGTCAGGAATCAAGTCCCTTGATACTGACGACAATGGCTTCATCTCAGCGGAAGAATTTTACACTGAACATTTGTGTCGAGGTTTTAAACTAGAGAGTATCAAGAAGATCCTCAACGTTCTGAAGCCGACGGACATTGAAATTCCTAATTCTGAATTTATTTACGCTGACGTACAGTTGCAGACAGCGACGGAAGATAATGGCTTGAGCATAACCTACGATGCCTGGAAGGCCAGCGTTTTCGACTAACATTACACCAGTCATTGTACCTGCTCTTAGAACAGTCGGCTTTTCACCGACGCTGGGATTAAAACAAAGAAATTAGAGCAACAGATAAGGGCCCGTACTCAAAAACTAAAATGGTAATTTCTACACGAATCTCTATATTTTGACCCCTCTTTAGAATCGTCAAGACGATTCTAAAGAAGGGTCACAATATGTAGGTTTTCGTGAAAGATAAAGAAATTAGTTATGGTATTTGTTTTTATTTCGCATCTTATCTGGACCCCTGCTTGCAATATATGATCATACGCTTATATTAATGCAAGACATTTGTCATAAGTTATTTAACCAAATAAATGGTACACGTTCGAATTTACATTCTGTTATTCTTCATTGCTGTCTTTGGCCTACATTCCAGTTGAAACATATTGAAACCAAAAGCAACAGAAGATAAAGGACCGAATGTGATTTACGATGCCCCCTGGAAGGGAAGTGTTTTCGACTAAACTTACATCAGTTCCAACTAAATATTTCAGAGCATGAGGAAAACGTTCAGCATACGTTAACTATATAATCGTTTGAGTATAACTGAAACAATGTTGAAGACGATATTTTGTTGATTATTTGTCTAATTTTCTGTTTATAATGGTCGACTAAGTCAGAACCAAGTATCCATATGTTTAACACTTTCCCCATGAATGTTCATGACCTCATGCATATTATCTAATTTATGTTAAGGAATTTTGGGTCCTGACAGAAACTGTAGAATAGCATTTTGCATTTCTACCTTTTCTTTCGAAGGATCACCCATTTTCAGAATATATGTATATTTGACCATAAGCAAATAGAGAAGCCCATGCTCCGTCTGATATGGGTCTACTCTGTCTGCAAAGGCATAGAAAGGCGTATTTATTGAGTAAAGGGTTAATTAATAACTCCTTAATTGTTACACACTATTTCAGATTTTATCATTACATTTCCCCCGTTTTGTTTCAAGCAATGTTTCCAGAGTTGCCAACAGTTCGTGTCCGGACGATACTTTTAGTCTACTGCGGGCGAATGAGTGATTACCTTTGCAAACAGTTTGGATCAAGAGGAGACGCCGAGTAGCTTGGCGTTTCATCTGGATCCAAAGGTTTTGATACTCTGCACGTGCTGTTTAGAAGATATGCAAGATATTATTATTATTATTATACCACATTTATATAGCGCTCTTTTCACACTGGATATGTGCGTTCAAAAGCGCTTCACATGGATGAAATCACTAACCGGAACGGTCAGCATGATTATCTATCCAGACAATGAAAGATGTACAATATATATGAAATTGCTAGCCGGAAGGAACTACATGATTTCCACCGGTCAGTTAAAGATATGAAAAAGATATACAATAGATATAAAATCACTATCCGCAAGGAATAGCATAAACTGTATTAACAAACTGGATACAGACAAGTTGACTGAAAGCCATGCTCATCAATATCACAAATTAGAATAATCTGTATTAACAAAACTTGATGCAGACAAGTTGACTGAAAGCCATGCTCATCAGTATCACGAATTAGAATAATCTATATTAACAAACTTGATACAGACAAGTTGACTGAAAGCCATGCTCATCAATATCATAAATTAGAATAATGGTCTGACTGAAAATCATTCTATTTATATGACTATTGTGTCAACTGTTAGCTTGATAGGTTGGCTGAAAGCCATTCCTATCCTGAACTCAGTTGCCACTGTACATGACTACTGGGTCAACTGTTAGCTTAATAGGTTGATAAGATATACGAACAGTGACAACTGTAACCGATGACAATTATATAACAAAATTTTGCTCAGCAAGCTAAAGGTTTATAACTCGGCGTCTTATGTGGATACAAACGTTTAAAGTATTTCCTCAAATTCTTTATGATTTAAAATAGTATGTTTGTTATATAAACTATATATTAATGTCAACTATTGATGTTGATTTTTCATTGCCCATTGATACAGTGGTGTTTGGTGCGGTGTCCTTATTCATATGTGGCTCTCCCTGTTTGACTGTTTGTTTTCATATTTACAGTGTGTACAAGTCATACCAAACATGCCGGTATGTTATCTAAAACAAAAACGCTTAATATTTAGAAAACTTATGGTGTACACATAGTGATTAATAGTAGCTAGTAAGAATTGTTTACTCAACTTATACAGATTTCTCACATTCCCTCCTGATTAAACCCTTTACTGCATGAATAATAATGACCTTATCAAAATTAATGAATTTTGTTTTTATAAAAACGCATATATTTAAGTCTTTGGTTAGAAAAAGAAGCATTGACCTAACAATAAATTCCTATTCAAACATAACACTGACATTGAAGTCGAAGGTCACGGTAAAATAAAAGGCCATCTTGGAATGAGACACTTAAACATTTAAGGTATATAAATCTGACGTCATATGAGACACCGAGCATTATCATGATACATTCACATGTCAATTATCTAAGGCCTGGGTCAAAGAACAAAAACATTCTGGCACGGTCTTCAGTTGCCTTTATTTAATGTAAAACAATTGCACCTTGCAGTCAAAGGTTGAGGTCACATGAAGGTCAGCATGGTACGCGACACTTTGTCTCATGACGATTGATCCACGTGTCAAATATCTAGGCCCTAGGTCAAAGTACTGACCCGATAAAGGTTTGATAAAGGTTTGCATGATAAATAACGAGAAGAACGAGAAGAACGAGAATAATAATAATTTCTAAAGCAATATTTCCCTTCCGCATAGCATATGTTGTAACATTACATAGAACAAACAATTAACAAGCAAGGTTTTACGCAAGCGTAGAATGGCTGCCTAACATATCTTTAAGCAGAACAGAAGAAAAAGATTGCGCAATATTGTTTATTTCTTTTAATTAATAGATACATTGGGAAAACATGACTATATGAAATAATAGCAGAAAAGGGGGGATGTTATAATTAGTCATGATCCGTGTACGATACCAATCAATGATCACAGATTGCATCACAGATCAATGTTATTCACTTGCTAAAACACACTGACGTAAAAAAATTATCAGGTTAAGTGCTGTTAACAAGTAAAATTACTTTATGCTAAATGCCAAGCTTCTAGCACAATACGAAATTCACCTAGTACAATACGAAATGCACCACTAACTTCATCAAACACGTCACATAACTACTGCTTAATAGGCATATAAACTCCAATACTTAGAAAAAAAAGGCTTAGGATTCCAACTCACATCCCATACAACGTAAAGCATGTGCTCTATCGAACAAGGTTTTGCCGCATACGCTTGCATGCGTACTCGCTATACACATGGCTCGTACATGAACTAGCAATAGAGGCCTACACTTCGAACAAAACAACAGATTATTCAAGACTACCATTAGTCTCAGATCTCTAAGATTATTTTATGAAATTATTAGAATAGGTCGACTCAATGCCTATTAACTTTTTCACTTTGTCCCCGAAATTAACAACAGGTTAGTATAAATTAATATATTTAGAAGAAAACATGATGCACAATGGAGAAATATGCAAAACGTGTCACCTGAAAACAAAAACCGCGAGTAAACAATGAACTTTATAAACAAAATTCACGAAAACTAAGGCTGCTAAGAAACAAATGTGTTGGCTACTACCACGGATCGAACCCATGACCTAAGCCAAAGCAAACGCTGTAACCATTTAACCACCATGCCTGGTCTGCTTATGAAAGAGATTTTAATCACTTATAAATACTTCACTACTAGCATTCAATGCAAAAACGTCGTGGCAGAAAAGTAAAAACAATAAACACGATAAAAAATATGTGCGATAGATGGAAATCATATAGATAAGAATAAATGAAAAAGATATATAAAAGCTAGTATAACAGTAAATCTTGGTCATTAAAAGAGTGGGTGTTATAGAAACACTGGACCGCAGTAAATCATATGCTACATTGAAACCTCTCAAAATATTGACTGCCTGTCGGCAGCCCAATCATATATAGTAAACTGCAATAGTTCACACATTACAACAAGTGCTATTATCGATCTTTAAGACAAGTGACAGCTTAATGCATGGTGAAAGTCATGCTGAAAAATCTCCTAGAGGAAGCTTTTTGCACCACATTCACTCTGCATTAAGCAACCGCCTTCCTAAAAGGCATCAAATATTCTTCATTACTACAATTTTAATTACCGAGTGTTCTTTTTATATTGAAATAAAAATCACCTCATACGGTTTATCATTACATAATAAACAATATCGGATAGAGTATACTTTTGTCGACAGACTCGTACACGTTGTCCTTATGTTGACAACCATTACGAATATGTGTTGACATTTATCCATATTCGCCGTCTTTCGAAAATATGCTATGCAATAAAAACCAACATATATAAAGTTTTAAACCTACTGTATACTTAGTTTTGTATATGGTAAAATATCCACTATACAAACTTTCTGAAAATGGATGATCCTTCGAATGTAAAAGTAGAACTGCAAAAAGAGAAAATAGCAGATTCGGTTTTATTGAGTCTATTCATGAGTAGTAACACTAACGCCAAGTAGCACCTGCTTGAGCAGTATTCAATGTTCAAAATAACATCAAACTAATGATCCCGAAGGACCAGAAAATATAACAACACTGAGAATGAGGTACGGGGTGGCATTTTACGGTGTCCATAAAAGCACTTAACACCTGCTGTTGTGAAGCACATATACAGTTGAACTGTTCTGTATGGGGTGTTTCCTGCATGACTCAATTTTGTACTTTCGATATATCGAACTCGGATAACGCGAACTTCGGGATAACTCGAACTCAAAGTTCAGTCCTTCCAAAATTTATAATACAGAATTGGTTCAAAATGTATTACTACGCATATCTAGAAACACGTGTGACAGCTTAAAGGGAAAGTCCCTATATTCGACGCGTTTTAAAGTTACCTTAAATACACAACATACATTTGTTTATATGCTGAAAAGTAGTATATCGCAAGAAAAGCTATCAAATAAACGTTAAAATAACAAAACGTCCATGTATTTGATATCGACGATCCCGATTTTTTAGCCGATGTTTCAGTTTTATTCGGGTTGGGTTTTAGTTTCTTATCTGTACGCGCTTTTTCGAGTCTCTCCGACCACTTCCGAGAAAAGCTGTAATGTGACCAATGGATGGATCGGGTTATCATCGGCAATACGCGGAAAATTGGAACGGAAAAGGCCGAAATACTTTGTGGTAGAACAAAAATTATAGGTATTGGTGAATCGGTTTTTTGTATCACAGGGACAGTTTTCGATATAAGTTCAAATTGACAATCTTCATAATACTGATTAAGCATAACAAATACCAAGTTTTATGATAGTATTGAAAATATGCGTTCATTGTAGGGACTTTCTCTTTAATACAGTTCTAAAGTAATGCTGAAAGCTCCTTCAGGAGCTTTCACCATTACTTTAGACCTGTATTAAGCTGGAAACTTAAGAAATTGTCCAGATCTGAAATCGGATAACTCGAACTCTGTTATCTCGAAATAGTTGGTATGATCCCTTGGAGTTCGAGATGTCGAAGTTCAACTGTATTCTGAAAATTGGTGATCATTCGAAAACAAAAGCAGAAATGCAAAAATAGATAATTGCAGACTTGGTTTTTTGTCTGGGTGGGCTTGCTAATGGAAAAGTAGTAAAGTCAAGCAGGCAAAGCCACATGCAAGACGCAACCACCACCAAAAGCCGAAGGTCATAGTAGTCATGCCAAAATGTCAATCCCTATCCAGGCATTTCCGAAGAAACCCGAGGAAAAGTGCGATTTACCGCTTGCACAGTATGCCAATACACTAAAGCATATATATCGATGAAGTTCCAATTTGTTTGGGCTTGAACATTTAAAGTTTGTTAACATTTACCAATAAAACTTAGTAATATTGGGATTTTAAGAGTGAAAAACAGAGTGGGAGTTTGGCATATAAATGAATTATTTCGTACCTATATATTTCTACGCACAGCATACACGTAGTACACAGATATAATGCGAAATTGTACGGAAATGTCCGATTACTTTACGGAAAAGCATGGTTGAATTGAACGGAAATGTATCATGGAAAACAATAAATTCTATTTATTCCATCTGCATTGTTGAGTACTTTTGTGCCCTTGTTGGGTACTTGTAACTCATTCCCTCCTAGACTATTTTAGAGCCAACCTCTGTCAAGAAAAACCTGAAGTATATCGCTAGGTAAGCGATTTGATTGATTTGTATATACAGGATTATTTCCTTTTTTGACTGTTAGTAATTATTCGTTGCTTATCAAAGTTATTTCACTTTTAAACTTCATTTTGTTTGTTTAATACCTTATAAAATTAGTAGTTTTATAGATTCAAATGTGTAAGGCGGGTAGTCAATCGAAATAATATACTAATTTGCTGAAATTACTCAGAATAATGGCAACTGTATACAAATGCTGAGACTGGAGCAAACATATTCAACGATCACTGTCTGTTATTTTGAGAATTCTGAAGCTGGGTCTTGTCATTGGGGCATCGCCAAGCATCCTGACAACATCTTTGAATTAATCTACCAACAAGGAGCAGTAAATATAGAAAAGCAAAATTTTAGAATTGTGTAGTTTTGAAACCATTGTGATAAATAGAGCATTTGCCCCTATTTATCGCAACGGTTTAAATAAAACAGTTTTACAGAGATGCCTGTCTGTACGTCCGTCGGTCAGATTTTCATCGAAACATCGTAGAACTGATTAGCATCACACCTAGTTATGCATATCTTATTCCTGTTCCAGTTTGATGATTTTCTGCAGAGTTATGGGACAATTGTTTCTGGAAAACGTTTGGTCAGATTTACATGAAACTTCATTAGATTGAATAGCATCATGCCTTGTTGTGCATATCTTTTTCCTGCCCCGGTTCGATGATTTTCTGCAGTTATGTGACGTGAAGTTTTACATGGGGACTTTTGTCTTTGCGGTTTCTCCAAAATCTTTGGTAGGATTTTCCTGAAACTACATAGGATTGATCGGCGCAAATGCCTAGTTGTGTATATCTTATTCTTTTTCCAATTCAATGATATTCTGCAGAGTTATGGGACTTTGTTTTGTTTACATTGAAAATCAAACCCCAAAACTTCTTGAACACATGATCACAACCCTTCTGATGCCCAGTCTTGCAGCGCCTGTAGCGCTCTGATATTGAGTCTATTCATGAATAGTAATAAAAAGTGCAACACTTCCCACGCCCCCTAGCAACGGCTTAAGCAGTATTCAATTTTTAAAACGAATAATATCAGAACTAATAATCCTCCGAAGGACCGGAAAATATAACGACACTGAGAATGAAGTACGGAGTGACTTAAATTGAACTGCTGAACATCAATTGACCAAGTTTAATGTCACAATGTCTTGAGGAAATTCGTCTATTGACCAACTATCACTTGCATTGGTGAGTTACTCGGTGTCTCATGGATCCATGGACCATCGCGGTTAGCGGGATAAGGATTGAATGGTTTGTATAATCATATATAGTTGAACTTTAATATATCGAACATCATGGAACCATACATATTACTTATAGAGATAGCAGAGGTTCGATTTCTGCTCTGAAGAATTTCTTAATTTAACAGCTTAATGGTAGTCTAAAGTACTTTTGACCTGATTTAAGTTGTTGCATGTGTTTTTTAAATATTAACAGTGGTAAATTTTAGAAAATGTTGTATTGTAAATATTGTAAGGACTGAGTTTTTTCTTCGAGTTATCTCCAGGTTCGAGTTATCTTCAAGTTCGAGTTATCCGAGTTCGAGATAGCGACGTTCAACTGTATAACAAATCTAACAATTTGCATTCACGAGTAAAATTGTTCAAAACCATTTGTCTACGTGTAAGATGTGGCCCAAAGTGGTTATTTGATTTAAATATACTTGACCATGGCTTATATACATTCATGATAACATCTATTTATTTAACCCTTCGCTTGCTATTCGCGTCAATATACCTATCTGTAAATAGTGAAGACCCAGATGAGACAGCTCCTGCGGGAGCTGTCTCATCAGGGTCTGCACTATTTACAAGTTGATTGTGCAACCAGTGCACTCCACAACAGTGATTACACAGCGAAATACGTGTACACAGTGAAGATACATGTAATTATACAAAATGGCATGGGTAAAGAAGGAGACATGTATTTTAAAATTCAGCAAGAGAAGGGTTAATAAATGTATCAAAGGTTCAACGAGCAATATTGTCTAACATGCAATGCCATTTCCCGACCGTTGTTATAACAAATATACGATGTTCATGTTGAATGTTCCTGGTCAATACGTATCACCGATTATGACGTCTCTCTGTCATAGTTCGAAACAATCGACATACGGAGACAGATCTATTGTGTACTGGTTCAAATCGAGAACGTAAAGACATAGAAATAAAAAAAAGATTATATCAAGGAAAACTTACATTAAAATATGCTCGCGTTAAACTAGACCACATTATATACACATATTTATAAACTTTGCTGTTGCTAAACTTGCGACAAAGAGTGCCCCTATCCATGAAACTTAATGCCCTTTCATTTGTTGAGCAGTTAGCGTTTCATAGGTGACGAGTTGAAATACGTGTAGTTCGAGTTGTAAATGCATGTATTATGTTGAGCAACATTTTGGATTCAATCAAATGCAATTTTAAAAGTATTTCTTCTGCATTATCACTGAAACTATTGCTACAACAAAAGACAAATATAAATATACAGAGGCACGTGTGTTTATTTATCTATAAATTGTATGGTCACCTGGTCACGTACTACAGTGGAACACGATTTAAGCGACCCTCCATTGATCAGAAATATGAGCTGATTTAAAGGGCATGTGGTAGCTAAATACAAAATAAAAGACAGAAAGCTCATATAACTGCATTAAGCTATAGTCTGCCGTAAAGATACAGAATTAGACTTCCGATTATGATTGCTTAACTCTTTCCCTGTTCTATGTTATTCCAAATGTCATTGTTTACGGACTATTCATGGACAAATAGTGATAATGAAGTATGAAAGGTGGACGACGGTAGACATTTCAAAAAGTGAAGAAACATATCTTTCACATTCCATTAGCAAACAGGTCAAACCCGGATCAGACGTCGTCTGGTCCGAGTCTACCCTGTTTGCAAATATGTGAATAAGCGTTAATGTGAAGGAAAGAGTTAAGACAGGTTCTACTGTAGTTAGTTTAATTCCGTTTAGTTGAATTGAAAAAGTAGTAAATTTCAATACAGTTACTCTTAACTGAAACAATATGATTTACGTTTACTCGTACTGCGATAGGAGCAAACTGTTGATAATTCATATGAATTAAATCATACTCATTCCATTTAATACACATGATGATAGATGCCAGGCTAATGAACACATTTTTACATCTGTTAAATACTACAATAAAACATTCAATTCAATGTTAGTTTGTTGAATGATTATACGAAAACTGGTTATGACATATTAGGCTAATGTCTAGAATTAATTGGGTTCAGTTTGTAATACTGAAACCAAAGTTTGTTTTATAATATCTGTAATGTTAGTTTTATTTCGGTTCGGACCGTGAACGTGCTCCATGTTTTTACTCAGTTCATCTATATCGATCCCATAGCAAGTTCTAAGTTACAGCCCCTTAGAACAATCGGCCAATCACCGACGCTGAGAGTAAAACCATGCAATAAGACAAAGGTGCATATTAAAAAACCATGGTCATTTCTCCACCAAAGTCTATGTTGTGACCCCTGTTTAGAATCGTTTCTTCACGACCATTTAAAAGAAGGATCGCAACATAGGCTTTGGTGGAGAAATAAAGAATTTATTTTTTAATTTTTTAATTTCACCATTTCTATGCCGATGACTCACAGTTATACCTGTCCTTTAAGCCCAAGGGCATATCCTGTCAACTGGAGGCTTTATCGCGAGTTGAGGACTGTCTCAAAGAAGTAGTCTCTTGGATGCATCAGAACATGCTGAAGCTCAATACTGACAAGACTGAGGTCATTATGTTTCATACAAAAAAACACAGAAGTACCTGCAGAAGTTAATGTGCAAGTAGGACCCTCTAAAATCAAGCCATCTTTGTGTATAAAGAATCTCGGTGCATGGCTCGATTCACAAATGGATATGACATCACATGTCAATTCCGTGTGTAGGTCTAGTTATGCCCAGCTCCGGCAAATAGGCCATATTAGAAAGTACCTCTCACCTGATGCTACCAAGACTTTGGTAAACTCCCTTGTTACATCGAAAATAGACTACTGCAATTCACTGCTGCATGGGATTTCAAACAACTCAATGCGGAAATTTCAAAGGGTGCAGAACACAGCAGCCCGCATCATTACCAGAACTTCTCGATATAATCATTTCACGCCGGTTTTGAAGGAACTTCACTGGCTTCCGGTTCAACATCGAATTGAATTCAAAATTCTGACTCTTACATATAAAGCCATGCACAATGAATCTCCCAAGTACATTGTCGACATGCTTGACGTATACAGGCCGCGCAGAGAGTTAAGGTCAGCAAGCAGATCATTGTCGTTGGTTGTGCCAAAAAGTCGTCCGGTAAAATACGGTGAGAGAAGTTTCATGCATGCAGCTCCGAAACTTTGGAATGCTCTACCGTCAGGCATTAAAGACGCAAGGTCACTGGCATGTTTCAAAAGGTGTCTGAAAACGCACTTTTTCAACAGTTTTTACTAGGACAGATTTGCTCAGAATAGGAATGGCTTTCAGCCAACCTATTAAGCTAACATATTACCCAATAGTCATGTACTGTGGCAACTAAGCTAAGGATAGGAATGGCTTTCAGCCAACCTATTAAGCTAACAGTTGACCCAGTAGTCATGTACAGTGGCAACTGAGTTCAGGATAGGAATGGCTTTCAGCCAACCTATCAAGCTAACAGTTGATACAATAGTCATATAAATGGAATGATTTTCAGTCAGACCATTTATTCTAATTTATAATATTGATAAGCATGGCTTTCAGTCAACTTGTCTGTATCAAGTTTGTTAATATAGATTATTCTAATTATTGATGGAAAAGTAGTAAAGTCAAGCAGGCAAAGCCACATGCAAGACGCAATCACCACCAAAACACCGATAGACAGCATGACACACACACACACACAACCACACACCCAAACGCACACGCACACACACATACGAAATGAACACAGAAAACACCAAAAGACACACAAGAAACAGGGACAAACGTTCCACAACATGAACAAACCACAAGCACAAAGACGCAAGGCAAACAAAAGGAAGGGTGACAAAGAGAGTACCGCCTTGGCACGGTCAGCAGCAAAAACACCACTGGGGGTTTAAACCGGTTTACGGACGTCCTAACCTCACACTTCTCTCAAAGTCACCCTAGCTTTACAAATATTGTAAATAAAGGTATCCCCGCTGGACTTACCCACAACATAGACGACGGTGAACACAGGACAACATGTAAAACATAGCATAATAACTGTGACAATCCGTCAAATATGTACTCAATGGCTTTGCTGAAGTCAGAGCACCTGCAGGTAAGCCGTTAAGGGCACGACAGGGAAAAAATAATACATGAGTCTGGTAAGCTCCTCCTGTATCCAAGTTTAAGAGTATACCATCATAGAGTACTGATGAGCATGGCTTTCAGTCAACTTGTCTGTATCAAGTTTTGTTAATACAGATTATTCTAATTTATGATATTGATGAGCATGGCTTTCAGTCAACTTGTCTGTATCCAGTTTGTTAATACAGTTTATGCTATTCCTTGCGGATAGTGATTTTATATCTATTGTATATCTTTTATATCTATTGTATATCTTTTTCAAATCTTTAACTGACCGGTGGAAATCATGTAGTTCCTTCCGGCTAGCAATTTCATATATATTGTACATCTTTCATTGTCTGGATAGATAATCATGCTGATCGTTCCGGTTAGTGATTTCATCCATATGAAGCGCTTTTGAACGCACATATCCAGTGTGATAAGAGCGCTATATAAATGTGGTATAATAATGATAATAATAATAATTTCGCATCTTATCTGGAACTCTGCTTGTAATATATTATTATACGCCAATATTAATGCAATACATTTGTTATATTGAACAAAATTAATGGTCACTTTCGGATTGCAGTGTATCATTAATTATTGCTGTTTTTGACCTACATTCCAGTTTACAAACAATAGAAAAACAAAGCTCTAAGCCTAAGACAATTACTGACAATGTCTAGTACTGCTGTAGGTTAAGACATATTCCGATACGTACGAAGAAAACCTTCGTGATAATAAATAAGACTTCCCACATGTGATAAAACAGTTTGACATATTGTCTAATCAAATTTCCCTCTCTGTACATCCAATGTGTCATTATCCTCTGAATGTACGGTCTAATTAACGTTATGATGAAAACTCCCCATAGGCGCTCGTGACACTATTACACGGAGTAATTTGTCTAGTTATAAACAAAACATGATCTTACAGGACGCTAGTATTCATTTGCTGATGATTGAATGAGCTGGAATATGCGACACTGAGAACGTACGGCACTGCAACTGCTCATGTAATGCCAACAGATGCCGAATTGACGATTTCTGAAGATGGGGGTAATATTAGGAACATGATGCTTAAAATGTTTCTAATATCACTCTCCATAAATACAGAGCGTGGACTCAATATTACTACACTCAATCCGTTTAATTATCTCTATTCATAATAACCATTCCTCCATAAATAGTTGTCGGAACAGACCGCAGTAAAGAAATAGAGGATTTTCCGTGTGTTACAGAGAACATATACAAACTCGTGTAAGAAGTTATAGGTGGTTTCATTTTCTATGTAATCAACAACCGGTTTGTAAATTTGCAATTGTGTATATGTTGTCTAATTTGATTATGCTGTAGACAAACGGTACCCATGCCTTTATATTTACGTAAAATATATCAAAAAAGGTATTCAACATCTGATAATGATATCTACAGTCATGTCTTCCGCTCATCGCTCAAATCCGGCAGTTTCTACCTAAGTTACGTCCAGAAATGGTAACCAGATGTTAAAACAAGACATCGCTTGTCAGATTAAATTGATTTTTGAGAATCCTGTTTTAGCTATGAGCCAAATAATAATGACAAAGTTTGGAAATAAACACATTTTTGCAATTAAAGTGATCAATACAAGAACGTTTGTAGTGATTAAATTCATTTAAAAGATTCATTTTGTAATTTTTAATTTCCTGTCACTGAATCATATGAGTTGAATAAAATGAATACCGTTTACGTGTTTCACTTGTAGGTTGGATCATATTATGTTATCTCTATGAAATGTTTTAATGACTGTATATTTGTTACATGAATATCTTTTGATTACTTACATAATGTCCGTTGCTTGTGTACTTCTCCTTGCTCGCTAAGTAACCTTTCGTCTGCAACATTTATCGTCTATTTAAATTCTAAAAAACCAAAACGATCTCATTTATTTGATAGATATGGTCAAAGTGCCAAGCGGATTGGCTCCTGATGATACACCACTTAATGCGGCGTCCAATATGGTTCTAAACTGTTTGCATAGGTAGTCACGGTTTCGCTGCTAGCGTGCAAAGCGAGATAAATGCACATGACCAGCTAGAGTATGACACAGTCTTATTCGGTCAATTACGGTATGGACTTCATCTTGTCTCGTATGAAATGAGTTCAAACAAGCAGCACAAATGCTGTAATAAACCAACATAGGGTCAAAGGCTACAAAACATCAGAGTCTGAGATCAATCTCAAGTAGTTGACTGGTCAGATTCTGAGCAAGCTTAGCATCTGACCATCAGATGATTGAGAATGATCTCCGACTCAAGCAGAATGTTTTATTTACATCGGGGTCTGGTATAAAATAATATACGTAGCCACACTACTATACTAGAAGGCATGTCCGCAAACAAATTTCATTTTTGAAAGGAATTGGAGCATTTATTATATTATTTGTTTATTATGTTTTAACACATAGACTTCGTCAAATCTTTACCACCAAATCGAAACATATTACATGTTGATAGCAACACGGAGACGTAATCAAGTAAAGGCCTCTCTAATCTTAATCCTCAACCTCTCTTTTACGACCACCACAAGGTGTCTAATTCTCGGTCTCTAAGACAGGTAGTAGCTTAATGCAGGGGGGGTATGCAGTATGCAGAAAGCCCAGTAGGGGCATTTAGCATTTCCTTCGTCATGCATTATGCAACCTATGGTTATTGACAAAGTGGCCCCAATAGAGGGTTTATTCCTATTTATAAAGCAAATCGTTAATTAATGGCGTTATTCAAAATTTGTATATTGAGATACCTCTCGGTTTCACAGTATCATCTTATTCGAGAATATATCTCATCATCATCGATTTCATGATCATATTCTCCGCTTGTAATAAAGTGTCTATAAATGTAAGCTCGTCAGTAATGACTTAGGACAAACTGGCAAACATGAAATGTATAACAATGACATTCAATTATAATGAGTAAGACCAACGTCATATAATTAAACACTATTTGCACTTATTGATCTATGAACTTTTGACATTTATTGAATTTGTATAGAATAATATTCTATTTTAAATGACTTAAATGTTTTGTTACCATACAAACTTGTTTTTGGTCTATTAAGCATACTGAATATATGGACTCCTGCTGAATATTAAATAAAAGTACATGTAATAAATACGTTTACATTCAGTTGTCGGCATCTGATAAACCATTTCTTTCAACAGATGCATTTCATGGGACAAAACTGTTCTCCTAATTCCTCTAGAAAATGCACCAAACAAATTAAATGTTTTTTAACTTTTCTTGTGTATTCGAGCCATACGAGCGCATGTGCACTTCAGTTTTGTAATAGGTGTCATTGTCGTCAAATTTAAAGAGTAAGAACATACAACATATCATCTAAATTATTAATAGATATATATTCATTTCAATTTTTCATATTGTCCTATATCTGTCAAACTTTGACTGGAAACATTTCAAAAGAACCTGATATAGATATTTTTTCAATTTTTTCTATAAGGAAACGCAAATCTCGATCACATGGCATTCGCAAAAATGGTAATATTAAACGAAAATCTCGTTTTAAAATGACTATTCCTGATCTACATACTTTACGTCTAGCTTCTGGTAAACATGCCATGCTTTCTAGACTTTCCTCCTTATATATATCTTCATTAAAAGAAATTGACGAGCAAGCCGATAAAATTATTTTTAGATCAGATCCTCTCATAGGAACGGCTAGTTGGATACAAAGCTTTACTCTACATGTTCTCAGACCGCACATTGACAAATTATCTGAACACCAAATATTCTTCTTGAAAATTCCTTTTATTAACAAAGGTATTGATTTTATTGACCTCCAAAGTATTTTTAGAGACAAAAATGTAATTGACACTATTCCTAAATACTTTAAAAATACAGAACCACCTATCATCTGCTACAAATATAACAATCCCATCAGAAGTACAATTTTAAAACCATAATAAAATTGTGGCCCACCTTAATATTAATGATAATATTCCTGATAATTGAGATTGCGTCACCTCAAAATGTTGCTAATTTCCGGCTGGTCATGTGATTACTGGTAATTTTGAAATAATTAAAGATAAACGTCTACGATCTCTTTGAATAAAGGTCCCAAATATAGAAAACCATCCTTGATAGATTTTAACTCTTGTCGAGTTTAGATTGCGGAAGCTTTACAAACGTTTAGTATTAAATGGTGTCAAAGAGAACATTTTGAGTCTAATGCTCTTTCTAGTTGGAAAAAAACTATTTTTTGATATAAATTGACAAACGCATTTCCGATTGTAGCTCTAATTAACACATTCTTCCACCTAAACTTAGAATTTCCTTTAGACATCTTAAAAAGGGTTTACAGGATTTCCATTCAAAATACGTTTTTGTTCCTGCTGATAAGGCATCACATTATTATTATTTGACGAGTACATTATATCGATGTCTTGAAGCAGGAAATTATTAATACCAAGTCATACATTTTAGTTACTACTGACGAAAAGACCATTCTTTCAGACCATGCCAAAAAGTGTGAACAAATTGGAACTGATATTAAAATTACAGACATAAACTTCCTACAATGTATTGGTTACCAAAACTACATACAAAAACCATATAAAGCGCGTTTCATTGCAAATTCTAGCTCATATACAACTACTAAATTGCCTATACTTTTGACTTCTTGTTTAACGAAGGTAAAGGAACATGTACAATTCTACTGTTATAAGACTTATGAAAATTCTGGAATAAATCTCTTCTGGTATATTAAGAACTCTTCAGAAGTCTTAAACAAGGTTTCTTGCATCCACTGTAAGCACGTACGATTTTACTACTCTGTACACAACTCTTCCTCATATTTTAATTAAGGATAAGCTTACTTACTTAATCCAGAAAGTATTTGCCTACATTTCACTATACAGTCCACTCAATATGAAAGGTTTAAACTTACGAGGGGATTTGGAATGGCAAACAGTACATACGCGGATCAGAAGGTTCATATAGGAGTCATTCGATCTTGATCTGCACTGTTTGCAATTGGATCACACTATGGGACTATATTTCGATGTCCATAATACATTGAAAATCTATTTAGTTTAACAAGAAGACTGGCAATGAGATTTTGTGTTTTAAACACAATATATGTATATACAATAGATCATTGTATGTGCTTTCGACTTAAACAATAATAACTTCTAAATCAGGCATGCCACACAGTAATAATTTCGGAATACCAACGGTATCATTGATTAATTAGTAAGTCATATAAGCAGCAAATCTCCAGAAACACCAATAAGTCTTGTTTGTACATTATTTCGCCCGTGCTGCAGTTTTCATTTTAGTTTATATTGATCGGCTTACAGCGGTGAATGACACTTCATACTATACTAACAGGATAGGGAACTGCAATGGTATTTTCTAGCTAACAGGACACTTTATATGCGATTTTGCGGATTTAAGCACACATCTACTTTGAGTCTTATGGTTCATTAATGTTTGA
This sequence comes from Azorinus chamasolen, assembly GCA_963576725.1. NCBI lineage: Eukaryota > Metazoa > Mollusca > Bivalvia > Cardiida > Solecurtidae > Azorinus > Azorinus chamasolen. Next base: position 94,760,113 of record OY755238.1, on the reverse strand, counting down.
ATACTAATACAGTAAACACCTTTAAACCGGGCGTTCCATTTAGTATAGATATCGGTATTTGAGACAGTTGACAGCTTAATGCAGGGAGAAAGTCATGCTGAAAGCTAGCGGAGCTTTCTGCATGACTTTCACTCTGCATTAAGCATTGCCTAAAATAATCTAAAATGGGTTCGTCTGTACTTTGTTTAGTATGTTATTATTCACTACCTAGTTGTTGTATATTATAAGAGCCTATCTAGCTGCTATAAATAAAGCTTACCTAGCTGTTATTATTCACGAATAAGGCAATAATCTGTTTGTTTTATACAATTAATGATTAAGGAAATTCTTTTATATTTATGATTTATTGTAAATACCTGAATAATATTTATATACAATTTCAGTATCTTATTTCTCTTCGATTACATCTGTTCCCTTCTTGAATTTAATTAGCTTCTTAGCGTCAAAATAATGTTTGTATGAATAAAACAAAGGAAAACTCATTATAATGACTTAGTTTTAAAAAAAATAACAAATAGGGAAGACACACATAAAGATCATTCACAAATACATAAGGGTAATGTTACACTCGTACATGTACCATTCGTGAAATACTGTTGTAAGATATTTTATTTATTTTGATGCCATCAAAAGGCAAATCAATTGTTAAATTATACCCCTTAACCCTGTCTTTGTTTTATATTTAGTCCAAATTTCAATACCTACTGAATATTAATGTGCAAAACAGTAACAATGACATATGGAAGGTCGAACAATGCAGCCAGTTTAGAACTAATTAAACATATATATCACATTCCTTTAGTAAACAGAGCAGACCCAGATCAGACGGCTACTATAGGAGCCGTCTGATCTGGGTGTTCCCTGTTTGCAAGTCCATGAAAATACGTTTATATGAAGGAAAGTGTTACTATGTAGTAGTAACACTAGTGTAGTTTACGTCATTCGTTATGTATAAGTACAATATTTCATCTACTATTGAAAGCTGTAGATTTTGTCATGATCAGACTTACGACTTGTGCACAACATAAACCAACCAATTGCATCAGTGGTAGGTGTAGCTGGTATATCAATATTGATTCATAAGTAATCTTTCGGTGTATTTCTACAAAGATGATTTCCCTTTGCCGTTAAGCAATATAACAATCGACCCGAACATTTTCCTGTTACAATATACATGTACTTGAACGTAATGAGCATATGTTGGTGTTTTCTGTCAATCCCTATCCCTATCCCTATCTTGTTATCGAAATATATTTTCATATTCGCGTGTCGTTATCATTATCAATGTGAAACATAAAAACAAACTTGAAAATGATTTTCCGCACCAGCTCTAAATCATTTATATAAATGGCATACAGACATGATCCGCTAAGTATTTAAACATAATAAAACAAAACGAATGTAGATACAATGTGATAATTCTGGGTCAATACTGTTTCATATGCCCTTATAAGGCACCTTAGGTATACATTTCTCGAGACCATTGTGTTGTGACGTAAACCTTGTTCAAACGATGTTATTCGTAAGTGTTTACTAGAGATGTAAATATTATATTAACACTTTCAACGTTGAATGATCAGAAGAAAATACTCCAACAGTCCCCTGATCTGGCCCTTCATTGTTTGCAAATGTCACTGAACCAATGTCCCGCATTTAAAGGGTTGATAGATGCTACAATTGGGCATAATTGTTTAATTCCTCAACAATTGCACATTGAACATATTATTGCTTCATTTTCCTCAACACATGCCCATATGATACAGCCAAAGTTGTAAATTGCAACTACCGTCACGTGTAATGATCATTATTCAAATCAAAATAGTATATAAAAAGTATGATTTAGGAATAATTACTGAACATTGCCAGTAACCATTGTTCTATTTTTTCAACAAACCTTCAGTCCCAGTATATCATACATAAACTCTACTTATATTAACTAATAAAGACGATGTTATTTGTCTTAAAACTTTGTTGAAGCCAAGGCATTGAATTTAACAATTATGCATTTTCTATTCGTTGGAGAAAATGTAATCGTATATTATTAGTTATTAATAAGTATGTATTGCTATATTCTCAAATTTATTATCCATGTGTCTATATCAAGAATAGTAAATTAGTCATGTAATTATGTTTCATGGGTTAATTTTGCAAATATGAAAATAATAATTAGATAATAACTAATCAGAAGGCATATTATCAACTTTCGGCCCACAGTTTTCACCCGTTGCATTCCCCGCGGTACTTAATTGGCACTGGATGTGTTACTGTTTATCTGAAAAGAACCTTCTGGCACGACATACAAGCCAATGACTTCCATCCCACGCTCGCCTTTAGAAGCGTGTGAGGTAAACCGTAATTATCTTTGATATATAATGTTTGTCTTCTGCAATCGTCAACATATCGCTCAATTTCGCTAGATAAAGTATTAGTGTTGCAGCGTCGTAAAACTTACCAGACTTTGTCAGTCAGTCAGTCAGTCACTCACTCACTCACTCACTCACTCTCTCACTCACTCTCATATATTTGAATTAAAGCAATGGCTTGTTTAATAACAGCATGATATACATTTGATTACTACAAACAGTGATATCTTAAAAAAATAACCTGGCATATTTCGACTGATATAAAATATTATACTCTTTATAGTTTTTATATGATAAGTAAATGCCAGACCTTGCGAAGCACAAGCCAATGCAATTAAGAGAAATTCCATAAATAGCATCAATCCTATTTCGGTCCGGAATTTAATAGTGCCTCCTGCAATGATTTACAAGTGTCCATTCAGAGTATATCTGTGATGAAATTGCTCCATACCGGATGACGTTATTAGTTTCCACTCTTTCCCCGGTAGTCTAATATCGACCGCACAATAATTCCCAATTTATCTGTTTTTGAACAAATGACCGATCACCATTATTGGAGTAACACAGCATACTGAAACAAAACCATGACAAATTGGGATATTATTGAGGTTTCGATAAGATGCGTAAGTTAGCTTATTCCCTTATAGACTATTTTAGACCCCGACCTCCTTGAATAAACCTACCGAAAAGGAACATTTACTAGAGAAAATGAAAATGTTGGAACTGTGTAGTATTGAGCCACTTATGGGAAATAGAGCATCTGCTCCTTCATTGCAAATGCTCTATTTATCACGATGGTTTCAGGAAGTGACTATTACATAGGCGTAGAAAGGCGTATTTATGGAGGAAATGGTTAATACATTTTCAAGAATTACTGTTTTATTTCTCCACTAAACCCCGAAAAGATGAATCTGAAGGGTGGACACACCATTAAGTTTAGTAGCAAAATGATAATTTCAGTTTTTGAACACGCCCCGTAATCTGCTTTGTTGGGTATAGCATGTCGACCAAATCCACCGCTCTATCTGTGTTATCGCTGTTCAGATGTTTGCCTTTACAATATAGCAAAACTTAGACAGAACGTTCAAATACTTTCAGTCCCACATGATACAGACAGACACAGACAGATACAGTAAAACCTCTCTAAACCGGACGTTAAATTTAGCACAACTATCGATTTTGGATATATTTACATTTGTAGTAACGTAAAACATGTTCCGCTAGGAGGTTTCTGCATGACTATCACATTATATTAAGCATCCACCTGCCTAAATGTATCTAAAGTATTCTCTACTAGAATTCCGGTTGAGAGAGGTTTTATTTCACACATTAGTAAGACTTCAGTCAAGCTAAACTATTTCGCTGCCGAATTCGCCGAATACCTTGGCGTCCACTTGGGATCAAAAATGTTATAAGCATTACTTGCGTTTTGGAAACGAAATGTATTGAACATTCACTCTGAAACAAAATAAACAGACGATACAATTTGCAGATGAAGATTAGTTGACGACATAAGAGTTAAATTGTGTCCGTTGTACTAATGTCTGGTATATTTAGTATCCTAAGGCTTGTGCATTACCAGTCTTATACGTGCCTAATGACATTCAAGCTAATGAGATTTACTTATCAAGTGCCTTTGTGTAGAAACGTTTTGGCATATTGTTTGAAGAGGCTTCCTTCTTGGTACAGTTCTTACATATGTGTTAATACCTTCATGTATATCGCATTTGACGCACGCATTCGTTTTCAATTGAAATGATGAAAGTGTTGTATAGAAGCAATTGAGCAATGCTGTAATTGGTCAGTGTTGTTATTCATAGTCATTAGTCAGTTGGTCCTCTGCTATCGTAGAGGTACCAGACGCTTAATTATGCAAGGCCGGTGACGAATGGATAAGCGCTAAAGTAGCTATGATAACATACAAAAAGGGCTTATGTAGCAATGCCTATGGTTTAACGACACATGGTCGAACGGTTTTACAGCACACGCTATAACAAGGTATTGGACCCGCTCTTGTGTTCCGTTTGGTATTAATTTTCAATTAATAAAAATGAAATATGTTTATGATAAACGTTGACTAAAGTATGGACCACAAAATGTAATTAAAGCAAAGGTTTTGTTTCTTTTTCGTGTCATCATTGTTATTAGTGCGAATTTCATGGCTTTTTTATGCCCCCGTTGACGATAGTCAGGGGGCATTATGTTTTGCACATGTTCGTCCGTCTGTCCGTCTGTCTGTCCGTCTGTCCGTATGTTACGCTTTTAGGTGCAGTTGGTTGTCACATTTTTTCAAGTGTTATAAGTCAGTAAGTTCTATACTTATACACATGAAACTTCATATGCACATCAATTACCATATGTGCTATCATTTGGCACCCTACCCATGCTGCCCGCAAAGCCCAAGGTCGAGGTCGAATGACTTGGAAAATTTACATGCAGTTGGTTGTCACATTTACGTGCAGTTTTTTGTCACAGTTTTTTCATTGTCTTATATCTCCCTAACTGTTGTAGCTATTGCCATGGAATTGCATATACACCTTTAACACCATCTATACTTTCATTGCACATCCATTCTATGCTGTCCGCAAGCCTAAGGTCAAGGTCAAATGACTTGGAAATTTTACGTGCAGCTAGGCAAGCACATACACGGGGGCATCACTGTGTCTTACAGACACAATTTTCTAGTTTCTTGTTGGTATTGCCATGTGATGTACATTTTATTACCGAAATAAAGCAACCTATCTAGAGGCTTTACCTTACAAATGAACGAAACAGGCAGGACAGTGACTCAAGTAAGTAATCTTCATTGAAACCAGATTTGCAATTAAATGTCTAGGAATACGAGAAAATCTGCTTTTCTATGGTATCTCGGAAAGTAATGGAGAAGACTGTGAGGCTTTAGTTATTGACTTCATCAAAGAAAAGCTAAACATACAAAAGGATATAACCGTGGACAGAGCGCACCGAATTGGCGCCAGAAAAGGCTCGAACACACGACCAATTGTGGTGAAATTCCACAGCTACAAGGACAGAGAGAGTGTGAGGACAACAGCCATAGACAAACAGACTGAGCTCAGTGAAACAAATCTCGGTGTTGGAATACAGCAAACTCAAGCTGTACTAGCCAAACGCAAGGAACTTTACCCGATCAGACAAAGGGAGATAAATGCAGGAAAAAGTGTGAAGTGGTACGGAGCCAAACTGCTAGTGAAAGATGGACAAACAGGCATCTACAAAGAAATAACAAATTAGGACAGTGGTGAAGAGCTTAAGATTCTTTCATGGAACATCAACGGTTTAACACGAAAAATAGGTGACATTGAGTTTACAAACATATTAAAATCTTATGACTTAATAATCTTAAGTGAAACATGGTTAAGTGACAAAAATCAGATAAATTTACAAATAGAAAACTTTGAGTGTTACCATTTATACGGAAATAAATCGTTTGGAACCAAACGAGGACGCTACAGCGGAGGCATCTCTATTTACTTTAAAAAATGTCTTAAAAAACATATCTCAATTGTGGAAACAAACAAAAATGGTATTATATGGTTAAAAATAGGAAACGACATTCTTTATTCTGATGAAAACGCATATATTTGTGGCATTTACATCCCTCCAAAAGGCTCAAAAGTTTTAGCATCAAACGATATAGATTTTTTCGAAGAAATCGAAAAAGGTATCGAGAAATATAATAAATTAGGAAATACATATATTACAGGCGACTTCAATTCAAGAACAGGGTTAATACCAGATCTATTAGTTTACGATGAATATCTTGATGATAGCGATGATGAAGATAACGATATACTATCAACTCGAAATTCATTATTAAATAGATACAATGAAGATAAAATCATAGATGAAAATGGGCGCAAGCTTGTAAATTTATGTAAATCAACAGATCACATTATAGTAAATGGCAGACTCCACAAGGATAAATACATAGGTCAGTTTACTTTCTGTTCATCTCGTGGTATGAGTGTAACAGATTACTTAATAACGGAAAAACAAAATATTGAATATATACATGACTTTAGCATTCTTGACTGGTGTAGTTTCTCTGACCATGCACCTTTATATTATAGCCTAAAGCTAAAATACAACAGAAATAAGCAATGCATAAATGACTTAGCCCTTAGCAACAACAGCACAAAAATAATGAAATTCCAAAACGAAAAAAATGATTTTTTTCTACAAAGTCTGACAGAAAATATAGAAGAAATATCAAAACTCGAAACTCAACCTGAAATAACAGTAAATGAAAGCGTAGAAATACTTACAAGCTTCCTACATAAAAATGCAATGAGCGTTTTCACCAAATCGCACAATAAAGATAATAAAAAATATCATAAAAATAATAATAAATGGTTTGATGACAAATGCAAACAAACCAAGGTCACTTTTAAAGCCGCTAGAAACGAATTTTCAAGAAATAAATCAACTGAAAATAGACTTCTTTTCACGCGTGCTAGAACAAAATATAATTACGCAAAAAGAATAGCTCAAAATAAATTTAAAATAAAGCAAGGACAAAAATTAGAATCAATATCAAAAAAGCAGCCAAGAAATTTCTGGAAATCAATAAAAAAATGTTTTACCAAACCAAGCTCAGTAAATAATATAGATATTGACAGTCTACATCAACATTTTAACGAATTATTAAATATAAATGAAAACACACAAAACACAGAAATACAAAATGATATAAATGATAATTACTTAGACGCAATTATCACAGAACAGGAGGTTATCTATGCAGCAATGAAACAGAAAAATAATAAGGCCTGTGGGCCTGACGAGTTACCGGCTGAAATCATTAAATCAGCTATAAATATCATCTCACCCTATCTAACGATAATATTTAACAAATTATTCACACAATCTGAATACCCAGATAAATGGGGACTTGGTTATTTAACACCAATATTTAAAACCGGAGACGAAACCGATGCAAAAAATTATAGAGGAATAACCCTAAATAATATTTTAGCAAAAATATACTCTCAAGTTCTACTTAATAGATTAAATAAGTGGTCTATAGAGAACGAAAAAATTTCAAACTGCCAGTTTGGTTTTCAAAAAGGTAAAAGTACAGCTGATTGTGTATTCTTACTAAATTCTATAATTCAAAAAGTTTTACACTCAAATAGTAAATTATACTGTGCTTTCATAGATTATGAAAAATGCTTCGACAAGATAAATCGTTCTATTTTATGGCAAAAATTAATCAATGAAAATATAAGCACGAAATTTACTAAAGCGTTAAAAGCCATGTACTCTTCAGTAAGATGCTCTATTAAACTGAATGGTTCTCTATCTGATGAAATCCTATCGGGAACTGGATTAAAACAAGGGGACGCAACCTCTTCTCTGCTCTTCATTTATTTCGTAAATGACGTAATAAATCATATAAACACAGACATAGAAGGTATTTTTACCATAGATGACGTAAAGCTATTCCTTTTATCATACGCGGATGACCAGATATTATTTAGCCTAAACCCGGAATCATTGCAAAGCATGATTTACAATCTAGAGAATTATTGTCAAACGTATAAATTAAAAATAAATACAAGAAAAACAAAGATTATGATTTTTGAACGAAGCCAAAGACAAACACATTATAACTTCTACCTAAATAATGAAAAGATAGAAATAGTTCCTTCCTTTAAATATCTAGGTGTACAGTTATTCAGAAATGGAAATTGGAACAGAACACAAAAATATATCGCAGAACACGCCTCGAAGGCTTTATACAAACTGTTCTCTATTTTTCAGCAGTATGAATTTAAAACAAGTAATAAATGTAAGTTATTTGACATCTTAGTAGGTTCGATCCTTAACTATTGTTCCGAAGTATGGGGCTGGCATGATGGAAAGAACATTGAATTAATACATACCAAATTCTGTCGAAAGGTTTTATCAGTCAAAATCTCAACAAATCTTGATGGATTATATGGTGAATTAGGCAGAACTCCACTTAAGATAAACAGACATATAAACATAATCAAATATTGGCAAAAAATATTAAATTCAAACGAAAATTCAATTATCAAAAAAGTGTATAACATGATGAAGCACGACGCAGACAGCAATATTACATATAGAGGTGAAAACTGGGCACTTAACATTAAACACACGTTAGATAATTTAGGTCTATCATACATATGGAATGATCAGGTGCTATCAGACTATAATGTTGCACAAATTCAACAAAGACTATTAGATCAATTCAAACAAACTTGGTACACCAACATTAATAATTCAAGAAGACTATTTTATTATGTTCGCTATAAACATGAGTTTGAATTAGAAAACTATTTAGATCTAATTTATGATAATAAATTCAGAAACGCAATATCAAGACTCAGATTATCATCCCACCAACTTATGATAGAAAAGGGAAGATATAATAATACCCCAAGAGATCAAAGAACATGTAAAGTATGTAACACAACTGCAATCGAATCAGAATATCATTTTCTGTTAATTTGTCCCTTATACGCCGAATTGCGTACTAAATACATAAAACAGTATTATTATAGATGGCCAACATTAAATAAATTTGATAAACTGATGTCTACATAAAAAAAAAAAGAATTGCTAAATCTAAGCAAATTTATTTATTTTGCAAACAAACTACGAAGTTCACTTATCGATTAAAAAAAAAAAAAAAAAAAACAACAAAAAACTTATTAATTTATCAACACAGCGCTATATACAACGATACTTTATGCAGTCAAATATACCATAGTTAGGCTGTGACAATCAATCACTAGTTAGGTTATTCACTCGAATCTCTCAACCAATTAAAAAATCGATTTTCTTAGCCACACCCACTACCTACTATTTATTGGCGGACATCTATACAGCGATTAGATGTGACCACGTGCCCAGCATTACAATACAGCTCACGTGATCAAACTGACACGAAATTAACACTCATCCTCGCGACTAGTCAAATAATTGTAAACTGTTTGTAACCATACCAAAAGTCGCGTTATGCGGCGTCTGATCTGGATCCAATCAGTTTGACACTCCAACAGTACAATGCTGCTCACGTGATCACACTAACACGAAATTAACACTCATCCTGATGATCGCAACTAGTCTAATATTTTTTTAAACTGTTTGGAACCAGACCAAAAGCCGCGTTACGCGGCGTCCGATCTGGATCCAATCAGTTTGACACTCATCATTATGTTTTTTGTTTTGTTTTTTTCAATTTAAACATAAATAATTCCAAACCATACCAGTTTAGTTAACGTCAATTTCTAAGCAGACGACATTAATACATCATTGTTGTTTGTAACATTACAGCTCTTCACGTGAATGTTTTGTTTGATTCTTTCATGTATTGTCATTATTGTCATTAATAATTTGTATTTATATGGCTAGAAGCAAAGTACTTTGCTTAAAGCTGAAATAAAGAATTTGAATTTGAATACTCCATTTGTATTAGTATCTTACCTGTCAGTTTTTTCCCCAGGATATGGTCAGCTGTACTACTACAGTCTTAACCGGCGAATAAACAAATGGCGTGCAATGAAGTTCAACCAGGTTAGACCACATGTCGATATTCCGAGTAAACTAAAATGGTACAAAAGAAGGGTAAAGTATAATATAGCTAACGATATCAGGGGTTCTAATTGTAACCTTTTAATTATATAACCGAATGTTTTCGACCTACAACTTAGGTTTTCATCAGGGTTCATAAAACGGTACAAGAAACACATACAGAACATTGATACCACGTTTTACATTTAGGGTTGGAAATGGACTATTCCAAAATTCAAACATTTCAAGCTTATGATGAATATTTAGGAATTGCGAGAAAAGGGTAACATAACAAACAGCTGATTTAGGAGCCCTCACATCTGGGTCTACAATCTTTGCAAATAATATTAGTAACTCATATCCCGCACTGTAAGGTTTAAATGAAAATATTGCATATTTAGCCACCTTAAACATGATATTCCCACATTGCCACATTGAAACATTTATAATATTATGCGTGATAGATAACCTGAGTACATGCTTCAATACAAACTGCTTTACCTACATGTATCCTTTAATCCAAATATCTAATAGTAATATGAAAGACATATCAGATGATTGCATTATTCATCTGTTATGTATGCTATTTTCTCATAATCGACACTTTTATCTTTACTGTTAGTAGACACTGACCGCATCTGGTTATAAACAGTCAATTACTGTTGATTCAGCGTCACTAATGACTGTTGACAAACTGATGAGGCACCGAGTACTGGGGCCCGTCAATCAAAATATAGTACCACTGAAATGTTCTAACAATCCCAACTTCTAGTTGTGATCGTCGCATGATAGAACGATACTTTATTTCGTACGGAATTAGTTGAAACTGTTACTCAATAGAATGTGGGACCGGTTTAGAGGGGTTTCACTATACAGGACAACACATCATCAGTGAGACTCCAGAGTTCTTGCATCTTTTCTGGTTATTGAAGTATACGACTACCGCACGTTTAACTTATATTTGAGAAGGATGTGCACGTTGCAGGTAAGTATTCATAATGCATCTGATTAACCTGCTATAAACAAAACATGAGAACACAACTTGGATTTTTTTTTTAATTTTCAGTGATGAGACAATTCGCGATTAGTTTTAGAAAATATTTGAACTGTTTCATAATGTAAGCATTTAAGTCTGCTGGTGTAATGTCAACACACTGTGTTGATAAAAGCCAGTCTTTCAAAATCCTCTCGCAAATGATACCCTTTCATACGAAGTTAAATATACGTATCGTTAACTAATGATGGCACGTGACACTTTGAAAATTATGTAATCCTTTACTGATCAAATGAAACTATGACATGTACTGACTATTTTGAACGCTTTCGGTGTGGAACCATTACGTTATCTCAACAAAGACAAATCATATATACCCCCATAGTCGATAGGGATGATAAAATGCTGTCCTATCTACATAGGAGCTATATAGGGAGACAAATGGCCATTCATTGGTCCATCGTGTGTGCCAGCCATAATGCGTGGTAGTTGTACTTCACTATAATAACGACACCATATTTTCTCTAGTATAGAACACTTACTCTTTGTTCAAACTATAACCATTAACACAAGATTTAATGTTAATAATGTTATAATACATCAATTCTGATATGTACAGAAAAAGTATGATTTTGTTTCTATTATATGTCTTTGGTACCGTATATGATAATAGTAAACTATTTTAGGTTATAACAGCTATTTAACCAGGATAAATAAAACCGAGTTTGCAATTTTCTCTTTTCGTATTGCTGCTTTTGCTTTCGAAGGATCTCCTACTATCAGAATTTTTATAAAGTACGCTTACTTTACGTGAAAAACATAGTATTCCTCCTAACAGTTATTTTACATTTAATAAGACAGTAAATATGTGATAATCACATTGGATAGGCACAATGTTCTAAACATTTGCTCAGTGTGTTCAATATGTTGTTTTAAATATTATTACTGACCCTTTGTGAATTAAGACATTAACGTGTAATAATCGACGGTATATTTGAAACAAAGCTTCACAGGAACCTTACTACGGATTCTATAACCTGGTCATTTACTAATTTATCCGGCCTTAAATTAGTGCAACATGTATAATATAGTCGGAAAATATATACAACAGTTGTTGTATTATCAATGTTTCAAAAACATTTGCGACCAACTATGTTAAGAAAACATACTTGTTGTTCAGTTTTGTGACCATACACACTTAAAACGATTGCGCTTATATCGTAAGATAACATAGTCAAGGCACGCTTAATGCAATTTGTGCCTACGTTCTATATCAAAATGAAATTCTCAAATGTATAAGGGCAAATCAGAATGGTTGTTCATTCCCTAAATACCACTATTGTGTATGGACACTTCCCACACGCTTATTATCGCTTCTGCATCACCAACTAACTATAGTAAAGCCCATCTAAACCGGAATTCTAGTTAAGAAGAATTTAGATAGTTTTAGGCAGGTGGCTGCTCAATGCAGGATTAAAGTCATGCAGAAAGCTCCTCTAGGATCTGCCACTAAGCTGCCACCTGCCTGTCTCCAAGACCGATGTTTATACTAAGCTGAACGTGATGTTTAGAGGGGTTTTACTGTATTCCACACAAATATCAGTAATCAACACATTCAATCCATTATCACTATCCGATGACCTTGATCGCCTCTTGTAAAATTGTCGATTAGTGTTGATTTAGTGTCAATGAAAGCTTGTTGACGATAAGGCTTCGTCTATTGCTCTGAACGGTATACTCTATGTTATCCACTGTGTCGGTCAATTGCAGCAAAACAGAAACAGACATGTGTTAAACCGGTCAGACAGTACCATTTTATATGCCGTGGACCAATACCTCCCTAGTTAGATAGTTAGATTTAGATAATATTTATTTCGGTTAAAAGTGTACATAACATGGCAAAACATAATTACGACGTCTTATAAAAAGCCATGTAATGCGCAATAGAAACCAAAGATAACACAAAAAGCTACTAGTTTCCTTATTTCCGTTGTGGTCCTTATCCAAATCAATAACACATACAAGGAAACACTTTGATATACAGGTTTAACCCTTAATGTGTGTGGACTAAACATTTCTATTATTCAGTGATTAAGAGTTAACAACAATGAGACAAACACCATAGGGGTTAACATAAATGGTGGAAATAACTGGATTATAGTTTGGCTGATCCACTTTTTACACCAATATTTTTATGGCAAATATGTTATAATTTATTGGCAAATCCTGAAGTACAACCATAACAAAGCTTGAACAGTATTGATTTCATGATGTTCACCAAACTCTTCTCATCTGTTATATTAAGTTCGTTGTTTTTAAACTGAACCAATGTTTCACTTATTCACTTGCCGATATCCTGGTGAAGTCCTATTGAAGTCCTGATGAAGTCCCGTGAAGTCCTATTGAAGTCCTGATGAAGTTCTATTGAAACTCAACATTAGCCTCATCTACTAAGCCTTTACTCCATTAATACCTTATGAATATTAATTAAAATGCTTTTTAAAATGGCATATTGAAACATTTTTTGAGTAACTATACAATCAGATCTATTTTTTTCTATTAGCAAACAGAACAGACCAAGATCCGGCGACTCCTATAGGTGTCATCCGATCTTGGTCTACTCCATTTGCAAAGGCGTAGAGAAATGCATTTATGGAAGAAAGGGTTAACCCTTTTGCTTGCTGAAGTTTCAATGTGGATTGAAAGGCTTCCTAATAATACATGTTTAGTATTAATCCTTTACTCCATGATTATTTATGTAAGAAATAATGACCTCATGAATATTAATTAGAGTTATTGTTAAAATGGTATATAAACACATTAAAATGTTGAATAAAATCTATATTATTCCATAAGCAAACAGAGTAGACCATGATCAAACGGCTCCTGTAGGAGCTTTCTGATCTGGGTCAGCTCTAATTGCAAAGGCGTAGACAGGTGTATAAGGAATAAAGGGTAACTATAATTATGCTGGGGACATATACCTGGTTCGTAAATCTATTTGCAAGTTATATCTGTATCGCCTTTGATGGAAAAGTATTATTCGTAAGATATATAGGGCACATAAGAACCCCTAGGGCCTTCCTCCGTCTGTAATGAGCTGGACGTCGTGATATGACCGAAATACTGTTAAAGCAACGTAAAACCGGATAAAAAACAGACCAAATATATATGGAATAAACCCTGTGAGTGTTGGACATACATGCACTGGCACAGGAGTCATGTGAGCAAGGTCTGTCCTATTTGACATTGAACTCCTCGTGCAAGTACAAGCCTTACTTATTGAACGGGCTCTATAACACTGATAGGCTTTCACTTTGAAACTTCGGCGTTGAAAGGATTAAGCCACGTTATCTAATATTTAATTTCTATTGAGTTTAGAACATAAGTGAATCCTAATCAGGATTTGGATCTGTTCTACCTCGGAATATTTAGTATATTATCTGCAAACATCAACCTTTTCAACGCTGACTTTTCAGAGTCGAATAGGTCATCAATGTTGAACTATAGAGTCACCTCTGTATTAAAGGCTTAAAGACGTTTTCGGTAGAAATTTCTGCGCATCCGAGGTAGATAATCACCCATAGTAACACAAAATGTAGTTGTATAGTAATCGGGACATATTACGCAAAGCCACGAAACAAAACAAAAAGTCAACAATATCGAATAAACGGGCATTTTGCGAAAAGGTCTTAGGGAGAAAGGATCAGAAGAATAAATGACACTTGCAGTTGATCGCGGAGGTCGTAATTGTGTATACAAGTTATTGACTGAGAAAGTGAATGGAAAAGTGAGGGTTACTTCAGCAAACAGGATATTAGAAAATGTATTCAAATTCTATCACAGAAATTGGATTGGTATATGTAACCATCTCCGGTCTGTGTGTACATTGCATAAATTGATAACTCTTGAATGCAAATTATAGTTGATGTTCACAGTCAGGAATATGTATTCGATACTTTCCCCGTATGTTATGCAAGAAAAACAGATCTTGATCCACTTTTTTCAGTGGGCTTATATGAGCTTAATGCAGGGTGGAAGTTATGCAGAAAGCTCCTAGATGCGCTTTCTGCATGACGTTAACCCTGCATTAAGCAGTCACCTGCTCATCTAAATTCCTCTCTTCTAGAATTCAGGTTAAGCGAGGTTTTACTGTATTGTAATTACTATACAATGTATAACCAACGTAATAAATTCGCCCTGGATATATTGCGGCAGCTGTAGTTTGTTTACGAATAATAATTCAACTTAATTTATATTAATATAACTCCGTGCTCGATTCACAAAAAGAACTTAAATGTGTAACTATAATTATACTCCAAACCATTTACAGTACCCCTTTTCCGACAGCCTAGACCCAGATCAGAACGGTTCTGTAGGAACCGCCTGATCTGTTTCTTGTGAAATCATATAGATCTGACTTTCCAGTTTCTTCCGTGGTCAACAACCTTAAAATAAAAACCTGTTATAAAAATGAAAGCAGCTAATAAATGTTCATGCGTCATTATTTCTTACATGAATGTTCATGTAGTAAAGTTCAGAATACACTGCCAAAGCGAAATAATTGAAAGCAGTTTGAAACGGTAACTAAATATAAAATGTTTCTTACCTGGTATATCGATCAACCAAATTTGTTTTGAAAAAAAAAGCCCGAGATCACGTGACGCCACATTTACCTACACGTAAATTTCTCTATTTTTAAATCTATTTTTGTTTTCATCGAATGAAAAAAATATATGTAATTTTTATGAACGCTTACGTTTGAAACCTTTTAAAGACAAGTTCCTTTCAAATGGGTTGGCATTCTATCAAAAGCACCCAAGTGTTTTTTTTTTTTTCAACCTCATGGCCTTCAGGGACTTTAAACTTATCAATTAGTTTTCAATAACCTGCTAACGCAACGCAGCATGTATATAAAAATGGCATATCGTAATATAAACCATATATAAATATAGTTAATTTTGTAATTCTGAATATAGTTTTAACGTACACTGTGGGTGTATTTAGTACCTCCTATGCGGGTTGTTTAGGAGAGTTGTCAAGTAACATTCACCTGGTCACCTGGGTCCCTTAACTCTGGACATAGTCTAGGAGCACCGTAGGATTGACTTTCTCATCAGCCTCTTCCACTTTAGTCTGTTTTACACCAGCGTTTGCGTCTCTTCAAAGTTTATTCGACTTACGTAACAAATTATTTATGTCAACTTATAGTCTTTCAAACGTTGTCACACTTACCGGGAACCGACTCTTGCCTTTGTAAGCAGTCGGATAAATCGGCGTCTCATCAGGATCCAAGCTGTTTGACACTCGGTCAATAGTATCTTAAAATAATGGACGAATTGGAACTAGCCAGGTTACACCTGATCCCAATTTCAGCAGACATTTTATTTTCACAGCCGGTTAAGAGTTAACACTGTGCAGTTGTAAGTAGTAGTTGGCGCCTTTTATCAAGTTGTCCTTCACTAGCACAATTTTGTGTCATAAGCAAAGTGAAATGAGGTAGGCGTTGCATTCTCCAATCTCTGAATCTTCAGGGTGGAACAATCCATCATTGTTTACTGGTAGAGTCAATACAGTATGAAAGGGTAGAATGTGTGAGAAGAGTTTGAATCACAAGCAGTGAAATCGGGTAAGCGTAACATAATTTAGTTAACCCTGTCAATCCCATTATGTTATTAGCAGAGTCCATACAGTATACAAGTATGAAAGGAGAGGATTGTGAATGACCAACAGTGCAGAACCTGATCAGAGGGATCATCTGGGACTCCTCTGGTCTTGGTCTACACTGTTTGCAAATGACATTCAACTCGTTTTCAAAGGGTCAATAAACGTCTTTATCACTCCTGTAAGCCATGTTTGAAAAGTAACAACACCTCTTACTGTTAGTACAGAGGCATCGAGTGTTAACCCTTCTCGTGCTGAATTTTAAAATACATTTCTCCTTCTTTACACATGCCCTGTTGTATAATTATATATATCTTCACTGTGTACAAGTGTTTCGCTGTGCAATCACTGCTGTGGAGTGCACAGGTTCTACAATCAACTTGTAAATAGTGCAGACCCTGATGAGACAGCTCCTGGGTCTTCACTATTTACAGGTAGGTATATTGACGTGAATAGCAAGCGAAGGGTTAAAACCCTTTACTCCATGAATATTCAATAAGAAATAATGATTGCATATCAATTAGAGCAACTGTTATAACAGCCTATGGACACAAGAAATTTTGGACTTGATAGAAATTGTAGAAGCATATATATCTATGTTACCTACCGGAGCTTTCTCATCTGGGTCTTCACTATTTACAAGTACGTATATTGACGTGAATAGCGAGCGAATGGTTAAAAGGGAATACATTATTTATGTATCTGTGTTCATGTTAACTATTTCAAATCAATGTATCACAATGAATCCGTGTATGGCAATTATAAAATGCATTTTAGATTGTATTGTGTTTAAGTTTCCTGAACGAACAGAGTATTCGCTGTTTGTTTCACAACTTATGTTTTCAAAATTCATATTGACAAAATGATTGTACCCATTTCAATGAAAATTAGATCCGTTATATATAGATTTTGGTCACTATCCTGTTAATAAGGTAGCTTAACCCTTTCACCGCCAAATGTCGCAAAAATTCACCACGACAAATAGCGCAGTCCCAGATCAGACGCCGTCTTTTCAAGGCGGCGTCTGATCACGAACTTCACTTTTTTCTCAATCTCTAGACTTCTATATATGTGCTTTATTCCTTTGAAAGTTGCATTTATTTATATCCTTTCCTTATTTTACCGAATGATTAAAAAAACTTGGATTGCAAACGACATTCAGAAATGTGTCGCCGAAAGGGTTAAAGGGGTAAACTAGAATGAATTCATTTCAACAATATTAGTATACTTTCCGTGTCTGTATTATACTTTATCATATAATATTGCAATTTATCTTACACAGCATAAATGAGTATTTCATGCTGTTAAATTGTTGTTTATTCGAGGTACCAAGTACATTTTTGTGTTATTAAATAATAAAACCTGTGCTCGTGTACATCGTACATAATTTCATACTGATGGACATGCCAAATCCATGACCTCTCCGCGATAAAAGTTACTATCCACTAATGGAGACCATCTTTAGTTACACACATGGCACGTTGTTATCGTACATGTATGAAAATACGTTGACACTTATTGCTCCGCAGTGTCTGTTTCTACATACAGTTAATCCCTCTAAAGAAGACTTTTAGTGCAGAAGAATATAAATAGTTGGAAGTAGGTCGCTGCTTTATCCGTTCCGGGCAAAATAAATAGCATCTACTGCTAAGATTAAAGTCTGCTCCAGGTTTCAAAGTGACGTTTTCTTCCTCTTTTAGAAACCTAGCATAGCCCTTCGCTTGCTATTCACGTCAATATACATACCTGTATATAGTGAAGACCCAGATGAGACAGCTCCTGCAGGAGCTGTCTCATCAGGGTCTGAACTATTTACAAGTTGATTGTGCAACCAATGCACTCCACATCAGTGATTGCACAGCGATATTCTTGTACACAGTGAAGGTGTATGTAATTATACAACAGGGCATGGGTAAAGAAGGAGAAATGTGTTTTAAAATTCAGCAAGAGAAGGGATAGTATCAAACATTTTTGGCCCTGAAGAGACACCAGATTTGCTCTGGATCCAAACTGTTCGCAAAGGGTATCACGGATTCGCCTATGGCTGTGAATGATTTAATGCAGAGTGAACGTCAGGGAGATAACATTAACTCATATTGACTCATATTAACCCATCCTTCATATTGACGGCTTTTTACGACTATGTAAAATTCACTTTGTGAAACCACTGTGATAAATAGAGCATTTGCTCCTATAGGAGAAAATGATGTATTTATCACAATGGTTTCAAACTACAAAATTCTAAAATTTTCCTTTTCTCTAGTTAATGCTCCTTTTCGGTAAATTCATTCAAAGAGGTTGTATCTAAAATAGCCTATGAGGTAATGGATTAATGAGCCTTGTCTAAACTCTTCACACACTGGTGGCAAAACCGTGATTATTTATGCAAACATTTTGAATCCAGATCAGAAGTCACATCATGTAGCCTCTTATCTTAATCAAAAACCAGTTGACACTTTCACACTATATTTTATAAAGAAATGAGAGAAACTATTTTAAGGTTTAAAGAACACTACAGTTGCTGCTTACGAAATTACTTATAGAACAAAGAGTAACCGACTGGCATTGGTGCTAATTTAAAACTCACGTTGATAGAGACGTTGCTGTATTTGTAAATGCCAGGTTCTGTTTTCATTATGTTCTTTATGAGAATAATAAGAATGCTCCAAGGTTAACTGACGCTCATTCGAAGGCATAAATGCAGTCGATTTACGTTTTATCTAAATAACAATACTTAATGTAAATCATAAATATTTTGAGAGTCATATGTTGAAAATTAATCACAAGTTTAACAACAGAAACAGGAAACGATTTCTGCGTTAGTTGTATTGAGAGTAAACTATTCATAAAATACATTACGATCTGAACAATAGATAGCGTTACATTTTCAATACTTAAGTCGTCATTTCTCCATCTAACCTCATGATGTGTCCTCTCTTCAGAATCCTCTCGAAGAGACTGTTATGAGGAGTGGTCAAAACATAGATTGACCAAGATGAAATTATATTCACATTCATGTTCTTAGGCTAATAGCTCAAGGCAGTTCTAAACGATGTTAACTCTTTTGGCGCCAAATTCAAAAGTGTCGTCTGCAATAATTATTTCATATTAAATATAATTCTAAACTAAATAATAAAGATATATTAGGAAAACATTTGATTTTAAAAACATGTATGCTTAGGCTAAACTAATACAGAAAACAGTGAAGTCCCAGGTCAGATGCCGCCTTCAAAAGGCGACATTTGACCTGGGACTGCACTGTTTTCAATGTTACCAACAGGCGACATTGGCACTGAAAGAGTTAAATGGTCCCCAAACTAATCTAGATTATTTTCAGTTATTAAATATTCATTCAAATTTTCTACTAGGCAACAACTGGAAACCAACGCAAAAATATTGTGTGGCGGCTGTAAAATGTCGCCCCTACTTCATTCTCAGTGCTGTTATATTTTCTGGTTCTTCGGGATCATTAGTTTTGATGTTATTTGTTTTGAAAATTGAATACTGCTTAAACCGGTGCTAGGGGGCGTGAGTAGTGTTGCAGTTTTAATTACTACTCATGAACAGACTCAATAAAACCGAGTCTGCAATTTTCTTGTTTTTGCATTTTTACTTTTGCTTTCGAAGGATCACCCATTTTCAGAATAATTGTATCTTGAGCACACGCCGGAGACTACAAACAGCTTTCCGTTAAATATTAAGTTTCATTACATACGTGAATAGCTAGTTGGATCCTTTTGCCAAAATCATCTTCCTGATATTATCCCTCATCATCATGTCATGTCATCATTCATCGGCGCTACATGACCTATTCTGCGTCGTAGTGCCGTAAAACTCAATTAACTCACTCACTCCTTTAAACAGAGTAGATCTCTTCGGACAGCTTTTGTAGGATATGTCTGGTCGGTGGCTGCTGTTTGCTTGTATGCTACTTTATGCCATGACACGGATAACCCATCTTTTATATTTTGATACAAAAACTACATTAGTAGTTATGTAATATTCGCGAAGTCTTGCACAAATAACAATAAAGGAAAATGATAGGATGAGTGTTTACGATTTCCAAGTATAATGCTATACGATCCATATGTTTTGTGTACTCATTTGAATTGCCTCTCTTCTATTGAGTACCAACTAGAGACGTCGATAAATAAGCATTTTGGACAGGTCTGATTCTGCACTATGTGCATCACAAGAGGCCCATGTATGTCTCAAATGTAAGACTTGTTACAGTAAAGGAAAACCAAAGTTTGGAGCTTTTTTAAATTTCTCTATTATCTGTATTTTAGATTTGACTTATATTTGAAATTTAACAACGATACTTTTAGAATATGCGCTCTTAAATTACACATTTAAAAGGAATACTTGCTTTATTTACATATTATGTTCACTCTGACATTAACGCTTTGCACGCTAGCGATCAAACTGTAATTACCAATGCAAACAGTTTTGCATCCAGATGAGACACCGCATGGTGCGAATCTCATCAGCATACAAACTGTTTGATACTTTGATGATATTTTTGTACCGGAATGATAGAAAAACATATCTTAAGAACGGCAACAGATGACAAATGTAGCAGACGAAAAATACTTAGCGTACAAACTTGAAAGAGTTAAGTATAAATCAGTTTCGAAATTAACGACGGTTCTGGTTTAGTGCAACCGCTGTAAACATGTCTCTGTGTCTCTCTTTGTCAGAAATAAATGGGGAAATACCTCATTATTTTAAAATTTAGGACATATTGATTCACTGCGTTTACAATAAACGTGAAAGCTGCGCAGGCACCGGACGAGAACAGGCTGATTGTTCTGATAAATGTCCATTGACACAAACATGCAAACCCCGAAATTGCATTGGAGAATGATGTATCGTTTCCATTTGTTTTATTAATTAAGATAATGCTCTTTTAATCTTACAGTGTGTTTTGTTTCACTTTGGTGAATAAATTGTTAGTTAACGCATGCTAAAGACGATTGTGTAATACCATTTGCCAACAGTCTGGATCAAATAACACAGCCTGTCTCCAGAATCAAAACAGTGTGACATTGATCGCTTTTTCGAAATAAAAAGAGGACACTGTGCCTTAGTAAGTAAGGCAGACGACAGTGTTAGGCAAATCAGCATGTTAACCCTTCGCTTGCTATTCACGTCAATATACGTACCTGTAAATAGTGAAGACTCGGATGAGACAGCTCCTGCAGGAGCTGTCTCATCAGGGTCTGCACTATTTACAAATTGATTGTGCAACCAGTGCACTCCACAGCAGTGATTGCACAGCGAAATACTTGTACACAGTGAAGAGATATGTAATTATACAACAGGGTATGGGTAAAGAAGAAGACGTGTATTTTAAAAGTCAGCAAGCGAAGGGTTACTGTTTAAACCAGGGCATTTGATGCTGATTGCAAACTAAACTACAGAGCAACATATAAACGTCTGTACTCAAGTACTAAAATCGTCCTTTCTCCACCATATCTTATGTTGTGGCCACTCTTTACAATCGTCTCAAGTGATTCTTGAAAATGTGTTAATTTACGCATCTTATCTTGGCCTATATAAAGTATATATTTGTGGCAATTAATGTATCATCGGAACTGTGCAACAAAGTTAACGCAGCCAGTATCCACGCAAATATGGCATCGGTTTAGTTTCGTATGATGCTCGGTTTAGTTTCGTATGATGCTGTTACAACCATTCTCACTCGATTCGGTACGTACGTTAGAAACCATGGTGCACTTTGATTCGTCGATATATCACAACAAGAGAGCCAGGATGAGTAACCATCATGCCAGTTTTAAGCATTAAGAATTTAAGAATTAGTGACATCATTAATATTAATTACATGTATATTACTTTTTATAATGGCACATGAACACATGAAATTCTGCTTGGCAGAAAATGTTGAAGCATGTCTACTCTGTTGGCCTAGGCTTAGAAATGCGTATTTATGGAATAAAGAGTGTAGACAATGTGTTGACTACATTGATTAAAGAGATTAGATAAGATTTAAACGATGAGAAGAACATCCTCCTAGACACAGATAATATAGCTATAACCATTATGGCTGAATATGATCGGATCTGAGAAAATATTAAGGGGGCTAGAGTATAAATATTAACCATTTCCCTTTCGTAAGCGCATTTTCGCGCATCTACAAACAGAGTAGACCCAGATCAGACGGTTCCCGTAGGAGCCGTCTGATCAGGATCTGCTCTGTTTGCGTATGATGTAATATAGATCTGATGCTACAGCCTCTGCCTGAGTCAAACTGTCCTGTGTTCATATGGTATTATTAAAAAATCTTATTAATGTTCATGACGTCATTATTTCTTACATGAAAATACAACAGCGAAAGGGTTAATTGGGCTAGAGTGTAAATATGGTTATACGATAGGTCAGTTGTCAATAATCGAACGTGCCCAGTACTTATAGCCGTACACATTATTTGTAGATATGATGATGATCTTTGAGGTTGTAAAGGCGCTGCAATGTGAACATGGTCGCATATGCTAGTTTTGAGACGTCAATGGTATGCAGTTGAACTTCGATAATCGAACTTCAAGGGACAATACACATGTTTTCGAGATAACAGAGGTTCGAGTTATCCTATTTCTGATCTGGATAATTTTCGTAAGTTCACAGCTTAATGCAGGTCTAAAGTACGAGTTTTCAGCATTACTTTAGACCTGCATTAAGCTGTCACACGTGTTGCTAGATATGCGTACTAATACATTTTAGAGCAATTCTGCATTGTACGTTTTGGAAGGACTGAACGTTTAGTTCGAAATATCTCGAAGTCCGAGTTATCCGAGTTCGAGATATCGAAGTTCAACTGTATAACTGAATGCACTGGTCTACTTTTGTCAATAATCCTATTTGGTCAAGGTTTCATAGTTCTACGGATCCATAGAGAAATGATGTAAAATGGTAACACGTCATTTGTTATAACTCAAAGGTACACAGCCCTAGGCCCTCTGGTCAGATATTGCGTATCTGGTTGAGATACTGGTCATACACACGACTATGGTAAGATATGTCATTTGTTATGACTCAAAGGCACACAACACTGGGCCCCCTAGTCAGATATTACGCGTCTGGTTGAGAGACTGGCTATATACACGCCTATGGTAAACTATACCATTTGTTATGACTCAAAGGTACACAGCTATATGTCCCCAAGTCAGATATTACCTAACACTCATTCCTGGTTAGGGTATTGGCCATAAACATGACTATGGTAAAATAAGCCATTTGTTATAACTCAATGGAGCACAGATCTAGATCTTACTTGTTCGATATTGCCCAACAATCAAATTTGGTTGAGATATTGCCCATACACACGCCTACTGCATTTGAGTAAGACTACGTTAAGTGACATCGTATGACGTACATATAGCTTTTTTTACTCTTTTTTTAGCACTGCGAAAAGAGACAATTGCAGACTCGGTTCTACTGAGCCAGACATCAGTAGAGAAGAAGCCTTTTTGGAGCCTTCTGCATGATTTTCAAATTGTAGTAACCCTTTCCCTTATGTAAGCGCATTTTGACGCATTTGTAAACAGCCGTCTGATCAGGATCTGCTCTGTTTGCGTATGGTGTAATATATATTATGAGTCTACAGCTTCTGTCTGAGCCAAAATGTCCTGTGTTCATATGCTATTATAAAAAACAATCTTATCAATCTTATATACACGCCTATGGTAAACTATACCATTTGTTATGACTCAAAGGTACACAGCTATATGTCCCCAAGTCAGATATTACCTAACACTCATTCCTGGTTAGGGTATTGGCCATAAACATGACTATGGTAAAATAAGCCATTTGTTATAACTCAATGGAGCACAGATCTAGATCTTACTTGTTCGATATTGCCCAACAATCAAATTTGGTTGAGATATTGCCCATACACACGCCTACTGCATTTGAGTAAGACTACGTTAAGTGACATCGTATGACGTACATATAGCTTTTTTTACTCTTTTTTTAGCACTGCGAAAAGAGACAATTGCAGACTCGGTTCTACTGAGCCAGACATCAGTAGAGAAGAAGCCTTTTTGGAGCCTTCTGCATGATTTTCAAATTGTAGTAACCCTTTCCCTTATGTAAGCGCATTTTGACGCATTTGTAAACAGCCGTCTGATCAGGATCTGCTCTGTTTGCGTATGGTGTAATATATATTATGAGTCTACAGCTTCTGTCTGAGCCAAAATGTCCTGTGTTCATATGCTATTATAAAAAACAATCTTATCAATATTCATGACGTCATTATTTCCTATATGAATATTCATCAGGGAAAGCATTAAGCTACCACCTGTCTTGAAGATCGACATTGGTACTAATTGAACTTCCGTTGTTTTTCTTCACTAGTCTTTCTATTACCATTATCTAAACATTTTATAAAGTCTTAAAAGCTATAGTTAATAACTTCCTTGATTTGGTAATGTTTTAGTTCATTAAATTGGTATTTCTGTTATATAAGCCACTCATATAATTATCGTATAACTCATTAATTTAGATTATCGTGCATGTTAACGAGGCATGTTTCTGCCTTAAAGCTGCTGTTTATAATTGTATGTATCGGGGATAGGCTTAGAGAGTTATTAGCCCTTGTCAGTGCCAGCATTGTTGTCTGCTGAATATAATTATTTTCGTCTGCATTAAAAATAGAATGTGTCCAACAGTTCGGTTCCATTACGTACGTACATACGCACGTACGCACGTATGTACGTATGTACGTATGTACGTATGTACGTATGTACGTATGTATGTATGTATGTATGTATGTATGTATGTATGTATGTATGTATGTATGTATGTACATGTATGTATGTATGTACGTACGTATGTATGTATGTATGTATGTATGTATGTATGTATGTATGTATGTATGTATGTATGTATGTATGTATGTATGTATGTATGTATGTATGTATGTATGTATGTATGTATGTATGTATGTATGTATGTATGTATGTATGTATGTATGTATGTATGTATGTATGTATGTATGTATGTATGTATGTATGTATGTATGTATGTATGTATGTATGTATGTATGTATGTACATTATGTATGTATGTATGTATGTATGTATGTATGTATGTATGTATGTATGTATGTATGTATGTATGTATGTATGTATGTATGTATGTATGTATGTACATGTATGTATGTATGTATGTATGTATGTATGTATGTATGTATGTATGTATGTATGTATGTATGTATGTATGTATGTATGTATGTATGTATGTATGTATACATGTATGCTTTACAGCATACAGAGTACAGTAGAAATTGTCCTTAGCGGCAATTTATTTGTTGAACACACGAGCTTTAAAAAGCAGATGGTTGCTTAATGCAGGGCAAAAGTAATGCAGAAGGCTGCTATAGGTCTCTTCGTGACGAGTTTAAAGAATGTTCATATTATAGGGTTTGGTGGGGAAGTGGCGATTGTAGGAGTTGGGTACGCACCTTTATATATAGCTATTGTTTTCTTTTTAATTGATTGTATTAGAATAGGTTTCAGTATATATTTCAATATTATACATTAAGGGGTTTCTAAAAACGGTAACCGTTAGCCCTTTTCCATGGCAAATACCTACTGCATATTCATGGAAAAAGTTATAACGAAATATTGAAGCATTGTAGCCATTTTAGAAAGAAAAGAAATCCCACTATCAAACAGAGCAGACCCTGATCAGACGGGTCCTATAGGAGTCGTCTGATCTGAGTCTACCTTGTTTGCAGATGCGTGAAAACACGTTTATATGTAGGAAAGGACTATTTAAAGAATAATTTGCTAAATTGTATTAGCTGCATGTTTATCGCCTGTTGCTTTCCCCTCAGACCTCAAGATAGCAGGTGGTTGCTGTTATTGAAAAAATCTTACTTGCCAAATAAACCCTACCTAACGGTTGCCAAGACGATAAAATGTGATAGATACATAAAGAAATGATTTATCACAGTGCTCGGCGTTATCATATCAAACACGAGATAGCTTAATGTTGTTCTGCTATTTTGTTCTATGGAAGTAACTTGTATGAAGTATTTCGTGGGACTAGCAGAAGTCGCTGTCATTATACTTAATGGTGTGTCGAATCGTTATCATGTGCTAGGTTTCGTTTATCTGGCACAACATGTAAAGCAATTGCCTCGAAATTAGAGAATCCTGTTTTTACGGTCTAGTCATGCATGTTGTAAAAGTATTTTAATAGTTTAATGTTTAGTCTCTAGTAAGTCACTTATGACTGGTTACATTCATGTTAATGTGGTGTACTGTAATTGTAAATGTACATAATCTTCGTTTTGCTTTGCAATAAACAACTAGAAAATGCACGTTTATTGTGACAATAATGAAACAAAACATCAACCTCCCTGTCATAATAGTCATATTTGTGTTTCTAACTCATGCCATAAGCATGACAGATATCCAACTTCACACATCGTACACTTCATTTAACCATTCCCTTCTACTGGCGCTTATGTAAAAGTCAGTTTTGATACCATTGTGCACAATAGGAGCAAATGTTCTATTTATCACAATGGTTTCAAAACTACACAATTCTAAAATATTCATTTTCTCTAGTTAATGCTCCTTTTCGGTAGATTTATTCAAAGAGGTTTTGTCTATAAATAGTCTAGGAGGGATTAAAAAGTTGTTAAGGTTACCGCTGTTGATTCTATGACAGATTGGGATACTTAATGCCCGAATTTGTTCTAAATCCTCGAAGAACCGGGTAATGAAACATATGCAATATTTACATCTTGGCATGGTCATTATAACGGGGTTCATTTTCTAAGAACGCATAGAGTGTAGTTTAATCCTTATACTGGTAGTGTCATATCTTTTTGCTTGTGTGTGTGTGACGCCCAAGAGAGAGGGGAGAGAAATCCGGTCGCGATTTTCGTATTAAAGGACAAAATTGTAATACATGTTTTAACTAAGTATCTAGATCTAATGTATTTTGTGATGCGCGTCTAAATGGATGTTACGTTTCAGTTTTGACATATTTGAGTCGTTACCCTACTATCGCTTTCCGCGACCTTACACCACATTCGCAAATAGCGTGGGTCCATATTAGACGAAGAATAATTCGCTGTTTCATCCGGATCCAAGCTGTTTGACAGTTCTTCAAATGGTCGATCGAATTGGAAGTAGTCAAAATTGAATCAGATCCTAATCAGATCTATATATGCAAATAAATTATAGCAATATTTATGCTTATATCCAACCACATTTAGACTCCTGCTGTGTTGGTTGAAGTTATACTTAGTCTAACTGTAATAAATCCTGTAAATATGTATCCTTAAATAGCTCGCAAAATTATATTTGGTAAGGATTATACACCTGTATCTTGTCGGCGACTTATCTTACACAAAAAGCAAATTATGTGTACATGTACACAGTACCAAGGTGTTAGGAACCTGATTATATTTGTAATATGTTTGATAGTGAACCTAAACTGTGTACGAGCTTACCATGTTCATGCTATTACAGTCCTCCATACATATTAAATTTTAACCTGATGCGGGTGGATGAGTGATTGCCTATACAAACAGTTTGGGTTTCTTACATATTAAATTTTAACCTGATGCGGGTGGATGAGTGATTGCCTATACAAACAGTTTGGGTTTCATCAGGATTCAAACTGTGTGTCACTGTTCGGCAGTTTTGTAGACTCACTGAGTATAGCGTCATGATTGGAAATGTAGTTGGTGAAACATTTTGTAAACATATTCAGTTCAAACGATTAAAGGTTAAAGAAGGCCTATTTTATTCAGGACCTTCCATATGGAAATAAATACTAGAACTGATGCGCAATAATTGTAGTTTCACACTTTATCAGATAGCGAAACTCTCAGACATAGTAAGCATGCGTGTATCAAATTCAATAATACAGTAAACCCCCTCTAATGTGACCACAAAAACGGGTCATAATTCTTGGTGGCAGAAGCAGGTGGTATCCTATAGGAGTTTTCTGCATAACTTTCGTCCTGCACAAAGCAACCACTTGCTTATAAAGACAGCTTTTATTATTTTTAAGTTGTCGCGTTAGAGGGGTTCTACTGTACTTTATTGTGCTTACATAATAGTATAGTTATGTATGATTGTATTAAAGCATGATTAGTTACTGAATTGAATTATCTCGACAATACTCCAAAGTAATGCCACCGTCTGATATGTACGAGTGTTATTGACATATTCAAATTACACTTACTGTGTTATCAGTAGTGAAATCTCACTTATAGTCTATTTTCGTAAACTTAAAAGCAATAGAATAAATTATTAAGTAATTGGGAAAGCAAACAAAACCACTTTACCAACAATTATAAAGTTCAACTTAACAAGTTCATACTGATAACGCCACACATAAAAGGGCATGCCACCCAAATACCACCAATCACAGTACCAGATACAACCTGACGAAACTCACAATTTAAAAACACAGTAGACATATAGTGGAAACAGGAGTATCGTCTTGGAACGGCCAGCATCCAACACTCGTCAACCAGGTTTGTGTTTGCCCAACATTACGCTTATCCTACCCTCATTCAAGTCAACACGTAAAGTAAGAACCCCCTCCAGATAATTCCACAACATTAGTAAAGATACTAAACCGGAACTGTAATAAAATTCATTACAACACTAGTTGAGTTGTCATCCTGAATTGTAATAACAACCGGAACTGTATTAAACAAGAGTGTGGGGTGTGCGGGGTTGTGTGTATGCGTGTGAGTGTGTAAGGAAGTGTGCGCATGTGTGTGTGTGTGCGTGCGTGCGTATGTTGTGTGGGCGCGGGCATTCGTGTGTGTTGGGGCGGAGATTGGGTATGTGTTGGTGTGTTGGTGTGTTTATACTACGTAAATTATTCTAGATGATAGTATACATACTGTATTGGAATATGGTTGTTCGGTGGTATTGTTAATATAAAGAAGGGGTCTGATATACATTATTGTTTATAACGTTTAAAGAATTTATCACAACCCAGGTTGACAAATCGATTATGTATGAGTTTTGGCAGTTCAACCGGAATTGTGAAAACTATCATGCAATTGAAGTTTGAAATAATATATAAATTACTCTTGTAATACATAAACAGCACCCACAAACACGCACGTACGTAAGCACGCTCGTACACACGTATGGCACCCGACACACACATACAAAGTAAGGTTTGCTTTCGGTTTAATTTGCTGAATGAAACAGATAGGTTTCCTGATATTACATTCAAGTTTGTCCAATCAGTTAAACATTTTCCGGAAATGAATTTCACTAATTAAACACACATATTATATAAATATGTTGGCGCCTTTGTAAAAGTCACATTTTAAAACACCATTGTAATAGATATCACAATAGTTTCAAAACTACACAATTTTGTCATTCTCCTTCTCTATAGTGTATGCCTCTTTTCGGTAGATTTATTCAAAGAGGCTTGATCTAAATCTAGTCTAGGAGGGAATGAGCTAAAGAAGGTAAAACTGCACCTCGGTTTAATGGAGTTCCTGTTTAGTCCTTGAACTCCCGTATCTCTTTAGGTCAATTCGTCCAAATTAAAAATCATCGGTTTTTATTCTCGGTTGTGTCCTGTGAAATAAATATGACCCGTGACAACCTAACTTTGGTATATCAAACTATGCTGACCCAGATCAGAGGGATTCTTCAGGGACCCTCTGATTTGGATCTACACTATTTGCCTATTTTTCATGTATAAGATTGTATTAAGTTTTATATTGTTTTCAAAACTACGTCCAGTTGTACCACCTGTTGTTAAATAAATTCCGAACGCTTTGACTTGTGATGCAATAAGAACTTAAACATCGCGCTTTATTCCAGCGTGTATATCGTTTGTGTTTGTAAACAATGATAGTATATCATATTTTAGCGGAAAACAAGTGTAACCATATCAATTTAATCTTTCTAGACATTTACAAAAAAGTGGTTTCCTCAAATTGTCAAAGTTGAACAAAGTTATTTGGCATTTAATCTGGACCACAACTGTCTGCATAAAGTTATCACTAATAAGCACAATCAGGTTGTAATTGCACACGTTTTTTGCAATAGTCCTCAGCGTATTAAGTGTCTGGTAGAATCATTGCAACCTGTCTGGTTTTAATGTTTTCTATGTCTTTGGTGACAAATTAGGGGGCTAATCCGAGGAAAACAGTTGTAAGTTTTGTCTTCATCCCATGTCTGTGGAAATTGATGTATTTCTGTGAGAGTATATAAATTTGGATAAAGTCTCGGGACTCATTACAGTGTTTTATGAATGTCGTTAGCGAAGACAATGACTCGAAACTGCAATGTTCTAATGTCTTTTTATACGTGCAAGAATCTCAGTGAGACGTTTCAACCGCCTATTACCAAGTCTTTACTCCCTAAAACAATATAAAACAGTGTATTGATTATTTTAAACCATCACCTTTCGATGAATTTCCAGCACCAGTGAAAAGGTGACAATAAATTAGACGCCAGGCAAGGAATTAGGAAATGGTACACGAAAGCCCACAGCAATACAAGATACACATACGGAATGTGCGCTCATATATACACACACGAAGTGCGCGCTTATATATACACACGAAGTGTGCGCTCATATATATACAAACATGAAGTGCGCGCTCATATATACGCACATGTACTTCGCATAACTGTTAATTGCCTACTATTTACCGACAGCATATCAATTCAACTTATCGAAAACAGAAGACAAAATGCGACGCCATGACTTACACAGGAGTCAGATTCGATTTAAATATTACAAACGTCTTACTGACGACGGAATAGGCTTAAAACTCATTGATAGCGTACTTCTCTTTAACCCATAAACAGAAGGAGGAAGCTGAATGTTTGTAGTTTGCCATTTCTGTCGTACCCAAAACGATTTCACCACAATTGCTCTTACCTGTGACAAGTCATTGAGTACATGTTTCTATATCGTCGTTGTTCTCTTTCTAATAAAACAATTATATCTTTAGAATCCCCATGTATTTATTTTTCATTCTCTGTGTTAGAAATATATGTGTAGAAATAATTGATGTTTATGGAACGCCATATTTGTCTCATATTAGAAGAAGTAATTATATAGAGTCAATTGTTTTTATATTCAGCCACTGAGATATGATGCTCTGTCTTGCAGTTCTATTGTTGAGTTATTTGAACATTTGAATTTGGTCAACCAACACTTTTATGCGCTTATTTCGTTATTTTTGCCAGTTAAGAACAAAACATTATGTTGAGTAGGCATG
Organism: Azorinus chamasolen; assembly: GCA_963576725.1. Taxonomy (NCBI): domain Eukaryota; kingdom Metazoa; phylum Mollusca; class Bivalvia; order Cardiida; family Solecurtidae; genus Azorinus; species Azorinus chamasolen. Next base: position 94,728,271 of record OY755238.1, on the reverse strand, counting down.
ATATGCTGTTAAGTCATCGATATATGATGACTGGTTGTCATGTTATTATGTTTTGTCATTTTGTAATGATGTTGAGTGGTCACTATATTATTGAGTCGTGATGTTCTGTTTTGTCCAAATTATATGCTGGTATGTTTTATAAAATTATGCTGAGTGCTCATAAAATGATGTCCGATTCACTGATCATTATATCTGGTAGCTACGATATGTTAACTGGTAAAGACTAGTTCTGTTCGGCTGCAGTAATGTTATATCCTCTTCAATTGTAATGTTGTTAGGTGTTCTCAGCATTATGTTTTGTCGTATATGCACGATGTTCGGTCATTTCTAAAATATATGCTGTGGTAGTGGAATGATATCTTGTTATCAAGAAGTCTTATGTTCAGTTATGAGCCAATTATGCTGGTGGTTTCAACGTTTTATTTTGTCAATTTGCAATGAGGTTCAGTCGGAACGGTATTATATTTTATTATACCTTACGTGGCTTTGCTATACAAGTTTTCCATATACCTGCCATGAAACAATTTGTATTATTAGACCTCATTTGGTTTTCCTATACAAACGTTCCATATAATTGCCATGAAACAATTTGTATTATTATACCTCAAGTTCATTTACAATGTTAATCTCCAATAGGCCACCGTGACATAGAAATACAGTCAGGCCCAGTGAAAAGAATTTACTGTCGGAAAAATACTGTCACCCGCTGCCAAAGGTACGGAACATCTAGATCAGTGAGCGCTTATTAAATTGTGTGCGTGACTTCATCCAATTGAAGTCAACGACTGACGTCATCTGACGCTTGCAATTTGATCAACAATCGACATTTTGACAATTGGTTTTGTTTAAATATTTGAGAAATGTCGCGCTATGCGACTATTTCGGAGGATGACCCGTCAAGATTGGACAGTGAAAAGGACTCCGCCTGTACTTATAGCGTGTAATGAATAGAAGTGTGAAGCTGTGCAACGATTTTTAAGCACCGAGTATAACTTTTGTTTCAAACTGTTTATTGTTGTCATTGAATAAATCTTTTGCTGACGAAATTGATTGTGTTGTTTGGTATAATAAAATAAATATCACATCACATGGAGAGCGTTAGCCGGGGTGGACATTACCAACCTCGGGTTGACAATTGTGCTGTCGCTCTCCTTAGGATGTGATATCTATATACTGTTCCATGTTAAATTATTTCGTGCATGCAACAATACGTCTAGATCAGTGAGCGCTTATTAAATTGTGTGCGTGACGTCATCCAACTGACATCATCTACTGACGTCGTCTGACGCTTGCAATTTGTTTTGACAGTTGTTTTTGTTTAATTATTTGAGAAATATCGCGTTATGCGACTATTTCGGAGTACATGTCAATATTGGACAGTGATAAGGACTCTGCCAGTACTTATAACGTGTATTGAATAGAAGTATGAAGCACCAAGAAAAACTTGTTAAAATGTTAATTGTTGCTATTGAACAAATATGTTTGCTGACAAGATTGATTATGCTGTTCGGTATAATAAAATAAATATCACATCCTTTGGAGAGCGACAGTACGTATTGTCAACCCTCGGTATGGTAATGTAAACCTCGGCTAACGCCTCGGTGAACATTACCAACCTCGGTTTGATAATACGTGCTGTCGCTCGCAATAGGATGCGATATTTATATATTGTTCCATGCAGTATTATATCGTGCGAGTAACAGTACGTCTAGATAAGTGAGCGCTTATTAAATTGTGCATGTGACGTCATCCGACTGACGTCATCGACTGACGTCATCTGACGCTTGTAATTTGATCAACAAGCGTTATTTTGACAGTTGTTTTTGTTTAAGTTTTTGAGAAATATTGTTTTTCGGAGGATGATCTGTCACGATTGGACAGTGAAAAGGACTCCGCAAGTACTTAACGTGTAATAAATAGAAGTGTGAAGCTGCTCTGCGATTTTTAAGCACCGAGTATAACTATTGTTTCAAATTATTTGTTGTTTTCATTGAATAAATAATTTTTGCTGACAAAATTGATTGTACTGTTCGGTATAATAAAAAGAATATCATATCCTATGGAAAGCGACATTGCGTTTTGTTAACCCTCTGTATGGTAATGTACACTTCAGCTTACGCCTCGGAGAACATTACCAATCTCGGATTGACAATACGTACTGTCGCTCTCCATAGGATCTGATATTTATATAAATAAATGTTCAGCATGTTGTGTAATGTTATTTGGTCATTTTGCCATTATATTCTATTAATTTGTTATTATGCTCATTCGGATTTCTCCTGTGTTTTTAGTTTTAAAACTGCCTCGTGTATATGCAGAAATTGAAACAATTTTGGACAAGCAAGGTTTTACGCAAGCGTAAAATGGCTGATAACATATCTTGACGCAGGATAGAAAAAAAGAAGGAGCAATATTAACCAGAGTCTTGAAAGCTTTGAAACGTGCCCGCTTCATCTTTATAGCCTCATCGACCTTGTCGTCCCACCACCAGGTTTTGCCTTTCTACTGGTGGTTCTTAGAGAGGCCACATACCTCAGAGACTGCTTCTAGGAGTGAAGTTTTCAGTCTAGACCACACATCTTCCACAAGACTGTCAGATACAACGGTAGCAATAGCTGTTACTTTGTCATTGAAGGTGGTATAGTACTCATTATCATTGAAGTCGCAAACAAGCAAGTTGTGCTGTTGAGCGCATTCTTCACCCGGATGACCTTGACATCGTAAGCTGCTATGCAGAAACTCTTACCGTAAAATGCGCTGGACATCAAATACTTTCTCCACCCATTTCTCAACAAACATGATCCCAGCGCTACTAACCGGGCAAAAGGGGTCATCCTGCTTTCAACCTATGGTCTACTTTGTTTTTATATGATAAATGTTTTATGTTTATTTGTACGTTTCGTCACATTTTGTTTTGTAATTGTACTATTTCGTGTTTGATGATTTTGGTACCATGCCCTGTTGTGTTTGTCGCTCCCTGGAGGATTGTTTCCCACTAATAAGTGATTCAATCTATTTGCCATATTTGGAATCATTAATTGGGTTTTTCTGGCTTGTTATGCCAGCTGATTGTCGAAAACCTCCGGTTTAATGGCCATTTGCCAATGTACGAAGAGTTATTACCCACAACTAACGTCAATTTAAGTCATTGTATGACAGTTTTGCAATATACGTTTAGTCAATGCCCTTTCTACGAATATAGATTGTATAGAATAAACAAACATACGCGCTTGAACATGTAAGCATGCGTTCACAATTGTCTGGTCCACTAAAAATGTTTGAAGGTATATAATAACTCAAAGTCATCTGCATGTTCAATAATATGACATGGCTCTCAGAATTGTAAGTGGGAATACATTTAAGATATGTACGATTGGAGATTGTACACGATATATTCCGATAAATCAACAGTAAAATAAAATATTTTTTATGAGTGTTTCGCTATGTTAAATAACTGAATTAAATACAGTATCGACCTAGTTAACCTAAGAACTAAGATCGATATGGCAAATGACGATTTAATTAGAATGTTGTAGTCCTTTGAACACGGAGAATGAGTATAATGTTACTTTCAAACGGTCTTCACTGTGTTTCATTCAAAATACACTTATGAATTATATACCCTTTTATACTGAATATACTATGCCATAAAATAGTGAGGGACTATTCAACATTGACAATTCAACATTCAAAGTGTTGATACCGATATATTATCTGCTTTTAGATTGAGCAACACATGGCATCACATACATACCGGCTGTGATATACGAGTTAATATTGTATATATATTGTATATATTTCATTGCCTGGATAGATAATTATGCGGTTCGTTTCGTTTAGTGATTTCATCCATGTGAAACGCCTTTGAACGCACATATTCCGTGTGAAAAGAGCGCTATATAAATGTGGTATAATAATAATAACATTCACCATAAACTTGGTCTGTTTGAATTTTTTTATAATCCATTTAAAAATATCGAGTTGTAAAATGTTAAGAAATATCGGTAATTTGCTGTTCGAACATTATTGCAACACTTCAGAAGTGATGCATTTTGCAAACTCTTAAGGGAAGATTTCGATTTCAAAATTGTTAATTATCCTTTTCTAGATGGAGATGTTCCCCGGTCTACATCTTATTGGGTTTACATTTCTCAACTTATTCGCTTTGCCCGAGCCTGTTCTTTGCTAGTAGATTTTGATAGTCGTAATTTAATTATAACTTATAAACTTCTTAAGCAAGGCTACAGATATCATAACATTCGGAAAGCTTTTTCAAAATTCTATTATCGAAATTTACCCCTCATTAGTAAATATAACTGCAATTTACCGACGTTAATGCAACAAGGTATTTCTCATCCGGATTTCTATGGTGATGTTATCTACAAACTTAGGAAAATTCATGGTCATATCCATTTTCACGATTTGTTTAATAAACGCATTAAAACTTTTAGGAAGAAATGTTATGACCCTATTATAATGCAACACCCTGCATGTTTGGTTATCGACCCCTTTACAGTCGGTCGCTACGCTTTCCTCTTTGCTTGCACGATGACAGGCCGAGGGTAGTACTCTATGATGGTATACTCTTAAACCCAGAAATGGGATGAGCTTACCAGACTCATGTATTACCTTTTCTCTGTCGTGCCCTTAACGGCTTCCCTGCAGTTGCTCTGTCTTCAGCAAAGTCATTGAGTACATATTTGACGGACTTTCGCAGTTGTTATGCTATGCTTTACATTTTGTACTGTGATTACTGTCTTCTATGTTGTGGGGAAGTCCGGGATACCTTTATTTACAATGTTTATTTAGCTAGGGTGACTTTGAGATAAGTGTGAGGTTAGGACGTCCGTAAACCGGTTTAAACCCCCAGTGGTGATTTTGCTACTGACCGTGTCAAGGCGGTTCTCTCTCTGTCACCCTTACTTTTGTTTGTCTTGGGTCTTTGTGCTTGTGTTTTGTTCATGTTTGTCTCTGGTGCTCGTGTATTTGTTGGTGTTTTATGTGTTCTTCTCGTGTGTTTGGTTGTGTGTGTGGCATGCTGTCTATTGATGTGTTGGTGGTGATTGCGTCTTGTATGTGACTTTCTACTGTATGTGTGTGTATGAGTATAAATTTCTATGCTTTCTGTAGGTGTTTTGGTGATGTTGGCGTTTTGTGTGTGGCTTTTCCTGCTTGACTGTACTACTTTTTCATTTACAGTAACATAATATCTCCCGAAAGCTAGAATAACAGGAAAAGTCATTCTTGTGGCACGTCCCATTACATGCAATTGCCTGTCAATTCTATCTTTACAATTTCAATTATTCGCTGATATTTTGTTGGATACCTGGAGTGAGCCTGACTCCAATGCAGTAAGATTTCGACAAGCTGGTCTTTAATAAAAGACGAATTGATAAATGTTTAGACAGGTACCTGCTTGATGCAAGTTAAAGCCACACAGATGTCTCTTAGAGGAGCTTCTGCTCGACTTTCATCATGCATTAGGCAGCATATTGTGTTTAATACCGATGATTATACGTATTCAAGCATGGAATTACCAAGGTTTTAGTTACTATATTTGCCTGGCAACATGCATTATAATTATCTGAAAGTCATTTACAAATTCATTTCAGTAAAAATATCCCATATTTAATAGTATCTGTTTCGTATCCTAACGGCTGCAAGCGTATTAAATGTAAGTTTGTAGTGCAACTAAGCAAAGAGGTGTGTTTTTATATAATGTGAAACATTGAAAATTGGGTCGTAGAACCTGTGAATATAATGATCATACATTATCAAAACATAGTATTATCTGGGGTGACGAAACCTTTATCTTTGAAAGAGTCACTAATGTCCTTTGCAAAATGTGCAGATCCAACTGAGAGGGCTCCTGGTGGAGCCCATTCATCAGGGTCCGCACTGTTCGTCTGGTTACACGTTCTCCTTAGAAAAGTCCTAAATAATTACCATAAGATTGCCTTTTTTGAATTATTGAATGGTCCTTTTAGAAATTAAGCGTTGTAAGGGTTAATTTTGCTGGCATCAGATCCGTGATTTAAATAACAACAACCACAACATTCACTCTTTCTGATATTTTGTGTACCAGAAACATATGACTTTGAACAAAAGGGGTCACTTAGGGTATAGTAATCACCAGCTGCAATTTGCTATACATTTCTCACATCCAGAAAACAAGGTGCAAACAACTTTCAAGAAGTAACAAAGTAAAACCGAGTCTGCAATTTTCTCTTTTTGCATTTCTACTTTTGCTTTCGAAGGATCACCCATTTTCAGAATATATGTACTTCACAACAGCAGGTGTAAAGGGCTTGTTTGGCGGCCGTAAAAAGTCTCCCCGTACTTCATTCTCAGTGTTGTTATATTTTCTGGTCCTTCGGGATCATTAGTTTTCATGTTATTAATTTTGAAAATTGAATCCTGCTGTGCCTGGGTGTGTGAGTAGTGTTGCACTTTTAATAACTACTTATGAACAGACTCATTAAAACTAAGTCTGCAATTTCCTCCTTTTGCATTTATACTTTTGCTTTCGAGGGATCACCTATTTTCAGAATATTTATTATATTAACAGGTTAATCTATCTATTCCAATATTATATAAAAAGTCCACCAAGACCAATTATTAGACCTCTTTTGGTGGTCGCATTCGACAGTATTTACTGCATTTCGATTTGATGATGTTATGTCTTCAAAATTAATTATGGCTCATGACCGTTATTTTGTCGAATATGATGTCCTTTTTCCTGGTTATCGACTCCGTGTGATTGTATGACTGATTTTAAATCAAACCTAACCTATATATTATTTGAAACCTTGATTTGGGTATTCCATGATTTTTCAATGCTTCTTGTTAGCAATTAAAGCTTAGTTTGTTACAGGACATGCGTGAAATACAACTAGGCTTATTGTCACTTAACCCTTTCCCTTATGTAAGCGCATTTTGACGTATCTGCAAACAGAGTAGCCCCAGATTAGACGGCTCCTGTAGGAGCCGTCTGAACAGGGTCTGCTCTGTTTGCTTATGGTGTAATATAGATCTGATTCTACAGCTTCTGCCTGAGCCAAAATGGCATGTGTTCATATGCCATCATAAAAATAATCTGATCAATATTCATGACGTTATTATTTCCTACAAGAATATTCATTAGGGAAAGCGTTAAAGGATTTCTTCTGCTAGAATTAATTTCCACAAATGTGAGATTTAGACAATAATGTCTGAAGCAAGTAGGGCGGAACATGAACAGATGGCTCTTTTATGAGCTATCTGGTGTGTATCTACACTGTTTGCATATGTCCCTACTTAACCATTTAACTCATAAAAACACCATTTGACGTCTTTGCAGCAGGATAGACCCCTCTCAGATGACTCGTGTAGGAGTATCAGTCTCTGTTTGCTGAGGAAATAATATTGATCTGATTCCACAATTTGTGAAATCGTCAAAATCCCGTTGTACATAATTTCGTTATAAAATTTCGGCTCCTTAACATCCATGCAGTCATTATTTATAACACGAGTATTCACGAGATAAAGGGATTGGGATAGGACGCTATACGAGTTACGATATTATAGAACAACAGATAAAGGTGCGTACTAAAAGCCTAAATTTGACGTTGGGACTACTCTTTAGAATCGTCTCTTCGGTCACAACATAGCGTTCGGTGAAGAAATAAAGAAGTTATTCTTAAAACTGTTTTAACTTACGCATCATATCCTCTGTATATACCATAGGTGGACATGGCTGCATCACTGGATGGGAAAGCTTTTAAGGAGTATTGAAACAAATCAACAGATAACAGAATACTTTATTCAATATTCAGCATAATTATTCTCGTCTTGATCTACTTTAATTGTGTCCGATTGTGATAAATTGGTCTGTATTTCAGTTACAGTTAGTTTAAAAACTAGGTGTGGTCTGCTTGGCTTTTAAGCCATACGTATCCTGCCAGTCGTTTTATGTTGATGGATACTCGATGGATATTCAAGTAAGAAATAATGACATCATAAATATTAACTAGAAACATTCCTATAATGGCACATGACCACAGGAATACTTACCTGTGGAATTGTAGAATCAGATCTATATTATTTCATTATCAAACAGCAGACCCCGATCAGACGGCTCCTACTGGAGGGTCTGGGTTTTCCCTGTTTGCAAAGGCATGGAAATGTGTATTTATGAAGTAAATGCTTACCCTTATCCGCAACAAAAGTCAGTTCAGATAATCGGGTTTGCAGGATAGATCATTTTCGTTTCGGCATTAATTGATGTCAAAAATCACTGCCAACGATTACATTAATCGAAACACAATCGACTATGTCACCTAACCAACACCTGTTTTAAAATGTAGCGGTCATGTTGTTAATATTGGTGTAAATAACTGATATCGATTCATCGTTATCTATATCCACTGCAACTATGGACCAACTGTTAACCATTTACTCCTCAAATATGCCATTATATGCCTTTGCAAACAGAGTAGATCAAAATCAGATGGCTCCCTCTGACCAGAGTCTGCTGTTTGCTTATGTTTCATATAGTGATGCTTTTGCAATTTCTGCCAAGGCCAAGGCCAACGATCCCCGTGTCATAAGCCGTAACAATTAATCTAAATCATATTCACGATGGCATTATTTCTGACAAAAATATTCATGGAGTAAAGGGTTAAACACCGACACAGACTTACTTTAGTATTTCCTGCAGGGTGTTATAATGACGTGTTCATGTTCAAGAAAACTGAAACAGTCTCAAAACCTATGCCCCTGATACGTCCACAGTCTGACCGGCTATTCCGAAACTACGAGAAGTTCCGATTGTATTTATATATTGATAGACCCTAAGACCTACAATCATGCATTCCCAATTTCGTCGTCAAATAAACGAAAACTTATCTGAAGGGTCACGTGTCCATGCTATTTATATGTGAATTGATTTAATGACTTGTAGCTTTATATACAATTACTTTCATGTGTTATTCCCCATACAACTACATTGGAACAGATGGGGATCGTGTACGGATAATCCAGATTAAGAATCAACAGTGAATACACGTAACTAGTGTCAATAATTAATAACTGATATAGATTAACATATCTAGCATAAGAAATAAATAAATAAAATATATAAAAAATATCTACTTTTTCTGTAATGTTGGCATTCAGTTATTCGTGTCTGACTGCTTTATAGTACTTAGGGACTTGCTCTACAATAAAAATGGAATAAAAAACAAATAATTTCCTCGTGTCTAAAGAAATTTCCTGAAGATTTATACCAGCTTGTTCAATGTCCATGAATTAGTTATCAAATACACCGAAAACCACTTAACATCGGAAACAGACTTGTATATGGATAAAAAGGAGAAAACATCTATGTCAGCATGACGTCATGTTTTTCTTCGTCTTGTGTGCTACTACAACAAAAATAACAGAAGTTCAAACGGATATGGACAGAATGAATTATTAGTATATAGGCATGTTATCAGTTATCATACTTTCATACAAACCAAATAACCCTTTCGATAGCTACAGATAACGGCGCGTACTCAAATTCTCAAATTGTGATTTCTCCATCAAACCCTATATTGTGACCATTCTTTAGAATCGTCTCTTCGAGACGATTCCAAAGAGTGGTCACAGCATAAAGTTTAGTGGAGAAATATAGAAGCAGTACTTGCAAATATTTTTTTTTACGCATCTTTTATACAAACGCTGTTTCACGCCTTAGTAACCCCAAACATAGTAACCCGAGAATAGACAGATACGGTAGGAGCCGTTTGATAACGGTAAGTTCTGATTGCTTTTGAAATCATATAGATATGATTCTACAGTTTCTGCCGATACTAAACTATCATGTTTTCATATATTATTATAAACAATTATCAAATAATTATTTATGATGTCATTATTTCTTCTATGAATATTCCAACAGGTGAAGAGTAAACAAACGTTGCAGTATGGAGTGGTTATTTCTTATCTCAGTCAAGACAAGCGTACTTTGTATTCCGTCTGCAATCGTTCAGAAAAATAACCGTTATGAATATTTTTACTGCTTCATTATAGATAAAATGGCTTAGGGTGGGGATGGAATAAGTGTGAGGTTGGGCGCCCATAAACCGATTTAACCCCCAGTGACTTTTGTCACTGACCGTTCTAAGGCGGTACTTCCATCTTCCCCCTATTGTATGTTTGTTTTGTCTTTGTGCGTCTCTTGATGTTTTTATAGTTATGTACATTTGTTGATTTCTTGTGTTGCTGTTCGGGCGACTGTTTGTTCTGTGTGTGGTGTTTCCTGAAAGACTCATTTTTGTACTTTTAAGCCATTCAACACTGACTTGTCAGGGTGAAACAACCCATCAGTGTCAACTCAGAACTTGCTAAGTTGTTAGAGAATTTTGCATGACAAACAGTAAAGACCGAGGAGTTAACTGTTTATATTTATTACGTTTGCAGGTATTGCCATTCAAACATGACTATACATTGAAATTAAAGAAGTGATTACAATCCTGTTGAACATATGCATTAAAGCATAATGTTGGCGATACGCTGCCACAATTTATTATACCTTTGATAGATATATGACCTTCATAATCAATCTGATGGCCATATGGTGTGCCATGATGCAATTAATCAAGCTTTCTCGACCGTTGTCGATACAGACTGCAATAAATGCAAGCTTTTAATGTATGCTGTCACAACAACAAACGCTGTATAAACATAGAGCTTGATGAGCTTACTCTTAACTATTGCGGTAATGTTTACCTTAAATCAAGTAATTGCACTTCGTGAGATGACTGAAAGACTTTCAAACTGAAAGATTTATTGCATGCTATTGTGACAACAGTTAAACGTCTCCATAACGGCCATTAAATAGCATCAAATAATTTGTGTTAAAAGCAGGTGGCTGTTTCAAGCAAGGTGAAAGTATAGGAGCGTTCTGTTTTACTTTCACATTGCTTTAAGCGGCCACCTGCCTTAAATACCAATTAATTAATACATTTTAGTTGCCGTTATAGAGAAGTTTTACTGAATTTGTTTTGTATACATTCGCTCCTATCACTTCTTATACGACGTGAACAACTTTCTACAGATAAATGGATATTCCCTTTATAAATTCTAAAGGGAGGTGATCCTCGAGAGCACAAATTGCTACACAAAAAGAGAAAAATGCAGACTCGGTTTTATTGAGTCTGTTCATGAACAGTAATTGAAAGTGCAACACTGCTCACGCCCCCTAGCACCGGCTTAAGCGGTATTCAATTTTCAGAACAAGAAGTACTGAAATTCATGATCTCGAAGGATCAGAAGGTATAACAACACTGAGAATGAAGTACGGGGCGACGTTTTACGGCCGCCACACAAGCACTTAACACCTGCTGTTGTGAAGATTATAAATTCTAAAGGGAGGTGATCCTCGAGAGCAAAAATTGCAACAAGTACAAACATGAGTCATGCAGGAAACACCACATACAGAAGAAATAGTCGCCCGAACAGCAACACAAGGAAACAGCAAATGTACATAACTATAAAAAACAACAAGACACACACAAAGACAAAACAAACACACAATAGGGGGAAGATGGAAGCACCGCCTTGGAACGGTCAGTGCCAAAAGTCACTGGGGGGGGGGGGGGTTAAACAGGTTTATGTGCGCCCAACCTCACACTTATTCCATCCCCACCCTAAAAGACAAACAGTGTAAATAAACGTAGCCCCTCTCCGACTAATCTACAACAACCGCGACGGCAAATACAGTGGTAAAGTGCATGTATAACGAAAACATTTAAGTGAACAAACTGTATCCACCTATCGCTAGTGTACTCAATGATTGAGCTGCAAACAGAGTAACTGTAGAAAAGTAATAAAGGGTACGACAAAAACGAAATAGTACAGATATCCGACGTTCGCCTTCCATTTCTGGATTTAAGAGGCCGCCTTCATAGAGTACTAAACCTTTCTTGTCGGCGTACATGCAAAGAGGCCAGCGTGATTGCCAACTGTAAAAGGGTTGACAACCAAACATGCAGTATGTTGTAGTACTACAGGATCATATCCCTTTTTAATGAATTTTTTAACATATTTGATGAACAAAGTGAGAAAATGGGTATGTCCAATAATTTTACGAAGTTTGTAAATCACATCACCATAAAATTCAGGATGTGAAACACCGTGTCGCAGAAGCTCCTTGAGATTAGATTGGTACTTGCCAATAAGCGAGAGATTTCGATAGTAAAATTTAGAAAAAGTTTTTCTTAGTTTATGGTATCTATATCCTTGCTTAAACAGTTTTTCAGTTAAAATGGGATTTCGACTGTTAAAATCGTCAATAGATGAACAAGCATTGATGTTTTTAATCAATTGTGTTATCACAGCAACAAGTAAAGGTTCGTACTCAAATACTGAAATCGTCTTTTCTCCACCAAATACTATGATGTGACTACTCTTTAGAATCGTCTCTTCGAAGCGATTCTAATGAGTGATCACAACATAGGGTTTGATGGAGAAATGATTCGTGAAAATGATTTAATTTACACTTCTTATCTGGAGCGCCAAGTTACTGATTGAAACAGTACCCGTATACCTTTATAGTAAGAAAAAACATTTTTGAATTCTCACGTTTTAAGTCTAAAACTAGTATACTATTTATAATAGTTTACATATACTATTTGCGGTTTTGTTTTAGTATTTCAGATTTAAAATCAGATATAGAGGTTTCGTTCAAAATTTACTAATCTATAGTATAATTATGTAGTACACAAATAGGCCACGCTTTTCAATGCGTACTTGCTGTATAAATTCAAAAGGGTGATGTGAGTTCAGAAGTGCGATTTATTACCGACCTATTCTACGTTTGGTGAAACATTCGGTACAACTTCGAAATGTTCATGAATTTCAGTCGATAACCTGTCAGTGAATAAACTAGACAGGGAAAACGAAGTAAATGTACTTGCTTATTTCATTCCTTTTTCGAGAATAACGGAAACTTATTTGCAGATTAGGGGAGCATGCCCCATGTTAAAGCATGGTGGACAATGGGCCGCTGAATTTAAACGCGGTAGAGAGAGTCTTGAAGATGGCACCCGTCCTGGCAGGCCGCCAACTGTCACCTTGAAGGACACCATCAATAAAATCCATGATATAATTATGGCAGATGCGCGAATTACACAGCGGTACATTGCTACACAGCTGGGTATATTACAGGAATGAGTCCATGCAATTATCCACAATGATTTGCAAATGAAAACGGTTTCTGCCAGATGGGTCCCAAAACTTCTGAGTCTCGACCAGAAACGCGTTCGGAGCAACATGTCCAGGGAAAACCTTGCTATATTTGAGCGGGATCAGGAGAAGTTTCTCAATCTGTTTGTAACTGTTGATGAAACATGGGTTCACCACTTCTAAGCAACCTTCGAACCTGAGACAAAACAACAGTCAAAACAGTGGAAACAACCAGGATCACCACCCCCGAAAAAAGCCAAGTCGACAACATCCGCTGGGAAGGTGATGACCACAGTTTTCTGGGATGCGAAAGGTGTGCTGCTAGTGGATTATCTTGAAAGAGGTCACACTATTACCGGAAGGTATTATGCTGACCTCATGAGGCAGCTTCGTGAAAAAATCAAGGAGACAAGGCGTGGCAAGCTGTCATTAGGTGTGCTCTTCCATCACGACAATGCTCCAACACACAAGTCCACTGTTGCCATGGCTGCCATTCAAGAATGTGGTTTTCAAATGGTTGAGCATCCACCCTATTCACCTGATTTAGCACCCTCTGACTATTACCTATATTTGTAGGTGGCGGTGGTCTAGTGGTTACGCGCTTGACTATCAGTCCGGGGTTCAAATCCCGGTCCCTCCCGGAAATTTCAGAGACGCTTTTCCGTGTCTCCCACCCGCACATCCTCTCCACCCAGGGGTTAAAATCGGTACCTGTGAGGGTCACTCGCCGGTACTGCGGCTGCATGATTGCGCCACATGTTAGCAGTGCTCAATATTGTAGGCCAATGACCCTATGACCAGGGGTGTAAATGTACAGTCGGCTGAGCGGTCATTCGGACTGAAAGTAGACTATAACTAGGTACTTTACTTTTTTTACCTATTCCCAAACATGAAAAAGGAACTCAGCGGCCGCCATTTTCGCACTGATGATGACGTCAAACAAGCTGTCGAAGCATGTTTTGAGGCCGAAAATGCCACCTTCTGCAGGGAAGGTATCCAAATGCTCCAACACCGTTGGACAAAGTGTGTAAACTTGCAAGGTGACTACGTTGAAAAATAAATGAAAATATTGAGGTCAAACTGCTTCTCCCTGTCTCAGGCCACGACTTATCATCGTAGTATTACATTGTAATTACTATCCCCGTCTACTGTTCGCTCTATGTGATATAAAGCTACTTACTGTTCAAAGGCTATTGCTACGGCTCTATCACCTGGGGTTTTGGATCGTGGAAGTAGGTTGAGTTTGCTAACTTTATATGGTTTTAAAAAATACATGTAGATTCAGTTAATGTTGTCACTAATGATGATGCACCCAAGTCGATTAATGCGTTGATCTAGGCTAGACAAATACCGTTTTTTTAAGTACATGTAATTACACTCTGCACAAACAAAAACTAAATTCTATATGCTTTAAAGTGTACTCAATTTGATTTGTTATTTTTATATCAATATAAGTATACGCGCTTTCATGTATAATTTTATAATAGGTAAAATGAAGAATTAAACTTCAGATAGATTTAAAAAATGACTTTGACATTGTGCATGTTAATAGTGATTTCCTATAAAAATAACTTGAAAGTTTTCACTAATTGTTTCTTCTACTCCAAGTCATTTCCATTGCATGCATCTCTGCTAGTATAATAACAAGCAACCTTCATATATCTAGTTCCCTGTACTAACAGAATCAATCTCCAAACATTTAAATTAATATGGCAGAGGATTAATATCATTATTAAATATATATTTCTTATCAATATATGTCTTGTTATATCGTATTTTTAAGTAAAGCATTGTGTGACGTTATGTTTCCTGCGTAAGTGATGGCGTTACACCTTGTATTTTATTTTCGATGAGTTTGATTGAGTTTTGGGTTTGCCGCTGTTATTATGCTGTCAGTGTAGAACAGACACTGCACAGTATAGTCTGAGGGCCGGTTATATATGTGTGTAATATCACTTCATTTGTGCTTCTGATGCTGTTGTTTAGGCTACTGTCGTGTGCCGTCTTCTACCATTCATTGAGGTTTATGATCTGTGTTATCTCCTCAATATAATGGTGTCAAATTAAGTATGCTTCTTATAGGTGTCTTTATATATATTCCCCGAAATGATTCAAACTGGTTCATTTCTAAGGAGAGCCCAGGTTGCTTTACGCTCCTCCAGATCGAGTTGATTTGATTCAAGGCAATGACAAAGGAATGCTTCTTCTATAGATATTGATAATATAGTAAAGGATAATGATTTCTGGTAGTAATGGATAAATGTATCACAAATTGCAATGATCAATTGACAATGTCAATAAATTCCGGATTCTCAAGACTGAAACTCAACAAAGACTACTCCGGAAAAGAATATTACATAATAGTTTGCTACAAATGATAGTATTTAAACTTTGACCTGCTTTATGTTTTACATAATTTGATTTGTCACCTACAACATTTTCAAACTTCAACCTATGATCAGCTTGTGTACCAAACTGCAACCAGGGTGTCAAACAGTTTGGATCCTGCGACTCGGCGTCTCGTCTGGATCCAGTCTGTTTGCATAGGTATCCACTCGCCCGCCCATAGCAGGTTAATGTTAACTACTGTGTTTGCTGGTTACACCTAGTTATAGCGATCGTTTAGATATCACGATTCAGTACTGCATAAAATATATATTTATTATAAATGTGTTTCATGTCAGTGGGGATAAATTATACCAAATAAGCATAACAATCCTACATGTCGCCTTTTCATATTATAGGTTGCTTCAGGTATCAAAGTTAGGTCAAAGATTTAATAGCTGAATCACAATCCATATCGTGACAATCATGAAACGGAAACACCTCATTAATCAAACTAGTCATTCGATTAACTCTTTCACCGCCGAAGTCGCCAGAAAGCGACCGACAAGGCGTTATCCAATATGCAAATCTGTGGATCCAGATGAAACGCCGAAAAACCTGGCCTCATCAGGATCGAATCTGCTGGACACACCCTTTAAGTTATGGAGGAAGACGTGAAGGAAAGGTCACTCCAGAACGTAAAGCAGACGTCATGTTGGCGCCAAATGAGCTAATAGCTAAAGTTACTGTTACAAATATGGTGACCCGTGTGTATGAGCTTAGGTTTTCTACATATCACACACTTCAGATTTTCAAATACCATGATGAATATAATACAATGTGGTGGATGCATGAAGAGTTGTTTAGTTACAAATAGAACATAATTCAGACAAGAGACGCCACACACGAAGGTCCACATTCCAGAAGTACCATGCGCCGATGTAAACACACAACCTTAACAGACCTGTTAGAGAACTGCTCATCTAAAACCCATTGGCAATATATCAATTAGTTTCGATGTTATTAGTCTTGAAAATTGAATACCGCTTAAAGTATTTCCATCAATGGCCGTTTGTTTACTTCCTTTCAATATGACCTTCATATAAATAATTGATTAAATATAATATGTTAACAATGTTCAGCAAGTCCTTTAATAAAGTTATTAAGTAACGGTCCTAGTATAGTTCATGAATGTAAAACAACGTTTTTTAAGAGTTAAATAAAACTTGAATTTTTACCTGGATATATGCAAAATTTTACCTGAAAATATGCAAAACAGAGGTGTCATATAAATGAAAAGGCATTAAAGTCAAGCAGGCAAAGCCACATACAAGACGCAACCACCACCAAAACATCGATAGACAGCATGTCATACACACACATACACAATCACACACCCAAACACACGCACACACGCACACACGCATGAGATGAACACAGAAAACACCAACAAAGACACAAACATTCCAAACATGAATAAAAGCAAAAGCAAAAGGCACAAGACAAACAAAAGTAAGGGTGACAAAGATAGTACCGCCTTCGCACGATCAATATCAAAATCACCACTGGGGTTTAAACCGGTTTACGGACTTCCTAACCTCACATTTATCTCAAAGTCAATTTGCCTTTCGGTTAATAATACCTGCCGTGTTCCGAGAAGACCGAGACACTGTTTTTGTCCCGCGCCCGAAGGATCACTGCAGATCTTATTGTCCGTAAAAACGTGTATTATTGCTACTCTTGCATAAATTCATTGTCTGCTTTCCTGTGCTCATTTAATTGTTTGGAATACAACCCAAACTATACGCCTTTTTGACATTTCATTCGCTTTATGTTGTTACTGGGGCCACTGATATTTTTACTTCATATCATCAGCCAATCAGAATTTAAGGCGCCATTTGTGTAAGAGCGGCATGTGGATTTAGTATGTCTGGGTGTAAATATTTGAAGCCTAAAGGCTTAAATTTAGCACTGTGATTAAATACTTATTACATGCATCCAGCCTATTTAGATTTCAATTGATTTGGGGTCTCAAATAGGCTAAAAACCAAATGTTTAGAAACATCTTTCTAATCGTGTCAGTACAGGGACAGCAATAGAAAGTAGGTCGCTATAAGCGAACTATGTATTGTATTATGTACCTTGTACGGTAATTGGTATTCCTACGGGTACGAATTGTGCACCACTGGTAGCCCAATTTGTTTTTACACTGCTATGAGAGAGATTTCATGTTGAGTTTGAACCCACAATAACAAGAAGATTTCATAAAAGCTTCAATGATACTTCTCGATATTTGGATGATATTTTCAACTTAGACAACCCTTTCCTTGATGTTTTGATTTCTACCATTTACCCAAAAGAATTCAAATTGAATAAAGCTAACCCTTCCGACACTTATGCGGCTTATCTCGATCTAGACCTTAAAATTGACAATTTAATGATTTCTTCTAAAATCGTTGACAAAGTAGATTATTTAGATTTTAATATTGTAGATTTACCTCACGTTGATGGAGATATTCCCCGTACCCCATTTACAGGGTTTGTATATCTCAACTTATTCGTTTCCCTAGAGCTTGTTCTTCTGTTGACGATTATAACAGTCGAAATCTCATTTTAACTGAAAAGCTGCTTAAGCAAGTATATAGATATAATAAACTAAGTAAAACTAATTTTACTTAGTTTACTTAATTTTATCATCGAAATCTCTCACTTATTGGCAAGTACAAATGTAATCTTAAGGCGATCCTGCGACACGGTATTTCACATTCTGAATTTTATGGTGATGTGATTTACAAACATTAAAAATGTATTGGACTTTTAGTGCAGAGATGGAATAAGTGTGAGGATTGGCGCCCCTAAATCGGTTTAACAACCTCCAGTGACATTGCGATACTTCCATCTCCCCTATAGTTTGTTTATGTCTTTGTGCATCTCTTTTTGTCTTTTATATACATGTACATTCGCTGTTTTTCGTCGTGGTGCTGTTTTGGCGGTTGTGTGTTTTGTATGCGGTGTGTCATGCATGACTTATACATGCACTTTTAAGTACGTTTCATTTCTATAGAAAATTAAATGTCCACAGTATTCTTATTTTTTTTCTTAATGCCTAACGATATAGAAGTTAAAGGTCCACATAAGTAGTATGCCGTGTAACACATGTAAAGGTTAAGACTAGTTTACTGTATGGATTCATGTGCGGTGTTCATTGGGCATAGCAACTGAAGCATTATCAGAGTTATTATATTCGTTTAATCCTTTACTACATAAATACACCTTTCTACACCTTTGCAAACATAGTAGACACCGACATGTAGGAACCGTCTGGTCGGGATCTACTCTGTTTGCTTATAGTATGATATAGTATGATTCTACAGTTTCAGCCATAACGTCCATGGATGATTAGAAGAAGAATATTAATTTGTTTAACCTCCCTTGAAATCCTTGGAGCTAGCTACTAAATTATCTTGAACGCTAACCACATGGGCTGTATAATGATAGCATTTGCTTTCACTGAAACTAAACGAATTTGACAGGGGCTTTGTTTCTTAACTGCCAATATAGTATCATCGAATACTACAATATTACTATTAACCCATGTGGAAGTAGCGTGTCTTAAATTTGGACCTGATGGAATATTGACTACATCCGAACTGACCAAACTTGTGCGAAACTATTGACCGAGTGACCAACAGCGTTGGTCCGGATGAGACACCGAGATACTCGGCATCTCATCTGGGTCCTGGTTCTTTGTAAATGCGAGACATGTCGTAAATAGTAGGATACCGGTTAAGGGAGCCGTGTCTAAAGAGAGTCTGTGGAAGTGTTTGGTTAGTTCGTCTATTGTACTAATGACCATAACCTTTCAGCACTGTTGCATAGTGCACACTAGCGTAAATATGAATACCCCAAGGGATTGATCATTTTCATTTTACGCATTTTGTACTGATGTTTGATATTGCAAACAATTTGCATCCTGATTAACCGTCGAATAACTCGGCGAATAATCAGGATACAGTTTGTTTGTCAATGATTAGTTTCTGATGCCATAATATTCAAACGTTTACTCCATGAATATCCATGTAAAAACTAATCATGAATATAAATTAGATTGATATAATTATATATAATAGCACATAAACACACGACATTTGGCAATGAGAGAAATTGTAGAATCAGATATTTATATTATAACATATATAGGAGCCGTCTGATCTTGGTCTACCCTGTTTGCAAAGGCACAAAAAGGCGTATTTATGGAGATCAGTTTGGACAGACACGAAATGGCTAAAGCGTGAGTAAATATTTCGTTATCATACATATTTAGCTGACAGTTTGGAACATACCTACATGCATCTCCGGACCAAGACCATCGGAAGAGACTATAAACCGAGGGCCGATGTATCAGTACTTTACACCGGGCATCTAAAAGAACCTGAGAAACTCAGTCGATAATAAGAGTAGAGCATCGCGCCCGGGTTCCTCTGTATCCTCTCCCCTCTCTCTGGGGCGTCCAATTAGCCCATAGTGAGCAGAAACGGACGATAATCAACACAAACAAACAAAGACATGAATCTATATTATTGTGTTATTGTGTTTTGTAGAAATCTGTCAAAAGTGGAAGACTCCCTCATTTATCAAATCGGTTTCATCCATCAAAAAAGTATAAATGTGACAACTGTAAATATTGACTTTACATGCCTTCAGTACACGTGGCATACGTACTATGTGTTTACATTGTATAACAAATGTTAAACACCATGGATTCAACATAGTTCAACCAAATATTACTTTAACCTATAACCTGATGTATGATTAAACTGGTTCTTCCCATTCTGAATATAAACCCTTTACTCCATATATATGCATGTCTACATCTTTGCGAGCAGCGTAGACCCATATCAGACGGTTTAAATAGATAGTAGCCGCCTGATCAGGGTCTGCTCTTTTTGCATATAAAAGACTACAGATATGATTCTACATGTTATGCCATGGTCAACCATTCCTGTCTTTCTATGTCATAAATAATAAACTAATTGATGTCTATGGTGTCATTACTTCCTGCATTAATATTCATGGAGTAAAGGGTTTATTAAACAAAAATGGTACATGTATCAAAAGCGATCAAGGAGAACAAATGATTGTTTTAACGAACAGTGCGCATCCTTGTTAAAGGGGTCCTTTAGGAGCCTTTAGGTTTGGGTCTACGCTCTTTGCAAACGTCTTATATACTCAGTCCTCACACTTCAACTCTTTCGCTGCCAAATATTGTCAGCAGTAATATGTTGTTTCTTACTACAATTGTATTTTAAATATTCTCCCATTTTCATTCAAAATAATTTACTACATTAACAAACAATGAAGATCCTGACGAGACGCGGGGTTAATAGGCATTTCATACGGTGGTTTCAAACTGTTTGTGTCATTTGCAGTGAAACAATAAAGAGAGACGTTAACACTGTTTGCCAGAGGTGATAATCTTTCTCTCAATTAATTGATTCATAATTATGTAAAGTTTACCATTTTCATTTGAAAGTCATCGTTATAGTGAATGTGTAAGGCTTTGCGAAGTTGCCTTACTTATGGGCCACACTGCGTGGATGAATGAGTTGAATGATTGCTGCTGCTGCTGATGATGATGATGATATTGTATATTGTTAAATTTGTTTTCGAATTTCTATGTAACTCTATTGTACTTGTTTAATACAAGGGTAAGAAAATCGAAAAAGTTTAAACTGGCACAACCATCTGTGCGGAAATGGACTTTGGTGTAGGTCAAATGAAATCAAAGCTAATACATTTGTCTTAACAGTTTTATTCAAAATTAAGGCTTCTTGTCATGTGACACATGTTGGAACCAGTCATGTAACATATTAACCCTTTATGCTATAAAATATGTCTGCTAAAACTCTAGATAACTTGTTGCATTTTTACTGTTACTTTCTTTTGATTCGTAGAAGCGTTTGAGAAACTGATGACTGATTGTTACAAAGCTTGGATCCAGATGAGACCCCGATTCACTCGGCGTCTCATCTGAATCCAAGCTGTTGCAAATACGAGTCAGGTCGCGCTTAGCTTGATAACGGTTGAGATAATTTAAGGATCTCAAAATCAGTTTTGTATTTCATATGATGTATTTATTGAAGAAAAACAAACAACATGCAGTAGTTAATTGAACAAAACCAGCTAGGTTTGTATTAATATGTTTCCGTTTCAATCGCGAAAGAAAGTTGTACTTAAGTAAGTTCAACATAATTCATGGTAGATCCATTAAATGCTTTGCAAACGGTTTGGATCCAGACAAGACGTCTCGCGGGATACAAAACAGTTTGGCTTTATTTCTTTATTTTATTATGTTTTTGTTTAACCCTTACCCATGTACTAAATAATGACCTCATGTATAGTTGTTAGCTATTTTTGTATAATGACGGACTTACACGGTAGTGTTTGTTATTAGCAGAAAATGTAGAGTCAGGTATTTTATAATTGCATAAGCAAATAAAACAGACCCTGATCGGACAGCCCCCATAGGCGATGTGTGATCTAGGGTCTACTCTGTTTACACAAACCTTGAGAAGCGTTTATATCAAGGAAAGGGCGACTAAAACCTCTTGTTTGCCATGTAAGAAAATGTCACTTACTTAAGAGTCTGATTTGTGTGAGTAATCGATTTTGAGACACTCAGATGTCAAGTTTGATTAATGAAGTTGTTTTGAATTATCTCAATAGGCTTACTTTATGGCGTATATCTTGTATCTATGACGTCATAGATTTTTCCTTCATCTGGTTTTTATAACTCATTTGAAGAGCCTTAGCCCACTCGTCCACGGTGCAGTAATACCTAGCACGTACAGTAAGCAATCCTTACAACGACAACTCAACAGAAGTCTTACCTGCATTACAGAGCTTAAAGGCAGGTGGTAGCTTAATGCAGAACGAATTTTATTCCGAGAAGTCGTATTTTCATTCGTCATGCTGCTTTCATTCTGCCCGAAGCAGACAACCGTTTTAACCCTTTCGGCGCCAAATTTCTAATTGTCATCTGCAATCCAAGTTTGTTAAATCATTCAGTAAAATAAGGAAATGAGATAAATAAATGTAAATTTCAAAGGAATAAAGCACATATATTGAAATAGAGATTGAGGCAAACAGTGAAATCCCTGATCAACGCGGCGTCTGATCTGGGACTGCACTATTTGTCGTGGTGCATTTATGCGACTGCGGTGGTGAAAGGGTTAACCCTTTTCGAGATTGACGTATACGCATATTCAAACAGAGTTGACCGAAAACAAATAGTTCTCGAACGAGATGTCAAGTTATACCATGTTTTCTTATTAATCATTTATTATATGACTATTAATGTAAGAAATGATGACGTGAATTATAATTAGATTAAATTATTATAATGGCATATGGACACGGAAAGTTAGTCTGTGCCAGACACTTTAGAATCATTTCTATATTATATCATAAGCAAACAGAGCAGACCTTGGTCAGACGATTCCTATAGGAGCCGTCTGATATGTGTCTACTCTGTTTGCAAGTGTGTCGAAAGGTGTATTTATGGAGGAAATGATTCATCCGGAAGGAACTTTGTTCAGATGACTAGTATTTTCTGCGTTATACTACTTTCGTTTTGCAAACAGAGCAGACCGAAATCAGTTTACACTATGTTTTCCTATTATGCCTTTACTCCATAAATATCAATGTAAGAAATAATATAATAGCACATGGATACGGGAATTGGTTGACGGTGTCAGATAATGTAGAATCATATTTATATTGTATCATAAGCCAACAGAGCAGACCCTGATCAGACGGTCCTGATCTGAGTCTACTCTATTTGCAAAGGCGTCAAAAGGCGCATTTATGGAGTAAAGGGTTAAGAAATATAAACCAGCTACTACATGTCATGTCGCGGCTAAAACTTTCATGTGTTCATATGCCTTAAATTCCGATCTTATTTATGTAGATAACGTCGTTATTTCTTACAAGAACACCCATTTGATAAAGATGTAAAGGACATAACCATTTATTCATTACATGAGCGCAATATAAATATTCTGATAGAGACACCTTTTCATTGGATACCACTTTCCTTTGTATACCATTTTCCTTTGCACGGATTTGCAACCGAAGTAGTCCCAGATCAGGTTCTACTCTATTTGCATGTGAAACTATAATATATATGATTAGTTTTTACTAATACACCAATACCCGAATATATATATACCATTATAAAAATCAAGCTAATAAATATCATTTTCATTATTTCTCACTTGATTATTAAACAGTTAAAGGGGCGCGTTAATAGATTGATTGTATACGTTCTTCTAACTTTAGTCTTGCTTCAAATTATTACAGCAGAACGGAATATTTACATTTGCTGGTGGATTTCGAATAACAAGCAATGCATTGAAGTGAAACAACATTCATCTAAGAGCCATATGGTCTAGGTCTAGAGAGAAAGAAGCAAATCTCAAACACCAACAAACGTACAAGTAAACAAAAACAAAGGCACAGAGAGATGCAAATCTGAAACACCACCAAACGTACAAGTAAACAAAAACAAAGGCACAGAGAGATGCAAATCGCCAACACCAACAAGCGTACAAGTAAAACGACACAATGGCACAAACGCCAACACACGTATAAAAAGGTGCAAAGGCACACAGATATGCAAATCTCAAACATCAACATAATTAATGTACAAGTACAAAGATGCAGAGGCACAGAGAGATGCAAATTTCAATCACCAACACACGTACTGTATAAGTAAAAGGACACATAGGTACAATACAAACATAAATCACCACCCTTCAGAATTTATAACAGTAAAGGTGATAAAGAGAGTACGGCCTTGGAACGCTCAGATGCAAAATTACCACTGGGAGTTTAAACCGATTAAAGGACATCATATCCTCACATTTGTCTCATAGTCACCCTAGTTAAACAAACAGTGTAAATAAAGATATCCCTGCAAGACCCCCCCCCCACAACATAAAAGACAGTCAACACGAGACATGTAAAACATAGTATAAAACAAATGTGAATGTCCGTCAAATGTGTACTCAATGACTTTGCTGAAGTCATAGCAAGTGCAAGTAAACTTCTCCCGTTTCCGGATTTAAGAGTGTACCATCATACCCTCGACCTGTCATCGCGCAGGCAAAGAGGGAAGCGCGGCTAACGACTGTAAATGTGTCAATAACCAAACATACAGTGAGTTGCAATATAAAGGGGTCATAACCTTTCTTCCTAAAACATTTTAATACGTTTGATAAACAAATTATGAAATTATCCCGACTTTGAGTGGAACCTACTTTTCTGGGTCTATACTGTTTGCATATGTCAAATCTATGAGACTACGAGAGTAAATGTGCGACTATATGAGGTCAGGTTGTAAAGTGCATATTAACAGTTTCCACACTTAAACCCATTTCCACTTAGGCTATTTTTAGACCTAACCTCTTTGAAAACGTCTACCCAAAATGAGCATTCACTAGAGAAAAAATATGTAGAATTGTGCAGTATTTAAACCATTCTGCTTAATAGAGCATTTGCTCCTATGGAGCAAATGCTCTATTTATCGGAATGGTTTCAAAAAGTGACTTTTACAGAGGCGGCAAAAGGCGTAAATATGCGGGCATTGGTTAATATAGATATATTACTCCTTGCAACTATAAACACATATACATTATAATTAATATATTGTATTTTCATTTACATGCGATTTTAGTATATCCGTATTTGACGTCAAAGAGCAAGTCATCTACCTAAGTCCGTAGCTGGTGAATACAATATATTCTCATCGCAAGCGTTTTATTTGGAATATCGAACCCTTACAGCAAATGCTGTCGCTCATATACTTTATATACGCACATCATTTAGAATGGATTGTGTTGTCTTACCAAAATGAGGAGCTTAATTGTCTAACTAAGAATGAAATCTAGCAAATGAAAGATAAATACAAAACCAAGTTTAGATATTTCTTTCTTATCATGACTGAAATGTTCGTGTTTGTTTTCAACTTGTATAATTCATGATTGCAATTATATTCTGAAAATAAACAATTGTGTTTTTATCTGACGAATACGAAGTCAATTACAACCGCTTTAATATTTCCCCAGCGTCATTGTCGCTCTCTTTCTAATTTTAGTACAGACATTTCTAGGTTAACCTCATGACCGTAACTGGAAACGTACACAATACACAGCCTGTCTTGTTTGATATAAATTGGTTGTCAGTTTGACTGACATGGACCTGTTGTTTTTCTTAGCATTAGGCCTTTAGTTGACAGAATTAGTTTTACGGCTTATTTCTTCTGTCGCTCTTTGCGAATCTGTGATTACACATGCAAACAGGAAAAGGATGCATATACATTAACCCTTTGTCACATGGATACTTGATAGACAAAATTGTATGATGCCATATGAACTAAGGATTTATATAATCTCAGAAGCAAACTGAATAGACCCTGATCAGACAGTTCCTATATCTACTTATGCCTACTATATTTGCAAGGTGTAAAACTACGTCTATACCAGGTAAAGGTTTAACCCATTACCTCTTAGACTATTTTTAAATCCAACCTATTTCAATAAATCTACCAAAAAGGAGCATTAACTAGAGAAAAGGAAATGTTTAGTACTTTGTAGTTTTGAAACCATTGTGATAAATAGAGCATTTTATCCAGTCACCAGGCTTCTCTAGTGACATAATAAAGGGGGTGCAAATAAACTTAGGTTTATTTGGTTACTTCCGGTAGTGGAAGGTTTATTAGGTTAGTAGATAGGCGTAATGATTCTATAACCATGGAACTATTTTAGTTTTCTGTAAATATTCATAAACATGTTGATGGAATAGATCTAACAGATCTATTTGGTCACCAGAAGAATTATTTAAATGAGAAAAAATAAAAATAATTGGCTACAGCTGGATTCGAACCCGTGCCTGATCCTACAAAAACTAATTCTAATCTCTCTAGAGACGTCGCCCTTACCGATTACGCCACTGAGGCCACATACAAAATAACGTTGATTTATCACTTTTATTAATTTAATCCACCGCTGGCAAAACCCGTTTTTGATAAAATCAAACCTGGACGCAAAGATTGACAGATAAATAGTAAATGTTTTCTTTTCACTCTCATGATTATTTGATTGATAAACTCTTACAGGGGCGGTGATAGTCATAAACCTAAATATAGCCTGTTCAGTTCCATCGATTTCTGAGTGACGTTAGGTAGAATCTAAAAATAGAAACCGAGACTACGTAACTCGAATTTGACCAAAGAATATAGATCATGTCTGTTTGAAATAACTTATCGACCCTCGATTCAAATCATCTTATTTTTCAAATTCAACCACGTTTCCCTTCTAGTAATACAAGTATCGAAACTATATTCCTCTGCGGTAGCTCATTAGATCTATTTACGTCTAAATGGAAGTGAAAAGGGAGGGATCCGTTGATCGAAAAACTGCATTTTCAATGTAAATTATTTCAAGAGTGTTGAGTCTATAAAAAAGACATTTAACTATATTGACTGGATAAATCGAATAATAGGTTAGTGCCGTAGATGGGACGCCTTTATCCGACTCGGAGAGAAAACAGTTGAGGCTCGGCAAGCCTCGCCTCAACGTTTTCTCCCCTCGTCGGATAAAGCGTCCCATCTACGGCACTAACCTATTATTCTCTATTGCTCCTCAGGGGCAAACGCTCTATTTATCACAATGTTTTCAAAAAGAAACTTTTACAGAGGCGGCGTAGAAAGGCGTATTTATGGAGGAAAGGGTTAAATGCAATTCAATGTTGTTTCAGTGTATAGTATTACGTCCACAATTAATAATCTTATCAAACTGAGCCTGTGTTACCATTGGACATAATGATATGTAATTGCTGACCACTTGTGATGTTCCATATCTTATACCATTTGATATGTATTATGTCTTGTGACACTTTGACGCAAAGACACACAGCTATATGCCTCTAGTGTAAATCCAATCTGGCCTTTTTTGGTATAAGGTGATTGGCATTAACCCTAACCCAAATGAATCGATTCACTAACACAGTTGTCAGTTACTTCACATGCGAAGCTATACATATTAAGGGTAGGATTACTGATCAGTACAATTCACATACAACAATCAAGTTATAACTCATGTTGGCGTGAGGTATAGTGAGATTGATAGAATCCAGCATGGGTTTTGTTAAAGACGGGGGTTTCTATACCCGAGGTTAGTCTGTTCCAGTCGGAAACGAGCATTACCAGCTTTAAACAAAACCCATACTTGATTATTTTTCTTGCTGAAATACGCCCTAAAACCAGGTAAATTAACGGATTTTGTGAAGTACTACCTTACATTGCGTAATACGACTTCCATATCTAATAGCAACAAATTGCAGCATAAAAGCGTTACACCAAATGACGTATGACAACCACAAACGTTAGATTTTGACGTAAAATATAAATGACGGATTAACTACAAAACAACGTCTTCGGTTAATTAAATAGGCTTTTAAAATGTTTATATGATAAATAGAATTTCATATTCGTGCTAATTACTTATATCAATTTTAATTTATAAGGATGTTGGCTATAGAAATGTTGGTATAATTATGTAAGAGTTACTTCCCTTTTATTAATTTTGCCTAATCGCGCGTATGAATACACTAGACAAGGGGTGTTCCAGATAAGGATCCCTAGTACTGCTATTTTTAGTAACTCAGCTTAACTAGCACGTCTGAGAAGCGAGAAAAAAGGTCCGTTTTGAGATTTGTTTTTGAAATAAAAGTCCTGTTTGGGACATTTAGATTGCTGCGCTCGATGCTGATTCAGTACTCATCTCATGAAAGTATCGCAACAAAGAATTTCTATTAATGGGGCGTGTTGTTCTTTAACCCTTTTCTCCCTAAATACGATTTCAAATGCTTTTGCAAACAGAACAGACCCAGATCAGTCTGCTCATGTAAGCGCCGTTTGATCATTGTTTATTCAGTTTACTTAAGACATATTATATATATGTTTCTACGGTTTATGCCATGGCCGAAAATTCCTGTGTGCATCTGCCATAAAAATAATATGATTATTATCTATGATGTTATTATTTGTTCCATGAATATTAATGGAATTGCATTTAAAATGAATAAACAGGGGTGAATTGAAATTAATCTAAATAATAGGCATTACGTCTATATGACATAGCGGAAGAGGTATCGATGACAACATAACAGAAACCAACATTCAGTCAACGTGATTTATTGAACATGTCGGTAAACAAATTGTTCTATCATGCACTATTATCAATTACTTTACTGGTGCATAACTTGTATGTCTTACGTTTTAAATTAAGGAACTGTGATACAACAATTGTGTACCCATTTTTGTCTATGACTGTGATAGTATTTATAATTGTAACTGCTTTTGATGCCAATTTTAATATTCTATTTAATAATATGACTTACAATTTAATTCATGTGATATAGCATCCACTTGTGATAGTATTCATATTATATCTTAAAGCCTCTCTATGTCATGCCACCTGTGATAAGGACCACAATGGAAATAAGAGCATGCTCTTTGTTGTGTTATCCTTCGTACATAAAGCATGCCATGGTTTTTCACTATGCATCATTTTATGAATTATTATTTATTATGATGTGATACATGTTTGTGAACCATATTATGTTTTCTGTTTGCCGAAATAAATTTGTCTATCTATTTGTCTTGGCAAAAGCAGAGCTCAAACGATTAGCACTGTTTCGGAGCACATATTTTTTGTATTATTTCTGATAGAATTATAAGAGTGTTTTACAGTCTGCATTTATAGCCCTATCGTTTACATGTATCGCCCTATCACAGTCTTTGGTGACATTGTGATCACTTTTGGAAGTAATTGGAGTCCAGATGATATGCTCATCAGTCTAACCTGTAAGATACTGTCATTATGTTTTGAAAGCAAAATGAAAATGAAATCAACTGAAATCAACGACATAGTTTGCAGACCGCATCGAGTTACTCAAAAATGAAGAAAAGAGAAAATATAAATAAATAAAGTCAACTTTCTAATTATAATAGATCCCTCTCTCTAACGGTGACCACCTACAAGTGTCCCGAGGTTATAAAACAGTTTGCAGTCTGGTTTTATTCTCAAGCATAATTGGTCAAAGTGTGAGATCGCTCAATATCTGACAAATCACATACATGAGAGTGAACTCGGGCTCAGTCATTTTATAACCTCGGAACCTTTAGATGGTTCGAAAGTTGCAAACTATGTTGTTCCACGACATATACGCTAAAACAAAACATTCCTGGTGTAGATGCACACAGAAGATATGTTTCTAAAGTCTGTGAGGATGATTTGGTAAATTCTGTTGTACATAAATGTAATTCGTTTGTCTCCCTCCGTCATCAAATGTGCGGTTTATCATGTCTATAATACTTGTGGACAAAACATCATCCCAGATTACAACAATTTTACTGACTATTTACAAACTGAATGGAGGAAGCAATTGACTGCCACTCAAATGGGGCTTTCATCACACCTTTGATTACAACTTTCATTGGGATCATTACGTTTTTCGCTGCCAAATTCTGTCGTCTGCTTTGTCGTCTGCTACCATTTTCATGTTTTTCATTTTCTTCAGTTTTTTAATGACATAGTCACAGTAACACACAGTTTGGATCCTGATGAGACGCCGAGTTACTTGGCGTCTCATCTGGATCCAAACTGTTTGCAAAGGTAATCACATACGCGATATTGACAGTGAAAGAGTTGATCGATTGAGTGTTTCGTGCTAAGTTCACGTAAATTACATGATCTTATCGATGCTTAATTTGCAGAAAATGTACAGTTTCTCTGAGTAATTATTCCTTAGTAACACAAATTATTTTAGTAAATAAACAACTGCTTATGTTGAAGGTTTCTTGTAACCAATGTATGCGCATTGTCCTTTTAATAAGCCACATGCAAATAGTGTAGACCCATATCATAGGACTCCTGAAGCAATCCTCTGCTCATTACCTGCACTATTTGCGGAACACATCAATGTTGATGGCTTAAACCTGCAACTATGTTGTAAGGTGTGGCCCAAACTGCATGAAAAATGGATGGGTTCCACAATAAGATCTGAGTGAATTTTTCTTAACCCTTTCCCTCATATATTTTCATGCATTTGCAAACAGACTAGACCCAGAACAGACGGCTCCTGTAGGAGCCGTCTGATCAGGGTCTGCTCTGTTTGCTAATGGAATTTGACAGACTTGTTTCTTTACTTTCTAAAATGGCTACAATGTTCCATTTTTCATGCTTTATTGTAATTATTCTGTCCATGAGTATTTAGTAGGTATTGATATTCATACTAAATCTAAGATTTAATTGTTAAATAGACACGGGAATACATGCGTTAAAATGAAGACATGCCCTGGACGATTATTAGTACTTTGTAACAACAGGTGACAGGTCTACATGTGGATCGAATACTATTCCAGTACAGTAAAACCCCAATTATCTGAACATCCAAGTAAGTATCATTTTCAGCCTTTAACCCTTTGAATATTCAAGCAAGATATAATGACTATGCATATTTATTGGCTGGTATTTCATATCAACTGGGCCCATGCTTATAAAGCTTTTAGTTGAGTCTGAGTTTCGTTCTCAGGCTTTTGATTGGTCAGATTTGAGTTCTCAAGCTTTTGATTGAGAACGTTCTCAGACTCAACTAAACGTTTTATAAGCATGGACCCTGATATACTGACATGGTAATTTGCTATTGGTGGAAACTGTAGAATCAGTAATGTTATAAGTTTATGAGCTAACAGGAGGCGTCTGATATGGGTTTACTCTGTTTGTAAAGGTGTGAAAAGCGTTTCTATGAAGGAAATGTTTAAGACAGACGGCAGCTTAACCCTTTCCCTCATATAAACGTGTTTTCACGCATTTGCAAACAGAGTAGACCCAGATCAGACGGCTCCTAGAGGAGCCGTCTGATCAGGGTCTGCTCTGTTTGCGAATATAATTTGATAGATCTGTTTCTTTGCTTACTAAAATGTCTACAATGTTCCACCTCCCATTTCTCTTTATAACTATTTTGTTAATGAATATTCAGTAGGTATTGAAATTTGGCCTAAATACAGAACAGGGAAAGGGTTAAAGCAGTGTGAAAGTCATGCAAAAAGCTCCTCTAATCTGAGTTTTTACATGACCTTCACTATGCTCTGTTCTATGTTTATTTCAAGTTCCAATACCTACTGAATATTTATGGACAACATAGTTATAATGAAATATGGAATGTGGAATATTGTAGCCATTTTAGAAAGTTAAATAAAACAGATCTATAATAGTCCGTTAGCAAACATAGTAGAATCTGATCAGACGGCTGAGCAATCTGATATGGGTCTACGCTGTTTGCAAATGCATGAATGCGTGAAAAGGCGTTTATATGAAGGAAAGGGTTAAGTTGTCGCCTACCTATGACCTTTGCAATTCTTCATTACTCAAAGTTCGGGTAACCTAAGTTTAACCATCAACGCCTAATGTTACATTATAATTTATCTTATTTTGATGACCCAACATTTCAGACGTGTCGGCTAAATCAGTATACCTAGATAACAAATGCCTTAATTGCTGAAAGGTTTTGTTTGTGATAGTCAACATACCATTTAGATATATTAATCACCTTGTTAAAAATTTAATATAATTTATTTGTATTATTGTTCTGAGAAATAAGGATTCTAATTGTTAACCCTTTACTCCATAAATACGTCTTACTACATGTACGCCTTTGCAAACAGAGTATACCCAGATCAAACGGCTCCTATATGCGTCTAATCAGGGTCTACTCTGCCTGCTTATGAAATAATATAGATATGATTCTGCGGCTTCTATCATGGCCAAAACTGCCAGTGTGCATGTGTTATAATAACAAAAATGAGCTTGTTAATATTTATGACGTCATTTTGTTTGCATGAATATTTAAGGAGGAAAGGGTTAAAACAGTTGTACTTGCTTTTAAATATATTTCATAAACAGGGTTATAATAATAACATAGTTCGCCAAAGTACAACATAGTTTTGTAATTCGTTTTGAACCAATTATGAGTTGTTTATTGCAAAGGATCTAATTGGTCACAACTCAAAGGAGCCATTTCATCAAAAGTACAAATACACGCAGAGAGACAATAAAGGCAATCTATCAGCTGAATTCATTTTCCATTCTTGTAATTAACATGATTGATGTTCCTGTAAATGAGTTCATAAATGTTTTGTTTGTTCGAACCCAGTCAGTAAAATTCACTTGTTATTCGTTGTAATTCCAACGTAAATAAACCGGCTAAAACTTACCAATTGTACAAACTTTGTCAAGTGAGTGCTCATATAAATGGTCAAACAATACAGTAAACCCCATGTAAACCGG
This sequence comes from Azorinus chamasolen, assembly GCA_963576725.1. NCBI lineage: Eukaryota > Metazoa > Mollusca > Bivalvia > Cardiida > Solecurtidae > Azorinus > Azorinus chamasolen. The sequence continues at coordinate 94,695,326 of OY755238.1, read as the reverse complement.
AATTCTAGTAGAGAAGAATTTAAGTACTTTTAGGCAGGTGGTTGCTTAATGCAGGATGAAAGCCATGCAGAAAGCTACTAGAGGAGCTTTCTGCGTGACTTCCACCCTGAATGAAGCAGCCACCTGTCCCCAAGACCGATATCTATACTAAATTAAACGTCCGGTTTAGAGGGGTTTCTTTGTACTTGTTAAACCATTTCGCATCACTTCGGAGTATTATACAACGTACATAGTGTGTATAAATAACATTGTGTCAGGGTGGTATCAAAGAATATATAACCTATACCATGTCAGAGTGATATAAGGGTGTGTATAAAGTACATTATTGAGTCATAGTGATGTCAGAGTTTGTATAAAGTACATTGTACCAGATCGTGTATAAAGTACACTGTGACAGATTGTGTATAACTCACTTCGTATCAGAGTGGCATCAGATAATGTATAATGTATACCTTGTCAGAGTGATAGCAGAGTGTATATGAAGTACATTATGTCAGAGTGATATCAGAGTGTAATTAAAATACATTGTGCTATATTGTGTATAAAGCACATCGTGTCAAAGTGGTATCAGACAATGCATTATGTATGCCTTGTCAAAGTGATATCAAAGGGTGTATGAAATACATTGTGTCAGAGTGATGTCAGAGTGTAAAGTACATTGTGCCAGATTGTGTATAATGTACAGAGTGTGGTCGAAGAATGTATAAATATGTTCGTGTCAGAGTGATGTCTGAGTATGTATACATAGTGTGTATAAAGTACATTGTGTCAAAGTGGTGTCAGAGTGTGTATACAGAGTGTGTATAAAGTACGTTGTGTGAGAGTGATGTCAGAGTGTGTATACAGAGTGTGTATAAAGTACATTGTGTCAGAGTTATGTCAGAGTGTGTATACAGAGTGTGTATAAAGTACATTGTGTCTGAATGTTGTCAGAGTGTGTATACAGAGTGTGTATAAAGTACATTGTGCCAGAGTGATGTCAGAGTGTGTATACAGAGTGTGTATAAGGTACGTTGTGTCAGAGTTACGTCAGAGTGTGGTCAAATAATGCATAAACATGTTCGTATCAGAGTGATGTCTTAGTGTGTATACAGAGTGTGTATAAAGTACGTTGTGTCAGAGTTATGTCAGAGTGTGGTCAAAGAATGTATAAACAAGTTCGTGTCCGAGTGGTGACAAAGAGTGTATAATATACGTCGTGTCAGGGTGATGTCAGTTTGTGTATAAAGTAAGTCGTGTGAGAATGCTTTCGGAGTGTATATAAAGTATATTGTATCAGAGTGGTACCAGAGGGTGTCTAAAGTAGGTCGTGAGAGATTGTAAAGCAAGCCGTACCTGGGTGGTGTCTGAGTGTGTATAAAGCATGTCATGTCAGAGTGGTTTCAGCTTCTGTATGACGTACGTGGTGTCAGAATTTTGTCGGAGCGTGTATAAATTAAGTTGTTCCAGAGTGTGTATAAAGTATATTGTTTCAAAGTGATATCAGAGGGTATTTAAAGTACGTCGGATCGGAGTGGTGTCAGGAGTCCTCTCATATGGGTATACACTGTTTGCAAATAACATTAGTGACACGTTTCCCGTACTGAAAGGGTTGATATGTCTTCCACACTCTGCAGATGTAGGATTCATAGATTACATGATGAGGAGGATAATAATAACAATGATGATTATAGTTAGTCGTTTTGATGTCGATAATTCAAATTCTATTGATGTTGCAGCTATGATTACCTATGCAAACAGTTTGGATAACAACCCGGTATTGGAATACAGCTAAATAAACCTAAATAATCAATTATATTTACTCGGCACCAAATCTGGATCCAAGTTTTTGTAAGTGTTTTCAAACGGATCCGCATTTTCATACCTATGCATACTGAGTAGATCCTGATCAGACAGCTCCTATAGGATATTTATTCAGGTTCAAAAGTTTTCGGCCTTAATGCTTCCATCGTTTGAGTTATATTTTTGTTTTGATAATTGACTGAATAAATTCCTGTAGCACGTGTTGCAAGAAACCCATGTACTATTATACAGCGAAGTATCACAGAGTGAAGCTTCATCTCCATACATAATGAATCTCCAATGATTTTATTTGCATATGTCTTGTCAGCATAATTCCAGTTATAAACATGCTTAATGAATCAGCTTACAATGAATGTAAGCACATTTGACATTTGAGAATCAAAGCTTAAATAGGTTTCAATGAGAATTTATTGAACTGCGAGTACATTACTGCCGCATCATTACTACAACCTTTTCATAGTCCGATTGAACAGAGTTCCTATGTTTGGAAGCAATACTTGTGTTCGATGCTGTTTATTTTGTTTGTCAGTCTGTCCACATTGAAGAGCCCAGCATCTGGAATGGAGATTGTTAACGCTATTCCCTGAACATATTTCACGCTTTGCAAACAGAGTTTACCCAGATAAGACGAATCCTGTAGGAGCCATATCGTCAGGGTCTGCTTTGTTTCCTTATAAAATTATATAGACCTGATCCTACCGTTTCTGTCTATGCCAAATATTCATTTGAACAGTTTAACATGAAGTGATCATTTAGTGCATAAATATTAAAGAGGGAAAGGTTTACCACCTGCAGTCTATCAATACGAATGCAGTCTATCAATACGAATGCAGTCTATCAATACGAATGCAGTCTATCAATACGAATGCAGTCTATCAATACGAATGCAGTCTGTCAAAACAGTCCATCAATACGAATGCAGTCTGTCAAAACAGTCTATCAATACGAATGCAGTCTGTCAAAACAGTCCATCAATACGAATGCAGTCTGTCAAAACAGTCTATCAATACGAATGCAGTCTGTCAAAACAGTCCATCAATACAAATGCAGTCTGTCAAAACAGTCCATCAATACGAATGCAGTCTGTCAAAACAGTCCATCAATACGAATGCAGTCTGTCAAAACAGTCCATCAATACGAATGCAGTCTGTCAAAACAGTCTATCAATACGAATGCAGTCTGTCAAAACAGTCCATCAATACAAATGCAGTCTGTCAAAACAGTCCATCAATACGAATGCAGTCTGTCAAAACAGTCCATCAATACGAATGCAGTCTGTCAAAACAGTCCATCAATACGAATGCAGTCTGTCAAAACAGTCCATCAATACGAATGCAGTCTGTCAAAACAGTCCATCAATACGAATGCAGTCTGTCAAAACAGTCCATCAATACGAATGCAGTCTGTCAAAACAGTCCATCAATACAAATGCAGTCCGTCAATACGAATGCAGTCCGTCAATGCGAATCAGTCCGTCAATATGAATGCAGTCCGTCAATACGAATCAGTCCGTCAATACGAATGCAGTCCGTCAATACGAATGCAGTCCGTCACTACGAATCGATCCGTCAATACGAATGCAGTCCGTCACTACGAATTGGTCCGTAAATACGAATGCAGTCCGTCACTACGAATCGGTCCGTCAATACGAATGCAGTCCGTCAATACGAATTCAATCCGTCAATACGAATGCAGTCCGTCAATACGAATTCAGTCCGTCAATACGAATCAGTCCGTCAGTACGAGTGCAGTCCGTCAATACGAATTCAGTTCGTCAATACGAATGCAGTCCGTCACTAAGAATCAGCCCGTCAATACAAATCAGTCCGTCAATACGTTTGCAGTCCGTCAATACTCACGCAGTCCGTTAAGACCAGGCGTCCACTAGGACGCCGAATGGTTCCCGAAGTGTTCCCGAATGTGGATATCGCAGATTCTGGATGTTCGGGAACCCTTCCGCGTCATTCCTGAATCCTTCGGGAACCCTTCTGGGTGATTCGGGGACTGATCGGGATCGAAAAAGATTCGGCATCCATGTTTTAAAAGTTTTAAAATTTGGACGCCGAATCTTTTATTCGGGAAGACTTCGGGACCTTCTGGAACCCTTCGGGACGTTCGAGAACCCTTTGCGGTGGCTTCGGGGTAGATTCGGGGTCATTCTGCAAGGTTTCGGGATCTCCTATCCACACCGAGCGGTTCCAGAATGAAGCCGAATCGACGCGGAAAAGCTTCCCGAAGGCTTCCCGAATGCTTCCCGAAGACGCGGAATGATTCCCGAATCCACGCGGAAGACATGCCGAATGTATTATGAACGATCCATATACTTAATATCAGGCTTAACTTATTAGGGGTATTACACTTACATATAGAGCAGATAAGTGAAATAATTTTATCTAAGCAGAATCCTTACAGACATTCTGTTATATTTTTAAACAGAAAATAACAGTTTGTGCATGAAATATCTAATTCAACCCAAAATGAATTTGGTAAAATTCTTACGTCTGTTACAAATTCTTAAATATTGTTTTTGATTTAGATCACCCTCAGTTATTATCAAATACAATATGTATTCTTAAAATGACAATTAAGCAAACGTCTTACAAGTTGCTTTTACAAAATAAAAACTAATTTATGAAAATTTATGCTCTGCTCTGTTTTAAGTAACAGGCTTAGCTAAGTTATTACTTTGAATGTTCGTGAAACTGGGACCTGAATAGTCTCAGAAGACGCTGATGTCAGAAAAACTTATATACATGCATATCTGAAAAAGAACGGTCGTCAGATTGTCAAAAGGATTTCGAGATATGAAATGCAATATACAAGAAACTTTACTTATAGTCGGATGTTACAAAACATCTTATTTAACATGAGCTAGAAATCATTTACCGACTAAAACAATAGCTTCTTAACAAAACACATTTCATTACTAACTACCTATGGATAAAATGCATGTATAAAGAACATGAATAGCTATAAAATATAACACGTTTCAAGCCCTTATACTCGTAATTGGTTTGTTGTTTTGTTTTGACGAAAACGAAATAAAACATGAGAGGGAACCATTTATATACAGATGTATGTGTGTGCGTACGTGTGTGTGTGCTCTTCCCAAGTACTTGCTAAGAGTGTAATTGCGCCCACCCAATCAGGGTCTACAGAATTTATATTAATATTAAAATATAGATGTGTGTGTACCCTTTACAAGTAGTATATTTGCAAACAGTGGAGATTCTGAAAAAAGGGGTTCGTATTTGACCCACCAAACAGGGTCCATAGAGTTTGTTATTTTGCAACACATCTATTGCTATAATAGATATATGTCAATATTTATTTACATTAATTATCATGTACACACTTACTTATTTTGTGGTATAAGGCTGTGTACATATAATATGGATATGTGTAAGTGGATCTATACTTGTACTATAGAAGCCTAAGAACTACCTTTATATGCAAATTAAGATATGAAATGGAAATAAGACATACATGAGTAATAGTCATTAAGAACTGACATAGAAAATGAATCTTTCTCAATTAAGTATGAGAGGTTTTTAAGCAATCCCCAGTCACATATATTGAAATATTACGACATCATGCATGGAGAGGAGGATAAGGTAATCCATACAGTTTAAAAAAGGGTACTAATATACAGCAAGCATAAAACGGCTCATCCGAATGTAAAGGAACTGTCAGTATTTATTACATGATAATGGTGCCATGTACTCCGACCCACTACCCATTAGGTGTTGGGAGCCGGAGATAACCTCTAGATATAGGGGGAAGCATCTTTTCCACTCCAACGAGACATCTTTTCCACTCCAAAACACAAAAATGTGACATCGTTATATACCCAGACTCTTAATTCAGCAACCCTTCGGCCTTATTTCTGCAACGATTCGGCATCCATTCGGCATGTTCTGCAATGGTTCCGCAACCTTTCCGCACGATCGGAAACCATTCGGGAAGCATTCGGGAGGTAATTCTCAAGGGTTCGGCATGATTCTGCATTACTTCGGCGTCTGTTCCGCAACGCTTCGTAAGACACTTCCCGAATACTTGCGGAGTGCATACCGAATGACCCCGAATACAAGGCTGATCCCGAATGATTCCCGAATAGAGCAAAATTTATTCTGCAGCCCTTCGGCAAGGCTTCGGCGCTGTAGTGGACGCCAGGCATAACACAAATACAATCAATATGGCTGCAGTCAATACGAATGCTGTCTGTTAACACAAATGCAGTTAACACAAATTCAGTCCATTCATACGAATACAATAAACATGAATGCAGTTCGTTAACACAAATACAGTCAACACTTATGCAGTCCGTTAAGGCGAATGCAGTCAATACGAATGCAGTCAATACAAATGCAGTCTGTTAACACGAATGCAGTCAACACGAATAAAACGAATGCTGCCAACACGAATACAGTCTATTAGCAGGAATGCACTCCATCAATACAAATGCAGTCAACACGAATGCAGTCTCTTTAACACAAATACAGTCAATACGAATGCAGTCAACACAAATGCAGTCTGTTAACAGGAATTTGGACAAAACGAATGCAGTCCGGTAAGACAAATTAATTTCAGAACATTGCAAGCAAAGTGTTACTGGATGTATAGTAAATCCCCTCTAAACCGGAATTCTAATTTCTAAACCGGAAGAACTTAGTTACTATAAGGCAGGTGGCTGCTTAATCCTCTAGGAGCTTCCCGTGTGACTTTCACCCTGCATTAAGCTGTCACCTGTCTCCCAAACCGATATTGAAACTAAATTAAACGTCCAACATAGAGAGGTTTTACTGGATATAGAATATGTTGTATTTACTCATATATGACACATATTCTCCTGTCAATGGTAGTAGACATTGTTGCAGAATATAACAAAGAGCCTCGATATCATTTACGAGCCTCGATATCATTTACTAATGAACCATTTCTATTATGAACATTAATTCTTTCCTGGTTTCAGTATTCATGTGAGAAATTATGACATCATGAATATTTATTAGCTGAAGTTTTATAATTTCAAGAAAATTATTTTGCTTTGACCAAACGTATAGAATCAGATTTATATCGTGCCATAAGCAAACAGAGCAGACTCTGATCAGACGGCTCCTATATGAGCCGTCTGATCTGGGTCTACTCTATTTGCAAATGTTTGAAAATGCGTTTTTATGATGGAAAGGGTTAATGCATGAATTCGTGAATATCTATTAACATTATTATTTGAAAAGGAATGATTAACTTAGACCAAAACTGTAGGCTCGCATTTGTACACTTCTGTAGTAAGCAACGAAGCAGACGGTGTGCTGTATGATCTGGGTCTACTCTGTTCACAAAGGCGTTAGAATGTGTTACTATGAGGAAAATGGTAAAAGAGGAAGTCCTACATTCGACCTGTTTCAAAATGCCTAAAATATACAAAACTCATTTGTTTATATGCTGAAAAGAACTATATCGCAAGAAAGCCGATCAAATAAACGTTGAAAACGATACAAAGCTTCCATGGGTTTCATATCGAAGACCCCGATGTTATTCGCCGATGTCTCATTTTATTCGGGTTGGGGTTTATTTTCGAATCTGTTCTCACTATTTCGCGTCTCTCCGGCCATTTCCGAAAAAAAATCTGTTACGTACGTAATGGAGGGATCGAGTAATCATCGTCAAAGCGCGTAACATTAGAAACGGAAAAGACCGATGGTACTTTGTTGTACAACACAATTATAAGCATTGAAGAAATCGTTATATTTTGTATCACAAGGGCATTTTTCGATATAAATTCGAATTGACAGTCTTGATAATAATGATTGAACATAACAAATACTGAGTTATAAGATATTATTGAAAATATGCATCCACAGTTATAGATTTATTCTACAGCAAACTATTATCGACTAAATCGCAATCAGAATAAATACTGATATATTGTCGAATAATACCGAGTCTTCGACATCAACCACATGAACATTTTGTCTCTTTCGGCTTATTCGATTAGTTTTCTTGCGATATACTTCGTTTAGGATATAAACGGATGATCTATGTATTTTAGGCATCTTTAAAACGGATAATGTTTAAACTTAGACCTGTGTAAGAAATCATAATTTCACTATCGCGTAGTAAAGTTAGAGACCTATTCTACGGACTAAAACTGACCCTCGCATAACGATGAATTCGTATCTCGGTCATATTTCGATGGAGAACCAACATATTCTATGGGAATACATTCTACTAACTTTACCAGTCCCATCTCTTCATTTCATCGGGTTGCTTAACCCATCCCCCGTAGGCTACTTTACTCCCAACCTCTTTGATAAGTTTACCAAAAAGGAGCAATTAATAACAAAAAAGTACATTTTAGAATTGTGCAGTTTTGAAACCATTGTGAGAAATAGAGCGTTTACACCTATGGAACAAATGCTCTACTTATCACAATGGTTTCGAAAAGTAACCTTTACAGAGGCGTCAAAAGCCGTCAACATGAGGGTATGGGTCAATACAGGGCAAAAGTAATGCGAAAGCTCCTATAGGCGCTTTCTGTGTTACTTTGGTCATGTATTAAGCTAACAGCTGCCTTACAGGCTCATACTTAGACCTCTTTCTGATGGTCACTTAAGACAGGTTTTACTTTAGATATCAAACATCTATCCTTTTCATCAAAATGACTTAATACAGTTGAACCCCTCTAATGCGGCCACTTAAAGAATAAGCATGGCAAGCGGTTGCTTAATACGGGACAAAAATAATGCTTAATAATTACTTTTGTCCTGCATTAAGCTACGACCTGCATCTAGCACCCATAATTATACCTCTTTTAGGTGGTCGCATTAGCGGGTTTTTACTGTATATGATGATTTTCCCTCGTCAATTGCAAAACATACAAGTAATCATAAAATAATCGCGTATTTTGCGGTATATCAATATGTTCCTATCGACCCCCTTTTCTACATGTATGAATATTGTAGGCGGGATGTACCTATTATGAACATTAATTAACTTATATGTTATATTGATACATACAGCAGGTGAATACATACCTATGCCAAACATTATAGAACCAACTCCAAAATATTCTAAAAGCAAGCAGAGTAGATCTTGATTAAAGGCTCCTACAAAAGCTATCTGATACTGGGTTTCTCTGTTTGTAAAGGTTACTTTGATAAAAGTGATAAAGGAATAGTGTGTTTTCTTACAGGAGTTCAGTTTGTAAAAGCTATCCGTCAATAACATTTACGTATAGTCTCCCACAGAGCAACAGATAAGGGCGCGTATTCAAATTCCAAAATCGTCATTTCTCCACCACAATGTTGTGCCTACTCTTTAGAATCGTCTCTTCGAGATGATTCTAAAGAGTGGTTCCAACATAGGATCTGGTGGAGAAATAAAGTTATTCTTGAAAATGTTTTAATTTACGCATCTTATCTGGACCTCTGTATAAACAATACTATGGTTGGCTATTTTCTTACTGCTGCGTAACTGCCAACTTGTCTTCGGTTCATTAAGTAAAGTTTGTAAAGAAGATGTGTATAACATCGTTATACCTTTTAACATTGACAATCGAATCGGGACTTTCAGGTCTTTTAAGTAAAGTTTGAAAAGAAGATGTGTATATAATCGATATACCTTTCACAATGACAATCGAATACCATGTCGTTGGGTATTTCAGGTCTCATAAGCCATCGTCCAATACATTTTCGATCATTAAAGAACACATTTCATAAAAGTGGTTATAAAAGAAGAATGCAATTGCATTCTAATAAGTCGGTCAGCCTGGTAGGCTTTCTGTCAAAGTTTTGTCTATTGGATAAATTCCCTCAAACGAAGTCGAGTTACATATAAAACCACTTAACAATATGACTAAGAACAAATCTATTGAATGACACCATAGCTTTGAAAATGGCATGGCATAGAAACTGTGGAAAATGAAAATAGTAGGTGGCCAATGTCGGAGAGACCATGCTCTTACCGACCTTTGTATTTATCTGTGTGGTTTGCTTCTGAATGGATCTGCTTAATCTACGTGACCTAAAACTATTAAGTAACATAAATGTTGTCTCTAATAGTAATACATATGCTTTATTTACATATTCCAAAACTTCGCAATTCTTAAATGTTCCTTATTTCTTGTAAATGCTCCTTTTCGGTAGATGTAGTCAAAGGGATTGTGTCTAAAATAGCTTATGAGAGAATAGGTTAACCCTTTACCGGATAGAGGCGCCGTGTCACTGTTAAATACATGTAGAATCTTCATAATAGTTTATTCTGTTCGCTTATGAAACTGATTTTATATTTTCTGTCATGTCCATATACCATTAAGATAATTAAGCGAATAAACATGCATGTCTGCTGTAGTAAAAGTATGATTTACCTAGCAGCCAGGTTGATAAAATAGTTTTGTCATGCTGTTATACTATATTAGATAGGCGGAACCTTTGGGGTCAGATTTCCCGATGGGACGCCGAGTTAATCGGTATCTGATCTGGATCCGAGTTGTTTGCAAATGTCAGTTAGGTCGCGCTTAGCAGGCTAAGGGTTAATATTGATTAGATTATTAACATCACCAGTGATACGTTAGCAACACAGTTATATTAACACTTTACTACATGCATACTAATGTAAGACGTGCTGATGGCATGACTATTAGTGTAAGGCATGCTGATGTCATGGCTATTAGTGTAAGACATGCTGATGTCATGGCTATTAGTGTAAGACATGCTGATGTCATGGCTATTAGTGTAAGACATGCTGATGTCATGGCTATTAGTGTAAGACATGCTGATGTCATGACTATTAATGTAAGACATGCTGATGTCATGACTATTAGTGTAAGACATGCTGATGTCATGGTTATTAGTGTAAGACATGCTGATGGCATGACTATTAGTGTAAGACATGCTGATGTCATGACTATTAATGTAAGACATGCTGATGTCATGACTATTAGTGTAAGACATGCTGATGTCATGGCTATTAGTGTAAGGCATGCTGATGTCATGACTATTAATTGAATTAATTGTTATAATAGCACATTGACACAAGTCGTTTTAACCATGTCAGAATCTGTTGAATCATACCTATATTATATCATAAACAAACATAACAGACCCTGATCAGACGGCTCCTATTGGAACCGTCTGATCTGTGTCTACTCTGTTTGCAAAGACGTATAATGGTGTATTCATGGAGTAAAGAGTATCTGTATCTTTACTACCTATCCTCCATAGTCTCCCCAATCTCTAAAGCACGTGCTCTATAAACTGCTATCATTCTACCAATCCTACCTACCTTTCATTTTCTTTTAAGCACGCACTCTTTAGACCATTATCTTTAGTCCTATCCTCCCTAGCCTTCCCTATCTCTAAAGCACATGTTTTATGTAACTGCTATCATTCTACCAACCCTCCCTAGCCTTCCCTATCTCTAAAGCACATGTTCTATGTAACTGCTATCATTCTACCAACCCTCCCTAGCATTCCCGATATCTAAAGCACATGTTCTATGTAACTGCTATCATTCTACCAACCCTCCCTAGCCTTCCCGATATCTAAAGCACATGTTCTATGTAACTGCTATCATTCTACAAACCCTCCCTAGCCTTCCCGATATCTGAAGCACATGTTCTATGTAACTGCTATCATTCTACCAACCAATCCTCCCTAATTTCCCCTTTCTTCAAAGCACGCACTCTTTAGACCGTTATCTTTTCTACCTATCCGTCAAAGTCTTCAAAATCCCATAATCCCGAAAGCACGAGTTCTATTAACTGCTATGATTCCACCAATCCTCCCCAGTTTTCCCCGTCTTTAAAGCACGCGTTCTATTAACTGCTATAATTCCACCAATCCTCCCCAGTTTTCCCCGTCTTTAAAGCACGCGTTCTATTAACTGCTATAATTCTACCAATCCCCCCGTTTCCCCGTCTTTAAAGCACGCGTTCTATTAACTGCTATAATTTCACCAATCCTCCCCAGTTTTCCCCGTCTTTAAAGCACGCGTTCTATTAACTGCTATAATTCCACCAATCCTCCCCAGTTTTCCCCGTCTTTAAAGCACGCGTTCTATTAACTGCTATAATTCTACCAATCCCCCCGTTTTCCCCGTCTTTAAAGCACGCGCTCTTTAGACCGTTATCTGTGCTACCTATCCCTTATAGCCTTCCCTATCTCTAAAGCACACGCTCTATGTAACTGATATCATTCTACCAACCCTCCCTAGTTTTCACAACCTCTAAAACACGCCCTCGTTAGACCGTCATCTTCTCTAATTTCCCTACTTCTAAAGTACGCGTTCTTCGATAGATTTTTACCAATCCTACACAGGTTGCAGTACCCTTTACTCTATTAACCCTTCTCTTGCTGATTTTTAAAATACATTTCTCCTTCTTTACCCATGTCCTGTTGTATAATTACGTACATCTTCACTGTGTACAAGTACTTCGCTGTGCACTCACTGCTGTGGATTGCACTGGTTGCACAATCAACTTGTAAATAGTGCCGACCCTGATGAGACAGCTCATGCAGGAGCTGTCTCATCTGGGTCTTCACTATTTACAGGTAGGTATATTGACGTGAATAGCAAACGAAGGGTTAATATTCATGAAAGAAATATATTTATATCATGAATATCAGTTAAAATATTTTTATACAAGCACATCGACACAAGTTTGACCAAAAAATCTATATAAATCAATAACAAACAGAGCAGATCCTGATCAGACTGTTCCTATAGGAGTAGTCTGTTCTGTGTTTACTCTGTTTGCAAATGCATACACATGCATATTTATGGAGTAAAGGTTTAAGAATGCACCTTTTGTGTAAAATCATTTTGGCTATTGTATAATACATAAATATTTGTATAAGATTAAATTATTCATTTTGAGCATCCGTTGCATTAAGATATTATTGCTAGACTTTCGTATTCCGGTTATTGCCTGTACTGATATAATAAACATATAACATCTACTTTGTTATTTAGAGAAGATGTTTACGTTGTCTGTTGCAGTAGCCTGTCAGTGCTGATTTTATCGATTTCGATGTCGACAGATGTCTGTTAGTAATGATTGTAGCCTTTCAGTACACATCCCGTAACGTACATTATTGTATATAACGATTCTCGAGGGACCTAGACAATAGTCGTAATCCCTTGTATATCGGTTGTGTCTACGCCTGTTAATATTGCTTTAAGACACATTAATGGATCTTCTGAGAGTGTTCCGTAGATTTGTGTCAGACCAAGAGACGTTCACACTTGTTTTTGGTTTTTGTCTTAGAATAAGGTACGAAGTTGGCACAGTTAAACTTTACAGTGCGGGGCACGAGTCACTGATGTCCTTTGCAAACAGTGTAGACCCAGATTAGGGTCAGCACTGTTTGTCGTGTTACACTTTTCTTTAGAAACACTCCATAAATATTCACCGTAAACTTGACCTGTTTTAATTTTAAGAAAACACAAATTTAGCGCATAGTTACATTAATATACAAATAGAACAGAAGTCAGGAAGACATTTAGGAAATGTACATACGAAAGTCCATAGTATATCGCGGACATATCGGAAACAAAACCAATTCAGTCCTTAGTACTAAATAAATGCAGAAATGATTTTATTAATAATTTTCATTTAACCCTTTTCTCCTTGAATAGTCATGCTATAAGTAATGACGTTACGAATATTAATTAGGTTAATTTTTAAAATGGCATATTAACACATTAAATAAAAAAACAATGCACTGAAGCAGAGACTGTAGATTCACATCTACATTAGTCAATAAGCAAACAGAGCAGATCCTGAACAGACGGCTGCTATAGGAACAGTCTGATCTGGATCTTCTCTATTTCTCTATTTGCAAAGGCGAGAAAAGGGTATTCATGGAATAAAGGCTAGACGCGTAAGAATGGATCGTGATATCTACAATTCCCAGAATTATATTCAGTACCGGCAAATCGATTTACAAACTACAGTTCTTCTATACGCATTTTTATTGTTCTTTATCACTGCAGTGAACAATACAGTAAAAACCCTCTAAACCGGAATCTTAGTATAGATTATATTTTATATACTTTTAGGCAGGTGGCTGCTTAATGCAGGGTGAAAGTGTGCTTTCTGCATTACTTTCACCATACATTAAGCTGCCACCTGTCTTAAATACCGATATTAAAGTAACAGTTTGAGGACCCAGTTTAGAGGGGGGTTAATGTATATCTTCAAACCATGGACAATCATATTGCAACTCTAGTCAGACAGAACATGCGCTGCATATTACATGACTGAATTTCTCTTGTTATGTGTCATTAATTAGGAACAATAGTTATCATTAAAACATTTCACAAGTAATTGGTATGAACAGAAATGTAAATATATTGATTAAGAAGCTGATAAATCACTACGTTGCACAAGTAGCCTAAGTGCTGGCTTTTAATCATTTATCTAATGATTGGTCGTGTTACATGTATACACATATCTTATCCCTGTGCTGCATATAAACTTCTTCTCATGCAATTGCAAACACAGTAGACTCAGATCAGACGGCCCCTTCAGGATGTACTCTGCATACTTATGAAATTATTTAAAACCTGGCTCACTGTTTACCAACAGCAAAATAAATGTATTTGTACATGTGCCATTATAAAAGTTCAGCTAATAAATAAGGATGTTGTCATTATTTATTACATGAATATTCAACAGGGAAGGGTTAATTATTCCTTAAAGCAAATATGGCCCATGCTTATAAAACGTTTAGTTGAGTCTGATTTCGTTCTCAAGTTTTTGATTGGTCAGATTTGAGCCTTTGGCTCAAATCTGACCGATCAAAAGCTTGAGAACTCAAATCTGACCAATCAAAAGCTTGAGAACGAACTCAGACTCAACTAAAAAGCTTTATAAGCATGCACCCAGATCAGAAAGTTCCTACAGGAGTGGTCTAATCTGAATCTCCTTTGTTAGCCAAGACGTAAACAAAAACATGTCTCTATACGGTAGTGGACTATTTACGTACGTTAACCCTTTCGCTGCCAAACTCAGTCGTCTGCTTTGTCGTCTGCTACAAATTTTCATTCTTTTGATTTTCTTCATTTTTGTTTCAAAAACAAAGTAACAGTAACAAACAGTTTGGATCCTGATGAGACGCCGAGTTACTCGGCGTCTCATCTGGATCCAAACTGTTTGCATAGGTAATCACAGATCCGGCATTTGCAGCGAAATGGTTAATCTATATATACCAGTCGGTCTTCATTAAGCAGCCATCTGCCTTTAACCTCCTGCACTCTGAGTAACTGTCGTCTGCACATGTTGTCGTTTGCTACACGGCGTGACTATATCCATTCCTGGAAACTTGACAATAATTATAATTCTCAGCTCAAATTCTGAGACGGTTGATTTATAAACTATGCAATGCATGTTTTCAGTAAACACTTCACTTAGATTATAGAAGAGAGCGAGTTGATAGGAATCCGATTTGATTGCAAACTGTCATCCTTGTAATGAGTCAAACCTGACTGTTGACTGGCGCAGCCCAATTGCTACCAATTGGGTTTTGTCACGGCCGGGCAATTATTAGGACCAGACCATGTCCAATGGTAGGCGGATTTAAAATATATGAAGACAACCTTACTGTAAAACCCCTTAATGCGACCACCTCAAATATATCTAATTATGTGTCTTAAAGGCAGGTAGTAGCCTAATGCAGGGCGAAATGAGATTTCTCTATTACTTTCGTCCTATCTTAGGTAACCATCTGATTAGGTACACATTTATGTTACTAGAAGAGCTTCTTAATATTATATATAGAGGATCTTACATGAGTGCTCATTATATAAATATCACATCCCATGGGAGGTCAACAACACGTATTGTCTCCTCGAGATTGGTAGTGTCCACCGAGGCATTAGCCGAGGTGGACATTACAATACCGATGGTTGACTATACGTGCCGTCGCCCTGCATGGGATGCGATATTTATTTAATCATACCGAACATCAAACTCAATTATATCAGCAAAACGATTTATTCAATGACAACAATAAGCAGATCGAAACAAAAGTTATTCTCGGTGCTTAAAATTCACGGAACAGCTTCACACTTCTATTTAATACACGTTTGGTACTAACAAAGTCCTTCTCACTGCCAAATCTTGACAGATCCTTCTCCGAAATAATTTGCAAAGCGCTACATTTCTCGAATTATTAGACAAAAAGAAACAAACTGTCAAAATATCGTTTGGTGATCTTGCAAGCGTCGGACGACGTCATGCACACACTTTGATAAGCGCTCACTGATCTAGACGTAATGTTGCCCGCACGAGATAATGTTGCATGGAACAGTACAAATTGTTTCATGACATGTATACGGAAGATTTGTATAGGAAAGTCACGTGAGGTATAACGATACCAATTGTTTCATGAAAACAATTTGTAATATTTACATTCGCCCTGCAACGTCCTTATATAACCTTATTCTAAAAAGAAAGTTGCATAACCTCATGAACACCGGAAGCACGTCATTCATTTCTTAAATATAAGAAATACAATGGAATATAAATATAAGAAATAAATGACGTGCTCCCGGTGTTCATGAGTTATGCAACGCATAGCTTTACGAGCAAAGATTCACGTGAAGCCCTTCGGGCTTCACTAACTTTGCTCGTAAAGCTATGCGTTGCATAACCTCATG
This sequence comes from Azorinus chamasolen, assembly GCA_963576725.1. Taxonomy (NCBI): domain Eukaryota; kingdom Metazoa; phylum Mollusca; class Bivalvia; order Cardiida; family Solecurtidae; genus Azorinus; species Azorinus chamasolen. Next base: position 94,678,859 of record OY755238.1, on the reverse strand, counting down.
AACACCGGAAGGACGTCATTCATTTCTTAAATGGACACGAATGTAATATTAATTTTATCACATAACCCTTACAAAGTGTTATAAAAACTATTAGAACGTTAACCAGGTTATATCTGATGGTTGTTTCGGCCGTTGTTCACAGCGTAGTACAGCCGGGTCCACTGCTCATTTGCATAAAATATGCACACCTTAGTCTAGTGCATTTCCGCGATTTAAAACACTCTGTTTCGGCACTCCAACACGACAAGATTGCAAGACATATGCTATGGAAAAACATTTATCATGTTTTTGGGAAATACATGTTTCAGAAGCTGAGTTCATATTCCCCGCGTATGCAACTTATCCATATGCTATCTGGCGTTCGCTATCTTTTGTACACGGAAATAGATCCAGTCAAATAGTGGGGGAATTTTGCTGTAACATTTTGAATAATCAGTGAATGGAACAGCCTAAGTTCTCCCTATATTCGGAGCATGTACTGATGTAATAGCCCATGCCATATGCGTTATTGTTCGTTTCTCTGTTGTTTTTTCTAGAGTCACATTGTATTACTCTTATATAGAGTAGAAACAATTAATGTGCTATCAGCATCTGTCATTTATAAGCGATAGTCTAATTCTTATATATATGGATCGCCAGGTATATATTATGTCACAGAGTTATATCAATAACATTGTTGTTATAATTGCTTTCATCATCACCATCATCTTCATCATCATTATCACCATCGTCGTCATCATCATTATTGTCGTCTTCGTTGTAGTTATCGTCGGGTTTACTCTCATCACTGAAATTTGTGTTTTGTATTTAATTGAGTAGCATACCTCAACTGCCTTCTATATTTCGTTTCGATAGTGGATGTTAAAACGAGGAAATCATAATATTTCTATTTTGGTCTATTTTTCGATGCCGATTGTATGTGATATCATTTTCTCTTTTCCATCATTGTAGCGCGGTCAACTAATGTATTTCGGGTTTATTTGGCTCGCTGCATTGGTGGAGTGGAGGGACCGGTATGGGTATTGTGGCAGTTGTAATGATAGTGTACATGCATGTACCTGTGCTTTATTCTTTAAGCATGCCTTTCTATGGGCTGTGGCATATAAGGGTGTAATTGCTTCACAAAAGGGAAACAACTACACGCAGGTGTACATTGCCACATATCGGCTTCATATTTTTCATGTCATTAGTTTGTTCACTATATATGTATATACACAAATGCACTGTTTGTATCCAATTATATGAATGCTCTCCTTGTCTGGAGGTAATACAGATTATTATTATTATCAATATAACATTCTTCCAGAATAAAAATAGAGAAGATTACACATCAACCCCAGGACAAATAAAGAAGTGTGCGCGGATAACTCGAAGCTTTTGAATAACTCGAAATAAAAGTTCGGGCCTTCCCAAATGTACAATACAGAATTATTTTAAAATGTATTACTTCACAAATTTAGAGGCACATATGGCAGCTTAATGCAGGTCGAAATTAAGGCTAAAAGTTCATACACTAGCTTTTAGCTTTACTTTAGATATGCATTAAGCTGTGAACATGAGAAATTGTTTAGATTAGAAATCGGATGACTCGAATCTCTGTTATTTCGAAGTAATGTGCATGGTCCCTTGGTTTAAACATATTTATTACATATAATATACATGCAAGGGATTGGGCTACAAGTTTTTGCAACACTATCTAATGGTCCCTTATAATTTGAGATATTGATGTTCGACTGTGTAGCCAACATTATGTACCACCGATGCTGTTTTTGTCAGAGATCTAACTAATAGAATCGTTTTAATACAAGCTGTATTCATCGATTCCTTCTATTAAAGGCGAACTGTTTTCATATTGTCTGAATTGCCTTCTGACACAAGTTTCTTGTTTAATACCGGGACGGATAACAATTGATTCTTTACTATACATAAATATTCCGAAAATGGGTGATCCCTCAAACGCAAAAGTTGAAATGCAAACATAAACAAATGCAGACTCGGTCTTTATTGAGCCTGTTCATGAGTAGTAATCAAAAGTGCAACACTACTCACGCCCCCAGCACCGGCTTAAGCAGTATTCAATTTTTAAAACTAATAACATCAAAACTAACTAGAGGTTTGTTTTTGTCACAAAAACAGATGTCTCCCCCTCCCATCCTCTTTCCAATACACAAGTGTAATGTCTGTAACTCCAAAATTATCAGGGTCTAATGTTTAAGTCATCAGGGGCAATAACTCCAACATTGTCAGGGGGAGACAATTCAAAAGCCCCAGGTACACAAAAACACATGCTAGTCAACATTCTTGTGAAGTTTGATGACTCTAGTACTAGTGGTTACATGTGACACAAAGTAAAGTTTCTCTTATTTAAGTCATAAGGGGCAGTAACTCCAAAGTTATCAGGGGGAGACAATTAAAAAACCCAGATGCACAACAAATCATGCTGGTGAACATTCCTGTGAAGTTTGGTGACTCTAGCCCTGCTGGTTTCAGAGATACGTGCAGCACAAAGTTTCTCTAATTTTAAGGTAACATATCAGGGGCAGTAACTCAAGAATTATCAGGGGGAGACAATTAAAACAACCCAGGTGCACAACAACTCATGCTGGTGAACATTCCTGTGAAGTTTGGTGACTCTAGCCCTAGTGGTTTTAAAGATATGCATGACACAAAGTTTCTCTAATTTTAAGTAATCATATCAGGGGCAATAACTCCAAAGTTATCAAGGGAAGACAATTCAAAAATCCCAGTTGTACAACAACTCATGCTGGTCGACATTCCTGTGAAGTTTGGTGACTCTAGCCCTAGTGGTTTCAGAGATATGCACGACACTAAGTAAAGTTTGTCTAATTTTAAGTCATCAGGGGCAGTAACTCCAAAATTAACAGGGGGAGACAATTCAAAAAACCCAAGAGCAAAACAACTCATGCTTGTGAACAATCCTGTGAAGATTGGTGACTCTAGCCCTACTGGTTTCAGAGATACGCGCGACACAAAGTTTGTATAAATTTAAGTATTCATATCAGGGGCAATAACTCAAGAATTATCAGGGGGAGAGAATTCAAAAACCATAGGTGGTGAACATTCCTGTGAAGTTTGGTGACTATAGTACCAGCGGTTTCAGAGATACGCGCGACACAAAGTTTTTTTCTAATTTTAAGTCATCAGGGGCAATAACTCCAAAATTATCAGGGGGAGACAATTCAAAAAACCCAGGTGCACAACAACTCATGCTGGTGAACATTCCTGTGAAGTTTGGTGACTCTTGCCCAACTGGTTTCAGAGATACGCGCGACACAAGTTTGTGACGGACAGACAGACAGACGGACAGACGGACGGACGGACGGACGGACAGACAGGCAACTCTGGCAAAAACAATATATCTCCCCATAAATGGGGGAGACATAATTATCTCGAAGGACCAGAACATATAACAACACTGAGAATGAAGCATAAAGTTCACGTTTTGTCCTGGTTGTTGCTCTTTATTTGCATCAAATGTGGCAAGAACATAATATTATATTCTGATTCTAAGGATTTGATTGAAAATCGTGCAATACGTTCTAACGTGGGAAATATGTGGAAGTGAATTGCATTTTTGTGTATACTTGCTGAAATAGTATGGAAATTCGCAATTCTAAGTGAATTTTCGTATTAAGTTCTTTCCACGTACTATTACATTTCGTTTCAAATACAGATAACAACATCATTCTAATTTGACATACTGCTAAACCACATTAACTATAGACAAAGTGCCTTTAAGTGGTAATTTCTGAATTAATTATTGGCCAATGTAACATTTGGAAAATAATGCGTGAGGTAGACAGTACGGTGTGTGATTAGAGTAACTCGTTGATATACGAGGCGCATTATGCGTACATGTAAATGGGATAAATGTAGTACAAGCGGTCGTTTTTGCACGCCTTTGACAGTGTGACTGTTGTATAAAATACCTCAATCAATTCATTTGAAACGGTGGCATTAGAGGAAATAGCATCAATCATTCGCGCCACTAAACATTTTATGGTAACATGCAATCAACAACAAAACAATTTCTGCTTCAATACATTTTCATTTACAAATGAAATGGAAAGTTTTAACATTGTTTATATCTGGTCGATTTTTATCACATATATATTTATATGTGCCATATATTGTACAACAATATTCAATTAAAACAAGACATGAAAATGATATAAGTATGAAACGTGGCATATAGGTTCAAGATATAAAACGCCATTGCAGTTTTGAAGAGAGAGAGAGAGAGAGAGAGAGAGAGAGAGAGAGAGAGAGAGAGAGAGAGAGAGAGAGAGAGAGAGAGAGAGAGAGAGAAAGAGAGAGAGAGGAGAGAGATAGAGAGAGAGATACACAGAGAGACAGATACAAATACAGACAAAGAAACAGAGACAGAGAGACAGGGACAGACATATCCAGAGACAGAAACAGAGGCAGAGGCAGAAACAGAAACAGAGACAGAGACAGAGACAGAGACAGAGACAGAGACAGAGACAGAGGCAGAGACAGAGACAGCGACAGAGACAGAGACAGAGACAGAGACAGAGACAGAGGCAGAGGCAGAGACAGAGGCAGAGGCAGAGACAGAGACAGAGACAGAGACAGAGGCAGAGGCAGAGACAGAGGCAGAGGCAGAGGCAGAGACAGAGACAGGGACAAATACAGACAAAGAAACAGAGACAGAGAGACAGGGACAGACATATCCAGAGACAGAAACAGAGGCAGAGGCAGAAACAGAAACAGAGACAGAGACAGAGACAGAGACAGAGACAGAGACAGAGACAGAGACAGAGGCAGAGACAGAGACAGCGACAGAGACAGAGACAGAGACAGAGACAGAGGCAGAGGCAGAGACAGAGGCATAGGCAGAGACAGAGACAGAGACAGAGACAGAGACAGAGGCAGAGGCAGAGACAGAGGCAGAGGCAGAGGCAGAGACAGAGACAGGGACAGAGACAGAGACAGAGACAGAGACATACAGATAGAAAGAGACAGACAGACAGAGACAGACACACATATACAGAGAAAGGGAGACAGAGACAGATGGAAACATCGAGAGACAAAGAGACAGAGAGAGACGGAGGGGGAAGGGAGACAGGCAAATAGATAGACAGACAGACATAGACAGAGATATAGCCAGAGACAGACAAAGATATTGCAATAGTGATAGACAGGGAGAAATATAGACACAAACACACACACACACACACAGGTGTATGTGTGTTAATTAAAATGTATGTGCAAATAACTGTAACTTAACATTGTTTGAATATGTGTTTATGTTCATGTTTCCTAGGCACACTGTTAACTACCCTCGTAAAAACTTATTATATAGTGACAGATATTAGATAGTCAGTTCATCTGTAATTGGTTCAAATATATAGTAACCGGAGATTATATATTTATCCGATCATTTATACATAAAACGCATCCAGTGAGTTGTAATTAAACGTATAATGAACTGAATTCCGGTCTATATTGCAACTTGTGATCGATCTTTGAAAAGTTTGGAGTCGTTAATACGTTTCGGGTAAGATTTCATTTAGAATGGTGCTGGTATAGGCGTGTCTCCCCTAACCTAAACAGAAGCTGTACTTAACTTGTCTTCTATGTGATAATTTAGCTGTAAGTTTGACTGACGTAAATGTCTTGTTTTGCTAAGACATAGGCTTGAAACTTCCAATCGATTACCTATTCGTGTAAATTTGTATACACAGTGTCACAGATTGAAGGTTTCTTTTGACATGAAAGGATTACGGACTATTTCAACATAATACTAGTCACCAGAGTAAAAATAGTTTTGAAATATTTTGAAAATTATGCCAATGCTTCCTTATTGTATAATAATACTGATTTCACAATGACATATCGTGTTGACGTGTGCTATGAAGTCTTCACAGTTACCTGATATACAGTAACACCCCTCCTAACCCTAAACCGCACGTTAAATGTAGTGTAAATATTGGACTGGGGGATAGGTGGCAGTTGAATACAGAGTGAAAGTCATACAGAAAGCTCCTCTAGGAGCTTTATGCTTGACTCTCACCTTGCTTTAAGCAGCCACCTACCCTAAAGTGTCAGTTGTTCTCTATTAGAATTCCGGTTTAGAGTAGGTGTACTGTATAAACCTTTTAGCGCCTTTGCAAACCAAATTAATCCAGATCAGACGGCTGCTCTAGGAGCCGTCTAATCATGATTTGAATATTTGCTTATGAACAAAAATAGATATCATTCTAAAATTTCTGGCATAGTAAATACGAGCCGTAAATGCATTGACACACAGCCATATGGCTGATATTGGTGTAGTCATTATCTATTGCATGAATATGTGCGAGATAAATAGTTAACACTTTCCCTTATGTAAGCGCATTTAATAGTTAACACTTTCCCTTATGTAAGCGCATTTTGACGCATCAGAAAACAGGGTAAACCCAGATCAGACGGCTCATATAGGAGCCGTCTGATCAGGGTCTGCTCTGTTTGCTTATGGTGTAATATAGTCTGATTCTACAGCTTCTGCCTGAGGCAAAATGTCCTGTGTTCATATGCTATTATAAAAAAATATTCTTATTATACCCCCACAAACAGAGTTTGAGGGGCGGGAATACTGGAATCAGCCTATCGGTTGGTCGGTCGTTGGACGTCGGTCGTCGGTCGTTGGTCTGTCCGCAAAATCTTGTACTTTCAACTCCTCCTTCAGATTCAACCCGATTCATTTGATATTTGGCATAAATGTTACTCAGGTGTAGTAGATGTGCAAGACACAAATTTCAGGTCTCTGTGACCTTGACCTTAACCTTTGGCCTTGAAATTGGTCTTGACATTGGCAGGCAAAATATTGTACTTTGAACTCCTCCTTCAATTTCAACCTGATTCACTTGATACTTGGCATAAATGTTACTCAGGAGTAGTATATGTGCAAGACACAAATCTCAGGTCTCTGTGACCTTAACCTTGACCTTTGGCCTTGAAATTGGTCTTGAAATTAGCAGGCAAAATCTTGTACTTTGAACTCCTCCTTCAGTTTCAACCTGATTCATTTGATACTTGGCATAAATGTTACTCAGGAGTAGTATATGTGCAATACACAAATTTCAGGTCTCTGTGACCTTGACCTTAACCTTTGGCCTTGAAATTGGTCTTGAAATTAGCAGGCAAAATCTTGTACTTTGAACTCCTCCTTCACTTTCAACCTGATTCATTTGATACTTGGCATAAATGTTACTCAGGAGTAGTAGATGTGCAAGACACAAATTTCAAATTTCTGTGACCTTGACCTTTTGCCTTGAAATTGGTCTTAATATTGGCAGGCAAAATCTTGTACGGCGAACTCCTCCTTCACTTTCAACCTGATTCACTTGATACTTAGCATAAATGTTACTCAGGAGTAGTAGATGTGCACGCCACAAATTTCAGGTCTCTGTGACCTTGACCTTGACCTTTGGCCTTGAAATTGGTCTTGAAATTGGCAGGCAAAATATTGTACTTTGAACTCCTCCTTCACTTTCAACCTGATTCACTTGATACTTGGCATAACTGTTACTCAGGAGTAGTAGATGTGCAAGACACAAAATTCAAATATCTGTGACCTTGACCTTTTGCCTTGAAATTGGTCTTAAAATTGGCAGGCAAAATATTGTACGGCGAACTCCTCCTTCACTTTCAACCTGATTTACTTGATACTTGACATAAATGTTACTCAGGAGTAGTAGATGTGCAAGACACAAATTACAGGTCTCTGTGACCTTGACCTTGACCTTTGGCCTTGCAATTGGCAGGCAAAATGTTGTACTTTGAACTCCTCCTTCAATTTCAACCTTATTCACTTGACACTTGGCATAAATATTACTCAGGAGTAGTAGATGTGCAAGACACAAATTTCAGGTCTCTGTGACCTTGATCTTGACCTTTGTCCTTGAAATTGGTCTTGAAATTGGCAGGCAAAATCCTGTACTTTGAACTCCTCCTTCACTTTCAACCTGATTCACTTGATACTTAGCATAAATGTTACTCAGGAGTAGTAGATGTGCAAGCCACAAATTTCAGGTCTCTGTGACCTTGACCTTGACCTTTGGCCTTGAAATTGGTCTTGAAATTGGCAGGCAAAATATTGTACTTTGAACTCCTCCTTCACTTTCAACCTGATTCACTTGATACTTGGCATAACTGTTACTCAGGAGTAGTAGATGTGCAAGACACAAAATTCAAATATCTGTGACCTTGACCTTTTGCCTTGAAATTGGTCTTAAAATTGGCAGGCAAAATATCGTACGGCGAACTCCTCCTTCACTTTCAACCTGATTTACTTGATACTTGACATAAATGTTACTCAGGAGTAGTAGATGTGCAAGACACAAATTACAGGTCTCTGTGACCTTGACCTTGACCTTTGGCCTTGCAATTGGCAGGCAAAATGTTGTACTTTGAACTCCTCCTTCAATTTCAACCTTATTCACTTGACACTTGGCATAAATATTACTCAGGAGTAGTAGATGTGCATGACACAGATTTCAGGTCTCTGTGACCTTGATCTTGACCTTTGTCCTTGAAATTGGTCTTGAAATTGGCAGGCAAAATATTGTACTTTGAACTCCTCCTTCACTTTCAACCTGATTCACTTGATACTTGTTTTGGCTTGTAATATGGGGAGTTGGTGTTACAAACTCCTCCTTCAGTTACTGGATTTATATTTGGGATACGTAATAGTCACAAATAGCAGATGCGCAAGACACAATTTTCATGTGTTTTACGGTTAGCCATTGTAGAATTATCCCCCCCTGAACTTTGAATATTTTTTGTCATTTTTCCATGAAACATGGGGAGTTGGTGTCACAAACTCCTCCTTCAGTTACTGAATTTATATTTGGGATACGTAATAGTCACAAATAGCAGATGCGCAAGACACAATTTTCATGTGTTTTACGGTTAGCCATTGTAGAATTATCCCCCCCTGAACTTTGAATATTTTTTGTCATTTTTGCATGAAACATGGGGAGTTGGTGTCACAAACTTCTCCTTCATTTTGAAATGTATTAAATTGATACTTGCCATACATACTAAACACGAATAGTACATGTGCAAGACACAATTTTCCTGTGTTTAGTGTTAGCCATTACATGATTGTCTCTATTTGAACTTTGGGTATTTTTGTTATTTGGTCCTGTTACATGTTCAAAACTTGGATTTGCAATCAAGGCTGCCGTGTGGGGGTATTCATCACCTTTAGTGATAGTTCTAGTTTATATTCATAAGGTCATTATTTCTTACATGAATATTCATCAGGGAAAGGGTTACTAGCGTAATGTAGCATACACATCACAGTGACGCACAAACTGTTTGTTATCCCTTTTGATTTTACTATTTTTTTTAAACTATCTTGCCTATGCATATTGGGTATGTATTGAAGTTTGGACTAAATATAGAACATGGAAAGGGTTAAAGGTATAAATGCCCAAATTAAATTTCAATAGGATCTTTATGAAAATGTCCGCATAACTTCTTCAAACATTTCTTAGTGCCTAGGGTAAAAAGAAAACCATAGGTTACCATGCTTTCGTTTTGTCCATTGTCACTTAAAATGTATACTGTAGCCCTCCACGACATGCATTGTTTCGCCTTCTTAGATAAAATAGGCGGGGTTAAAATATAAGGATGCAAATCAATGTTACCAAGTTTTACTCATGTTTCTACCCATTCATATGTCTATAATGACACCAAATTGATACATACAATCCGTATAACATTTAAAAAGTGATATTTACTAAATTATTACGCAAAATGTATAATTTGCTGCCTGAAAATACGATGTTTTCTTAAGGTTTTTAGCTAAAAGTACAAAAATGAGTCATGCAGGAAAAGTCAATGAAAAAACTCACTCTAACAAAATTTATCACACTTCACAGAAAAAATGTTTGATGAGTGATTAATCAGAAAGTGGTAAACAAAGCACATGTCACCATGCTTCTTTTGAAACTATAGGCCCTTTTATGTATGTAATACTAGCCTAAATGAGCAGTCGGTTTGTTCAGCTTAATGTATAACATAAGGACTATAGCTAAGTATATATACATGTAGTTATCCTTTGCATAAGCCATGCCAAAGTAAGTTACTTGATACCAAATGTACTCTATTATTCACAAACAATGAATCTAGACCAAATCCAACTAAACCATCATTCTGCTCTGCGACGACATAAAAAATGCAGCTCCCTATGGAAGTACAGATTATTTTCAACATCTTAAAAACGTCTTATAAAACACAAACAAGCTACATTATTTCCTATAACAAATTCTATTCCTTCAAATGTGATTACTCATGGGACTCATTTCAGATATTATTCTGATATGTAGCCAAAACTTTTGGTTTGGAAACAAAATTAATCATAATAAGCCCCGCCACGTGGCGCATAAATTTTCACGTATACCTTTAAACATCAGGAAAAGTACTGTCAATATGAAATGGTCCAACCAACTATAACATAAACTTAAATGATATAACTAAAATGTGCTTACATTGTACACTTCAATTGTATCTATAATACAATATATTGGCGACTATGTTTTTTTCACATTTGGAAGGACACCAGTACAGTTTGAAACTGTTGATATAGTTTTTGAAGCAATAAAACGGACTAAGACTAGATGATCTTTTTAGCAAACAACATACCGCAGAGACAGAGATATAACAGTAATTTATCATAAGACGAACATATAGCGGAAATGATTTCTGTCTTTGAAAAGTGACCGTTTCTGAATAAAAGCATAATTGTAAGTGTACAGTAAAATCCCTCTTAACCAGAATTCTAGTTAAGAAGAATTTAAATACTTTTGGGCAGGTTACTGCTTAATTAAAGGCGAACGTCTAGAAGCTTTCTGCCTGACCTTCACACTGCAAAAAGCTGCAACCTTTCGTAGGTAGACTACCTCTAGTTCCAACTGACCACTCTCTTGCAGGCCTCCCAACAGAGACCGGACAAATCATAATAAGGTCCCGCCAGGTGGCACAGGTCACACTTTTAGCAGTACATCGTCTATCAGGTTGAAAGGCCCAAGGTGCCGATTAAATCCCCGCAGAAATCTACTCTTCAACTCATTAAAAGCTTACACAGCTCTTCCACACTATGTGGACCGAGGAGAGTCTGCCTCAGGAATTCAAGGATGCATCCATTGTTCACCTCTAAAAACGGAAGGGAGACAAGAAAGCATGTGGTAACCACCGTGGTATATCACTGCTTTCCGTCGCTGGGAAAATTCTGGCAAGATTTCTACCCAACCGCATGAACCAACACCTTGAGTGTTCCGACCTTTTACCAGAGAACCGATGTTGGGTGCGGCATTGCTGACATGATCTTTGCTGTCTTACTACAGGAGATGTGCCAGGAACAGAATGTGGACCTGTACACTGTGTTTGTGACAAAAGCATTTTACACCATGTGCCGAGATAGCATGTGGCATACCATGGCTAAGTTCTGATGTCCCAACAAGTTCATGGTCAGGCAATTCCACGATGGCATATACACAAGGGTACAGTATGACGAAAAGTACTCTTCGCCGTTCACTTTGACCAATGGCGTCAAAACAAGTGTACATCTTGGCACCGACCATCTTCAGCATAATGTTCTCAGCCATGTTAGCTGATGCATTCCGTGATGGAGATGTAGGTGTTGGTTTCAGGTGCCCCAAAGACGGAAAACTGTTCAACCTAGATCGGTTACAAGCCAAATCAAAGGTACACGAAGGCACTGCCCGCGATTTTCCGGTCTGATATGCAGAACAGCGTGGACCTCTTCTCCAACGCTTGTGACGCCTTATGTTAAGCCTGCTATCACAGTCAATGGGCAAAGATTTGCAGTTGCAGATAACTTGGTTGCATACTCTCCCGGTGCGTCAATATTGACGAGGAGGTAGCCTACAGGATATAAAGAGCGAGTGTAGCCTTTGGACGTCTAGAGAACAATGAAAAAGAAGGGGTTCGTGTCTAACAGCGGTCAAAGAACATGTCAAGCGTTACTGCGATAAAGCTTATGAGAATTCAGGAATTAACCTTTTTTGGTCTATTAAAAACTCCAATGAGGTTTTAACTAAATTAAAAATCAAGCAACACCAAGCTAACACTATAAGCACTTATGATTTTTCTACACTTTATACCACATTACCACACGATCTAATTAAGATCAAACTTACTAATCTTATAAATAAAACATTTGCCAGAGAAAAAGTATCATTTATTGCCTGTAATTCTAGACATGCGTTCTTTACCAATGATGTTACAAATAAATATACTTCATGGACATGTTTAGATCTTTGTGACGCTATTACGTTTCTGTTAGACAATATATTTGTTCGTTTTGGTAATTCTGTTTATCGCCAGGTTATTGGTATTCCAATGGGAACCAATTGTGCTCCTTTAATTGCAGACTTGTTTTTGTTTTGTTATGAACGGGATTTTATGCTTAACCTTAACAGCGATTCACAGGCGGATGTCATCAATGCCTTTAACAATAGAGCACGTTATTTAGACGACATTTTTAATATTGATAACCCATACTTTGATTCTATGATAACCTCAATTTACCCTAGGGAGCTCAAGCTTAATAAAGCAAATAGTTCTGACATATCTGCAGCCTTTTTAGATTTAAATTTATCTATAAACAATGGAACAATTTCTTCTGGAATTTATGACAAAAGGGATGATTTTAATTTTAAAATAGTTAACTATCCTCATTTGGATGGGGATGTTCCCCGAGCTACATGTTACGGTGTATACATTTCTCAGCTTATTCGTTTTGCTAGAGCTTGTTCCTCTGTTGATGATTTTAACAATCGTAACCTTATTATCACTGAAAAACTACTAAAACAGGGCTACAGATATGACAAACTTCGTAAAACATTTTCAAAATTTTACCACCGTAATATTCTACTCATCAGCAAATACAATTGTAATTTACGTACTTTTCTAAAGTTAGGTATTTCACATCCGGAGTTTTACGGTGATGTCATTTACAAACTTCGAAAAATTATTGGACACACTTATTTTGATACTTTGTTTGTCAAACGTATAAAACAATTCATTAAAAAGGGATATGACCCCTCTATATTGCAGCACACTACATACTTGGTGGTCGACCCCTTTACAGTTGGTCATTATGCTTTCCTCTTTGCTTGTGCGACGACGGAAAAGGCTTAATACTCTATGAAGATTCCCTCTGAAACCCGTTTACGGAGGGAGGAAATTAGATATTTGTATTTTGCCAGTTCTGTCGTACCCCAAATGACTACTCCACAGCTGCTCTGACCTGAATAGTCATCGAGTACATGCCTACGATGTCAAGTTTATTCTTTTTCAAACAAAACAGTTGTGTATGATTAATATCCACTGGTAATTGTATTTTCTTGCGATTGATCTTTTAAATGTCGGTGTAGAAGTGTTTCAAATAGTTTTCCCGTACTTTTAAATTATGACGTCATTTACATGATGACGTCGCTTGTTTACTTCTAATAGCGTTCATTTTCAAATCATTTTCATTTTGGCATACATCGTTACGCATGTTGTGGTGTTGTCTGGAGGGGGAATTTTATTTACATTTTGACTTTGGTGAAAGTGGGATAAGGACGAGGTTGGGTACCCGTAAACCAGGTTCAAGTCCCCCAGTAGCCCCTTTTTTATTGCTTTTGGCTGCTGGCCGTTCCAAGGCGGCACTCCTGCTTTCAGCCTACGGTCAATTTTGTTTTTTAATATGCTTAATGTTTAATGTGTTTCGTCTTGATATGCGTCCTGTTATGTTTTGTCTTGTGGCTTTACCGTTTCTCGTTAGATGGTGTTTGATGCGGTGTCATTCCGTGTGTGGCTCTCCCTGTTTGACTATTTTTTCCATAATTAAACATTCAGACAAAAGTGAAGGTCTATCGAGCAGTTGTACTACCATCGGTCCTCTATGACAGCAACACTTGGACTGTATACAGTCGCCATGCAAAGAAGCTGAACTCCTTCCACATGAGATACTTTAGACCCGTGATACATCAAATGACAGGATAGAGTTCCGGACACCACAGTCTTGCATATGGCAAACATGGAGCATCCATGAAACACTGGCCCGTAACCAATTTCGTTGGGCTGGCCATGTTTTCCGCATGAACGACAAACGCTTGCCCAAACGACTGATGAATGGCAAGTAAATAGAGGGGAAGAGAGGGCTCTCATGGGGTCCAAAAGAAGCGCTTCAATGACTCGCTCAATGTATCCATAAAGGCGCTCGGGACTGCCCCTTGAATTTGGGAAAAGCAAGCACAGAAACGTTCCGTCTGGCGAGGCTTAGTCAGAGCCGAGGTGACAGCGTTTGAGTCATCGCGGACCAAGAACCGTGAGTGGAAACGCCAACTAAGGAAAGAAACCTCATCTCTGCAAGGCGTAGATCCGGACATTCCTTTTCCACACTGCAGTATGTGCTTCAAAGCGAAGATCGGCCAGATGAGCCACCTTCGCACTAACCCTAAAAACTGATTACACTGTGACTTGTATATGTGGTCATCTTTAATTTTATCAATTTTGTCTTGCAATAGCTACCACCTGTACCAATAATCAAGAATTAGACTTCTTATAGTGACGTTACTGCATTTGTAAAACCGGCTCTGATTTATGTTAGCTGTTTCCAATGCAAATGCATCCTAACACTCAAACGTCAATACCTTCATAGTGTATGCTAGTTCCAATCCTTTACTCCATGGATGTTAATATAAGAAATGATTACATCATGAATATTATTTAGATCACATGTTACAATACCACATGGACACAGGGATTTTTTCCATGGCCGAAACTAAACAATCATATCTATATTTTTCCATTAGCAAGCAGAGCAGATTCTGATCAGACGGCTCCTAAATCTGACTCTACTCTGTTTGCAATGGCATAGAAAGACGTATTTATAGAGTAAAGGGTTATTTAACTCCTTACTTTCTATTGGATCTGTTTATTGACGTATTCTTATTCTGGCGAACAAAATATGAAACACACCACATATTCCTTCACCAGATAATCTGAGGTATGATCGGCTTGCCGGAATCAGACGAGTTACATGATATTGACACAGACCAAACATTCACAGCACTATCCTCACTACATCAGCTCCCGATATTCTTTATAAAAACTATAATCTAAAATAAACGTACATAATTGCTCTTGAATTAACTTTCAATTTCCCTTAAATATGAACATAATTGTGTCTATGGCAATTGCCAACGAAACATCGTCGCGATTTGCTATGAATTTGCAGACAATTTGCTGAACAAATGGATGAAAGTACTTGACTTGCAATCAAACTGAGCCTTTTATCACACCTTCGATGCAAAATGACCTTCAGAAAACTTAATGGTGGCCCAATAGTGTGATAAGTTGCAATGAATCTCATAAATGAGATACAGTGAAACCCCGCTAATGCGACAGCCACTGATGTCGTCTAAAGCAGGTGGTTGCTTAATGCAGGACGAAAGTTATGCAGAAAGCTCCTATAGGAGCTTTCTGCATAACTTTCGTTCTGCATTAAGCTACCACCTGCCTCTGCCACCCAGAATTACGCCCCTTTTTGGTGGTCGCATTAGCGGGGTTTTACTGTATATCGATTTAACCCCTATTCATGGTAAGCGCGTCTGGACTGACATTTGCAAACCGCTTGGTTCCAGACGAGACGCCTAGTATCAGAAGTCAGCAGTGAACTACTAATATTACATTGTTCAGCATGAGAAGGGTTACGTGTGCGAAAGATGCAGGCTTTGCCTGAGCAAATATTGGCTATCGAATATGAAAAAGCCTTCTATAAAATAATGATGAGATATTTTATCTTATATGCCAAAGATTAGCCTGTCAGTGTGTCTTAACCCTTATCACGCTAAGCGAGACAGTTTGGATCCAGATCACACACCGAGTAGCCACACGTCTCACCAGGATCCAAACTGTTTGACACTCGCTCAACAGTTTCTCAAAAGTTTGTACGAATCAGACATAAGTAATAAATGCAACTAGAGTATTGTCAGACATAGTTCCTTATGTAACTAGAGTATTGTCAGACATAGTTCCTTATGCAACTAGAGTATTGTCAGACATAGTTCCTTATGCAACTAGAGTATTGTCAGACATAGTTCCTTATGGTACTAGAATATTGTCACACATAGTTCCTTATGGTACTAGAGTATTGTCAGACATAGTTCATTATGCTACTAGAGTATTGTCAGACATAGTTCCTTATGGTACTAGAGTATTGTCAGACATAGTTCCTTATGCTACTAGAGTATTGTCAGACATAGTTCCTCATGGTACTAGAGTATTGTCAGACATAGTTCCTTATGCTACTAGAGTATTGTCAAACATAGTTCCTTATGGTACTAGAGTATTGTCAGACATAGTTCCTTATGGTACTATAGTATTGTCAGACATAGTTCCTTATGGTACTAGAGTATTGTCAAACATAGTTCCTTATGGTACTAGAGTATTGTCAGACATAGTTCCTTATGCTACTAGAGTATTGTCAGACATAGTTTCTTATGGTACTAGAGTATTGTCAGACATGGTTCCTTATGGTACTAGAGTATTGTCAGACATAGTTCCTTATGCTACTAGAGTATTGGCAGACATAGTTCCTTATGCAACTAGAGTATTGTCAGACATAGTTCCTTATGTTACTAGAGTATTGTCAGACATAGTTCCTTATGCTACCAGAGTATTGTCAGACATAGTTTCTTATGCAACTAGAGTATTGTCAGACATAGTTCCTTATGTTACTAGAGTATTGTCAGACATAGTTCCTTATGGTACTAGAATATTGTCAGACATAGTTCCTTATGCAACTAGAGTATTGTCAGACATAGTTCCTTATGGTACTAGAGTATTGTCAGACATATATTCCTTATGCAACTAGAGTATTGTCAGACATAGTTCCTTATGGTACTAGAGTATTGTCAGACATAGTTCCTTATGGTACTAGAGTATTGTCAGACATAGTTCCTTATGCTACTAGAGTGATGTCAGACATAGTTCCTTATGGTACTAGAGTATTGTCAGACATAGTTCCTTATGCAACTAGAGTATTGTCAGACATAGTTCCTTATGGTACTAGAGTATTGTCAGACATAGTTCCTGATGGTACTAGAGTATTGTCAGACATAGTTCCTTATGGTACTAGAGTATTGTCAGACATAGTTCCTTATGCTGAAAAACTAATGTCTGCTAAGTCTCAGTTTACTGACCTCCGAATCATTCAATCATTTGAGGAAAAAAATGACCGACTGTCAAACAGCTTGGACTCTGATTAGACGGCGAGATACTCGGTGTCTCATATAGATCCAGGCAGTTTGTAGAATTAATGCTAGTCAAGACGCATTTAGCATGAGAAGATTGCATGTCAAAATAACTCGTCGTCTGATCTGGATCCAAGATGTTTGCAAATACCATCCAAGAGCATGAGAAGAGTTTCAATCAGACAATTAGGTTGGATATTTTATTTTTACTCCAGTTAGTACACAGATAAGATGCATACGTTTAAACATTTATAAGAATAGTTTCTTTATTTCTCCACCAAACCCTCTACTGTGACTCCTCTTTAGAATCGTCTCTTTGAGAAGATTCTAAAGAGTGGTCACAGTATAGAGTTTGGTGGAGAAGTGACGAGTTTAGTATTTGGGCACGCACCTTTATCCGTAGCTCTGTTGTCACTCCATACGTACGGTCTTTGCAAATCAAAAGTTAATGTAGTTATTAATCAGTCTCCCTGAAGGCTAATGTTAGATTAGTTTGTCGAACGAAGTCTAATGTGGGTGCGTTTGACATTTCAGATGTGTCGCCGTTAGCACAATCAACTAATTATAGTTTTCAAGTGTTTTAAATGTAGGATGTTTTACGTGCAATATTGCTCAAATTGTTCATTCTTGTCAAATTGTTTATTCTGGCCAACGTTGCATTCAGACATATTAATGAATATTCCTGTTGCCTAAGAGATAATTATTCTGCATAGTAGACATTCAACATTTTGTTGACAATTCTCAAGCTTTTGACCGAGTGCCAACGTCTTGGTGTCTTGGTGAGATGCCGAGTTACTCGGCGTCTCACCCGGATCCATTCTGTTTGCAAATGGTAGTCAGGTTGCGTATCGTATAAAACGGGTTAGACATTACTTAAATATGATACACAAGCAGCAAACACACAGTTCAAACAAATGTGACTAAAAGTGCACCTAGTTCTCGTATTGGTGTGTATCATGTTAATTGATGAATACTAATGAAAACAATGATGGCATTGGAATTACACGCTTGCATATGAAGGCAGGATGTATTATTCGTGTCAGTACCAGTAGAATAATATCGTTATTATTTCATTTGCGAACAGAATAGCCACAGGATCAGAGGTAACATATACGAGTCGTCTTATCTGAGTCTACTCTGTTTGCAAAGGATCAGATACAGGAGGCACACACCAGGGTGCACCCAATTTGCAAAGGTGTCGAGGATGCCTGTATAGGACAAATGTTTAACTCTTCCTTGTTCTATGTCTATTCCAAAATTCAATACCTACTGAATATTCATGAACAATAAATTTATAGTGGTATATTATGGCTACTTTAGGAAGTACAGAAACGAATCTATCAAATTTCACCGTTATAAACTATTTGGACCCAGATAACATCCTCAGTCTCATTAAGTTATAAACATGTTGATTCCATAATTATAATTATTTATAAAACAAAAACGGAAAAACAATGATAAAAAGTGTAGAAAGATACACATATATACGGCAGTGTAAGCGATCCATCTTACCGTCACACAAGCGAGTTTCTTCACGCCTATGCAAACATAGTACATGTATACACAAATTAAACAGCTCCCCCAGGAGCCGTCAGATCAGGGTTTTCTCTGGTTGCTTATGGAATAATATAGATCTTATCCTACAGTTTTTGTTTTTGACAAATTTATGATAAGTTCATGAATATGCATGCAGTTACTTATTCACCTATACATGTTCATTAGTTAATGTGTTAAACTGTCCTAGCATATACTCGTACGTCAAGTACGCTGAATCTAGCAGTTGAACTTGTTTTCCATTCCAAGATGATTGATGTTCCTGAAAATTAATTCAGATTTGTTATTCAGGATGTTTCCTTCTCGAAAGCAGACATCGGGCCATTGTCAATTCAAACTCAAACAATCGTGTAATAGTGTGAAATATGTACAAACCTGATAAAAGGAAAAATAGTTTTGTTGTGATTAAATTAAGACTGAACCTATTCGGAAACAAGAGTTGATATGTTTTCTGTCATAAGAATAATTAAAGAATTATGTTACATTCAATGTACACTCGCATGAAATGGAGTATGATGATGGATATAAGGATATCAATTTAAATCTTGGTAGTGCCCTTGACTTGGAAAAAAATAACACTTTCCTTCATATAAACGCAATTTCACGCATTTGCAAATAGAGAAGACCAAGATCAGACGGCTCCTGTTGGAGCCGTCTGATCAGAGTCTGCTCTGTTTGCTTTTAGAATTTTAAAAATCTGATTATACAGTTTCCACTTTGGTGGAAATAAACGTACCATGTTAATTGAATATTGATGAGGTGATATTACCTTGAACAAATGTTTAACAGGGAAAGGGTTAAACATAAATCATTCATAAACTATAAAAATGTATTGTTTTCTAAGTAGACGTAGCATGGTACGAGGAAAGTCTCGCCTATGCGACCACAGAATGTATTGAGCACTTGGTTGCTTCTTGCAGGACAAAAGTAATGCAATAAGTGCCTGTTGAGTTTTCTGTATAATTCTTGCCTTGCATTAAACTGCTTCTTGTTTTAAAAATCCCAAATGTACACTACTTTTGAGTGGCCGTAATGGCGACGAGACTTAGCTGTGTTATAACCATTTCAACGCTGAATGTTCAGGATGGAATGACCCATTAGTGAGTACCGAGTACCACTCATTATATAAGGCATACACTTGCTAGAGGAGTTTTGAGTGAGCTGAGTTTTGTAAGTGACCGCACACGCTTGTAAGTGACGGCACACGCATGTCCTATATTCAAAAAAATTGAAAAAGACTGAAATTATTGAAGTTTATTCGATCTTACATAATCGGGGCTAATTGAAAGTGAAACTTTAATTTTGATAACTGGCGGTATAAATTCTTGAAGAGAACCTCTTGCAAAAATAATTTGAATGTAAATAAGGACAAACACAGAACAAAACCTCATCTCCCTACCTAACGAACCAACAACACTTCTGTTGGCACACGGCCTGTCAATATCATCTAGTACTGGGCCACATGCTAAATTATTAGTCCCCCACCGGTTACCGGTTGGGGGACTATAGGTTTGCTCGATTCCGTCTGTCCGTCCGTCCGTCCGTCTGTCCGTCCGTCCGTTCGTCCGTCCGTCTGTCTGTCTGTCACGCTTCTTGTCCGGGCCATATCTCCTACAAAGTTAGGCCAAATTCATTATAACTTCACATATTGAAGAAGCATGATGAGGGCTAGTGTCATGCACAAGGGCGATAACTCTAGCATCAATATTTTTGGAGTTATTCCCCTTTTACATATTTTTTTGTCCGGACAATAACTCTTTATCTACTGGTTCAATTGATTTGAAACTTCGCATATGGAACAATCATGATGAGGGGTGGTGTCAGGCACAAGGGTCATAACTCTAGCATCAATATTTTTGGAGTTCTTCCCCTTTTTCATATTTTCTTGTCAGTCCGTCTGTCACGCTTCGTGTCCGGGCCATATCTCCTACAAAGTTAGGCCAAATTCATTATAACTTCACACATTAAAGAAGCATGATGAGGAGTAGTGTCATGCACATGGGCCATAACTCTAGCATCAATATTTTTGGAGTTATTCCCCTTTTTCATACTTTTTTGTCCGGACAATAACTCTTTATCTACTAATTCAATTGATTTGAAACTTCACATATGGAACAAGCATGATGAGGGTAGTGTTATGCACAAGGGCCATAACTCTAGCATCTATATTTTTGGAGTTATTCCCCTTTTTCATAGTTTCTTATCCAGTTAATAACTCTTTATGTACTGGTTCAATTGATTGGAAACTTCTCATATGGAACAAGCATGATGAGGTGTAGTGTCATGCACAAAGGCAATAACTCTAGCATCAATATTTTTGGAGTTACTCCCCTTTTTCATATTTCCTGTCGGGACAATAACTTTTTATTTACTGATTCAATGTATGAAAGTAGGTACTAATACCATTCAGGTGGTCATGTATATACCATGGTCAACCACACCATGGGTGGGTGGGGAGGGGAGAGTGGAGGTTTTTTTCAGTCCGGTGGGGGACTCATGTCTTGCATAGCAATACAACATGCCCTTGTTCACTTCACAATTAACCCCTTCTTTGCATGTAATATTGTCGGCAAAATATGTCGTCCACCACAATTTTCATATTTTACATGTTCTTCCATTTTTCTTTCAAGACACATTAAAAAGTTAGACTCTGACGAAATATCGAGTTATTCAGCGTCTCATCTGGATCCAAACCGTTTGCATAGTTAATCACAATATTATTTCTCAATTTGCAACAAAAGTGTTCAACCCTTTCCTTGTTCTATGTTTATTCTAAATTTTAATATCTACTGAATATTCATGGACAAAAAGCTGCAACATGGAAAGTGGAACATTGTAGCCATTTTATAAAGTAAAGAAACAGTTACTTCAAATTTCATTAGCACACTGTAGACCGTGATCCGACGGCTACTATAGGTGCCGTCTGATTTGGGTCTACTCTGTTTACAAATGCGTGAAAGAGCGTTTATATGAAAGATCAGGTTAAGGAAAACATACTTTACAAATGAGTACCGAAGCGTAAATACGGTTGAATGACAATGACAATTCTTCAGCATAATAATTTGATTTTTATCAGTGTTTGGCGAATTAGATTAAGATTCAGAGGTATAAGGTATTCCCTCGTCTGATTCAAACATACGACACAATTGATAATACGATATATTAATACAGTAAACCTCTCAAAACCGGCATTTTGATAAAGAAGAATTTAGATATTTGTGTGCATGTGATTGCTTAGCCCCTTTACTCCATTATACGGTATAAGAAGTAATAACATCAGAATATCAATTTCATTAATATGTACGATTGCCCATAGGCGTTTTGGGCCATGTCAGAAACTGTAGAACCATACAGTTAAACCTCTCTATAACGGCCACTAAATTGTATCCAGTATGCTGTGTTAAATGCAGGTCGCTGCTTAAAGCAAGATGAAAGTAAAACAGAACGCTTCTATAGGAGCGTTCTGTTTTACTTTCAACTTGCTTAAAGCAGCCACCTTACCTAAATACCAACTAATAAACACAATTTAGTGGCCGTTAAAGAGAGGTTTTACTGTATCTATACTATTACATATTAAACAAACAAAGCACACCCTGATTATGCAGAGGCCTTTGATCTAGGTCTGCACTGTTTGTAAAGGCGTAGAATGGCGTATTTATGGAGAGGCAATGGTTAATACACTTTGATCATTTGGGAGCTGTGTAGGAGCACATTTGTCTTGGAGCTCTGCATGACGTACATCTTGCAATGAGCTGCTATTTTTATACCTCACGTGGCTTTCCTATACAGATTTTCCATATGCCCACCATGAAACAATTTGTACGGTTTCATGTAACATTACCTCGTGCAGGCAACAGTAAGCCTAGATCATTATGGATGGAATCTGTCGTGAAAATGCATGGAGTAAAGGGTTCACTGACCATTGTGAATTACAAGCAGTGTCTACTTTATAAATCTATTCTAAAGATACTTTTCCGTTTGTAAACTGCTTTTTTCAGAGTGGTCAGTCCTTCCAACGTTAATCATGATACAATACTTCAAATTACCAACCTGTTCATTTCATGGAACCGTAGTATTTGAGATCCATAGAGCGAAACAATATTTTCATTTTTATTCAGAGAATATAATTATATTGTGTGCTGTTGTGAACTGTCAGTACTGAATTTATCGATTGGGTTGACGACAAGCGTCTGCTAGTGCTGACTGTAACCTTCCAGAAAAGGATCGTAAAGTACATTGCCTCTTGGAAAGCTGAAACATCAGTATTTAACTATATCATCCATTCATTATGACAGGCTTCAACTTGCCAGAAGGTTATAAATGACAAACTGTGCAGATCCTGATCAGATGGCTCCTAAAGGAGTCTTCTTATCTGGGTATACACTGTATTCAAATGCCAATACATACCTTTTCCGCATTCAAAGACTTCATCTAAATAATTATTCTCGACGGACCGAGACCTGAGCGTTTGTCTCCTGTACAACTGCTGTCCCAACCCTGGTTACATGTAACCCTTTCCTCCATGAAAATGCATGTAATAAATAATGACGTCATGAATATTAATTAGATTAATTTGCTATAATAGCACAGGGACACATGCATTTTTGGCCAGGACAGAAACTGTATACATGTAATTACATTTATATTATATCATAAGCAAACAGATCAGACCCTGACCAGACGGCTCCTATAGTTTGTTTGCAAAGGCACAGAAAGGCGTATTAATGGAGTAAAGGGTTAATATAGCTGTAACCGTTTACTTCATATTTATGCTGTTACACGCCTTAAAAGTGTAGACACAGATCAGACGGTTTCTATGCATGGCGTCATTATTTCTTACATGAATATTAAACAAGGTCAGGGTTAAGTCACATTAAGGGATATTCACGGTGAATTCTGTTCTGTAGAAATGTGCCAGACTAACAGACGTTTGCACTTTTCTTAGTTTTTATCTATGAATAAGATATGAAAATGACACAGGGTGCAAACGGTATTTGCTGTACATGAAACGTGTATTTGTCCCAGTTGCATGATGTTTTATAATTGATTTATGGTCCAATACCTATTGAT
Organism: Azorinus chamasolen; assembly: GCA_963576725.1. Taxonomy (NCBI): domain Eukaryota; kingdom Metazoa; phylum Mollusca; class Bivalvia; order Cardiida; family Solecurtidae; genus Azorinus; species Azorinus chamasolen. Next base: position 94,654,935 of record OY755238.1, on the reverse strand, counting down.
AGGATGTGTTTCAACAGCACATGAATAATAAACAAACAAAACAAATTCAGACAAAACTAACACCATTTCGAAACCCAATATATACTTATCTCATCCAATCCTACCCTTCCCCTGAACACACAGTTAAGTCTAGTCATACATCTTGGTCAATGGTGATTTTTAGATTTAAGTCGTCTTACCTTTCAGCACTAGATTGAACCTTTTATTTTCACTTCATTTGTCTTGTCTATAGATATGTAGACACATTGAAATAAACAAAAGTAATATATTCAAGTTGTATGTATATAACAATACTAGTAGCCATGAGATACAGTTCATTGAAATGGAATGCGGGCAAGTGAAAGTATATTTTTTAGGAACACAACAATATCAATTCAAAACATATCTTCACCATAGCAAGTTTATATGAATGTGTGTAAACCTTCGCAAACAGGTCTTAAATCGGCGTCTCATCAGGATACTCACTGTTTGATGTACCGGTCGTCTCGTTGGAAACAAGAAATAAAAGCGCTTTATGATGTCGTTAACTGCAATAACGTAAACGACCAATTCAGTACCATCTCATAAACTCCAGTGACAAATTATGAGTCATTGTGCTTTTCTGTATTAATCCATGCCCTTCAACCGACGCATTTTGATGCCTCTGTAAGACAGTTTTGAAACCGTTGTCAGAGCTACAGATAACGGTGTGTACCCAAATACTAACATTGTTATTTCTCTACCAAATCCTATACTGTGACCACTCTGTAGAATTGTCTCTTCTAGACGATTCTGCAGAGTGGTTACAGCATAGGGTTTAACCCTTTCGCTGCCAAACTCTGTCGTCTGCTAACATTGTCGTCTGCTACAAATTTTCATTCTTTTGATTTTCTTCATTTTTGTTTCAACACAGATATGTTTGTTTTTACACGTAGTCCAACTGTCGAGTCAATGCAGTGGAGATATGCGTTACCTTTGTAATGTACTGCATAGAAAACTGCATTTAACTTTCTCCACTCTGAACATTTGTCGTCTGCACATATTGTCGTCCGTTTCAATTCTTAAAATACGCCTTTCTTCCATATCTTTAAAAAAAAGGATTTCAGAGTGACAAACAGTTTGGATCCTTATGCGACGCCCACTTATAAGCAGGTTAAAGACGGCATATATGCTGCTTTACAGATGTTATAATATATCTGCTGTTTGGAAATAGCTGACAATGTTTTGTCTAGTACGATTGGCCATACTTGCCCTAGGTAGTTGGACAAATTAGGCAGACCCAGATCAAACAGCCCCTAAAGGAACATTTGCTTAGGGTCTACATTAGTTCCTACTATGTCACACTTTAATTCAAAGTGATAGCAAATGTGTCAAGTAGCTTTATCCAACTTTACAAAAGAGTTTATAGGTGATATTGGGTATTTCAAACAATATCTGGATATTTGAAATAGGAAATGGTAGTCAGACATGAGATGTCACCTGAAAGCCCATGGCGAACCCTTAAGAACAAATTATGTGAGTGCACCCACATACACACCCACACAGCCTTTACAGAACTGATTTTTCTGTCAACTAATCAGATGATTGAGAATGATCTCAGACTTATAAAAAGAATTACAACCTCGGGGCCAGATATAACTTACAAAATAGTATGAAAAGATATGATGCAAAACAACTAACATTTCTCTTAGAATGTGCAAAAATGAATAATCCTCGTAAATGTATATGTTCAGATAGGCATTATAAAATGAATAAATGGGAATATGACCGAGGGGATTGGTATAAAGAATTGTATTGTCTAGAACAATTTTGCTAAAAGCTTTTAAACATTTTCTCCATAAAAACGGCTATGCAAACAAAGTAGACCCAAATCAGACGGTTCCTATGAGCCGTCTGATCTGGGTCTGCTCTGTTTGCTTATGATATTATATATCTGGTTCTATAGTATCTGCCATGGCCAAGCATTCCTGTACCAATGTGCTATTATAACAAATTAAATCTGAATAATATTCATGATGTCATTATATCTTACATGAATATTCATGGTTCAAAAGGTTACACCAGTGTTTTAGGTATTGGTTGCTCAAACGCTCTTTAATCCTTTACAGAATAATTTACTTTAAGCTGCCAGTCATTAATTGAACACTGGAGTCTTAAATCGCATGCGGTTAATGCAGGGCAAATGTTATGACGAACGCTCCTATATGAGCTTTCTGTATTACTTTTTGACCTGCATTAAACTACCACCTGCCTTACAGAATCATAATTACACCTCTTTTTGATGGCCGTTTTAGACAGATTCAGCTGTACATGGTAAATATTCATAAAACAAATGACAAATACGTTAAAATGATTTTGTTGACTTTCATTTTTGGCAGTATGAAAAACTGAATGCCTGATCATTATATAGCAGAAAACGCAGAATCAACTCACTACACACCCAAACACACGCACATACACGAGTTGAACACAGAAAACACCAACAAACACACAAGGACTGGAGATAAACATTCCACACATGAACAAAAGACCAAGTACAAAGACACAAGACAAACAAAAGCAAGGGTGACAAAGAGAGTATCGCCTTGGCACGGTCAGTAGCAAAATCACCACTGGGGGAGGGGGGGGGGGTAAACCGGTTTACGGACGTCCTAACCTTACACTTCTCTCAAAGTCACTCTAGCTTTACGAATAGTGTAAATAAAGGTATACCCGCCGAACTTACCCACAATATAGAAGACGGTAAACACTTAACAATATGTAAAACATAGCATAATAACTGAAAATCCGTCAAATATGTACTCAGTGAATTTGCTGAAGTCAGAGCACCTGCAGGGAAGCCGTTAAGGGCACGACAGGGAAAAAGTAATACATGAGTCTGGTAGGCTCATCCCGTATCTGAGTTTAAGCGTATACCATCATAGAGTACTACCCTCGGCCTGTCATCGCGCAAGCAAAGAGGGAAGCCTAGCTACTGACTGTAAAAGGGTCGATAACCTTAAGTCTGCGGGTTGCTGGAACAACCAAATTGCTATCTTGAGAGATATGTGGCATATGAAAATCAACACAAGGTAATATTCATTGACAAGCAGGGCTACAGATAATGGTATATACTCGAATACTAAAATCGTTATTTCTCCACCAAACTTCTCGTCATCTCTTTGAGACGATTCTAAAGAGTGGTCAAAGTATAGGGTTTGGTGGAGATACAAAGGAGTTTTTCTTGAAAATGTTTTAATTTACGCATCGTATTTCTGAATGGCGAGCAACCATTATTATACTAGTTGATTTTATTTGCAACAGTAGCCTGTTACTCCGTAAATAATCATGTGAGAAATAGTGATGTCATGAATATTAATAAGCTGATTTTATAACGGCATATGACCATAGACATTTTTGGCCATGCCCGACACTGTAGAAATCAGTTGTCTGATATGGGTCTACTCTGGTTGCAAAGGCCTTAATATGTGTATTTAAGGAGTAAACAGTCAATATTATGTTAGTCATTTATGAAACAAATTTGCATATATTTCCAATTTTGACACATGAGTCAGAAACATTGGCATTTCAGTTAATCTTGATGTCAGATTTTTACACAAGACCAAAATAAACAAATGTATTTTGGTCACGAGATCCCAATACGGTAATAAACTAACGGCCATGCCCCATACCATGTGTGTTTCAGTGTTTTCAGTAGACACTAACGCCAATCGATGGTCAAAAGTCGGCACATTTGTAACCTGTGTAGTGAAAGAACAAGGCAGATACAGCTTGGCGATGTCGCCTTTGCAGAGGCGTAGCTACATGTAGCGATACGCACTTACGCTCGCGCGTAACCCAGTCCCTGATATTGACGCCTTTTGATGCCTCTGTAAAAGTAATCTTTTAAAACCCCTATAGCCACGGTGCGTACATAACATTTTGATTCAGCTACGCTCCTGCTGTTTATTGCTCTTAGACAGTCTATGGCAAGTCGTGTTTTATGTGCTGTTTCTTTAGACATAGAATATCTGATATCGTCTAATTACAAATAACAAAGAATTACCGCTTCACATAATTATATAGTAGAACCTGTCTTAACTTAAGCGACCATTAGAAATAGGTCTACTTATGGGGCTGTATGGCAGACGGTAAGTTAATGCAGGTCGAAAGTAGTGACAGAAACTCCTGTTTGAGCTTTCTGCATTACCTTTGCCCTGTATTCAGCAACAACATGTTTTGAAGACTCATATGTTCGATGGGTTAATGATCGCTTAAGACATGTTCTACTGAATTATAAATTAATGTATATTATGCAATAATGAGTCACGCCATCCCAGGCTTAGATACCGCATACCAGCAATAGGGTATTTGCCATTACGATTTCCGGTCTCTATGTCTTCTGATTCTTCATCGTTTGCTCTATTGTGATCATCCATTACAACAAATAACTGAAGGAAATTATAATGAGTGGTCACAATGTTAGATGTATTTGCCAAAACATCGACCTTTTACATGCATTTCCGAGATGGAAGTGTCGCCTTTAGGGCTTCGCCTCTCGTGACATTATGTTTCTCAGATTGAAAATATCAATGTCTCACACACCGGCATGTTGATAAGATATCAATTTGTTTCATGGGAGTCATGTCTTATTCACGGAAAATGCACAATGGAACGTGAGTTTACCAGAGGAATGTGTGAATATTGTTATATAGGGTATTCAAAATATACCGATGACGATATTTTGTCAGTGATGTAGAACGAATTTTAGTTAGCGTTTAAGATGCCTACATACCTTTTTAAACTCACATCAAATCCATCTCAGGTTAACATTTCTGATGTAAAACGAATCAATGTTTACATTTGTTAGATATATCCGCGAGATTCAATAAACATTGCTTTTGTTAATGGATAACAGGCCTGATAGCTATTGATTTTTAACAATGTACCACTAAATTGCCAAACTTCAAATTACAATATCTAGTACTCTCAGACCTTCATATATATTCTTCTTTTCTTCTCATATTTGTCTTCTCTTTTAATCATATTTTTCTTCTGCTTCTTCTTCTTCGTCTAAACTATTAATGTAATTGTCTTTGATCTTTGTCACATACAATGCTGCTTTTGGAGACTATGCTGTTGTTCCTTGTAATATAAAAAATTGAAAAGACTGATTTCCAGATAATAAGCGTGCACAACACATTTTCAAGAATGTCTTCTTCAACCCCGCCAAAAAGTGTCTCTTCATGACGATTTAAAGATTACTCACAACAAAGTGTTTAGTGAAGAAATAGCAAGAATTTTGAATATGCATATTGATCTATTGCTCTGGAGCGATATAGGGAATACAGTAAAACCTCTCTATAACGGCCACTGAATTGTGTTAATTAGTTGGTATTTAGGGCAGCTGGCTGCTTAAAGCAAGGTGAACGTAAAACAGAACGCTCCTATAGGAGCGTTCTATTTTACTTTCACATTGCTTTAAGCAGCCACCTACCTTTAACACAAAATACTTGGTGTAATTTAGTGGCCGTTATAGAGAGGTTTTACTCTATTCCAGTGCAAAAGAATAAGTCATGTTTGTATACTTTATGATAACGTAGCACTGAGTAAAGAAACAAATGAACCTAGTTTGGGAATTTTGTATGGATATATTCAAGGAGCACATCAGAGATCAAGATAAGATGCGTAAATTTAAACATTTTCAAACATATCTCCTTTATTTCTCCACCAATCCTATAATGCAACCACTCTTTAGAATCGTCTCTTCGAAACGATTCTAAAAAGTGGTCACACTGGAGGGTTTGGTGGGAAAATGACGATTTTAGTATTTGCGTACGCATCTTTATCAGTTCCTCTGAGCACATCCTGCACAGCTAGATTCGCATATTTCATTCCTCACTCCGAGGCATTAATGTTATCATACCTTTCGACAGTTTCGACAGTAACTGTCGATTCTGTTTATTTAAGGACGTTCTGTAGAACATTTGCCTTTATTAGAATTTCCTCCTGAGACTTTGTTTGTTTGTAGTTTTCACCTAGTGAATTTAAAACTGTAATCAAATATGGTTCATTGTATTCGTTTAGAACGTACAGTAATGATTCAGTTGTCTTAACCCTTCCCCTGTTGAGAAATAATGACATCACGAACATTTATTAGCTGAATGTTTATAATGGCTTTTGATCACCTGAAGGTTTGATATTGGTAGAAACTGTAGAAGCAGATCCATTATAATTGCATCAGCAAACAGAGCAGACCCTGATCAGACGGTTCCTACAGGAGTCGTCTCATCTGGGTCTACTCTGTTAGCAAATGCGTGAAATAGCGTGTATATCGAGTAAAGGGTTAATTGATGAAAAGAATGCAAAACACGCCAATGTGTGCCTCCACCTATGCATGATTACGAGGACCTATTGCCAAATTCAGAGTTTTCAGAGTCTACACTGTTGGCCTATGTCCTTTTTAACCCTTTCGCTGCCAATGCTGGATCTGTGATTACATATGCAAAACAGTTTGGATCCAGATGAGACGCCGAGTAACTCGGCGTCTCATCAGGATCCAAACTGTTTGTTACTGTTACTATGTTTTTGAAACAAAAATGAAGAAAATCAAAAAAATGAAAATTTGTAGCAGACGACAAAGTTAGCAGACGACAAAATTGGCAGCGAAAGGGTTAAGGAAAATCGGACGTTCAGATATTCACTATTTGTATATCTCAAGGGTTAACTCATTCCCCATATTTCATTTAAGTCGGATAATAGTAGCATGCAACTAAGAACAAAGAATCGACCATTATCTGTTTATTTATTACATAGCATTTACAAACCAAATAAAAAATGTTAACATTGATTACATTAGATACAGTTTAAGTCATATATACATTTGTCATATAAATGTATTGTACAACAGTCAATACAATTTAAAACAAGAAAACGTACGCTTATTCTTTACATTTAAATGGCACAATGCATTACACATGGCAAGCACTTCCATGACACTCCATTGCTTTATAGGTGAACTTATTAAGTGACTGTTCTATTTACCTTACCTTACACACGCTACCATGATCTAAACATATATTAATGTGTTGCTTGTTTATGGTTTGTGACGTCAACATATAAAGAATATTGAAATGCTCATCCTTCGATATCATTTTAGGTATTAACCCTTTCCCTCATATAAATGCCTTAACGTCTTTAACGTCTTTGCAAACAGAGTAGATTCCGATCTGAGGGTTCCTATAGAAGTAGTCTGATCAGGGTATGCTCCTTTGCAAACATAGTAGATCCTGATCCTGATCATACAGCTCTTAGAGGAGCCGTCTGGTCAGGATCATCTACTGTTTGCTTATGAAACTAGAATCTGACTCTACCAATGCGAACGTAACTTTTGCATATATTCAAATACAGTAAAACCCCTCTATAACGGCCACTAAATTACAGCAAGTATTTTGTGTTATATGCAGGTGGCTGCTTAAAGCAAGATGAAAGTAAAACAGAACGCCCCTATAGGAGCGTTCTGTTTTACTTTCACCTTGCTTTAAGCAGCTCTCCCCCCCCGTCCCAAATACCAACTAATTAACGCAATTTAGTGTCCGTTATAGAGAGGTTTCACTGTATATTCAATTATAACAAAAATTGCAATAACATATTCACGTTATTTCTGACATACAAATGGAACAGGGAAAGGGTTAATGGAGTTTATCAAAGGTGAGTTTTAACTGGCCGTTTTAATATGTATTGTGATATAAAAGACTAAAGAAAGACCTGTAAAGATAAATGATGTAAACGATGAATTCAATTACAGTAAATTCTGATTAACCCATTTGCTCCCACGATCCCATATATGGGACGTAGGCAAACAGTGTAGACTCTGATCAGACGCCGCATAATGCGGCGTCTGATCAGAGTCTTCACTGTTTGCTGATAGGAATTTCAATATAAAACAAAACGAACATGAAAATATAGGCCAGGCACCCCTTAGATAAAACAAAATGGACTAATCCAATATATAAACATGGAAGAATCCACTGGGAGCAAATGGGTTAATCTGAGCGTTTAGTAAGAAGACTTAGGAAGGGTAACGGTGGATATCTGCTTACTGTAGTGCGGCAGTCCTGCAAACCGTTCACAGCGATCTCTACATGACGTCCTCACTGCATTAAGCTGTCAGCTGTCTCTAAGACAGATACGCATTGATACGCATTTATATTTATTTTCGTTGTATCGAGAGTCTACTCTAGCAATGTGACATGTTTGAAATAGGATTGTATTATCGTTTATTGAAAGTGATATAGTGTAGTCAAACAAATAGGTCTGACGTGTCAAAGGTCAGCCGAGTCCATTTTTTAGGGAGATCAGCATTCCGCATGTTCTCGGACCATTTTTTTAGTGTATAAGATAAAATTGAAGGCGGAATTGTTGTCAGCAGTTTAGCGCAGTGGGTAAAGTCTAGGTACACAGAAGACATTGCGAGAGTAGTTTTTTATTGAGCGTGGGTTCGAATCCCGTGTCGACCTTAAACTTTTTTTTAATTTTGAATGAATAGTAGAGTATTATTTTATGTCATATTGCATAATTATATGCAACATTTATGCACATGTTCGTCTATGTTAGGGAGTGGTGCCTTTGTTTGAGTTCGAGTCCTATATTAGCCATATTTTCATTAATAAATCGATGCTAAAGTATGAATATCAATATAAGTTTTAGCAAATGTCTTGTACAAGTGGCTTCTTAATGCACAACAAAACTAATGCTCTTAAGGGGACTTTCCTTAATATTTTTAGCAAAAAAATATTTTAGGTTGATGCGAGACTCGAACCTGCGCCTAATAAAATGTTCGCCGATCATATACTTATTTATGGTCCTACGACTTATCCACTACGCTATATTTCCGATAACTAATGCGCTTATTCTTTATACCTATAACTGAACATTTTCTTTTATAAATGGCACGTGGATATCCGAAATGCTGATCTCCCTTAAAAATGGACTCGGCGAACCCGTGACCCGTCAGACCTAGTTGTTTGACTATAATAGTGTGCGATATATAAAGGTAATTGTTTATATAGTCATTGGGAGAAAAAAGAAGAAAAAGGAGTAATGGTAAGATTAAATATTTTATGTTGAAATTCAGAAACGCTTGCTAAATGTAGTAGTGCAAATTCAAAACAAATTGTAAATAGGTGAAGAAAAGTCAAAGGTGTGTAGAAAGTGTATTTAGATATTAAAAAAACTATTCTCAATTCGATAATGTAGGAGATTACTTCCATATACTGGAAAGTGTTGACATGCCTTTACTGTTACACTTTACACGTTGCCCGACTTTACTCGCATTTGCAAACAGCTTCAACCCAGATTAGACGCCGAGTAATTCTGTTAAACCGTTTTCTCAAATCGCATTTCCGTCTCTAAGATTTCTTCTCCTTCTTTATACATGTATATTATAACAATATGTTGTTGTTCATTATAAAAGTACGCATTCTGAATACATGTACCAATATTCCCTTCTTGACATTAACTGAACAAACTATACAGCAAACGGCAGAGTTTAAATTGAGAGAATGTTTAGATCAACTCTTTTTGTAAACTATGAATATAATTCAACAGTTATAGTAACACCCGTCTAAACCGGACGTCTAATTTAGTATAAATGTCGGTATTAGAGACAGGTGGCAGTTTAATGCAGGGTGAAAGTCATGCAGAAAGTTCATCTAGGAGCTTTCTGCATGATTTCCACTCTGAATTTAACAGCAAACTGCTTAAATGTATCTAAATTCTTCTCTACTAGAAATCCGGTTTTGAGGGATTTTACTGTATAAAGTTTTGTAGCCATGGTTTGAATTTAAAATCACACTCTTATGCTTGAGACTCAAACATGCTTTCTTGGTTCTTAAGTTAACATAGAAACTTGGAACCCAAATAAATTTTTGATAATATTCGGTATTCCTCAGTTTTGAAGTTATCTTACGAATATTTTCTAGTGAGTGCACTCAATTGTTCTATTCCTAGCATTCAATACCAAGTGGTTAGTTTTACTATAACATGTATAGTATCCTGTTTCCCACTATTCATGACCTAACTCGCATTTGCAAACAGCTTGGATCCAGATAAAACGCCGGGTAACTCGGTGTCTCATCACCAAACTGTTTGACACACAGTCAATATTTTCTAAAACGTTTGTGTCAAATCGGAAGAAGTCAAATTTGCACCAGATCCAAATTTGAGCAAAAACTATTTTAACAACGTGGTAACATACGAGAACACTGTACTAAACAAACTTTGTTTTTGAAATACAAATGGAGTCTACCTTGACCAACCAGCGCGTTTGAAATGCAACAGTCAATCATGGTCAGCTCCCAGAGGTCCGGATAAAATGCGTAAACAAAGATATCTTTCAGAATAACTTCTTTATTTTTCTACTAAACCCTATGCTGTGACCACTCTTTAGAATCGTCTCGAAGAGACAATTCTAAAGAGTGGTCACAGCATAGAGTTTAGCGGCGAAATGACAAGTTCAGTGTTTGCTTCAATTGTTGCTCTGAACACTGCTTGTCATTAGCTTCCACTTACATTGGTGTAACCACTACTGCGAAAAACAATGTACCCTCTTTCAAACCATTCATTACAAAGCACTATTGGTTTATATGTTTTGAAAGGTACGAATATCAGCATTGAAACAGGAACCCTGAAGTACGCCAACGTCAAGCCTCAATGGTTTGTGATCTGTTTACACTATAGCGTGTTTTAAAATGTTATACAGCTTTATTCTGAAATCAAACTATACATTGATTGAATGAATATCCTTAAACTCTTGATTTGGAATAGCTTAAATTACTGCTTTTGGGAATCTACCTACCAGATCTCAAATAGCTTTGACCCCGAGGAAACGCCGAATTACTCGACCATCTCATCTGGATCCAAGCTGTATGAAAATGCCACACAGACTGTGCTAGCATAACGCAACACATTGGTCTCCGCTGTAGGCCTTTACGTGTTGAATGTATTATTTCGACACCACGTCCAGGTAAGTAGGGGTGCTTCTTAACCCTTCATTCCATAATAGGCCTTTCTACGCCTTGCAAAGAGAATATTATACAATATAGATATGATTATTCCAGTTTCTGCCATGGCCTAAAGTTCATGTGTTCATGTGCCTTTATAAAATCAATCTAATATTCATGACGTCATTATTTATAACATGAATATTCATGGAGTAAACGGTTGACTCTTTCGTCGCCGGAATCGACTTAAAGCGATTCACGGAAATTGCCGCAATGGGCGACTTTATAATGACCTTTGTGACAGTTTGGATCCAGATGTGAGACGCCGAGTAACTCCGTAATTCATCAGGGTCTAAACCGCTTGACATATTACTGACGGTATTGAGACGAAAGTGAAAGAAAATCCACTCTGAAACTTAAAGCAGACGACATTGTTTGCAGACGAAATTTATTTGGTGCCAAAAGAGTTAAAGCTTTGTAAGCTATGTAGCATTATTTGAACTCAGCCTACATGAATAACGTCACACCGGCAAACGTTACGTAATTACAAAAATATATTTCTCTTTCGTCCTAACTTTACGTCAAAAGTTGTTTGCACGTACTCCCACAGACGATAATTATAGAGTAGAACCTGTCTTATGTGCCCATCAAAAAGAGGTCTAATTATGGGTATGTAAGGCAGGTAGAAGCTTAATTCAAGTCAAAAGCAATACAGGATATAGGAGTTTTCTGTATTACATTTGCAATACAACCTGCTACCTTCTATCTCCTTTTTAAGATACCTATGCTCATTAAATGAATGGCCGCCTAGAACAGGTTCTACTGTATTTTCCTATAGATTCCCAGAAAGGTCCGTTGTCATGGTTTTGATATCAATCCACATACAAATTTTCCGTCTTCTTATCTTTTCCACTGTTTCCCCGAAACAGTTTTCCTAAGAATATTTTTGTTTTCTTAAACGAGCTTTTACGTTTCTTATTGTTTGTAGTCAGCAGATCGCCGTGATCCTCTGTGGACGTAGCCTTGACCTTTAACAAGATCTGTTTAAGTGTCCCCACTAACAGTTCATCCACCTTGTGGTTTAGTGCAGCAGATATCTCTATGTATTTACAACCGAACTCATCCGCCGTTTTCCGACCCTCTGGAACAGAAGAAATGGTGTCGCAGTATAAGATAACGATACATCTGATTTACGTATATGTGCAATTAGATCCATAAGTATTTGATCAAAATATATTCAAAGTTATTCAACGATTTGTTCAATATTTCACTCAAATTTATATTTAGCATTGGCAAGGGTTTGACTGTAAGCGTCAATAATTAAATGTCGAACCCATTAACAGTAAATAGACCTGACTGGATGACCAGACAGATACTGCCATTAGATGCAAAATAAATATACAATAAAAACCTCTAATATTAACGTTGGTTTGGGGTTTATAGGCAGGTGGTAGCTCAATGCATGACCAAAAAGCAAATGTGCTGATAGATCATACACGTACAGGGTCTTTCTGCATTATTATATTAATGAATTCTGCATTTCAATCCTGCATTATGCAGCCATCTACCTTTAATGGCGCCCATGTTTGTTCATGACGGGGACGTCTTAGAGAAGATCTCAGAGCTAAAGTGCGAATCTTCATTTCTCCATCAATCCCTACGTTGTCACCATTCTTTAGAATCGGCTCGAAGAGGCGATTCTAAAGGGTGGTCACAACATGGGGTTTGGTATAGGAATAATGTAACAATAATTCAAAATGTTTGAATTTACGCTATATATATATATTCCTTAGAAATCATTGTTGTATGTTCTGGTTTTATAGAGAGGGTGTGTGTACAAAAGTAAACCATCTATGAATAGTCTAGCTCAAGTAACGATTTCATTGCTTTTATGTATGCTCTGTTTTCATCTGGGATGTATAGGTTAGAGATTATAAACTGCAGTCTTCGAAAATAAGACGGCCGATAACGCGAGCGAAGCGAAGCGTTTTAGGCCGTCTTATTTTCGAAGATTGCAGTTTATAAGCTCTAACCGATTTAGTGATTGTCCTACTTTTCTACAGGCTCAGTTTATAAGCCCCGCCCACTGAGCAATGACAAACTTGTATATAGTCACGTGAGTATGGTCTACCTAAAAGCAACACTCGTTATGCAACATACTCAGAAAACCCACCATTCAAACAAACGTCGTCTTTGTTAAAATTATCACGTGTTTATGTTTTGGAAATCCTACAGAGTGAACTTGGTTTCGCGCCTTTTTCTTGTAAACATTGCCTTATTTGGCTGTGTCACGTAATCAAATATTTCCCATCTGTGTGTAAAACATTTTTTACACAATTTTCTGTAGTCAAAATAATATTGGCCGACAGCAATCTATACGTATCTCCCGAACTGTGAAAAAAAATTCTTGTGAAAGAAGGACGCAAAATCGCAATGGATATTTAAATGATAACCCTTTCCATTATAGTAAGCCAAGAAGATCGACCCAGATCAACCAGCTTCTACGCTGTCTGATCTGGGTCTACTCGGTTTGCACAAACTTAAATCTTCACCTCTACCGAAACACCATATATAAAAATACAGCTTATTAATATTAAACATTCATTATGGGCAGAATATTGAAATAAGAATAAACAGGCAAAGGCTTAAAAAATTACAGGTTTGATTGTTTACGTTTTGTTGAACGGATTATTTCCTGATTTATTTGCTTATTTACATTAGTCCTTTTTTCAATAATCGTTTCTTCAACAGGTGGGATGTTTCGTGATTTATTTGTCCATTTTAGTCCACGACAGCCCAATTACTAGATCTATAATTCTGCCTCTCAGTTGTTAACATAGTCTTCCTCCCCACGCTTTACACACGCGTGTCGATAACGTCATAAACATAGCAACTCGTTTTTTCTAGTCGTGGGCGGAGCTTTGTTGCACATGCGCACTAGAAGGTTTGTCTTCGAAAGTTAGAACTCTATAAAATTTATGAGAATTAGAGACTGAAAAATATCAAGAATGCGGCTCGTTGATTGGATGGAAAAGTAGGGCAATCACTAAGCGTTGATAAAACGCACTTACGAGTATTATATCGATGGTTGTAATTTACGATCGGTAGTACGTTGTCTACAAAAACTGATAAGGGTATGTTAACGTCATTACAAAGCTTACACCTTTCCCTCATATAAACGCCTGTAACGCCTTTGCAAACAGAGTAGACCCAGTTCGGACAGTCCCGGTAAGAGCCGTCTGATCAGGATATTGTACCGGAATTTTTAAAGATGATTTAAGATCATGTTAAGAAGGTGAATGCTTAATGCCGGATCAAAGTCATGCAGAAAACTCCATTTGGAAATTTTGCAAGACTTTCAACCTGCATGAAGCTGCCACCTGTCTTACAGACCGGCATGATACTAATGTCCGGCTTACTGCCTACCGTTAATGAAACGCGCCCGTGTTCTGGAACTCCTTGTAAGTAACCATGTTCAGGTTTATCATAATACAATATGCTTTCATATTTATCAGGTTTATCATAATGCAATATGCTTTCAAAGCATGTGAAACTAATTTAACGCCATTGTCGCCAGAATGTTACCCATATGGCGTACAAGAATAGACGTATCTTTGATCGACTTTTACATCTCGGCGTCTCATCAGGATTCAAATGTGTTTGAGAAGAAATTGCAGTAAAGTCCACTAGGAAACTTAAAGCAGAAGATGATGTTTGCAAATGAACGTTATTTGGTGCCAAAAGAGTTAATTAACACAAGACAATATATCATGTTGTCCTTCAATTGGCCACTACGTTTACATTCATCGTATTTCGTATGTTATGCAAACATTTTTTGTAGTTATGATATAGCCCAAGTATGTGTAGTTTACCTTCGGTACTTATCGTTCGTTTCCGCACGAGATCGGATTTGTTTGCGGCTACGATGATTGCTTTGTTGAGACCGACCTCATCTCTGATTTGCTGTAACAGATCCAGAACGAGGCTGAAGGAAGATCTGTCGGTGATGGAATACGTGAGGATATATCCATCTATGGTAAAACTCTCTAGAGTTTCCTGTAATGGAAATCAAAATAGTTTAACCCTTTTCTAGTTGAATATTCATGTAAGAAATAATGAATATATATAAGCTGAATATACACGTGTGTTTTTGGTATTGGTAGAAACTGTAGTCATTTTTGTTCTAATTTCATTAGCAAACAGAGCAGACCCTGATCAGACGGCTCCTACATGAACCATCTGAACTAGATCTACTCTGTTTGCAAAGGCATGAAAAGCGTCTATATAAGGGAAAGGCTTAAGCTTTGTAATGGCGTTAACAAACCGTTAACAGCTTTTGTAGACAACGTTGATTCTTATCGAGTAAATGCTAATGTTTGAACTACCAGTACAACCTTGTGTTAAGCGGCATTGTGGGACTTTAAGTCAGGTGGTAACTTAATGCAGATCAAAAGTAATACAGAAAGTTCCTATAGGAGCTATATGCATTGCTTTTGTCCTGCATTAAGAATCTACATGCTTTTAAGAGGCCTATGTTCAGTAAATGACTGGCCGCTTAAGACAGGTTCTACTATACACTGGTTATGACTTATTGGTGAATAATGCAAGTTTTAGAAACATGCTGTAAAAATAACCGGGTGTCAAACAGCTTGGATCCTGATGAGACGCCAAATTACTCGGCGTCTGATCTGGATCAAAGCTATTTGCAAATGACGGTTAAGTCGCGTTCGACTGGATAATGTTTAATATTCTAAATTATTGTCAGCAAGAGCTGATGACAGTAAAAGCAAATTAACCCATTTGCGCCATGTGGATTCTTCTATGTTTCTATAGTTGATTAGTTCATTTTTGGCCGGATTGCTCGCAATCCAGGCTTATAGATTGGCGAATGCCGTCCGGACGTCCGTCCGTCCGGTTGACCTTTTTGTTTGTGTTAGTTATAGCCAAAGTATAATACCTACAGTAACCAAACTTGGCATGTGGGTTCAGAATGAGGATCATATTACATGTCATAGGTTAGCAGGTTACTATGACCCCTTTGTGACCTAGTGTTTACGGTTCATTGATTTAGAGAATTTCCAGGTTGACCTTTTTGTTTGTGTTAGTTATAGTCAAAGTATAAACCTGGCATATGGGTTCAGAATGAGGGTCACATTACATGTCATAGGTTAGCAGATTATGATGAACCCTTTGTGACCTAGATTTTACGCTTCAATGACTTAGAGAATTTCCATGGTTTCCGATCGATAACTAATAAACAACCTGGCCTATAATCTTCAAACTTGCTGTGGTGGTTGGTCATGGCAACTAGATGACCCTATTGTTTTTTAGGTCACTAGGTCAAAGATCAAGGTCACAATGACCTTAACTGGTGAAATAGTTTCCGATCAATAACTGCTCAAGGGTTTGGCTTGGGATCTTCAAACTTGCTGTGGTGGTTCGTCATGACCACTAGATGACCCCTATTGTTTTTTAGGACACTAGGTCAAAGATCAAGGTCACCATGACCGTAACGGGTTAAATGGTTTCCGATCAATAACTGTTCAAGGGTTTGGCTTAAAATCTTTAAACTTGCTGTGGTAGTTGGTCATGACCACTGGATGACTCCTATTGTTTTTTAGGTCAAAGGTTAAGGTCACCATGACCTTAACTAGTAAATTGGTTTCTGATCAATAACTGCTCAAGGGTTTGGCTTAGGATCTTCAAATTTGCTGTGGTGGTTGGTCAGTCATGGCAACTAGATGAGCCCTCTTGTTTTTGACGTCACAATGTCAAAGGTCAAGGTCACCATGACCTTAACTGGTGAAACGGTTTCCAATCAATAACTGCTCAAGGGTTTGGCTTAGGATCTTCAAACTTGCTGTGGTGGTTGTTCATGACCACCGGATGACCCCTAATGTTTTTGAGGTCACTAGGTCAAAGGTCAAGGTCGCCATGACCTTAACTGGTTAAATGGTTTCCGATCAATAACTGCTCAAGGGTTTGGCTTAGAATTTTCATACTTGCTGTGGTAGTTGGTCATGACCACTAAATGACTCCTATTGTTTTTTACGTCACTAGGTCAAAGGTCAAGGTCACCATGACCTTAACTGGTAAAATGGTTTCTGATCAATAACTGCTCAAGGGTTTGGCTTAGGACCTTCAAATTTGCTGTGGTGGTTGGTTATGACCACTAGATGACCCCTAATGTTTTAGGTCACTAAGTCAAAGTTCAAGGTCACCATGACCTTAACTGGTGAAATGGTTTCCAATCAATAACTGCTCAATGGTTTGGCTTAGGATCTTCAAACTTGCTGTGGTGGTTGGTCATGATAACTAGATGACCCCTATTGTTTTTGAAGTCACTAAGTCAAAGATTAAGGTCACCATGACCTTAACTGATGAAATGGTTTCCGATTAATAACTGCTCAATGGTTTGGTTGGGGATCTTCAAACGTGCTGTGGTGGTCGGTCATGACCACTAGATGACCCCTATAGTTGTTGAGATCACTAGGTCAAAGGTCAAGGTCACCATGACCTTAACTTGTGAAATGTTTTCAGATCAATAAATGATCAGTGGTTTGGCTTAGGATCGTCAAAGTTGCTGTGGTGATTATTAATGACCACTAGATGACCTCTATAGTTGAGGTCACTAGATCAAAGGTCTGGGGGTATACATGTTTTACAAACATCTCTTGTTTTGTACGCTTCAATGAATTTCTAGGTTGACCTTTTTCACATGTGGAGTCATAATGAGGATCTCATTACATGCAATTGGAATATGTTTAACTATTTATTATGCCTTCAGCATCTGCTGATGCAGAAATGTATAATGATTGACTGCTCATCTATATCACTTTAGTCGGCAATCCGGCCATACCGACATTGGCGGTTTCTTGTTTATCTAAGGAATGCCTGGCCTAAATTTTCAATTTCGTTTTGTTTCATATTGCAATTCCTATTAGCAAACAGTGTAGACTCTGATCAGACGCCGCATTATGCGGCGACTGATCAGAGACTACACTGTTTGTCTATGTCCCATATACGGATCGTGGGCACAAATGGGTTAAACAGTAATACAAACTTTGATATAAGTCTGATGAACCTGGTATATTTATACTAGCGGAATACTTCTAAAGCCGTGGTAATTTACAATAATGGTTACATCACGATTTCATTTATATAAACAATGACCATAAACACTGCTTTGATGTATTGTGTTTAAATAGAACCTACATTTACATATATTAAATATGTTCTAATTGCACATACATCGCAAATAGACAATTTATACTTCAAATGAAAGAATGTAATCAAATTTAACCTTTAACATTATGGATACATGTATTCATATATGGAATAATGCATCTTTACTGTTTAATCCATAGATACGCATAGACATTCGCCTTTGCAAACAGAGTATACTCAGATCAGACAGCTTCTCTAGGAGCCGTCTGATCAGGGTCTGCTTTGTTTGCTTATAAATAAGATTCTACTGTTGTTTGGAAACAGCGTTTGCGTCCATGTGCTATTATAACAATTAATCTAATTAATATTCATGATGTCATTATTTCTTGATAATTGTACACAAAACACGGGATATTATGACCTTGACCATATAATCTTATGTATTATACTATAAGCACAGATAGGAGACCTGGTTAGATAGGTCTCTATCCAAATACGTACATGTGCGCTCTATAGAGTAAAGGGGTCCATGGTCACATTAATGTACAGTAGAACGTTTCTTAAGCTGCCATAATAAAGAGGTCTGATTATAGGTATGCAGGTCAGGTGGTAGCTTAAAGCAGGTCGTATAGTATCGGTATATTTGTAAACATATTGAATCCTTATAAGACATCGATTAACTTTACGTCTCGGCGTGATACAAGCCGTTGCCACTAGATCGATTATTTCCACAAATCGTAAGCGAATCGAAATAAAGTTTAAAGAAACAGGAGATAGGAATTTTATAATTTATGACATCCTGTCAACAGAAAACAGAGCTAAGAAACAAACAGTTTCTAGATATACGGAAATGTGACATAAATTGGATGGTAAGATCAATTCATTTATATTCAATAAATGACAAAACGATCAGATGGTGTTGGCTTATCAAGGGCTCGGAAAAAATGCCAATACGTGTTAACCCTTTGAATGGGGGAAACGAGTGCACTGCCATGTCATTTCAAACAGTGCAGATCCAATTCACAGGGCTCTGAGAGGACCCACTGATCAGAATCTGCACTGTTTGTTATTCAAAATCCTCTCTCAAAGTATACCTTTTCGTTCTACATGGATTCTACCAATAAACAATGATGGATTGTTCCACTCTGAACATGTAGCGTAGAAAAGGTTAAATAGATGATTAATTATACTATAACAACGTAAAAGGCAAATTAACAGCGTGGGGTGTTATTGATCTTACACATCAAAGACGGTATAGTATACTGAAGCAAAACAGACCGAGGCTATAACATAATGATTTTGCTATTACTTTTCCTGTAACAAATGAAAAACATATAAAGGTACTTGTCAATACACTAGATCCTCTCCTAAGCGGTAATTCATTTATTGAACAAAGGTGTCTGAAAAGGCACGTGAATGCTTAATGCAGGGGAACGTTCTCAAGCATTTGATTGGTCAGATTTGAGCCTTTGGCTCAAATCTGACCAATCAAAAGCTTGAGAACTCAAATCTGACCAATCAAAAGCTTGAGAACAAAACTCAGACTCAACTAAAAGCTTTATAAGCATGGACCCTGTATTACTTTTTACCTGCATTAAGCTAGCACTAGTCTTGCAGACCAATAATTAGACATTTGTTTGATGGTCGCTTATGACAGGTTCTACTGTACTTACAAAGCATCTTATATCGAGGTCAAGATGTTTCTCAAGTCAGATACTGCCTTTAGTAAGGCATCATATTTCAGTTAGATGTTCTGGGTATTTTATTCAGTATAGATATTCTATTTTAATTGTTTCTTATTGTTCGTTGAGTCCATTTTATCCTAGATAATACTTGAATAAATATATAAAATATTTACCAATTTATGAACAGGATATATCACAGATGCGCATTTCAGTGTCTTTGCGAACTGAGCATACCAGATCAGACGGCTCCTGTAGGGTAGAAGCCGTTTTGTTCAGTGTCAGCTCTGGGATAATATAGATCTGATCCTGCAGTTTCTGTCAACATGCACTTGCATATGATGCTATTATAAAGATTCAGTTAATTGATATGTATGTATTCATTATTTCTTAACCCATTACCTCGTAGGATGTTTTAGATCCAACCTCTTTGAATAAATCTACCGAAAAGGAGCATTTACTGGAGACAATGATTTATTTAGAATTGTGGATCTACGAAACCATTGTGATAAATAGAGCATTTACTCCTAATGAGCAAATGCTCTATTTATCACAATGGTTTCAAAAAGTGACTTTAAAAGCAGATAGTTTCTTAATGCAGGGTAAAAGTAATGCAGAAAACACCCATGGAAGCCTGCAGCATTACTTTTGACCTGCATTAAGTTACCCTCTGAGTTACAGACTCATGAGTAGACATATTTTAGATGACCGTTTAAGACAGGTGTTACTGTAAATAGAAGCATTACCTCATCGAGGTCTTCGGACTGTAGAAACTCCATCGTGGACTCGTCACCATCTACCTGAAGCGTAACAGTTCTCTCGTCTTCGGACTGAGCTGAAACAAAAACAACACCGCTAAAATGAACAGAAATAACGTTAGCTCGTTTACCACTATAGGCGAATCGATGGTTACCTTTGCAAACAGTTTAGATCCAAATGAAACGCCAAGTCACTTGACGTCTCATGAGGCTCCAAGCTGTTCGACACACTGGCTATGGTTTTGCACAAGTAACTGAAGAAAGGTGTACACTGAAACCTGAAACAGACAACGAGTTTAGCAGACGAAATGTATTCTGCGACGAACGGGTTAACATTGGAGTAAAGGTATATGATAGAAATGTAAAGTGAAATTTTCTTGCATTTACGCATTTATTGTACATGTAATTACTTTCTGTCCAATCAGTATCATCCCATATAAGTATCTATAACATCCTCTCAATCTTTCTCACAAATTTAAAATGAAGATAAAATTCTAAAAAGGGGATTAATATAATACATACATATTTTGAATAGCTCTGATCTAATATTTCGACCATTAAGGGACTTTTTCAAAGCTTATAATGTGACGTGTATTTTGGACATAATAATCTTTGAAAAGAGCCCTTAGTGGTCGAAAATTTAGATCTGAGCTATTCCAATATTTATGTTAAATTTAAAACCAGTTCAGCCACTGTCGTTGTGTTACTCTGAATTGTAATGCGCGAGTTCTTGTCCCAGAAGACACAGCCATGTCGTAACCTTGGTGATTACCCAAACAGCGCAGTATTGTTGATACGACATGCAACATTAAATGTGAATAATGTGTAAACAGTAAAACCTTTAAACCTTCAGTCAGAGGTTCATTCAACATTTTCAAGAATAACTCCTTTGTTTCTCCACCACACCCTATGTTGTGACCACTCTTTTGAGTCGTCTCTCCGAAATAAATAAATAAAGGAAATAATCTTGAAAATGTCATAAATTCCTAATGTCCGCATCTTAGCTGGGCCTTTATATTGTATTTACAGTTGAACTTCGGTAGCTCGAACTTCAAGGAACCATACAAATGAGTTCAAACTAACAGAAGGTTCAGTAATCCGATTTCTAACAATTTCTCAAGTTCACAGCTTAAAAGTAGGTCTAAAATAATGTTGAAAGCTCCTGCAGGAGCTTTCAACATTATTTTAGACCTACATTAAGCTGTATCATGTGTTTCTAGATACCATATGCGTAGTAATGCATTTAAGATAATTTTTGTATTGTAAGTATTGGAAGGACCGAACTTTAAGTTCGAGTTATCCCGAAGTACGAGTTATGCGTGTCCGAGATATCGAAATTCAACTGTAAACACAAAATGAAGAAATGTGTTGCCATTGTGTATGAGTAAAAAGAGTAGGTCCTGATTGCTATCTGATCTGGGTCTACCCTGCACGAAAATGCACCCAAAGGCGTCTATGTTTCATGTAAAGTGTTACGTGAATATAATTATTTTTATTCAAAATTTGTTTATTTTTATTTCAGCTTAATAACAGCAATGTTTAAAGTTAGCTGTTAAGGTTTTTTAGGTTAACATATCAATTTCGCTGGAACAAAAGTTACAGCCTGCAATTACATAAACTGCATGTATAACAAATTACAATAGTGTTCTACTTTATTTGAATTATATCACCTGAATTGTATGGGCGTGCATTACATTATTCCCAGGGGCTATACTGTATACTGATTTGCATGCAATTTACTGATGCAATCGTTGCTTTTAAACTTTAGCATAACAATATAATCCTAAATGTTAACCCTGGGCCGCTGCGCCATTGATGTTAGCTCCAAGTAGGATCTGCTGAAAGCTACTTTCGATTCATCTAAGATTATTAGAAACTATTGACCAAAGTGCCAAATAGTTTTGATCCTGATGAGAAGCCGTGCTATTCGGCGTGTTATCTGGATCCAAGCTGTTTGCAGTTGCGAGTCTGGTCGCGAGTAACGATATAAAGGTTGATAGATAAACTGCTTTTTTCGCTAATGACAAACTACAGTAGAACCCGCCTTAAGATGCCATTGATTTATTGAACAAAGGAGTCTTACAAAGCAGGTGGTTGTTTGATGCAGGGCGAAAGTAATACAGAACGCTCCTATAGGATCTTTCTGCATCACGTTTGACCTGCATCAAGCTACCACCTGCCTTAACCCTTTACCCAATAGCCTGTTTCTAGTTTTGAAGACATATGACCACTTAAAGCAGGTTGAAAGTAAAGCAGAATGCGCCTTAAGGCGCATTCTGCTTTACTTTCAGCCTGCTTTAAGCTACCACCTACTAGGATATAGAAAATATTTATTATGCAATATGTTCATGACTGTATGAATTTGAACTATTTTCTTCGGCGGAGGAATAAATCAAACACGCTAAAAGCCGCTTCTATCAGGTAAAGGGTTAACAGACCCACACTTAGACATCTGTTTGCTGGTTGCTTTTGACGGGTTCTCCAGTATCTATTTGATCGATGGGTAATGCAATATGTGTGTCATTGAACTAGCGGTCTGAGTGTATATCCAGGATTATTTGGCTTATCATCTGGAATTGAATTGTTGCTTGCCTTATTTAAATGTAAACCTTTTCAACGCTGAATTTTCAAATAATGTATTCCAAAATTCTAACAGGTCATGCTCTCCGCGAATATTCAGAGATAAGGGGGTTGTTTTAAAAAAGGTATAATATGACATACCACGCATACATTGAGGAGAGGGCTCATCGAGACGCCCAGTTATCTAGGTATGCACTGTTTGCAAATGACGTAAGTGACTGGTTTCCTACAGTGAATGGGTTAAATATCCTAAACATTAATTTGAATGTTATGTAGACCCAGATCAGAGGGTACAGGATATGTACTGTTTGTCATTCAAAATACTACATGTATTAGCAAATATCCCCTTGTCATGCTAAATGGAAGTTTCTGTAAAACAATGATGCGACATTCCAGTGTGAAGGTTCAATATTAACAACAATAACCCTTCATATAACGCCTGTTCACGCATTTGCAAACAGAGGATACCCAGATCAGACAACTAAACTATAGCATCCGTCTGATCAGGGTCTTGTAATCGAGTTTGAAATAGCCGTTACTTTCTAAAATGGCTATAATGTTCCATCTTCCATAGTTTGTTATAACTAGTTTGTCCATGTATATTAAGTAGGTATCTGAATTGGGAAAAAATAAAGAACAGTGAAATAGTTAAGTGGTCTATTCATATCAACTAACAATAACACCATCCGAATATGCAATAACGTTTGTGTTACATGTACCTGGGGAATTCATATCTATTATACATTAGGCCATATCCTGCTAGAGACCAGAGAGGTAGTTGCACATATTTTGGATTCAGATCAGACACCGAGTACCTTCTCGTCAGAATCCAAGCTGACTGGAACACAGTCAATACAATGTACTTTCCCAGAGGTTTAAGCGAATCGAAACTAAATAATACTTTCACAATAACATAACTTTAGCAGGTATCAGTTTTTTCAGCAGAATCAGAGTTAAAACACTCAGGCGTATCACAGTGCTATAAATTAAGGCAAAACATAAAATTTGAATTATTCAACGTTATCTCTTAACAGAAAATGAGATACTTGATATACGGATTACAGCTTAACAATTATATCAGAGGACATTAATAAGGTTTACATTTATATGGCAGATGGTAGCTTACTACACGGTGAATGAAACAAAGAGAGTTTCAACATCCGTACATCTTTTTTTCATTCCAGTTTTATAAGTTACATTTTGTTCATTTTACGTATGAATTATCTGGAGCTCTGTTGGCATGTGTAATTCATTTTGATCAATAATGTTATAACGACGGAAATTAACAAGGATTTAAATCTGAAACTACTGTTTATGTAATAATTAATTGTAAAAGTCACCAAATGAAAGCTTAAACGTTTTTTAACAATATCCTCATTAATGGATTTTTATCTTCAGCAGGTTTAACTACGCGATATATTTGATTATAGTCTTAATGCTTTTAACAGTTTTCGAGATTTGTTTTCCCAATACATATACCTTTGCGACGCATTTGCAAACAAAGAATACTCAGACCAGTCAGTCTGCTCAGTGTCTACTCTGTTAGCTTATGGGATTATATAGATATGGTCCAACAGTTTCTACTATGGCCAAAACTTGTCTTGTTAATAAGCTACGTGTGTATTATGAAATTTAGATAAATAATATTTATATGCACATTATTCTTACATATGGGCTAAGCATACTTTTATATTTTGAAAGTAAATGTAATTGTTACTTTTGTAAGATCCTCTGCAACCAGCCACTACAATCAAAATAATGTTTTGTAATTATATGCGCCATGCGATTAAACTTGTCATATTAATAAAACATATGTCCAATAATATGATCATTTATGGGTTTATTTAGTTTACAAATTGTTATTATGAAAATTGTCAATTTGAACTTTTTTATCTAAACATTCCCAAGTGATACAAAATAAACAGTTTTCTTCGATACGTAGTTTGTACAGCAAAATATTATCGGCCTATTTCGAACAGTTACGAAACTAAAACGTAGCCCGAATAAATAATAATACATAAAAAACAACACAGGGGTCTTCGATATCAAACGCATAAAGGTTTTGTCTACTTCAGCGTTTATTCAATCAGTTTTGTTGCAATATAAATCTTTTCAGCTTATTAAAATGATTTGTGTAATGTTTAGGTATTTAAAACGCGTTGCAAGTAGATACTATTACAGTTAAACCCCGCTAATGCGACCACCTAACAAAGGTATAATTCTGGGTGCTAGATGCAGGTGGTAGCTTAATGCAGTAGTTTGTAAAACAGCTGTAAGAATGCACCTGTGCCATGGCAAATGTTACAGGCAAATTAACACTTTGAACCCAAGCGGCGAAAACCGAGACTACCTATCCAAACAGTTTGGATCCAGATGAGACGCCACAATATGCATAGTCTTATCAGGATCCAAACTGTTTGTCACCCTGACCATAATTTTGCAAATAAATGAGAAAAAGTTTATTGTAAGATTTGAAGCACACGACAATAATTATTGTTGAAAAATTACCTATCGTGCAGAGAGTTAATCGTTTCATATCAGCTCATATGAATCATGAGCATACATCGAACGTGTTTTGTATTTACTACATTGGGTTTAACCCTATACTCCGTGAATATGATTAAATGAAGGAAATGATGACATCATAAATAGTAATTACATTATTTTTCAAAACTCCCAGGGGAGCTTTCTGCATGACTTTCACTCTACATTAACACTTTACCCCAATAGCCTGTTTCTAGTTTTGAAGACATATGACCACTTAAAGCAGGTTGAAAGTAAAGCAGAATGCGCCTTAAGGCGCATTCTGCTTTACTTTCAGCCTGCTTTAAGCTACCACCTACTAGGATATAGAAAATATTTATTATGCAATATGTTCATGACTGTATGAATTTGAACTATTTTCTTCAGCGGAGGAATAAATCAAACACGCTAAAAGCCGCTTCTATCAGGTAAAGGGTTAAGCTGTCATCTGTGATACAGATCAATAATGGCAATTTGAGTGTTCGTAGTATCGAGGTTTTATTGTCTGTCGTACGACCTTTCAGAAAACGGTTCCCGAGAACGTGACATTCGTGTTTCTATTGAACACATCATTGAACGTCTGCTTTCCTGACTACCAAGTATCTCACTGTAAAATGGCGTCTGATCAATCTCCGATTTGCAAATTTTACTTACTGCTCTTGGGGAAAGTATTGGTCAAGTGTCTGACCAGATAGGATGTTCGTATATCCTATGGAGTCAAGCTGATGTAATTGTAAATGTAAATCAGGCCACGATTAGCATTTAAAGAGTTAAAGTGCTCGTTGTAGGTCTTTGATACCGACATAATAATTATAGGATTTCCTGCAAGTAATTTCCTCTGATAGACATCAAAGGATCCACTTTCGATACAGTAATGAAGATAAAAAATTCAATTCGAAATCAAAAGCTCATTTGTCCATGGTGACAATTCTCAATATTTAGACAGCACAATTTCAATAATTTCAAGCAGATTAACCCTTTCCTCCATATGCTATTTTTAGATCCAACCACTTTGAATAAATCTACCCAAAAGGAGTATTAACTACAGAAAAGGACAATTTTAGAATTGTGTAGCTTGAAACCATTGTGATAAATAGAGCAAATGCTCTATTTATCACAATGGTTTCAACAGGTGACCTTTACAGAGGCGTAGAAAGGCGTATTTATGGAGGAGTATTTATATTTTTATTACTAATGTAATGGACCAACCCTTTACTTCATACTCCTTGTTTCCAATTTACAAACATGAAAGAACCGTCTGATCAGGGTCTTCTCTGTTTGAATATGGAAGTATATTATATTGACTCAACAGTGCCTGCCATGACAACAAGAATTCATAAATCATTCTAAAAGTTCATCTAACAAATATGCAATCTATGGAGGATATGGTTAACGGGCACTAATGAGATTGGCAGACAGTGTAGAACCATATCAAGGGGAACTCTGTAGGTCAATAATCAATGTCGTGAGCAATATATCCATTCCTTTGCAAACAGAAGTGCTTATCAAATGCGCGGCGTTCCAACTTGGTCTGTAAATATACCTACACCTTCCTTCTGAGTTTCGTTTCGCCAGAGGGAATGTGATTAATTATATTCATGATTAATTATATTCATGATTATGGCAGGGCTATGCCTCCATATTAAATCAGTAATTATTGTGTACTATTTACACATGTATGAGTCTGCAATTTTCTCTTTTTGCATTTCTTCTTTTGCTTTCGAAGGATCACCCATTTTCAGAATATATGTACTTCACAACAGCAGGTGTTAAGTGCTTGTGTGGCGGCTGTAAAAAGTCGCCCTGTACTTCATTCTCAGTGTTGTTATATTTTCTGGTTTTTGGGGATCATAAGTTTTGATGTTATTAGTTCTGAAAATTGAATACTGCTAAGCCGATGCTAGGGGCGTGATTAGTGTTGCACTTTTAATTACTACTCATGAACAGATTCAATAAAACCGAGTCTGCAATTTTCTCTTTTTGCATTTCTTCTTTTGCTTTCGAAGGATCACCCATTTTCAGAATATATGTATGAACATACTTGCCCCTTTGCTCCATGGATATCCAGTTTAGTAATTATGACTTCATGGATGGTGACTGTGTTAATGTATGACACACATACACATGAAATGATTATCTGGTCTTGGAAGAGGCTATGGGATCGTCCCTGTGTTATGTCATAAGTAAAGGCGTAGAAATGCGTACTTATGGAGCAAAGGGTTAAATCAAGTTTCATGTACTATATTTCTAATTGTAATTTGTATTGTCCGTAGTTTTTCCTGTATTACAGGCCGTTTCTAATTAATTGTATTTATATCACTTTTCACATATGTTAAAGTTTTGTATATTCTATTGATATTTATTTGATGTATAACTCTTCATATATGGAGGTAAATAAAGAATCAATGGTCTGTACACATTCTGGAACATTTTTCATCACATAATCTGCCTTGTGGGAGTGCCGTAACAGAGTGTCGTAAATCGCAAAATGCACTATTGCATTTTTATGCAAATTAGCAATCGTTAGCCAATGTTTTCCTACGAAAATAAAGTTGGTTTCGTAGAAAAACAAATCTATTATAATACCTATATAAATTCTCGTAGCAAAACATTTGATAGTAATGCGTAGTTGCCCCCCCCGAGTTAGCTGATCGTAGCGGCCCGTGTGCGTTTTCCGTTGTATTACTTCGCTGTCTGTAAGCAATGGCCGTCACAGCCATGAACTATAGCCTGTTCCATTTTCTATGTCATGTTTATAAGGTTTATGTGATAAAAAGAATCTTCCATTCGTGTTCATTACACATTGTCTTCATAAAACTCGTTTACTATAATGCATATGACACTCAGTAAACTCGTTTCATAAAAACAATGTGCAATGAACACTCATGCAAGATCCTCTATGTATCTTAATTCGAATTCCACTATGAAAGACATAATATCTGCTCATATTGGAATCTGGTTTAATTTTGATTACGTCTGATTGAGTCAGGCTTTTGAAAACAATATTGACAAAGTGACAAACAGTTACTCGGTGTCTCGACTGAATCTAAGTATTTTGCAAATGCGATTCAAGTCGAGAATGGCAGAATAAGGATTAATTATTTATCCAAAATATAGTAAACCGAACGTTTAATTTAGCATAAATATCGGTCGTCTTGGAGACAGGTGGCAGCTTAATGCAGCAACTTGTATACAAGTATCTTAATTCTTCTGTATTAGAATTCCGGTTCAGAGAGGTTTACTGTATACAAATACGCAACCCCGCACTCCACCGGTTTGCAATGATGCCTAACTTAAGTTGGCACCATTTTGATAACGTTTTCCCTTTACTCCATAAATATTCATGTAAGAACTAATGACATCATGAGTATTAATTAGATTAATTAGATACTGGGTTTAAGCAAACAGAGCAGACCCTGATCAGACGGCTCCTATAGGAGCCGTCTGATCAGGATCTACTCTTTTTGCAAACGCGTAGAAATACGTATTTATGGAGTAAAGGGTGACATAGAAGCCAACAATGAAGACCCTGCTCCTTCAGGGGCCATTTGTCTAATTGCATCTGTCCTAATCAATTAGATAATTGGCGTAATGTCCAAATGCCCCTTTTTGTTTTCATATACCGTGTTCACAATAGTCGCATTTCACTATCTGCCTTGTATATGGCCGCGTGTTGAATATATTCTCTGACATTATATTATTATGGTTGTGTAATTAGGCTGGTAACTTGGTTATGTCCTTTTTCTGTTGCTAACAATTTCATTGTAAGATAATATCGTCTGCAAATTCCGTTTGAATTTTCATTATTGAATTGTCTTAATTGTTTTGTTTCTACGCCTTTGCAAACTGAGTAGACCGAGATCAGACGGCTCCTGAAGCGTCTGACCAGGATCTCCTCTGTTTGCTTATTGAATTATACAGGTCTGAATCTCTGATTTCTGCAATGACCAACATGTTAGAGCTATGTTTATACTTCATTATAAATTACAATCTATATAGAAAAAAACCCTCAAAACTACGAAATATGTACCATTTTTGATCTTTTTACACCGATGGCAGCTTAATGCAGGGTGAAAGTCGTGCAGAAAGCTCCTCTAGGAAGTTTCTGCTTGACATTCACCCTGCAATAAGCAGCTACATACCTACAAAGACATAAAATCGTCATTATCACAATTTCGTAGTATCGAGTGTTTTACTGTAATTGTTTTTCATGACGTCATTATTTCTTATATCAATGTTCATGGAGTAAAGGGTTAACACTATATGTTGACCACGTATTTAATTATCATTTTGCAATACCGCACATTGCATCTTTCGCCACTAACCCACTGTGAAAAATAAAGTCTACTCTATATACCTTTCCCTGTTCTATGTTTATTCCAAAGTTCAATACCTACTGAATATTCATGGGCGACGTAGTTATAATCAAATATGGAAGGTGGAACATTGTAGCCAATTTAGAAAAGAAGGAAACAGATCTATCAACTTCCGTTATCAACCACTCCTATAGGTTCCGTCTGATATTGGTCTACGTTTTTGCAAATGCATGAACATGATTGTCTTTGTGTCAAACGGCTTGGGTTCTGATGATATCTGGTGAGATCCTGAGTTACTCGGCTTTTCATCTGGATCAAAACTGTTTGAAAATGTTAGTCAGGGCGCATATATGCTACTAGTTTATAGATGAAACCAGAAAGACAAAATTGTGCGTATGTCATACTATAAAGAGATGCTTTATAATTAGAACATATATCGGGTAGGAACTATTGAAAATGATGTTGTATAAAATATTAGCTTTATACTAATTGCTTCGTGAGTAGATATCAGCATCAAGAACGTCCGTGTTACAATACGTAGATATTTGATTCATTAATTGTGGAATTCGCAAAAGGAACGACAAGAATATATCGTGTATTATTTACGGTAAAAACCAATAACTCGTACCAAAATTGGTTAAATCAGAACTATATTTCACTAAGTAATTTGGTTGTCTGGTAACTTAAAACCGTCATCATGTTATATAGTCGTATTTAAACGGATCTAGTGATAAATAAAATAAAACAACGCGGCTGATATGGTTTACATTACTAGCAATGTTGGCATATATACAACGTATTGTCTTCAGTTTTGTGTTGCCAGGACATCACTTAAACATCTTAATTACCATAATTATTCAGACAGACTTCCTAGAATAACAAAAGTATTAAGACAAACTTAGGCAAATAGTGCAGATCCAGATCAAACAGCTCGTAGAGGAGCTATTTGGTCCGAATTTACACTATTTTCTACTTTGTCAGTCTAATGTAAGGTTATCGACCTGGTACCAAATTGAATTACATGTAACCAGCTTCTTTACAAACAGTCACTGTATATGCTTTGGTGGAGAAATGACGATTTTAATATTTGGGTATGCGCCTTTATCTGTAGCTCTGTTAGGTGTCCGAAAACTTGGGGTAGTTCATGTAATTTATCTCCCACAGAGAGAAAACAAGATGGCTAATTGTCGGTAATCATCAGACAATGTTCAGTAATTAGCAAGCTTAGCGATTTTCACATCTTCATGTCTTCATTGCAGTTATTTGAAAATTTCGCTCGATCGTGTTGGTCGTAAATAAATGACGGGAAGCAATTGTACGGATAGAACAGGAAAACACTTTTTGTAGATTGTCTTCATCGATGAAACCACTTTGTATAGAAATGCATTTTTTTCTGCTGCCTTGGTGGAAGGACATATAAAAGGATGCTTGTGACACATCCTCTGTGTCAAGATGTGTAGTCATCCATATTGAATAGCCATGCACTTCGTTGTACTTGCTCAAACTTTTATATATCTGGAGAAAGGAATTACACACAGTGATGCTGTATCCCAGCTTGGATCGTATCAACGTGATTATACCATACGCAACAAAGTTGCTCGGGGTATATAGTTTTTGAACCGCCATTCTGTCTGTCAGTCCGTCAGTATGGAATGTATCATTCGTCCTTCCGTCCGTCCGTGTATCATAATACATTGTTGCTCATTTAGCACTTTCTTTTCCTGACCAACTTTTCTCAAAGTTACGAGTACTTTAAGAATTGTCATGAATAACAGCATGGGTGAATTCGATTTTCAGAGGAATCTGTCGTCCGTCCGTCCGTCCGTCAGTCCGTCCGCCAGTCTGTCCATGTATTCTATTTCAATGCTGTTCATCTAGCACTTTCATTCCCTGACAATTGTTCCTCAATTTATTTTAAGAATTGTCATGAACATAAGCTTAGACTAGTTCGATTTTCAGAGGAATCTGTCATGGGGAGCCATTGTTTTCTCCGACAATATGACGGCGTGGGTATGTGAGCTTGCTAACTAAAGTTCTTTGATTCATGCTGTCTTTCTGCATTGTCAGTAATATTAGTAATTTGGCTTCTACATGAAATGTTACATGTGAATGTCAACCCCATATATCGGTTTTAAGGTCCTTGTGTAGAAATGGTTGGATAAACTCTCACCACATCATATTTAGATCAGATAAGATACGTAAATTTAAATATTTTCAAGAATATCTTCTTTACAATGTATTTTTCCACCAAACCCTATACTGTGACCACCTTTTGGAATCGTATCAAAGAGACGATTCGAAAGAGTGGTCACAGTACAGGGTTTGGCGGAGAAATGACGATCTAAGAATTTGGATACGCATCTTTATCTGTAGCTCTGAATTAGATGCATTGAATCTCATTCCCCTTGAAGTGGCCCATTTCTCATTTAACCGTTATTCTGCGGAATAATTAAAAATGGCTCCTATTATATACTCGTTTTTTTGCACACTAAGGATTAAAGACCATTCTGACAAAGAATGCAAAAAAAGGACACCGAAATTTTGTAGCAGTATTGATGTCACGTCTCTGACGGTACACATTGCCAATGCCACGTAGCTGAGGCTGTAAATGTTGTATATCAAACGAGTCTCTACTTTGTAATTTGTCTTCTAAATAAATTGAGCATTGGGACAAACAACATTTAACTAGGGGAGCCCTTTAATCAGGGTATCTACTATTTGTCATAAAAGTCCTTGTCGTCAGTGATAAGCATTTAATTTTATTGATTTTAACAAAACGAAGAATCAGTTTTAATCATATTAAAGGGGCATGTTGCTGGTAAAACTTCCACCAATGTAGTTGTGTGAAATGAGAATACAATGGGACTGTTTTGATCGTGGATTTAATCAAAATAGAATTTCCGCACAAATCTCATAAATCCAGATATAATCATTCTGGGAATGTATGATCCTCTGTGGAATTAAATCTTTTTTATATCGCCTGTTAACATTTGCTGAACGATTAGCTGTTTTTAATATGTGTTGAGGGCTACGGTATCAACATCGCATATCAATTGACATTATTCCTAGTTGGTAATAGGTCCTTTTAATAAATTGCATAGAGTGTAAACACCATGCTTTATTTCAAACGTTGACAATATTACAATCAGACAATAAGCAACAGTTGAACATCATTACAAAATAACCACAACCACACACCTTAACTCTTAATTCCATGACCATCCGTGTAATAAATGATTGCATCATGGATACATGTATTAATTAGATCATGTTTGGTATGGCACAAGGACATAGAATTTTATTTCCAAGGCAGAAGCTGTATAATCATGTCTCGTATATTATTATATAAGTAAACATAGCAGACCCAGATCATAGGCTCCTGTAGGACCGTCTGATCCGCGTGTGCTCTTTTTGGAATGGCGTAAA
Organism: Azorinus chamasolen; assembly: GCA_963576725.1. Classification (NCBI taxonomy): domain Eukaryota; kingdom Metazoa; phylum Mollusca; class Bivalvia; order Cardiida; family Solecurtidae; genus Azorinus; species Azorinus chamasolen. The sequence goes on along the minus strand of OY755238.1, from coordinate 94,621,522 downwards.
TAAGCGTATTTATGGAATAAAGGATTAAGTATGACAATAGACCAAGACTGTATAGTGATGGGAGTTTAAATGTAAAATCGTCGATTCATTGCAAATACAGCTGTCCGTAATCCGTTTAATCATCTGAAATATTACGCAAAGAATATTCATATAAGTTTTAATGACATCATGGATATTATCGAGAGGAGTAATTGTTAAAAAATAGCACATGGACATCCGACAGTTCCTATGGGACCCGACTGACCAGGCTCTGCTCTGTTTGCTAAGGGAAGTTGATAGATCTGTTTCTTCACTTTCTAAAACGGCTACAAGATTCCACCCGCCATATTTCATTACAACTATTTTGTCAATAAATATTCGATAGGTATTAAAATGGAAATAAACATAGAACAGGGAAAGGTTAAAACAAGACGTTTCTAGTAGTCATGATCGCAGTCTACAAAAACATGACGTGCATGGCCCATCTAATGGCGTCATTGGACATCGTCTATAATGTCTGAGGGGTAACAGCAACAACAACAAGGGTTGTCACTATAACCTGACGTATGATAAACGCACCTAAACTGACTGGTGTCATTTTTCTTCTATGGTCGAAGTCAAATATCTAAGTCGGAATTAGAATGACTCTAACTTGGTAAGTGGTACTCCGATATCCAACGATGCATCCAAACCAAACACACAAGTTGGTATCCTTGGTGATGTGGAGTAGGAGATAAGCGCCAAAAAGTTTGACGGAGAGGTTTAACTTTGGCCTTTAAATCTGACCTTGACTTTTCGGAGACGGGCACATTGCCATTATGTTGTGAACATTTGTGCTAGGTTATTTCAAATTCCATACATGCCTGCCAAAGTTACAAAACGCAAACGAAAATCGGGAGTCATGACATATGGCCCCTAAGTGTGACCTTGAACTTTAGCAGACAGATCTAGATATTGTAAACAACACATCGTTATTTCTAAACCCATACCTAAATGTCATATTTAAAGAGCAAACTCGAAAACAGAATTGCATTATATGTTGTCCCTAAGTGTGACCTTGATATATATAGGTGACATTGACCTTTGAGAGAAGGACCCATATCTTGCGCGTAGTAAATATATGTGCCTGGTTATTCCCAAACCAATGCATGCATGTGAGAGTTACATAGTGGATACGAAACTGGGGACGGACTGAGGGCAGGACGGACAGTAGAACGGACAGATGACCGAAACAACGGTTCAATTACTATAAATGCTGTTTTTTTAACCATTTCCTCCATAGATATGCCTTTCTACGCCTCTGTAAAAGTCACCTGTTGAAACCATTGTGATAAATAGAGCATTTGCTCCTATAGGAGAAAATGGGCTATTTATCACAATGGTTTCAAATTACAAAATTCTAAAATGTTATTTTTCTCTATAGTTAATGTTCCTTTTCGGTAGATTTATCCAAAGTGGTTGGATCTAAAACGGCCTATGAGGGAATGGGTTAAGGGCCTGGGGCATACATGTAGCATCAACATACAGACAATGAAACAACTGGGTGGTATGTGGGAATTGTGCTAATGAGCATTCTAGCGATATTGCCATATACAAGATCGTATTTTCCTTACCAAATTGAATTGTTAGGTCCGCTAGGAAAATCGATGAAGCGATCCGTCTTACGAGGAGTAAAATCAGGCCAATTCGTTGTTGGTTATCACTAAACAATATAAGCTAATTAGCTGTAACATCTAAAACTATTTATCAGTTTTGATTTCTTGTAATTACTAAACACCAAAGTTTACAAATAGCATAATTATTGCGTTTAGAGATGAATAACTAGTCTAATGTTTTAACTATTTTTACGCTAGCGGTGAAACTGTGATTGCCTATGAAAACAGTTTGGATCCAGATGAGATACCGAGTAACTCGGCGTCTAATCAAGATCCAAACTGTTTGAAATTCTGATAGCATTTATGAAAAACGATATTTGAAGAATTCAACTTTGAAAATTGTAGCAGACGATAATTTTTGCACGTGATAATTATCTAGCGCGCAAAGACTTAAAATGCAATTTCTGGTATTTTTTTTATCTGGATCAAGTTTTATTGAGAAGTCTTTGTGAACCCTTTACTCCATAAATACCCCCTTCTACGCCTTTGCAAACAGAGTAGATCCAGATCAGACAGCTCCTATAGGAGCCGTCTTGTGATATAATATAAATGTGATTCTACAGTTTCTGCCATGCCAAATTTAGCTTATGTCCATGTGCTGTTATAACAAATTATTGTAATTAATATTCATAACGTCATTATTTTTACATGACTATTCATGGAGGAAATGGTTAAACTACTGAGCGAGTCCGAAATAGATTGGACCCGGATGAGGCACCGATCTACTAGGCGTCTCGTCTGAATACAAGCAGTTTGATATGCCTGTCATGTTAAAAGTGTTTTCCTCGTTAGCAGGTGAATAGCTATCATATCACTTAACCTTTCGCTTGCTATTCACGTCAATATACCTACCTGTAAATAGTGAAGACCCAGATGAGACAGCTCCTGCAGGAGCTGTCTCATCAGGGTCTGCACTATTTACAAGTTGATTGTGCAACCATTGCACTCCACAGCAGTGATTGCACAGCGAAATACTTGTACACAGTGAAGATATATGTAATTATATAACAGGGCATGGGTAAAGAAGGAGAAATGTATTTTAAATTTCAGCAAGAGAATGGTTAAATGATCGTTCATAATTGGTAACAAAATACCATTCATCGGTTACAAACAATATATTGTGTTTAACCATCTACCCCATGAATATTTGTGTATGACATAATAACGTCATGAATATAACATGATTGAATAATACAGTAAAATCTGATGCGACAATAGTTAAATAAATGTGGACGGTTATATGAGCATGTGTTAATAAGTAATAAGGCAAGGCAAAGGTATTGCACAAAGCTCATACGGGAGCTTTCTGTATAAGTTTCATCCTACATAAAGCTACAGCATGGCTTAAATCATTACTCAATAAATATTCTGTGTCTTTGAAAAACAGAGAAGACCCAGATCAGACGGTTCCTATAGGGTCTGCTCTGTTTGCTTACGATATAATACAGATATGATTTTAGTTTCTGCCATTTACAAAATTTACTGTGTCAATGTGCTATTATAACAAATTATTCATGACGTCATTATTTCTTACATGAATATTCATGATGGAAAGGGTCAATAATCTATGGTTGGACCTAATTTCACTGGTCAATGTAGAAAGGTTTTTGATTAATGGCGCATGAGCACAGCATATACTGGCAATTGCAAATATTGTTTATTCAGGTCTATATCATTCAATAAGCAAACTGTATAGTCCTATAGGAGTCGTATGATCTGGGCTCATTCTGTTTGCAAAGGCTTTAACCCTTAACTCAATAAATAAACCTTTCTACGCCTTTACAAACAGAGTAGACCCAGTATATCCTACATTAGCCGTCTGATCAGGGCCTGTTCTGTTTGCTTATGATACAATATAGATATGATTCTATGCTTTCTGCCAGTGCCAAACATTCCTGTGTCCATATGCTATTATAACACATTTATCTACTTAATATTCATGGCGTCATTATTTCGTACATGAATATTCACGGAGAAAAAGGTTAATATGTATCATTTGTGTTCAGTCTGATCTGCTGAACATTTTACTTACTTCCGGTTATGTTCAGGTGCTTATGAAACTACTCAGCGATTGTAAAACAGTTTAGATCCTGATACGTTTGTAAGACACATGTTTCCTCGGCGTCTCGTATTGATCTAAGTCATTTGCAAATGCCAGTCAGGTCGAGCTAAACATACACATTTTAAACCATTCCCTCATAGTCTATTTTTAGATCCAACCCCTTCGAATAAATTTACCGAAAAGGAGCATTAACTAGGGAAACGGAAAAAAATAGAATTTTGTAGTGTGAAACCATTGTGATGGGTGCAAATGCTCTATTTATCACAATGGTTTCAAGAATTGACTATTACAGAGGCGTAGAAAGGCGTATTGATGGAGGAAAGGGTTAGGCCATTCCCTTATAAGCTTTTTCTGACTCAAATGTAGGATTGTGTGTCCATTGTCTGCTCTGCTGAATTATATGTTACATATAATTATGATTATCTACTGGTTGCTATTTGCTTATGTTTTAGCACATGTCCTCGTGTGCTTGCTTTCTGCTATTTTTCGAATCAGCTTCTGAAAAACATCTACTGAAAAAGCAGCATTTACTATAAAAACAAAAGAAATGCTCTATTTATCACAATGGTTTACAAAAATGATATTACAGCGGCGTCAAAGGGCCTCATTATGAGGGAATGTATTAAAGAATGAATATTCCTAATATCAATGTTTATATTATCGAGAAGAAATTCAACCCATTCCGTCCTAGACTATTTTATACCCAACCTCTCCGAACAAATCTACCGAAAAGGAGCATTTATAAGAGGAAAGGGGACATTTAAGAGAGTGTGTAGTTTGGGGACCATTGTGATAAATAGAGCATTTGCTCCTATAGGAGCAAATGCTCTTTTTATCACAATAGTTTCAAAGGGTCACTTTCTCAGAGAGTTAAAAACGCGTCACTAGGAGGTAATGGGTTAATATGTTTATCAGTATATTGTTCATTAGATATTCAAAGATATGGTTTGGTGTTATTGTGTGAATCTGCTATTACCTTCGCAAACCGTTTGCACCCAATAGAGACGCCGAGTAACTCGGCGTGCCATCATAGTCCCTACTGTCTGACATATCACTTACGGTTTAGTGAAGAAATTGAAGGAAAGGTTATTCAGAAACTTAAAGCAGACGCCATTGTTTGCAGACGAAATCATTTAGCGCGTAATATACCATTAGTTTCATGATTTGAAACGGTACTTAAACCGTCAACATATCAAGCTAATTGATCCATAAAAGAGGAATAGACAGATAATTAGGTCACACAGGCAAACTAGTTACTGCTGAAACATTCCGTCAAACAAGAACGTGAACATGCGTCAGCAAATTCATTAAGAAATACAAGTTGAAATATAGTCAATGGATACACGGCAACTGCAACAGACGTCGGTAGTGCAGTAATGCTGATATTTAAGAAAACTGTAACAATAACTCAGTGCCTTAATTTCTAATGGCTATTAGGAAAACATCAAAGAGCTTTTAAAACTATTGAAACATGTCAAAATCCGATGTTACAGAAGAATGTTCCGCTGACACGAAACAACCTCATTTGTAAAATCAAAGAAATGTAATAATTCGTATTTTTTCAGTTATCGAAGACGTATTTTAAAGTTCAAGGTTATCGGGAAACGGGTTACATGGCAGAGCATAGATTTCGTATTTAAAGATATGTTAACAATTGAATTACTACGAGCGTATTTAACTCACTTGAGGCCACGTAAACATTAAACATATAATCACCGTGATATTCCTTAGCTTTACCAGTATCAAAGAGTTCTAACAAAAGCTTAAAATTGAAACTATTTATAAAATCAGTATTCAGGTTAACGACTCTTTCAATGATGCTTCGATCAGTAAATTACAGAATAAAAAACAGGACAGACAAAGCAGTAAAAAAACAGTTAAACCCCTCTAAACCGGACATTAAACTTACCGGTCTTTGAGACAGGTGACAGTTTAATGCAGGGTCAAATTCGTGCAAGAAGCTCCTTTATGAGCTTTCTGCATCACTGTTCAGCTGCCTAAAAGTATCTTGATTCTTCACTGCTAGAATTCCGTATTAGAGGGTTTTTACTTACTGTATTGTATAGTATACCTTCATTAAAATGAAACCTAAATCATTCTGCAGTTTGTTTAAATTTTTACGAAGTAAATATAACATCAAAAGCGATCCCAAAACATATATACAATTCTTGGTCGTAAATGCATGTGAAAATTTAATACAGGACCAAAGTTATGCAGAAAGTTCCTAAAGGAGCTTTCTGCATCACTCCCTTTACACATTATGCAAGTAACTGCTTCTAGTGCATATATTTGGTTTGGAAAAGACAGAGAGGCCTTACTGTATATGTTAATGAAATATTGAGAAATAAACGCACAGTAAAACCCCGCTAATGCGACCACATAGACGAGGTATAATTATGGGTGCTAGGTGCAGGTACATGTAATAAGAGCTTTCTGCATTACTTTTGTCATGCATTAAGCACCAACCTGCTTATAAAGACACCCATGTGTATGCATTAAGTGGTCGCATTAGAGGGGTTCTACTGTATCACTATATGTAAGTAATAACTGCGAAAATGAGGAGATGCGCCTTAAATGTCTTACAACAAGTATAAATTCTGTAATACTTAACCAATGAAATGTATGTTTTGCTTGCATTAGTTAAATACATTCTAACACATTTACTCATATAAATGCCCCTTTCGTGTCTTTGCAAACAGAGTAGAACCAGATCATGTGGCGCATATAGGAATACTTGAGTTTCTGAAACGGTAAACGAACTCTATGTAAAAAGGTTAAACTTTGCGTCTAGTTAATATTCTTTCTATCATTATTTCTGAAACAAATACTAAACAAGGAAAGGGTTAAACGTGTATTTGCTATATTTGACGAAAACGTATGACTATCTATAAGTTGTTACATACATGTAATTATAACAAGTTGCATATAACGTGTGTGCCTGTTGTAGGTATATGCTTATACAGTAAAACCCCTCTAAACCGAAAGTGTAGTAGAGAAGAATTTAGATACTTTTAGGAAGGTGGCTACTACATAAAGGAGCTTCAACTTTCTCCAAAACCGATAATTATACTAAATTAAAACGTCCGGTTTAGAGGGTTTTTACAGTGTTACATTTAACAATCAATGTACATTCTGAATCCCTCTTAACCGAATTTGGATACAAAACAACTAATGTCTTCTTCGGCACGTGGCTGCTTAATGCAAAGTGAAAGTTATTCAGAAAGCCTCTTTGCGAACTTTCAACATGCATTGAGCTGACCCTGTCTGAAAGATCAGCATTGATCTTAATCTTACCTTCCGATGTACAGGGGTTTACTGTAAAGCGCGTATGCTTATGCTACATTTAACAATGAAATAACCTGTGTGGTTGTCGTACGCGTGTGCTAACGTTACATATAACAATAAATGTGAAGCCCGTGTGCTAATCGTATCATGTAACATGTAAAATCCAATGTACAATATGTGTGGTAATCGTACCTTTATGCTTTATTACACTTAACAATCAATGTAAATCAAGTGTTGATTCACGTACTTAATATAATTGAATGGTTGCGATATATCCATTTATCGCGTGTGTGGTTGCTAAATATTTGATGTTTCATTGCCTGGATTTCTAGAATGAATCCACAGATTAAGTTTCATTGCTGCGACATCCAGACTAAATTCAAAGATTAGGTATCATTGCCATGACCTGAAGATTTATTCCATAGTTTCAAATATTAATGAATAAATAAAACAAAGTAATTGACAACTTATTGGTCAGCTGTAAACAAATCTGCTCACGTTTGTTTAATTTCGAATGAATTTAGCTTTTCAGAAAATCTTGACTGTCATACGGTTTGGACACTGATGGTATGCTGAATTACTCAGCGTCTCATCTGGATCGCAGTTACAGTAAACCCCCTCTAATGCTACCAGCACAAAGGGTCATATTGCATGTAACAAAGGCAGGTGGTAGCTTAATGCAGTTAGAAAGTTATGCAGAAAGTAACTTTCGTCCTGCATTAAGCAACCATTTGCATATAAAGACATGTATGTTTACTCATTAAGTGGTCGCATTTGACGGGTTCTACTGTATTTTCAAATGTTAGTCAGGTCGTGAGTAGTGAGGGTTTGGATTTAAGCAGGATTGAAAGAAAGAATTATTACGGTACCAGAGGATTTTAAATAATGCAAGTAGGAGATCCTTCAAAAGCAGGAGTAGTAATGTGAAAAGGGAACATTGCAGACTCGGTTTTATTGAGTCTGTTCAAGACCAGTTATAAAAAGTGCAACACTACTTGCGCACTCTAGCATCAACTTAAGCGGTATTCAATTTTCATAACTAAAAGCATTGAAATCGATAATCCATAAGGATCAGAAAATATACCAACACTGAGAGTGAAGTATGGGGCGACTTTTACGGCCGCAACACGAGCACTTAACACCTAATGTTAATTCCTAAAAAGGCAGAAGGAAACTTGATGAAGGACATAAAATAAGTTTTGAAACTGAAGAAAATGACAGAATATACAAAATAAGTCCTTTATAAGTTCTGAATCTTTAATTATTTGTTAACGCATGTCCAATTATATTAATTGTTGTTTGTAATGTATAATTGTGCATAAAATTACTTCGAGGAAAGATAAGTTTGAGTTATCCTATTTCTAATCTGGACACTTTCTCAAGTTTACAGCTTAATGCAGGTCTTACGCAAACCTGAAAGGTCCTAAAGGAGCTTTCAGCATTGCTTTCGATTTGCATTAAGCTATCACACATGTTTCTAGATATGCGTATTAATACACTTTCGAACACTTGTGTATTCGGGTTATCCGATTTGAGATATCGAAGTTCGACTGTATTACGTAGATTCGGTCATTTAGCATTTAGCCTGCTATGGGCGGTTGACTAAATACCTATGCAAACAGTTTGGGTCCAGATGGAACGCTATAAACAATTTATACAAATAATTCTATCTACAATAAACATATAAGTATATGGGTTCATGGATTGCAATTACTCGACAGTTTCCAAGAACTTTCCACACACTTATGTGGTGAACAAAGCTATAGTTTATCATAATTGTCCCTTTGAGGATAACACAGACAGAAAAATGTTCATTTTGAGCTCTGAATGTGCAATTAGTATAATTGGGTTTACGCGAGTCCACTGGCCGCTGGAGAGTGTCGTCGCTAGATTCATACTGATATATTATAAACACCGTGTTTCTGTTGTAGATATCTGGCTAGCTTTTCGAGATAAAAAATCAATAAGACAATTCATGACTAGTAATTAGTGACCAAACGAGCAGATCAGATGAAAAATAAGGCAACTGATGTGTTTCTTCCATGTAAAGAACTATTATATTGAGTGTTTATTTTTCCTCTTAGTCCCATATCATTCCGGTCAAACCCGACCAGATTTTAGTTTTGAAGCGTGCAGGGGCACAGCAAGCAGTTGTCGGTATAAACCATTGACATCGATCACTTCAAAGCCTTCAATGTACAAATCACAATACACCCCTTACCGACAATCGCGGTCAAGGCCGCGGCTGGACGGAGTGTCACTGCGGAGACTCTGTTTCTCTTAAAGAGTTCAAAATGTACTTGAATGAGCAACAGGGATATACGTACACCGACATAAATCCATATTTTATAGAATAATGATATATGTACTGAACATTTCGATTTCAATTTCGATTCATTTATTCATGATTATCACAACACTACACATGCACTCCATTATTTTGTGTTCGGTTTTGTTTATAAATTGTTTAGACGTTGACGATGCATCTCTCATCTGGATCCAAACTGTTGGCAAATTTAATAACATGTATGCTATTGGCAGTGACATAGTTTAACATTTCTTTTCCGTTCTGTTTGCATTAAATCATCTTACTGCATGTACTTCTAGAAAATATAATTATGGAAATATTTAAAAAAAAAAAAAAAAAAAGGTTTTCAAGAAAGACCGCTTTCAAGTTTCGTATTATTATTGGTGAAAACAGTAATCCTAATTTCACAATATCATAACTGTAAAACCTCTCTAAACCGACCACCAACAATTGTGGTTGATCAACGCAAACTGTAACTTAATGCAAGATAAAAGCTTTCTGCAGTACCTGTACTAAGCATTCACCTGATCGTATTTACCCCATGTTTGTTCTTGAATGAAGGTGTGGGTTTACTAAAGCTGGTAATGCAGAACAAAGCATTTAACTGGAGCAATTGTTAATGTTTCAATAACCTGTCTTTATTTATAAAGTAGGTAGGTTCATTATAACTGATTAAAGGGACGCATGGTAATATGTCTAATACTTGAACACTTGCGTCTGAATAACTGGTAAGTGGAAACAATTTTCAAATTGAGCTGGTATGATGAAGCCAGTCACTTTATTGACGGCAATTCCCCTAGGACATGTATATAAGTAAAATACTATCAAGCAGTAGACAAGCTGTCAGCCTGAACATTCCTGTAACAATCATTATGGTAAAAAGACATATGACTACAGTAATCCCTCTGTAATGCGACCATGAAAAAGAGAAGTAATGGTGGACCGTAGAGGCAGTTGGTAGCTGAACTCTTTCCCTCAAATAAACGAGTTTTCACGCATCTGCAAACAGTGTATACCCAGATCAGATAGGAGCCGTCTGATCAGGGTCTGCTCTGTTTGCTTATGGAAGTTGATAGATCTGTTTCTTTAGTTTCTAGTATGGCTACAGTGCTCCACCTTCCATATTTCATTAAAACCTTTTTGTCCATGAATATTCAGTAGGTATAAAATTTGTAATAAACACAGAACAGGGAAAGGGTTAATGAAGAATGAACGTTATGCAGGAAGCAACGAGTGGCTTTTACATACACCCATGTTTAGTGATTGAGAGGTTGGACTGTATATCCGTTCTAACGTATGTATCCATAGTGATAAAAGAAGTAGATACAATATACGTTTGACCTATTTAAACGAAGTATTGTTGTTTTGGGCCATGTTGTAGATGAGATGTAAGCAACAAATATAGTAAAACCTATCTATACCGAAATTCTAGTAGATGGGACGTAAGGTGTTTACGACAGGTGGCTGCTCAATGCAGGGTGAAATTCATGCAGAAAAGCCCCTAGAGTAGCTTTCTGCGTGACATTTACCCTGCATTCAGCTGCCACCTGTCTCCAAGACCGATATTTATACTAAATTTAACGTCCGGTGTAGAGGGGTTTTACGGTAAATGAAGTGTAAGATCGGATGGTGTTGTTTTGTGTAATACTGGTTGGTGTTGTTTTCATTACGTGAACAAATTGTATGCATACGTTTCTTATCCATTCATTTCTGATTTATCTCTCCTCTAATAACACCGAACATATTTACAACAGTGACTCCAAATAAAGATACATTATCCTAAAATAAATATTGCTTTATAAATTGTTTTTGAAATCTATAGACTATTGCATTACTTCCATAGAACTGAAACATCACTACACATATCGTAAATAGACGAAAGCATAGCTTTAATATGTATTTATGCATACTATACTGTTTAAATCTAGACAAATGGGCTCCTGGATGACAAATTAATTCCGTAAAATAGTCGGACGCATTTGGAGTCTATTAATATCGTTCAACTAAACAGGCGCCTTTAACGCAATGTTCTGATATTGATTGTCAAGTGGTCTATCTTTAAAATGGGCCCTTGCTTCAAATCTGGTTTCCTTAAAAAATTTTAATGCCCGACAAGAGTGTCAAATAGCTTGGGATTAGCTACTAAATAATATATTTCGGTGCCGTTTAACTATGCCTCAGATATGGATCCAAACATTCGTAAATCTTATAAAATATTCATAAAATGTGTAAAACTAGGTACGTTTCATTTTCAGGATGAACTAGCCTGTAGTTTGTTTGCACTGCTGTACGGTGTTGACCAATGTTTGAATACCCAGTGCACTAATTCTGTTTGATCTAGTCGACATCTAAATATCAGAGTTATCCCTTACCCAGCTCTGTTAAAAACGTTGTCTGCTCAAAATCGGATACATGATGTATTTTGACTACTTCCGATTCGATTAAGCTTTTGAGAAAATATTGACTGCGTGTCAAACACCTGTGATCCTGATGAGACGTACACCAAGTGGTCGAGTATAGCGGGGTACGAGTTAGCACACAGTCTCTATAAGATATAGATAATAACCATATGAACAATCATCAGATAACCACGATATTGGTAAAGTTTTCGTAGTTGGTCTTCATGGCACTGAAGGGCTTAATGTTTTTTAAAAACCGCCCAACTTTACCGGACGAGAGGAGATTTTTCATTATTTTTCTAGAATCTATAAATAAATGGCTCAGCTTATTGAGACAACACAAAATAACGATCACAATTTCATTTAATTTCGGCATTATTTTCTGCATTAAACTACACATCAAAAGCATATTCTGACGTCATAGTGGACGTCACTGTTATGGTCATGTGACATGGAAGATACGTTTATGTTCTATGCCATGTGACAGCTTTCTTACATGAGCAGTATGCCGACAATCGCAGAGTATTCCGAATAGAGGGTGGGAGAAAACCACGACGTTGCTCTTGTCAGGCAATATATTATAAATATACAGAGGATCTTACATGAGTATTCATTACAAATTGCTTTTGTGAAACGAGTTTACTCTAATAATATGACACGAGCTTGAGCGAGTGTCATATTCATAACAGTAAACGAGTTTCATGCTATATATTGGTAAGATCTGATTCTACAGTTTCTGATACACCTAAACTGTTCTGTGTTCTTTAATGAGGAAGTCCATAAAACGAACGCATATTTTCAATAATATCACAAAACTTGGTATTTGTTATGCTCAATTATTATGAAGATTGTCAATTTGAACTTATATCGAACAATACCTCTGTAAAACAAAATAAACCGATTCATCAATACCTATATAATTTGTGTTCTACAACAAAAATCGGCATTTCCGTTCAAATTTTCCGCGTATTGCCGATGATCACCCGATCCCTCCATTGTTTTAGTGACAGCTTTTCTCGGAAGTTGTCGGAGGGACTCGAAAAGCGCCAACATATACGAAACTAAAACCTAACCCGAATAAAACTGAAACATCGGGTAAAAATTCGAGATCGTCGATATCAAATACATGTACATGGATGCTTTACCATGTTCAACGTTTATTTGATAGGTTTTCTTGCGATATACTACTTTTCCACATATAAACAAATGAGTGTTGTATATTTTAGGTATTTCTAAAACGCGTCGAATGTAGGACTTCCCCTTTAATGCGGGTCATATGCATGCAACACGTCTTGCTTGGATTTTGGCTCATTCTCAAATCCCTGCTAGGCCAGAATCTGAGATCGGCTCAAAATATTGCCAATCAGAAAATTTAGAATGATACTCAGGAATTTTATTACCATGGACATTTGCAATTCATAGCTTTGCCTCGTTAGCTAAGTGGCGTACCGGTTGCCTCCCTTTGAGGAGGTCCTGTGTTCGACTCGCACTGGAGGCTCACGCATTCCTGTTGTATACAATGTAATATCCGGATTAATAGAATCATATTTTCCGGTACTGTTTCCAATGTAGCTCAGCAAAATGAGGCTCATTTTTATTGGCAATAAATATGCAACGTATATACAGTACACACAATTTTACGACATCACACGTTTTAAATCAGAGTTTAATACTAAATATGAGATATAAAACGTTAATGGATTACAGTATTTATCAAAACGAAAGCTCCCATTAAAACAGTCTACTGTAGATTTAATCATATTGGATGGTAGTGATTCTCTCTGGAATTTAAACCTTGAGCCCTTCAGTGCCATAAAGACGGCTCGGTAATACCATATGCAAACAGTTAAGATCCAGATGAGACACCGGGTAACTCGGCATCTCATCAGGATCCAAACTGTTTGGCACTATGTTTATATTTTGTAAGAAAATTGAAGAGATACCTACTTTAATTTTGAAGCAAAAGCAAATGTGTCCAGCAGACTGACATGGTGGCACTGAAAGGATTAAATATCGACTATTAATGGTTCCTGGAACTCGGTCAAGTTTTAACCTTTGACCCGCAGTGAACAAACTATTGTCTGCTCAAACATGGATTGGTTTCAAATTTGACTACTTCCGATTCGATCAAGCGCTTGGAACACTATTGACCAAGTGTCAAACAGCTTTGGTCAAATTGTTTTATGTACATAGAGTGTGTTGTTTCATTTAATGTATACTTTGGTTTAGAAAGATACTTATTTCAGAAAGTTAATAAATTATAAACGACAAATTGATACATGATAGCTTTAACCTTTTCCCCTCATATAAACGTGTGTTCACGCATTTGCAAACAGAGCAGACTCAGATCAGACGGCTCCTAGAGGAACAGTCTGATCAGGGTCTGCTCTGTTTACTTATGAACTTTGATAGACATGTGTCTTTAGTTTCTAAAATGGCTACCATATCCCACCTTGCAAATTTCATTATAACTATTTTCTCCATGAACATTCAATAAGTATTGAATTTTAAAATAAACACAGAACAGGGAAAGGGTTAAAAAGCGTGATATGCTCAATGCTGATACCATTAATATAACCCATATGCGTAGTCACCAAGTCATTACCAGTCAGTATGCGATTAAGTCAGTTAACACTTTATGTTAGACTTGAGAATAATTCTGCACGAACTGATGACTTTTGAAGAACAATAAGACGTTTTATAAGATGTTTTTATAATAGCACATTAATACGTATACATAAACATGGGGTGGGGGAGGGGGTGTTGTTAAGCGAAATGGCCAAGTTAATGCATATACAATACATAATTGCAAACCCTAGTATATAAAAGCACCAGGTACTAAAATGTTCATCAATTTAGTTAAATTCAAATCAATATTTTGTTATTGTCGTAAGACATTTTAACATGTTAACATAAGCTATGGATAGTTTTTGACAGACATTATAAACATTAAATAAGTCATATAATAACAATTCACATGATATGATATTAAGAGATTTCATGACAAGGAGAAGGGACAACCCTCGCGGAACCCAGGCGATATGTTTATGCTTCGTTTGTACGTAAAACAGTACATTTTTTAAAAACATGTTATGATAAATGTGTGAATGCCTATTTAGATGAGAGGCCGGGTAATTCTGTTTTGACACTCATCAGAATTATGCCTTTAAGCCGAAAATGAACGAAGTGCTGTTCCGAAATTTGAGTTAAAACGCATACCATTCTGACTAAAAGTCACATAGCATGCTGCAGATGTGTTTGCTATATTAAAAGAAAAAAAATCCAATGTACAGTACAGAAACTGTGGAAATTAAAACATTTTCAAGAACAACTCTTTTGTTTCTCCACGAGACGATTCTAAAGAGTTATCACATGATAGGGTTTGGTGGAGAACTGACTAGTTCAGTATTTGAGTACGCACCTTTATCTGTTGCTCTGCACGTAAAGGAACAGGAAAAATAATATAGCAGTAGAAGTTTAAACTACAGTGAAACCCCGCTAATGCGACCACTTAATACACATCCATTGATGTCGTTTAAAGCAGGTGGTTGCTTAATGCAGGACGAAAGTTATGCAGAAAGCTCCTATATAGGAGCTTTCTGCATAACTTTCGTCCTGCATTAAGCTACCACCTGCCTCTGCCACCCAGAATTATGCCCCTTTTTGGTGGTCGCATTAGCGGGGTTTTACTGTATCTGCAGGCTAGACGATAACTTGATTATGTAGCAGCTATTAAATATATTTCACCTGTAAAAGTTCATGCCTGCTCCAATCTTAAAAGTGGAAATTTCTTCATTTCGGTTCAAAAACCTTAGACGTAATCAAAAAGGTCAAACAGTATAGGTTCTGATGTATTGTCGAGTTACTCGTCATGTGGATATGGGCCCAATCTGTTTGCATAAATCATCGCGAATTTGCAGCTAGCATGTACCTAGTTATTTAAAACAAATTCTTTAGACTGGTTATTTCAAAACACTTAAATCAAATTGTTGTTAATGGCTCTCTCATGTCCGGGGGAAATGTTTATTACTGGCAACAATTATAGATTATCACGCATGCACGTGAAAGTTGAAAAGGCTGAAAGAAAGTGTGTATTTAGAAACTAATAAAGTATACAGTCCCATGTTTATAGTCAACATAGAATATTTGAAAACATATGACCTAAACCACGAGAAAAGATGTACTCTGAAAAATGCAAACAGTGTATATCCATTACCAGTATTGGTGACGCCACAACTGAATTTTGTCTTCAATATTTGTAACGCATTACAGTAAAGCCTCTCTATAACGACCACTAAATAACATTAAGTAGTTTGTGTTAAAGCCAGGTGGCTTCTTAAAGCAACGTTAAAGTAAAACAGAATGCTCCTATAGGAACTGTTTTACTTTTACATTGATTTAAGCAGCCACCTGCCCTAAATACCAACTAATTAAAACAGTGACTATTTAGTGGCCGTTATGGAGAGGTTTTACTGTATATAAAATGTTGTAGGTGCAACGCATTCCGCTTCCGCTTAGATTCAACAGTGTATGTCTAAATAAACAAAATCACCAAAGTCTAAGGTATGTATACGCCCCCAAAACATACATTTTTAAAGGGCATGTCTTGTGTATATGTTTACTGTAAAAACTCGATTCTAAGAAATGTTAAGTAATGAAAAAATATGTCTGTAGGCAAGTGGTTGCTTAATGCAGAGTGAAAGTCACGCAGGAAGCTCCTAGCTTTCTGAAAGACTATCACCCTGCATTAAGTAGCCATCTGTGTTAAAAAGATCAATAATGGTACGTATTTGAGTGTTTGTAGTATCGAGTGTTTGTAGTATCGAGTGTTTGTAGTATCAAGACTTTACTGTATTTTAGTTTGTGTCCTATATGAATAACCCATAACAGTTACTCATTTAACCCTTCGCTTGCTATTCGCGTCAATATACCTACATGTAAATAGTGAAGACCCAGATGAGACAGCTCCTGCAGGAGCTGTCTCATCAGGGTCTGCACTATTTACAAGTTGATTGTGCAACCAGTGCACTCCGCAGCAGTGATTGCACGGCGAAATACTTGTACACAGTAAAGATATATGTAATTATACAACAGGACTTGGGTAAAGAAGGAGAAATGTATTTTAAAATTCAGCAAGCGAAGGGTTAATACACAGAAAAGAAACTAAACTGTTCGTGAACCCTTTACCTAATAGAGACTCAATTTCACACAAATACAAACAAACTACATCCGGATCAGATAACCCATGTAGTAGGCATTTGATCAGGGTCCACTCTGTTTGCTCAAGGGGTTTTATAGATCTGACTTTATAGTATATGTTAGAACCAATAAATATTGCGTTCATAAAAATTATATTATTATAGAATATTAGCTAATCAATATTGAATATGTCATTTTTACAGGGATATTCAACAGATACAGAATTAGAGAGAATGCCATAATGACACTTGAAGTACGGATGGTGCTATGGGTTTAGTTGACGGCAGTATCACAGATTAAAGGCCATATCTAGTGTTTCTGGTACAGGGTCTATTTTGCAATAGGAATGGAATATATATATATAGGATCTTTCTACATTACGTATGCCCAGCATTAACCCATTTGCTCCCAGTGGATTCTTCCATGCTTATATATTGGATTACTCCATTTTTATCTAAGGGGTGCATGGTCTAATTTTTCAATTTCGTTTTGTTTTATATTGATATTCCTATCAACAAACAGTGTAGACTCTGATCAGACGCCGCATTATGCGGCGTATGATCAGAGTCTACACTGCTTGCCTACGTCCGATATATGGGATCGCGGGAGCAAATGGGTTAAGCAGCCACCTGCTTATAAGCCATCTATGTTGTCCAATACATGACCGACCGCTTAAGGCAGGCTCTACTATACCTTAATAACAGCGGTCACTGTCAATGTTAGTTACTGTGCTACTCTCTATCTGCACTGATTTCTCTCCGTGTTTAGCTGTCGCCAACTTTAATCACTCTGTGGTCGTTTTAGGAAAGCTGAACTGTTTGGGATCTTACCTAAAGTTGATCAAATAATTCGGTAGCACATACATGTATATTGTTTATCCCATTCCCTTATAGGCTGTTTTAACACCCAATCTCTCTGAATAAATCTACCAAAAAAGAGCATGTACTAGAGAAAAGGAAACTTTCAAAATTATGTAGTTTTGAAACCATTGTGATAAATAGAGCATTTGCTCCATATGAGCAAATGCTCTATTTATATCGTTATAACTTACTACATGTACCAATGGATACGCCACTTTCATACAGTTTTTAAATCAAGAGTTATAGACGTGTTAATCCAACAATGGAAAAACGACATAGAACACAGTAGCTCTCTTCATTTATATAAGAGTTATAAAATGCCATTTGGCTTGTAAAAATATCTACACATTTTGCCTTAAAAGCTAAGAGCCATTTTTACTAGGTTCAGACTCTCAATAGATAGTTTGAGAATAGTTACTGGCAACTGCACTCGACACAGAGTAGATCGTAACATGCGGCATTGCACCTTTTGTTAATGTTGAGATATTGAAGATGCCTACAATTTCTTACTTGTCTGTCCAGTTAATAGAGAAATACGTGAACGGTATATAAGTCTGTATCACTATAGACGTCCCAGTGTATTTAAATTTACGGAACTGATGAAATGCACACAACTCTCGGTTATGTAAACGTCATTAAATTGATCAGATTAGACCTTAACCTGCACCCGGGGCAATTGTCATGTTTATATGTACCATGGCAATGGGCATGTCATGTTTATGCCAATCAAATATCTGTTCTGTTCTATTCTGTCTTCTTCAATTCAACATACAAAATATATTCCATTGCTTTCCAAAAATAATGTCAATGTTTGAAACAGTTTGAATCTTGATGAGAATCCGAGCTGCTGGACGTTTCATCTGGAATCAAACTGTTTGCAACGGTAATCACAAAGTCAATCACATAGTCGCCAGCAGGTGCTAAGGGTTGAGAACCTGTAAAAAGTTCCATCTACTCAAACCTTGATCTACTGCCATTCAACTTACTACCGATTCGTTCAATCTTTGCACAAAGACACCACCGAGTGTCACACAGACTCGATCATGACGAAACTCCTGTGATTTCACGGTACATTTAAACGCCCCGAATGCGACCACCTAAAAGAGGTATACATGTAATTCTGGGTGGGAGAGGCAGGCTGTAGTTCCTAAAGTAGCTTTCTGCATTACTTTTGCCCTGCAGTAAGCATACACCTGCTTATAAAGACAGTCATGATTATTCATTAAGTGGTCGCATTAGAGGGGTCCTAGAGTATCTCAACTGGAACCAAACTAGTCGAAAGAAGCGATCAGGCCGAAATACTCTGGTAGCATTGTAATAGTTAACACTGCTGGAGCTTGGATGTTTGCCAACGAACAGGCATGGCCAGATATTTATAAAACGGTTTGCTTGAGTCTGAGCTTGCTCAGAATCTAACCAATCTGGGTCCATGCTTATAAAGCTTTTAGTTGAGTCTGAGTTTCGTTCTCAAGCTTTTGATTGGTCATATTTGAGTTCTGAAGCTTTTGATTGGTCAGATTTGAGCCAGAGGCTCAAATCTGACCAATCAAAAACTTGAGACCGAACTCAGACTCAACTAAAAGTTTTATAAGCATGGACCCAGATACTCGAGAATGATCTCAGACTCAGAATCAGAAGTTTTATAATTATTTAATCATAATTAATTTTATAACGATATGATATTAACTAACCTGTTTCGCTGTCGGAGAATTAATGATATCACTTTTAGAAAGATTAACTAGGGTGTGTTCCACAATCGTCTCGAAGAGACCATTCTAAAGAGTGGTCACAGTAGTATAGAGTTTGATGGAGAATTGAATATTTCAGTATCTGGGTACGCACCGTTATCTGTAGAGCTGCTTGAAGCAAACTACAAAGTTTGTACAGTAGAACCTGTCTTAAGCGGTCATTAAAAAGATGTCCAATTATGGATATTTAAGGCAAGTGATAGCTCAATACAGGTAAAAAGTAATGTACAATGCTTCTATAGGAGCTTTCTACATTACGTTTGGCATGCATTAACCCTTTCCCTCATATTGACGACTTTTGATGACTCTGTAAAAGTCACTTTGTGAAACCATTGTGATAAATAGAGCATTTGCTCCTATAGGAGCAAATGCTCTATTTATCACAATGGTTTCAGACTACAAAATTCTAAACTTTTCCTTTTCTCTAGTTAATGCTCCTTTTCGGTAGGTTTATTCAAAGAGGTTGTATCTAAAATAACCTATGAGGTAATGGGTTAAGTAACCACATGTTTTAGACTCCTACGTTTAATAAATAAGTGACCGCTTAAGACAGGTTCTACTGTAGACGACAATGCATACCAGCCAAATACTTTACTTTGATTCTAACTGCAGGTAACTACAGATGGGTGTTCTGGTTTTATTGTATGCTTTTAATAGGTTGTTTACGGCTTAATCTGAAATCAAGCACTTTGTTAAGTTTCCAAGTAATATTGTTGCAGGTAGTGCAGAACAAGACCACCCGCCGCTTAGGAACATAATATCTCATTAGGATCGGCGTTGTTTTCACTCAAAACTGACAAACAACATAACTATAATTACTGACTCTATCATTCCATAAGCAAATATAGCATAAGCTGATCAGACGACCCCAGTGCGGCTGATAAATAAGCCGTCTGATCTGGGTATACTCTGTCTGCAAATTTGTTAAAAGGCATTTCTATCGGCTAAAAGGTTAAATATGCCCTTTACAGCTTAGTCTATACTCAAGCACTTTGTTAATGTTTTAAGTAGTAGTTGTGTAATTAGTGTAAGAGCAAGACCACCCACCGTGTATGAATATGTCACCAAATTAAGACCAGCACTATTTTTAGTCAAAGTATACAACATGCTATTACAGTAAAACCGATGTAAACCAGAATTATAGTACAGAATAATTTAGATACGTTTAGGCAGGTGGCTCCTTAATGCAGGGTGAACGTCATGCAGAAAGCTCCTCTGGGAGCTTTCTGCATGACTTTCACCCTGCGTTATGTTGCCACCTGTCTCCAAGACCGATATTTATACTAAATTTAATGTCCGGATAAGATGGGTTGTACATGTACTATACATTTGAAGTAGGTTTATCCTTTAACATCCTGAAAAAATATATTTCAATAATAGACACAGATCTAACTAGATTTTGCAGCATACTTTCTCCCACTTCGTGTCAAACACTTTTGCAGGGTGTCAAGCAGTTTGGATCCAGAAGAGAGACCGAGTAACTCGACGTACGTCTTATCATGATCCAAGACGTGTGTCCCTCAGCCAATAGTATCCACATGTACAAACATAAATCCAACTAGGTACTTTTAAAAATGATCGCAATGAAGTTTATTTTGTTATCATCTGTAACAGCATAAGTTTATAGGTATAATTGTAGTGTTCAACAATTGTCGATACATCAGTAGCATGCTAAAACTTCAATTAAAATGCGTGGAAATGAGATATGTTTATTGGAAGTTTACGTGTTATTAACTCGTAATGCATTACTCCAGTGTCGGTTTCCGGCTGAAATCAATAAATCTATTCATCTTAAACGAAAAACAGTTTGATTAGGTAATTAACGTTTGGCAATTAACAAACGGCGTAAAATTCGTGATACGAGCAATTTTCTTTTCTATTCTCAACGTTCTTCCTGCTGTCAGCAAAGTGTGCAACGTCCATAGTGGTTAGGGCATACAGCAGAACCAGTCTTAACCCTTCTCTTGCTGAATTTTAAAATACATTTCTCCTTCTTTACCAATGCCCTGTTGTATAATTACATATATCTTCAATGCGTACATGCATTTCGCTGTGAAATCACTGGTGTCGAGTGCATTGGTTGCACAATCAACTTGTAAATAGTGCAGACCCTGATGAGACAGCTCCTGCAGGAGCTGTCTCATCTGGGTCTTCACTATTTACAGGTAGGTATATTGACGTGAATAGCAAGCGAAGGGTTAAGCGTTCATCAAAGAGTTTTAACTGTGGGTATGTAAAGCATGTGATACATGTAGAATAATGCAGGGCAAAAGTATTGCAGAAAGCTCCTATATGATATTATAGGAGCTTTCTGCATTAATTTTGACCTGCATTAAGCAACCACCTGCTTTTTAAGACTCCTATGTTCAATGAATCAATGATAAAGAAGGTAATTAAACATCTACTAATGATGATTTGTAGATGTGTTTATCTGAAGCTGCACGACTTCTACGTGTTTGTAGTTCTGGTTTGAATATTGATAATTAGACGAGACGCACTTACATATATGAACTATCGTAAAAACCCTCAAAACCGGATTATCAGTACAGACAAAATTAGATCGTTTTTTGGCAGTTGACTATTTAACGCAGGACGAAAGTTGTGCAGAAATTGTTTTGGGAGATTTCTGTATGACATTCACCCAGCATTAAGATGTGACCTGTCATACAGACTGGCATTTATACTAATCTGAACGGTAGAGTTGAGGAATTTGAAGTATACAACCTGGTGTGAAGCAGACCTGTAAACTAGAGGGGAAACTTATTTCTGTGCAGAATATCTATCCAACAAGAACCTTTTTATTGGTACTAATTAAAAGCACCCATTCGGTGCATTTTTATGACTATGAAGGCAGGGGTGGTCGAAATATGAGATATTCTGATATTCCAGTATTCCTCTTAACCCTTTACCCCATGAATATTCATGAAAGAAATGATGAACACATTAATAAGACTAATCCATAAAATGGCATATTAACACATGGAATGTTTGCTTAAGTAGAAACTGTAGAATAAGATATATATTACACCGTAAGCAAACAGAGCATAACCTGATCAGACGGCTTCTATAGGAGCTGTCAGCCATGGGTCTACTCTGTTTGCAAATGCATAGAAAATGCGTATTTATGGAGTAAAGAGTTAAAAAAATCTAAAGATACGGATTTTCTCGATATTTCAACAGATCAGTTGGTCTCTTACCTGAAGATATTTAAATATATACATGTATTATCAAACCACTATTCACTGGTTTAAGCGAACGTCCCTGCACTATTAACATATTTTCAATAACATCATACAAACTTAGTAGTTGTTACGTTCAATCATTATTATGAAGATTTTGTTTTTGAACTTATATCGAAACATGCCTCTGTGGTACAAAATAAACCGTTTGCATCGATAATAATAATTTCTGCTCTACAACAAAATATTACTGGCCTTTGTCGAACAGTTATCGAAATTAAAATGCAACCCGAATAAGTACTAATACGTTGGGCGAATAACACCGGGTCTTCTACCAAACACATAGAAGTTTGGTCTTCTTTAGTGCTTATTCAATTGTTTGTTTTTTCTGTTTGCGATATACTTCTTTTCAGCATAGAAACAACTGATTCATAAAATTATAATGGTTCGGCAATTATGAAATGTGTTGCGAGTAGAGACTATCCCTTTAGACCGACTGCAACTTGGTGTTTAGCACGTTCCCTGATTATAATTCATGTAAGAAATAATGACAACATGAATATTTATTAGCTCAAGTTTTAAAATGTAACTATTCCAGGGAATGATTTGCTTTGACGAAAACTGTATAATTAGATAATATAATGCCAAAAGCGAACAGAGCAGACCCTGATCAGGTGGCTCCTGTAGGTGCCGTCTGATCTGGGTCTGCTCTGTTTGGCAAAAGCATGAAAACGCGTTTATATGAGGGGGAGGGGTTAAATAACGGAATGGTCGTAACTATTACAACGGCAAATGTTGTAATAATTGCAACCCTTCATAGAGTTTGCATCTATTGAACACGCATATAAACATATGCATTAAGCGGCTACCTGTCTACAAGACTGTTATTTATACTAAATTAAACGTCCGGTTTAGAGGGGGTTTGCTGTACACAGAAATGCCTCAGCAACTACATGCATCGCGATATTCTCTTTTGAATTCCCATAAAGGAAAATGGCATCACAGCCTAACGACCAAAACCAGATAAATAATTCAAATATTTATATCAAGCGAATGTTTGTAGAGAAATTCCAGTTCCCAGCGGTGCTCGTATAATGCTGCAGTATAGGCAGACCTCGGAAGTGCCAACACAGCAAAGGACATTGTCTCCATCCAGCCATTGGTCTAGACCAAACTAACATAAATGAGACTCAAAATCATTCTAAAACATGCTAGTCTGGCCTCGAGGTCATACAACGTTTTGCTTGTGTCTGAAATCATTCGCAAGCATCTGATTGGTCATATTTTGAGATTGTTCTAATTCTAGCCAATCAGATAGTTGAGAATAAAACCACACTCCGAATCAGAAGGTTTATAACATTGAACCCTGTTTCCAACCTTCTACTGCGTTCGGTTGAATATAATTCAAACACGGGAGACAGAATCAGCGTAATGCCGGTTGCTTCATTGGCATGTTAAACCCATCTGATGCTGCAAACATAGTGTCTACCTAACCATTTACTCCATGAATATTAATGAGAAATAATGACATTGTGAATATTGATAGAATTAGTTGCTATAAAAGCACATAGACAGAGGAACCTTTTGCCATGGAAGAAAGTGTAGAATCATATCTGTATTATATCATAAGCAAACAAAGCAGACCCTGATCGGACGGCTCCTACAGGAGTCACCTGAATGGATCTTCTCCGTTCGCAAAGGCATTTATGGAGTAAATTGGTTAGACTATGACATGTTACAAGTTTGCCTTATATCGGAATCGTTCAAATTTTTCAGAAACTATTCAACGAGTGCCAAACAGTTTGGATTTTGATGAGATGCCGAGTTACATCGGTTAAATGATAATAGAGTTTTCTCCATATGTTGATACTCTCCACAAGAAAAGGGCATTCTTCATGCGCACACAGAAAGGAATCTCAGGAAATACGTACAATGTACGACAATACAACCCTCAACGCCAATATACGATGTTTGAACAGCGTCAACGCTGTTTCACAGTCATAAGAATATTCCATTGTTTATCACACATTATCTTGTTACCAAAGGGTTCGTAGTTTGAAAATTGTCTGAGGCTCAAATGTTTGACGTGCTTTTAAATCTATGATAAATTAATCAAAGGCCACCTTTGTAGCGATTTGGAAGTTACTGTCATATTAAGTGGCAATGCAAGCTGTACCGATGACGAGGAACAACAAATAAAGCTCAAATGCTGAGTTTTGGGGGCGTATCTCAAGTTGATAGGTTTAGTGGTAAACAGAATAAATGCTGTATATAACTGATCTGGTTCTTCACTGCTTATAAAACGATGGAGTAAACTTTATCCTGGCGCAGTGTATATGTCTTTGATAGAATGTATGATTCAATGAAGGTACATAGACCATACGCCCCTTCCATGGTCGGAAAATTCGGGATACCCTTTGCAAATAAAAGAAATATATTAGCACATTCCCTCCTAGTGTCGCATTTTGGGGCCTCTGTAAGAGTCACATTTTGAAATCATTGTGATAAATAGAATATTTGCTCCATAGGAGCAAATTTATGCTCTATTTATCACAAAGGTTTCAAAACTACACAGTTCTAAAATATTCCTTTTATCTATTAAATGCTCCTTTTCGGCAGATTTATTCAAACAGGTTGCATCTATATATAGTCTAGAAGGGAATGAGTTAAGATGGGTAGCTCAGCGTCGCACCTTGGTCCTTAATGTTTTACATTAGGGGTTGGTTTGCAAATAAAGTTATTCTTTTCTTTCATATATTAAATCCTATTTAATGCCTTTGCAAACAGAGTAGATCCAGATCAGACGGCTCCTATTAGAGCCGTCTGATCAGGGTATACTCCGTTTGCTAATTCCATGATATTGATTTGTTTCTAAGGCTTTTGTGAAAGGGAAAAATCCCTTGAAAATTTGAGATTATAAAATAATCATTAGATAAATATTCTTGACGTCATAATTTCTTACATGAATGTTGATCAAGGAAATGGTTAAAATTATATTCATTTTGAGAAATTCAGCAGACAAAACGCCTTTTTCGCAGAAAGAGGATGACTGGCTCCTAAACAACAGACAGGTCAAGTAATATACTACTAGTAATCTATTACCGTACACTAATGTGTCTGGAGACCCTAACATGATAAAACTCATATGCAGCCTGTTGTCTGGACACTCAGAAATTATTTAAGCATAAACAAGTAATAATAACACTCAATTTTCGCCATTGATGGCATCTTTATGGGAAGAATTAAGGTGGGAAAACCCTTTAACTGTTCAATATTCATGGTATATGTTCACAGGGAATTTTGGCTCAAACAGTAAGTGTATAGAATCATATCTATCTGACATCATAAACAAACAGAGCAGACTCTGATCTGGGTTTACTCTGTTTACAAATGCGTAAAAGGGCGTTTATACGAAGGAAATGGTCAACATGTACCCAGCTGTACAAAACATAATGTCTTGTCAATCTCAGATCTGGGGAAAGTTTGACTACATCCAAATTGATTGAGTGTTTGAGAAAAAAATTATCGACAGAGTATCAAACTCCATGTCTCATTTGGGTATACAGTAGAACATGTCTTAAGCGACCGTCAGAAATAGGTCTTATTATATGTATGTAAGGCAGGTGGTAGCTTAATACAAGTCAAAAGTAATATCGACAGCTCCTACAGGTGCTTTCTGCATTTTTGCCCTTCATTAAGCAACCACCTGCTTTATAAGACTCCTACGTTAAATAAATGAATAGCCGCTTAGGTCAGGCTTTACTTTAAGCTTTGTTGGTAAATGCAACCCGGGTCTGGGGTAGTGTAATACGGATTGAGGTTCGACTAACGTGCGATTATGCCGAAAATGCACATGGTGTGTCTGAATCCTTGTCGTAATCGAACATTGATGTGGACTTATGTACTGATCTGTTGCAATTGTTACCGATGGCAAACTCCTCCCCAGCTTTTGAGGAACTAGCGATCGAGTGTCAAATAGTTTGGATCTTGATGAGATGCTGAGTTACTTGGTGTCTCATTAAGATCCAATCTTCTTACACGTGTCAGTCCAGTCACATTGGCATGGTAAGTGTAAGGATAATTTTTTATGACTGTATTACAGGAATGTGCTTTATCAAATATACGAGCATGAGGCAGAATTAAATATAAATAACGGTTTCGATTGCAAATGTAAACAGATTCACAGATCAAGTCTAAGCATTTTAAATACTCTAAAGTTCCTCTAAACCTCCACATTTAGCAAACATGTCGGTCTTGGAGACAGGTAGCAGATCTTGGAGACAGGTCACAGCTCAATACAGGGCAAACGTAATGCAAACAATTCCTATAAGGCATTAGATTTGCCCCGCACTAAGCAACCATCTGTCTTTTCAAGAGTCTTACGGATTACGGTTTGACTAATGTAAGATTATTACAAACAGCTTGGATCTTGATGAGACTCCGATCAAAGCAAAATCCACAAGATCTAAGCTCCTTGCAAGTGTCAGTCCGGTCACACTGGCAAGGTAAGTATAAGGATATAATTTTATGTCCGTATTACATGAATTCATGCGCTTTTACAAATATAGCATGAGGCAGAATTTAATGTAAATGAAGATGACGATTGCATATGTAAACACATTCACGGATTCAGCTTAAGCATTTTAAATATTAACTCTTAGTGTGCAGGACGCGAGTCACTCATCTCATTACAAACAATATATACACCATTCAAACAGGTCAAGCTTACGGTGAATATTTAGGGATTTCATAACTGTCTGAACTGAGTCTACGCTGTTTGCAAAGGCGTATATGTGGAGAATATAGTTAAACTCCAGGTCGGTCTAAGTCTACACTATTTGTAAGCTGCCAATATCCAGGAGACAATATTACTGTATATATTAACTACATCATTTCCTTTAAATCATAACAAATACACCAGATATGTTTGATCTGTCGCTATTGTCGGTGGTCGGATACTGTTTTCCTGGTTTTATCTCCGATGAGGTTTTGGCTGTCAATAAAGAAATTGTAGCCTCATTACCCCCAGTGTAATTTGAAAATTGGATCAATTTACAATATATGGAACACACAGACACAGGGATATACGTACGTATACCTATGGCGATTATAAATACCGCCTTTCTACACCGAAATTTCAAATCAGCATCAATACCGGTCTTGGGCTATTCGTTTCATACATACGCGTTTTAACCCATTCCCTCTATTTATTCCATACATACGCGTTTTAACCCATTCCCTCTATTTATTCCATACATACGCGTTTTAACCCATTCCCTCGTATGGACGCATTTTGACGCCTCTATGAAAGTCACGTTTTGAAACCATTATGATAAATAGAGCATTTGCTCCATAAGAGCAAATGTTCTATTTATCCTTATGGTTTCAGAACTACACACTTCAAAGCAATTCCCTTTCTCTAGTAAATGCTCCTTTTCGGTATATTTATTCAAAGAGGTTGTGTCTAAAATAGCCTATGATGTAAACCCAGACTAGACAGCTCCTACAGGAACAGTTGGATCAGAGTCTGTTCTGATTGCTTATAAAATACTATAGATCAGTTTCTGCCATGGTCAAATACTCCCTAATGCGTTTGTCATTATTCAGCTAATATAAATGATGTCATTATTTCTGGCATAAATAGTCATGAAATATAGGGTTAATACAGGTAACTCCTTGATAAAGGTAAAAAGTATTGCAGATTACTCCCAAAGGAGCTTTCTATATGACTTTCATCTTCTATTATCAGCCATCTGCATAAAGGTTTATCATTTTCTTTAATAAAAATGTGGTGTAGAGGGACTTTACTATACTACCACAGCCAGCCTACAGCAATACGTGTTTTCTATGTATTATTTTCATCGAAGGAATATATAGAATATGTTTTTGTTTTTGCCTTTATATCAAACTATGAAGCTATTGTTGACACTGAGACTGCTGATTCTGCATTTATGATACGGATAACATATACCAATGACATATGTCTCTATGAACATTTTGTAAATAACCATTGCTATTCGATGTTTAACATTGCCGTACTATTAATCATAGAAACAGATACATTATTTCCTACATGAATATTCAACAGGTAAAGGACTAAAGGAATCATCATATTCCTTACCCCGTTGTGAAAAAACAATCTGGGTCCATGCTTATAAAGCTTTTAGTTGAGTCTGAGTTCGTTCTCAAGCTTTTGATTGGTCAGATTTGAGTCCTCAAGCTTTTGATTAGTCAGATTTGAGCCTTTGGCTCAAATCTGACCAATCAAAAACTTGAGAACGAACTCAGACTCAACTGAAAGTTTTATAAGCATGGACCCTGTTCAATTGTAGAGAGATTTTACTGTAACTGAAAACGGCACTAATATGTTTAAATCAAATTTGTCCATGCATTAAACATGTTGTGAAAAATAATATGAGCTGTTTCGTTGTCAAAGTTTATCGTCTTCAACTTTTGTCAACTGTTATAAGTTTTATTTTATACTTTTCTTTATTTTTGCTTCATGTTACTCGGCGTGTCATCTGGTTACAAACTGTTAACATAGGAAATCGCAGGCGGGAAGTCGGCTGTGAACGAGTGGATGATCTACTCTGCTCATAATTACGCAAATTACTTCGGACTCGGGATCTGTGTGACTTGAAATGAATTTCATGGTAGGATTTACTCGGCATCTCCTCTGGGTCCTAGCTGTTAGCAAATGTCAATACAAACACATGCCATTGGTTACAGTTACAGCAGTCTTGCTCTCAACTCACAAATTGTAAGATAGGAACACTGTTGGTGCAGTATTATCTACAGGAACTTTTCTTTTCTTCCTCAGATTACATTCGTTTTTCTATGACCATGTGACTGTATGCATGTATCATGTACGTAATGTTGATGTTTACATGACCAGAAACTGTAAAGTTTGTGTCAATAAAGAAGAATATTTTATTTTGACATAAACTGGTACAGTTTCTAGTCATAAATAAAGCATCTATATATAACATTTCTGCAACACTTGTGACCGACAGTTCTGTGTTAGAGTAATTACCCCACTAATTGCATGGCCTGAAGTTACTGTCAGTGCGAATGTGTGGTGTCCTAGATACAATTCAGAAGATAAAGAACGCTTTTAGGTAGGATTGTACATTTTTCAGTCGACAATTTGTGAAACTTATATACCAAATGCTAAATGCAGACTGTAATTACTTGTACAAACAGTTTGGGCCAAGATAAGACACTGAGTAACCTAACCTCCAAACTTTTATACTGTGATTATGTTATTTGAAAGACAGGGGACGATAATCAAACAATACCGAACTGTAGCAGAATACTAAATTTACAAACAACATATGGCGATAATAGTTGCACACACAAAGGACTCTTTAAAAACTTTTTATTACTACGTATTATTGTCAACAAATGTGTCGTCTGCTTGAATGTGAACTTTTAAATTTTCTTTCCTTTTCTGTCAATCATAATCAACGTATCAAACAGTTTGGATCCTGATGAGACACCGAGTCACTCGGCGTCTCATCAGAATCCAAACTGTTTGCATGATTAACACATATTCGCCACAGATAGCGACACAGTTATTGTAGACATATTGTTACACCAATAAACTACAAACTAGTAAACATCTTTAATTTACAGTTGTTCTACAGATCATTTCCCTAGCGTGATAATGTCAAATCTGCTAGTTGATATTCTGGTTGGTGGGGTGATAGATACTACGTAAGGGTTCGATAGGAATCGAAGTAAGAACAACTGATCATTCCTTTAGCGTGATAATGTCAAATCTGCCAGATGATCTTCTCGCAGTAAACCGATTAGCGGTCAGATGCTTTGATCGCACTTTAACCTGTCCGAGAAATCACGTGGTTCATTAAGATAATTACTGTATTATTTTAAGATAGATAGATAGATATATAGATAGATAGATAGATAGATAGATTTTTATTTCTTTCAGTAACTTATACATGTAGCATATCGTTATATGTACAGATATTCAATACATGTTTAAGGGAGTTCTAGTTTAGCTTTTGGTTAGAGAAGTTCGAAGTTTTCAGGTTTACACGAACGGAAATAACATCGGCCGGGAAAATGTAATTTATTATACTGGGTGGCATCTACCACCCCGTTTCCTCCGTGTTCAGAATTCCGACACACACACTTATAGAATGATAACAAGTCTACAAACTGTTGTTAGTGTGGATTTCTATACTTAACATTTACTTGGATACTGAAATTGTACAGATGAACTTTGCAACTTTGCAACTGTGTTGATAATATTACATGTATCCTTTCGGAACTTTTCTAAATACCATACAGAAACTAAAAAATGGACTTCTTCGTTTCTTCAAGTCGGATAAATTTCATATATATATACATTTTATTTCGAATACCATACATAACAATATATACACATTTGAATGCAATAATGCAATTAAATTGACATAAAAATGCAAAGAGTAAACCCCTCCAAACCGGAATCCTAGTAGAGAATAATTTAGACAGGTGGCTGCATAATACATGGTGAAAGTCATACAGGGAGCTCCTTTTGGAGCTTTTATCCTGTTTTAAGCTGATACCTATCTGTATTGTAACGCAAACAAGTAACAATCTACAGACAATAGCACGTCATAATTTCAAATACGTTATTTTGTAACTGGTTTTGAATACCGGGTTGTACTAAAACTGACATTGTAATTAAGTATAACAATTAAAATAATATTTTCTTACACTTACCAGCAAGACTTAGGATAAGGATAGACAATGTCTTGCTTCAGACATTAATCAATAAAGGATACTACATGTATGTGTATATTGTATAGTTATATTTGTGTAAACCTACTGTATCTAAGAACTAATTATTCATGGCCAATGATGAATAATAGAAACCATCAGCAGCAACAGCAGCAACAGCAGCAGCACCAGTAGCAGCAGATATTTATACATTTGTTTTTTTAAGTTTCCTTTTCCCCATAACATAAGAAAAGTTCTACCACAAAGATTTCCTCTTAAGATAGTATAATTGCTTTCCATCGTCCACTGACGACCTACAAACTTTGTTTATTGTTTTATCGTTCCAGCAGCTAAGACACAGTGTTATCAATATTAAACATTGATGTTACAGATAATTGCCTAACGATATATAACGATAAACGTCTAAGACCTGGTAGCTTGAAATGTCATAACACGAATCTTATAAGTCTTGACATATTCTCATTCATTTACTGGCATAACTCGTTCCCTGTCCAATATTTGTACATGGAATACTGACATCATGAATATTCATTACCTGATCTTTAATAGTGTGTGGAATATTCCAGGGAATTGTTTGCTGCTTTGACAAAATATGTCAATATCAAACAAAGCAAACCCTGATCAGACATCACATACAGAGTCTGCTCTGTTTGCAAAGGCGTGAAAACAAGCGTTTATATCAAAGAAAGGATTACCTGCGTTTCAAACTGTTTCTGACATTCAATTAATTATTATTATGGAGAATAAACGTTTTCCATATCATAATATGATCTGTACTGTATTGTGCAATACTATGATCTGTACTGTATTGTGCAATAATATGATCTGTATTGCATTGTGCAATAATATTATCTGTACTGTAATGTGCAATAATATGATCTGTATTGCATTGTGCAATAATATTGTCTGTACTGTATTGTGCAATAATATGATCTGTACTGTATTGTGCAATATAAAAGTGTTTAACCCTTCTCCTCATATAAACGCTTATTCACGCATTTGCAAACAGAGTAGACCCATATCATACGGCTCCTATAGGAGCCGTCTGATCAGGGTCTACTCTGTTTGCTATCGAAATTTGATTGATCAGTGTCTTTACGTCCTAAAATGGCTACACTATTCCACCTTTCATATTTCATTATAATTATTCACTTTTATTGATACGTTGTGTCTACCTTAATATAAATATGGTTGTGCCACACTGTGAATTCTTGCCGTAGAAATATTGCACAAAGCATTAAACACAGACATAGGACCGATCAGTCATAGGTCATAACATTCTCTTTGCAATGTAGAGAGTACACAAGAGATCTGCTGCTTCAACTGGAACGAGTTTGCGGTATGCCACAGCCATGTGTTGAACCCTCTACCGCTTGTCCGATGCGGGCGCTCTACCCACTGAGCAAAGCGGACCGGTTTGATTCATAACATATTTATACTATTGTTTGGATAGTATTACATCAGCGATAGATGTTAACAATATATTGAAAGCGCGCATGGAATCGACCTGTGAACAGTTATCTTTCATACAAGTGGCCACTTAATAGCAATCCTTGAATTATTTATGACAATAGTCTAGGAAGCGTTTATCGGTTCTAACAAAACATTTCGCAAATGCATACTGTTAATTCAAACACAGCTGCGGCAGTAAATATATCTACATATATGCTAAAACGTTACAGTTCGTTTTGACTAAAGCCAAATAATTAATTAAGGGTGCTTCTAATGGTAACCCTATCAAACAGACAAATCAATAAGGTAATAGTTCCGTTCAAACACCTTTAACATTTGAAAAATTCGTGTTGACAATAACACCAGTCAATTTGATTCGAATGTAACAACACAGGTTTGCACTATTTCCTCAATACATTTGCCTGTAAGAAATGATGTATGCATGAATATTAATTAGTATATATTCTATATTGGCATGTGAACAAGATACCATTTGATCATGACAGAAACTGTAAATGAAAAAGTAGTAAGGTCAAGCAGGCAAAGCCACATACAAGACGCAACCACCACCAAAACATCGATAGATAGCATGTCACACACACAACTACACACCCAAACGCATGCACATACACGGGATGAACACAGAAAACCTTAACAAACACACAGGCACTAGAGACAAACATTCCAAACATGAACAAAAGCACAAGTACAAAGACGAACAGAAGTAAGTGCGACAAACAGAGTATCGCCTTGGAACGGTCAGTGGCAAAATCACCACTGGGGATTTAAACCGGTTTACGGACGTCCTAGCCTCACACTTATCTAAAAAGTACAAAAATGTGTCATGTAGGAAACAACACATACAGAACAAACAGCCGCCCGAACAGCAACACAAGGAAACAGCAAATGTACATAACTATAAAACCATCAAGAGACGCACAGACAAAACACATACAATAGGGGGAAGATGGAAGTACCGCTCTGGAACGATCAGTGACAAAAATCACTGGGGGGGGGGGGGGTAACCCGTTTTTTTGTGCGCTCAAAGTCAACCTAGCTTTCCCACAACATAGAAGACGGTAAGGTAAACACATGATAGTATGTAAAACTAACAAATCCGTCAAATATGTACTCAATGACTTTGCTGAAGTCAGAGCAACTGCAGGGAAGCCGCTAAGGGTACGACAGGGAAAATATAATACTCATGTCTGGTAAGCTCATTCCGTTTTTCAGTTTAAGAGTATACCATCATAGAGTATTACCATCGGCC
The DNA here is from genome assembly GCA_963576725.1 of Azorinus chamasolen. Lineage (NCBI taxonomy): Eukaryota > Metazoa > Mollusca > Bivalvia > Cardiida > Solecurtidae > Azorinus > Azorinus chamasolen. Next base: position 94,587,378 of record OY755238.1, on the reverse strand, counting down.
TGTCATCGTGCAAGCAAAGAGGGAAGTTAGGGAAGCGTGGCTACCGACCGTAAATAGGCCAATAACCAAACATGCAGTGCGTTGCAATACAATGGGGTCATTTATATAATTCCAAAAGCATCAGGACAGACTCTGGTTATACGGCACATATAAGGCCCGTCTGATATGGATCATCACGGCTTGCAAAGGCATTAAATGGCATATATTTGAAGTGAACTTTTACAATATTAATACGCTCATTTGATAATAAGCACCAGATTTGTTCGTAAATAACAGCACAACGTTTTAAATGGAAAAGTAGTAAAGTCAAGCAGGCAAAGTTCAATTTCAAACTGACCAGAAACCAAGACTAATGACTTGATTTGAAGCAAGTTTGCAAAACTAGAACAAAAGGTTTCACATTTTGTACTGTGATTACTGTCTTCTATTCTGTGGGGAAGTCCGACGGGGATACCTTTATTTACAATGTTTGTTTAGGTAGGGTGCCTTTGAGATAAGTATGAGGTTAGGACGTCCGTAAACCGGTTTAAACCCCCAGTGGTGTTTTTGCTACTGACCGTGCCAAGGCGGTACTCTCTTTGTCACCCTTCCTTTTGTTTATCTTGCGTCTTTTTGCTTGTGATTTTGTTCATGTGTGGAATGTTTGTCTCTAGTTATTGTGTGTTTGTTGGTATTTTCTGTGTTCATCTCGTGTGTGTGCGTTTGGGTGTGTAGTTGTGTGTGTGTGTCATGCTTTCTATCGGTGTTTTGGTAGTGGTTGCGTCTTGTATGTGTTCTTCTCGTGTGTGTGTGTGTATGTGTGATTGGTCTATGGATGGCTGTATGTGTGTGTGTGTGTGTGTGTGTGTGTATGTATAAATGTATGCGTGGTTGGTTGCTGTCTATCGATGGCTGTATGTGTGTGTGTGTGTGTATGTGTATAAATTGCTATATAAATTGCTTTCTGTCGGTGGTTTGGTGATGGTGACGTTATGTGTGGCTTTTCCTGCTCGACTTTACTACTTTTTCATTGTTATTGTTGTAGTAATGAGTCTAGAACTATGAACACTTACTTTTACACGGTCCACACGTTGTAAGGAAAACAGTATACAACATACGTTAAATGTATTGGTTAGAAAAGACGCCACTGACTACTTGAAGAAAAATAATGTAATGTTTAACCCATTTCCTCATAGGCTATATTTAGATCCGGACTATTTGAATAAATCTACCGAAAAGGAGCATTTACTAGCAAAAAGGTAACTTTTAGAACTATGTAATGTTGAAACCAAAGTGATAAAAAAGCATCTGCTCCTATGGAGCAAATGCTCTATTTATCACAATGGCTTCAAGCAGTGAATGTTTACAGAAGCACCAAAAAGCGTCATTATGGGAGAATGGGTTAACTGGTCGCCTAAAACCGCCTGACTGAAAACAAATGCCTCATTGAGCGTTAGGTATTAACAGTAGAATAGAAAAAGTGCCAATTTATAATGCAGTAACAGGTCTATGTAAGTCCAGTAACCGTCAACGCGACAGTAGGATTAACATGTATTGCTCGTATATTATAATCTGCTGAATCTCATTAGCATTATTCAGCAGATAATAACTGAGTTGTATGTTTCTTTGTGTGTCTACAAATATAATCTTACAGAAGTTACATGCACACGAGTCTGTCATAATACAAAAAAAACGGAATCACTGTGTTTACCGTAATGATAGAGTGGGGAAACATTACAAGTGTACAAAACTGACAATTTAGAAAAGATCGGCATCGTCTGTCAGAGAATATGGCTTACTGTCTGAACTGGCTCTAACAATCTTGGTGTTTGTGTACATCGTCTGTCGATAAAAGTAAAACAAATGATAATATTTTGTTTTGTTTACGCTTCCCCGCACAAGATCGGTAACTAAAAAGCACCTCCCATTTCCAGACAAACCAACAACATAACACCCCCCCCCCCAAAACAAAAGCAACAAATAAACATAAAATAAGAAATAAAAAAAGAGAAAACCTCATACAACAACAACTACAACAACCCAATGCAATACAAAAGTAAAAAAAACAACAACATTACATTGAACATAAAAGAAGAAACAAATACCCCCCCCCCCCCCGAAAAATCTGAAATATGTCAAACGCTTTGATGCTACCCTACAGTAGAAGCTGTCCTAAGCGGCAATTTATTGAACATAAAAGTCTTAACACTAGGTGGTTGCTTAATACGGGGCAGAGGCAAAATACAGGTTCTATTGTATCTCTGCTCTTGTTGTATATCATTACAATAATGTTGAGTTAAATATAGGCCACACTAGCAACACTATATATTTAACTCATTCCCATGAATATTTAGTAAGAAATATTGATATCATGTGTATCAATAGGTTACTTTTTAAATGGCATTATTTTACCATCGCAGAACCTGTAGAATCATAACTATATTGTTTTATATGAAAACAGAGGGAAGTTCCGTAAACGAGCCATCAGGATTCATGCTTATAAAGCTTTTAGTTGAGTCTGAGTTTTGTTCTCAAGCTTTTGATTGGTCAGATTTGAGTTCTCAAGCTTTTGATTGGTCAGATTTGAGCCAAAGGCGTCCCAGCGGATGTTGTCGACTTGGCTTTTTTCCGGGGGGGGGGGGGGGGGGTCCTGGGTGTTTCCACTGTTTCGACTGTTGTTTTGTCTCAGGTTCGAAGTGGTGAATCCATGTTTCATCAACAGTTACAAACTGCTTGAGGAACTTCTGATCCCGCTCAAACATGGCAAGGTTTTCCCTGGACATGTTGCACCGAACTCGTTTCTGGTCGAGATTCAGAAGTTTTGGGACCCATCTGGCAGAAACCTTTGTCATTTGCAAATCATTAAGGATAATTGCATGGACTTGTTCCTGTGATATACCCAGCTGTGTAGCAATGTACCGCTGTGTAATTCGCCGATCTGCCATAATCATATTATGGATTTTATCGATGGTGTCCTTTAAGGTGACAGTTGGTGGCCTGTCAGGACGGGGGTCATCTTCAAGACTCCTCACCGCGTTTAAATTCAGCGGCCCATTTTTTCACCATGCTATAACATGGGGCATGCTCCCCTAATGTAGCTACCATGTCCTCATGAATCTCCTTAGGTGATAAGCCTTTGAGGCCAAGGTATTGAATAATCGCCCGATGGCCAACGTTGTCCATTTGCTTAGAAGTACTCATAATAAGTAGCTTTGAGAACCAAATTCTAGCAAACAATAGAGAGAAAAAAATCCTTCTGTCTCTGCAGAGTGATTATAACACCTTTTCTACACGGACAGCAAATGGTATGTTTATAAGTGGTTTGTTTCTATCCCAGGCCACGGACTTATCAATCAAATTGATATCATACCAGTCGCATTCATATAAGAAATGATGACATCAAGAATGCTGATTATATTATTTGTTCTAATAGCACATAGCTATATTTGGTCATGGCCAGAAGCTGTAGAATCATATCTATAGTGCATCATAAGCAAACAAAACACATCCTGATCAGAAGGTTCCTATAGGAGCCACCTGACCAGGATCTACTTTGTTCGCAAAGGCCTAGAAATGGTATTTACGAAGTAAAAATTAAACACACTGTAGTAATCTAAGTGTTATTATTTATATTACTTAATTGGTGGAACCAAACGCTTGGAGGATACTAGGCTATATAGCGCACTGTTTTATATTTTATGTAAAATATTAACCATTTACCTAATGCATGCCCATGTAAGAAATAATGACATCACGAATATTTATTAGCAAATGTTTTTAAATGAAATATGACCACAGGGTCATTTGGCCAAGTCAAATACTAGTACTGAAAAATCAGAGTTCTATCAATCCGATAGCAAACAGGACAGGTCCTGATCAGACGGCTCATGCAGGATTCGTCTGATCTAGGTCTATGCTGCTTGTAAATACATCAAAAGGCGACTATAGAAGGTAAAGTATTACTACAATGCAATTTAAAAACATAATTGGCAAAGGGTATGTTAGCATGACATAACGATAATTTAGCCCCCTTGTATTTTAACCAAACAGGTCCACACTTGTTTACAATGCGCCTAATATAGTAATATGTGTTTACTTAAAATATAAACTTATGCACAGAAGCAGAGTATTTGTGATAACATTTACCAATAGTTTGGATCCAGATGAAACACCAATTAAATTACCCTGTTGTTTTCGTAACCATGTACCAGTAATGAAATTCAATACCAGAACTACCTTAGTTTATTATTTATGCAGTATTGTAATATACGCCATTTTCTGCTGAAGTTGTATTGTTCAGGATACTGAAGGCTGAATAATAAATCCACATTCTATAACAACATGAGTGTTAAGCTTTTTATTGATAGCGCTGCTGAACTGGTGTGTTTTTATTATACTGAATTATTTCATTTAACCAATTCCGACTTATAGACACATTTGCAAACAGAACAGATTTAGATCAGACAGCTTCTGTAGGATCAGGGTCTGTTCTGTTTGCTAATGGGTTTGGATTGATATGCTACTAAAATTCCATATTTGGCCAAAGCAAATCTCCTGTTTTATTATAAAGGTCAGTCAATTATTGTTCACAAGGTCATGCAATCTTGAATAATGTTCAAGATGGAATTGGTTGCTGTGAATTGGTAGCCGGTGTTGCTGTGTGTTTAGTAAGGTCATAGGTTGTAGGTAAAAGGTTAATAAACATGGTGCAGTAAACCTAAGGTTATAGACAACAGTTTAATGATACAATACACCTAAGGTCATGGGTTATAGGTGACATGGTAATAAACATGGTACAGTAAAGCTAAGGTTATAGACAACCGTTTAATAACCATGATACAATACACCTAAGGTCATGGGTTATGGGTGACATGGTAAAGTAAAGCCAATGCCATAGGTTATATATAACATGCTAATAATCATGGTGCACTAAACCTAAAGTCATAGGTTATAGACAACACGTTAATAACCATGATACAATACACACAGGTTATAGGTAACATGTTAATACACATGTCACATTAAACCTAATAAGGTCATAGGTTATAGAAACTTGTTAATAAACATGGTCCAGTAATCTAAGATTATAGGTTATAGAAAACCGGTTACCAATCACGATATAGTAAATCTAAGTAATAAAAACTTGATACAGGATGAAAGATCCGTACGGAGTTTTTTTGCTCAGTGTCCCTTAAAATACATAGGCAAACAGCTTAGACCCTGATTAGAAGGCGTATGAAGGGGATGTGATATAAATATATGCACTGTCTGTTGAACCCAGCGATATCAATGATTGATACAAGTAAATATGTTGTTTGCGGTGCTCGCTAAATATGAAAAGTGAATGGGTTTACCGTCATTAAAATATGAAAATAAGTTGATAAAGCAACCACCTGTTCTGATATACCGTGATACGTATTCCACAAGTGGTCGCTAAAGACAGTTTTGTTTCATTTGTAAACCGGTATTGCAAACAATCCTCATTCATGAAAATGTCAAGCTTACTCGTTATCTGAATAGGATGAAAACATATTGAAAAATAGTCAAATTGAAGAACTGCCATCATAACTGCTTTAACCCTTTCGGCGCCAATTTTCTGAATTCTGCAATCCAATTTTTGTTAAATCATTCGGTACAATATGGAACTGAGATAAATAAATGCAAATTCCAAAGGAATAACGCACATATATAGAAATAGAGATTGAGACAAAAAGTGAAATCCCTGATCAGACGCCGCCTGACACCGCCTTGAAAAGGCGGCGTCTGATTTGGTACTGCACTCTTTGTCGTGGTACATTTATGCGACATTGGCGGTGAAAGGGTTAAGTCATTTTCCACTAATTACAATATGACTCACATTTCAAAACAGCTTGTTTCCAGATGAGACGCCGAAACACCCTATAGAAGCTTTCTGTAATAATTTTGTCCAGCATTAAACAAACAGCTGCTTTACCATTGTGTGGTCGCTTTAGAGATAATTTATATTGTACCTATACAGTAAAAACCAACTAAGGCGATAATCAAAGAGATATTTGTATTTGGGTCTTACAGTCAGACTGTACCATAATGCATATAGAACACATGTAGAAAACACATGCAATCATCAAAAATATCTCTAGATTTATATTTGGGTGTTAATGACAGGTTGTACTTTAATGCATGATGAACATTATGTAGAATACAGGATGAAAGTTAAGTACAGAGCCCCGATGGAAGCTTTCTGCACTTCTTTCATCCTACGTTAAGTAACTTTTAAAAAGATAGTTTTTATTCATTAAGTGGTAGCTGCAGATGAGTTTGTCTGTACAAGATAAATATATGTAAACAATAAACCGACATTGAAAGGTGGCATGTTTACAGATTTGTTTCCATATGGAGTTCGTAATAGAATCACTGGCATCTGGTTTGACTATATCTACTTCAAATATTTACTAGTTTTGACGATGTGTCGTGTTGATTAAATAACTTGGTGAAATCATGGTTCTCTTCTATATTTAACATCGTGGAATTCAACTCTTCGGTAAATGAGTTATTAATCCTTTCGCTGCCAAACTCTGTCGTCTGCTAACTTTGTCGTCTGCTACAAATTTTCATTTTATTGATTTTCTTCATTTTTGTTTCAAAAACATAGTAACAGTAACAGACAGTTTGGATCCTGATGAGACGCCGAGTTACTGTTTGCATAGGTAATCACAGATCCGGCATTGGCAGCGAAAGGGTTAATGTCCTATGCAAACAATATTCAGCTTTCTTTAAAACAAACACCTGGATAGTCACGGTAAGCTTGACCTGTTTGAATATGGAACGATTACATCTGAAAATCCAGCGTTTAAAGGGCTGACAACAAGGCGCCAAACAGATGTGTATCTTGCAAGAGTATAACGCTTGATATACTTAGCTTGTTTGACTGACCAAAACGTAAAATGCAGTACCCAGAGCAACATATATAAGTGCGTGCTCAAATACTAAAATCCTCATTTACCCGCAAAACCCTTTGTTATGACCACACTTGAGAATCGTCTCTTAGAGACGATTCTCAAGTGTGGTCAAACATTGGGTTTGGTGGAGAAATGAAGAAGTTATTCTTGGACATGTTTAAATTTACGCATCTTATCTGGACCTCTGGGATCTATAACATTTGCGGTTTAAAACAAACTTTAAAAACATACTATATCCTTAAACCATGAATAAACTTACACAAGATGCATATTTAGTAAATCCAAGTCATATATGTTCGATATTTCACCACCAAACCCATATTGTCTCAAGATCTTTATGAGACTCTGGGTCGCTCGTTGTCTTAACCGGATCCAACCTGTATGTTTTGCAAAAGTTTATCACAGATTCTCCCAAGGCTGTAGACGAGTTAACCCTTGGATCCAAACTGTTTGATACAATGGGTCATCAGTTTCTGAAAAGCTTGTACAGCAGATAAGAGTTTACTTTCTGCAGGATAAGCGCTAAGGGAGTTATTTCGGATAGATTGAAGATTTTATGACGACGTAAAACACAATTATAGTTTACGTAACTGATTTAGTTGATACAACGTCTGAAGATAAAGGGACGATTACTTACAATCGATAGATGGGTAGTTACATAAACACTTATTCATTCTGACAAATACACCATCATTACAGATGATTGCTAGCCACACACTAGCAGCGGCGCTTGGCTGGCTATTCGGACACTTCTATTGTTAAAATAGTTGCACCCGGACAACACGTGTACTGTCATTGGCTATCGGTGCAGACGAAGATCAGAGGGCCCCAAGAGAATCCCTCTGATCAGGGTCTGCAGGGTTTGTCATTAAAAACAATCTAGCAAGTTTAAGCCTTTCTGAGTAGACTCTATAGTGAAACAATGATAGACTATTCGACTCTGATCATTCGAAGGGGTTTGCTATTTTGACTCCAAATCATTTTCGCATGCAAGCAATGTGTGCTTCAAGTTTCAGAGAGCATTTCCCCTCACTTTCTACTCTAAAACGTAAGTGGTGTTTCACACAGTTTGGATCCCACTGAAGTCGTGTGATTCGGCGTCTCAACTGATTCTAAGCTGTTTGCAAAGGTTATCACATATTCGCCCAAGCACGCACTGTGGGGTCGCTTTCTGGCAGTGAAAGAGTTAACACAAGAATGTCTCTACCAATAACGGTTCCCATTCACGAACGTGAGATGCTTGCTTTCACGATTTTTTTGCGAATTATCTGAAACAGAACCTGTCTTAAGCAACCATTTAGTTAATGAACACATGAGTCCTGAAAAGCAAGTGATAACTAAATGCGGGTAAAAGTAATACGGAAAACTGTTATAGGAGCTTTCTGTATCACTTTCAACCTGCAATGAGCTACCACCTGCTTAAGAACTCCGGACTTAGACTTCTTTTTAATGGCCGCTTAAGACAGGTTCTACTGTATAGCGAAAACAAAATGATGCCAATATTAGAAGTTGCTAATCGAATATACGGAGAAAGTAATGCCCGTGCTTGTACCAAAATCAGAGGAAAACACCATCACCGCCTCTGTAAAAGTAACGTTTTGAAACCATTGTGATAAATAAAGCATTTGCTCTATAGGAGAAAATGCTTTATTTATCAAACTGGTTTCGAAACTAAACAATTTAAAATATTTCCTTTTCTCTCGTACATGCTCCTTTCTCGGTAGATTTTTTCAAATAAGTTGGGTCTAAAATAGTATAGGAGAGAATGAACTGACCACAGAGTCCACCCAATACAACAGATATTGTCATTAAAAGGTATAACGTCGCTCAGGGAGGTACGGATTTAGAAAATGCTTACAGAGTGAGATTATTCCGCAACAAAATTAGCCACTCAATCATACTTTATTATGTGCATTGTCAATATGTTTAAAATATTTTGAGAATATAAAGTACTTCGATACATTTGAACTGATGTTAATTTTAAGAATAAATGTCAACCTTTACAAGGATCTATATAAATGCAAGTAATTTCAAGTGGTTTGAATTTAACTGATTTAATAATGTAAAATATGTAATATTGTATATAACTTAATATCCTTTTGCTAGTGAGTCATTATGGTTAATTGTCACTAGGGGAACGAATAAACCGGTAAAAGTAAAACCATTCCTACAATCCGACAATAGTTTCAATAATTATGCCATATTCAGTTCGTGTTTATGTAATGAACATCAATTTTAAGCGTTTATGAGAAAAAATACATGTAGTTGTTTGTTTAACTTCCTGCACTCGAGGAATGTCAAGGATGCATAAGTTTGCTTTGTGGCATTTTGTAAAATTTTAATACAACATCAGGGTGTTATTTACAAAGTTAATGTAGGATATTACAGAGGTCCAGATAAGATGCGTTAAGTACACCATGTTGTGATCACTGTTTAGAATCGTCTCTGTGGTGGAGAAATGACGGTTTTACCTGGGAGCTTTCTGCACGACTTCCATCCTGCATTTAAGCTGCCACATGTCCTAAATATCGAGCAAATTCAAGGAATTTCACAGTCGCAAGAGCTTGCTTTGTGGCATTTTGTGAAAATTCAAAACAAGGTCGGCATATTATTTACAAAGTTAAGGTAGGATGTTATGATAAAAGTACAAAAATGAGTCATGCAGGAAACACTACATACAGAACAAACAGCCGCCCAACTGCAACACAATGAAACAGCAAATGTACATAACTATAAAAACATCAAGAGACGCACAAAGACAAAACAAATATACAATAGGGGGAAGATGGAAGTACCGCCTTGGAACGGTCAGTGACAAAAGTCACGGGGGGGGGGGTTAAACCGGTTTTGGGCGCCCAACTTCACACTTATTCCATCCCCACCCTAAAAGAAAAACAGTGTCAATAAACGTATCCCCTCTCCGACTAATCTACAACAACCGCAATGGCAAATACAGTGGTAAAGTGCATGTAAAACGAAAACATATGAAGTGAAGTAACTGTATCCACCTATCGCTAGAGTACTCAATGATTGAGCTGCATACAGAGTAATTGTAAAAAGTAATAAAGGGTACGACAAAAACGAAATAATACAAATATTCGACGTTCTTCTTCCGCCTTCGGATTTAAGAGGTCGCCTTCATACAGTACTAAACCTTTCTTGTCGGCTTACATGCAAAGAGGCCAGCGTGATTGCCAAATGTAAAAGGGTTGACAACCAGACATGCAGTATGCTGTAGTACTATAGGATCATATCCCTTTTTAATGAAAATTTAATGTATTTAGTGAACAAAGTGAGAAAATGGGTATGTCCAATAATTTTACGAAGTTTGTAAATCACATCACCATAAAATTCAGGATGTGAAACACTGTGTCGCAGGAGCGCCTTGAGATTACATTTGTACTTGCCAATAAGTGAGATATTTCGATAATAAAATTTAGAGAATGTATTTCTAAGTTTGTGATATCTATATCCTTGTTTAAGCAGCTTTTCAGGTAAAATGAGATTTCGACTGTTACAATCGTCAACAGAAGAACAAGCTCTAGCGATAAGAATAAGCTGAGATATATAAACACCGTAAAATTTGTTTGTTTGTTTGTGTTCATTAACGTCCGTTTCTGCTCATTATGGGCTAATTGGACGCCCCAGGGAGAGGGGAGAGAAACCCGGGCGCGATGTCCTACTCTTATTATTGACTGAGTTTCTCTGGTTCTTTTAGATGCCCAGTGTAAAGCACTGATACATCGGACCTTGGTTTATAGTCTCGTCCGAAGGACTTGTTCCGGCGGGGGATCGAACCACGTAAGATGGGGCATGAGGAACATCTCCATCAAAATGAGGGAAATTTACAATATTAAAATCAAAATCATCTCTTTTGTTATATATTTTAGAAGAAATCATTCCATTGTCAATTTTGAGATCTAGATCAAGAAAAGCTGCATAAGTGTCGGAAGGGTTGGGTTTATTCAATTTGAGGTATTTTGGGTAAAATGTAGGAACCAAAGCATCAAAGAAAGGGTTATCTAAGTTAACAATATCATCCAAATATCGAGAAGTTTCATTGAAGGCTTTTATAACATCTTCTTGCGATAATGGATTCAAACGTAACATGAAATTTCTCTCACAGCAGTACAAAAACAAAAGTCCATAATCTGATTGTGTTACAAATCCAGGGATGTGACTTAAATAAAGCCAATAAACAAATGTTCTTTATTATATGTTAAAAGTTTGTATGTCCAGTAAATTAAATAGGAGTAATTAAACATAATTAAAAAATGAAATACATAATTCATGTATTCTACCCACAGTTGACCTTTGTTTCAGTGGTTAAAGATGATATTGAATAATTATGGGGACATGCTGAAATAAAGTCATACTTTATTGAATTGTTAGAATATACGATATCACATTATTAGTGTACATACTGTAAAATCTTGACAACTCGAAGTTTTAGTACTGGAGTATTTAGACCTTTTAGGCAGTTACACCATTTTAGGCCTGTAGCTGCTTTATGCAGGATGGACGTCATGCAGAAAGTTCCATGACTTCCACTCTGCATTAAACTGCAACCTGTCCTACATACCTATACTGATATACAGGTGAACCCCTCTAATGCGACCACTTAATGAACAAACACGACTGTCTTCATAAGCAGGTGGTTGCTTAATGCAGGACGAAAGTTATGCAGAAATCTCCTGTAGGAGCTTTCTGCATAACTTTCGTCCTGCATTAAGCTACCACCTGCATTTGGCACTGTGAATTATGTGCCTTTTTGCTGGTCGCATTAGAGGGGTTTTACCGTATATTGGGGTGTTCGTACAATTGAGACTTTACTGTTCCACGTTTTCTCACAATACGCCATTAACCGATAAGTATGTGTCAGTCCAATTACACTAATTATTGCAGTCTATGTTGTGGTGAACAATTTGCAATTCTTTATGTTAGTGTATACAGAGGACCAGGTTGTATTCAGTACAAATCCAGCATCTCTATAGTCATCCAGCATCTCTATCTCTATAAATGATACTCAAGCATATTGTACAACCTGGGGATGGGGTCTGAACATTAACATTAACACGTTAATAGCAATGATCTTAGAAAGGAGGTGGGGTTCGACAAACATATGCATAGTGTTATATAAGAGGTCAATAACTAGAACTCGTACCATCTTCAAATATCTAGGAATTACTCTTTACAGAAAAACGACCTTGTTTAGTTCTCAACAATACATTGTCGAATTCGATATGTATCTGCCTCGTTTTATAAATTATTTACAATATGCAACAAATGAATGTAGAATGTATGTGTCCTTGTTGAATCCGTCTTAAACTACAGTTTGGAAGTGTGGGGCATACATAAGGGTAAAGACATTGAAGCAAAATACTGCAGAAATGTTTAAGGGTTATTTAATGGATTTGTACGGTGAATTATGTCGTGTCTCAATGGCCATTACACGAAAGCTAAAAATGATAAGATGCTGGATCAAAATTATTAAATTTGACGGAAATATTATTTCCAAGAAAGTGCATAATATGCAAAGAATTGATGCTGACAATGATAATTCATACAACTGAAGTGAACTTATGATATCAAATATATCTTAGAAATGCACGGTGTATCAAATATTTTGACAGAACAAGATATATACTCGTTATAAACTATGATTTTATCAAGAAAAGTATTGTAGATAACTACAGACAATGTTGGTATTCAAATATCAATATATCGACTCGACTACAGATATATTGCAGATTTAAACATGATTTAAGTTTGATAAATACTTAGAGATTGTACAAGAAAAGAGATACAGAATAACATGTTTAGATTTAGAACGTCATCACATCATTTAAAAATAAAAAGATGGATATATGAAAATATTCCCACGGAAGAAAGCAATAACTTTTTACTTGTATTTCCATTTTATATTGATTTGTGAAAACGTTTCATGAAACAGTACCTCTGTAGATGGCCAACAATAATGGCATCTAGCAACACATTACGACTGTAAATGTACAATTACTTTGCTTCATAATGTATACAATTATTATAGCTCAAAGTTAGTATTTTGTAAATATAGAAATATAAAGAAATGTAGAAATGATATTCTAGACAGTGCCTGTTCAAATATGTTTGAAGTAAATAAGTAAATATATTCGTGCTATCATTATGCAGGCTAGAAACATTGAAACAAGAGCTCCGTGAGTCGGAGCATTATCCGCCCAAAACGACATTGACCTTTGACCGACGTACCTCAAAATAAATAGGGATCATCTACTGGCATGACCAACCTTCCTACTTGTTATTAAGACAACACACCTAATACCTATCAAGTTATGGAGCGGACCTTTTTTGAGTGAAGGTAACTGTGACCTTGACATTTGACCGACTGACCTCAAAAGCAACATGGGTCATTTACTGACCATGATCAACATTCCGATTAGGAATGAATACAGCACAACCGATATTTATCAAATTATTGAGTAAACAAGAATTTGAGTTGAAGGTCACTGAGACCTTGACCTTTGACCATCAAACCTCAAAATCGATATGGGTCATCTATTTGCCATGACCAAGCTCCCTACAAAGTATGATGACAGCACACCTGATAGTTATCAAGCTATTGAGTGGAAAATATTTTAGTTGAAAGTCACTGTGATCTTGATATTTGACCGACTGACCTCAATATCGATAGTGACTATCTACTGGCCATGACAAATCTTTCTACAAAGTATGAAGACAGCACAACTAACAGTTATTAAGCGGACATGCTATGTTTAGTGAAGGTCACTGTGACTTGACCTTTGACAGACCTCAGACTGAATAGAGGTTATCTACTGATCATGACCAACCTCCATACTAAGTATGAAGACAGCACACCTAAGTTATTGAGTAAACAGGATTCAAGATTTTTGAGTTAAAGGTCACTATGACATTGACATTTGACCCACTGGCCTAAAATTCGATAGGGGCCATCTACGTGCTATGACCAACCTTAATGCTGAGTATGAAGATAGCACACCTAATAGTTATCAATTTACTGAGCGGGCATATTTTTTCAGTGAAGGTGTGACCTTGACATTTGACCGACTGACCTAAAAGTCAATAGGGGTCATCTACTAGCCATGGCCAACCTTCTTACTACGCATAAAGAGAGCACATCTAATACGTATCAAGTTATTGAGCGGGCAAGAAGTTCGAGTTAATGTTAAGTTTGACCTTGACTTTTGACCGAATGACATAAAAATCAATAGGGGTCATCTAGTAGCCATGACAAACCTTCGTACTAAATATGAAGACACCACACCTTATATTTATCAAGTTATTGAGCGGAAATATTTCTAAGTTGAAATTCATTATGACCTTGACCTTTGACTGACCTACCTTAAAATCAATAGGGGTTGTCTACTGGCTATGTTCTACCTCCCCAATATATATGAGGACTGTACACTCAAGAGTTGTCAAGTTATTGAGCGGACAAAGATGTGGCTACCGGACGGGTGGACAGACAGACAGACAGACGGGCGGACAAGCGCCAGACCATAATACGATCGAAGTTACAATGTACCTTCGGGCGTATAAAAATAGTCAATGCCGATAAAGGTTAACACGTTATTTGAGGATCACAATAGAGTAAATGCCATTAAAAAGAGGTGTCATTATGGGTTTGTGAGACAGGTGGTAGTTTAATGCAGGTCAACAGTGATGCAGAAAGCAGTAAGCAACCAGATGCCTTTTCCTATGTTCAATAAATGAATGGTTGCTTCGTCGATTGATTATTAACTATTTCCTTCATATAAACTTTTCACGTTTTTGCAAATAGTGTAGACATTTGCAAACAGAGTAGAACATTTGCAAACAGAGAATACCGAGATCAGACGGCTCTTATTGGGGTCGTCTGATCAGGGTCTGCTCTGTTTGCTAGTGGAAATTGATAGATGTCTTTCTGTGCTGTCTACTATTTTGTCCATAAATATTCAGTAGCTTTTGAAATTTGGAATAAACATAGAACAGTGATGAAAGGGTTAAATAAATAAAGGGGGGTGTAATTATATGTCAGCCTTTCCCTGCTGAATATTCATGTAAAATATAACAACATCGTGAAAAGTTACAATGGCATACGAACACAGGATGCTTTGGCTGTGGCAGGAACTGCAGAACCAAATCTATATTAGCTCATATGCTTAAAAAGCAGACACTGATAAACAAAGGTCCTGCTGCAGCCGTCTGATAGGGGTCTGGTTTGTTTCCAAATGCGCAAAATGTCGTTTCTGTGGAGCAACGGATTAACTATATCATTGCCACATATTGTCTGCTACAAAACTTGTTGTCTACGTCATTTTAATTTGTGAAATGTCATGTTTGTTTTGTTTAGCCCTTTACTTCATAAATACGCTTTTGTATGTCTTGGCAAACAGAGCAGAACCTGGTCCCATGCTTATAAAGCTTTTTAGTTGAGTCTGAGTTCGTTCTCAAGCTTTGATTGGTCCGATTTGAGTTCTCAAGCTTTTGATTGGTCAGATTTGAGCCAAACGCTCAAATCTGACCAATCAAGAACTTGAGAAAGAACTCAGACTCAACTAAAAGTTGTATAAGCATGTATACAGATCAGGCGGCTCTTATAGGGGTCGTCTGATTAGGGTCTGGTCTATTTGCTGTATGATATACTATAGATATGATTCTACTGTTTCTGCAATGGCCAATAATTCCCGTGACCATGGAGTAAAGGGTTACAAAACAATACTTCTTTATTACAAAGTTTGGATCCTGATGAGACGCTACGAAATACCCTGTCATTAAATACCCTGTCATGAAAATATTCTTACCAAATATACCCTTTCACACTAGATACAACTATTCAAAAAATGTTCGATAATTCCAATTAGAAAAGTCGGCGATCAAAAATGTAACAGATGTGTGGTGGCAGTATCAACATGTCTTAAAACGTTCCTACTTATAGTGATCCGATTGATCAGAGTCTGTTCTGTTTGCTAATGAAATTTAATAGATATGTTTCTTTAGTTTCTAAAACAGCTACGATATCCCACCTTCCAATAATTTCATTGTCTATGAATATTCAGTATGTATTGAAATTTGAAACATAGAACAGGGAAATTGACTTGTTAAGACAATAGGCCATTTGCATACAGTAAGAGATCTTACGTTTTGTGCACACCAGACAGATCTAAACACTAATATATCACGGTTAACCCTTTAAATGCTGATGTTTCTAAGTGAAATTGCCAATCGTCTTTTAAAGATAGATCATATTGAGCGTGCAATTGTATAATCTACGAGATGTTTTCAGTAACAAACTTTGAAGGTTTTAAAGGACTCCTTCAAGATTCCTATGGACTACATTGTTTACAAGTGCCACTGCACTCAGTTCCCGCATTCAAAGGTTTAATAATGATTGATAGAAATCCGTCTGTAGCTATTTATTTTGCTATTTAGACAATTATATCGGCATATGTCCCCTACATAACGTAAGGCAGTTACTTCCCAACTGATTTCCTTTTACAAACGTCTGATTGCTTGCCATTATCTATTACTGATCTACAACAGTGTGTGTGTTTTTTATCGACACAGCGAAGACACAATGGTGTCAATGTTAGAAATTGCCGGCAGTCCTTAATTGCTTGACGATGTCTATCGATAACCATCGAGGAACTGGTAACCTGAATTTTCTTTGCAGAGTTTTGATTGCTTTTATTGACATTTAGCCTGTTGCGGGCGGATGAGCGATTACCTATGCAAACCGTTTGGTCCAGATAAGACGTAAATCGGCGTCTCATCAGTATCCAAACTATTTTTAAGTGAATTTTAAAAACTGATGGAGGCAGCATTTGCTACTGTCAAAATATATTCTGCATGCTAAAGGTTAATTTACTTAGCAAAAATGCCTGAATATCCCATCTGTGTGTGACCTTCCAGCTGCAATATCTCTGCTCAAGGTCTGATGTTATGAATTTTACCTATAGCAGAACCTGTCTTAAGCGACAATTAAACAGGTGTCTAATTCTGGGTCTTTAACCCTTCGCTTGCTGAATTTTAAAATACATTTCTCCTTTTTTACACATGCCCTGTTGTATAATTACATATATCGTCACTGTGTACAAGTATATCGCTGCGCAATCAGTGCTGTGGAGTGCACTGGTTGCACAATCAACTTGTAAATAGTGCATACCCTGATGAGACAGCTCCTGCAGGAGCTGTCTCATCTGGGTCTTCACTATTTACCGGTAGGTATATTGACGTCAATAGCAAGCACAGGGTTAAGACAAACAGTAGTTTAATGCAGCTCGACAGTAGAGCAGAAATCTCCTATTGGACCTTACTGCTCTAATGTCGCCCTGCATGAAGTAACCAGTTGCTTGTAAAATCCTATGTTGGACAGCTTGTATGCTAATCAGGCAATGAAATGCTAGATATCTAGTCTGAACTAAAGCTTATCGCAAACGCTTGTTAACAAGTAAAAAGGTTCTGTACATTTACAGCACAGTGAGTAGGTGCTGCGGCAAATCAAAGCTTACCATTATGTACACCTAATTATTTGCTTAATAAGTATTAAATGATATTCTTGCACAAAACGTGCTGTTTTAGTCCCGCTAGACCATGTATTAACAAGGCGATTCTCGTGCTCACGCGCTGTTGTTGACCGGTTTTAATTATACCTATTCGGGGCCTAATGTAAACAATGGACGCGAATGCTATATAGCGTGTTGGCCTAAGCTAGGTGAACGCCGGGTGTGAGCATATCAGGGGCGCCGACAATGAACTGTTTTTATGATAGACAAATTGAATGCAGTTCCGTGTAAACGGTATTGGGTAAATCATGAATGGACGTCAGAAAGAAAACAGTGGCCCGGAAACAGCATAAATCGAACGAAGTGTCAAAGAAGTGTATAGTTTTGCTGCCGTAGTTTTGCTTGTAATTAGAAGAATTAAATTGATGCAGGAAAGCAGAAAATGGGTTTTATGCAATAATAGCGTTAATAAACGTTTGTTTTCGGGCAATAACATCTGCAGTGTCCCGAGGGATTGTTGTTTGCCCGAGCCCGAACAAACGTGTATTAACCCTCTATTAAATTACTGTGGTGTATAGTGTTTATTACTTGAGCATTGAAAGGAAACTAGTTCTAAACAGTATAGACCCTGAAAAATACCATTTTTATTTCGAGAATAGTAGTATTCGAAAGGCTAGTCATCTGACGCTGATATGAATTAATTATGCCAAGGAGTAATAAGAAGAGCAAACGTATGGTATATATAAGGAACAATAAAGTTAATGATTAGTTATCTTTATTGTTTTTTAAAAAAAAGCTTCTAAATAATATACAATACATAAATAGCTTTGATCTAACATTTCGACCAGTAAGGGCCTTTTTCAAAGAGTATCATGTCAGAGATTTTGTTCATCTTTAAAACTGATAGAGATTGTTATCTTTATTGTAATATACAATAGAAAAGGAACACTTTTGGTGTTTATAGCATAATTAAAACTACTAAGTAAATGGCAATGAGGGATATTAGCTAGTTGTTTGCTCTTGATAAAAGAAGAAGCTTTTTAAATAATTCATGGCTCCTTTTATTTGATTTTTTTTGTTTTTATCCTTGAAGCACATGTCGACCAAGTAAAATTACATAATTATCTTTAACTGTAGGAGTCGAAAATGAAATAACTTCTTTAGCATCTTTCAGATCTGATTTACCCTTCAAAGATGTTTAAATGTATCTGTGGGAGAAAAGATTAAAAATAAACATTTGAAACAATCTAATCTACACAAAGAAAGTACAGGTAACATATTTTTTTTTAAATAAACCAGTAATAACAAAGAACAGTATATTATACAAGTCTTTGTATACCATAAGTAAACAACTCAAAAATCTCCTATGAGACTATAGAAATGAGTGAGAAATTTGATCTTATCAAAACCAAGTAATTTTTATGTCAAATGCAAATAGCTTTGACAACAAGATATTAAATATTTTACTAGGAATTACGGATACTTTACAGATATTGTTTTGAATTCGCTAACAATGCAGTTCTGATGTGAGGGCTCTTAAAGAATACCCTACTGAAATTATTGGTCAATATATCATGACCAAAATGACAGATTTACAGGTTCGTATGATATTTAATAAGTACTGTCCATTTGGTATTACCAATGCTCAGGCCACATTCCTCCAAGATTAATATGTAAACAAATGCCTTTACTGATATATCGGTCTAGTGATCAGGACCAAAATCACAGGTGCACAATGCCATATGATGACAAAGACGTACACACAGTTTGAGAAAGATTCATAGAAGGATGACCGAGTAATGCTTAACAATTTCCACATCTCTGTAATAAAAACAAAAATAGGATACTTACTGACACCATTCCCCATACATGATCATAATACGGCATATACTAATGTTGAAAGCTTATTTATCATCTAATCAAAACGTATACGTATCTATTGGATTTAATTCTGCGTATATGGGTACTTTCTGTTCAATCATACCAAAATTGCCATTTATATACCTTTGAATGCAAAAATGGCTATATTTTATAATGGGGCCGAAATGACCAAGCCCGAAACTGACTGGGACCGAATCGTTCATAAAAAAAGTAAGCCCTTCCGGCCGAAGGTTAAATGTATTACTCCAGTGCCAAACAAATAGGTAATACCAAATTGTTACATACTCTGTGCTGCTGGGATACCCCACATAATAAGGGTTAAAACTGTATATATACACTGTGGCAGTTTAAAATCCTACTTCCACCTCCCCATGGTACATGCAAGCAAGGAGCAACAATGTTAACATTTGACAGTGTTTAATATTGGCTAACGGAAGAGGTACACGTGCGCATTTGATAGTAAAAACTTGTGCGCAAATGAAACCTTTTTTTGTGCGCAAACGAATGAAAACATATTCCGCAAATGATATGTCAATGTGCGCAAATGCAAATCTCCGTAATAGACTCTACTGTCGCCACCGGATAAGATGAGATAAATTTAAACAATTCCACGAATAGCTTCTTTACTTCTCCACCAAACGCTATACTGTGACCACTCTTTAGAATAGTCTCGAAGAGACATTTCTAAATACTGTTCACGGTATAGGATTTTGTGGAGAAATGACGATTTTAGTATTTAGGTACGCACCTATATACATGTATGTAGTGCTGGTCGCCATGTAGCTTTGAATCACGGAATAAGTGGCAGTGCAGTTGAATGACTTAATACATTTTGTTTATATAAGAAGCGTCACACAGAATAAACAAATAAAACAGAACTGCTATGGGCTACAATGGCGCCGGTGTTCAAAACGTTTCTGACATATCAATGCTAGTCTAACTAACACTGTACAGGAGGTATGTTGGTTTAATGATTCCTTTGCTAACCCTTTCTCTCATAATCTTAAAATTGTTTTACGCAAAACTGATTAGCTCCTTTGTTTCTTCACCAAACCCTCTACTGTGACCGCTCTTTAGAATCGTCTTGAAGAGACGAATCTAAAGTGTGGTCACAGTATAGGGTTCGGTGGAGAAATTAAGATTTCATATGCGTTAATTTACACAATTTCAAGATTAGCTTCTTTACTTCTCCACCAAACCCTACATGTATACTGTTGGGTAACGGATTCCTTTGATAATCCTTTCACTCATATAAAAGGTTTTTACGCAAAACAGAGTAGAACCCAGATTATATGCTCCTGTGAGAATAAAACATATACAGTTGAACTTCGATAACTTGAACTTCAAGGGACCATTCAAAATAGTTCGAGATAATAGTAGTTCGAGTTATCCGTTTTTTATCTGAACAATTTCTCGAGTTCACATATTTATACAGGTCTAAAGTAATGCTGAAATCATGTACGAGCTTTCAGCATTACTCTAGACCTGTATTAAGCTGCCACATGTGTTTCTAGATATCTGTGGCGATACAGTTTAGAGCAATTCTGTATTGTAAGTTTTGGAAAAACTGAACTTTTTGTTGGAGTAATCCCGAAGTTCC
This sequence comes from Azorinus chamasolen, assembly GCA_963576725.1. Lineage (NCBI taxonomy): Eukaryota > Metazoa > Mollusca > Bivalvia > Cardiida > Solecurtidae > Azorinus > Azorinus chamasolen. The sequence goes on along the minus strand of OY755238.1, from coordinate 94,566,457 downwards.
AATTATAAGAGTTCGAGATATTTAAGTTAAACTGTATAATACTACAGTTTCTGACAATGTCAAAATGCTTCGTATTACTAATGCTGTTAGAATATTAGGTTAATTAATGTTCATACAGTCTTTATTTATTATATGAATATTTATCCGGGAAAAGAATAATCAATATTTTAGGGCCGACATCTTATGTTATAAAACATTGCTAACGTTTGCGATTTTAAAACATGTAGCTCTGATAGATATACTTATATATCATTATTATCAATAGAAACATGCGACGAGTGCAGTTTTATAAAACAACAGTATTACTGATTGAAAGACATATGCATATTAGATAGGAACCTTTGAGATATTACGTTGAGCGCATTGAACGAAACATATTTGAATTAAATCGAAGTAAATCGAAATGCCATTGTTGAATGAACGTCAAACTTATGTCAGCATTTAATTCATTGTTTATAGTTCGAGGTAACTCGCTACATGTACCAATAAGTTGTAGTTTAATAAGTTTTTTTTCTAAAGTAACTGCTGACTAACAGATACAGTCAATTATAGCGTTCAGTATGGTTCTAAAATTGTATAACCAGGTCTGACCAGGTTATACCCACCAGTTTAATCAGGTCTGTCCTGCTTGTGCCACATGTGCAGCTAGACCGAGCTACAGATAAAGCTGCGTACCCAAATACTAAACTCATCATTTCTCCACCAAATCCTGTACTGTTTGGTCACATTATAGGGTTTAGAGGAGAAATAAAGGAGCTATTATTGAATGTGTTTAAATGTACGCATCTTATCTGGATCTCTGCACATCATTCTCATTCGCTGGCCTGGCTTGGTCTGACTTGGTCACCAGACCTCTGCTTACGTCCTATCACTGCGTACTGAATAGTCGCGGTTATACCATTTCAGAAGCTGAGTGTGCATCATTTGCAAACATGTAGAAGTTGTCTACTCTGTTTGTATATAAAATGAAATGATTCAGATTTCTGCCATGGCCAACATTGCCATTGTTCACATGCCATTATAAATGTTTAAAATTGTGAATGTATCGTGTGTCTGCATATAATGCAGTTGTATAAATAATCTACTGGGAGTTGGTACATCGTAACTTCGTATAATAGCAGTTGTTTGAATTATTTATGTAGTTTTTGTGCCAACCTTTGTTGTGTTTATCATTTCAAACAAAACATAAACTATTACAATGGTCTGTTAATTGCATATTTTATAAGGTATTCAAGTAATTAACTGTGACAGAACGAATTTAAAACGTCAATAATCAGATAAATTAATTTGAATAAAGTAAACGGTTTTGTCATTTATAACGTTCATTAGGTTCTTGTTGATCACGCGGGTAGGCAGGCACATACGCAAACACGCACGTAGGCACACACGCACGCACACACGCTCGCATGCACGCACATATGAACTAACAAACGAACGAACGCAACCATGCACGGCCTAACAAACTAACAAGCACACACACACGTAACCACTCACACAACCATGCGCGCACACAATAAAACACAAACGCACATAGGCACAAACACAGACACACGCATACACGCACGCACGCAGTTGCACGCACAAGCGTACAAATACATCATAATTAAGCAATGCACCAAGAAAACACACACGCACGCTCACACGCATACACCTACAGGAACATATTTGGAACTTACGAAAACATTTTGACTAGTGTTTCTGGAATAGTTAAAATATTAAAGAATAACGATATTTGGAACAATCTTTGAATGTTCAAATCAGTATCAGAATTGTTAAAGAAAGGTTTTGTAGGTGATTTTTTTTTCATTATGCCCCCACAGTGTGGTGGCAAATAGGGTTGCCCTTGTATGTACGTACGTCCGTCCGTAAGTCCGTACGCCCATCTAGAAGAAATTGTCCGGACTCTTTCTTAGAATGTATTTGTCCAATCCACACCAAACTTTACATACATATTTGTAGCTATTATATCTTCGATAAGTTCGATAGTCATGTAAATTGCTTTAGTCGTTTAGGAGTTGTGGCCTTTTAATTGCAAAAATGACTTTAAAAATATCTTGTCCGGACTCATTCGTGACAGGTATTTGTCCAATCCACATCAAACTTTACACACATTTTTGTAGCCATTATATCTTGGTCAGGTTCGATAGCCATGTAAATTGCTTCAGTCGTTTAGGAGAAGTGGCCCTTTATTTGCAAACAATATTAAAATATCTCGTCCGGACCCTTACTTCTTGTGACAAAAAGTCTGAAGTGGGGGCGTCAGTGTCCTATGGACACGTTTCTAGTTTTACTTATAACATGCTTGCAAGTTGGTAATCAAATTCAGTGTGAAAATTCGCTTGACAGTTGTATTTTTGTTTTGTAGTTTAACCACTTCGCTGATATAGACACATTTTCAAATGCCTTTGCAAATAGGTAGACCCAGAATCTACTCTTTTTGCTATTGGAATATTTCTGCCAAACCTTCCAATATGCATATGCTTTTATAAAAACATCGGCTAATAAACATTCCTGGAATCATTGTTTCTAAAATAGTTATTCATGAGGGATATGGTTAAACGAATAATGTTCCACAGTCATTTTATGTTCATTCTCTGAGTATGGTAAACCCCGTTTTACAACCTCATACAATGACATTACTCTCCTGTTACGTACCCGTTTTACAACCTCATACAATGACATTACTCTCCTGTTACGTAGCTAATTGATTTAAATGCATTTCATAACTCTCTACATGTCCATCTATTAACCCTTTCCACCGTTTCATGCTCATGAAATAAATAATTAAGTCATTAATATTAATGAACTATTTCACAGTATTATTAACAAAGAATTATGTGACTGTGGCAGAGCGCATACAATCAGACCTATTTAATTCCATAAGCAAACAGAGCATACCCTGATCAGACGGCTCCAACAGGAGCCGTCTGAGCTGGGTCTACTCTGTTTGCAAATGCGTGAAAATGCGATTTATAGAGGGAAGGGGTTAAATTAGTATTCGGATAGTTTGTTTCTGGCTTTGCGGTAACGTATTCTAACAAAATCCAGATAACCCTTTCCTCCATAAATACGCCTTTCTGCGCCTCTGTAAAAGTCATTTCTTCAAACCATTGTGATAAATAGAGCATTTTCTCCTACGGGAGCAAATGCTCTATTTATCACAATGGTTTCAAGCTACAAAATTCTAAAAGTTTAATTTTCTCTAGTAAATGCTCCTTTTTGGGTAGATTCATTCAAAGAGGTTGGGTCTAAAAATAGCATATGGAGGAAAGGGATAATACGCCGACAAACTGGACTTCTCACTAGCATCACAATGGTTTATATTAAATAGTTAAATAGTTCATTTTCTATGTAATAAACATTTATGTATAAATTGATCACTTCATGACTATTCATTAACTTATCTTTATAGGGTACATGTATGTGTTTCACGGGAATGTTTGGCTTAGACAAAACATTTATAAACAAACCTATATAATGTCATAAGCAATCAGAATAGACCGACATCAGACGGCACCAATGGGAGCCGTCTGTTCTGGATTTAATTGAGGTCTACTCTGTTTGCAAAGGCGTGATAAAGAGTACACATGGTTAATACAGTAACACATAACTACAATTACAGACAAAAAAATCTTCGTTTTCAGATTACAATAGAACTTCGCTCAAGCGGCAATCAAAATAGGTCTAATGCTGTGCCTGTAAGGCAGGTGGTAGCTTAGTACAGGGCAACGTAATATAGAAAGCTCCTATAGGTGCTTTTGAATTACTTGTGTCCTGCATTAAGCAGCCGCCTACTTTTTAAGACGTCTGTGTTCAATAAATGAATGGCCGCTGAGGACAGATTTTACTCAATACTGTAAACATTCAATTCACATTTGCTAAAAATGTCAGTTCACTGCACATTTGTGCAACACGTCTAGAAATTCAGGGGAAACATTATTCTCACCGGTTCTAGTTGACATTTAAACGCATTGCGTTAGCATTCAATAAACATGTTTTGGAAATAACTTTTAGGATTAGTATTTATATATATACGTCTCCAGGAAGCCATTTCAGGTGTGATGCCTTGTTGGATTAATTAATTGCACTTCTGTATGGTTTCTAAATGAAGAGTAGAAAAATCAGATATTTAAGATTATACAAGCAAAACGAGCTCAAAAATGAATGTAATATGGGTTCCTTTAATATGCCTTTTAATAATGTACAGAGTAGACCAATATCAGACAGCTTCTGTAAGAGTCGTTGGATCACGGTCTGCTCTATTTGCGTATTGAATACTAGAGGTCCAGATAAGATGGGTAATTTGAAATATATTTAAAGAATAACTTTATTTCTCCACCGAACCCTATGCTGTGACCACTGTTTAGAATCGTCTCTTAGAGACGATTCTAAAGAGTGGTCACAACATGGGCTTCGGTGGTGAAATGACGAATTTGGTATTTAGGTTCGCACGTTAATCTGTAGCTCTGAAATAATATCGATCTGATTCTACACTGTTTGAAATATTCTGGGTTTGTTCTGACTGCAAATACGTGAAAAGGTGCCTCTACATGCGAAGGGTTAACATAAATATTATGAAGAAAGTAACAACGGATAAACAAAACAAATACTAAATGAAGTGCCGGGTATAAGTGTAGCCTATGTGTTCTAGTGTTATATTTAAATATTTACACCTGGGTTATGCCAAATTTTCAGAAGCCAGATATATCTTTCATGTAGTATATTCATGTCAGAAGTAATGACATAATAAATATTATTTAGCTCTGACATTTTATAAATACAGTTGAACTTCGATAATTCGAACTTCAAGGGACTATACAAATTAGTTCAAGATAACAAAAGTCCTTATTATTCATTGCAAATCTGAATAATTGCTCGAGTTCACAGCTTAATACAGGTCTAAAGTAATGCTGAAAGCTCCTACAAGAGTTTTCAGCATTACTTTAGACCTGTATTAAGCAGGCACGTATGTTTCTAGATATCAGTAGCGATACAGTTTTGAAAGGACTGACCTTTTTGTTCGAGTAACTCCGAAGTTCGAGTTATCCGAGTTCGAGTTATCGAAGTTGAACTGTGTTATAATTTCAAGTTAGAGTCTGTTCAAACCTTCTTATCTAGGTCTACTCTGTTTGCAAAGGCATGAAAAAGCGTTTATATTACCAACATGTTTTATCATGTACGAACAGTTAGTTCAATAATAATGTTCAGTCGAACATATCTCGTGAAAAAGCTATATTCTGATGCAAACAAAGTAGACATAGATCAGACTATAGGAGCCGTCTGATCAGGGTCTGCTCTGTTTGCTTTTCGTGTGATATTGATTTGATTCTACATTTATTGTCAAAGCAATATATTGAATTGAAAAGTTTACATTATAAAAATCAGTTAATAGATATTCGTGTTTTTATTACTTTTTACATGAATACGGAACAGGTACAAGGCTAACAGGTGGATGACATACCCCGCTGATGCAAATGTATCTGTAAGTTAGATACAGTAAAATCCCGCTAATGCGACCACCAAAACGGGGCATAATTCTGGGTGGCAGAGGCAGGTGGCAGCTTAATGCAGGACGAAAGTTATGCAGAAAGCTCCTATAGGAGCTTTCTGCATAACTTTCGTCCTGCATTAAGCAACCACCTGCTTTAGACGACATCAGTGGCTGTTTATTAAGTGGTCGCATTAGCGGGGTTTCACTGTACTTATATTCACTATGACATTGCACTTAATCCAGAAACAAAATATTGATTTTACTAAGTCTTAATGGGAAAGCATACAGAATGTATCATTAAACTAATTACGAAATAGTGTCAGCAAAATGGAATTATTGTAAATCAGACAACGTGGAAACTTAATAACAAAGGCAATGCAATGACTGAATCCGATGTATCGTGGTTAAATATCCACTAAATCTCCAGCATAATGACATGAGTTATTCTGCAATGAATTATTGGTGATTCATCCTTCTATTTTGAAAGTGGTGTGTACTTGTTAACCTCATTTCATTTCCCTCATAGGTTATTGTAGACGCATTCCCTCATAGGCTATTTTAGTGTTAGACACACTCTCTTTGAATAAATCTACCGAAAAGGAGGATTTACTGAAAAAATGAAAATTTAGAACTTGTAATTTTGAAGCCATTGTGATAAATAGAATATTTACCCCATTTGGCAAATGTTCTATTTACCACAATGGTTTCAAAAGATGTTTTACAGAGGCGTCAAAAGACGCCAATAAGAGTGAATGGGTTAAAAGTTATGTTGCTTTTGTAAAGTAAAACGGCGTCTCATTAGGATCCAAACTGTTTGGTACTCTGACCGTGCTGTTTAAAAGAAATGCAAGATAAATGAATTGTGACAATTTAAATCGATGACGTTTTCTATAAACAAAATTGGCTCAGCAGACTAAAGGTTAATGAGCCTGTACATAGCCCAGTTGTGTTATTTATTTCATACTACTCGTAAATCGCGTGACAATGATGCTCATACTGACTGGTGGAGCATACAGGCATACATGTACATACAGACATACATGTACTTACAGGCATACATGTACATACAGGCATACATGTACATACAGGCATATATATATGCAGTAATCATTTCCCTCATATAACGCATTTTCTCACCTTTGCAAACAGGACAGAGTCATATTAAATATATTTGTATTTTGTCAATATATTCCTAAGTTTACTGTTTTTGTTACCATATTGACGGACGAAGGCCGGTGATATTAAAAAAACAGCGAATTTAGGATTTATATGTATAATTATTACAATATCTGCAAGAAAACATGGTATTCAACTTTGAATTCCATTACATGCCTTGTGTGCCATCTATATTCGGACATATATTCTGTACTATTGCAATTGTATATTTAGATTAATAAGTCATGTTCATAGGTCATATTCTGGTAACATATGCAACGTGATATGTTTCTAATTACAGATGAAAGAAATTCGGACTAGTCCAATCACCAGTGCTTCATAGTTGTAAGTACATTTTAAATTGTAGAACATACATACAGCACAGTCACACTAACCCTGTCATTCATATAACCGTGTATTCACGCATTTACAAACAGAGTTGACCCAGATTAGACGACTCCTATATAGGACCAGGGCGTCTGCAAGGGTTGGCTAATGGACTTTAAAATATATGTTTCTTTACTTTCTAAAATAGCTACAATTTTGAACCTTTCATATTTCGTTATAACTATTTTGTCCATGAATATTCAGGTATATATATGTAAGACTCAAATCGAGGGCCGGTCCCAGATCGAGGGCCGATTCGAAAATTGTGGGCCGATCCAAAACCGTGGGCCGTTTGCTCCCAAATCGTGGGCCGATTTATAACCCACAAAAAACACATCCTACCTGACAAAATACACAGATCACAAATTTGATATAGATCTAAATACCCACGGCAAAGTAAAGGCGTCCTATGCTCATTAAAAACTGCAAATAGATCTAAAATTTTAAAAATATAGATCTAGATCTATATAGACTGGCGGCGTTAAAGAAAAATAAAATGTCCAAATAATGGTGGCGCGAAATGATACGACGTGAAAACGGACGACGTTTTGCGTAAATGACGTCATATTTTTCAACCGTAGATGTCGGAGTGAAACTACTATAGATGTAGTTCAGAACCGGAGACAACCGATGTCAAAAGATCCGAACCCCAATTGGTTCTGGAAAGAGATGGATTTTATAACAGAAGTTGCATGATTGAAGGCTTAAACTTCTATGTGGGGCTAAAGGGCCTTTCAAGATTTCAGAAAACAGGCCACGAATTTGGATCGGCCCACGATTTTCGAATCGGCCCTCGATCTGGGACCGACCTACGATTTGAGTCTTACATATATATTTGAAATAAACATAGAACAGGGGATGGGTTAACTCTCATTCTGTTTACCGCCACCATAGTCCTATCTGCAAACAGTTTGGATCCAGATGAGACGACGAGTACATGGGCGTCTCATCAGGATCCAGCTGTTTGGCACCCCGTCACTAATTTCTGAAAGCCTTGTGACATGAAAAAACTAGGTCAACAGTTTCCCAAATCTTTGATCGAATCAGAGAAGTAGTCAAAATGGAATTATATCCATATTCGAGCGTACAAGTAGGGGTTCATCATTATGTGAATTATATCCTATCTGGCGTTATGTCTTTGACATATTTTCAATCTTTACGCCGTGTGGAATGGTACATAACACATGGGACTGATATTCTGACAAATATCAAACAGTGCAGACGCTGACAAGATACCTGGTTGGAGATGTGATGGCTGGTCTGAATCTATACTGCTTGCATTACAGTAAGATCCCTTTTTCCAGAGAGTTGGACTCGTATATTTACATTCTTGTTTAATTAACGTAATAATACCGAGCACACTCGGTGATGAATACCATAATAAAATAAAATATTAATTCTTCCATTACTATAAACGCTTTTCATAAAAGTTCAGCTAATACATTTCCATGATGTCATCATTTTTCACATGACTATTTACCAAGAAATAGGGAAAATGCCAATATGTAAGAAATTAAAAAGCTAGCATTCTGGCCAATTTGATATATACGCATTTTTACGGCTTTGCAGACAGTATCGATCCAGATCAGACAGCTCCTGTAGGACCTATGTGACCAGTGTCTGTAATGTTTGTTACATGTAACGGGATATTATATACCGGTATTTGATTCTTCTGTTTCTGCCATGGTGAAACATTTCTCGTTTAATGCTTACACACTATCATAAAAGTACCCAGCTCATTGTTATTCATCAAGTCACTATCTTTATATTAGTAACTCCTGTCCTGCACTCAAAAGGATTCATTAACAAATCACTAATGCCTTTACCAAGGTGAGAAAGTTTCTTGAGGAGCCCTCTTATCACGGTGCACATGGCCATGTTACACTGTATCTTTAAAAACAGCCCCCGAATATCCAAGGAGCCGTCTGATCAGGGTCTGCTCTGTTTGCTATTGTGATTTGATAGATTTGTTTCTTTACATTCTAAAATGGCTGTAATGTTCCAGCTTCCATATTTCATTGTAACTATTTTGTCCATGAATATTCAGTAAGTATGGAAATTTTGAATAAACTTAGAACAGGGGATGAGTTGATATGTACTTTAACTTTCCGCTATGTTATCGGTAAGCCAACGAAAACGTCTGTAATATAAGCCCTTAATTCAATGTGACACTGCGTCTAATTAGAAAAAAAATATTGATTTAACTATCCAATTTTTAGTGGGAAAGCAGGCATACTGTATTATTAAACTAATTACGACATGCTTCGGCAAAATTGATACATTTTAGATCCGAGATTTATTAACAAGGGTAATTATGTTTCGCACGAAACTATGGAAACCATGGTTATTCACAGAAACCTTCAGCTTCATCACGTGGTAGTCTGCATTAAAATATGATGAATCATCATTCTATTTTTTCAGAGTGTGGTTTCGTAACCTAAAACGTTCAAACTGTCCTAAAACTAAACTGATATACGATAGAACATGTCTTAAGCGGTCATTAATAAGAGGACCAAATATGGGTCTGTATGACAGGTGGTAGATTAATGTAGGTTAAAAGTAATATTTACCCTGCATTAACCTATTACATGTACCTCATAGGTTATTTTAGATCCAACCTCTTTGAATAAATCTACCGAAAAGGAGCATTAACTAGAGAAAAGGAAAATTTTAGAATTTTGTAGTTTGAAACCATTGTGATAAATAGAGAATTTGCTCCTATAGGAGCAAATTCTCTATTTATCACAATGGTTTTACAAAGTGACGTTTACAGAGTCGTCAAATGTCGTCAATATGAGGGAAAGGGTTAAGCAACCACTTGCTTTTTATACTCCTATGTTCAATACATGAATGACCGCTTAGGACATGGTCTACTGTATTTTAACCCTTCTCTTGCTGAATTTTAAAATACATTTCTCCTTCTTTACCCATGCCCTGTTGTATAATTACGTATATATTCACTGTGTACAAGTATTTCACTATGCAATCACTGCTGTGGAGTGCACTGGTTGCACAATCAACTTGTAAATAGTGCAGACCCTTATGAGACAGCTCCTACAGGAGCTGTCTCATCTGGGTCTTCACTATTTACAGGTAGGTATATTGACGTGAATAGCAAGCGAAGGGTTAAATGCACTTGTATTTGTAATTTCTTCAGAATCACTGTATGGTTGATCCTTTATTCCATCCGTATTCAAGTAAGAACTATTTTATGAATGCATATTAATTAACTTATTTTATAATGACACATGAACAATAATATTTCTGACATGGCGGACACTATAGAATCATATCTATATAATTCCATAAGCAAACAGAGCAGACCTTTATCAGACGGTTCCTATAGCAAAAGTCTGGTCCGAGTCTACTTTGTTTGCGAATACGTTTCAATGGGTACTTATGGAGTGCAGGTTTAACCTCGCCATCCATAATTTCTCGTTATAGAATGGATTCGTCTAAAACCGCAGATGAATAATATCATTAGCCGCATCGATACTCTTAACCCTTCTCTTGCTGAATTTTAAAATACATGTCTCCTTCTTTACCCCTTCCCTGTTGAATAATTACATATATGTCTTTAACGCTTGTGCTACTGACAACATCTGACATTTGTATTAAAGAACCCGTATATAGCTCATTTGTTCTATATTAAGAATTTGTTAACATTTAGCCTGTTAAAATATGTTATATCCCCAGCTCAAATCTGCTACAATCTGTAATACTTTCAACCTCCATTATAAAGTTTGAGACAATTCTGAGCGAGAGTCAAATAACTGTCAACCCTACCGAGTAACTGGATACAACCTGTTTGCGAAGGCACGCCAAGGCTAAATGAGGCACGCCAAGGCTAAATGCAGTATTAATTATACAGTCGAACCTGCATTAAGCGGTCATCAAAATGAGTTCGAATTATACATTTGTAATGCAGTCGGTAGCTTAATGCAGATCCTATAGTAGCTTTCTGCTTATTTTTGCACAGCATTAAGCAACCACCTGCATTGTAAGACGTCTATGTTCAACAAGAATTGTTCTACAGTATATTGATGGCTAATGCATGCATCGATAGATACTGAATAAGTTGAAGACTAACTGGTGGGAACAAATCTATAAAGAACTGCAAAAAGAAACAACGAGTATTCAGAATACACTCAACCTCGTGAAATGCACTCATTTCAGACAGGGACTACATGTAACTCGTTGTAGGCTAGTTGTGTCCCCACCTGCTGACATTCGCAAACAGTTTGGATCAAGATGAAACGCCGAGTAACTCGGCCTCTCATCAGGATCCAAACTATCAGACACCCGATCAATAGTTTAAAATGACATTATTCTCATAGCAGGCAAAATGTTAATAATAATCTTTACAAACATATTGAATCAAACTGGCTGACAGTGTGAGACGACGTCTCCACAGGATATTCTGATAACTGCCTTTAGTCAGAAAACAACAATCAGACATAGATCTGGAAGTCAATAACCACTTAGGAACTTAATTAGGGATCGCGCAGTATTCTGTTTTTTTGCTAGAGGAGGAGATAGGAGGCGTTTGTCATTAACCTTGAGCCTACTATGGGCGGATAAATAAATACCTGTGCAAACAGTTTGGATCCAGATGAGACGCCGAGTAACTCGACCTCTCATTAGGATCCAAACTATTTGACACCCTGATTGCATCTTGGTAGACAAATTGGTTATAACTTGAAGTTTGGAATGTAGTAGGTGAACAATTCTTGAAACATAATGTGTTCATCAAGCTAAAAGGTTAAAGTATGGTAACTTGATAGGCAAGATGTGCACTGACTAGATTAAGATTGATTAATGGATAGTGACATGAGCGAATGGAGTTGGTATTAACCCATTCCCCCATGTTGACACCTTTTGGCGCCTCTGTAAAAGTCACTTATTGAAACTATTGTGATAAATAGAGCGTTTGCTTCATAGGAGCAAATGCTCTTTGTTCCACAGTGGTTTCAAAACTACACAATTCTAAACAATTCGTTTTCTCTAGTAAATGCTCCTTTTCGGTAGATTTATTCAAATAGGTTTGATCTTAAAATTACCTTTGAGGTAATGGGTTAAGATTGAGTATGCTGCAGGCGAATCCGTGATTAATTTTGAAAACATTTGAATCTGGGTTAGACACCGTGTAACTCGACATCTCATCAGGACCCACATTATTTGAGACTCGTTAATCGCTTTGAAAAAAAATAACCAGGAGCAATCCAGTTTGAAAACCAAAAAAAGTATATTGCATTTTCTGCAGAGTAAAGTTTGCTTAACAGATTGCAAATTAACCTTTAGCCTGCTGAGCAAATTATTTTTACAGAAATTTTCACCTACTACATTTTCAAAATTCAAGCTATAATCAATTTGTCTACCAAAATGCAAACATGATGTCAAACAGTTTGAGACTCGGAATCTTATCTGGATCCAAATTGTTTGCATAGGTATCCACTCATCCGCTTATACCAGACTGAAGGTTAATGTATTACATGTAGGTCAGCCACTAGACAGATACGGAGTTCCAGTCATACGTTAAGTTTAGGATAACGCTTCATATGTAACGCTCGCATCTGTTGACAACAATTCATAAGATTTAATCTGAACGGTACATTTGAAAAAAAAGTTACTACACGGAACTGCTTTTAACAGCCATCTACGACCGTAATTCTTATCTTAACTTACATATATCTAATTCTATTAAGTAAACGCTATTGTAACTGATTTTCAACTCCTAAAATGAATTGAGATACCAACGACTTTATCGGTTTTGGTAGGAATTATTGCGCTTGATATTTGTTTAAAATTTACTGAAGGGCTATGATTGGAAATTGCTTGTAATCAATAGTTGGCCTCAGTCACATTGGACTAAGACAAAACATATATGCATAAGTTTGTCATTTGTCGCTATGTTTTGATGCACTCCAAATAAATATGTCAACATTCAGGTTGTAGCTAGTAAATAATTAGATAACCCTGCGGCGGAGCAAGAAAGAAACTTGTACTTTGAGTTTTGACGCAAAGTTCGACATTTTCAAAATGAAAAAGCTTCAATGTTGAAAGAGTGAAATAGCGGAGTAAAGCATGATTTTTTCATGTTGGCCTGTTGGCACCATTGAAAACAGTGCTGTCCCAGGTCAGATGCCACCGTTCCAAGGCGGCATCTGACCTGGAACTTCACTGTTTTTTGTATTATTTCAGCCCAAGCACACAGGTTTTTAAAAACAAATGTTTTACTAATACACCTTTATTAGTTAGTTTAGAATTATATCTAATATGAAATTATTATTGCAGACGACACTTTTAAATTTGGCGCCAAAAGAGTTAACCCGTTATCCGTGATCTGGCCCGCATTTGCAAACAGCTTGGAACAGAGCTCCAGATAAGATACGTAAATTTAAACATTTTCAACAATAGCTCCTTTAAGTTTCCACCAAACCCTATACTATGACCGCTCATTAGCATAGGCTCGAGGAGACCATTCTAAACAGTGGTCACAGTATAGGGTTTGGTGGTAAAATGGCGGGTACGCACCGTTATCGGTAGCTCTGGAATGGAGCTTTATTAGACGCCTGGTAACTAGGCGACTCATCTGGATTCAAGCTGTTTGACTCGCGTTCAACAGATCCTCAAACGTTTGTTTGAATAGGATGTAGTGAAATATGAAACAGATCCAAAGTTGAACAGACTTAATTGTAACAGAGTTAACTGTTTAATATGAATTTGATTGAGTATACAATTACTCAGGTAGATTTTAACCCTTTCCGTCATATCGACGACTTTCGACGACTCTGTAAAAGTCACTTTGTGAAACCGTTGTGATAAATAGAGCATTTGCTCCTATAGGAGCAAATGCTCTATTTATCACAATGGTTTCAAACTACACAATTCTAAAGTTTTCCTTTTCTTTAGTTAATGCTCCTTTTCGGTAGAGTTATTCAAAGAGGTTGTATCTAAAAATAGCCTATGAGGTAATGGGTTAAAGTGCATCACTTCATAGTCACTGCTTAAATGAAGGATGTCGTATACAATTTCCATCAATAACTTAAGAGTGTATTATCTGTCATGTCGGCTTGTTATTCAGACAAGTATATTGAGGAAATGTATGCAAAATATGTTTTCATAGTTTCTCTCAGCCAAGGCCTGTCATACGAAGTGGGTTGCATTTACTGATCGCAAGGAAACAGTGGTTTATTGCAAAACGAATGCTACACTCTTTGTTTGTTAAATGTTTATGCCTGGAGAAGAAACTGTGTAGAATATAAAACTGGGTGTTTGGTTCATTCGTACTGTTTAAAACCCTGACTTAATAAATGAATATTAACACTAAAGACGTACAAACTTCATTTAGCAAACAACAGATATACAGCAAGACCTCTCTATAACGGCCACTAAATTATGTTAATAAATTAGTATTTAGGACAGGGGACTACTTAAAGCAAGGTGCAAGTAAATCAGAACGCTCCTATAGGCGATAAGCAGCCACCTGCCTTTAACATAAAATACTTGATGTAATTTAGTGGCCATTATAGAGAGGTTTTACTGTATAACCTTTACTTCATAGATACGTCTTTTGATGACTTTGCAAACAATGTATACCCAGATTATACAGGTCTTGTAGGGACCGTCTGATCTGGGTCTGTTCCGCTTGCTAAGGAATAATATAAGTCTGATTCAACAGTTCTGTCGTGTTATATGCCGTTATAAAAATGCATTTAACCATTCTCTTGCTGAATTTTAAAATACATTTATCCTTCTTTACCCATGCTTTGTTGTATAATTACATATATCTTCACTGTGTCCGCGTATTTCACTGTGCAATCACTGTTGTGGATTGCACTGGTTGTACAATCAACTTGTAAATAGTGCAGACCCTGATGAGACAGCTCCTGCAGGAGTTGTCTCTTCTGGGTCTGCACTATTTACAGGTAGGTATATTGACGTGAATAGCAAGCGAGGGTTAATTTGTGTCATTAATGCTTACATGAATATTCATGGAGTAAATGGATCAACATGTGAGCGGTATATGCAAAATAACTGATGTACTTACATATATTAAAGTTTCCAAATCCCATAAATTCTGATGTCATAAACTGATCAATCACTGATGATTTTCCAACACTTGGAGCACCCAGCACCACCACCTTGAAATGATTACTTGTCTGATCATCAGTATTTTCTGGTGTCACAATTTTAATCGCTTCTAACTTTTCTTGTACATTAGCACCAAAACTGTTGGCAGAACCTGGCTGTGAGGCGTTATTTCTTTTTTTAAACGAATCCCCACGATTAACTAATCCTTTTGACGTTGTTTTGAATGAGCGGACACGTCTAAGGTTATCTCCACGTCTGTCTCCACGCTCTCGAAGCGACCTGGCACGCCGCAATGTTTCTTCGTTGTCACCTATACTCAGCATACCTGTAGAATCTGACATCTCAGCTTTCGGCACGGACAAAAAGTTAGAAATCAGGTTGATGTCTAAGGCTGGTAAACTTTGTCGTCTATTCCTGCCATGTTCATTGCGTTCTATGTCATTGCCTTGTTTCCTGTGAAGCACTGAATACGAGCGCGGTCTGTGTCGGTCCAGTCGTGGCTTCCTGCTACCACTATCACGACATGTGTGGTCACAACTTTCGTAGCGCTGATCACATTCCAGAATAGTTTCTGCGTGTTGCCTTCTGTCATTGGAATAAACGATAACGTCTCTGTTGGCTTCCCTTGACTGACTTGTCGTCATATTGGTATACGCAACAGATCAGCGGATGATGTCGCACTTCAATTTTACTTATAAAATATTCAAAGCAAACGTCTGAAGTGCTCTCTGTCATGAAATAAACTAGAACATCATTTTACGACAGAAATTTACCTGGAAATTAAGGTTTTCGTAAATAACAGTATCCAGCTATTTAGAAACTCAACTTCTATACCATCACCTGTATCAACAACTGATTGTTGTATAAACACACTTATCGCTATCTTTCCTGGTAATAACGTCACCTAAATGTAATCAAGAGCAATTGTGGTTGGTCGCCTGTTAGGTTTCAGGTAATTTAGGGCAAATCGATTTTCAATAAGGCAATGAGGATAACTTTCTGCCCGTTCTTATCGCAGTGGAAGCCCACTAAACACTGCTGTTACGGCCAATATTGATTAAAAGTATAACAAAATGTTTTATGATGACAGAGTATTTTAATTGGTTCACCGCTGGATAACCTTTGTATCTTTGCCATTCGTATTACATTTTAGTATAGAACTCGTAGTTTGAAAAACACTTGAACATTGCTTACCTGGTATTATAGCTATGTGCAAAAAAGTTTCATTTCAAATTGGTTAATTGTGCGTTTACTCGGTTCCATCTTTCTCAAGAAAGATTCTTTAACTTCAGACATTCTTCCCGAGACGATTCATAGGGTTTGGTGGAGAAATGATGAGTTTAGTTGCTGACCTTCACCCCTTTATCCATGGTTCTGGATACGGTATAGTGTATCACTACTTAGCCCTTTCCATGTTCAGTATTCATGTAAGAAATAATGACAACAAAAATTGTACTAGATCATTTTTATAAGGTAAAATCTTCAAAGGAATGCTTTGTTTTGAAAAACAAACGGAGCGGACCCAGTCTACTCTGTTTGCATATGCATGAAAAAGTGCTGATAGTAGTGAAAGGGTTAACAGTACGACGTATTGGGCGACTCATCATGACCCAAAGTATTTGTTGCTATGGTAATACTTCTGGAAGAAAATTGAAGGTGGGATAGGGTATAAACAAGTGAATAATGATACTGTAGCCACCGACATGTTTTATAAACGATGATATTGGTACAGAGTTATAAACTAATAAAACAATACGTTTTTATGCAGACAACAGGACACCGAAACATCTGCACTGTTTAACCCTTTACTCCATAAATACGTTTTTCTAAGTCTTTGCAAGCAGAGTAGACCCAGAGCAAACGGTCCCTAAATGAACCATGTGATTGCGGTCAGATATAGTATACATATGATTCTACAGTTTCTGTCATGACAAACATTTCTTCAGTCTCATGTGCCGTTATACAAATAATCTAACTAGTAGTCATTATTTCTTACCTGACTATTCATGCAGTATAGGGTAAATACAAATACAACTATACAGTCATGCCAGCCAGTGGGATATCTTATACAAAGACATAAAGATACATAAACCCACGCCGTAGGCATAAGACAGACATGCATGGTCAATGTGTAATGGATTTTATTTTGTATGGGAAAATATTAATGCTTGCTAAACTCATGTTAGGACATTATTTTGTAGTTATCTATGAGTGAAAATGTTTCGAATTCTATGTTAAACCGAGCGACTTGTGTGAAAGCAAATTGGAATTCGTCAGAAAAGAGCTTCCAGCTGTCACAGTGACATATTTATGCTGACAATAAAGTTTTATTTATTCCCGGCCTTGAATTTCCAACAAATGCTGTCTGACTGTAAACAATGTAACTATCAAGACTTGTTTGTCATATTATCGGAGCTCGTGATTGTATGATATTCAGATCAGATTCTATCAATATAGCGGGTGTTTTACAGAATAACAAACATACAGTTGAACATCGATATCTCGAACTCGGATAACTCGAATTTCGGGATAACTGGAAGTAAAGGTTTGGTCCTTCCTAAATATACTATACAGAATTGTTTTAAAACGTATCATTACACATGTTAAGAAACACATGCAAGAGCTTAATGCCGGTTTAAAACTTTAACGTAAGGTTGAAAGCTCCTTTAGACCTTCATTAAGCTGTTGTTGACTTGAGAAATTGTTCAGATTAGAAATCAGATAACTCGAATCTCTGTTATCTCGGAGTTATTTATATGATCCCTTGATATCGAAGTTCAACTGTATATACTGAGAGTATTAAGATTATTATCCTATATCCAGACGATTTTAATCATCATATATAAAACATGGACTTATCTGATTTACATATTTATAAACGCCGGGTCAAATAACCCTTACCACTCTGCACCATATACAGTTAAATTTCGATATCTCGAACTCGGATAATTCGAACTTCGGGATAACTCAAACAAAAAGCTCAGTCCTTTCAAAACTTACAATACAGAATTGCTCTAAAACGTATCGCTACATATATCTAGAAACACGTGTGACAACTTTATACAGGTCTGAAGGAGCTTTCAGCATTGCTTTAGACCTGTATTAAAATGTGGCTTTGGGAAATTGTTCAGATTATAAATTGGATGACTCGAACTTCTGTTATCTCGAACTAATTTGTATGGTCCCTTGAAGTTCGAAGTTCATCGAAGTTATCGAAGTTCAACTGTAATGTATGGTATAAGCCATTTTTGGTGCAGGTTTGACTACTCTCGATTCAATCATGTTGTTCAGGAACAATTGCCCGAGTGTTAAACAGCTTGGGTCCTGATGAGACTTAAGAAATAAATGACGTGCTCCCGGTGTTCATGAGGTTATGCAACGCATAGCTTTACGAGCAAAGTTAGTGAAGCCCGAAGGGCTTCACGTGAATCTTTGCTCGTAAAGCTATGCGTTGCATAACCTCATGAACACCGGGAGCACGTCATTTATTTCTTATATTTATATTCCATTGTATTTCTTATATTTCAACGGATTTTTTTTTAAAATATTATATACCGGTCACGTAATAGCCGCTATCTAGGTCGTTGCCAGGTTCGTTTCTAACGTAGTAGGATTGTTGGAGATAACGCTCCTTACGTCACGTGTACATAACACGGAAGTGACGTTACGTCGCTTGGAAACAGACGTTGATTAATAGAGTTTGAATGTAGTACGCAAAGAGAGAATTGAGAGAAGTAAATTGTGAAAGAAGAAGACGTGTCAATCATCTATTCCCGTCCCATATAGACAAGGATCTCTATATATGGTATGAAAAATAGTCCCAAACACATATTATAAATATAGAATGAATACAAGATTTTAATCAGTAAATTGTCCAGCGGAATTCTGGGAAAAGGAGAACCGACTCAAACCGGTATTGAAATGAACGTTCATGGGAAAATGCAACTTTCTTTTTAGAATAAGGTTATATAAGGACGTTGCAGGGCGAATGTAAATATACATATTTACTCGGCGTCTTATCTAGGTCCAAGCTGTTTGCGAGTCATGTCTCAGTTAGTGAGGTAATACGTCACATATTTCTTCTGCGACAATGGTGGTCTGATTCACATCAGGTTTAGTGTGACCCAAGTTCAACTAAAGATCAACGTTTAAACAATACAACGACACAGATGCCCAGGTACGATGTACAAATTAAAACGTGTTTCAAGAATAGGTCATTCATAGCTCCAACCCCATGATGTGCCCACTTTTTAGAATCGTCTCGAATGCGACCACTCGTCGAGAGGATTCTAAAGCGTGGGTTGCAACATATGGTTTGGTGGTTGAAATGACGGTTTTAGTATTTGAATCCGCGTCATTTATGGCTTTGCAGCCATTAAAAACGTTATATTTGAAGATACAAAAAATGTTGAATATTAATGGTGGGTGACAGTTTAAGGGATCTTTATGATGTTTTGTCGCCCTGCTGCGTATATTAATCCTTTATTCCATTAATATTCATGTAAGAAATAATGACGTCACGAATGTTGATTAGATTATTTTATAACGGTATATGGACACTGTAGAATCGTATCTATAGTATTCCATAAGCAAACAGAGCAGACCCTGATTAGACGGCTCGTCCAGGAGCAGTCCGGTCTGGGTCTACTCTGTTTGCGTGAAAATACGTTTGTATGAAGGGCATGGTTAAGTTGTCGTTATACTGGGATTTTATTGAGTTGTAACATATTGGTGAGATTGAGTTACAGCATAACCTTGTCCTCGAACGCACAGTATGTCCTTTAGCTTGCCAATGCTAGCATCATTATTCTTGTCGTCACATAGTCGTGTCTTGATCAATTCCATTTGCCCCTCCATTTTGTTTCAATAAGACCACATTTTGCATCCTGGGTCGTCGATATACTCTGTATCCTACCTGTTTGCAAGTCTACTCATCAGCTTACACAGAGTTTGTTGAATGTTCATTAGCTATTTTGTCTGGTTACCAATATATATATAGATCTACTTACTGGTACATATATGGAAAAACAATGTCAACATTATAGCTATAAATGAAGATGACGTTATCGGATCGCTGGTGCAACACGTGTCGGCGTTAAGATACGGGCCACACGACGCTTTCGCTGCCAAAAGTTATCGTCTGCAAATATTATCGTCTGCTTAATTCATTATTCTTTTTTAAGTTTCTTCGTTTTTGTTCCAAAAAGCAGCAACATATTTTGGATCTTGATTAGACGCCAAATCACTCGGCGTCTCATCTAGATCCAACTGCCTGCATAGGTAAACACATATTCGCCATTAGTAGCGAAAGAGTTAAACTCGAGTGACGACCTACCGCAGCGTCATAGATGAAAAGGCATGTTTCTACGAAAGACCGGTAGTGACTTCAAACTTCACACTTCATACTTCACACTTCAAACTTCACACTTCAAACTTCACGATTCACAGTTACTATATCTATAAGCACAATTGACGTCATGAGATTTTCTCGCGTTTTTGTAATCGTATTTGGAGGAGTTGGAGGAATTTTGTTACTTCGTTGTTTTTATTGCTTGGCATCTAGATACAATATAAGTATTTGAAAGTAATTGAACATTCAATACACATGCACGCACACACGCACATACGCACGCATGCATGCACACACGCACGCACGCACACACGCACACACGCACACACACATAAACAAACACACACAAACTTCACCAATTTTTATGTTTTCTGCAAACGTTAAGTAAATGAAAAATTGTGTATTACTATTAGTGCTATAACCTTTTAATCCCTATCGATGAGTATACACATAATTTACAAACAAAGTACCTATGATAAGTACATTTATCATATGCAAACAGTGAAGACCTTGATCAGAGCTCTCATAAAGAAGCCTTCTGATCAGAGACTACAGTATTGGAAACACACCAGCATGTACATATTTTGGGCCATTAATCCTTTGTTAGAATTGTATATTTTATTACGTCAACCCTGACTTGATAACTATAGATGTTTTACAGTTTGTATTATGTACATTGTTTAAGGACGTTATTAACCCTTCGCTTGCTATTAGCGTCAATATACCTACCTGTAAATAGTGAAGACCCAGATGAGACAGCTCCTGCAGGAGCTGTCTCATCAGGGTCTGCACTATTAACAAGTTGATTGTGCAATCATTGCACTCCACAGCAGTGATTGCACAGCGGATTACTTGTACACAGTGAAGATGTATGTAATTATACAACAGGGCATGGGTAAAGAAGAAAAAATGTATTTTAAAATTCAGCAAGCGAAGGGTTAAACCTTTCTTACTGCTATCGAAATATCAACCGCATATTTAGGCCTGTAGTGTATGACAATGAACATGTAGATTTTTGAGCTGAAATAAACTACTACTACGCTGTTAAGTTTTCGGTCGTGCTATCCGCGCACATTGATTAGTAGATGATGTCAAACCACTTGATAGAGGAATTGTGATGATTAAAGTTTGATATTTGAAATCTGAAGTGTGTATGTTTGAGGTATGAAGTTTGAAGTGCGAATTCTGAAGTGTGATGTTTGAAGTGTGAAGTTTAAAGTGTGAAATGTGAAGTTTGAAGTGTGAACTATGAAGTAGGAAGTGTGTATAATGAAATGTCACGACCGGTCTTTCGTTTCATATACCAAAGTCGCACTTTCTGTCTTCTATGGGATTCTGACAAGTGGTTACAACATTGATTTGGTGAACTTTCTTCGCCAATAGATCTTTCATTTTTTAAAAATAAACAAACAATTGAACCCATACAATAATTTTCTAGTTTTGAAAGCTGGGATTATGGAACGGTAAGAAAAGGTACAGCTTAGATTAATGAGAAATGTTTTGTTTTAAAGCTGTTACATCAACTTGAATTGTATATGGACTGTACAGAATAACGAAAAATTTGATACTGGTCTTAACTTGTGTTGCTATTTCACCCAATACTATCGTCGAATACTTAAATACTGGGGAACAGGTTTTTGTTAATGTACTATAGCCCATCTTCTAATGGTCTAAACGTGTGTTGCTAATGTAGCCAACACTGTTCTAGAATACGTTAGGTCTGTTCTAAACTTTTGTTGTTAATGTAACCAACACTTTCCCTGAATACGTTAGGTCTGGTCTAAATTGTTGATGCGAATGCACCCAACCCTATAATCGAATACTTAACTACATGCACTGGTCTAAATGTGTGTTGTTAATGTACCCAACATTATTCTTGACTTCTTACGCACTGGTCTAAACATTTGTTGCTAATATACCCAGTATATCTGCATTGATTTACACTATTGCTTAACTAACCCTTTACTCCATAAATACATCAAAACAGGTGTACAAAAATGTAATTATGGGCCTGTAAGACAGGCGGTAGCTTAATGCAGGTCAAACATAATGCAGACATTTGCTATGGGAGTTCTCTGCATTACGTGCGTCCTGCATTAAGCAATCATCTGTTTTAAGGATACGTGTACTATGTTCAATAACTGAACGACCACTTAGGGCAGTTTCTACTGTTCTATGTTTAACTCTGAACAACCAAAGGACATGTGAAGTAACGGTTTCCTCGCGGAATACACCGCATCAATAAGTTTGTCGTAAAATGATTCTGATCTTTGCTCAAATGCTTCTGATCCAGTTTTTGTATAATAGGTGAGACAGATCTTTGATAAACCTATTCTCGGTATAACGCATGCAAAATAGCACCAGACAAAGACTAAATCAGACTGAAGTCTTCTGATCTGCTGAAAGGAAATGAATTATTTTCGCTTGTATCTTGTTTAAAACTTTTTCGCATCAATTGCATGTAAACTACTGCCTCGGGAGCTCGTAATGTTAATAGCACGCTTGTTATTGCAGCTAGGACAACGCAATCATATCCCAAATGTTTCTCAGACATGGTATTACATCATGAACCTGGTCCCTGGGTAAACAAACATCAATGTTTGTATATACTTACCATACATTGTCCTCACCATTCACTAATTTTCCAATCAGACACCATTATTTATTAGCGAAGCAGGTTGTCCATGCTTAAAGAGGCACGCATATTTTCAATAAATAATATAATAAAACTTGGTATTTGTTATGCTCAATCATTATTATAAAGGTTGCCAATTTGAACTTATTTCGAAAAAGCCCCTGTGATACAAATAAACCGATTTCATCAATACTTATGATGTTTGTTCTACAACACATTATTATCGGCCTTTTCCGTTAAAATTGTCCTCGTTTTGCCGATGATCACCCGATCCCTCCATTGTTTACGTAATAGCCTTTCTCGGAATTGGTCGGAGAAACGCGAATAGGGCGTACAGTTTAAATCTAAAATCCCAACCCGAACAAAACTGAAACACCGAGGAGTAAAATCGGGATCGGCCATATCAAACATATGGATGTTTTGTCATTATAAATGGTAATTGGTAGGGTTTTCTTGCAATATACTACTTTTCAGCATATAAATAAATGAGTTTTGTATATTTTAGGTGTTTTTGAAACGCGTCAAATGTAGGGACTTTCCCTTTAAGCTGCAATAAGTATGCTCTCAGCGTTACGTTGTAAACTCTGATAGAACGACAACGAAAGACAAGTTATTGAAAAATGTTTCAGAGACTGCAGCAGTATGAAGTACAGTGCTCCCTCCCTACAACGACCCTCTCAATAACGATTCCCTCCTTACAACAACGCATGCCATTGTTTCCGAAACAACAAGGCTCCAGAAACAACATTTTTCCATCGTATTTTCTTTATGCCTCCATCAAACCCTATGTTGTGACCACTCTTTAGAATCGTCACTTTGTGACGATTCTAAAGAGTGGTCACAACATAGGGTTTGATAGAGGCATAATGGTTTTAGTTCTCGAAATACACCTTATCTGGGGATCTGCAAACAAGCTAATTGTGTTTGATTTTCCCTCCCTATAACAACTCCCTCTGAACAATACATACAATATTCGTCTCCCAAAGGGTGTCGTTGTAGAGAGGGGGCAATGTAAAACGATTTACAGTAGTCGATGGTTTTGTGAAATCATTCAGCATTCTCGTTGTGAGAATATCACATGATAAGTTTTAACACGAGTTTCGAACAATCGTCAGGATCTACACTGTCTGACATTTTTCACAAATTTTAGGAAACAAATCATATGCAAAATGGTGGGCAAGGACATCTGGAAATTGACTTCCATCCTTTTCTACAAAAGTGAAATCGGTTTAACCGCTACAGTTGCTAGGCTAATGAACTTTGCTTTAGTCATTAATCGTTGTTGCACAACTGAAATTGGGTTAGAGTAAAGTTGTTATAGGAGTGAATTTAGCGTTAGTCATTAACTCTCTATGCTGCCAATGTCGGATCTGTGAATATCTAAGCAATCAGTTTGAATCCAAATGAGACGCCGAGCAATGTGACGTCTCATCAAGATCCACAGTCACTATGTGATTTTTTTATAAGGAAAACGGGAGAAAATAGATAAACGAAAACTGTAGTAGACGACAAAAGTTGCAGCCAACAGCATTTGACAGCGAAATTGGTATTCGTTGCTTCAAAATTTCACTCATTAGTGTACAGTGTCCCTTAAAAAGGATGCAGTCAAATAGTGTAGACCCAGATTAGAGGGATGCTGAAGGAGCCTTCTGATCGAGATCTGATCAGTTTACTGAACCCATCACGGGCAATACTGATACTAACACATATTGTGTTTGTGGTGCCCACTTAACCATTCTCTTGCTGAATTTTAAAATACATTTCTTCTTCTTTACCCATGTCCTGTTGTATAATTACATATATCTTCACTGTAAACAAGTATTTCGCTGTGCAATCACTGCTGTGGAGTGCACTGGTTGTACAGGAGCTGTCTCATCTGGGTCTTCACTATTTAAAGGTATGTATATTGGCATGAATAGCAAGCGAAGGGTTAACATGAAAAATGCGGAAAATAGAGGGGTTAAAAAAAAAGATCTTAACAGGTTTATCTTACATAATATCTGCATAAATTACAATGTTCACTTTTTATGGTTACATTGGTATATTTGATATTAAACGTTAAACGTTGCTATGATACAGTGCAACTTGATTTATACCTTTTTCTTTCTAGAGATACCATTTATGCGTTTGCAAACAGAGTAGACCCAGATTTAGGAACCTTCGGGTCCAAGGATTTTGTGTCTGCTAATGAAATTGCTACATTTTCTGCTATTGCTACATGTAAACATTCCGGTTTTCATATTGCTATTATAATTCAGATAATTCAATTTCATGATGTCATTTTTCTTTACAATAATATGCATCAGGAAATCGGTTAACCCATTACCTCATAAGTTATTTTTAGACTCAATTTCTTTGAATAATTCTACCGAAAAGGAACATTTACTTGAAGGAAGGAAACGTTTAGACGTGTGTAGTTACGAAATCATTGTGATAAATAGAGTATTTGCTCCAATGGAGCAAATGCTCTATTTATCACAATGGTTTCAAAAAGTGACTTTAACAGAGGCGTCAATATAAGGGAATGGGTTAAGCATTTAAATCTAGTACAATGGTTTTGAACTAAGTCTGTGAGATAACAAAGTTACGAGGACCTACAATATTATCTGCTTAACCATTTACTCATACTATACATGTAGATATACATGTATGAAATGTTGACATAATGAATATTAATGAAGTGATTTTCTATGATGGCATTTAAACGCATTCAAACGCATTTAAACGCATTAAAGTTTGGCCATGGCAGAAACTGTGGGGTCAGATCTATAGTATTCTAAAAGCTAACAGAGCAGACCCTGATCAGACGGCTCCAAACGCAGCCGTCTGATCTGGGTCTACCATTTTTATAAAGTGTTAAAAGGCGTACTTATGGGGTAAAGGTTTAGATATTTCGCTGCCGAATAAGCTGTGGTCTGCTACAGTTTTCATATAACAAATAGCTTAGTTAGACGCTCGATCTTACTCAATGTCTCGTCTGAATCCGAACATTTTTCATATGATATCACGACGTTGGCAGCGGATGGGTTAACTGGTGTAAACAGTCTTCCATAAATCAACTACTATCGTTTGCAACAGATGTCCGAGTCGTTACACATTTATAGCAAACTTACACACACATATGCATGACATTATTACATTCGATCATGTTACAAAGTGAATGCATCTGTGACACTCTTTGAGAAGAGAAAGGTGATCTATTTTATTGCAAATAGTGTAGATCCGGACCAGACAATATGATGTTTATGATCAGATATCTGATACAATTTACATTGTACGGAAATATAAAGGAACAGATAGCTTAGTGATAAACAGCGCACAAACGTCAGTTAGTCTGGCTTTACACTGTTTGCGATGCAGTAAGACTCTTTTTCCACAAAACAATTATTTTCTAACTGCACATATCTACTATGTAAATGTTCACACCGAATACCTTTATCTTACTGTTACTTTAGAAGAGTTTAGATAGTGAGGTTACAAAAAGTTACAATACAGACTATATAGGTATTATCATCCTTGTTCGGTTGACACGTTACTCCATGAATATGTGTAAGCATATAATCACACTACGTATACAGTAGAACCTGTTCTAAGCGGCCAATCACATGAACCTTAAAACGGAGGCGGTTGCTTAATGTAGGGCAAAAGTAATGCACAAACTGCTTATAGGAGTTTGCTGTATTACTTTTGACCTGCATTAAGCTGCCACCTGCCTTAGAGATCTCGTTTTGATGACCGCCAATGTATTCATTACCTGATTTTGAACACAGAACGATTTGTCCATGGCGGAAAATGCAGAATCATATCTATATAACCCCATAAATGCGTTAAAAGGCGTAGCTATCAAGTACAAGTTTAAGAAGTGACAATGCGGCACTATTGATTATTTTGTTTTGTATCAAAGAGGAGACAACCGAGGTTTAACGCAAGCGTAAAATATGTTTAAGCAGGATAGACGGAAAAACAGAAAGCAATATTATTCAGTAATTTTGATTAAGAGATACATGGGAAATATTGCGGAAACTGCTGTAATAAAATATTTTTTTGCTGAAAACAATATTTGAAACACCTAAAGAAGGGAATGTGAACATTTGGATACACATAAATACATAGTTCTCGTGTTTTGACAGTCAATTTGAAACGCGTTAGTCAAAGCATGCTTTGAATTGTCATTCAAAGTGAAAAGATACAAAACGTTCCTGTTGATATGCATTTGTTTTATAAGAAACGTTATGCAAGGACAAACCAAGTTTTGGCCAATGACAATCATCTGCTGAAAGTGTTATGCAAGGTGTAGGTTAACCTTTGAACATAGCAAGTAAACTGTGCACCTGATTTGTGAAATAAGCAACCATTCCTCTAAACATGTATGAGTTTGTCCCAGCTCCTATTGCTTGGTAACCTTTGCAAACAGTTTTTGGTTCAGATGAGATGCCGAGTCATCCCACCAGGGTCCAAACTGTGTGCACTCTGATATTTGTTTTTAAAAATGTATGGAAGAGAAAAGTATTTTAAGAATTGCAGCAGACGACAATATTTGCAGATACAAATTGCTCAGAGTATAGAAGGTATTTGGAGTACATTACACTGGACCTGCAGAATGTAAACAGCATATCGAACACCAAAGAGTGTACATTGAAACCTTTCTAAACCGGAATTCTAGTAAAGACGAATTCATATATTTTAGGCAGGAAGTTGCTTAATGCAGGGTGAAAATCGCGTAGAAAGCTCCTCTAGGAGCTTTCTGTGTGACTTACACCATGCATTAACCCATTCCCTCATATTGACGACTTTTGACGACTCTGTAAAAGTCACATTGTGAAACCATTGTGATAAATAGAGCATTTTCTCCTATGGTTTCAAACTACACAAATACTAAAACTTTCCTTTTCTATAGTTAATGCTCGGTAGATTTACTCAAAGAGGTTGTATCTAAAAATAGCCTATGATGTAATGAGTTAAGCTGCAACATGTCTCCGAGATCGATATTTTTACTAATATTAACGTCCGGTTTAGAGAGGTCTCACTGTATACCAAGATACCAGAGGGCTCTTTGCTGAACCAATCAATGTCAATGGGATATTCCGGCAAGTGATTTGGCTTCTGTCTCCACGTGAATAAATGGATGAGTTATAAAGTAAGATCTTGGAAATGTTTCCCTTAAACAAAATGGAAATAAATGCCGGAATGGGACCATGTAAGTTCATCAATTTCCCTTATTCGTCATGGGCATTTGCAATGCGGTCGGTTTGTAATACATCGATGAAACTGTCTTTACAACAGAACAATTAGCACAGTAAAATGTGTATCTTGTTAGACAGGTGGCCATTCAATTATTGGCAATAGGAGTCTTCAAGAGCCGTTAGCGAGTTTTTACTGTATTCCGAACTGCAGAAATAGCAGGCTTTATATAGGACAAACGTAATGCACACAACTCCTATAGGAGCTTTCTGAATTACTTTTCAAATGCATTAACCTTACGTATACACATAATTAGGTCTCTATTTGATGACCGCTTAAGACAGAGTTTACTGTATACATACTCTATGGTCATAAAAATGTTGCTGGCATGTACCTTTACACCCTATGCTTTCAAGACTATAGGTCTGAAGAACTAGTCTTTATCTCTTACGCCGCCAAAGTCGCCAGAAAGAGACTCACGTGACATGCTTCATTGGGCAAACCTGTACTTACTTTTGAAAACCATTTGGATCTAGATTATACGCCGATTAACTCCTCACCTGATCAAATACCAAACTGGTTGACACATCATTGGCTGCGGCGATAAGTCCTTATGCGTTTCTGCGGGATTAGTTTTTAATTAAATGTTTGATAGAAAATTCTATGGTTTACTGTGAGACAAGTTTTTATTAACATATATTAATTTATTTTATTTATTTTGATTCATATATTTTTCTCAGCATATTTTTGTCGGGGTTATTTCTTTCTTTTCTGCCATGATTCAGTTTCAGTGAAAATGCTAGTGAATTAGGTATAACTGATTAAAATCACATTCCCAATCATAGCTGTCAGCCTGGTCTAAGGGTTATAACGATTGACTAGGAAACGTGAGATCGTGGGTTCGATCCTCTGTGGAAGCTGAATTATTTTTTTCTCTCATATTTTCTTAGCACCCTTAGTATACGTACTTTTGGTTTAAAACCAGTTTGTACATAAAACTATAAGTCCTTTGTTTGCATTTTGGCTTTGTTAAGGTTATTTAGCTGGGACCTTTTACTCGTGGTTTTGTTGACGTTTTGCATATTTCACCATTGTGCATGAATTTGCTTCAACTTAAATGTATAATTATCTTATACTAACCTGTTCTTAATTTGGGGACAATATAATTGAAAAAGTTAATGGGCATTGAGTCGACCTATTGGAATAATTTCATGTAGACTGTAAGTATGGGAGTTTGGATGCCTTGTGAACATCACTTAATGTGATAATGGTTTCTACGTCAGTGTGTTTCAGCAAATGAATAACATTGATCTGTGACGTAATGTGTATTATTGGTGTCAAACACAGTTATTATGCATCATGGCTCATGAAAACATTCCCCCGTTTCTGCTACATGTATTAATTCATACATAACAGTCATGTTTTCCCAATGTATCTGTTAATTAAAAGTACTAAACAATATTGCTCCCTCTTTTTCTTCTATCCTGCTTAAATACATGTTACGCAGCCATTTTACGCTTGCGTAATACCTTGCTTGTTTACTGTTTATAGAGGAAACTGAAAGAAACCATACTCCCAACTGAAAGCAGACGACATTGTTTGCAGACGAAACGTATTTGTTGCCAAATGAGTTATTTCGCTACCAACGTTTCGGAAAAGAATAATGACGTCTGCATCGATTCTGGAAGTAGACATTTCTTCCAGTTATTTAACTTTGTTTGCATCAAATTGTCTGGATCCTGGTGAGATGCTGAGTTACTTAGCAACTCATAAAACTCCAAGCGGTTTGCAAAGATAATCATTTGTTTAGCCACATACAGTCAAACCTTTTCCTAAGCGATCATTCATTTATTGAACATACTAGGAAGTTTAAAAAGTTGTTGCTTAATGCAGGCCAGTGTCTTTTTGCATAACTTTTGATCTGCATTAAGCTACCACTTGTCTTATAGACGTATTTTTTATGACCGCTTAAGACAGATTCAATGGTATATTTAACCCTTTACTTCATAAATTCGCCTTTCTACGTCCTTGCAAACAGAGTTGACCCAGATCAGACGGCTCCTTAAGGAGCCGTCTGATCAGGGTCTGTTCTGTTTGTTTATTACATGTATATTATACAGATATTATTACTGCCAGGACAAAACATTATTGTGCGTAAGTGCCATTTCAATAATTTATATAATTAATTTTGATGAGGTCATTATTTCTCACCTGAATATTCATGAACTAAAGGGTTTAAGGTAACCCTTTTCACAGTTATATATGAATGCATGATAACATTGGAAAACATTTTACCAATCATCATCAACTAAAGTGCTTGACACCCTGGTCACGTTTTCCCATTTGAAACTCGAAACAGACGACAATCCAAACGGATGGCATTTATTTGAGCGGCGAAATGGATAACGGATACAAGAATAATTGGCATTTTCTCGTGGTGGTTTGAATGTCACCGATACTATATCTGCGTTTGTTCTTGCTACATATTGTTTTTGATTTCTCAACTAATGAACACGCTATTGCAGTCTAACATCATTATGTCGCCAACAGAGAGTTGTACCAATGGTGTTTAATGGCAATGCACATTTCTCAATTCTACATTTAGTCTCGATCCTGCTAAACATGACCTTGCGAATATTTCCAAAGGAAATACTTTTGTGTCTAAATCCTTACTCTGTTCTACGTTTACTTAAAATTTCAATAGCTACTGAATATTCTTGGAAAATTAGTCACAACGAAATATAGAAGGTGGGACATTGTAACCATTTTAGAAAGTAAAGAAACATATTTTTAAAATCCATTAGCAAACAGAACAGACCCTATCCTATTGGAACCGTCTGATATGGGTCGACTCTGTTTGCAAATACGTGATAGCACGTTTATATGAAGGAAATTGTTAAAAGCCGATCCAAACTGTGTGACAATAGTATCTCAAACATAGTTTCGGAACATTTCTTAGCAGATACCATTTTACAGCAGGACAAGAAATCACTCTTTACTCCATGAATATTCATTGAAGAAATAAATACATCATGAATATAAATTATATTAATTGTCATAATAGCAAATGGCGAACAATGGATTGGTTGGTCATAGCAGAAACTGTAGAATCATATCTATAATAGAAACTGTAGAATCATATCTACATTATATCATAAGCAAACAGAGCAACCCCTGACGGCTTCTATAGGAGTCACAAGATCTGGGACTACTCTGTTTGCAAAGGCGTAGAAAAGCGCATTTATATAGCAAAGGTTTAAGACCCGGGGAAGTAATAGACATTTTGTACATGTGGTTCACCTGGAAACTGCCGCTAACATAAACTGATATATGTCTATGCAAGTGACTCTCATTATGTAAAAATATGTTACAAGCAATGTAGACCTCGGCCAACCATTACGACAGTGACTTGTGATAACACCATTGTAGACATCAACAGACTTCACCAACAGAGATATGTGCAAGGGGTACACTGATCGACCAAACTTTCAACTGTCTCAGCCAAACCCTGTCGTGCTGGTTCTCATTGACATTGCGACGGAAAGGCGATTCTAACGTACACAAACCAGATAGGACGGGCCCGGAGTTATACAAACTATTTTGCTTCAGTCCGAGATCATTCTCAAGCATCTGACCATTCAGACACTTGAGAATGATCTCAGACTCAGATTCAAAAGTTTCATAACCTTAGCCTACTGGTTGGTCGGTGAAAAACAACACACTATTTCCCCGATCTTTCCAAGTAGTCCTCTGTTTAGCCCTTTATAATACTCCATAGTGCTAAACGTAAAAGCAAGTATAAAATGGAATGGATAAACAACTTATTGCTTGAACTTTGCAGTCATCTGTTTGGTAAAAATAGATGAAACATTTTGTTATGGCAATAACATATATGTTGTGAAATGCAGTTCTCTAATTAGTGTATATTAACCCTTCGCTTGCTATTCACGTCAATATACCTACCTGTAAATAGTGAAGACCCAGATGAGACAGTTCCTGCAGGAGCTGTCTCATCAGGGTCTGCACTATTTACAAGTTGATGGTGCAACCATTGCACTCCACAGCAGTGATTGCACAGCGAAATACTTGTACACAGTGAAGATGTATGTAATTATACAACAGGGCATGGTTAAAGAAGGAGAAATGTATTTTAAAATTCAGCAAGCGAAGGGCTAAAATGAATATAGGCTTGCAGTTCTTTAATTAGTGCCTCTTAAAATGAACATAGGCAAACCGTGTAGACCAAGATCAGATAGCCCCAGGAGGATCCCGACGGTCAGAGTCAGCTCTGTTTGCTGAACCCATAGATTGCTTATTTCAGCAAATATTTTGTTTTCTGTGCTACCTCCGCTATATGAGAAAAGGATGGTTTACAAAGATATTAACGGGGTTCCTTAAATAATACGAGAATAAATGGATTAAAACACTCAAAATATAGTAACGAAACACTAAGATTTTACAAAGAAGAAATCCATCACGCACGTTCTTGAACTGTTCAATAGCGCAAGCAAAGGTCAAACAGTTAACATTTGTAGATAATGTTTGAATGATTGAAGATACCATTGTTTACGAATCCGGGCAATTGATGTGTATAATGTTATGTAATAGAGTAATATTCGTATCACGTAGTTTCTCCCATCAAGTTGTGTGTTATTAAAAAAGTACGGTCGATAACACGTGGCATAGATATCTCCATATACATATTGCATTTTAATGAATGAATAGTCTGGTAAGAAACAATGGCATGAAGAATAATTGTACATATATATAAGAATGTATAGCCGTCGCATAATCTGTAGAATCGTATCTATATACAGTTGAACTTCGATAACTTCAAGGGACCGTACAAATTACTCCGAAATAACAGAAGTCGAGTCATCCGATTTCTTATCTGGATAAGTTCACAGCTTGATACAGGTCTAAAGCTCATGTAGGAGATTTCAGCATTACTTTAGACATGAATTAAGCTGTCATGTGTGCTTCTAGATATGCGTAGTGATACATTTTAGAGCAATCATGTAATGTAGATTTTGGAAGGACTGAACGTTTAGTTCGAATTATCCGAAGTGCGAGGTATCCTAATTCGAGCTATCGAGGTTCCACTGTAATTTCATAAGCAAACAGAGTAGATCCTGATCAGACGGTTTCTACAGTCGTCATCTGATCAGGGTCTACTCTGTTTGCGTAGCAAGGCGTATCTATGGAGTAAGGTATAACACACAAATAACGATGCCTTAGAATACTTTTGTACATGTATGGAAATAAATAAGTATAAATAAAATATCATATTAATTTGTATGCAAAGGCGTTGACAGACGTATCTATACAAAAAACAATAGTAGACTGTAGCAGCAGGTGTAGGAGCTGCTACGAGTAAGTAAGTTTATTTCGTGAAATGTTTTCTTTACGAAACGTTTACATTACAAAATGTGTACAAAATATTTTAACACTGCTTGACATATATTAAAGACACTATAATCATTTTAATTGAGATAACAGAATATTTCAATATATACCTTTTTCTCTCAGTTTTTTTTAATGGATATGATTCTAGACAAAGCCGTTCTTGTGGAAATCAACCTTTCATTACTCAGACATTAAGTACAATGTATATATTCAATATTCATATGCACGGGAATCTGTTTCAAGATTTTTGATTGAATCTAATAACTGTTCTGCAAGTTAATTGTTTTCTTTTAATGTGTGCAGGCTTGTCTACGCGAGCGTGTACGAGCGTGTGCGTGCATATGTGCGTGAGAGCATGTGTGCGTATGTACATACATGGGTGCATAACTGCATGCTAATGCGTGTATCGAGTACAAAGAGCATATTCACACATATAGCAATGTATGTGCGCATTGTTTCACCATAGTAGCTTAACCCTTTCGGTGCCAAATTTCTAATTGTCGTCTGCAATCCAGTGTTGTTAAATCATATGGTAAAATAAGGAAATGAGATACATAAATGCAAATTTCAAAGGAATAAAGTACAGATATAGAAATAGAGTTTGAGACAAAAAGTGAAGTCCCTGATCAGACGCCGCCTTGAAAAGGCGGCGTCTGATCTGGTACTGCACTATTTGTCGTGGTGCATTTATGCGACATCGGCGGTGAAAGGGTTCACTCTTATTCTACTAAGTGTAATCAATTTCACTTGCATTTGTCAGCATCTTGGAATTAGGTGAGCTGTCAAGTAACAAGGTGTATTAACAGGATGACAATCGATTTCTAGTTTCTTAACCATTTCCCTGGTTTGTGTTTATTCCAAATTCAAATACCTACTGCATATTCATGGGCATTATAGTTAATAATGAATTATGGAAGGTGGGACATTGTAGCCATTTTAAAAAGTAAAGAAACGGATGTTTCAATTTCCATTTGCAAACAGAGCAGACCCTGATCAGACGGCTCCTATAGGAGCCGTCTGATCTGAGTCTGCCCTGTTTGCAAATGCGTGAAAATGCGTTTATGTGGGGAAAAGGGTTAAAAGCATAACACTTTTCCTAATGAACATTTTTGCGCAAATTGGTCACCTCGGGGATATTCATTAATTTATGTTTTATAATGAAAAGCTTCAAGTGCATAAATGGTTTTAACAGCAGCTGTAGGATCCGATAAGCAAACAGAGCAGACCCTTATCAGACGGCCCCTGCATGAGGGGGTATACTCTGTTTGCAGAGGCGTGAAAAAAACGTTTACATTAGGGAAAGGGTTTGAGCAGTGATACTCTGTACAGCATGTTGACGGTTAAAGTTATTCTGTCTGTTATTTATTGTATTGTATTATTTATTCTCTGGAGAGGCTGCACCATGCATATTGTCTGACATTATATGGAAACAATGATTTAAATAATTCACGTGGCATTTCGATAGTAGTCCTCGAAATTGTTTTGAAGTAATTGAATTAATATTTATCTGCAACTTGTTTAATGTACACGCAATGCTTTATTTTCAAAGTGGATAGCCCATGATTGTTTAACGTGCGCTTTAAATGCATTGTTTCAACGTGGAATAGCCCATCTTTGCTCAACAATAAGATGAACTCTGTATAACAATAAATAATAAATGAGACAGAATTTCTAATAATACACTGTGGAGACTCATATCAGAGTAGTATTGTAGGTGTCCTCTGATCTAGCTTTACACTGTGTTTAAAGTGGGACAGGACAAAGTGGAAAGGTTGTCACGAGATCAGCTAAGATGACCCTACGACCCGTCTAGGTTACAGAAAAATAGGAAGTGAAGTTAGTGACACTCGATTTTCGCATCCAAAGGGTTTGCCAAATTATACACGAGGACAATGAACTGAGATAGTATTTTGTGATTAATATATTAGGTATTGAATTGATTGTAGTTACTTTGATAATATCTTCACTAATCTTGATAGCAATTTATTGCTTAATGTTTAGTACGATATGGGCAGATCCGAGTACAGTAAACCTCCTCTATACTGGAATTCTAGTAGATTTTTAGATACTTTTAGGCAGGTGGCTGCTTAATGCAGGATGAAAGTCACACAGAAAGCTCCCCTAGTAGCTTTCTGCACGACTTTCACACTGCATTATGTTGCCACCTGTCACAGATATTAGTACTAAATTGAACGTCCGGTTTGGAGGGGTTTAGTAAGTACATGTACATATGTGTCTCATCGGGATTTAAACTGTTGGACAGTCCGATGATGTATTATACAACGCTTACTGTGCGATACACGAGCCACATATGTCATTTGCAAACAGTGTAGACCAGGACAAGAGGGATCCCAGAGGAGCCGTCTCTTTAGGGTCTGCACTGAACATTTGTCATATTTAACTTTTCTTTAGAAAAATCCCTGAATATTCAGCATAAGCTTGACCTGTTTTAATTTTGAAATAGTCCATTTGAAAACTTCAGCGTTGAATTAATGAAAGCCTGCTTTGAAATCTGAAAAATACATTTTCAATCGACGACAATTAATTAATTAATTCAGCTGATTGAAAGTTAATGTAACAAACTTACTAGGTTCAAAGTGATATGCATTATGCTGATAATCTCACTATAAGTAAAACCTCTTTAGCCGAATGTGCAAATTAAAACCGCTCTGTGAGACAGGTAGCAGCTTAATGCAGAGTGAAAGGTTTCCATCCTGTATCAACAGCCGCCTGCTTAACAAGATGTAAATCCTACTTTACTAAAATTCCGGGTTCTGTCCGGAGGTGTGTCGCATTAAAGACTTTGATGTGATGATTATGACTTTTCAAGCCTAACCTTTAACGTCATGAATATGTATGAAAGAAATAAGGACATCATGAATATAAACTACATTGTTTGTGCAACTTAATGCATGACGGCATTAACCCGTTCGCTGCCAAATACTGTCGTCTGCTAACTTTGTCGACTGCTACAAATTTTCATTCTTTTGATTTTCTTCATTTTTGTTTCAAAAACATAGTAACAGTAACAAACAGTTTGGATCCTGATGAGACGCCGAGTTACTCGGCGTCTCATCTGGATCCAAACTGTTTGCATAGGTAATCACAGATCCGGCACTGGCAGCGAAAGGGTTAATGCTGTAAGTTCACAAAGAAGCTTGCTGAATTGCTTTCTTCCTGCATTATGCAACCAAGTGTCTCTTCGAGACTTCAATTCATATTTCGTTTATGCCTATTATCTCATGATACTTATGTTAACATTGTAGACCCATATCAGAAGGATTCCGGCCAGGTTCTGCACTGTTTTCTTCACAAATTAGTTTCCAAGATACGTATGTCATGTCACCAAAGTGTTTGTTTTTTTCAGAAGCACCAACTGACCCTTCAAACTCTAAATGTTCAGTGCTTAATAGTCCATCAGTGTTATAGAGTCCACTCAGTATGAAAGGCTAAATACATTTACTCCATGAATACTCATACAAGAAATCATGACATCATGACTACTAATTATATTAATTGTAATATTTGCACATGTTTGTAAAAAGTCAGTGCATGCATGTCCCGCATACAAAGAGTTACTTAACCCTTCGCTTGCTGA
Organism: Azorinus chamasolen; assembly: GCA_963576725.1. Taxonomy (NCBI): domain Eukaryota; kingdom Metazoa; phylum Mollusca; class Bivalvia; order Cardiida; family Solecurtidae; genus Azorinus; species Azorinus chamasolen. The sequence continues at coordinate 94,529,160 of OY755238.1, read as the reverse complement.
ATTTAAAAATACATTTCTCCTTCTTTACCCATGCCCTGTTGTATAATTAAATATATCTTCACTGTGTACAAGTATTTTGCTGTGCAATCACTGCTGTGGAGTGCTATGGTTGCACAATCAATTTGTAAATAGTGCAGACCCTGATGAGACAACTCCTGCAGGAGCTGTCTCATCTGGGTCTTCACTATTTACAGGTAGGTATATTGACGCGAATAGCAAGCGAAGGGTTAAATAAGAATCATTCAAAGTAAATATCTGGACGAGTTCATTTTGAAATACAGCTTGTAGTGGGTTAAGTGATCGCTACTGGATTCTCTTAGACTCCATTTAACCCTTTACTCTATAAATACTCCTTTCTACGCTTTTACAAACAGAGCAGATCCAGATCAGACGGCTCCTATAGGAACCGTCTGATTAGGGTCTGCTCTGTTTGCTTATGATATAATGTAGATATGATTTAATAATTTCTGCCATGGCAAAACATTAGTGTGTTTATATTCTATTATAACAATTTATCTCATTAATATTCATGGTGTCACTATTTCTTACATGAATATTCATGCAGTAGATGGTTAAATAGTCCCGATGCCGATGAGCGATAAACAGTGAAGACGCTAACATGCCGCCGCTTCTATTGCTCTTCGATGTTTGCACATTGAAATTTACCGTTTTCAAAGTGAAATTATTATGCTTTTACTCGACATTAACCTTTTCTTTCATATAAACGTGTTTTCACGCATTTACAAACAGAGCATACCCAGATCAGACGGCTCCTAAAGGACCCGTCTGATCAGGGTCTGGTCTGTTAGCTAATGGAATTTGATAGATATGCTTCTTTAGTTTCTAAAATGGGTACAATATTCCACCTTTCATATTTCATTACAACTAATTTGTCCATGAATATTCAGCAGGTATTGAAATTTGAAATACACATTGAATAGGAAAAGGGATAGCACATGCTTAGCACTTAATAGATGCCTATTTATAAGTAACATAACCTGGTACAATGTTTATTCAAAGGGTTAACTCTGCCGCTGCCAATGGCGAACTTGTGATCACATTTGCGAAAAAATAGAATCAAGAAACTTCTTGTATTTTAGCGTCTAATCCGGAACCAAAATTAATGTCTGTGAATATGATAAAAAAGAAATGAATATTTTAAAACAAAATGAAACAGACGACAAATTATGCAGACGGCAATAAATGGCAGCCAGAGTTAAAACTTCCGTAACAAAGACTACGTAATCAATGATTCATGTATTGTATATACAATGCATGATCTGCATTCAAAATCACTAGGCCTTGTACGTGTGGAGTGCAAAACCGGAAGTGCGTTCACGTATTTCCGGCTGTGTAGGATTATTTCCTGTTTTCTGTCAAAGACCTGCTACACTGTAGCGTCATCCTGAAAGCCACCGGAAGTCAGTGCTTCCGAATAACATTTTTCAAAGACAATATTTCTTTTTTTTGCCATCAAATTAGAAATTCAACCTATATACTGCTTCTAAAAAACTTGTTCGCAGTTCAAATATCTTTTATCCAGATACGACGCCGAGTAACTACATTGCTCGGACATATCATCAGGGTCCACTATGTTTGGCACACAGCTAAAACAACCGACAAAACGTTTGAAAATGTAGCTTGTTGAGAGTTGTAGCAGGCGACAACTTGTTTTGCGTTGCAGGTGATTTATATGCATAGTATTGAAATTAATTCAGACAGAGCTGAACTCGTCATTTCTCCACCAAACCACAGGTGCCCTTCGCATGCTATGTCTCAGCAACAACAACAGCAACAACATTTCCATCACAAATACAATATGTTTTAATCACATATCATAAGTATCTAAAACATACCAAAAGATAGTTTTCTGACCCAGCCAAAAATTAATGGTGTTTTTTCCCGCGAACATCCCTGTTCTATATAATAAGTAAAGGGTATTCAACTCCGGCGGAAATCTGCTCAAAAATCGATGGGTTCACTCAGTGCGATCGTCCTTGAAAGCTTATTTAACCACCGATATCCATAAACTGTGTCTCTTTATCAAAGAAATCATCACTCTTGATGAACAGCCATTCATGTTTTCTCAGGACATTAACACGCTTTTACAACGAGTCGCAAAAGTGACAACCTACCCTTCTAGGACACAGGTTGACTTTGAGGTTCGAAATAGAAATACGCTATAATTCAAGTCGAAACACCATATAACTGGTTTATAAGGGATTGCTCCGGTCTGAAAGCATGAATGGATATCGTGTATTCATATTTTTTTCAAATAATATGTTTCTAAAATCTCTACAAGCTTGATATTGATATGGGCGAAAGTCATTACATTCGGTTTATAAGTCATTACTTTCGACTTTCGACTTCCGACCGAAAATATTTACTTTCGCCGATATCAATATCAAGCTTGTAGAGAGTTTTAGAAAACTGAAAACGGCTGGTTCGTCCATTGTTATACAAACACCGTAGTAATACAACGGACGACGCAGATGGAGCGCTACGATTGGCTAACGCCGAAACGATTGGCTGACGATTGCTAATTGGCATAAACAATGCACTAGTGCATTTCCTCGATTTACGACACGCTGTTACGGCACTCCTACAAGGCAGATTATGTGATAAAAATAGATGCAAATTTCAAAGGAATTAAGCACATATATAGAAATAGAGACACAAAGTAAAGTCCCTGACCAGACGCCGCCTTGAAAAGGCGGCGTCTGATCTGGGATTGCACTATTTGTCGTGGTGCATTTTTGCGACATTGGCGGTAAAAGGGTAAAGTCTTTACTCCACGAATAATTTTGTAAGAAATATGGCATGTACGGATATAAATTAGCTTAATGCATTTTTTTTATAATGGATCATGGACAAGGAATGTTTTGGTTTGGGTAAACACGGTGATAAAAGGTCTTTTTAACTCCATAAGCAAATAGAACAGACCCTGACCAGACGGTTCCTATTGGGGCCGTTTTATCTAGGTCGACTATGTTAGCAAAGGCGTTAAATTACGTAATTTATGGAGTCACGGTTCACGACAGATGACAGCTAAATCCTTTCGAACTTTCTGCATGAATGTCACCCTTCATTAAACACCTGCCTATAACCACATAAAGTCGTCTTCTTAAAAGTCAGGCTAAGAGGGGTTTTACTGTACCAGGAAAGTGTCATACTAAATTCGTATACGCTTGTTCTGCTTTTGTAGGTATTCTTGTCTTGTTATTTTGTTTGTATGTTGTTGTTTTTTGTAAAACTAGACAAAACTAAACTAGTCATCTGGCGTTTCAGGAAATGCTATCACATTTTAGCAGAACTGTAGTATAAATATCTAGCTATCATTGACAAGAGTGATATTGCACGGTCATGCCCGGATGCTAAACAGAGCAATATCCCCAACGTACAATTATACATGGACATATAGTGTGTTGTATAACACATGAACAATACATCAGTGGTTATTATTCCCCACGACCAATTTGTCACAGTCTCCCATAATGGCAGCAGTCTATGTCTTATTAAATGTGGCCAGGGGTATCGTTCTTGTATAAGTATATGATGAATTAGCCGATACAGTCCGGGGATATATGAGAGTAAGTGATGAATTAGCTCATACAGCAGGGGATATGAGAGTCTGATGCTAATTCATCTTTGTGTCGGTACTTTCTTATGTTCTATAGCTGAACCCTTTCCCTTACATGTATGCATGAATTGATTACTTCATTAATATTCATAAACCTAATTTTTCAAGGGAAATGTTCGCTTTGACAAAACTGTAGGACCAGTTCTATATAATTCCACTAGCAAACGGAGCACACCCTGGTCAGACAGCTCCCACCGGACATGTCTGGTCTTGGTCTACTCATTAAAAGCATTAATATGAAGGAATATCTTAATCAAAAAGCATTTTTATCTTAAAGCATGGCGAGTAACTATTCGTCGATTGAAACTACATGTACCTTCTACAATTCAGCTTCCGACGCAAACTTTCTGCGGCCATTACTATTCAAAGGCAAACCCAGAGTGACAAAGAGTCTGGATTCTCACGAGACACTGTATCATTTTGCATCTGGATCCAAATCGTACAACAATGGTAACAGAGGAGAAGGCTAAACGTTGAAGAATACACATTTGAATGAAGGACTACAGACAGAATAGTCACGGTGAAACATGATGATAGTTCTTGGTTCTATATTGTATTAATCCTTTCCCTGTTCAATATTTAAGTAAGAAATGATGACGTCATGAATATATATTAGCTAAACTTATGTAATGACATATATACACATGATATGTTGGTATTGGTAGAAACTATAGAATCAGATCTATATAATTACATCAGCAAACAGTGCAGATCCTCCTCAGACGGCTTCTATAGGAACCGTCTGATCTGGGTCTACTTTGTTTGCAAATGCGTGAAAATGCGTTTATATGAAAGAAAGGGTATAGTTAACACATGGGCATCTTAATGCAGTTTGACTTCTCATGAGGTTCCAAACTGTTTGACACTCAGTCAAGAGTTCTCACGGGCTTGATCGGGTTCAGTAAAAAGTCGTGCCAGACCCAAATTACTGTACATGCTAAACACAGTATTGTAATAGAGAAACTAAGTAGAGGAAGCCCAATTGTAGATACATGTAACGAATGCCCACCATAATTATTATACCATAACCCTTTCCCTTATGTAAGCGCATTTTGACGCATCTGCAAACAGAGTAGACCCAGGTCAGACGGCTCCTATCAGGGTCTGCTCTGTTTGCTTATGGTGTAATATAGATCTGATTATACAGCTTCTGCCTGGGGCAAAATGTCCTGTGTTCATATGCCATTATATGACGTAATTATTTCCTACATGAATATTCATCGGGGAATGACATGAATACTAATATGTTTTATCCAGTATAAGACACATATTAGCTATGTTGATATTAGTGATGCTTATCGTGTCCTGATAGACATTTAACCCTTTCGCTGCCAATGCCGGAACTGTGATTACCTATGCAAACAGTTTGGATCCAGATGAGACGCCGAGTAACTCGGCGTCTCATCAGGATCCAAACTGTTTGTTACTGTTACTATGTTTTTGAAACAAAAATGAAGAAAATCAAAAAAAATGAAAATTTGTAGCAGACGACAAAGTTAGCAGACGACAGAGTTTGGCAGCGAAAGGGTTAAAAATAGGTTGAATTCAAATGTGTAACACAGCGTCTCATTACTATTCAAACGTTTAACACTTGGCCCTCAGTGATTAATATTGCTCCATATCGGACAAGTGGTTTCAGTATGATTAATATTGCTCCATATCGGACAAGTGGTTTCAGTATGATTAATATTGCTCCATATCGGACAAGTGGTTTCAGTATGATTAATATTGCTCCATATCGGACAAGTGGTTTCAGTATGATCAGGTTTATTATACAGTTGAACTTCGATATCTCAAACTCGGATGATTCGAATTCGCAATAACTCGAATTAACAGTTCGGTCCATCCAAATTTGACAATACAGACTTGTTTTAAAATATACCACTTTGCATGTCTAGAAACACATATGGACAGCTTAATGCAGGTCGAAAGTAATGCTCTTACTGCATTAAGCTGTGAACAGGAAACATTGTCAAGAAAGTATTCAGATGAGAAATCAGATGACTGGAACCAAAGTATCTCGGGGTACTTTGTATAGTCCATTATACGAACTATCGTAATTAAACTATACATATGTATTTAAGTCGCCTTCTTTGACGAGTACATGCAAACACACTTACTTTCTATTTCAATATATTTTCTATTTTATTGGAATACAATAAAACCTCGATTAACCGAACTGTTGAAATAGTATCGATACCGATCTTTAACTCTTTTGCTGCCAATATCGCATCTGTGAATTTTTCTATGAAAACTGTTTGGACCCAGATGAGACGCCGAGTAACTCCGCGTCTCATCAGGACCCAAACTGTTTGTTACTGTGATTGTTTCTTGAAACAAAAATGAAGACGAATAAAAATGGAAAATTGTAGCAGACGACAAAGTTTGCAGACGACAACATTTGGCAGCGAAAGCAATCAATATTGATGTAAGAAACAATGGTATCATGTTTATAGGGTAAACCTTTCTTGGAAATTGTTTGCTTTGCCCCCCAAAAATGTAGAATCAGATATATATGTTGTCAAAATCAAACAGAGAAAACCGTAATCATACGGCTCATATAGGAGTCGTCTGATCTGGGTCTACTCTGTTAGCAAATGCGTGAAAATGCGTTTATATTATGGAAAGGGTGAATTCAGACATGGGCAGCTTAGTGCAGTGTGAAAGTCATTTAGAAAGCTCCCAAAAGGAGCTTCTGCGTGACTTTTATTCTGTATTCAACAGTAACCTGTCTGATACTATCTCTTAATTTCTTCTTTTCTAAAATTCTAGTTTACAGTGATTTAATTGTTCTTCAGTTCCGTAAATGAGAAATCCTTGACTATCCTTCATGAATTCGCGCGTTTAATGTTCATTGTATTCGAACATTTGTGGTGTTAACTTTTCAATGATTGTTATTGCTTTGACATGGTCTGTAGAATCAGATCTATCTGATCTGGGTCTACTCTGTTTGCAAATGCGTGAAAATGCGTTTTTATGAGGGAAAGGGTTAAGATAGCGCCTGTAAGATCTGTTTCATCTAAATCTTCACTTTCGCACAAGATGAATAAAAAACTGTTTCTATAAAACAAGGTGTGGTGTTTACCGTAGCATTTTATATAACACATTCAATAACTTCAGTACTGCATAAACCCTTGTTTACCTTCATGTATATCTGGCTCTCTACAGGCTAATTACATGTAATCAATGGCTGCATAACTCCCCATGTGCTATAAATGCTTAAAATAAACATTCAAAATGCAGGTAAGATGCCTAAATTAAAACATTTTCAAGAATAACTTCTTTATTTCTCAACCAAACCATATGTTGTGACCACTCTTTAGAATCGTCTCTTCGAGACGATTCTAAAGAGTTGTCATAACATAGGGTTTGGTGGAGAAATAGCGATTTAGTCTCTGAGTACAACAGTTATCTGTTTCTCTGCTGAGTCATTGTTTATTTGGTTTATGTCTGTTTGATATTTCAAACAGCGATTAGAGTGTGCAACAGTTTTTATCATGGCGAGCGTCTCATTGGTTTTATATGTTTTCAATATGTACCTCTTGTCACATCTGTATATGGGAAGTGGACACAATAAACTGTTAACTGTAAACTGTATTAAATAGATAGATATATTCTGTATTTAAGTCTCATCAATATAAATATAGAAATCATTACTTAATATAAACATATCATAAAGGCTGTACATTGCCACTCAAAAACGAGTTATAAGATACTATACTATTAGCTGCTTATATATCTTAGTTAAAAAGATCAAACATTTTGTAACTAATGTAATTAATATTAATTACATTTACAGTACATGTAAAACTGGAACACAATTGCTAATTAGTTTATGCTAAAATCTGCCATTAAAGTGTGGTTAGAATGTTGATAATGCGTACATACATGTATTCATCAGCATGGAGAAAGATAAGTCGACAACTTGTCAAATACCACAAACCGCGTTTAGTCTCGCATGGTTACAGCAAATATTCTGACATCCTCTGTAACCAAGGTGAAAGAATGCTACCCTGCTCTGACAATTAATTACATGTTAATTCTCTTCACACTGAGTGTAAACTGACTAACATTTACAAACAGCTTGAGTTCACATGATACACCCAATAACCCAGGGTCTCATCCGGGTCAAACCTGTTTGACACTCGATCGATCAATCTGCTCCATAGATACGCCTTTCTATGCCTTTGCAAACAGAGTAGACCCAGATCAGACGGCTCCTATAGGAGCCGTCTAATCAGGGTCTGCTCTGTTTGCCCATGATATAATGCAGATATGATTCTACAATTTTTGCCACGGCCAAAACTTCCAGTGTTAATGTGCTGTTATAATAAATATTCTAATTAATAATTTCTAATAATTCTAATTAATTAATCAGGATCTGCTCTGTTTGCCCATGATATAATGCAGATATGATTCTACAAGTTTTGCTATGGCCAAAACTTCCAGTGTCAATGTGCTGTTATAATAAATATTCTAATTAATATTCATGATGTCACTATGTCTAACACGGCTATTTATGGAGCAAACTCTTGAAAGCTTGAACGAATTTGAAATCAGTCAAACCTTCAGCAGATCAGATATTGGGCAGGCATTATTTTTGTCGACATAAAATGGAGTAAATTTTGTCAACTGGGCACACAACCATCTACTTTATTTCTAAACACTTTCATTTCATTCACTGTAAAATCATTAAGAACTGTTTTTCATTTGCAAACAGATCAGACCCTAAGCAGACAGATCGTATAAGATCTGACTGATTTGTGTCTGCCATGTTAGCAAAAACACTAAAGTGCGTATCTATGAAGTACACGGATAAACGTGATTAAATTGATTACTGTAACTAAGTCGGGGTGTTCATAAGTCTTTAGTTATAAAAGTACAATGTAATTAACCCTTTTAGTGTTAGGGGAAACCAGGCACAAATGCATACCTTTGCATGGGGTGTAGAATAAACCCTTGTCAGACTGCACTGTTCGTTATGTTTCATATTTCTTCAAACACGATCCCTGAATATTCACAGTAAGTTTGACTTGATTGAATTTTGTAATGGTACATGCGAAAGTTCTGCGTTGAAGTGGTTACATGTTAAATTATGCCTAGACTAATAACAATTGTGCATACCTTATGGATCCAGATGTGATGTCATAGAGCTAGAATGCGACCAGATTCCAGTTGGTTGCAATGGTTATCACAATTTTATTTTCATGGTTTTGTCTAAGAATTACAACTGTTTTCAGTTGTCACAGTTAATTTGTTTTGTAGTTCTATTCAACAACAAACATGACCAGATAATCAAACGGTTTAGATCCTGATGAGCTACCGAGTGTCCCAGTAAGTGGTTCCATAGAGATTTACACTACAGTCATACATGTACATGGAAAAAAGCCTCGCCCAATTTTGGACGATTTACGTAGGGTCACAAACTCTTCAAGACAACATAGAGTAATAGATACCGTTGATGGGACGCCTTTATCCGATGAGGGGAGAAAACGTTGAGACGAGGCTTGCCTCGCCTGAACGTTTTCTCTCCGAGAAAACTTCTTATTCGATTTATCCAGTCAGTTAAAAAAAAAGTACGTAGTTAAAGTCTACTTTCAGTCCGAATGACCGCTCAGCCGACTGTACATTTACTCCCCTGGTCATTGAATCATTGGCCTACAATATTGAGCACTGCTAACATATGGCGCAATCATGCAGCCGCAGTACCGGCGAGTGACCCTCACAGGTACACATTTTAACCCCTGGGTGGAGAGGATGTGCGGGTGGGAGACACGGAAAAGCGTCTCTGAAATTTCCGAGTGGGACCGGGATTTGAACCCCGGACCTCCGGACTGATAGTCAAACGCGTTACCACTAGACCACCGCCACCTACCTAGTTAAGTTGAATCTTCTTTTTTTCATTGACTCATAAAACATTACAAACTTGATTACCATGAAGTAATTTGCATTAAAAATGTGTTGTTTCGATCCCTTCTCATTTCCATTTAGACGTAAATTTAATGAGCTATCGCGAAGGAAAATAGATTGGATTTTTACATTACAAGAGGGGAAAACGTGGTTGAATTTGAAAAAAAAAAGATCATTTGAATCAAGGATGTCAATATGTTTAATCAAATAGAAATCATTAACTTCTTCCGGAGGCTCACTGAAGAAATTCGAGATCCGTCGTCTCGGTTTCTATTTTTAGATACAAATGTAGGCCTACTCATAAATCGATGGAGCTGAAAAGGCTATATTTAGGTCAATGACAAGTCCCACCATTTAAGAGCTTCTCAATCAAATTATCATGAGAGTGAAAAGGAAAACATTTACTATGTATCCGTTTGTTTTTGCTTCTTGGCTTGATTCTTTTAAAAAACGCGTTTCGCCAGCGGTGGATTAAATTAATTAAACTGATAAATTGATAAGTTTTCATCTGGCCTCTGTGATGTAATAGGTAAGCGCGACGACCCTAATGTTTGAAATTAACTTTTGTATGATCCGACGCGGGTTCGAATCCACCTATAGCCTAATGTTTTGCTTATTTTTTTTCTTTTCTCTTCTATTGGTGAATTTTCTGTTAGATCTATTCCGTCAACATATGCATATTTATAGAAAATTAAAATAGTTCCATGGTTATAGAATCATTACGCCTTAGAAACGTCTAATAACGCTTCTACTACCGGTAGTAACCTAATAAACCTAACAAGTTAATCTGCACCCCTTTATTACGTCAGTATAGAGTCCTGGTGACTGGATAAAAGATCATTATAGATTGTCCGTTTGGTTTCCATGTCAGCCAGGGTTCTATAAAGGGTGAAATTCGTGGTACACATTTTTGTCGAGGACTAATTTGGTGACCATACCTGAATAGTCTTTTCCAATTCTGTCAGGTGTTTTCAGACGCCGGATGCGGTCAAAATAAGTTAATCAAACATGCTTTTCGAGTGTTCTTTTACACATTATCAGATTACTATTCGTGTAAGAAATAATGATATCATACATATTTGTCAGCTAAATGTTATTTGAACAGATGATAGGTTTTAATGTGATCCCATAACCACGCAGAACAGATTCTGAGCAGACGGCATCGCCTGTGTTGGTCTACTCTGTTTACAAAGACGCCAAAAGACGTCTCTGTGGTACAAAGGGTAAGGGATACCTAACCACAGCCTAAATTGATTCCCGATTAAGGGAACCAATATAGTTGGCCCTGTTCAATATCTTTCAGCACTTTATTCAAAAAGCTCGTCAAAACTACTTCCCTATAATCTGTGTCATTTTACATTTTAGACACAGATCAGACTGTTCCTTTGGGAGCTTTATCAGAGCTACAGATAACGGTGCGTATCCAAATACTAAAATAGTCATTTCTCCACCAAACCCTATACTGTGACCACTCTGTAGAATCTCGGAGAGACTATTCTAAAGAGTGGTCATAGTATAGGGTTTGTTGCAGAAATAAATTTTCGCAGCTTGTCTGGAGCTCTGCTTATGATATGACCAGTGTCTGCTCTATGTGATAATGGAATTTGATAGATCTGTTTCTTTACTTTGTAGAATTACTACACTGTTCCACCTTCCATATTTCATTATAATTATTTTGTCCATAAATATTCAGTATTGAAATTTGAAATAAAACTGGGAAGTGGTTAAAAGCAAACATCGAAGTTTGATGTCGCCGAATTACATTCACGAATCATCTAAACAATGAATGACTCGATTTCCCACCAACTTTACCCTCCCTTGAAATTTTGCCGTGACAAAAATGTGGATTTTATGTGCATATAGTTAAGTATTAGCTATTATATGCAAATTTAAAATGATGAGGATAACTGTCATATCATGAGTATGCGTTCCGTGAATATAAAATATATTGCGTAATCAGATCAACAAATAAAGGTGCGTACTCAAATTCTAAAATCGCCATTTCTCCACAAACCCCTATGCTGTGACCACTCTTTAGGGTCGTCTCGAAGAGACTAAAGAGTGGCCACAACATAGGATTTGGTGGAGAAATAAAGGAGTTTTCTCGAAAATGTTTTAATTTACGCATCTTATCTGGACCTTTAAGTAATTCTCCAGAATTGAGCAGTAACCTGGTTTTTGACACTCCTATGTTCAGTACATGTAGATGAGTGGCCGCTTAAAACAGGTTTTATTGTAGATAACTAATTAATTAATAATAATGCAGTGAAGATATATCCGGACACCATGACAATATACCAAATGAGTCTATTCGTTTCTCTTTATAGTTAAAACAACATCAACACAAATTAATTATGTACTTAACCCATTTGGTCCCACGATCCCATATATGGGAAGTTGGCAAACAGTGTAGACTCTGATCAGACGCCGCATAATGCGACGTCTGATCAGAGTATATACTGTTTGCTGATAGGAATTTCAATATAAAATAAAATGAAATTGAAGGCTAGGTACCCCTTATATAAAAATGGACTAATCCAATATATAAACATGGAAGAATCCACTGGGAGCAAATGGGTTAATAGTACTAAACTAGTCCATGTACTTTACTGATCCCATGCTAAATGCGACATGTCGGTAACTAGCAAACAGTTTCGATTAAGATGAGATGGCGAGTAATACCGCGTATATATCACCAGAATCCAGGCTGTCTGACACTCAGTCAAGAGTTTCTGAAACTGCAGAATCTGTCTTATGCGACCTTATATTGATTGGTCACAGTAATCTTAAGAAGCAGGTGGCTACTTAATGTAGGGCAAAAGTAATGCAGAAAGCTTTCTGAATAATTTTTGACCTGCATTAAGCTTCCACTTACCTTATATACCCATAATTAGACTTCTTTTAAATGCTCGTTTCGAGACGATTCTAAAGCGTGGTCACAACATGGGATTTGGTGGAGAAATAAAGGTGTTTTTCTTGAAAATGTTTTAATATATGAATCTTATCTGGACCTCTGAGAAATTTTCCAGATCAAACTCCAATGTCTGCCTTATAATAACATTCCACGAACTAATGTTGAGTACAGTAGACCCTGTCTTAGGTGGTCATCAGAATGAGGTATAATCATGGGTCTGTAAGACAGGTGTTAGCTTAATGCAGGTCAAAAGTAATGCAGAACGCTCCTTTAGGAGCTTTCTGCATTACTTTTGCCATGCATTAAGCAGTAACCTGATTTTTGACACTCCTATGTTCAGTAGATGAGTGGTCGCTTAAGACAGGTTCTATTGTAGATAACTAATTAATTAATAATTAATGCAGTGAATGTATTTCCGGACACCATGACAATTTACCAAATGCGTCTATTCGTTTCTCTCAACAAACCAATTATATACTTAATACCTGAAGTACTATCATTAGGCTATTATCAGAATCCAGGCTGTTTGACACTCAGTCAAGAGTTTCTGAAAGACCACAGAACATATTCTATGCGACCTTATATTGATTGGACACAGTAATCTTAAAAATCAGGTGGTTGCTTAATACAGGGCAAAAGTAATACAGAAAGTTCCTTTCTGCATAACTTTAAACCAGTATTAAGCTATTTACCTGCCTTACAGTCCCATAATTACTTTTTAAATTAGATCTCTTTTTGATGGTCGATTGAGACACGTTCTACTTGATTTGAAAGAATCGGATGTAAGCAACACATTGATTTGTAATATAACAAGCTGCAGTGTTCCTGGTAAGACTGTCGAGCTGTTTACAGTCAATGTCCGAGGTTACAAAACTTCTGATTCTGAGACTGAGTTCCTTCTCAAGTATCTGATTGGCCAGGTGCTCCATAAAGATCTCAGACTCAAGCACTTCGGAGCCAGGTCGTGATATCATCATGATAAGGGGGTCATGTCGTAATAGTTATTTCTTTGAATGATATGGTGATGTTTTACTTTTATAACGAGCATAAATTTTAGCACAATACGACACGCGTTTTGCACGTTCTATCATATTTCAATTAATAAATATGCATTTAGAATACCACCAACACACGATTGTTTGTAAATGGATGAAAAGATAAGATTCGAAATGATCTCGATAAGTACAAAACTGTAAATGGTGAAACCACTGACTGAAAGTTTCACGGAGAAATATAAACAGTGCCCGTCTTGTTTGCTTTGTCATTTTGCTGTAAGTGTGACCCTCGTGTAATTATAGATTTCTTCTAAAACATTTGCAAATGAAAAGAATGGAGTGAATGTATAAACACAGTTATGTAGGGGATATAGTAAGAACTGCTTGAACACTTGTCTCCATAACACGCCTTTCTACGCCTTTGTAAACAGAGTGGACCCAGATCAGACGGATCCTATAGGAACCGTCTGATCAGGGTCTGTTCCGTTTTCTCGTGGAATAAAATACGCCTTTCTATGCCTTTACAAACAGAGTAGATCTAGATCAAACGGCTCCTATATGTCTGCTCTGTTTGCTTATGGAACAAGACAGATCTAAGTCGACCGTTTTACCAGGGTCAAACATTTTCTAGTTTTATATGCCATTATTAAATATTGAGCTGATTAATATCCATACGTATATACGTATTTATGGAGTAAAGGGTTAAGCCATTATTGAACTGGACCAACTGCTTGATCTGTAACCATTTACATGATGAATATCCATGTAAGAAATAATGACATCATCAAGTGTAATTAGCTAAATATTAATAATGCAAAATGAACACGTGATATTTGGGATTTGACAGAAATGTATAATCATAAGAAAACAGAGTAGACTCTGATCAGGTGATCCGATAGGAGCGATTTGATCTTGGTCTACTCGGTTTGCAAAGGCATCCAATACGTATCTATCATATCAAGCGTTAAGGAAGACGGAAGCTTAATGCAGTACATTCCCTGTTCAGTATTCATGTTAGGAATGAAGACAATATGAATACAACGTATTTATTAGCTCATTTTTCATAATGTAAACGTTTCAATGTATCATTGTTTTGCTTTGACAAAAAAACTACACAATTAGATCTTTATAATATCAAAAGCAAACAGAGCAGACTTTGATCTGAGTCTCCTCTGTTTACAAACGCGTGAAAAGGAGAGAAAGAGTTAACTGTGTGTTAAACAGCCATCTGATTTTTAAGACTAAAATAATTGTTTAGCCAGTAAAAGAAATTACTTAAATGGATTCCTTGATGCGTTATGAGCGAGATATGCTTTTAAATCAGATACATATATCAGATATGTAAAATATGAAAAATAGCTTCTTTATTTCTACACAAATTGTCTATTGTGACTTCTCATTAACGAGGGTTCAGTGGCAAAATGACGATTTTAGTAGCTTCAATATTTCCATTTAATATGACTTTGCTGTTAAATGACTGTGTGCAAATAGCTATATGCTAATGTTATTTTATTGTTGTAAATGACATTAAATAAAGCTTCTTGATGAAATGCACCCCTGGCAACAATGGATGTTTCGCACTGTTCATAGTGTTACTAAGTGAAATGAATTTCAAACAGTCATGGTGGTTGATCTAATATGTTGTGTGTTATCGTATTAAATAAAGATATATCAATACTCGTTCCATTTAAAAGCTATAATATGCTTCTAGGTGAGATATTTCTCACTCGAAAGAATCTAAACCTAATGAATGCATCTGACGTGTTTAAAAAGGCACTGTGTAACACCGTCCTCTGATTTAGTAGTGTCATTGCGAAAGTCACATTTAAGGGAAATTAGTGCTCGTGTGAATAGGTAGTTATTCCAGAGAATGCAATTTATTAGTGAGGGACTAATTTCCGAGTGTCGCTTGTTACGCTAAAAGGAATATACCCAGAGACAGGAGTATTTGGAATAAATTTAAAATACAGTAACACCCCTTTAAACCGGACGTTAAATTTTGTATAAATATCGGGCTTGAAGACAGGTGGCAGCTTAATGCAGAGTAAAAGCCATACATCTCTCTGCATGACTTTCACCCTGCATTAAGCAGCCACCTGCCGAAATGTATCTATTTTTTCTCTACTAGAATACCGGTTTAGAGAGGTTTTACTGTGTAAGATTTATGGATAATCAAATCAGTAGAGTCTTCTATATATAAAAGACTATGTCTTCCACTGTTATATCTGTATTTGTCCTGCTACATCTCGCGATATCTGCAAACAGAGCATTTGGGATCAAGAGATGTGAGTATTTACAATTGTGTCTATTCGTCTGTCATCTTTGAGTGATTGTTTCTTCTATTAAAATACACATATCAGTGTTTCTGATAAATAGTTGTGACAAAACAAATAACACAGGATCTTCATTAGTTCCAGTATATCAAAAAAAGGTTTATTACAGCAAAACCCCTCGAAGCCGGACGTTATACGTAGTGTAAATATCGGTCTTGAAAAAGATGGCAGCTTAATGCAGGGTGAACGTTTGCAGAAAGCTCCTTGTGCAGCTTTCTTCTTGACTTTCACCCGGCATTAAGCAACCACCTGTCTGAAAGTATCTAAATCTTCTTTACTATAGAATTCAGGTTTAGAGGTTTTTTTTTATTATAAACGCTGTATACGCAAGTCCTTGTTTAACTCAATATTCAATTTGGTTCATCAATCGTCATATCGCCACAAGTTTGGTTACATTCTGTTTCATAACTACATGTTTAATAATTGTTAATTACATGTATTTGATTAACATCATGTACGTCAATATACCATTGTCATTGCATACTTTTCAATGCTATTCTTTACCATAGAAATGATCACACATATATTACATTGGAAATACAATAAAACATTGCATCTGTTCAATTTCGACAATAATATCCACGAAGGCATAACATAGCATGTACATAATTGAAACGTATGTCTCGACACAATCATAGTAATGTTTGAAAGAAATGAAAGAAAACATTGTTTTCAGAGCACAAGAGGACACCATTTTGTGGTGGTGGCGTGGCTTAGTGATTGAGCGTCGAGCTGGTAACCAAGGGATCCGGGATTCAAATCCCGGCTGGACCAGCTCGAGATTTCAGAGACGCTTTCAGTGTCTCCTTCCCGCACGAGGTTGCCTCCTCTACATCCAGGGGTTAAAATGGGTACCTGTGAGGGTCGCTCGCCGGTAATGCAGCTGTGTAATCGCGTCATATGTTAGCAGTGCTCAATATTGTAGGCGAATAGTCATTCGGACTGAAAGTAGACGACTATAACTAGGTACTTTTAGTTTTCTACTTTTAGTTAAATTCAACCCATCTGTAAGACAAAAACTAATGACTGCTTCGTCTCTAATTTACTTAATTTTCACTGACTTCAAGTTCAACTTTTGTGGAACTTTTGACCGAATGTCGAACAGTTTGGATCCTGATCAGAAATCGAGTTGCTCGGTGCCTAATCTGACTTGGCTTTATCGGGTTTTACGTCGCCTTGTCAGTATTTCAGTCCTATCACGATGCCCAGTTTATTACAGGTGGAGGAAGACCCCAGCTATTCTTCCGTGCGTGGAACAAATTACATTATTTCATGCACAGAAGAACACCCTGGTGGACTGCGACCTACTGCAAGCCAACTGGAAGGCTTCCTCGCATGGAAAATACAAATTCCCAGACCAGGGTCCATGCTTATAAAACTTTTAGTTGAGTATGAGTTCGTTCTCAAGATTTTGATTCAAATCTGACCAATCAAAAGCTTGAGAACTCAAATCTGACCAATCAAAAGAATGAGAACGAAACTCAGACTCAACTAAAAGTTTTATAAGCATGGACCCAGGACTCGAACCACAGTGGAGAGGGGCTAGGCGATTGTCAGTCCAAGACCATAACCACCCGGCCACAGAGGCCTCATCGGGAAACAAGTTTTGTAACTGCCAATGAAGATACCCTTAGCATGAGAAAAGTCCCGTTATATATATTTCAATAACTGCATTCAATAAGCTCAGAAATGGCTACACCTGAGGGTCTGTATAGTACATGTAATTACACTATTTTAGGTATTGTTTACAATTCTGATCTCGAACCTCGGATATCTCGAAGTATAATTCTAAGTTCCTCTAACTTCGAGATAACGAAGTTGGACTGTATTACATTACATTAAACATTCGCTTATCCGAATTTTAGCCCTTTCCCTATTGAATATTCATGTTAGAAATAATAACATCAGTAACTGAATTTGTATAATAGCATATGGACAAATGGTTATTGGTATTAGTAAAAACTGCAGAATCAGATCTATTATGAGTTCAAAAACAACAGAGCAGACCCCGATCAGACGGCTCCTCTAGGAACCGTCTGCATGATCGGGTCTACTCTGTTTGCAAAATGCGCGAAAATGCGTCTATACGTATGAGGGAAATGGTTAATAACGAAGGCATGGATAAATTTCCTAAGGAGATTCCTGCAAGATTTTTAATCTGCGTTAAACAGACACATTTCTTAAAAATCCAATTTGATCCTTATTTGGGCGTTCGGCTAAGTGCGACGTTGATGTATTTATTGTGTTAGAGTGTTGCTCACTTTGTTGCAGATGATTTTAGTAAGTAAAAGATGTCTAGACCCAGGGTGGTAATACATCAGATTCCATGAAGGAATTTGACAGTAGGCAGATCTTCATAAACATCAACTCTCTCATAAAACACGCATAATAAAACAAAGAGTATAAAACGCTACAGACAAGCATTGAGTACGATATGCAACAGACATGTCAATATTAACACTTTTCATGATGACAAAAAAATGTCTGCTAAACTTTAGATCCGGAGTGTACGGCTGTCCATTTCCAAATCAATCAAACTATTGGGAAACTGTTAATCAAGTGTCAAACAGCTTGGATCCTGATGAGACTCTTCTAGATCCATGCGGTTTGCAAATGCCAGACAGGTCGCTAACAACGGGATAAGGGGTAACACAATTCAAATACATCAACAAAGCCTAGCATATTGACTTGATTTAATATAAAAATGGACAGTCTAATAAATTGTCTGGAAAACAGAAAGTTCCTAACAAAATAACAAAGTGATGTTGTATGTCTAGAGTTTATCCATATCTGCATTATTGCATTGTCCTTTGTACAAGAAAAATGGCCGGCGCACAGTCTGTGATCATATTATAAACACACAGAGCTGCAGATAAAGGTACGTACCCAAATACTAAAATCGCCATTTCTCCCCCAAACCCTATACTGTGACTGTAAAGAAGTTCTTCTTGAAAATGTTTAAATTTACGCATCTTATCTGGACCTCTGTATAAGGCATTGAAACATTTCCTCTTCTAAGCTTTTACAAAAGTCGGGTCAGCATAGACTCAAACTGTACTGCGTTGATAAGTTTAATCTGCTATGGGCGGATGAGTGAATACCTATACAAACAGTTTGGATCCAGATGAGACGCCGAGTAACTCATCAGGATCCAAACTGTTTGACTACCTGGTTGCATTTGGGTTGAAATTGGGTTGATTATAGGTTGAAATTTGAAAATGTTATATGCGAAAAATAATTTGCTCAGCAAGCTAAAAGTTAAAAATGTACTCCGCTCATATTTTCGCCAATTTTGCCTAACAAACCAATTTCAAAAATCGCAATGTGTGTGACTTGAAACTAACTTCGTGCTCAAGCACATGTTAATGAAAGAGTTGTTTCTAAAAAAAGTTTATTTTGTTACCTAAGAAACCAACGAAAACACGTCCACCATATACGGAAACCTGTCGTAAAAATCAATTACATGTATGCGTACATGAAGTACATGTACCCGATATAGATGTAGACAAAGTACTTTCTCTTTTCGCGCCTTTAAACCTTCGACTGACCCGCAGCAGTCATTGGTAGATAAACACGACTAATATTTATCATGTTGTTCCGAAATCGGAGACTAGCCGTCCGTTTTCGTTGGTTCCGTGTAGTCGATGAACTTTTCCGTGTCGATGAACTTTTCCGTATCTTAAAAGGTCGGCGGTTTTCTAAGGGTTTAGCAGGATTCAAACACTGTTAATATATAGATGAATCTATAATAAACTTTTGGAAAATGGGCTGTAAGTATTATTTTAATGATATGAAGATGTGAACAACTTTTGATTGATTAATACGTGTATACATACACAAATGGCAGAATATAACTTTAACATAAGACTTTTGTTATTTTTCGTAACTCTTTCGTGAAGTTTTGCGTTTACTATTTGTTTTAGGATACTCCAGGTATTCAGTTAGCCATTAGGTAAATGGTTAACACACATCTCATATTGCTCGCCTAAATTGTTGGAGCCATTACCGTTTGGTTGAACCCATTTTCTCATATTGATACCTTTTATTGCTCCTGTAAAAGTCACTTTTTGAAACCATTGTAATAAAAAGAGCATTTGCTCCATAGGAGCAAATGCTCTATTTATCACGATGTTTTCAATACTACATAATTCTAAAGAGTTCCTTTTCTCTTGCCAATGCTCCCTTTCGGTAGATTTAATAAGAGAGGTTGTGTCTAGAAATAGCCTATGCGGGAATGGGTTAAAACGCCGTAAAACCACACCTTGTATACATTTGCAAACAGCAGCATGTGTAGGATCTGATTCTCTACTATGTGCCATGGCAATAAATATGCTCATCTTCTATTTCTAATACTAAACAAATCATATTCATAGTGGTTGACGCCTGTCCTAACTATTCGTCAAGTAGAAGGGCTAACAGTCTCTTCGACACAGTGTATATTTAACCCATTTGCTCCCAAATGCGGCGTCTGATCAGAGTCTACACTGTTTGCTGATAGGAATTTCAATATAAAACAAAACGAAATTGAAAATTTATGCCAGGCACCCCTTAGATAAAAATGGACTAATCCAATATATAAACATGGAAGATTCCATTGGGAACACATGGGTTAAACTTCTGAATGCACGATACGCATGCACTGTAAATTGCAAATAATATAAACCCAGATTTAGAGGGTTCTGCACTTTTTATCATTTGAAATATGCCCATTCATCTATGAATGGACTCTATAGTTAACCCACGTATTCCAGTATCATGTAAGGTAAACCCGTCTAGATCTTACTTTAGAGCCCATCAATGTTTCAAATGGAGGGATAACAGTAAGCAAAGTATATGTTTGAATAAACCATTGACATTGTTGGGTTCAGCAAACAGTGCAGACCCAGGTCAGAGGGTCCCTTCTATGTCTTTTCTAAGGGACAATGGACACTCATAGGTTAAACAATGATGAGTCAACTATTCCAGCCAGAAAATTAAAACATCTATGATACTTCTATAATCCATATCCCGCTAAAACACGATGCCTGCTGATGCTCAGACCTACTATAAACAGTGTTTATCTAAATCTATTCAGGCCTTTATGAAACTATATATTGTACAAGTGTCAAATCTCGGCGTCCTAATCAAAATTGTTCGCAAATATAAATCAGGTCGCATTTTAACTTTAGCCTGCTGAGCAAATTTTTTTATTGAATTTTTCATCTACTATATTTTCAAATTTCAAGCTATAATCAATTTGTCTACCAAAATCCAATCAGGGTGTCAAACAGTTTGGATCCTGATGAGACGCCGAGTTACTCGGCGTCTCATCTGGATCCAAACTGTTTGCATAGTTATTCACTCATCCGTCCATAGCAGGCTAAAGGTTAACATGTGGCGGTCGTAGAGCATCTCAAAGTATAAACAATCCATATTGTTATTCTCCCCTTATAGAGGGTGGTTGGGTACTCGCAAACTTGGTTTATTCCCACGGTAGCATGTTGTTGGCTACTGACACTTCCAATGCGGTACTCTTGCTTTCACCATAATATATGTTCTACTCTGTTATTTTTGCATGGTAAATGTTTAATGTTTTATGTCCTGTTGTGTGTTTCGTCACGTTTTGTCTTATAATGGCGCTGTTTCGTGTTTGACGATGTTTGATGCCGGGTCCCTTTGTGTGTGGCGCTCCCTGCAGGACTGTTTTTCTACTTTCCCATTGATACTTTGATACCGAACAGGCAAATCCAACGGGAAACGAAGATACACGATGGAAATTTGGGGTCTATAGAATAGGAAGATGTATACAAGATGTCTGGCTGCCACGTATTATAAGAATTGAATTTCGTGATTAGTTGAATAAGATTGTCTGTCTTAGTAATACATATGTCGTTTATTTGACAGGAAAGATGATAACTTATCTTGTCTGGGTTGTCGATACAATGTTCACCCTTACATTGTTGAATTTTCAAAACTTCACACAGGACAGGTTTACGATGGCTATTTAGGAATGTTAGAAAGTGTAACATGGCAGACAATACAGACTCCTAGTAAGCCCTCTCATATGGGTCTACATTGTTCGCAAAGGACGTTAGTGACGTGTTTCTCGCACTGTAAGGATTAAAAGCTGAATGTAAGAATTAGTTCTTATTCCTTATTAGTATGCCTAATTCGGCGTCTCATCAGGATTTAAACCGTTTGACATTCAGTCAAAAGTTAATCTAAACCTTGGTCGAATCGGAAGTAGTCAAAATTGCACACAAGATCCAAATATCAGCAGGTATTAGTTTTTATATTGGAGTTTGGATTATGCAAGGCCAGACACGGGTGGTAATACATCAGAGTGTATTAAGGGAATTGTCAGCAAGATAGACTAACTCGATGTAAACTGTTCCCCGGAAATAATAAAATCATATCTCGTTATATCAAAGAGAGCTTTGTATGGAAGGCTTCGAACATGACTGTGTTATTACATAGTAGCTCTTTTCATCCGATAAACTACTGACTGCTTAAACTCCAATATTTCCGAAGTTTTAATAAGTTTTCCTTTCATTCAATATTTTGAGACAAAATTGAATGAGGTGACTTGCAACCAACTTGGATCCTGATGAGACGCCGAGTTACTCGGCGTCTCATCAGGATCCAAGCTGTTTGCAAATGGTAGTCATCAAGTTTTTTTGTAGGATAACGGTTTCATATTCAAAATATATATCAAATGATGACTAACTACAATATATGTATATTTATTAAATGAAATGTTGGCACACTTGACCAAGAAACATATTCCAATAAAGCATTCTCTAAAACATACACAGTACACTCCGTCTGAAGGGAAGACCAAAATGAGATCTAAGTCTGGGTCTTACAGGCAGGTGATACCTTAAAGTGATGGTCTCTACTAGCAATGCAATTTAAAATCTATATCAAAATTACCTAAATCATTTGTCTATTTGCTGAAAAGAAGTATTTCGCAAGAAAACCGATCATAAATGCTGAGGAAGACAAAACATGTATGCAATTGATATGGAAGATTCGCCGAGGCATTAGTATTTATTCGAATAGGCTAGGGTTTTTCAACTATTCGACATAGGTCCATGCTATTTTGTTGTACAATAAAGATGTATAAGTATCGACGAAAACGGTTTATCTTGTATCACAGGAGCATTTCTGGATATAAGAAGATCAAATTGACAATCTCCATAAGAAAGAATGAACATAACAAAGACCATGTTTTATGTTGTTATTGAAAGTATGCATTTATTGTAGGGACTATTAGTTCAATACAGGACGAAAACTATGTTGAAAATTCTTTCATAATTTTGCAGTTCACAGTACAGTATGCAATATGCCGAAACGTGTCACGTTGTGTCAATATATCAACGTGCCACGTTGTGCTAATATCGTGGCATGTGCCCCGTTGTGCTGAACGTGTCGCTTTGTGCTAATATCTAAATATGCAACGTTGTGCCAATATCTAAACATGCGACGTTGTGCCAATATCAAAACGTGGTACACTGTGTCTATATCTAAACGTGTCACGCTGTGCCAATATCTAAACGTGTCACATTGTGTCAATATCTAAACGTGTCACGTTGTGCAAATCTTGTAATATGATACAATCAGTACTAATCATTGAATAAATGGTGTCTCTCGAAACATCTCGTGAGACATATAAACATGAATGAGATTGAAGGAACAACTTTCAGTATCCCCTATGGATATTACACTCCTAGTTGCATGCAGGGTCACACGTTGTTACATGTAGTATCGTCACTGTGTGTGTGTTTCACTCTCAGACAAAATTAATCTCTGATCAGTTACTTATATAACAAATAAAATAATTTGTTTTTACGGAAATTGCTATGACATACAAGTTTCTTGTTCAACCCTGTCCATCATATATACACTTTTTCACGCCTTTTCAAAACGAGTAAACGCAGACCAGACGGCGGCTACTACAGGAGACGTCTGGTAGAGGGCGTGCACTGCTTGCTTATGAAACTATATATGCCGTTTAAGTCTTTACTTTATATATACGCCTTTTAAGTCTTTACTTCATATATACGCAGTTTAAGTATTTACCTCATACATATGCCGTTTAAGTCTTTACTTCATATATACCCCTTTTAAGTCTATACTTCATATATACGCCGTTTAAGTCTTCACCTCATATATACGCCGTTAAGGTCTTTACTTCATATATATCCCTTTAAGTCTTTATTTCATATGTACGCCTTTTTAAGTCTTTTTATTTCATTTATACCCCTTTTAAGTCTTTATTTCATATATACGCCGTTTAAATTTTTACTTCATATATACGTCGTTTAAGTCTTTACTTCACATATACGCCGTTTAAGTTTTTTACTTCATATACTAGTATACGCCGCCTTGCAAGTCTTTACTACATATATAGGCCTTTTAAGCCTTGTCAAACATGCTAAATCCAATTCAGACCGCTTTGAACAGGTGCTGTCCTTTATGATTTAGGAAGAATATAGACCTAATTCTACAATTCCTGCCATTGTCATCACATTATGTGTTTATGAGTCATTCACTAAATATATTTAATTAATATTTGTACATTAGGTATGTCTTACAAGAATATCAATGAAGATTTCAGTGAAGTGTTAGCAATAGAGTCCGTTTAGAATGATGGGGTATACTTTGTGAAAGGAGTTTAATCTTCAGTACTCTACTGGCAACTGTTTTTAAAACCGTTGCAAACAGAATGGATCCAGATGAGATGCTGAGTAACTCGGCGTCTCATCATGATCCAAACTGTTTGTCACCCTAACACTGTTTTGTTTTGTAAAAATGGGAAGAAAATGGTTCTTTTAGAATCGAAGCAAGCGACAATAGCTGCAGACGACAATTACTCGGAGTGCTGAGGGTTAAATGACAAATTGTACAGTTTCTGATCACACATCTCCTGTAGATACATGTATCATCTGAACTGGAACTACACAGTTTAATAATGGCAGTGTACCCATGTCCCGCTTTCAAAGGATTCAATAGATTCATTAAAATACATTTTCGACTCTAAGTTTGTTTAGTTCACAGTCCCTACCATTAAGCATATCATAAAAAACACACCCAAAAACTACATGTAGAACAACTCTAATGCGACCACGTAATGAAAACCATTCTGCCTTTATAAGCAGGTGACTGCTTAATGCAGGACGAAAACTATATAGTAGGAATTTCACGTTGGCACTGGCTACGGCTTAGTCGGAATGTATCAAAAGTTATATTATTTGAAAAGTACAATGTCCCAGCTTCACGTTCGTACCAAACATTAGTTAGTGGTTATTCCATCTTGGCTGTCCGAAATCGGGCGTTATTTCAAATCGGTCGTGAAATTTGCGAATCGGTAGTTAGACCCCTTGTATAATATGACACTAAATCGACCCAATCATTTCTTTTTACTTTTTAGACCATCTAGACCCACGAAATGGCACCCAGTGGGTTTTACTATATTTAACCAAGTCGATCGGAAATGACAGATGACAATCGCTGCAATACTCGAGCTGACTGCAGCCAATAATACAAGTCTAGACATACGCAGCAATAACTCACAGTGTATTAAGTTAATGTTCACTAGAATAGACGTAATCAATGTAACAAGCGCCCCTCAAAACACAGATATAAAAGAATTGCTATGACAACGAGCAGTTGGTTCAAAAGTCTATAAATAAAGCAATCTTAATGAGATTTATAGTAAGACGGTGGCTGCCACATTACTTAATTTCCCGGCGCTGAGGTTTAGGCTTAGTGGTAGTCTGGTTAAAAGAGCTGATAAGTTTGTCGGACAGACTAGTTTTCCTATTAGTAGTTCATTTGATGATTTGCATAACATAATTTATACCGAGCCTACATTCACAAAGAATTTTCTTAGACAGAGCTACAGATAACGGTGCGTACCCAAATACTAAAATGTTATTTTATCCATCAAACTCTATACTGTGACCACTCTATAGAATACAGTAAAACCCCTCTAATGCGACTACTTAATGAACAAACATGATTGTCTTCATAAGCAGGTGGTTGCTTAATGCAGGACGAAAGTTGCTTTCTGCATAACGTTTATCATGCATTAAGCTACCACCTGCCTTTGTCATTGTAAATTATGCCCCTTGTTGGTGGTAAATGTAGCATTAGAGGGTTGTCACAGTATAGGGTTTGGTGCGGAAACATATGAAAATGTTTAAATTTACATATCTTATATGGACTCCAGCTTACAGATTTTGTATTACTAATTCAAAGTGTTAGTTATAGGCCCTGATTGTCCGTTCAATAACATAACTTATAACATAACTCGTGGCTTCAGCGTGACGTAACACTATCATTTATTTTTTGATATTCACGGGCATATATTCACTAGTGAATAACATCCGAACGACCGAACTGTATTCATACGCGCTGTCAAAACAAACAAACTGGCGGACGGTGACCTACCTGTCAACGATTGAGTCACGATAGATGGCAAAGGATTGTTGGCACTTGCGCCTTAATTTCGATAAAATAATACAAATTGTAATCGCTGTCAGTAATTATATACAAAATGTATGCCAAAAAAGACCTACCAGCTACTCTGACCCATACAATCCATTCTACATAGAAAATGCTTCCACAACTTTGCATTTTCTTCACCGCATGTCCTTTTGTTTATGCAGCTTTCTACTCATAAAAATATCTCGTCGATCAACAACTATAGTCATCTGAATCCAGCACAGCACAAACATATTTCAAATATGCTATACTCAGTTGATCGCGAAAATATTCCTCCTGTTCCAACACGTTTTATGCAGCAGTTCACGTACTGAATCTTTTGTCCATTTCAAACATTTTCACTGAACTTGAATCGAGATTTTTGTTTCTCGGTGGAAATGTCCATGTCCATGTGTATACAACACTAATGAAGGGCTTAAACTACCAAAACGAAGGCGCATTTTGAATCCCATTGACAGTGAGTGTCAGACGTGTTGGCGACTGTATGTGGGTCTTCATTTAAATGGCGCGCTTTACATAGACACAAGTTGTGTACAATGACGTCATACTGTGACGTGTTTGTAACTATGTATGTCAAAACTGTAACTCAAAATTTATTTTGACGTGTTTCTGTATGTTTTTGTATCATAAACTATCACAGTTAAATTGAATACCAGAGAGGCCTGAATTAGATCCTGGTTGATATGACAGTAAGTCAAACAAAGTTGGAAAATTTGGACCTACTTTGTCCCAGTTACCTAGCGAACCTAATAACACCTTTCATTCATCATTTCTATATGTAAGGAGAATTTATAACAATTCACGTTACTGCTGAAATATTGGCTGCAAATAACATTTGTGTGTGTTATGTTATAAATAGGATCTTGCATTCGTGTTCATGATTATTGGATTTATTAAATTCGTCTTTTTAAAACGATAAAAAAAACCTCGCTAAAGCTCGTTTTTTATCGTTTTAAAAAGACTCATTTAATAAATCCAATAATCAAGAACACTCATGTAAGATCCTCTATATTTACTAGATCTATTGAGCTTTTGCAATTCTAGGCGGTTTTAATGATTTGCAATAGTACAAAATTGTTTATACAGCACATCGAGTTTAATATTTCTTATTCATAATTATGGCATAGATAGGTAGTTTTGACCATATTTAAAAGAAATCTGGTGCTAAGGCTTAAAGTTAACGATGGGCATCTATGTTCTAAGAAAGGCGACGTTTGGGCGAAAATTAGAGTTCGTATTGTATAATTTCTGAGAAGACTATATCATTAATAGTCTACTACGCCGGAAAGACATCTAGTTAATGCAAATTGCAATACATTTATTGTTGCGTGTCTCGTATGAACGGTAAGACATTAACATAAAGCAAGTTTGTTGCAACAATACATGGTCATACTATTAACATTAAAGCCGTTCTTACTACGTTTACCACGCTGCTGGTGAATGTGTGATTTTCTTGAAATATGTGAAAACATTGGATCCAAATGGAACGACTAGAAACTCGATGTCTCATCAGGGTGTAAACCTTTTGATACTCAGGGTGAATATTGGACACAGTAGAACCCCTCTAATGCGACCACTTAATGAATAAACATGGGTGTCTTTATAAGCAGGTGGTTGCTTAATGTAGGACAAAAGAAATGTAGAAAACTCCTAGAGGAGCTTTCTGCATTACTTTTATCCTGCATTAAGCTACCACCTGCATATAGCACCCATAATTATACCTCTTTTAGGTGGTCGCATCAGCGCAGTAAACCCCTCTAATACGACCACCAACATGAAGTATATTGCTGGGTTTTATAGGCAGGTGGTAGCTTAATGCAGGACCTTTCTGCATTACTTTCGTCCTACATTAAGCAACCACCTGCTTGTAACGACAGCAATGCCTCCTCATTGTGTAATCGCTTAAGTGGGGTTTTACTGTACAGTAAAATCCATCTAAACTTGGTGAACAATTAGTATCAATACAGATCTTAAAGACGGGTGGTAGCTTAATGCAGAAGCAAGTCGTGCCGAAACTCCCTTCCGAAATATCCCAATGGAGCTTTCGAAATGACTTTTATCCTACAAAATACGCAAATACCTGCTTAAAACAATTTAAATTATTCTTGAAGTATTCAAATTCCGGTTACTGTTGTCACTAACCGTTCCAAGGCGGTACTTCCGTCTTCCCCCTATTGTATGTTTGTCTTTGTGCGTCTCTTGATGTTTTCATAGTTATGTACATTTGCTGTTTCCTTGTGTTGCTGTTCGGGCGGCTGTTTGTTCTGTATGTGGTGTTTCCTGCATTACTCATTTTTGTACTTTTAGAGGGGATTGACCTCATGCAATAGGACGGTTTAACTTGAAGAGTCATTCCAGTCGCTTTGTCACAGAATCAGTTTATATAACCCAAGTTAAACATACTTTTCAAAATGTTCATGCATATCTTGATATGTATTATTGCTCAAAATATGACCAATCAGATGGATCTATTTGAAAATGACCTTAGACTCAGATTCAGAAGTTTATAAACTCAGACCCAAGCCTTGATCGGTGATTATTTCAAAGTCATCTGGTTTGGGTAAACACCTGGTGCCTATAACCCTATTTAGGGACATCATATATGTGTGGTTTGATGTTCTACATAAGGTCGGGTTGTAACAGGTTAGATAATATTACGCAATTTTACGAAGATGGATGATATATAGGTAGATCAGAGATCTACATTTGGTAAGAACATAAAACTATACGTTTTCTTTTCATAATTGGACATTTTGCAGATTACGCCACCGAGTCATGTGGCCATGTCCACGGGCCAGATCAGCTGACAGTATTAGAGTTCGATAAAGAAGTCGACTACATCCAAAACAAACCTTCCTCAGAGCAGACACTGACACCTCCTGAAGATATCAGGTACCCTTAACCCGTTACAACATAAATACGTCATAGATTCCGTCATACAGGTCTGTAATCCTTTTTACCGGATGACAGGTACAGCATGATGAATATTATAATCAAAACTTCATACTTTTATTCACTTTTTACCAGGTATATTCTGTTTGCTAACTTATACATTTGTATGGTCATAGTGTAGAACTCGATCAGAACTCCTTGCCAACGTCTGAAAATTGGTTTCCTTAAACATATACATCTTAGCTATTAAAATAAGCATACATGATTTGTTTTCCAGACAGTTGTTACAGGTATTAGGTAACCAAAGTTGAATGAATACCACGGCTGAAATTATAAAACCACTGTTAGAGGCCGAATGAGTCAAGCATTTAATTGGTCGGATTTTGAGTTGAATTCAAAATCTATGAGATACTTCAGATTTAATTCAGACTTAACATATGAATTTGTATTACATCGGGCCTGGGAATCATTTGAATTATTTAAGTTAAAATAAAAGACATTAGACGTAACGCGTTCCAGATAAGATGGGATTGCATAAGTTAAAACATTTTCACACATAACGTTTTCATTCTCCACCAAACCCTATGTTGTAACCACTCTTCGAGACGATTCTAAAGAGTAATCACAACATAGGGTTTGGTGGAGAAAGGACAAGTTTCGTATCTGGGTTGATATACGCACATTTATATACTGCTGTGCATAAATCAGGACATAATCTTTATTGTAGGAGATATAAATGACTCGCTTTAGAAGTCTGTAAAATGGAATAAAGCTATAGCTTTTTAAATGAAAAGCGGCAATTGTGGATATAACTTACAAATAATCACTTATATTAATAGCAAAGTTTAATTGCTACAGTATCGATGGCGCCGATGTTATTCGCCGGCGTTTTAGACAAAACTCGCTAAGTCAGACGTAACTACTCACCGGTTTTCATACTGGTTCCCTGAATTGTTCCGATGATTTCGTATGTGTTCGCGACATCACAATACTATTTTGTTCCAGAACAAGAAATTATGAACTGCAATGTACAGTAAACCCTCGCTAAACCGGAATTCTAGTAGAAAAGAATTTAGATAGCTTTAGATAAGTGACTGCTTAATACAGGGTGAAAGTCATGCAGAAAGCTCCTAGAGGTGCTTTCTAAAGCTCCTAGAGGAGCTTTCTGAATGACTTTCAACCTGCATTAAGCTGCCACCTGTCTCCCAATCCGATGTTTAAAAGAATTTAACGTCCGGTTTAGATATGTTCTACTGTACACCGTTAATGAGTTTTACCACATCAGTTGTTCAGGGTAATCTTCAAGAAGTGGTTAAATTAGTATTGTTTCAATTGGCATGAGAGGATTAAATACGCGATAATTATAGATATATTGCCTTCAATCCTTTACCAAACGAATATGCCTGTAAGAATAATGACGCCATGAATATTAATTAGACAACTCGTTATAATGGCACATGTCCATTTGATATTCGAAATATGGCAGACACTGTAGAATCATAATTATTTAAATAAATTCATAAGCAAACAGAGCAGATCTTGATCAGGCGGATTAGGAGCCGTCTGATATTGGTCTACTCTGTTTGCAAATGCGAAGAAAGGCGTATTTATGAAGTAACTGGTTAACCCTTTCCCTTATACAAACGCATTTTCACGCATTTGCAAAACAGAGTAGACCCAGAGTCTGCTTTGTTTGCTAATGGAATTTGATAGATCTGTTTCTTGAATTTTAGAAAAAAATTGCTACCATGTTCCGTGTTCCATATAACTTCACTATAACTATTTTTTCCATGACTATACAGTAGGTATTGGACATTGGAATAAACATAGAACAGGTAAAGGGTTAAAGGTTACTTTGTATGTTATTCTAGGGACACGATCTGGGAGTGTGTCATTGTCGTAAGAGGGATGCCGGCAGCCACCGGCAAGAAATATTTGGGCATCCAGTGGCGAAGCTTTCACATCCGCGACCAGGAAATAAACACGGTGGAAGAAACAGTGGAGGATTGTGGGAAGGCATACGTTACAATGTATAAAGGTACGTCTGTATGCTATGACACTCGGAACACCTCAGCTATTTTATGAATGAGTCAATAAAATTATATATAAAATATAGATGATATGAACAACTAAATAGTAATATACATACAGTTGTACTTCGATATCTCGATCTCGAACTTCGATGTAACTCGAACTAAAATTTCGGTCCTTCCAAACGTTATAATATAGAATAGTTCTAACATGTATTACTACACATATCTAGAAACACCAGTGACAGCTTAATTCAGGGTTTAAGTAATGCTGAAGCTCCTACAGGAACGTTCTGCATTACTTTAGACCTGCATTAAGCTGTGAACTTGAGATAGTAGTCAGATTATAAATGGGATGACTCGAACCTCATTTATCTCGAACTAATTTGTATGGTCTCTTGAAGTTGGAGTTATCGAAGTTCACTTGTATAACATTCACTTGGTAGAGACACATTGTCATGCATTTGCAAACGGAGTAGACACAGAGCAGACAGCTCCTTTACAGCCTTCTGATCAAGACCTGTTCCCGAGGTTATAAAACATTTTGTTTGAGTCTGGGATCATTCTCTAGCACCTGATTGATTTGATTCTGAGCTTGCTCATAATCTGACCAATCAGTATCCATTTTTATAACTTTCAGTTGAGTCTGAGTTCGTTCTCAAGTTTTTGATTGGTCAGATTTGAGCCTTTTGCTAAATTCTGACCAATCAAAAGCTTGAGAACTCAAATCTGACCAATCAAAATCTTGAGAACGAACTCAGACTCAACTAAAAAGTTGTATAAGCATGGACCCAGATGCTTGAGAATGACCTCAGACGCAGACTCAGACTCAGTACTTTTATAGCCATGGGCCATGTTCTGTTTGCTGATGACATGGTATAGGCCTTATTCTGTATTGTCTACGATGACCGAACAGTTCTGTGTTAATAGGCCATTGTAAAACTTCGGCCACGTTATATTAATATGTATGGACTTTTCTGCATTATTTTGACCTGTATTAAGCTACCAACTGCATTTCAGACCCATAATTAGACATATTTTAATGGTCGCTTCTAAAAGACAGACTCTACTGTACACTACGAATTGAAAACAGTAAGGTACATGTACATAAGAACTAATAGGATCAGGTCAATCAATAGAATGTTGAAAACTGGTTTACATGACTTTTCATAATTATTATAAATAGTCAAATACTTTTTTGATTGAATCGGGTAAATCAGTCACTTTAATAAACAAGTTGCATGTATAGAAGGAGAGATACATTGTTGACCAAACCTCTTGATGCCCATTATACTACATGTCCATCATTAAACCTTTACCTATTGAATGTACATGTAAACACTAGAGATATCATGACTATTTATTAGCTGAAAGGATTTTTCCCACATATATACATTTTAACGTTTTACAAATAAAGCAGAACTAGGTCAGACGGAACATCCGTATAGAAGCCATCTGTTCCGATTGCTTATGGTATAATATAGATCTGATTCAACCGTTTATGTCATGGCAAAATGATATATATTTTGTTCATTAGCTATTATAATAATTCATTAAATGCATATTCATGAACTCACACATAGTTGTTTTATCCAGTCACCAGGCTTCTCTAGTGACATAATAAAGGGGGTGCAAATAAACTTAGGTTTATTTGGTTACTTCCGGTAGTGGAAGGTTTATTAGGTTAGTAGATAAGAGTAATGATTCTATAACCATGGAACTATTTTAGTTTTCTGTAAATATTCATAAACATGTTGATGGAATATATCTAACAGATCTATTTGGTCACCAGAAGAATTATTCAAATGGGAAAAATAAAAATAATTGGCTACAGCTGGATTCGAACCCGCGCCTGATCCTACAAAAACTAATTCTAATCTCTCTAGAGACGTCGCCCTTACCGATTACGCCACTGAGGCCACATACAAAATGACGTTGATTTATCACTTTTATTAATTTAATCCACCGCTGGCAAAACCCGTTTTTGATAAAAATCAAACCTGGAAGCAAAGATTGACAGATAAATAGTAAATGTTTTCTTTTCACTCTCATGATTATTTGATTGATAAACTCTTACAGGGGCGGTGATAGTCATAAACCTAAATATAGCATGTTCAGTTCCATCGATTTCTGAGTGACGTTAGGTAGAACTAAAAATAGAAACCGAGACTACGTAACTCGAATTTGACCAAAGAATATAGATCATGTCTGTTTGAAATAACTTATCGACCCTCGATTCAAATCATCTTATTTTTCAAATTCAACCACGTTTCCCTTCTAGTAATACAAGTATCGAAACTATATTCCTCTGCGGTAGCTCATTAGATCTATTTACGTCTAAATGGAAGTGAAAAGGGAGGGATCCGTTGATCGAAAAACTGCATTTTCAATGTAAATTATTTCAAGAGTGTTATGAGTCTATAAAAAAGACATTTAACTATATTGACTGGATAAATCGAATAATAGGTTAGTGCCGTAGATGGGACGCCTTTATCCGACTCGGAGAGAAAACATTTGAGGCTCGGCAAGCCTCGCCTCAACGTTTTCTCCCCTCGTCGGATAAAGCGTCCCATCTACGGCACTAACCTATTATTCTCTATTTATGTTCATGAGATAAAGGGGTTAGTAAACCAACCGTAATGATCATATTATACATTAAAACCTTAACTTGAGTTCTAGTAAAGAAGAATTTAGATACATTTAGGCGGGTAGCTGCTTAATGCAGGGTGAAAGTCATGCTGAAAGCTCCTACAGGAGCTTTCTGCATGACTTTCACCCTGCATTAAGCTACAACTTGTCTCCAAGACCGATATTTATACTAAATCTAACGCCCGGTTAGTGGGGATTTACTGTTTATACGTCTGTCTGCCTCATGACTTAGCGCGCGGCCACAAGTATGTAAGTAGGGATTAACTCTCAACGCTGAATTTTCAGAATGGATTATCCCATCAATGTTTGAAACTATAGCATTCATTTGGTATGAAAGGTTTTTTTTTATTTTAAATAACAAATAGCACATACACTGATTTTAAATGACAAACAGTGCAGGCCCTGATCAAAGGGCTCCTCTAGGGCTCCTCTAGGGCTCCTCTAGGTCTCCTCTAGGTCTCCTCTAGGGCTCCTCTAGGAGCGCTTTGATCTGAGTCTACACTATTTGCAAATGGCAGTACGTGCAAGTCCCGCATTTAATGAATTACATTGTCTCTGTACGCGACTAATGCTTCGTGTATCAAACTAAATCATATTAACACATTCAATCCGATATTATTTAAGGAAAGCCCGCCCAGGTCTTATTTTAGAACCCATACATTGTTTATGATAAGTGGGCACAATAAAACAAAATATTTGCTGGCATGAGCCATTGTTGACGATTGTTGCAGCAAATAGTTCATTTACAAACCATAAAGGAGCTCTCTGATCTGGGTCTACATTGTTGGTTTATGTCATTTTAAGGAACACTAGATACTATTAGGTTACGCAAATGAGTTATTGAACGGACAACAAACTTAAGCGCCGGCTGCAATTCGGAAGTATCGGACGAGTCTAAATGTGTTTTTCGGTAACATATATAGTACCTTATGTACATTTAGAATTCACGATCTGACAGGTTCTGACACCATGGGCGAAGGGACTACAATGTGTGGCAAGGATACAACCAAGACACTGTTTGAGTGGGAAGGAAGCTACGTCACATTTAAGTTTTACGCCGACTTCCGGCTTCCCTCTGTCGTCACTCCAACGCCGGTAGATTCAAACTGTATAGACCCAGACACAGTTGAAGGTAACAATGTGTAATTATATCTATGGCATTTAACCAGTTACCTCTCAACGATTCTTTTTTACACACTTGCAAACAGAGTAGATCCAGATCAGAAGGCCCCGTTTGCTTATGGAACAATATAGATATGATTTTATGGTTTCTGAAATGGCCAAATACTATTTGTGTTCATTAGTGATTAAATAAAATTCATTTAATGAGTGTTCATGGCAACATGCATTATTGTACAGAATGATATATGACCTGACTTTTGTCCAAAAGAAGGTGAATGTTTTATAACAGTTTGTAAGTTTAACAAACATTATCAAACACCCTGTATGAGTAGTCATGGGGCAAGGGGGGGCACTTGGACATTATAATACAGTAAAGTCTCACTAAAGAGACAACATGGTTTATTTATTAACATCATCATCATCATCGTCATAATCATCATCATCATCGTCGTCATAATCATCATCATCATCATCGTCATAATCATCATCATCATCATCGTCATCATCGTCATAATCATCATCATCATAGGGTACTGTAAATGGAGGTCGTTGCTTAATGCAGCGCAAAAGTGATACAGAAAGCTCCTATAAGAGCTTTCTGTATCACTTTTGTCCTGCATTAAGCTACCATCTGTTTAACAAAATTCCAGGATTATACTTCTTTTGAGTGGTTGTAATACATAGCCTTTACAGTTGTTAACAGAGTAGACCTTGTATTTGTATGTATTAGGTATTCAATATCGAAGGCTCAGTGCAAAACTGTTTTAAATACATGTACATTGTTTAGTTTCAGTTTTCAGATGAAGCATGTAAGCATTTGAACAATCATCCGCTGATGTTTAACGTTTACAATTATTTCCAAATTCTACCGTCAAATAGATTATTTCCTTCCTGGTTGGATATTTATGTAAGAAATGATTCATCAAAAAAAGTTTTGATTCTAGATTGTTTTTCTAATGGTATAAGCACACACGAGTGACACGCTGTTTTGGTATTGGCAGCAATTGTAGAGTGTTTACCCTAATTAACACTGTACTCTATAAATACGCCTTTCTACGCATTTGTAAACAGAGTAGGCCCAATTTAGACGGCTACTGTATGAGCTGTCTGACCAGTGTCTGCTCTGTTTGCCTATGATATGATATAAATATGATTCTACAGTTTCTGCCATGGCCAGCACTCATATGCCCATGCGTTATTATAACAATAAATAGAATTGATGTTATTATTTCTTTCATGAATATTCATGCGGGTAAAAGTTTAAACTGTACCCTATATATACACACTTCTACACTATTTGCTACTACGTGTATGTCAGTCTAATTTAAAGTTATCAAAATGGTGCCAAATTGACCTATTTTGCTTTACAAACCCATTGAGAGTGAAGAAATGATATCCGAATATTTGGGGTATTTAGTGTAGAATTGACTATCTTTTCGAATATTACACTTGGGCCCGTTTTACGAAAGATCACAGGACAGAAATTGTCATAAGCTCTAACGTACGACGATACTTAATGTTACAATTTATGATAATTTCTGTCATTCGGAATTAACTTAAAGTCTCGTATGCCAGAATGTGTGATGATTTCGGTTATATGAACAGTAATGACTGTCGTAGATGAAGACTTACGATATATTTGATCCAACGATATTTCGTAACAAGGGACCCAGATGTCCAATCGTATATGCGCTAAGGGATTGGTATACCCGAACAACAGTTGTATTAAATATTCTATACACTGTTATTGGCTGCCATTGTTGGTCACTGTACTACTGGTGTTGTGCGGCTCCGTTGATATATTGGCATTGCTCTCATGTAAGCTGTAACATTAACCCTTTACTCCATTGATACGTCTACGCATTTGCAAACAGAGTAGACACAAACCAGACAGCTGGGTCCATGCTTATAAAACTTTTAGTTGAGTCTGAGAACGTTCTCAAGCATTTGATTGGTCAGATTTGAGCCTTTGGCTCAAATCTGACCAATCAAAAGCTTGAGAACTCAAATCTGACCAATCAAAAGCCTGAGAACGAAACTCAGACTCAACTAAAAGCTTTATAAGCACGGACCCTGATGTAGGAGCCGTCTGATCCGGGTCTGCTCTATTGGCTTATGATATAATATAGATATGGTTCTACAGTTTCTGCCATGGCCAAAATTTCCTCTCTTCATGAGATATAATAACAAAGTAATCTAATTGATAATCATGATGATATTATTTCTTATATCCATGGAGGAAAGAATTAAATACAGGCTCAAGACTTTCGCTACCATGTGTAGAATTTGTGATCCCCTTTGGTAAAAGTTTGGATGCGATGAGACATCCAGTGATGTGATTTTGCGTCTCATCATAAGTCAGCGGTGTAGCTACATGTAGCTATACACATCTAAAGGTGAAAATAATCTTATAGCCAAATGGAATAAACAAATCGAAGACTAAAGGGCAGACTTTGATAAACATTCTGTCTTACCATGTGAGCTTTAACTATTCCCTCGTATTTACCCTCATTGTGATGCCTCTGTAAAAGTCAAATTTGAAATCATTGTGATAAATAGATCATTTGTTCATATAGGAGTTAATAATCTATTTATCACAATGGTTTATAAACTTTTCCTGATGGAGAATGCCCCGGACCCCTATATCCACAGTGCGTACACTGCATTTAGACTAAGCTACGGTCCTGCAAGACTAGCTGTTCGTTACAATATCTATACTTTGGAAACAAATCCAAGTGAATCCAAAACCTTGAAAGTTGAAACAGACGACACAATTTGCAGACGACAATGTGTAGCAACGGACATTATATTAATCATTTTGTTAGCACAATTGCTCCATAGACACGCATTGTGATGTCTTTGCAAACAAAGCTCACAGTTCAGTAAACCCCCTCTTAAGCGAACACGTTAAGAATAAACACAGCTAAACGTATTTTTAAAAGCAGATGGTTGGTTGTTGCCGAACGAAAGTCATGCAGAAAGTTCCTTCAATAGCTTCTGCATTACTTTGGTCCTGCATTGACACATTCCCTAATAGGCTATGTTTAAAACCAACCTCTATGAATAAATCAACTTAAAAAGAACATTTACTACTTAAGTAGTACAGCAGCCCTCTGATCTGGATCTACACCAATTGCCTATATCCCTGGACACTGGACAACAAATGTAGTAAGTAACGGCTTAACGCAACTATGAACTATTGCACCCTATCTCATTTCCTTCAATGACTTATCGGATATGGCCGTAAGCTATTATTATCCGAAGGTATAATGATGAATTTGTAAGCTACACAATCTTAAGCATAGCAAATCAGATTACAGTAAATATACCAATCTCATTACAGAGTTGTCGTTCGTTACTATTACATACACCTCTGCGATGGGTTAATGACAAGACTCTTGGCAAAACCAAAAACCAATAGTTTGTGTTTTATGGTTATCAGAGTCGATAGTTTATATCAAAATAGCCTAAATCAAGAATAAATAGCTTTTATTTTATCATAACACTGGTAATACAGTTTAATTTCAGAGACTATTTGATGATCTATTTTCATGCCGCTTTACGCTTCGAGTATTTCACAAATGAAAACAAACAAAATGGAATGATGTCTGCTCATTATTTCGAAAACAGTTTCTACAAAGTGTAGAAGGGCACTGAAATTCTGCTATAACCCCAAAGGGCACACTACTTTTTGGAAATCCCAGCCTTTTGCTTTTCTTCCGATGAACTGTCAAAGAAACACACAAAGCAATTTACTTTCTGTTTTGTACGGAAGTTAGTTTCATTTCGGACTACTTTCTGAGTCAACTACAGAGGTATATGTAATGTAACCGGGTGTAAGAGAGTGTAAATATACCAGTATGATAATTGTACTTTTGTTAATCGCAAGCGTCGATGTACCAGAAGCCAGTTTCACGAAATAGCTCGTTATAGCTTATTTTAAAATCATGCTAATGTTTAACTATCTACTCCATAAAAGCACCTTTTACGCTTTTGCAAAAAGGGTAGTGCCAGATCAGGCGGATCATGTGGGAACCGTTTGATCAGGGTCTGCTCTGTTTGCTTTTTGAATTATTATAGATCCTATATAAAGTTCTAAACTGTTCTGTCTTCATATAAACACGAATCTTATAAATATCCATGATGACTTTATATCGTTCATGAATATTCATGGAGTAAAGGGTTGATATAGATACATGTAACCCTTCTCATGCTGAAACAATAATGCCTGTACCAACAGTGATCTACTGAACCCTTTCCCTTTTATACGTTTATTTCAAATTTAACTACCTACTGAATATCCATAAACAAAACAATTATAATGAAATGTGGAAGATGGAAAATCGTAGCCATTTTAGAAAGTAAAGAAACAGACCTTTCAAATTCAAATAAGCAAACAATGCAGACCCTGATCAGACGGCTCCTAAAGGAGCTGTCTAATCTGGGTCTACTCTGTTTGAAAATATATTAAAACTTGTTTATAGGAAGGGAAAGGTTAAATGACTTCTGATTCGTTAAAGCGTTTGTGTAACTATGGAACTATTGGAATTTTAACCCATTTCCTCATATTGACGACTTTTGACGACTCTGTAAAAGTCACATTGTGAAACCATTGTGATAAATAGAGCATTTGCTCCTATAGGAGAAAATGCTCTATTTATCACAATGGTTTCAAACTACAAATTTCTAAAACTTTCGTTTTCTCTAGTTAAAGATCCTTTTCGGTAGATTTATTCAAAGAGTTTGTATCTAAAACAGCTTATGAGGTAATGGGTTAACCAGCTTGAGTTCTGATTAGACGCTAATTTACACGTACTCCGGTGTCTCATCCAAGCTGGATGCAAGTGTCAGTCAGATCGCGATTAGCATGAGAAAGGTGATGTCTTTCGCATTAACCCTTTCACCGCCGATGCCGCATAAATGCATCACGACAAATAGTGCAGTCCCAGATCAGACGCCGCCTTTTTGTCTCAAACTTTTTTTCTATATCTGCGCTTTATTCCTTTGAAAGTTGCATTTATTTATCTCATGTCCTTATTTTACCAAATGACTTTTACATACCATTCTAAAACAAACTGGCAAACATTCTATGTTATCTTGTTTATCGTCTTTACCCTTTTCCTGTCTCAAGTCCACAGACGAAGAGGCTGATAAAATCTATATGCGTACAAATCCGTTAATTAATACTGCCTCACTTATACAAAGTTACACACAGCATGTTCTTCATACTCGTATTGATAAAGACTCTGAACATAAAAGACATTTTCTGAAACTTCAATTCCTAAATAAAGTATCGATTTTATTGATATTCAAAGTATATTTCGTGATAAGAATGTAATCGATACTATTCCCAAATATTTCATCAACTCTGAATCACCTATCATCTGTTATAAATATAATAAACCTATTAGGAATGTTATTTTTAACTACAATGAAATTGTCTCTGACTTAAATATTGATGTTAATACCCCTATTTCGTGAGATTGTAGCATTTCTAGCTTTTGCTATAAACCAGTTGGTCATGTCATTACTGGTAATTTTGATATCATTAAGGATAAACGTCTCAGGACCCTCCTAACTAAAGGACCTAAATATAGATTACCTTCCCTTATTGATTTTGACGCTTGTCGAACTCATATTGCGAAAGCTATTCAAGAATTCTGCATCAAATGGTGTCGACGAGAACATGCTGATGTTAATGCACTGTCGGATTCGAAGAAATGTATTTTTGATATTATTGATAGGCGCACTACTTTTTACAAATCAAATTACCATCTTTTACCACCTCGACCTAGAGTTACATTTCGCTATTTGAAGAAAAACATTTCTAATTTTCATTCAAATTATGTTCTTGTTCCTGCTGACAAGGCATCAAATAATGTAATCATTATTTGAAGACTGTATTATGTTGATGTTTTAAAGAAGGAGCTAACTGATTCAAAAACTTATATAACAGTTCAAACACCTGAAAAAGATATAGTCTCGGAACATGTAAAATTGTGCAATAATTTTAAGTCTGGTCCTAACATAAAATAACATAAACTTTCTACTTTGTACTGGATTCCGAAACTACATAAAAACCCTTATAAGGCGCGTTTTATTGCCAACTCTAGCTGTTGTACCACTACTAAAATATCTAAACTTTTGACGTCCTGTCTTACTACGATCAAAGAACATGTAAAACGTTACTGTGATAAAATATATGAAAATTCTGGAATTAATGTTTTTTGGTCCATAAGAAATTCAAATGATGTTTTAACGAAACTTGAAAATGAACAGTATAACATTTCTTCACTGAGCTCTTATGATTTCTCTACACTCTATACTACTCTACCTCACCATCTTATAAAGGATAAACTGATTAAATTAATAGAAAAAAAACTTTGCCAGAGAAAACAAAATGTTCATTGCTTGTAATGTTCAACGCTCATTCTTTTCGAATTCAGAAGTTGAACATTACACAATGTGGACTTGCCTTGATGTTTGTAGATCTCTTACCTTTCTTTTAGATAATATATGTGTGCGTTATGGGGATACCATATATCGTCAAGTTGTTGGTATACCCATTGGTACAAACCGTGCCCCTCTTGTTGCAGATTTGTTTTTGTATTGCTATGAGAGGGATTTTATGCTTAGCTTAAATCCTGATACACAGACCGATATTATTAATGCTTTTAATAAAACTTCAAGGTATTTAGACGATATTTTGAATTTAGATAATCCTTATTTTGAAACTATGATTTCTTCAATTTACCCAAAAGAACTTTCTTTAAACAAAGCGAATCAATCTGACATTATAGCTTCAGTTTTAGATCTGAATATTTCAATTACAAATGATAAAGTTTCGTCCAAAATATACGATAAAAGAGAAGATTTGAATTTTAAAATTGTTAATGATCCTTTTCTAAATGGAGATGTGCCCCGTTCTACATCTTAAGGGGTTTATATTTCTAAACTTATTCGGTTTTCCCGAGCCTGTTCTCTGCTTGAAGGTTTTAGCAGTCGTAATTTAGTTATAACTGATAAACTTCTTAAGCACGGTTACAGATATCACAAACTTCGGAAAACGTTTTCTAAATTTTATTATCGAAATTTACCACTCATTAGTAAGTATAATTGCAATCTACGGACGTTACTGCAACAAGGCATTTCTCAACCAAACTTTTATGGGGATGTTATCTACAAACGTAGGAAAATTCGGGGTCATATCCATTTTCATGATTTGTTTATAAAACGCATTAAAATTTAAGAAGAAAGGTTATGATCCTATTATATTGCAACGCACTGCATGTTTGGTTATCGACCCTTTTACAGTCGGTAGCTACGCTTCCCTCTTTGCTTGCGCGATGACAGGCCGAGGGTAGTACTCTATGATGGTATACTCTTAAACTCGGATACGGGATGAGCTTACCAGACTCATGTATTACTTTTTCCCTGTCGTGCCCTTAACGGCTTACCTGCAGGTGCTCTGACTTCAGCAAAATCATTGAGTACATATTTGACGGATTGTCACAGTTATTATGCTATGTTTTACATGTTGCCCTGTGTTCACCGTCGTCTATGTTGTGGGTAAGTCCGGCGGGGATACCTTTATTTACACTATTTGTAAAGCTAGGGTGACTTTGAGAGAAGTTTGAGGTTAGGACGTCCGTAAACCGGTTTAAACCCCCAGTGGTGTTTTTGCTACTGACCCTGCCAATGCGGTACTCTCTTTGTCACCCTTCCCTTTGTTTGCCTTGTGTCTTTGTGCTTGTGATTTTGTTCATGTGTGGAGTGTTTGTCTCTGGTTCTTGTGTGTCTGTTGGTAGTTTCTGTGTTCATCTCGTGTGTGAGTGTGCGTTTGGGTGTGTGGTTGTGTGTGTATGTTTGTCATGCTGCCTGTCGGTGTTTTGGTGGTGGTTTCGTCTTGTATGTGGCTTTGCCTGCTTGACTTTACTACTTTTCCATTAACAAACATCGCATTGCAGACGACAATTAGAAATTTGGCACCGAAAGGGTTAAATATTATTCTGTATATCAGTCTAACATGCGATCAAAATCCTTTATCACATTCCCTCCTAATGACGCATGTTGGTGCATCTGTAAAAGTCACATTTTGAAACCATTGTGATAAATAGAGCATTTTCTCCATAGAATTTCAAGGGTTTCAAAACTACACAATTCTAAAATTCTCCTTTTCTATAGTTTATGCTCATTTTCGATAGATTTATTCAAAGAGGTTCGTCTGAAAATAGTCTAGGAGGGAAAGAGTTAACTTAAGGAAGCTGGTTTGCGGTAGTTCGGCTTGGTTGGTAGTTCTCTACCCGAGTATATGTATGTTCATAGAACAATGCTATTTGTTCCATGCATGGTATCCCCCACCTGTAATCAGACGTCTGATCTGGGTCTACTCTGTTTGCTTATGAAATAACATAGATATGATTCTAAAGTTTCTGCCACGGCCAAGAATTCTTGGGTTCATGTATCATTATCAAACCTAACTAAATAATTTTCATGACATCATTATTTTGAGTTGAGTCCGTTGGTACAGCTTGATTATTAACTTAAGATTAATGTTGCACACTGTTATTAGAGAATGAACGTTTAATTCGGACCATGACATCATTACAAATAGCCTCTTTGTTGTAACAGGAAAACTGTAATTCAGAGATGTAATTCCGAGACATAAGTACGATATGTAAATTAAACTATTTCAAAAATAACTTCATTTCTCCTCTAAGCCCTATATTGTGACTACATTTTACTCTCGCCGTTTAAAGAATGACGATTTTAACATTTGGATAAGCAACTTTATGACTCCTGTGCTGCATGAATATTTTATAAGAAACAATGAATATTAATTACAGTGCTCCCTCCCTACAACGGTCCTCTCAATAACGATTCCCTCCTTACAACAACGCATGTCACTGTTTCCGAAACAACAAGGATCCAGACACAACTTTTTTCCATCGTAATTTCTTTATGCCTCCATCAAACCCTATGTTGTGACCACTCTTTAGAATCGTCACTTTGTGACGATTCTAAAGAGTGGTCACAACATAGGGTTTGATGGAGGCATAACGGTTTTAGTTCTCGATATACACCTTATTTCGGGATCTGCAAACAAGCTAATTATGTTTGGTTTTCCCTCCCTATAACACTCCCTCTGAACAACACATACAATCTTCGTATCCCAAAGGGTGTCGTTGTAGAGAGGGACCACTGTATATGGATTTCGTAACGGTATATACACACTGGAAACGTTTGGTGATGATATAAGCTGCAACATTATATCTAAAGCTTTTCTTGATAAAACAGAGCAAACGGCACCTATAGGATCTGCTCCGTTTGCTTATGAAATAGTATAATTATACAGTAAAACCTCTCTTAACCGGAATTCTAGTAGATAAAAATTTAGACACTTTTAGGCAGGTGGCTGCTTAATGCAGGGTGAAAGTCATGCAGAAAGCTCCTAGATGAGCTTTCTGCGTGACTTTCACCCTGCATTAAGCTGCCACCTGTCTCCAAGACCGATATTCATACTAAATTTAACGGCCGGTTAAGAGAGGTTATACTGTATCTGCAACAACAGCATCTTAACAAAATATTATCTTGTTCAAAAACCTTCAGATGAATTGTATTCAATATGTCAATGTTTCTTACATTAATAGTTATGGAGTAAAGTGTTAAACAAATATGGGCAATTTTACATACCTATGAATACGCAGCCATGCGTAGACACTATACCTTAATATTTTATTTCTCTGTTGCCCTGAATCAATAATGCAAACATAATTATTGTTTTAACTCTCGTCGCCATAGGTGGTAGGTGA
Source organism: Azorinus chamasolen (assembly GCA_963576725.1). NCBI lineage: Eukaryota > Metazoa > Mollusca > Bivalvia > Cardiida > Solecurtidae > Azorinus > Azorinus chamasolen. The sequence goes on along the minus strand of OY755238.1, from coordinate 94,484,375 downwards.
TAAACTATGCAAATGGCATGAATCAAAATGAGACGCCGTGAAATTTAACGCATCAATTATCCGGACACAGTCAGTTTGACATCAAAACGGTGTCCCTAGAACACATATGATAATGTCTTAGCTACCTGACGTTATATACAGTAAAAACCCTCTAAACCGGACGTTCAATTTAGTATCAGTAAACATAAACGAATTATACATCGGTCTTGTAGACCGGTGACAACTTAATGTAGGGTGAAAGTCATGCAGAATGCGCCGTAAGGAGTTTTCTGCGTGACGTTCACCCTGTATTAAGCAGCAACATGCCTAAAAGTAAATTTCTATTCACTGTATGTGGACACCTATCCTGATCCAAGGACACACAGACATACACACATGTCCCTCCCGGAGATTTCAGAGACGCTTTTCCGTGTCTCCCACCCGCACATCCTGTCCACCCAGGGTTTAAAATGGGTACCTGTGAGGGTCACTCGCCGGTACTGCAGCTGCATGATTGCGCCATATGTTAGCAGTGCTCAATATTGTAGGCCAATGACTCAATAACCAGGGGAGTAAATGTACAGTCGGCTGAGCGGTCATTTGGATTGAAAGTAGACTATAACTAGGTACTTTACTGTACATGTTACCCGTTGCGTGCTGGCGGACAGTCAGACAGGGACAATGCCAGCGTTCTTTGAATGAACGAGGCAAACATAATAAATTATAATAAGATATCTCCTACCGACGGATCATTTTACGCAATATGCTATATATTAACTCAGTCAACGCTGCATTCTCATGGTGGATTTAGCCCATCCGTGTTTATTTGTAGTTCCCATTCTACATGAAAGGCGTAACCCTTTCCCTGTTGTTTATTTCAATACCTATTGACTATTCATGAACACAATAGTTACAGTGGAACATGGAAAGTGGAACACTGTAACCATTTTAGAAAGTAAAGAAACACAGAACTATCAAATTCCATTAACAAACAGAGCATACCCTGATCAGACGGCTCCTATAAGAGCCGTCTGATCTGGGTCTACTCTGTTTGCAAATTCATGCCTTTATATGGCAGAAATAGTTAAACGTGCTTGAGAATTTTAAGTGACAAAAAGTGCAGACCCTGACTAGAGGACTCCACTAGGAGCCATCTGATGAAGGTCTTCTCTGTTTGCAAATGCAAGAACGTGCGTGGCCCTCATTCAAAGGATAAATCGCGCCAATGAAATTCAATTCATTTGGGGAAATGGCGGTATACTGTCTGTCTTGAGATGATTGAAGAGACCTCTGTTGACATTGGCTAAGTAGAATTCCCACTCATTGTAATATTGCACGCTAAGTCATCTACATATACTTGTTAACGCGTGTAATTCTGTAAGGATTTGTTTTGTTGTTTTTAATATCTCTTCTCCGTGAATATATTTGTAAGAAATAATGGCATCATGAACATTGATTAGATTAGATTTTATAATGGCACATGGATACAGAAAGTTTTGGCCATGACAGAAACTGTAGAATCATATCTTTATTACTTGATGAGCCGTTAATAAAAGTTCAACATTACTCACGACATCTAGCACGGACTTAAGCGGTATTCAATTTTCATAACTAACAGCACTTAAATGATGAACCCAAAGGACCAGAAAATATAACCCTTTGAATGATATCCTTCAAAAGCTATATGACCCCTCATTGTTTAACGGAGGTGCTCCATTCAGTATGAATGACGAGGGTTTTTAATAAGGAATAGTGCAAACCATGATGATAGGGCTCAGTCAGTATTTATAGATAGATAGAATCTTTATTTACATCTCATCAATGCATATTCAGCAAATATAAAAACATATACAATAAACATTTCAAATAGTGCATAGCCATTCCATAAAGGAATTATAAGAGATGGTAAAAATGACATTGCATGCCATATATAACACATATGTTTATAACATCACAGTATGACACAAATTAAATCGGATCACTGCAAATTGCAACACTGATCCAATATACCAAAACGGTGTAAAAAAAAGAGTATAAAATGAAACAAGAATAATCAACAAAATCAAGCTAAAGTACTCCTATGTTCAAAATCTACACCTGTTATATGTTCTTTGCCTAACATGTTTGCAAATGCTAGTTAACTCGTGTCCTGTATTTAATGTGTAAATATATTATCATCGGCTATAATTCATCGTTTCCCTCATAGCGATGCCTGCTCACACCTTTTTGCAAATACAAAATTTCCAGATTAGACATGCCCATGATCTGTTTTGTTCGGTTATCAAATGATTCTTCAGCTTCTGCCATGGTAAGACATTCACTTGTCCACTGTGCCATTTAACGCTTTCCTTGTTCAATATTCATGTAAGAAATAATGACACCATGGATACTAATTAGCTGCATTTTCTTAACCCATTTGCTCCCAGTGGATTCTTCCATGTTTATATATCGGATTAGTCCATTTTTTATCTAAGGGGTGCCTGACCTAAATTTTCAATTTGGTTTTTATATTGAATTATCAAAATATATTCCCTTAGATTTCATTTTTTGTTCCAAATGGCCCCGAATAATGATTTCATCTTTCAGATTAATGTTACGCACGTGCGTATTGCTAGCTACGTCTCTGATCATATAACGCCATGCCATGTTATATTTCCAACCAGATTCAGTTATTCATTGAATGAATGATCTCTTGATTTTTGTTGCTTAAATTAGGTTGTCTTCGAAATACTTCTTGCAAGTTTACTGTCTGAAAGGGGAACCATTACATGTTTAATTTTTTCAATACATATTTTGTTTTTACCATTAACTTGCCATAATATGTTCAATATTCTAACAGATGGCGCCACAACAAACCTCCCTCCCTGTCAGAAAAACGCCCAAGTCGACAACTACCAATACCCGGAAGTACATTTCAGAGTAGACATCACGTCTTATGACTATAGTAAGTACAGTGCCCCATCTCTACAACGACACCCTTTGGGATACGAAGATTATATGTGTTGTTCAGAGGGAGTTGTTATAGGGAGGTAAAATCAAACATAATTAACTTGTTTGCAGATCCCCAGATAAGGTGTATTTCGAGAACTAAAACCGTTATGCCTCAATCAAACCCTATGTTGTGACCACTCTTTAGAATCGTCACAAAGTGTGGTCACAACATAGGGTTTGATGGAGGCACAAAGAAAATACGATGGAAAAAAAGTTGTGTCTGGAGTCTTGTTGTTTCGGAAACAGTGACATGCGTTGTTGTAAGGAGGGAATCGTTATTGAGAGGGCCGTTGTACGGAGGGAGCACTGTACATGTATGTAGACTTTAGCAAGCTGTGCTGAGCATTGTGAACCGGCACGAATTGTTCTGAGTATTAACTTGAAACCAGTGGTTATTCCAAAACTGATTAAGAACTCAAAGTGATTGTTCCTAAGTGACAGCTCAGTTGTCATCATCCCATCAGTTCCCCAATTGACTTCATTGTCTGTTGTCTACAATGTTGCATGTACATGTAACTGCTCAAACACTGAAAGGGTCGGATATTGCGCAAAAATAATTATGCTTCTTGTTCTGTTATATGTAATGAGCATAGAAATATTTCATTCCCAGAGGTCCAGATAAAATTCGTAAATGAGAACATTTTCAAGAATAAATTCTTTAATTCTCCACCAAACCCTATGTTGTAACCACTCTTTAGAATCGCCTCTTCGACCCGATTCTAAAGAGTGGTCACAAAATAGAAGAAATGATTCTAACGAGTACTCACACCATAGGGCTTAATGGAGAAATGGTGGTTTTAATATTTAAGTACGCATATTTATCTGTAGCTCTGAAAATTTAACCTCATTAACGAATTTTTGTACGAGTAATTGTACGAATGCTTTAGTTTGTTACTTGGCTGCACATGTCAGCCACTGTGCCAGAAATAACACCAAAAAGGAAACAATTGTCAGGAATGCACTTTGTACTATTCCGTAAAATGTTAGACATTTGAAATGAAAACTCCCGATTGAAAAGATTTGTCTGGAACATCGTATCAAGTACATGTATTGTAACATATATTTGATTTTATGACGTTTTTGAATGTCTTCATCCCTTAACATCATCATGCATATTCATGTAAGAAGGGCATCACGAATATTAAAGAGTTTGAGGTGAACTTCTAAATTGACACATTCAAAAAGAATTGTTTAGCAATAACAGATACTGTAAAATCAGATCTACATGTATATGAGTGTCTACCCTGTTTGCAAAGGCAATGGAAGGCGTACATGTATCTTCGAAGTAAATATCACTGCCGAAAGTAAAACACTGATCGTACCATGGTAGTCATTTCACATTCTCAAGATATACAAGTCTGTCTTGCCAATCAGTGCTGATCCTGGTCAGACATCTTGCTTTTGACAAGACGCTCGTCTAGGTCAAAGATGTTTTGGACACACCTACATATGTGTGTATATACATGTAATTGCAGAAGAACAACTCGATAGTTCGACAATTTATTAGTGAAGAAATGTGACGAATTTAAGCTGGTGGATGCTTAATGCAGAGTGAAAGTGAGACAGAAAGCTCTTTTAGAAGTTTTCTACATGAGTTTCATACTGCATGAAGCTGCCACCTGCTGATAAAGTTCTCAAATGAAGAGCTTTCTATATGACTATCACTTTGCATTAAACTACCACCTGTCTTAAAAACTGATAATGATACTTATTTTAGTGTGCGAACTAGTTGGATTCTCGTTGCGTGTATTGTATTTTAGTGTGCGAACTATTGGGGGTTTCACTGTACATGCCTTCTCGTTTCGTGCATTGTAATTTAGATTGTGGTGTTTTCACTGTACATGCCTTCTCATTGCGTACATTACACATATTTTAGATTGTGGGGTTTTCACCGTACATGCCTTCTCGTTTCGTGCATTGTATTTTAGATTGTGGGGTTTTCACTGTACATGCCTTCTCGTTGCGTACATTACACATATTTTAGATTGTGGGGTTTTCACTGTACATGCCTTCTCGTTGCGTACATTACACATATTTTAGATTGTGGGGTTTTCACTGTACATGCCTTCTAATTGCGTACATAGTAATTTAATTTGTGGGGTTTTCACTGTACATGACTTCTCGTTATGTATATTGTATTTGGGTTTTCGCCTTCTCATTGCGTGCATTGTATTAAGATTGTGGAGTTTTCACTGCACACGCATTCTCGTTGTTTGCATTGTATTTAAGATTGCGACCAGACTATTCAGAACGATGTTCTCAAGTGTAACGACAGCCAGAGATGTCTCACGTGGGATCTACTCTGTGACTACTACTTCTCACACAACTGCAAGTCGCCGACATTCCCCGAAGACAAGTCCGATCAAACCCGAGATGCCCCGTCATACTGTTTCCGTAAGTTTGTCGAGGTACAGAGAATGCTGCTTTAGCACAGATATGTCATGCGTTTAGTTAAGGAAACCATTGTTTTCATCTGAGTGGTCCAATTTGAATCGTTCAAATGAAGAGGGTTATTAGATGTGGGTATCTAATGCGAGGTTTGTCGTTGACCAAACTTGAGATTGTTTCTCTCGCAACTTTGTTTAATAGGTAGTGTGGCATTGGTTGTATGTGTTTGTTGTTGTTATTTACATGTTAAAACATTTTGAGCAAACTGTACTTTGTATGTTTTGTTATACATGTGTACAATGTACTAGGTGACCGAACAGTTTTAACCATGTTTCTCACCAGGCGTGTGTAACTTACAAAATATCGCACTACCAGCTGCGATTATCTTAATTAATGTCTCTCGAACGAAGTTAACCTAATTACCACATGCTACTACGTGTGAGAATTGCAGCTATGTGTGTAATATTTGAACTTATGATAAGTTGTGTCGCACGATCTATCGCACAACGGAACCATAGACATTAACCCTTTCAACAATGAGTTTTCAAATGGACCATTCCGAAATTCAAACAGGTCAGCCTAACAGTGAATATTCAGGGATTACTTTTAAGAAAAGTGTAACACAACAAACAATGCAGATCCTGATGAGATGGTTCCTATGGAAACCCTTTCATCTGGTTCTACAATGTTTGCAACGGACATTAGGGACTCATTTCTCACACCGCAATAGTAAACTATTTGTGCACTAGGTCATTACAGATTTTTTTGTTTATAAAATGCTACATTGGACAACATTTGGCATGGCATCTGTTAACATAATGATTGTATTATGCAACACATTTATTTTCTAATTAAACGAATGTTGTTATCCATGCATGAAATTATCTATCTAGGAAAAACAACAACAACTCCAATCCCGACCACAACCTTGCCGCCCCCACCCCCGCCATTTGATTGGACGCCGATCGCCGCAGCAGTGGGCGGAGTACTCTCCATTATTGCGATGGTTTGGTGTTGTTGTCGGCCCGGTTACCTCCCCTGGCGACTAGCTAGGTTACGTAACGTACCGTTCTTAAGAAACACCGGCACGTGTATCTGCTGCAGAGGCCCAACTAAGTGCTGTCCGTGTTGCGGGTCGAAGGGTCATGATGACATGGACTACGGTGAGAATTACTAACCCTTTCCCTCATATAAACGCTTGTTCTCACCTTTACAAACAGAATAGACCCATATCAATCGGCTCCTGTAGATATCGTCTGATCAAGGTCTGCTCCCTTTGCTTATGACATGATATAAATCGGAATATATAGTTTGTACCAATACAACATTCTGTGTACATATGCGATTATAAAATTCAGCTAAAATATTCATGACGTCAGCTCTGTTTACATGATTATTCAACAGGGGAGTGTTTAACCACTTCCCTCATAAGCTATTTGTAGACCCAACCTCTTTGAAAAAAATACCGAAAATGAGCATTTCCTAGAGAAAAGGAAAACTTTAGAATCGTGTAGTTTTTTAAAACCATTGTGATAAATAGAGCATTTGCTCATATTGAGCAAATGCTCTATTTATCACAATGGTTTCAAGAAGCGATTATTACAGAAGCGTTGAAAGGCGTATTTATGGAGGAAAGGGATAAACTGTTGTAAATGTAGCTATACTCGATGGACGAGATTGTACATGTATCTAACTCTGTACACTGCAAACTGTTTGGATTCAGATGAAACACTGAATTAGTTTTCACGCACAGTAAATCCCATCTGCTACGACCACCTGAAAAAGGTATAAATCTGGGTGGTAGAGGTAGGTGGTAGCTTAATGCAAGATAAAAGTAATGCAGATTTGTGCAACAGTTAAGTTAGATCCAGCTTTATAGTTACTATTTGGATGCTAATGGCAAATCAAAACTATGATAACAGATTGAATCCAGATAAGACGCCAAGTTACTCGACGTTTTATAAAGATCCAAATGCGTGTCCTTGAAGAATATATCTACAAATTGAAGCAGACAACAATTTTTAATTATACAGACCCAACATTACTTAGCGAGCAATGAGTTTGTTTCTGAACACTGAATTTTTGTGCGTATATATATATCTGTGTTTTTACTGTTTTTTATTTTGTATAAAATGCTTTTGTTTGAGGGCCTCAAGGTAGATTAGTCATTATGACTAATTGAGTCACCCTCGTTAAATAAAGTCTTTCATTCATACATTCATTCATTCATTCATTCAGAAATCTCCTGTAGGAGCTTTCTACATTACATTCTCGTGCATTAAGCTACCACCTGCGTTTTATTGTATTAACATTTAGGCTGCTAAACAAATTATTTTTACACATTTTTCTCACTCACTATATTGTCAAAGTCCAGGCTATATTACACTAACAAAATTCAATGAGTGTGTACTACCAAACAGTTTAGATCCTAATAAGATAACGGGTTACTCGGTGTCTCATCCGGGTTCAAACTGTTTTGCATAGGTAATCATCGATACGACAGGAACAGACTAAATGTAAACCCTTCCAACATTGACTTTTTTAAAAAATAGATTACTATGATGAATATTTACGGATAATTTTTACAAAAAAGTATAACATGACAAATAGTGCATACCCTGATGAGAGGACTACACTGTGACCTCTCATCTGGATCTACACTGTTTGCAAAGGACATTAGTGACTCGTGTTCCGCACTGTAATTGTTTAAAACATTACCACGTAGCTTCTTACGACAGAAACTATCACAAGTTCTAACACGACGATGGCAATTTTCAGTTGCGATCGTCATATTTTAGCATTTACTATAAATCCAGTCTTACGAAATTAGCTTAAAATCATTGCATAGGGGCCTACTGTAATATTCGATTATTTTGGCTATTTCAATAGTAGCGACTGTTTTTAGGTAGGACTTAAAATGTTACTCCTTAAATACACAGTTCTACATCTCTGCAAACAGAGTAGCCCCAGACCAGACGGCCCCTGTCTGATCAGGGTCTGCTCTGTTTGCCTTTGATATAGTAAATATCTGTTAACACAAAACATAGTCTGTTCATAATATTATTTAACCCTTCGCTTGCTATTCGCGTCAATATACCTACCTGTAAATAGTGAATACCCAGATGAGACAGCTCCTGCAGGAGCTGTCTCATCAGGGTCTGCACTATCTACAAGTTAATTCTGCAACCAGTGCATTCCACAGCAGTGATTGCACAGCGAAATACTTGTACACAGTAAAGATATGTGTAATTATACAACAGGGCATGAGTAAAGAGGGAGAAATGTATTTTAAAATTCAGCAAGAGAAGGGTTAATATAACACATAGTCTGTGCATACTATTATTTAAACAAAAGTCAGTTAAGCAATGTTCATGATGTCATTAATTCTAACATGCATATTCATGGAGTAAAGGGTTAAGGCCATTTAGGTCGTAAGCTCTTTCGTAGGACTGACAGGAAGATCCGGGTATTTTCTATCCCGGGTCTAGACTGTTTGCAAAAGTTGCCACATATTCCGTCATAGCATGCTTAAGTTGAACCCTATACTCCGTGACTGCTGTGGAGTGCACTGGTTGCACAATCGACTTGTAAATAGTGCAGACCCTGATGAGACAGCTCCTGCAGAAGCTGTCTCATCTGGGTCTTCACTATTTACAGGTAGGTATGTTGACGTGAGTAGAAAGCGAAGGGTTAAGTTGAATCCTATACTCTGCGACTATTCATTTAAGAAATAACGACATCATGAATATTCATATATATAAATATTATGTCTTAACAATTTTACATGAATACATGCAATTTGGACCATGGTAGACATTTTAATAAATATTGATTTTGTGTGTTGCATATCAAAAACAAGAACAGAATGTTTTCTTGACAGTGTTTTGGTCATGTGAGTCATGTACTTATATAATTATAGCTCTTTACCTCGTGAATATTTATGCAGGAATCTATCACTCAATCTTGTCTGTAATATATAAGTTATGGCTTGTCTCTCCGACCCACTATTTGGTTTCTCATTAGAGGGGGTTTACTATTTTACTATTTCCCCACAGGGAAACGATTGGGTTTTTTATTCTCGCGAGATATCATCGATACATCTAGTGCAGTGAGTGCTGACTGGCATGACAATGGCATTTAAAACGGCCGTACATGTAACCTGTCAGTTGTTGCACTTGACTAAATGCATCGGTTAAATCTCGAGAGACTAGTGTTTTCACAACGTTTCCTGTGCCTTACAATATTGTCGTACACTACGAATAAAACATGATATGTTGTGTTTCAGCGAGTTTCGGAGGTAACAAGTACAGATCCACGAGAGGAGCCCTGATGGTACGAATGGGTAAGCTAGCCAGTCCGCAAAAACAACAGATTGATTAAATATAACTTCGACCCATTAATTGTTCAATACATGTACTTATTTAAGAATTGTTGACCGTACGCACATTAATTAACCGCATTATAACAACATTATTAACCCATTTGCGCCCAGTGGATTCTTCCATATCTATATTGGATTAGTCCATTTTTTTTATCTAAGGGGTGCCTGGCCTAAACTTTCAATTTCGATTTGTTTTATACAGGGTGTCCCTAAAAACGGAACCCGGAATTAATGCAAGTTATCCCATTTCTGTCAATATTGCTAACTTAAAATTAAATGTATATATATATATAGCTTAGTAGAGACAACATTTTGCCATATATTGTCTAAATTTTGTCTAAACATATTCAATGGTTTTTACGATATCAGCATTTAAATGAAAAGACCCAAAACTCCATTTTTAACTTGATATTGGCATGGACTATGCAATGTACGCATATCGTGTTAAAACAAATTTTAGGTGCATACATTAAAATACTCATATCTTTAAAACCAATGCATATTTTTAAATGCATTTTGGCAGAAATGTGCACAAATGACATATCTACAAAAGTAAATATTTACATTTAAAAGTGTCCGATTACATTGGTTAAAATAAACATTTGTTTCAGGGTTCTGGTTTTTTGGGGACACCCTGTATTGAAATTTCTATCAGCAAACAGTGTAGACTCTGATCAGATGTCGCATTATGTTTGCCTACGTCCCATATGTGGGATCGTGGGAACAAATGGGTTAACTAGGGAATGCTATCATTGCAGAAAGTGTAGACTCATATCTATATTATTCTATAAGCAAACAGAGCATATCCTGATCAGACGGCTCCTATAGGAGCCGTCTGATCTGGCCAGGGTATACTTTGTTTGCAAACGCATCATTAAAGAATGAAACAGACAAAAGAGTGGGTGACACTTTTCATAGTTGGATAAAGGTTACAGTAACATATTTATTCGTATGTTTATCATTATCCCTTCTACTGCTATCCGCGACCTGGCCGGTATTTTCAAACAGCTTGGATCAATATGAAACGTCAGGTATGTCGGCATCTCATCAGGATCCAACATGTTTGGTAATGGGTCACTGGTTTCTTAACCCATTACCTCATAGTCTATTTACAGATCCAACCTCTTTGAATAAATCTACCGAAAAGGAGCATTAACTAGAGAAAAGGAAAAGTTTAGAATTTTGAAGCTTTGAAACCATTGTAATAAATAGAGCAAATGCTCTATTTGTCACAATGGTTTCAAGAAGTGACTATTACAGTGGCGTTGAAAGGCGTAATTATGATGGAAAGGGTTAAACGCTTAAACTGATTCGAACATAGTTAAAATTGAACAGATACTTATTTGAGCATACAGCAGAACCTGTCGTAGGCGGTCATCAAAAAGAGGCCTGATTATGGGTCTGTAAGACAGGCGGTACCTTAACCCATTTGCTCCCAGTGGATTCTTCCATGCTTATATATTGGATTAGTCTATCTTTTATCTCAGGGATGTCTGGTCTAAATTTTCATTTTTGTTTTGTTTTATATTGAATTTCCTATCAGCAAACTGTGTAGACTCTGATCAGACGCCGCATTATGTGGCGTCTGATCAGAGTCTACACTGTTTGCCTACCTCCCATATATGGGATCGTGGGAGCAAATGGGTTACATTGTAATTCAGGTAAACAATATTGCAAACAACTCCTGTAGGAACTTGCTGCACTTCTTATGTCCTGTAGTAAGCAACCTCCTGCTTTTTAATATTCATATGATCAGTAAATGAATGGCCACTAAAGACAGGCTCTAATGTACATTATTGTTTTTATAGCGGGTGAGAGCTAATCATTCCAGTGAGGGAATCGAGTAGCTATAATAATAATAATAATAACAATAATAATAATAAGTTTTATTATCTCCAGATAAGGAGAACATTCATATAAACAGATACAAACAGTGCAACAGTGTATGGTTAAAATCCTTGGCTGGACCTTTCCAAATTATATGTATGCGTTGTCAATTATTATACTACTGAAATGTTCAAAAAGGTCTAACATACGACGACCCAAACTGAAGTTGTTATCGCTGTTCGCCAGAACTCTACTATAATTTCTGTCGCATTAACGTTTTTTCCAGACATCAGAGTAGTGTCGTAAAATTAGGACTTACGATGACATGGTCGCACGATCATTTGTCAAAAGGGAACCTGGTCGACGTACAAAATAACCATACAATGTGTTTTCTTTGCCTTTAAAACAAATCATAAAAAGTAAAACCACTCTAAACTGGACGTTAGGTTTAGTATATAAATTGGTCTTGGAGACAGGTGGCAGCTTAATGCAGTGTGAACGTCTTGAAGAAAGCTCCTCTAGGAGCATTCTGTATGACTTTTACTCTGCATCTGGCAGCACCCAGTCTGAAAGTATCGAAAATCTTCTTTACTATAACTCAGGTTTAGAGGGGTTTTACTGTACAAAATATATCCCTACAGTTTACTTTGGTTGGTTCCGAGGTGAAATGGTAAAAAAGAGAACCAAAAGTTCAAACCATTTGGTTATGTATGTCATGAAGCCGTCAGTCACAATAAATAAATTCAGAGAGAAGAATACGCCATTATCCGTTTACTCCATGAAGATTTATGTAAAACATATGAATGTGGGAATGAATATGAATGGGAATGAATATTCATTAGCTTATTTATTGTAATGATACAAGGTCATGGTTCGAATTGTAGGATTTAATGTATATGGATACCTTTATTTACAATATTTGTAAAGCTAGGGTGACTTTGAGAGAAGTGTGAGGTTAGGACGTCCGTAAACCGGTTTAAACCCCCAGTGGTGTTTTTGCTGCTGACCGTGCCAAGGCGGTACTCTCTTTGTCACCCTTCCTTTTGTTTGCCTTGCGTCTTTGTGCTTGTGGTTTGTTCATGTTGTGGAACGTTTGTCCCTGGTTCTTGTGTGTCTTTTGGTGTTTTCTGTGTTCATTTCGTGTGTGTGTGTGCGTGTGCGTTTGGGTGTGTGGTTGTGTGTGTGTGTGTGTCATGCTGTCTATCGGTGTGTTGGTGGTGGTTGCGTCTTGCATGTGGCTTTGCCTGCTTGACTTTACTACTTTTCCATTTATAAGCACAATAGTGTTGTTTGTGCAGTGTGGCGGCGGTGAAACGTCTCCCCGTACATCCAATCAATATTGTTTTCTTCCTCTTGCAGGAATTGCTCTACATTCAATGTGTTTCCTCATACCTTTACACCGTACTTTGCACTTCATGGTGGCTTCCGTACTCACCGACATATTGTGTGACTATTTTAATTTCCCTTTTAAGATTTGTGCCGTTTGCGTTTTCTCTAGTGCGACTTTACCTTATTTGTGTTTCTTCTTACTTTTTACCCATTCAATGTTTCACTATTCAATGTTTCATTTATATTCTTAGTCTTCTTTATTTTTGTCATAACCTCTGGTATGTTTTCTATTATTTTACACCACTTTTCGTTACATACGTATGTCGCTTTTTACAGAAGGGTGCTACAATTACTACACAAAATATGAATAGTCTCCCTAAACTCAAAATTAATAACTTAAACTTACACTCTGTGTCTTCCGTTCAGATTCCTCATAACCTGGCTAATTTCCAATCACTACAGCCGTCAGTTTGTATTAAACCTCTAAAATTGTCTTCTGCTTCATCTTTTCATGTTCCCTCTTCGGCTATTAGTAACATTTTTCATAATGGACCTAAAATCGTTTTGTCTCCTTTAAAGCAATCTATCATTCGTTATAGTAAAGTCCATCTAAATTCACATTATTTGAACAAAAGACATAGGGTGTATCCAATAATTACTAAGTGCAATAGTAAGAGGTGTATGTGTTGCAATTTCATTTCTACTAGATCAACAATTAAATCTCTTGTTAATGGTAGAGTGTTTAGTGTGAAGATTAATTCTGATTTAGACTGAAACTCATCTAATATTATATATGTTCTTACATGAAATGCGCCACGTTTTGGCATTCAATATGTAGGTCAGACAGGACGTTCTTTAAAAACTAGGTTTCGTGAACACAGTTACCATTGCCGGATCAAAAAAGTACGAAATTTTCTTTACCAGCATTTTCGTCATACAGGACATTCTTTCAAATATGTTTCGGTTCAACCAGTAGAACAAATTTATTATGATTCTAAAACTACTGGTAGTTTAAAATCTAAAGCTCGTTTCATCACAGAGCTAGACTGGATAAAGAAATTACAAACACCTTTTCCTTTAGGCCTTAATGATAACATTTTCCAAAGCGGCAATATTTCTAAAGATCCAAGTATCGACATTTTCTCTATATTTTCTATTCGAAAACGTAAAAGTAGATCACATGGCAGACGTAGAAATGGTAATATTAAGCGTAAATTACGTCGTAATATGTCTATTCATGATTTACATACTATTCTAAAACAAACTGGTAAACATTCTATGCTATCTTGTTTATCGTCTTTACCCTTTTCCTGTCTTAAGTCAATAGACGAAGAGGCTGATTAAATCTATATGCGTACAGATCCGTTAATTAATACTGCCTCACTTATACAAAGTTACACACAGCATGTTCTTCGTCCACGTATTGATAAAGAATCTGAACATAAAAGACATTTTCTGAAACTTCAGTTCCTAAATAAAGGTATCGATTTTATTGATATTCAAAGTATATTTCGTGATAAGAATGTAATCGATGCTATTCCCAAATATTTCATCAACTCTGAATCACCTATCATCTGTTATAAATATAATAAACCTATTAGAAATGTTATTTTGAACTACAATAAAATTGTCTCTGACTTAAATATTGATGTTAATACCCCTATTTCTTGAGATTGTAGCATTTCTAGCTTTTGCTATAAACCAGTTGGTCATGTCATTACTGGTAATTTTGATATCATTAAGGATAAACGTCTCAGGACCCTCCTAACTAAAGGACCTAAATATAGATTACCTTCCCTTATTGATTTTGACGCTTGTCGAACTCATATTGCGGAAGCTATTCAAGAATTCTGCATGAAATGGTGTCGACGAGAACATGCTGATGTTAATGCCCTTTCGGATTGGAAGAAATGTATTTTCGATATTATTGATACACGAATAACTTTTTACAAATCAAATAACCATCTTTTACCACCTCGACCTAGAGTTACATTTCGCTACTTGAAGAAAAACATTTCTAATTTTCATTCAGATTATGTTCTTGTTCCTGCTGACAAGGCATCAAACAATGTAATCATTATTTGAAGATTGTATTATGTTGATGTTTTAAAGAAGGAGCTAACTGATTCAAAAACTTATATAACAGTTCAAACACCTGAAAAAGATATAGTCTCGGAACATGTAAAAATGTGCAATGATTTTAAGTCTGGTCCTAACATAAAACAACATAAACTTTCTACTTTGTACTGGATTCCGAAACTACATAAAAACCCTTATAAGTCGCGTTTTATTGCCAACTCTAGCTGTTGTACCACTACTAAATTATCTATACTTTTGACGTCCTGTCTTACTACGATCAAAGAACATGTTAAACGCTACTGTGATAAAATATATGAAAATTCTGGTATTAATGTTTTTTGGTCCATAAAAAATTCAAATGATGTTTTAACAAAACTTGAAAATGAACAGTATAACATTTCTTTACTGAGCTCTTATGATTTCTCTACACTCTATACTACTCTACCTCACCATCTTATAAAGGATAGACTTATTAAATTAATAGAAAAAACCTTTGCCAGAGAAAACAAAATGTTCATTGCTTGTAATGTTCAACGTTCATTCTTTTCGAATTCAGAAGTTGAACATTACACAATGTGGACTTGCCTTGATGTTTGTAGATCTCTTACCTTTCTTTTAGATAATATATTTGTG
The DNA here is from genome assembly GCA_963576725.1 of Azorinus chamasolen. Classification (NCBI taxonomy): domain Eukaryota; kingdom Metazoa; phylum Mollusca; class Bivalvia; order Cardiida; family Solecurtidae; genus Azorinus; species Azorinus chamasolen. Next base: position 94,468,768 of record OY755238.1, on the reverse strand, counting down.
CGTTATGGAGATACCATATATCGTCAAGTTGTTGGTATACCCATGGGTACAAATTGTGCCCCTCTTGTTGCAGATTTGTTTTTGTATTGCTACGAGAGGGATTTTATGCTTAGCTTAAAACCTGATACACAGACCGATATTGTTAATGCTTTTAATAAAACTTCAAGGTATTTAGACGATATTTCGAATTTAGATAATCCTTATTTTGATACTATGGTTTCTTCAATCTACCCAAAAGAACTGTCTTTAAACAAAGCTAATCAATCTGACATTAATGCTTCATTTCTAGATTTGAATCTTTCAATTACAAATGATAAAGTTTCGTCCAAAGTATACGATAAAAGAGAATATTTTAATTTTAAAATTGTTAATTATCCTTTTCTAGATGGGGATGTGCCACGTTCTACATCTTATGGTGTTTATATTTCTCAACTTATTAGGTTTGCCCGAGCCTGTTCTTTGCTTGAAGATTTTAACAGACGTAATCTAGTTATAACTGATAAACTTCTTAAGCAAGGTTACAGATATCACAAACTTCGGAAAACCTTTTCTAAATTTTATTATCGAAATTTACCTCTCATTAGTAAATATAATTGCAATCTACGGACGTTACTGCGACAAGGCATTTCTCAACCAGAATTTTATGGGGATGTTATCTACAAACTTAGGATAATTCGGGGTCATATCCATTTTCATGATTTGTTTATAAAACGCATTAAAAAATTTAAAAAGAAAGGTTATGATCCTATTATATTGCAACACACTGCATGTTTGGTTATCGACCCTTTTACAGTCGGTAGCTACGCTTCCCTCTTTGCTTGCGCGATGACAGGCCGAGGGTAGTACTCTATGATGGTATACTCTTAAACTTGGATACAGGAGGAGCTTACCAGACTCATGTATTATTCTTTCCCTGTCGTGCCCTTAACGGCTTACCTGCAGGTGCTCTGACTTCAGCAAAGTCATTGAGTACATATTTGACGTATTGTCACAGTTATTATGCTAAGTTTTACATGTTGTCCTGTGTTCACCGTCGTCTATGTTGTGGGTAAGTCCAGCGGGGATACCTTTATTTACAATATTTGTAAAGCTAGGGTGACTTTGAGAGAAGTGTGAGGTTAGGACGTCCGTAAACCGGTTTAAACCCCCAGTGGTGTTTTTGCTGCTGACCGTGCCAAGGCGGTACTCTCTTTGTCACCCTTCCTTTTGTTTGCCTTGCGTCTTTGTGCTTGTGGTTTGTTCATGTTGTGGAACGTTTGTCCCTGGTTCTTGTGTGTCTTTTGGTGTTTTCTGTGTTCATTTCGTGTGTGTGTGTGCGTGTGCGTTTGGGTGTGTGGTTGTGTGTGTGTGTGTCATGCTGTCTATCGGTGTGTTGGTGGTGGTTGCGTCTTGCATGTGGCTTTGCCTGCTTGACTTTACTACTTTTCCATATATAAGATCATATGCAAACAGAGCAGGGCCTGCTGCAGCCGTCTGATCTGGATTTTCTCTGTTTGCAAAATTGCAAAAATATACATTTATCATGCAACGTCACGAAATACAGTCACTTCCTACTAGCATAATATTTTCCACGTCGACGCTGTATTTTGTGAGGTATAGTGCATTTGTACTGACCCCACTGGAATGCAAGTTTTGTTCAGCCAATAGGAGGAAAACAGAAGGACGAAAAAGGCATAATTAAACATAAACATCAAATTAACATATTTGCTCACCTTTGTCTCAACTATTTGTCCATATAAAAGGATTAAATCAAGTTTGTTTATGTTGTAAAAATCGATGACGTCACTGCATGCCAACATGACGTCACGTAATACGTACTTGCATGTATTTTCATTCAGAGGACGAAACCGCTTTAGCAATCTTTCTTTTTCTTCATTTTCTCCTTTTATCTTGGAGTTGCATGATAAAAGAATTACTATGCTAGTAGTTTGGAAGTTCAGCTGTATTTTGGCTCGTCAGAAAAGTAGTTAAATGCTCGCCAAGGCTCACATTTAACAACTTTTCTAACTCACCAAAATACAGCTGAACTTCCAAACTACTAGCATAGTAATTCTTATATATGTCGCGTAAAGTGGTAAAAAGCGTGCAGTTACTTTATTAGGAATAATTGGATTTTCTAAAACCCGCTTAAGTGTAATTAAATCTAAAATAAAAAGATGACTATTGTCTGAATCTGACAGTAATACCAGATTATTCTTCAATTTACGTGACTATAAACTGATTATTTGCCAGTGTAGTGACGAATGTGTCACGTATTTCAAATCTAATGGCGGTTTGAGCGAAACATATATTAACTCTTTCACTTCCTAATTTTGCCGTTTGCAAAGTTTGTCGTCTGCTATAGTATTAATTTTTTATATTTATTCATATTTGATTCCAAAACATAGTCACAGTAACAGTTTGGTTTGTGTTCTTTTATTAAAACAGGTATATAATAAAACGAATATTATAGGAAGTGATGATATGAATATTGGTGGTTGTGTGTCCGTGATATTCTCACTCGCCGCTCCGCGGCTCGTGGGAATACTATTGCCAAACAACCACTCGTGTGATACAACCCTTCATATCGTCACTTCGTGTAATACAGTTTCTGCCGCGTCTTAAATATCTTGTATTCATACACCATAGTAAATATTCAGTAAAAAGAAACTCATAATGTCATTATTTCTTTCATAAATATTCATGAGGGAAATGCTTAAAAATTAGCTTGCTCATTACATGTTCGACCTCTGATACAGGTAAAACATTCTAAACTGGAATTCAAGTAAAGAAAAAAATAAATACTTTTAGGCAGGTGGCTGCTTAATACAAAGTGAAAGTAATGCATACTTCTGCATGACTTTCACCCTGCATTAAGCCGCCACATTTCTCGAAGACCAACAGTTATGCTAATTTGAACATCCGGTTTAGAGGAGGTTTTACTGTAGCCCTTTTCTCGTATTTGATCCTTAACCCAACTGATTCGCCTTTTAACACATTTGTAAATGAGATAATATATATTTGACTCTACTGTTTCTACCATGACCACAAATTCGAGTGTTCATTATATGTTTATCCAGTTGATTGATATTCTTGTCATCGTTATTGCATACATTAATAATCATGGAGTAAATGGTGAAAGGACATACAATGTTATAGAGCGTTCTATAGTGTTTGAAAATATATTCGAAATACGTTAGGTTAATGCTCATAGTCGGAATTACCAAGCGGCTGATCTGGGCCCAATCCGTACCTTAACCCATTCCCACATATCGAGGACTTTTAATGCCTCTGTAAATGCCAATTAATGAAACCATTGTGATAGATAGAGCATTTGCTCCTCTGGAGAAAATGCTCTTTTTATCACTGTGGTTTATAAACTACAGATATTTAAAACTCCTTTTCGGTAGATTTATTCAAAACGGATAGGTCCAAAAAATAACCTTTAAGGTAATTTGTTAAGAGTGTTTTCTCTCATTTGACGTACCCCTGTGGTCTTCCTCCGCTTGGTATACCTGAGGCAGGGTAAAAGTAATACGTTACTTTCGACCTGCATTCAGCTACCACATGCATTAGTAGACATACATAACCATAATAAAGACCTCTTTTGACGGACGCTTAGGATAGTTGCTATTGTAAACGGACCGGATTGTTTAATTTGCCACACATTCTAGTTATAAACCATTACAACGTCGGGTATTATACGGACCAACATGTACCAACATTTATACTTTTGCTTTAAATTTCTAGCCATAGGCAGGTCTCCCTGGGGAAGACGACTGAAGGCTTCCGGATTAACGAATGTGGAAAGAAATCCGAAGATTCCGAATGGGCACGTGGCCGGTCGCGTGCAGCTACATCCGGCCCAAGTCTACGGTAATGACCCTGAGAACTTCGCCACGGATTGGCTGAAAATAATCACAGGAGATGGTGGACACTTGCGGGAACACCGCTAGATAAGAACTTGAGTGGAATACGCAGGAAGCATGAACTGTTGAAGCAACAATTATGTTCTCGTCTTCATTGGATTATATTGTTATTGATATTAGTACATATATAATTTGATATACTCTATTCATGTTTTTCTTATTTCATACACAGTTTGTAACTTGACACATAACAGGTGTCTGAATACAGATTAGGAAAACGTATAGTTCTGTGTTTTAACCGGGTCATCTCTCTCTCTCTCTCTCTCTCTCTCTCTCTCTCTCTCTCTCTCTCTCTCTCTCTCTCTCTCTCTCTCTCTTCTCTTCTCTCTATCTCTCTCTCTCTCTCTCTCTCCATCCGTCTCTCTATCTCTCTCTATCTCTCCCTCTCTCTCTCTCCATCTCTCTCTCTCATCATAATATCTACTTATGCATGTATCTGTAAATGTCTGCCTCACTCTCTGCCTATCACTATATATTTGCATTTTCTCTCATTATTATATGGACTACTAGAAGCAATACTAATTTCGGTCTAACGTAAATGTGCGTGTTCGTGAGCATGTGCATTGGCGTGCTACCGTATAGCAGTAGTCCATATTTCCTAAATTGAACAATACTGAATAATGCCGTTGTTATTCTAGCACTTATCCTGCTTATAGCAGATTGTCTTCAGAAACTCTGATCAGTTGTAATGTTATTTACTTCAGATTCGTCCAAGAGTTTTAAACGATTGATCGAGTGCAAAACAGCATGTATCCTGATGATATATCGGGTTACCCGGGATCGAATCTGTATCTACGCTGTTCTCAATGCGTTTGTCAGGATATGAATTTACTGCAAGCATAACTGGCTTTATCTTTAAGCTTTAATTTACGAACATTCTTCTTATTTGAGCCAAATGTACACATTGTTACCAATTGGTGTCAAGTGTCTCTTTAAAATAACACATGCAAATGGTGTAGACACAGATCAGAGGGCTCCACCAGGAACTCATCAATGCAAACGACTTATTATGTCTCCCCCATTTATGGGGAGATATATTGTTTTTGCCAGAGTTGTCTGTCTGTCTGTCTGTCCGTCTGTCTGTCGGTCCGTCTGTCCGTCTGTCTGTCTGTCTGTCCGTCACAAACTTGTGTCGCGCGTATCTCTGAACCAGTTTGGCTAGAGCCACCAAACTTCACAGGAATGTTCACCAGCATGAGTTGCTGTGCACCTGGGATTTTTGAATTGTCTTCCCCTGAAAACTTTGGAGTTATTGCCCCTGATGACTTAAAATTAGAAAAACTTTGTGTCGCGCGCATCTCTGAAACCGCTAGTACTAGAGTCACCAACCTTCACAGAAATGTACACCAGCATGAGTTGTTGTGCACCTATGGTTTTTGAATTGTCTCCCCCTGATAATTCTTGAGTTATTGCCCCTGATATGAATACTTAAATTTATACAAACTTTGTGTCGCAAGTATCTCTGAAACCAGTAGGGCTAGAGCCACCAAACTTCACAGGATTGTTCACCAGCATGAGTTGTTTTGCTCTTAGGTTTTTTGAATTGTCTCCCCTGTTTCCTTTGGAGTTATTGCCCCTGATGACTTAAAATAAGACAAAATTTACTTAGTGTCGTGCATATCTCTGAAACCACGAGGGCTAGAGTCACCAAACTTCACAGGAATGTTGACCAGCATGAGTTATTGTGCACCTGGGATTTTTGAATTGTCTCCCCTTGATAGCTTTGTAGTTATTGCCCCTGATATGATTACTTAAAATTAGAGAAACTTAGTGTCATGCATATCTTTAAAACCACTAGGGCTAGAGTCACCAAACTTTACAGGAAAGTTCACCAGCAAGAGCTGTTGTGCACCTGGGTTTTTTAATAGTCTCCCCCTGATAATTCTTGAGTTACTGCCCCTGATATAATAACTAAAAATTAGAGAAACTTTGTGCTGCACGTATCTCTGAAACCAGTAGGGCTAGAGTCACCAAACATCACAGGAATGTTCACCAGCATAAGTTGTTGTGCATCTGGGTTTTTTTAATTGTCTCCCCCTGATAACTTTGGAGTTACTGCCCCTTATGACTTAAAATAAGAGAAACTTTACGTTGTGTCACATGTATCTCTGAAACCGCTAGTACTAGAGTCACCAAACTTCACAAGAATGTTGACTAGCATGTGTTTTCGTGTACCTGGGACTTTTGAATTGTCTCCCCCTGACAATGTTGGAGTTATTGCCCCTGATGACTTAAAAAAAATAGACCCTAATAAGTTTGGAGTTACAGACATTACACTTGTATATTGGAAAGAGGATGGGAGGGGGAGACATCTGTTTTTGTGACAAAAACAAACCTCTAGTTCTTATTCCAGCAAATTTTGTGTTTGCTGTGCCACCTTCATATGAGAAATGTATGGTTCCAAGTTCCAAAAAAAGGACTGGATGGTTATTCCTTAAATAATATGGGAATAAATGGGTTAACATCTAGCAGAATAAAGTATTATAGACGATTGTTTCATTAAGCAGCATAAGGGTTACAATACACAGTGTGCCTTTTTGGCTGGTCGAAAACGTCCATTGTAAGAATTGCATTTGTTATGAAACCTATAGCAAACCGAAACACAATTGATCCCTCTAATTATACTACCCATATTAGATATAAGTCTGGGTCTTAGAGGCATGAAGAAGCTTAATACAGGACGAACAATAGGCAGAAATCTTCCGCAGTCCAATTTTGCTGATGCGGGTGAAGAATATAAGGAAAGTAACTCATACACGCATAACACATAAAGATATGTTTGAGTTGTCGCTCTTTATGATATTGCATGATAGTTTTAACTATATGGATTACATTGATGAGGCATGGGTACATGTACAAACCATGGGGAAATTGATTAACAGAATACGTATTATATTTCTACATGTACTGCCATGGTAAACAATATCTAGTTCATGTACCATTACAAACATTATAATTATTATTGGATGTTCAATAATGTCATTATTTCTTTAATAGGGTTATATTTCAGGTAGATGGATTGAGAATAGCTGAAATAAGTATCTATGACTCACGTGTTCTGTTTCATGTGGCACATATATTAGGGGAGGGCTGTAACTAATGTTGGTCGAATTTGTGGCCAGACCCTTTTTCGTGAAATGATATATGAAATAGAATATGTTTATAATACATTTTGTATACATGGGCAGAAACCAAGTTCATTCGTCAAATTTAGTTTATACTTTCGTCCTGCATTAAGCAACCACATGCCTTTGAAGACATCTATGTTCATTCATAAAATGGTCGCGTTAGAAGGGGGCATACCATGATGCCATTTTATCCTATGTTTGAACAAATTGTCAACTCAAAACTGCTTTTACTAAAACAGTAACAGCTCGCTAAAGCGACGCATTTTTGAGTAGACATGGTGTATTTGAACGCATTCGGTTGCTTAATGCAGGGCGAAAGTAATACAGAAAGCTCACACAGGATCTTTCTGCATAACTTTGGTCCTGCATTCAGTTTCCCGCTGTCTCTAATAGTCAGAATTGCACCTCATTTGGGTGGTCTGTTTAGATGGGTTTAACTGTGCACATACACTTTTCAAGGAGGGGACCTAGTCATTGTGAAAATGATAAAATCAATTGATGTACACATGTCAGGTTTCATACAACACATACAATCAGAAGACAGTGGACACTTTCATATTGCTTAATATGATTTGAATTACTTCATGGAGTAAAGAGTTAAAACAAACGTTTTGAAGTTTGGATTACAGATTATCAATCATCATATGACGTCGTCATTATCAACACCATATCTTCCGAAAGCAATAGTAATTGTACAGCTTATCAACTATCATTTGACATGGTCGTTATCAAGTATCTTTCTTAAACGAACAGTACATGTACAACTTATCGGCCATTATATGACATGGTCATTATCAACAATAAATCTCATACTAAAACCATTAGTTTCTGTACAGATCATTTGCCATCATATGACATGGTCATTAACATATTATCTCCTTCTAAAACCATTAGTTTATATACAGGTTATTTGCCGTCATATGGCATTATATTACTAACAACATATTTATCTCCTTCTAAAAGCAATAGCAATAAAAGTGACATTACAAAACACCGCTACTGCGTCATCGTTATGTATCAGTCGAATACATGCACCATTGACTCCATGCAGTTCAATTTATACCTCAGCACCAGCAGTATCCTTTCATAGTTACCCCTTTTGCTGGCAACATGGTATTTGTGATTACCTATACAAACGGTTTGGGTTCAGATGAGATCATCAGGATCCAAACCGTTTGTAACTGTGACTGTTTGCTTTTGAAACAAAGATGAAGAACAAAAGAAAACAGAAAAAATGTAGAAGACAAAGTTTGTCGACGTCAAACTTCACTCACTCACTAAATCGTCTTTACCTCTCCTAGACATAGGTGAAGGGTTCGTCTGAACGTGAGAGCCGGGCGACATCTTTTCGTTGTTTCTTGGGGGTTCCGATCCAGGGGACAACGAGCTATCTTAGCCTGGGTTCTTCTCAGCGTATGTCCAATCGATTTGCCTCTCCTCTGCTTTATGGCTATGACGATGGGAATTTGCTTTGTGCATTGTGGTAGCTCCTTGTTAGATATACGATTATACCATCTGGTTTGCAGAATCTGTCTCAGACAGGTGTTGATGAAGACATTTTTGTCTAGATTCTTTGTGTGCCTCCAGGTTTCTGATCCACACAGTAGCACGGTTTTCCCATTCGAGCTTCGTTGGCCCTGTTGTTCCAAACAAGATAGTCAGTTCCGGAAGTTTCTAAATTTACAGTCCGAATACAGGTTAACTGCAAAAAAATATATCCATGGTTTAATAGCTGAAGAGAAAATTATTGTTGGTGCCTTGAATAGACCAGCTACAACAAATCCCTTGGACTGTCATACTTCTTCCATAAGACATTTTACAGCAACCAAATATTACGGATAACTGAAAAGGAGCCAAAACTCACAATAACTAATTACAATGCATCATCACACACAAACACACAGAGAGGAGATGGGAATTTTAAACACGAACAAACTCACACATTTAAAGACACCAGACCAACACAAATGTAAGGGTGAAAACACACAAACACGCACACGCACGAAATGAAAAATATAAATGATAAAGTATTAAGGTCATGCTGGCAGTCACACACAAGACGCAACCACCACCAAAACATAGACAGCACGTCACACTCACAACCACAAACCACTACACACGCACACACACACGAGATGAACACAGAAAACGCCTAAATACACACAAGCACTAGAGAGGAGTATTCCAAACATGAACAAGTGGCAAAATCACCACTGGGGTTTGAACCGGTTTACGGACGTCCTAACATCACCCTCTCAAAGCCACCTTAGCTAAACAGTGTAAATAAAGGTGTCGCCGTCGGACTTCCCCACAACATAGAAGACGGTAAGCACAGTACAAATTTTAAAACATAGCATAACAGCCATGTATTTAATGACTTTGCTGAAGACAGAGCAACTTCAGGGAAGCCGTTAAGGGCATGACAGAGAAAAGGCAATACATGAGTCTGGACAGCTCATCCAATTTCTGGGGTTAAAAGTATACCATACCCTCACCGAGTACTACCCTCGGCCTGTCATCGTGCACACAAAGAGGAAAGAGTAGCGACCGACTGTAGAGGGGTCGATAACCAAACACGCAGTGTGTTACAATATAATTTGGTCATAACCTTTCTTCCTAAAAATTTAATGCGTTTAATAAACAAATCATGAAAATGGATATGACCCCAAAGTTTGTAGATAATATCACCAAAGAATTCATGGGGAGAAATACCTTGTTGCAGAAATGTCCGTAAATTGTAGTTATATTACTAATGAGAGGTAATATTCGATAATGAAATTTTGCACAAGTCCACAGACACCAGACAAACACAAACGCAAGGGCGAACACACACACAAACACGCACAAGCACGAGATGAAAACGAAAGAACCCGAACAAACACATAAGTACAAAGACACATATACCAAACAAACAAAAGCAAGGCTGACAAAGAGGGTGCCGCCTTGGAACGGTCAGTGGAAAAACCACCACTATGGGTTTAGACTGGTTTACTGACGCCCTAGCCTCACACTTATCTCAAACCCACCCTAGCTAAAAGCCACATACAAGACGCAACCACCACAAATACATCGAGAGATAGCATGTCATGCACACAACTACAAACCCAAACAGACACGCATACACGAGATAAACACAGACAAAATTAACAAACACAAAAGTACTAGAGATAAGTACAAAATTTGCATACAGTTTAAATAATGCAACACCTGAAAGAAGCCAATATAACAATTCGTCTTTAATTTCCGAACAGGATGACATCTCACATTGATGTTGTTTAAGAACTTTGTTTTTCGGATGAGTCCCATTTTTACTTAAATGCGCAGGTAAATAAACAGAACTGTAGTTATTGGAGTACCGAGAAACCTGACCTTTATATTAAAAAGGGCGGAGAAAGGGTTACTGCGTGGGCTGCATGAAGTGTAGACGGTATTGTTTGGACGTTCTTCATCCAAGACGATAATGGTATTGTTGCAACTGTGAATAAAGACATCTACCTAAACATTTTAAAACAAAAGTTTAATCCTTTGAGAAGGAGATGCCAGAGATGTTTGGTTCCAGTCGGATGGTGCTGGTGATGTGATCGACTTTCACAAAATTTGGTGACAGATTAATTTAATTCAGGACCGAGCGCGAGTGGTCATCACATTGACCTGATTTAAATTCTCTTCACCTTTACTTTTGGGAACATCTAAAAGAAATGATGCACAACCCCAGGAAGTACAGCTGGGTTGAAGGCTGCAACTGGGCGAGAAATGCGCAAAACTTCCAGAGAGGAGTGCACGATTGACAGGAATTGACAATTTCAAGCAAAGACTTGATGTCATACATGTAATCATCCAAAATGGGCGTCATATCGAACACCTGCTACATATTATAAGTTGTTGTTAATTTACATTCGCTGCTATACATAAAATGACACAATATTCTGGCTTTGTTAAGCAGGTTTCCAAATATTGTCGAGTGGCGTGTGAAGAAAATATTAACGTTTAGAATAAGGACATCTATTACATTATGCCGCTTATCTATAGTGGCTCTGGACATAATTCGCGATTTTGTAGAAAGCCTATTTCCTGAAAATTGAAAACTAATATCGCTCTGAGGGTATTGATTAGATTAATATGTTGCAGGAAAGTCATGGTATAAAACTAAGTAACGACAATTGGAAATAGAATTATCACTAAAGGTGATGGAACACCCTCGCTCAGCTGCCTTGATCGTAGATCAAACCAGGTTGTGCCACGGACAGACAGACATACAAGGTTGTGACACGGACAGACAGACAAACCAAGCGACCGACCAACACATTGACTCATATATAACCCCTCTCAAACTTCATTGTTAATTTTGTTTCCGTAGGATCACCCACTTTCAGAATATATATACTTCACAACAGCAGGTGCTGCGTGCTTGCAGGTGTTAAGTACTCGCCTACTTTCAGAATATATTCGCTTGTTCCTCCCTACGGGATTAAAAAAATCAGGACAAATTGACGTTTGTTAACCCTTTACTCCTGGCAAGAAATAAGGCCATTATGAATATTAATTCACTGAAATTTTATAAAAACGCTATGCACTAAATATATGTTTTGTTATGGACTATGTAGAATCACGTCGTATATCATATCAAAAGTCAACAGATCAGACAGTTGCACAATGAGCTATATGATCGAGGTCTACTCTGTTTTGAAATGCATCAAAACGCGTATTCTAATTATTTATCAGGCAGAGCCGACGTTTTACGCTATTGCAAATGAATAAGACTTTGATCAAATGAGTCCTATATGAGCCGCCTGAACAAGATACGCTTTGTTTACTTATGAAATAATACAGATCTTTTACACAAAACTATTCAACCGTAATAGCTTTCCCCCTTCTGCAGCATTTACTTATTCCTCGCCTGCAGTTTCACAAAGCGACAGTTCACTTGACTAAATTGCATTTGATTTATCGGGTTGTATGCTGTGTCATGGAGAGGCTATAGGTTTGCACATCGGTAACATGTTCATCCAACCGTCCAGACATTCCCTTCCAATCACTTAGGTTAAAGAATGAACTTTCTTTTGTGCATACCTTTTGATGGCAATGTGTCGTTACTACGTTGGTGTATCTGTGATATTGGCTTCTTTTGTCGGTTATATCCAAAATTTCAATTTATAGGTAGCACTCGCACCGAGTAGGTCCCATATCCGGATATATCTTCTGATCTTATCGATCGTCATTGTATGTGTTTACTGAAGTTATTCATGCTAAGATTGATCAACAAAATGATTTAAATCATGTAGATGAAATGAGAACTTCTTAAATTTTAAACATAAATACAGTTCTTTGCATTACACTTCCCCTGTCATACTTAGAGTAGACACAGATTAGATGACTCCTGTACAGTGTAGGAGCTATCTGACCAGAGCTATCATTGACCAGGCTCAATTAGTTAATGAAATGAAATAGATCTGATTCTATAGTTTCTACTTTCGGAAATATTCGTCTTAATATGCCATTTTATAAAAATAATCTAATTAATATTCATGATGCCATCATTTCTTACATGAATATTCATGGAGTAAAGGGTTAACACGTTCAGGCAGTTTGATCAATATCAGATTGTAAAAAAGTTTTATGACTGATTAGAATTCACACTATTTTACCGTACTTTGTTCTATTGCTATGTTTCGATTTCTTATTCACATTAGAAGTACAAATATGAGTCATGCAGGGATCATCACATACATAACAAACAGCCGACCTAACAGCAACACCAGGAAACACAGCAAATGTAAACAACTATCAAAAACATAAAGAGACGCACAAAGACAAAACAGACATTCAATAGGGGGAAGATAGAAGAACCGTCGTGGAACGCTCAATGACAATAGTCACCGGGGGGGGGGGGGGTAACCGGATTTGGGGTGCCCAGTCTCACACTTATTCTATCCCATCCCTAAAAGACTAACGGTGTAAATAAACGTATCCCATCTCCGACTAATCTACAACAACCGCGATGGCAAATACAGTGGTACAGTGCATGTAAAACGAAAGTGAAACAAAATGTATTCACCTATCGCTAGTGTACTCAATGATTGAGCTGCAAACAGAATAACTGTAGAAAGATAATAAAGGTAACGACGAAATTAAATATCCGACGCCCTCCTTCCGTTTCCGGATTTAAGAGGTCGCTTTCAAAGAGTTCTAAACATTTCTTGTCGGCGAGCATGCAAAGAGGCCAGCGTGATTGCCAACTGTAAAAGGGTTGACAACCAGACATGCAGTATGTTGTTGTACTATAGGATCATATCTCTTTTTAATCAATTTGTTAACATATTTGATGAAAAAAATGAGAAAATGGGTATGTCCAATAATCTGACCATGGAATTCAGGATGTGAAATATTGTTTCGCAGAAGAGCCTTGAGATAACATTTGTACTTGCAAATAAGCGAGAGATTACGATAACCAAAATTAGAGAAAGTTTTTCTTAGTTTTTGGTAGCTATATGCTTGCTTAAGCAGCTTTTCAGTTAAAATGAGATTTCGACTGTTAAAATTATCAATACATGAACAAGCTCTAGCAAAACGAATAAGTTGAGAAAAATAAACCCGGTAAGATGGGACACGGGGAACATCTCCGTCAAGATGAGGGAAATTTACAATTTGAAAATCAAAATCATCCGTATTGTCATGTATTTTATAAGAAATTCAATTGTCAATTCTAAGGTCTAGACCACGAAAAGTTGCATGAGTGTCGGAAGGGTTAGCTTTAGTCAATTTGAGTTATTTTTCGTAAATTGTAGGAATCATAGCATCAAAGAAAGGGTTATCTAAGTTAATATAATATCCAAATATCGAGAGGTTTCATTGAAGGCTTTTATAACATTTTTTTTTTATTTGTTTGTAATTGTGGATTCAAACATGAAATCTCTCTTATAGCAGCACAAAAACAAATCGGCGACAATTGGCGCAATATTCGTACCCATGTTAACATTTAAGTAGCAGTCTGAAATGTGGTTACTGATCAGCCGTGTATTTCTGTCGGTTTCTAAGGTTAAGGGTAAATCTGATCATTTATCTGCATTAAAAACAAGGGCATATTGTATTGCTATGCAAGACATGAGTCCCCCACCGGACTGAAAAAAACATCCACTCTCCAAACCCAACCCACCCATGGTGTGGTTGACAATGGTATATACATGACCACCTGAATGGTATTAGTACCTACTTTCATACATTGAATCAGTAAATAAAGTTATTGTCCCGACAAGAAAATATGAAAAAGGGGAGTAACTCAAAAAATATTGATGCTAGAGTTATTGCCCTTGTGCATGACACTACACCTCATCATGCTTGTTCCATATGAGAAGTTTCAAATCAATTGAACCAGTACATAAAGAGTTATAAACTGGACTAGAAAATATGAAAAGGGGAATAACTCCAAAAATATAAATGCTAGAGTTATGGCCCTTGTGCATGACACTACCCCTCATTATGCTTGTTCCATATGTGAAGTTTCAAATCAATTGAACCAGTAGATAAAGAGTAATTGTCCGGACAAAAACATATGTAAAAGGGGAATAACTCCAAAAATATTGATGCTAGAGTTATGGCCCTTGTGCATGACACTAGCCCTCATCATGCTACTTCAATGTGTGAAGTTATAATGAATTTGGCAAAACTTTGTAGGAGATATGGCCCGGACACGAAGCGTGACAGACGGACGGACGGACGGACGGACGGTCGGTCGGACGGACAGACGGACGGACAGACGGACGGAGAGACGGACGAAATCGAGCAAACCTATAGTCCCCCAACCGGTAACCGGTGGGGGACTAATAAGGCTTGAGAATATACATAGTATATTTGTACACATTCCGTTATTCTCGATGTTAAAGAACCTGTGTGTAATCAGTACGATATCAATATATAATGGATAACGAAAGTGTACCAAAGGACCAGCTCGGTGACAACGCTACCTGGTTTGACAGGGGCAGATAAGTGACAAAAGACGCCCATTGACATTGATGTTGATTTCAGATTTAGTAAAAGTACAGATATGAGTCATTCAGGAAACACCACATACTAAACAAACAGCCGCCTTTATAACATCACAACAAGAAAACAACAAATGTACTTAACTACCAAAACACAAATAGACGCACAATGACAAAACAAACAATAGGGGAGATAGAAGTACCGCCTTGGAACGGTCAGTGACAGTAGTCACTGGGGGGGGGTTAAACCGGTTTAGGGGCGCCAAACCTCACACTTATTCCATCCCTACCCTAAATGACAAATATAGTACATACACGTATACCCTCTCTGACTAAGTTACAACAACCGTGATGGCAAATACAGTGGTGAATTTCATGTAGAACGAAAACATATTTAAGTGAAGCATACTGTATCCAACTATCGCTAGTGTACTCAAGGATTGCGCTGCAACCAGAGTAACTGTAGAAAATTAATAAAGTGTCCGACAAATATGAAATTTTGACTTGAAATTGTTTACATGGGGGTTGCTAGGGGAATCTGTACAGTTTGTCTGAAATGTCAAAAAGTCCAAGTGTCGCATACTGAGGTGGTGTCTTTGCGGCAGTGACCCTGCCATTGATTATCATTTTAGTAAAAATTGTTGAACATTTGTCTCACCGATATCTACTCAATCCGTTTGATTACAGTTTCCAATTAAAGAATGTATGGGTGCATGGTTGAACAGGCAATTGTGCGCGTTTGTATGAAATTTACCCTAGCATTCACCTCAAGTTCGGTAAACGTGTGTACGTGTAAATATTCAACTTTAAAACACTGCAACAGATTGGCTCCCTAAGATCACCAACCTCCTTGGTTATGGATGGACTGCATGTTTGCAAGTACTAAACATTAACAGGATACTTGTGATACTTGTAATTATTCCTTATTAGTCTTCATCCAAACTTAAGGTTATGTCTGTAGACATAAGATCAGTAGATTGGGTGCTTGACATTTTGCTTGTTCAAAAATTGTTAACAGTAAACAATATATGATCTGTTGCAAATTCGTCATTTGAGATAAACGTTTCTTGCATGAGGTCAGAAACATTTTATTTTTGCTGGAGTTTAAAGACGATTTCGGTAATAAGTTCTGCGCAGCTTTTTGCACTGAATACTCTCTACAAAGGAAACAACCGGTAGACCGGTATTCTGGATGACACTAATTTCAAACGACTGATTTACAAACCTTAACTCATGTCTCAAAAATTTCGATGGGAAGAATATAGTATAGCGGACCCCGGAAATTACGAATCATAACAAAGCACAGCACGTGCTTTTTTGAGCCAATAAAAACGCGACGCCATTTTGATTCACTGATTTGTGTTTACCGAGGACCACTGCTGCGACTTTTGTACACGAATTCAACCTCTGAGAGGTTGGGTCCCCCCTTTTAAGGGAATGTGGTAAAAAGGCTACACGTAGGCGTGTGCCAGACTTTGTGTTTGACTCGGAACAGCACCCTTATTTAAAATATAGCCCTGTGCTGGATGGGGTTTTCTGTGCTCCGTGTTATGCTTTCAGCACGGCTGAAAATGTTCTTATTGTTCGTCCTCTCACAGATTGGAGCAATGCAAAAAAGGTCGTTGATGGGCACAAACAATCAAAAGAGCACTTAAATGCAGTCACAAAGGCCGATCATTTTATCCGAATCTGCAGGAAAGAAGAGCAGAATATCGTTGAGTTCGGGTCCAAGTCATACAGACAAATTGTTCAGAGAAACAGACAGGCATTGACAGCAATCATTGAAGCTATCATTCTTTGCGGGCGTCAGAATGTAACCCTGCGCGGAAAAACTGACAACAGGAGCAATATCAACTTTCGCTCCAAAACAGATAGTTCTCTTGATGGATACTTGACATCTGCACCAAAACATGCAAAGTACACGAGCCCTGAAGTTCAAAACGAATTTATATCACTCTGTAGCCAACAAATTTCAGACTCCATCATTCTACGTTGCCAAAAAGCCAAATATTTCACAGTTTTGGCAGACGAATCTGCAGATGTGAGTGACGCAGAGCAATTTGCGTTCTGTGTACGCTACGTTGATCGGGATAGCTCGGGTTTACATGTGGTTCGTGTGGAGTTCTTGTCATTTGTCGTAGCTGAAAGTACAACAGGTGAGGCGTTGCACGCACTTCTGACTGATGAAATTAGAAAGCACAATCTCGACCCAGGTTTGATTGTTGGAAAAGGGTACGACGGTGCTGGGAACTTGTCAGGCAGGATTCGTGGCATACAGGCAAGGTTTTCAGAAGAGTACCCGAATGAAGTACGTACACTGTCGAAATCACCGCCTAAATTTAGCAATTTGTCATGCTTGCAGAGTTGCTTTTGTCCAGTCTATGTTCAAAACTGTTGGGGAAATATTGTTTTTCCTCACAAATTCACCAAAACGATTTGTCATATACATGCAACACAGTGACAATGGACAGAAACTGAAGAAGCTATGTCCGACTATATGGTCTCAGCACTCTCATAGCGTCTCTGCATTCTATAATAACTTCTCAGCAATATCAGACACACTGACTGATCTGCATGTGGGAATGGACAATAAGACTATGTCGACGGCATCGTCCTTGCAAAAGGCTATGATTTCCTTTGACTTTGTCATTGCCCTCTGTGTTGTCAGTGGTCCGCTTGACTTTCTAAATCCTTTGTCTGATTCAATGCAAGACCTAGCTGCGACCTTGTGAAAGCGTCACAACACGCATTGTCTCTACATGGTCTACTGAATGAGAAGAGAGACAGTCTCGACTATTTCAACCAAATGTGGCAGAAAGCGGTGGGTCTTGCTGGCCAGTAGAGCATTCCAGTTAGTCGCCCGAGGGTTGCTGCTAGGTAGATCAACAGAAACAACATTGCAGCCGACACCGTGGATGAATACTGGAGGTTGAATTTGTACCTCCCGTTCATGGATCATCTACTAGCTGAAATACAAGACAGGCTGTGCATTTCCCTACCCAGAATGATAGCCCAGTATCTCTTGTCACACGAAATCGCACAGCTCACCCCGGAAATGGAAATGAAGAAGACATCATACACGGGTATTCGTCTTTCATTGACAAGGAATCAGTAGATGCAGAACTTGAGGTGTGGCGGCACCGGATATCTGGCGGTGCTGTATTCGATTTGATGCATCCTATCAGCTCCTTCCCTAAATACACACTATTTTGAAGATCCTCATGACCATGCCTGTTTCAACAGCAACAGCTGAAAGGTCCTTCAGCGGGCTAAGGAGATTGTAAACGTACCTCCGTAGTACGATGACAGAACAACGGCTGAGCGGACTGGCAATTTTGCACATCCATCGCAGTCAAAACATCGACATTACCAGAGTGCTAAATGACTTTGATGCTTCGGATCCTAAACGCATCGCACTAGTATTTGACAATGTGGAACAAGAAGATGATTCTTTTGATGACGAATACACCAATTTGGCTAGAGCAAACTTTTTATAGACCGTACTATGAGTCTTTGATACAGACGGAGTATTACACTGTTACATGAGAAAATAAAATGTGATAAAAAATATGATGATAAAAGGCATTTGCTCATGCACAAAAAACACCAAATAAACATTGCAAACAGGGAAACACAAAACGAAAATATGGTAATAATAAAAAACTAAATAAAAAGGGAAAAAAACTGTCGCGGGGAAATCTATGAGTGTATAGCTCATCACCGCCTGACGAGACCGCCTGAGAGGTCGAAACAGTTACTTTACACACTATTATGTGTTATTCAAACAACATATGAAAGATTCTTTATTGTAGTTTACAAATAAAATTATTTATGGATGATGAGGAGGTTGGTTTACGCATTGTAAGATAAACTAGGCATTTCCGAAACATCATCCTGAACTTCCAAACAAAAAGGTGTAAATGTTAACAAGACTTTTTCAATATAGATCTAATTCTTGAAAAAATAAGTTTTAATTGTCAGCTATTACCACGTAAAATTATTGTCCAACACATGCCACAGCCAACCATTTGACATCTAAATTCTCAATTTTCCCCGGGGGAGCCCCCGAACCCCCACCAGCGGGAGGGGGATATCCCCTCCCAAACTCTCCCCCTCTCGGCAATTCGTGCCTCCAGCTGCGTTTAACTTTTAAACCCCATGTCTTCGCCTATGATACCCATAGAAATTCAGGACGCATTTCATCTTGCGGGGGGGGGGGGGCAGTGTGTAGGTTCATCATCACTTGTACGGCCTTGCTGTACAAGCGCGCTTTTATGGCGACGTAGTAGAATGTTTCACAGCGAACCTGGCGACCCGGGTTCGATTCCCGGTCTGAGCGGGTATGTTTCTTTATAAGAACACCCGGTAACATTATATTAAACATGCTAGTTATAAAATGCGAGATGGTTATAAATATTAACCGGGAACAAGCAAAGGCTTGTGATAAATAAAATTGACAACACTTTATGTTCATGGTCGTCTGAAATAACAAAGCTTTGGCCTCCACAATAGTATATAGTGCAGAACTGATCAAAACTATCTAAACTATCTAACTCTTAAATGAGGAACTCATCTGAACATCTATTTGCAAATAGTGTAGATTCATGTCAGGACCCTCTTAGCTCTATTACGTTAAAATAGTGTACGTCTGATCTGGGTCTATTCTGTTTGCAAATACATTAAAAGGCGAATCTATGGAGTAAAGGGTAAAATGTGGTGCCTAATATATAACACAGCAAATACACGTCCATTTAAACCGTGTCAATTTATAAATAACTACACCAACCGATTTTCGGAATTCGTTGAAACCTAGTTTCACTTTTCCTTCCAAGAAGCATATGATAACTTTTGTACCGAGATTCACGAAGATAAGCCGTGATCAGGTAAACTTTTCCTCCGCTTATTTCAACCTAACTTGTAAACATCTTAGGACACTCGCTCAATAGTTTTGCAAAGTGCAACAGAGACACCTTTAATAAATACATTGTTTCAGAGGGGATTGGTAAAATATCGTATACGGGGTGTTCCAAAAATAATGTCACTTGCATCGGTGCTCATATAGCGGAAGTGCTTTTGTTCATTTTAATTTACTCTGCCCTTCAAAATACTCTCCGCCAGCCAGAATACACCTTTTTAGCCGGTCAATCCATTTTTGGAAGCATTTTTCATACTCCTCAATGGGGACACCCATCAGACACTGATAAACAGCAGATCCAAGGGCATTTCTCGAATTGTATCTCCTTCCAGATAAATGATATTTAAGTTTTGGAAAGAGAAAATAGTCGCAGGGGGCCAAGTCTGGCGAATATGGAGGGTGCGGAAGGACGGTAACCTTCACTGACTCCAAAAAGTCAGTCACAATACTTGCCTTGTGAGCGGGTGCATTATCATGCAAAAGTTGGACATACTTAAGTCCTGTTTTGGGGCGGCTACTTTTGTAGTAGTTCTTCAATTTTCTCAGAACAACGTTTTTATAGAACTTGCCTGTGACCGTTCTGCCTTTTGGCACCGGAATTTGAATAGCTGGACCCTTATTAGTGAAATAAATAGCATACAAAACCTTCTTTACCGTTCGTATTCTTTGGCAATACTTGGGCGTCTGGCATTTTTAGTGGCCCATATTCGGCTGAAAACCTTCCGCTTTGGTTCAAATAATACACACAGGTCTCATTACCAGTGACTATATTGTCAAAAGCCTTTTTATACGCCCACATAATAAAAGTGGTCGTATATTGTCGTGGCCCTGTCCGTCCGTCCGTTCGTTCATTCGTTCGTTCGTTCGTCCGTCAACATTTTGTTTGTCCGCTATTTTCTGGGAAAACTATTTGACAAATATTAATGAAACTTAAGACAAATGTTTAATGCATCAAGATCTGAAGCTGAGTTGATTCTGAGGTTCATTTGATTTTTCATTTCAGAGTTATGGCCCTTGTCCTAAAAAATATGCAAATAGTTTGTCCGCTGTTTTCTGGGAAAACTATTTGAGAGATATTAATGAAACTTCACAAAAAATGTTTAATGCATCAAGATCTGAAGCTGAGTCGATTCTGAGGTTCATTTGATTTGTCGTTTCGGAGTTATGGCCCTTTTACTTAAAAAATAATGCAAATACATGCAAATAGTTTGTCCGCTTTTTTCTGGGAAAACTATTTGAGAGCTATTAATGAAACTTCACACAAATGCTTATTGCATCAAAATCTGAAGCTGAGGTATTTCTGAGGTTCATTCGATTTTTCATTTCAGAGTTATGGCCCTTGTCCTTAAAAAATATGCAAATAGTTTGTCCGATGTTTTCTGGAAAAACAATTTGAGAGATATTAATGAAACTTCACACAAATGCTTAATGCATCAAGATCTGAAATTGAATCTATTCTGAGGATAATTTAATTTTTCGTTTCAAAGTTATGGCCCTTGTCCTTAAAAAATAATGCAAATACATGCAAATAGTTTGTCCGCTGTTTTCTGGAAAAACTATTTGAAAGATATTAATGAAACTTCACAAAAATGTTAAATGCATCAAAATCTGATGCAGAGTTGATTTTGAGGTATATTTGATTTGTTGTTTCGGAGTTATAGCCCTTTTACTTAAAACATAATGCAAATATATGCATGTAGTTTGTCCACTGTTTTCTGGCAAAACTGTTTGACAGATATAAATGAATCTTCATACACATGTTAAATGCATCAAGACCTGAAGCCAATTCGATTCTGAGGATCATTTGATTTGTTGTTTCGGAGTTATGGCCCTTGCACTTAAAAACAATAATGCAAATCTATGCAAATATGAGGATGGCCATACCCTTTTCATTTGAAATGATATTTACTTCAATTTTTTTTATATGGTTAAACCCTAATGTGAATTTTCACATATATTGCAGGGGTTTTGATACATGTATGTCATTTCATTCTAAAGTTATGCTCCTTGAACTTTGTGTGGTCGTTGCTTTGTTTGTCGGTCAACTTTTAGTTTGTCTGTTGTTTTCTGAGAAAACTATTAAAATGATATAAATGAAAAACTTAACACAAATATTTTAAGCAACAAAATTTGAAGCTGAGTTTATTTTGAGGTTCATTCAGTTTGTCTTTACAGAGTTATGGCCGTTGCACTTTACAAAAACCAGCAAATTAGGATTAGCTGTAACTTTTTTATATAATAAGATATTCACTTCATTTTTTAAAAAAATAGTATCACCTTAATATGGAAATTAAGATCTGAAGCACAGATTAGAAAATGTCAACACTTATAAGACATGTTGAATCAGAGAAAGTTTGCAAGTGGGCGTATTATGTACTGTATGCGGTACTCTTGTTACTATATTTTGGGTACATTTTGAGAAGTTTTTTTGCCATTGTTACACGCGTCTTCTTTTGCTCATCCGTTAACAAATGGGGTATCCATTTTGCATTTATCTTTCTAACTTTTAGGTGTTTCTTTAAAATTGCATGAACTCTTGCTAACGACAAGTTTGTCCTTCGAGCCAATTGTCTTACGGTGAATCGAGCATCAGTTTTGAGGATATTTCGGATTTTTTCTATGTTACCTTTGGTCGTAGTTGTTGCAGGACGACCTGGGCGAGCAGCATCTTTCAGTTGCTGCTACCCAGCACTAAATTTAGCTACCCACCTACAAACAGTCCTGTGGGACATTTGGCCCTCCCCATAAATGTCACACATCTCGCGGTGAATATCTACAGCCTTTATGCCGAGTAATGACCTACCTTTTATATAGGCCCTAATTTCAAGAACATTTTCAGCTCGTTTTCCTGTCATTTTTTGTATAGTCTAACGAATAGGCTATGAAACGATGTACACTGTACCGAGGCAAGTGAACGTGTGGACGAGATATTTACCTGTGTCACGAGGCAGTGATCACTCAATCGACACGATGTGGTTTTGTGCATGAATTGCACGATTTCCGCGAAATAAAGCACAAATGACATTATTAATGAAACACCCCTCGTATGTTTGCCTGACTGCATTTTCTCCATTAGATCTACATGGTTGTTTTGAGATTGAGCCTACTCAATATCTGACTATACTTTAGAATAAGCTCATTCTTAAGGTAATATATTATAAAGTATAGGTATATCGATTGAGGTTTAGATTAAGGAAACAATATAATTTACCACAAGCAAAGATCCATATATACGTTGCCACACAATAAAATATACTAGGGTATGAGTTTAGTTCCTTACCAGATAGACACACCCTTTTCACGTCTTTGTCTGTAATAACCGATTAATCAGGACAGTTTATGTTTGCTTATAAAATGTAAAAACGTATTTCATAGCAATCACTGATTTGGTTCATATACCATTATACAATGCAGTTTATAAATATTGATGATTTTGTTTCTTACATCAATAATCAAACGGTAAAGCGTTTAAATCCTAATATAATTATGAAAAATGAAATAGTCGAATGTTGTTTTGTGTGTTTAACCTTTTACCTCATATAAACGTGTTTTCACGCATTTGCAAACAGAGTAGATCTAGATCAGATGGCTCCAAGAGGAGCCGTCTGATCAGGGTCTGCTCTGTTTGCTAACAGAATTTGATAGATCGGTATCTTTAGTTTCTAAAATGACTCTAATGTTCTGCCTTCCATATTTCATTATAACTATTTTGCCCTTGAATATTCAGTAGGTAAAGAAATTTGAAATAAAATAGAACAGGGAAAGGGTTAACCCATTCCATTTTCGTATAGGCTATTTTTAGATCCAATCGCTTTAAATAAATCTGCCGAAAAGGAGTATTAACTACAGAAAAGGAAATATTTATATTTGTGTAGTTTTGAAATGCTCTATATATCACAATGGTTTCAGTAAATGATTTTTACCGAGGCGTCCAAAGGCGTTAAATTGAGACATACAACAGAACACAGACGTTCTTTACCACAACTCAGATACACCTGTATACATGTTAAACATACGTGAGCCTCGTAATGGGTCAACCCACTCTTCGAAAACGTATCAACCCTTAGCCTGTTGTATTCAAGATAAATCCCGGCCAAAGTAGGTTCGGTGCAAGTTATTACTACATTCAGTTGTACAAGTGTTTCAGGAGCTATTGATTATGTGGCAAACAGTTTTTATCCTGAGTTCGAGTTACAAGACGTCTCATATGGATCAAAACTGTTCGCAAATGCGATTAAGCGCGATAAAGGTTGGGTCTAGTTTCGAATAGCATATCCTCATGATACGCACACGGAAGAAGGATATTGTGATTTACAAATGATACGCCGTTGTGATGATAACGTTAGATACCTTATCTACTTGGTTGTGTACATACATACATGTATATTAAACTCACGGAACATATGACATAACATACCAGAACCTACGGCAGCTGTGATGATACGGTATTTCCTATGTCTATCGAAGTTCAGTTTCGACCATATCATGTTGCTTAAGGCGTCGTCAGATACATGTAAGTATTGTTCAATTTTCAAAGGACGTTATTCTGAAAACATGTCAACTTCGCTTGGGTGCAATTATGACCATTTTCGATTTGATCAAACTTTAGAGACATCATTGACCGATTTCGAAACAGGTTGAATATTGGTGTAACCTCGAGTACCTCGGTGTCTCATCGTGATCCAAATTGTTTGCAAATGCGGGCCACGTAAAAATATCGGAGATACAGTATTGATAGGCCTGTCGGTAGTGCGTTTTTCATTCGGAGCGGAAAATTGCTGGTTCAGTTCGGCCTTAGAAACGCATTCACAACTTTTCAAACAGAGACGTCACAGAAAAGATGGTTTGTACAAGCTGTCTTTCCCTGATCTGTTTGTATCTTGATCTGATTTCAATAGTTTCTGCCGTAGCCAAACATTCATTTGTTATTTTTTAAACAATTTAGTTACTCAATATAGTCATTCTCCACTGTAGACTTATTAATAAGATCAGGGGTTAAACACTGAACCAGTGACTCATTTTAATGTTCAACATAGGCCTAAATATTTGTTTAAGTTACACTGATATATTTTCTATGCCATTATTAAAAAAGATTACAAGAGGGTCAAGATGGCCATTAATCACTCACCTGATTACCACAGATTTAAGATTTTTGCTGGGTAACCCATGGGTTGGGTCAATATTGACCGTAGGGAAAATATTTGAACAATATTGATAGTGGATCATGAGAAGTGGCTCTGCAGAACAAGATTTCCAAAGATTTAGAATATTGATTTTATCAAGCCAATGATTCTGACAATGAAGATTGGGCTAAAAATGTGCCCTCTAGAGTATTTTTTTCTAAGATTTGACCTAGTGACCTATTTTTATTCCCACCCCACCCATGATCACACTCAACCTTAATATCACCAAGACAAACACACTGAGCAAGTTTGAGGAAGATTGGGCTAAAAATGTGGCTGCTGGAGATATGACACAGTGACCTACTTTTTGACCACACGTACCTCACTTTCAAACTTGTCCAAGATTTTATAAGAACAATCATTCAGACCAATTTCCATAACGATTTGCCTATTAATGTGACCTCTAGAGTGTTCAAAACGTTTTCCTACTATTTGACCTAATGACCTAGTTTTTAAAACCACATAACCCACTTTCAAACTCATTCAAAATTTTATCAAGACGATCATTATGACTAAATTTTATGAAGATTGGTCAAAATATGTGACCACGAGAGTGTTCACAGTCCTTTTCTACTAGTGACCTAGATTTTGACCCCACTTGACCCACTTTCAAACTCTTCCGAGATTTTATCAAGACGTTCATTCTGACCAAGTTTCATGAAGATTGGACTACAATTGTGACCACTAGAGTGTTCACAATGTTTACTGTTTGGCCTAGTTTTTAACCCCACTTGACCCACTTTCGAACTCTTCCGAGATTTTACCCAGATATTCAATCTGACCACGTTTCACGAAGATTGGACTAAAATTGTGACCACTTGAGTGTTCACAAGGTTTGTTTTACTGTTTTACCTCGTGACCTACTTTTTTACCCCACATAACCCACTTTTAAAACTCCTCCAAGATTTTATCAAGACATTTTTATCAAGATATTTTATTCTGACTGACCAAGTTTCATGAAAATCAGGCTTAAGTTGTGACCTCTAGAGGGTTAACAAGGTTTTCCTACTATTTGAACGTGTGACCTAGTTTTTAATCCAACTTGACCCACTTTTGAACTCGTCCGAGATTTTTGTCAAAACATTAATTCTGACTAAGTTTCATGAAGATTGGACTACAATTGTGACCACTAGAGTGTTCACAAACAAATTGTTGACGACGCATGACGGACGCTGGACATTCAGATCTCCAAAAAGCTCACCCTGAGCTGTGCTCTGGTGAGCTAAAAAGCCAAACCTTGTTTTAACGTTCAACACGGCCTTAAATGTTTGTTTAGGTTTTCAGCGAAACATGTTATATGCTATTGTCACAGTGTGTAGGTTTGTCATCACTTGTTGTATAAACGCGTTTTATGGCGACGTGGTAGAGTATATGACTGTGAACCTGGCGACCCGGGTTCGATCCCCGGTCTGAGCGGATATGTTTCTTTATAAGAATACCCGGTAACACTATCTTGTGGTAAAGAATTGAAAACGGAACCAGTGACTCTCATTTTAATGTTCAACATTTGTTCAGGTTACATTCATACACTTTATAGGCTAGCATACCTATCAGACTTTCATTTTACCAATCAGCATAGACCAAAATATTTGTTCGTTTATTCGTATATTTTGGTCTATGCTGATTGATAAAATGAAAGACTGATTGGTTATGCTAGCCTATAACGTTTATGAATGTAACCTGAAACAATGTTGAACATTAAAATGAGAGTCACTGATTCCGTTTTCAATTATTTACCACAAGATAATGCTACCGGGTGTTCTTATAAAGAAACATATCCGCTCAGACCGGGGATCGATACCGGGTCGCCAGGTTCGCAGTCATACACTCTACCACGTCGCCATAAAAACGCGTTTATACAACAAGTGATGACGTTTGAGTTTGAGTAATTTAAAGCAGGTGATTGCTTAGTGAATAACGAAAGAAAAGCAGCATGCTACCACATGCCTCTACAACCCGGTAGTATACCTCATGTCGGTAGTCGCATTAGCGGGGAATTCCTGTATTTTTGTGTCACCTACATAGAGGTAGTGTGTCACTTAGGATCACTTTTCCGTCGTCTGTATGTCCGTCGGTCTGTCAGTATATCCGTCTGTCTGTCCGTCACACAGATTTTTGACTGTCATATCCGAACTAATCATTATACAGTCTTCACATTTTTCACTTACTTAGGACCATTGGTATAAATGAGGTCCATCTCTCGCCATGCAATACTTTTTGAGTTATTTCCCTTTGTTCTGATATCACTTCAGCATAATAACAATAATGAACTATTTACTCAACATCTGAGCTGGACTCAATAAGTTTATATTCAGTCTTAAACTTGAATGTGCAATGTGAACCGTTATCTATGTCCTTTTAGATAGATATAACCATTGGGCGGTATGCCTAATAACAATACCGGGGATATAATAGCTGAATACATGTATATGCCACGGAGTGCAGTATCACATGTACGGCCTTTCTGTGCAGGCGGGCTTTTATGGCGATGTGGTAGAGTGCTTGACAAGGAATCTCGAGCTCTCAGGTTCGATCCTTACACTCGTCGTGCATATTTTCTCTGCGAGAAACCCGGTTACATTTGGCGCCCAACGTGGGACCTTGACTGTTTGTGCCCCGGAGTAATTGCAAATTGTTTTCCGTACCCATAGAAATTCGAGACGAATTTCAACTTGATTGGGGGAGTATGTTACGGGGTTACGTTTACCTGTATCAGTACTTGTATAGCCTTGCTGTGCAAGCCAGCCTTAGTTGCGATGTGGTAGAGTGCTTGACAAGGAATCTCGAGCTCTCGGTTTCGATCCCAGCACCCGAAGGGTATACTCTTTTTCAGATAAACCGATTGCATATAGGTACATAAATAGTGGGTCTTAACCACAACTGACGATATTAATTTTGTAATGCAAAGTCAGCTATACATTTCAGACATGCGATTTATTTCAATATAATTTCAGATATGATAAAGATAATATTTATCTACTAGTGTACCATAACATACAAAATCGCCTGCTGCTTGTTATTAAAGACCCTGATTCAATAAAAAGCGGAGAATGCATGGACTATGGAGGGACAACAATAATAAAATGGCGTGTTGATCCATTTCTGCCATGGGATCCACTGCTATACAATTGCACTGAATCATATCACACTCACACGCTCTTCTCACATATTCATAAACCGATGCATGCACAGGTATATAATGCCTACTATGAACAAATTTATACATTCCTGTACGCTTAGTCCTGTAATGATTACCAATTTGAGTTTTACATTTTAAATATATTGCCATACTTTAGGTTAATGTTGACAATATTTTATTTTTCATTGTTTATATACTCACATAAGTTGTCGGTTGACATTAACACACTTTTTCATGCTATAGGGGAAGTGTGTCTGATAACATTTGTTTACATGTATCTTGATAGGATATGTTATGTTTATGAATATATAGCACCTTTTCAACAAGAAAGTAAAGATTGAACTGACATGAATACTTATGTCCGTCAAATCACGGAATCTGATGTAACGAAACGATTTAAGCAATTTGGTCAGGAAGGGACGGGTTTCTACTTTTACAATATGGAATTAAAGAGTTATGTACCAGGATGGTACAACGACAATGAAAATAGATTTTATTACAACCACAAATTAACAAACATACTGGTCGTTTACAGCAGATGGTAGTTTAATGCAGGAGGTAAGTAATGCACAAATGTCCTGTTTGGGTTTAGTTCATTTTTTTCACCCTACATTAAGCTACCGCACCTGTCTTAAAAAACCCAGAGTTATGAATTGTAAATATCTTAACTTGTGTATGGCTGTCATAGAGATGTTAGCTGCATTTCATTGGTTAGGGCAATTACTATTCATGCCCTGTTTTGACAATTTATTACAAAGATACGATAGTATGTGGTTTAGTTTAGACTACGTGCGGTGTAGTCTTTTTTTAACATTGCGATTTCATAGTTTTACTGATAAGTTATACATTTAACCGTATACCTCATAAATATCGACGACAAAAATGATGAATATTCATTAGTTAAGCATCATAAATAATTATAAGCTGGATTGTTGACGGCATAAAGACACATGAATGTTTGATCATATCACTATTGTATTGTGTTATTACAATAGCCATCTATCTTATATGGATCTGTTCTATTTGGAATCGTGCCAAAAGGCATCTCTTTCAGGTACAGAATACAACGTACGACTTATTCACTAAGCAATCACCTGCTTTAAAATACTCATACTCAAACGTGTTTTCATCAAATTGTCGCTTTGGGGATAGTTTACTGTTATACGAATGTTGTTCAGATTTCAAAATGTTTGAGTACGAGAACATGCTTCAGAGTTTTTGAAGTTGGGTAAGATTAAAGTGAGATCCAACTAGACAACAAATCCATATTCACTTGTTTTGGCACTATTACCAAGTGCTTATTTGAAGATACAGCACAATCTGTTTTTTATCCCTAAACGATTCCAAAGTTTACTAAATGCAATTATAAGTAAAACGTTTAAAACTATTTGCTAAAAGCTGGAGAATTGCCAATATAATTTTTGCGCAAGCTATGTGGTTTCAGGGTTTGTGTAATTTGGGTCAGCCAGTTTTTGGAAAACTACACCGTGTTGCACAACACTTATTGGTTTTTATTGGTTTGCAATGGTCTACTTCGATGTTTCACCAATATTACAACTATGTCAACATACTTATTGCATGGAAAAACTGACTTTAGCTTGAAGTTTGAAAATGTAGTTTGTGAAAAGAATGTGTAATAATAGCTTGCTCAGCGGACGAAAGCTTAAGTGGTATATAGGTACAAGTGTTATCCTACTGTTATGACGGATATTTGGTGAAGGGGTATTAAAGAGTGTATATATTAATGAAGACATTAAGCTGCATTATTATGCAACACAAAAAGGGCTACTTTAGACATTAATATGACATCGTATTAAGAATATATGGAACTAAACATAGGTGTGGAGGGACACAAACAGAATGCAGCAGAATATGAAGCCAGGTGAATAAATACAGAGTTGTAAAACAGGATCCTTTATACAGTTCTAATGAAGTTACCTTCGTTCGCGTTTGTAATCTTTGGAATTGGTTCCATATGTTGTGTTTGTGTCGCGCCCTTAACTTTCGTATATGCACTTGAAATACTGCATGCTTATTGAACATATCCACGAAACTTCATTTAGGAAGGATATAATGATAACACATATAGTACCTAGTAATAAAGACAAGATGGTCAAAGTGAATGATAATGAAAATATAATTTTGAAGAACTCGGTGTCGCAACCAAGACTGTTAGTGACTGTGACCGCTTTGGTTTAATCAATCATGAAGGAATGAAGGAAATTAAAACAAAACAATTTGCAGAGTAAATGTAAAGTCTAGATAGCAAATTTTAAAAATAATCCAAATGACAATGAAGTCCCAAATCCCCGAAATTGTAGGTGTGGTTATGTGATAATAAAATGAACATTAATTGAAAGCAATTTATATCGTCATGGTTCATCTGTATTAAGTATTTTGTCGTCTATAATTTTGTCGTCTGCTACAATTCTGTTTTTATTTTCTTCATTTTTGTTTCCAAAACGAATACGACAGTAACAAACAGTTTGGATCCTGAAGGGACAGCAAGAATAGTTTAAATGTAGGAAGACGTGGTCTGAGCGACAGTAAATCAAACCTTCAAAACAAAGGGAACCTAATTGATTTATTGCGTATATGAGAAGTCCTATATAATAAGACCAGAGGGTCATGAGGACCTGAAGCGCTCACCTGAGATAACTCTAGGGGCGAAGCCAATTTTGACCAAGAAGTCATCATTTGTACAACCTTGATAGAGAACTGCAAGACAAAGCAGTATGTCATTAATTAAAGGTCTAACCCTTATGGCTTCAGACAAAAATAATATTTCATATTTTTCCCATGAAAAAAGATAAGTCCAAAGGCAGGGACAAGTTTTGCCCAGTGGTCAGGGTTGTAAGTTAAACATTCTTGGCTAAGGACCACAAGCCAAGCTACATATTGGTAGAGGACCATTAGATCATGTAACATACCAAACATTAAAGGTATAGGCATTACAGTTTCCGACGATTTTTAAAGATTTTCCTATGAAAAAATGATAAGCCCTTGGGCGGGGCCATTATTGGCACGGGGTCATAATATGAACAATCTTTGTAATGGACCATTAGATCATGCTACATACCAAATATCAAAGGTCTAGGCCTTACAGTTTAAGAGAAGAAGATTTTTTAAGATTTTCCTATGAAAAACTGATAAGCCCTTGGGCGGGCCGTTTTTAGCCCAGGGGTTATAATTTGAACAATCTTTGTGGAGAAACATTAGACCATGCTACATACCAACTATCAAAAGTCTAGGCCTTAAAGTTTCAGAGAAGAAGATTTTTTAAATATTTTCCTATGAAAAACTGATAAGCCCTTGTGTGGTGTCATTTTTGGCCCAGGAGTCATAATTTGACCAACTTATGTAGAGGACCATTAGATCATGCTACACACCAAATACCAAAGGTCTAGGCCTTCTAATTTCAGAGAAGAACATTTTTTAAAGATTTTCCTATGAAATACTGATAAACCCTTGGGTGGGCCATTTTTGGCCCGGGTCATAATTTGAACAATCTTTGTAGAGGGCCATAAGATCATGCTATTTGCCAAATATCAAAATGGAAAAGTAGTAAAGTCAAGCAGGCAAAACCATATGCAAGACGCAACCACCACCAAAACACCGATAGACAGCATGACACACACACACAACCACACACCCAAACGCACACACACACACGAAATGAACACAGAAAACACCAAAAGACACACAAGAACCAGGGACAAACGTTCCACACATGAACAAACCACAAGCACAAAGACGCAAGGCAAACAAAAGTCTAGGTATTACAGTTTCAGAGAAGAAGAATTTTAAAGATTTTCCTATGGAAAACTGAAAAGCACTTGGGGCGGGGCCATTCATGGCCCGGGGTCATAATTTGAACAACTTTTATAGAGGACCATTAGATCATGCTACATGCCAAATATCAAAGGTCTAGACCTTATAGTTTCAGAGAAGACTTTTAAAGATTTTCCTATGAAAAGCTGATAAGCCATTTGGCGGGGTCATTTTTGGTCTGGGGGTTACAATTTGAACATATTTTGTAGAGGACTATTAAATCATGCTACATGCCAAATATCAAATGTCCAGACCTTACACTTTCAGAGAAGAAGATTTTTAAATATTTTCTTATGATAAACTGATAAGCCCTAGGGCGGGGCCATGTTTGGCCCGGGGTCATAATGTGAACAACATTTCGTTCCCTCTAACCACTGATGCTTCCGATAAAATTTGGTTAAAATCGGGTCAACAGAGATGTCGTTTGAAAATGTGGTCGAACGACGGACGACGGACGGACCGCGGTCACAATAGCTTATCCTGAGCCTTCGGCTCAGGTGAGCTAAAAAGTAAAGTAAAGTACCTAGTTATAGTCTACTTTTATTCCGAATAACCGCTCAGCCGAGTGTACATTTACTTCCCTTGTAATTTAGTCATTGGCCTACAACATAGAGCACTGCTACCATATGGCACAATCATGCAGCCGCAGTACCGGCGAGTGACACTCACAGGTACCCATTTTAACCCCTCGGTAGGATTTGCGGGTGGGAGACACGGAAAAGCGTCTCTGAAATTTCCGGAAGGGCACGGGATTTGAACCCCGGGCCTCTTCAGTGATAGTCAAGTGCGTTACCACTAGACCACCGCCAACTGCTAAGACATGAAAATAATGACGCACATGTGGACCCTATCACGCTAACCATACATTGTCATGAACATTGAATAGGTATCAAAATCACTGGTGAAAGTAGCGGAAGATAAGACACAAAAATGGATTACACCATGTTCTAAAGTCTGGCGGGGATGCCTTTATTTACACTATTTATTAAGCTAGGGTGACTTTGAGTGTGAGGTTAGGATGTCCGTAAACCGGTTGAAACCCCCGTGGTGATGTTGCTACTGATCATGCCAAGACGGCACTCCCTTTGTCACCGTTACTTTTGTTTGTCTTGTGTTTTTGTGCTTTTGTTCATGTTTTTCGGTACTTGTGTGTATGTTGATGCTTTCTGTCTTCATCTCGCGTATGTGCGTGTGTTTGGGTGCGTGGTTGTGTGTGCGAGTGTGTGTGTGTGACATGCCATATATCGATGTTTTGGTGTGGCGGGTGCGTCTTGTATGTGGCTCCCATGTACATTTGCTGTTTCCTTGTGTTGCTGTTCGGGCGAGTGTTTGTTCTGTATGTGGTATTTCCTGCATGACTCATTTTTGTACTTTGCCTGCTTGACTTTACTACCTTTTCATTTAATGTTTCAGATGAGACTAAATAGGATAATAGAAAATCAGACTGCTCATTATGGAGTTTGATGAGGCGAAATTCAAACCTACGTCTAACCGGGAGTACCTATACCAACAGGTTTTAGAGCAATCCGACGTTTGTGACGTCACCGTTCAGGTTGGCAAATGGGTGAGGGGTCAATACACATTATTAAATAATTTAATATGACCTAATCATTCAATTGATAAACAATTTTGTTAAGTTTAAGTATAGAATTCAGAATATTTGCGTTGTGGTTGAAATACACTGGTAGTTTCCAATCGTCTTCCGTATTAACTTGTCTGTCAATGTTAAAGTATTCAGTTGTTTAAAGGGTAGACATATGTCATGGCTATAACCTATTAATAGGTCTTGTTTTGTTTTCGACTCGACAGAGAAAGAGATTCCATTGGTGCGTCCTGATCATGTCTCCATTTTTTGAATGTCTTCGACGGTGCGATTTCATCGAGAAACAAACCGGTGCGTACAATAAATGAGTAATACTGTAAACAATAATACTGTGTACTTTACATATGAATAGACATATCACGTAATGTTCTGGAGAGGGATAGCTGGTTTAAGAAAAAAGTATTTCACACTGGGTGCATAGTGTCTAAAAGCATGTTGAAATTGGAAGTAAACCTTAACCAGATCCAATTTTGAGGGAACAATTATTTGCGCTGAAAGATAACGGTTAAATCAGTATAATATATGTATAATATTGTAGTACCTTTACTTACTTTCACCTGTGGTGTTTTCGTAGCACTTAAGCGTAGTTGTGGGCGGATATTCGCTGCTATTATCCTGTACTTTGTCTGAATTTATATACATTGAATCTTCCATATTGTCATGTTGCAGGTGTCATTGATCTGAATGTTGGTTCCCCACTAGCCGTTGAAATAAGCATTCTGTTCTTGTATGGTAAGAAGCCTACATTGACAGAAGAAAACGTCGCAGCTATATTGGAACTGTCGGAATTTTTGATAATTCCAAATCTAAAGTGTGCATGTGTAAGGTACCTCAGAGACATTACTATAACTGACGAAAACTGTATGAAAATGTTAGATCTGTTTAGTCTGTACAACTTTGAGCTTACTAAGTGCGATGACTACATGAGAGGGCACTTGCACGAAGTTCTCAAGAAAAAAGAAGCAATGCGTTTAACCAAGGAATCGGTTATTCATTTGATGACGGACCCACTTTTGTCTTTCGTCAGTTGTGATGAAAAACTCCGCTACCTGGTAGACTGGGCTGAAGAGTTTGAAGGAAACAAATCTGCATTGTCTGAGGTGTTTGCTGCATCGACACTGGATGATATTGATCCAATGCTTTGGGAGACCCTCGCAGTTAATCATCCCTTTATCGTAAATATGACAGATGGGCCAAAAGTTGAT
This sequence comes from Azorinus chamasolen, assembly GCA_963576725.1. Classification (NCBI taxonomy): domain Eukaryota; kingdom Metazoa; phylum Mollusca; class Bivalvia; order Cardiida; family Solecurtidae; genus Azorinus; species Azorinus chamasolen. The sequence continues at coordinate 94,433,877 of OY755238.1, read as the reverse complement.
ATTAGACACGCCCGAGATGATCAAAGAGTTTTGATTTTCACAGATCTTGCAAAGGGAGAAAGAATCACATGCTTCCACTTAGACAGGGAGAAATGGTTTGGATTAGAATCAAAGCTAACGGAAGGAAATTCGGCGACATATGCATCTAGACAGTGCTGTGTTAAAGGTGTGAGGGGCAGTCAACATTCCGAAATTTATATATACAGACAACACATGTATAACGATATATCATTTAATATTAGTAAACAGGATTTGCGGTCAATGGATGTCATTGATTCCCGTATCAACGTCAATGTACCTGGCGCACATGTACCAACTAACTCTAGTACAATGTCAGACTGGAGCCTCTTTGGCGAGATAATTATAGGTTTATCCAAAAAAAGAATACCAAAGAAAAACCAACAGAGGGCAGTCATACCAAAGTATAGTTATGATCCATTCCTCGCTCGGTTAATACAAAACTCTTCAATGGGGCACTGGGAGACTTCTTACTTAAACACAACCACAGTTTACTACGGGGAACTTCGGTATCCGGAAACTACAGTTGAACCAATTATCACAATACTTAACTCTGATCTAAACTGTGTGTGTATGAATAGCCAGAACCAACTAGGTTTTTTATCTCTGGACCAGAAAATCGTGTTCATTTACGATATGTCAACTTGTTTGCTAGACGATGTAGCTCTTCAGAGGTATTTAAAAGCCGGACAAAAAATGGAGAGATACTGTTTAAAAATTGTTGGAACCGAAAATGGTTTTATCGTTTATGACAAGAAGTGCGTTTTTAGTATTTCTCGCCTACATGGTCCTGAATTGACTGATAAATATTCTGTGAAAATGTTTGAACTTGGAACGGAGCCAGAGTGGAGAAAAGTGATTTACCACTTTTGCGATGACACTTGGTTTAGAATTTTGCAACGGTCATGGGATGAATATGTCGAGTTTTCAATACTACCACACAAACTGCTTAGAGCCAATGATGGCGATCTCGCATGGAGGCAGCTTCCTTGCACAAAGCAATTAGATAGTATGTCATGGGAAGGCAATATGTTTATGATAAGTTTGCCGAAATCGGTTCTTAAATGTCACCCCGAATGCCCACATTGCGAACAGATTAAACAACAGAATAGACCTTCAGTAAGTTCTTACTTGTCGAGAAGAGTTGATGAGGACGACTACTTGTACCAGGATTCAGATGATGAAGACTATGACGTTTACCGTTGTGTATACAGTAGCTCTGAAGATGATTACTACTACTACAGTAGCGATTGAGGAAAATGCAATTCTATTATTGCTACAACTCAAACATGTCGATGTCAATATTGCGGAAATTCCTACGCCAAATGACTAAATGAGATTATCACAGTAAACAAAGTGTATTACACAAACATTGTCGTCAAACAAAGATATGCTGAGGAACAAAGATATGCTGAGGAACAAAGATATGCTGAGGAAATGCCCGGTTTATTCCTAACTTAAGAATATCTGAAAAGTAGCACAGCCATTTGAATGCAATCTGAGGATCGGGCGAAGTACGTGCATATTGTTTTACGTTAGCAAATAGAAGGGGTCTAATTCTTGCTTAGCCTTTGTCATGCTATCCAAAACGACGTCAGCTGTAGATATCCATTTGATTTAAACTTTTGAAAAACATTTGGCACAATGGCAAACAGATGTTTGGAGTCATCAGTATTCGAACTGTTTGGAACTATTGATATGAAGCAAACATCAATATCTGTGAATAAACCTATGCAAACAGTTTGAATCCAGATGAGACAGCGAGTAACTCGGCGTCTCACCAGGACCCAAACTGTTTGAGACTCGAATTTTGAAAATGTAGGTGAAAAATTCTGTAAAAATAATTTGCTCAGCAGGCTAACACATTAGTTATATATATATCCCTCTGTCATAAACCACCTTTTTACCATCCGGTACAATAAACTTTAATGAAGTTGATACTGTCAAAGCACAAAATGTAATAAAGATGCAGAATGCGTTTTCCAGTATGATGTGATTGAAAAGCTCAATATATAAAACAAATGTTAATCAGTCAAATACTTGGATTTTAATTAATACTTCACAGAAGTTGATAACTAACATGGATTCATTGGCCCATATTGTTTAATGAATCAACTAGGTGTCCAGTTTTCTGTCCAAAACAATTACATTCCAGACGGACAAGAGCTAATGTATAGCATGTATATACAAGTGTCGCATATTGGCATCAAACATTGTATACACTGAACAATGTGCAACGTTTGTGTGTGTCACAAACGTATTGAGTGAACTTTCACACATGTATTAACCCTTTCCCTGTTCTATGTTTAGTCCAAATGTGAATACCCACTGAATATTAATGAACAAAACAGTTATAATCAAATATAGAAGGTGGGACATTGCACCCATTTTAGAAAGTAAAGAAACAGATCTACCAAAATCCATAAACAAACAGAGCAGACTCTGATCAGACGGCTCCTCTGGGTCTACTCTGTTTGTAAGTACGTGAAAACACGTTACTATAAGGGAAATGGTTAAGAACTTAATATATATGTGTTTACATTGTGTTGAATATCAGAGTATAGGTAGGAATGTTCATATACAGTAGAGATATTTCACAATGAATGTACTAGGGTTTGAGTTGATTCATTATAAAATAGTGTAAAACGTTTATGCCTTTACAAGATGGCATACATATAGCCTTGCCTTTGTCCGTCCATACGTCTCTACGTCTGTACGCCCATCCCATGCCCCGTGTCCCGTGTACATACGTTTCTCAAAGTTGTGACAGTAAAACTACTTATGCACCAATAGAAGAATTCTCACTCACAGATGAACAAACATGAGGGTCGTAAAGAAGGAACATTTTGCTTCGACCAATGTTACCCGAGTAACATGACTATTTACTTTTCTTCAGTTTTATAATATAAATATAAATGAAATGTTCTTGTGTGTCCAACTCCCATACACCATTGGGAAGAATTGCTTTAGAGTTTTGGAGAATTTGATTGAAATATTCACAGATCAACAACTCTGATATGAAGAGATGGTCATAAAGAAGTCAATGGCTGCGGTGGCCATGTGTACCGGGGCTTGGGGTCTTTGTACTTTTTTCACTAAAAACGTATTGATTTGGAGACAGTATCTCAAGAAGAAGTAGAGAGCATCCAAGTCCTGTAGAGAAACTTGTACTGTCCATTTCAGTAATATTTGTCACTCAATTTGTATCTAGATGTGTTTGTTTCATTTCAGGCTAAATTAAACTTAAATCTACTTCATTTGATCGAATCATTTTTTCTGAAACTCCAATGCTAAATATTCATCTATGTCATGCATATGCAGTAATATGGACGAACACATTTAATGGAAGTCTTCAGTGATACCATCACTTCATGGTGATGGTAACGGCTATATTTTCATTTTAATTTGCTTACCTTATTTAGAATTTATCTAGACAATAGAACCTGTCTGAAGTGACCATTCATTTATTGAACATATGTGTATGGGACTTACACAAAATGCGGCGTCTGATCAGAGTCTACACTGTTTGCTGATAGAAATTTCAATATAAAACAAAACGAAATTGAAAACTTTGACCAGGTACTCCTTAAATAAAAAATGGACTAATCTAATATATAAGCATGGAATCAAATTGGTTAAGGCAAACGTAATGCAGAAATCTCCTGTAGAAGCTACCCGCATTACCTTTGACCGGCATTTCAGACCCATAATTAGATCTCGTTTGCATTGGATATCGTTTTGATGGCCGCTTAAGACATGTTCTACTGTATATAGACTACACAATTAACAGAATAATCAACATAAGCTGATATTGGATCATATTATATCTGATTACATTCGTTTGAATGTTCGACACGCATGCAGCGTCCCCTTGAAAACAGTTTAGCGCAAACCAGAAAGCTCGTAACGTAGCCCCCTGATTTGGATCAGCACTTTTTGCCGTTCTAAATTAATAAGTCTGAGTTATTTATACTCTATAATTAACGTAGATGAGTAATTCCACTGTGATAATTCAGCATTGAAAATGATAAACCCGATAAGACCTTACCATAGTGTCAACAATCATAAGTTGAACATTCTCTATTTATATTGTTTCAGGTTAGTATCATTTTCGGTAAGCGTCTAGTATATATTTATTCAATGTAGGAGAAAACGACTTTTTTCCAATTTTCAGATTTTGTTATTGTATTTATTTACATTTCATTGTAACTCTTTGGTCTTAAATTTGGAGCAGCATTATACATTTTAAACAACAAATGTGTACACCTGAGAAATGCTGAACGTATTTGAATATAAATATACATTTTCCAGGCTTTATCAGATATTTTCTTTATCCCAGTATCCCGGTACAGTAGAACCCCTCTAATGTGACCACTTTATAAGCAGATGGTTGCTTAATGCAGGGCAAAAATAATACAGAAAGCTCCTGCTACTTTTGTCATGCATTAAGCTTCCACCTGCATCTAGCACCCATAATTATACCTCTTTTAAGTGGTCGCATTAGCGGGGTTTTACTGTATTTAAGCTTTTTCTCCGAGTCTACAATGCATGTCAAGCTTATTGCAGGTCGGAAGGCTTACAGAACTGTCCTTTGGGAACCCTCTTCATAGTGTCCAGTATGTAAACGTCAAATACCTTAAATAATTTTCAAATGTTCCCCAGTAACATTTCGATTGATCAAGGTTTTACTGCATAACATTCAGACAGTTGATCTTCAGCATAAATACATTTATGACCATGTGAGAAAACAGAATGACAAAAACCGACTTGTGATTATTTGGCCGATGAGAGGCCATATATTCTGCATTATGTAAAAAGAATATGAAACATTTACCAAATGAAACTCAAACTGATGAAATCCAATAAAGATCATTGTGAGGGTTCATTCGAAACCGCCATATAAACATAACGTATAAAGATCAGTACAGAATCTGACTAAATACAAAGATACTAAATTACAGTTAACTAAATTAAAAGTCTCTAAATTGAGGCGGAGTCAGGGGAAGGTGGTGGGTGGAAGTTTCGTTATTCTAAAATGGCGCTAAGGTCGAAAGGTTATGATTAAGGAAAGGCTAAATTGCGGACTAATACGCCGGCTGAAACAATGTGCGGCCATGAATCGGATGCGGTCTGCGTTTATATCGTATAGTCATAAAATGCGATGATGCTAAAGCATAGCTTGCCTTTATGACCATGTGAGAAAACAGAATGACAAAAACTGGCTTGTGATTATTTGGCCGATGAGAGGCCATATATTCTGTATTATGTAAAAAGAATATGAAACATTTACCAAATGAAACTCAAATTGATGAAATCCAATAAGGATCAATGTGAGGGTTCATTCGAAACCGCCATAAGATAGTGGTTGCTTAGCAAACACTAGCACCCCACATTGAATAAAGATGGGACATTTGGAAAGTAAGGATGAGAAATTTCAAATATTCGAGACACCTAGCTTAAGACATATACTTGGTTAAGTCGCATAAAACAAAATTTTACAAATAGTGTAACGTTACAAAACTCTACTTCTAGCTAGGGCAGACAACTCAGTATCAATTTAACATTATGAAATTATTTGATTTTGAACAAAATGTATGACTAGTTAATCCTAAAGAAAATAACGAAGGAGTTGTTGCCCTGGCATCGTGAGGTACATGTATGACTAGAATAAACAGAGGCTAAAAATACATATGAAGAGCAAACATAATGCCATAAAATATTTAAACATCTACATGTAAATCATATATTATGTTTATACGTTCTGTGTATACCACTTCCCAAAGAAGCCCCTTTTTAGTATTTATAGACTTTACTAGCTTAGCACAAGATTCATAACGCCAAAAGTGTTAACAATTCTTTCCTCTATAACACGCATTTGAACAGCCATTCCGTTATAACCACAGTATGTATGTAATGAAATATCATTTTTCTCATAACAGTCGTTACATTTAACACCAAACCGAATATGAATTTGCAAAGAGACTTGGCTGTAACCCTTCACAGCCTGAACAATAAAGCTTTAAACAACAAATGTAAACCACGCCCTGTTGCCAACACATATCTTGCAGTGCATAAAATTGCCTTTCATAGCACTACAAGCCCAAGCATGTAGTAATACTAAATCAAGATATATGTCGCATTTATAGCTACTTTGCATAGCCTGTAAAAACAACAACAACAAACAATCAAAAACCCAATATTTTTATTATGCAGAAGACATCACCAAAAGACAAAAATCATCGTCAGAAATTTCTATGCTTCCTCATAGTATAATATACAATGTGTTTACTTGCACCGATACATACTACAGGTCCAAACAAGTAGCAAAAGTAGTGCACTGGATGCCGAAACAAATTTTGAGTTGCTGTTGTTTTATCAGTAAAATGGTTTTCTTATATGAATGATAAATATCTTCAAATTCAATGCTTAATGCATCAGCTAAATATGCTGAAGTTTACCAAATCCACCTGAGTAAGGTGTGCTGATCAGTAACACACACATTATAAAATACATAAAAAAGAGGATTCAAATGCCTAAAACAACAAACAACAACACACCTGGGTGCTTCTACATAGGGGGTGGGGGACTACAGTCACAAGCCCAAGCATGAGACTGACAAGTGTTGCTTTTTTTAAGTTTCGTAATTCTAAAATGGCGCTAAGGTCGAAAGGTTATGATAAAGGAAAGGCTAAATTGCGGACTAATACGCCGGCTGAAACAATGTGCGGCCATGAATCGGATGCGGTCTGCGTTTATCTCGTATAGTCATAAACTGCGGTGATGCTAAAGCATAGCTTCCCTATATTTACATTCAATTGGCATTTGGCAACTGGCAAATTAGCAATTTGCATTTGGCAACTGGCAAATTAGCACTTGGCATTTAGCATAGGGCATTAAACAACTAGCAAAAAGCAATTAGCATTTGTCAACTGGCAAAATAGTACTTGGCATGTCCGGAACCGCATTCCATATTTGTTGACCCTGATAATTATTTTGTGACTTGTTTGGATCCAGAATAAATAAGACGGACATAGTAACTGGGTGACATGGTTGTCACAATGATCATTAAAACGTTTTAACTCTTCTAATTCTAAGCACACCAAAGCTGGCATTACACAAATAGCTTTGGGCCAAGTGAGACGCAGAGTAAGTCGGCGTCTCATCAGGACCGATGCTGTTTGACATTCGCCCAGTATTGTATCAAAGGATAGAACGAACAGGATGTCATGACAGTTTCAGCATTGAGAAATAGGCGGACATTCCCGTCTCAGCAGGAGGAGGGTTAAGAGAAACGGGTAAAGAAACTTAAACAGGCGACAGTTGATGAGTATACTAAAGGAAAATGCTTATTTCAAAACACAGGGATGTTTGTTCCTCTACAAAAGCTGTGAGTGATTAGCCTCAGTTTTACTCAAGGAGCCAATAGTGCCTACCGTGCACCCCCTTAGCCTTTTTTCATGGGTACCAAAATGTTCAGACAATTGTCCTGAATCAGTATCGCGAATATACTCAAACTAAACTCTTTTAGGCTATGTGTATTTTAACCGTTTCCATGGCAACCCCAAGTTTTCGTAATGATGACCCATACCTACAAATTCGCCCATATCAAAGCCAGTTTTTGTCCTAAAACTATAAATCTGGTACCAACTGGAAGATGACTATGTGCTGTTATTTCTAACTTTTTTTTAAATTACCATATTTGCATACTCATGAATATTAATGAGAACATTAAACATTGTGAAAAAGGTATAGAAATAACGTAAATCTTTCATTTTTTTATCGTACAAATATCAGAAAATAACTTCAAATGCAGTTTAACATGATGAAAAAAACAGGAAACAAAATATCCAATTTGAGGACCATAGCTTTAATTTTAAGTAACTTTTTAACTGTTTCCATAGTAACCATTCATTTCATTCTGTTCACACATTTTTGTTAGTCGATACCTACCTGCAAAAATCGTCCATATCACAGACGGTTTTTGTGCTAACTGTATAAAACTCGTACCAAATTAAAGCTAAGACATTGTGCTTTGGTTAAAAGGCTATAATTAGGAATTACATTATTTGCATACACATGAATATTAATGAAAATAATTTAAAAAATGGCAAAAAAATATAGAAATAACGTAAACCTCTCAATTTTTATCCTACCAATATCAGAAAACAACGTCAAATGTAGTTTCAATTGATAACAAAATACTCAGAAAGCCAATCATCTAAATTGATACCCAAACAATAAACTAAGTAATATTGCAATGGTTCCCATGGAAACCGATCCTTTCACAATTTTTGGAAATTTGACATCCACCTGTAATACTCCGCTAGATCTCAGTTATTTTTGATGAGTCATGAAATCAATTGCTACAAACATAGATATTAGGCAATGCTTTAATAGTAAATACTAATTTTCTGATATAAACTAATTTGCATATGTATGCATATTTATGATAACAGTAACAGAGTGAAATGAATTGTTACTATGGAAACAGTTAAAAGTTACTTAGAATTAAATTTTTGGTCCTCAAATTGGATATTTTGTTATCTGAAGATTTGTCATCATGTTAAACTGCATTTGAAATTATTTTCTGATATTTGTAGGATAAAATGTGAATAGTTTACATTATTTACGTTATTTCTATATTGTTTTTACTATTTTTAATGTTCTCATTAATATTCAGTAGTATGCAAATAATGCAATTTAAAAAAAACTGGAAATCGAAGCACAATGTCCTATCTCCAATTTGGTGCCAATTTTATAGGTTTTGGACAAAAACTGGCTGTGATAAAAACGATTTTGCAGGTACGGACTATCATCAAAGCTAGGATGTTGCCATGGAACCGGTGAAAATGGTGCTTAAATTTAATGCTATGGTCCTAAAATTGATATTTTGTTTCCTGGGGGTTTTGCCATCATGTTAAATTGCATTTGAAGTTTTTTCTGATATGTGTAGGATAAAAAATGAAAGGTTTACGTTATTTCATTACTTTTTTCACTATTTTTAATGTGTTATGCAAATAAGGTAATTTAAAAAAAAACAAGTTAGAAATAAAAGCACAATGTCTTATCTTCCATTTGGTACCAGTTTTATAGTTTTAGGACAAAAACTGGCTCTGTGATATGGGCGAATTTGTACCCATTAAAAAAGTATAGAAAGGGGGGGGTGCACGGTAGGCACTATTGGCTCCCTGAGTATTTTACAAACGTGTCAGATCCAGATGTGACGTCACAAAGTTGGTTGAATCGGTGATGGTATATCCGAAACAAAGAACTTGAAGCAATGATTTTTTAAGCAAAATACACATTCTGCAAAACATACCACGTAAAGGTTAAACTAATCAATAATCACACTTGATCATTCGTACGTTTGACCTATTGCAAACAATTTGGATATCATGACACGCCAAGTAATTCGGGCTATCATCAAGATCCAAACTGTGTGTTACTGTAGTAATGTTTTGAAAGAAAAATGGAGGAGAACACCAACTAGCGACTAATGTAACAAAGTACATGGTTAGAGGTATGTCTAGTTTCATTTTGCTTTCCATGAATTACATTATCTTCGTTTCTCAAGAATGACACAACACCCCGATGTCTATCGGTTATATACGTTTAACCCATATTCCCCTATCCGAAACTTGAAGTGGGTACTGATTGAGACACACGATACAACCTCAAACAGTGCAGGATACTGCAGAAATCATTGGAAACGCGTCGGCAATTCACTGTAAACTTGCGCAAAAAAGAGAACCTACTCATGTTGGTGTACATGTTGTTAAACCTTAACTATAAATAGTAGAGAAGGCCCAGATCACGTGGTTCCTATATATAGAAGCCGTCCGACCAGGGCCTTCTCTGTTTGCTTATGCTATATTATAAATATGATTCTAACAATTTCTTCAAAGACCAACAATTCCACATGATATTATAAAAAAATCTAATTAATATGCATGACGTCATTATTTCTTACATAAATATTCATGGAGTAAATGGTTAAACTATTACACAGCAGACGCTCTCTATCACGTCTAGTAACTTTTGACTGATTTGTTTATCAGAACCCATCCACGTATTGTAACTAGATTAAATTACACATTAACATGGTAGACAGCTCCTTTCTGTTAAGACGATATTGAACTCAGTGGATTGTTTCCCTTACATTTACAAACTTATTAAGTTTCTCATGCTAAACGCGTGCTAACTGGCATTTTCAAACAGCATGGTTCCAGATGAGACACTGAGTAACTTGGTGTCTCATCAGGATCCAAACTGTTTGCCATTTACTAACTAAGTGTAAATGTATTATTTGTTTCAGAAAATGTCTCTTTAAATGGAAATTGAAATATTCACTATTTTGAAATATCAGAACTAGTACCACACATGGACTATTAGATACAGATGTACCGATAGGATGCGTAAATTGTCAATAATAACTACATGTACTTTATTTCTCCACCAAATCCTATACTGTGACCACTCTTAACCCTCTCGCTGCCAAACTATGTCGTCTGCTAACTTTGTCGTCTGCTACAAATTTTCATTTTTTGGATTTTCGTTATTTTTTTTCAAACACATAGTAACAGTAACAAACAGTTTGGATCCTGATGAGACACCGAGTTACTCGGCATCTCATCTGGATCCAAACTGTTTGCATAGGTAATCACAGATCCGGCATTGGCAGCGAAAGGGTTAAGTTCTATCTCAAGCATCTGATTGGTCAGAATTTGACTAATCAGGTACGTGTGAATGAACATAGACTCAAGTCGGAGGTTTTACAGCATCGGAGCCAGAACGGTCCCTGATAAGCGGGGCCTAGCTGGATGTTATTTTGACTGTTTTTGGAACAACGATGAAGGAAAATAAAAACAAATGAAACGTATAGCTGACGACAAAATTTGCAGACGATAAAAATTTGGCAGCGAAATAGTTTCACCGTTGGGTAGCTTTCTGCGTGGCTTTCATCATTAATTAAGGAGTCGCCTGCAAAAAAGTCTTCTTTATTAAAATTCAATTTAGAGGGGGTTTACTGTATTTGGCAATGCACACATATTAAATTGATTTCTAATTATACGACCATATGGCTAATTAGATACCATCAAAAAGATATAAGCTACGACTGAAGACTGGCAACACCTACTTTTAACCTTCGAAAATTAATATCAACCTAGGCAGACACCTTAATCGATCTTTACTGGTGTCCGTTGCAATAGACGGATAAGAAATATGTGTCGAGCCACCTTTTCTCCCGCAATCTACTACACACGTTCGCAAACATGGCACATGCTTACAGAAAAACTACCCACAGCGCTCTAAGTGAACAACAACAACGAAATGTCGAATAAGTCTAAACATATATCATTTCTGTTTGTAATGTGTAAGAAATGGATATCTTCGACCCGTCATATTTCCGGAGATTGACATTGTGATGGAGCCTGTCCTAAGCTCCCATTCATTTATTGGACACAAGCTTCTTATACAGTACATGTATGTGGTTACTTAATACTGGATAAAGGTAATGCAGAAAACTCCTATCCGATCTGCATTAAACTGTAACATATATTTATAGATTTGCGTATTGAACTATTGATACCTTTTTAGGACAATTTTGTATAGTAAAATTAAAAAGGACCGAATGTTTACTTCGAGTTATCCCGAAGTTCGTGTTATCCGAGTTCGAGATATCGGAGATCATATGAACATAAAAATGCAATAGGTAAAGCAGAAAAAATTGGTGTACGAATTTCTTATGAAGACAATTTACAGTTCCAGGTTTTACGAAAAGGTATTAAGAAATTGAAACCTTTTCAGAGTCTTAATGTACCAGAAAATGACCCTTCTTCGGTAGGTAATGTACCAAAAATGGCACTTCTGTGTCACCAGCAAACAATGGACACTTTAAAATGTTTGCTCAATAACCAGTGAACTAAGTTAAACGTAGGAATGAAGTGTAGGCTGAGGTTTGATGAAATAGATAGGTATTTTTGTGGCACAGTCGGGTATGATCTTGAACTTGGACTGCGTCTGACAGACTACCTAATATAGACAACTGCTATATTCACTCGTACAGAAAATAGAGTAACACCTCTTTAAACCGGAATTCTAGTTGAGAAGAATTCAGAAACGTTTAGCAGATTGCTGTTTAATGCAGGGGGAAAGCCATGCAGAAAGTTCATAGAGGAGCATTCTGCATGACTTTCACCCTGCATCAAGCTGCCACCTGTCTCCAAGACCGATATTTTATACTAAATCGAACGTCCGGTTTAGAGTGCACAGGGGTCTCCATGGCCGAGTGGTTATGGTCTTCGACTGACAGTCGCTTAGCCCCCTCACCGCTGTGGGTTATGGTCTAAGACTGGCAGTCGCTTAGTCCCCTCAACGCTGCGGTCCGAATCCCGGTCTAGTCATTTGGATTTTTCCTGTGAGGAAGTCTTCTAGCTAGCTTGCGGTAGGTCGGTGGTTCTACCTGGATGTTCTGATGAACACGAAACAATGCAATTTGTTCCATGAACAGAAGAATTTCTGGGGTCTTTCTCAACATGTAATTAGCTGGGCGTAATGGTATGACTGAAATACTGTTAAACTCGGTAGAAACCTAACCAAACCAAGCAATAAGTACAGCTTGACTGGCAGTAACTAGTTTTTTTTCAAAGTTTGAACGAAACAGAACTAAGTCAAACTTGCAACAGGTCGGAGATAAAGTACAGTAGAACTTGTCCTTAGCGACCATTCCTTTACTGAATTAGGAGTCTTAAAACAAGTGGTTATTTAATGCAGGTCATAAGTGATGCAGAAAGCTCCTATAGGAGCTCTCTATTACGTTTGACCTGCATTAAGCTTCCACCTGCTTTACCGACCAATAATTAGACATATGTGTGATGTCTGCTGAAGACAGGTTCTACAGAAGACGTGGGTTGGTTTTTAGATTGAAAAGAGACAGACCAAGAGAGAAGGATCAATTCCGGACGTCAAAATAACATTCGTTCAAATGTGTCGTAGGCAGCAGCGATTGTGAGACGCTATGACATCTAGTGAGACGTTTGACTTCTACCATTCGATATCTAACATCATTGCCCGGCCTTATAAATTGTCGTAGACTGACATTATCGTAAGTTCTGACCTACGATGCTGACAACCGATCGCCGTATTTTAAACTTGTGATGATTTCTGATATGCTAAACTAACCTTAACCCTTTATTCCATAAATGCGCATTTATATGTTATTGAAAACAGAGTAGATTCAGATCAGACGGCTCCTGTAGGAGCCTTCTGGTCAGGGACTGCTGTTAACTTATGATATAATTTATATATTATTAAATAGTTTCTACCAATACCAAAATAGCATGTGTCCCTGTGTTATTAAAATAATTATTGTAAGTAATATTCATGACGTCATTTTTATATGAATATTCATGATGTAAAGGGTTAAGTGCGATCATGTCGACTATGCAGTTAGTACTAATTGATTCAACCCTTTAGTCCATGAAATGATGACGTCATGAATATCAATTGGTTCATATTCATAATGGCATATGAAAATAGAATAGTTTATCCATGTCAGAAACTGTATAATCTGGGTCCATGCTTATAAAACTTTTAGTTGAGTCTGAGTTCGTTCTCAAGTTTTTGATTGGTCAGATTTGAGCCTTTGGCTCAAATCTGACCAATCAAAAGCCTGAGAACTCAAATCAGACCAATCAAAAGCTTGAGAACAAAACTCAGACTCAACTAAAAGCTTTATAAGCAGCGACCAAGATCTATATTATATTATAAGCAAACAGACGAGACACTGGTCGGGACGACTCCTCTATGAGCCCTCTAATCTAGGTCTAATCTGTTTGCAAATGAGTAGAAAGTCGTTTTTATGGAATAAGGGATAAAGTATGGCTAACGACAGTTTTTGATGTACATGTAAGGACGTCTAGGATACAAGTCCCACATGATCACCGCGAGATCAGTGTGGAACATGCTTGGTAGACATTTGTTCTCAAACCTGGATTGTAAAAGGATAGGGAGTGTTTATAGATAACATTGAATTAGAACTCATAGTTCAGCAAGAATACTATAAGTATGAATGGGATGTAGGATTGGTTTTACTTATTGAACTTGAAATTACTTTGCGTTGTCAACTGTGTCAGTGAAATCCTAGATGAAATAAAACGAGAGGGGGGGGGGGGGGGCAGACACAAACGCATAGAGAAATACAGAGACAGTCAAATAGACGCGCACACAGAGGGGAGGGAGGGATTGAGAGAGAGAAAAAATAAACAAACAGAATAAAAAATAATCAGATAGATAGATAAATAGACAGACAGACAATACAGGCAGGCTGGCATATAGACAGTCAGGCAGACAGACAGGCAAGGAGACAGACAGACAAATAGAAAACAGACAGACAGAATCTGACAGATAGACCGACAGATAGGAAGACGGACAGACATACATACAGAGAAACAGCGCGACGGAGAAAACAAAAGATAGATACAAAGACTGGTATACTGACAACCAGGCGTATAGGCAATAATAATGATCTACATATATAGAGAGTGATACATGTATAAGAAATGGAAGGATTCTGAGGAAAGCAACACTTTCTTAAGATGACGACGACAACCACTTGTGTATCAAACAATTGAGAACAATATCTCAGTTAAAACTTAACAATATTCCCGTAATATACATGGTTACCGCTCTAAAATGACGGTTTACTTTCCAACATGCTGCGTGGATATCCGTAGTGTTCTTTCCAGACAGTTTGAAATGGCATTTGAAAAGGATCCAGTTTTATTGATACTCTTATTTCAAACAATGTGAAAAGTCGACAACTCTTTAAATAAACATTGATATTAAAAATAATATTAATACTGTTGTTGCTGCTGCTTCTGCTATTGCTACTACTACTACTACTACAACTACTGCTGCAGCTACCACTACTACTACTGTTTCTACTACTAATAATATTACTACTAACTGTACTACTACTACTACTACAACTACTACTACCTACTATTACTACTATACTACTAAAATACTAGATCTACTACTACAACTACTACTGCCAGGACTACTACTACTACTACTACTACTACTACTACCTACTATTACGACTACTACTAAATACTAGATCTACTACTACAACTACTACTACCTACAAATACTACTATACTACTAAAATACTAGATCTACTACTACAACTACTACAACTACTACTGCTACTACTACCAGCACTACTACTACTACTACTGTTACTACTTTCTACTACTACTACTACAACTACTTCTTACTACTGTTACTACTACTAATGATAATAAAAACATCAATTATTATAAAGATTATATTAATAAGAGCCTTATTAATATAATTGATAATAAAAGCAATAAAGAAATAATAATCAATAATAATCTTATATTAAATGGCCATTTATAAACATGATGTTGACAACTCTTCAGAAACGATTCATAGTTTTTACTAGTATACAGGATTATAGATAATGGCCACAAAGTAGACTTCGGTGGAGGAATAAAGCAACTATTGTTCAACTTTTATTTCGCTGCTGGCGGTTCCATGATTACCATTACATCACTTTGGATCCAGATCAATAACTCGGTGCCTCATCGGAATCAAGAATGTCTGACTTCCTAATTGCATTTTGACATACTATCTGATTAAAGCTTGGATTTACTTTTGACCTGCATTAGCTACCATCTGTCTTACACCAATACTAACCCTCGTTTTATAGTCGCTTAAGTCAGATTCTACTTTATTCTTATACGACAAACAGATACTATGAAAGTCATGGTGACGAAATTGTGACGTTTTGGCAACAGCTGTCTTTTCGTATTTCGCACTGGACGTGGGCGACCCGTGCCAAGTCCGTGCAGAGCTAATTCCTAAATAGTTAAGATGCCCAATCCCTTTTCCTGTGTTTTGTTGGACTACTGACCTACCTGTTATGATCATAGAGACTACATGTATTTACCATTCTCTCGCTATTCGCCACATGACTCGCATTTGCAAACCGTTTGAACCCAGATGAGACGTCCAAGTAATTCAACGTATCGCAAGGACCGAATCTGATTGACAGTCGGTCAATAGTTTGACAGTCGGTCAATAGTTTGACAGTCGGTCACTAGTTTGACAGTCGGTCAGTAGTCGGTCATACTGTGACCACTCATTAGAATCGCCTCTTCGAGACGATTCTAAAGAGTGGTCACAGTATAGGGTTTGGTGGAGAAATAAAGGAGTTATTTGTTGAAAATGTTTTACTTCACGCATCTTATCTGGAACTCTGTGTATTACATTTTGTACATGAATGTTCACCAGGATTAACCATTTCTTTCATAGAAAACGCCTTTCCATGCGCATACATCTGTCCTTGATCGTAAGGAAGCCGTGTAATCAGGGACTGCTCTGTTTGCTTATGAAATCTGATTTTATAGGCAATCTGCTATGCTCAAAACTTAGTGAATTGTAATTAATATTCATGAAGTCATAAATGCTTGTATAAATATCCATGAGGTATAGGGTGAAAGAAACAAATATATATTTACACAGTGGTCGCTATAGAGATGATCTTCTGTATATACGACAGGAATATCTACGTAGACATGAATGTAGGCCGGTGATCCAGTTCCCGTGACTTTGACCATCCTAAGTTTTCTATGAATGTAATAGATAATGCTGGTCTCTGTCCTAAAAGTTTTGTTATCGTTTGAGGTCACTGTACGAGTTAAGTACTTTCATGAATGAATAACGTAGGAACTTGATAATTGCTGAATGTACAAGCAATGTGTTATTTCTTTAACCCTTCGCTTGCTATTCTCGTCAATATAGCTACCAGTAAATAGTGAAGACCCAGATGAGACAGCTCCTGCGGGACCTGTCTCATCAGGGCCTGTACTATTTACAAGTTGATTGTGCAGCCAATGCACTCCACAGCAGTGATTGCACAGCGAAATACTTGTACATGTACACAGTGAAGATATATGTACGTGTAATTATACAACAAGGCATGGGTAAAGAAGGAGAAATGTATTTTAAAATTCAGCAAGCGAAGGGTTAAAAAACCCAATGCACTTGAGTTAAATCTTTAAAGAAACATACATACTTAAGGTACACTTTTAAATAAGTTACGCATGCAATATTTCAAGTTACATATCAAGTTTCATAAGAAGCCTATGTGCTAAGGCTTTTATTGAAATATATAGAAAATTTTATCAGATATATGTAATGGCTACATATAGAAATATAGCAAGTCATATCAAATACATGTAAAAGCTACACATGTGATATATCAAGTTACATCAGTTATATATGTAGAGGCTAAACATGGAATGTGCCAAGTTACATCACATACGTGTAATGTTTACACATTACATATACACAATGTATATGCCAACATTCAGAGCTACAGCTAACCGTACATGTACTCAAATAATACAAATTCAAAATCGTTATTTCTCCACCAAACCCTATGTTGTAACGACTCGTCAGAATCGTCTCTTCGAGAAACGTAGGGTTTGGTGGGAAAATAAAAAGTTATTCTTGAAAATGTTTTTATTTTACGAATCTTATCTGGAGCTCTGCCTACATTTATATGCCCTTGATCGATAACAAAAGTGTATTTTAACAAATATCCAAGTCAAGTCATTGGTCTGATTGATGTCTGAATAAATGATACTCATTCGAGCGGTTCAGAGCTGATATAGTCATCTTGCTGAATAATCACTCTATCGCTCTTTTAATGCATACAGTAAACCCCCTATAAACCGGACAATTAGAGTAGAGAAAAAAATATATATTTCAAGCAGGTGGCGGCTTAACTCTTCGCTTGCTGAATTTTAAAATACATGTCTTCGTCTTTACCCATGCCCTGTTGTATAATTACATATATCTTCCCTGTGTACACGTATTTCGCTGTGCAATCACCGCTGTGGAGTGCACTGGTTGCACAATCAACTTGTAAATAGTGCAGACCCTGATGAGACAGCTCCTGCAGGAGCTGTCTCATCTGGGTCTTCACTATTTACAGGTAGGTATATTGACGTGAATAGCAAGCGAAGGGTTAATGCAGGGTGAACCTCATGCAAAAAGCTCCATTGTGAGCTTTTTGCATGATTGTCATCATGCATTGAGCTCTTGCCTATCTTAACCTTTTCCCTCTATATCGACTATTTTTAGACCCAACCTCTGATTTAATCTACCGAAAAGGAGCATTTACCAGAGAAAATGAAACTTTTACAATGGGTTAAACACCGGCATTGAAAATAACATGACTGTCTTGTTTATCGGTGTTTTTTCTGTATTCTGTTACAGGGTTATTCCCATCATATTTAATGCTGCTATGTGTCCTCACTCGAGGTACCAGCTACCTGACACACATTCATTGCATACACCAACCGTTATAAACATCGATTAACTCTTCACTCCATGAATATTCAATTAAGAACTATGGCACTACGAATGTTAATTGTACCATTTTTATGATGGAGCATGAACACAAGAATGGCTATAAAAGACACTGTAGTATATTATCTATATTATCCCTTTCCTCTATAAATATGCCTTTCTATGCCTCTGTCAAAGTCACTTAATTAAACCGTTGTGATAAATAGAGCAGTTGCTCCTATTGGAGCAAATGCTCTATTTATTAAAATGGTTTCAAATGTTCCTTTTGGGTATATTCATTCAAAGAGGTCGGGTCTAAAAATAGCCTATCATAAGCAAACAAAGCAGTCAGACACATCAGGTATGCTTTGATACGAGTCTACTTTGTTGAAAGGCCTATTTATTGAATAAATGTTAAACTTTTTATATTGTTTTTTAACACTAGATAATACGGAATCAGAAATAAGACATTCTCTATAAGGAAACATAGCAAGCCCTGACGTCTCCAACAACAGCCCTGTTGCCAGTGTCTGCCCGGTGTACACAGTGTCTGCCCGGTGTACACAGTGTCTGCCCGGTGTACACAGTGTCTGCCCGGTGTACACAGTGTCTGTCCGGTGTACACAGTGTCTATCCGGTGTACACAGTGTCTGCCCGGTGTACACAGTGTCTGCCCCGTGTACACAGTGTCTGCCCCGTGTACATAGTGTCTGCCCCGTGTACACAGTGTCTGCCCCGTGTACACAGTGTCTGCCCGGTGTACAAAGGCTTGGAAAGGCGTCTCTGTCAGGTAAGGGGATAATCAAAGTGACCACACTACCATTCAATAGGACATTGGCAAACAGAGTAGATCCAGATCTGATAGGGCTTGTACTGTTTGCTGAACCCATTCATGTCAATCGCTTATTCGAGAGAATGTGTTTTATTGCTGTGCCCCACCCCCTCCCTTTAAAAACGGGTGGTTTCCAAGTAACATCTGGTCGGTTTCCTTAAATAGTTTGGGATAAATGGGTTAAGCTCTATCATAGCAAAGTTGTGTCCGAAAAGGTTTTCCCTGTTATACATTTATTCCAAATTTCAAAACCTGCTGAATATTCATGGACAAAATAGTTAGAATGTAATATGGAATGTAAAACATTGCCATTTTAGAAAATAAAGAAACGGGAATTGCGTTAAACAAGTTTATATGAAGGAAATTGTTAAGCGACTCGGTATCGCATTTTCTTTCAAACGCGATGCAAAGGCTGGCATATTTCACGAAATAACACGAAAGGTATACAATAAAACCACTTTAAACCGGACGTTCAATTTAGTATAAATATCGGTCTTGGAGACAGGTGGCAGCTTAATGCTCCTAGAGTTGCTTTTTATCCGACTTTAACCCTGCATTAAGCAGTCACCTGCCTAACAATTAGTTTCTACTAGAATTCCGGTTTAGAAAGATTTACTGTATCAGATGCCGAAATTTCTCTATAAATCTTGACGATATATGTGTGTCTAAAATTTTTCGTTAGAGATGGAACTGTTTACCGTATAGGTACGTCTTAAACGCCTTGCAGACAGGGTAAACCCACATCAGATAACCTCTTTGGGACCTTTCTGATCATGGACTGCTTACTGTGCCCATATGTTACCAGAGATCCTGATAAGATGCGTAAATTAAAAAAATTCAAGACTAGCTTTTTATTTCTCCACCAAACTCTACGTCGTGGCATTCTTTGGAATCGTCTCTTAAAGATTCTAAAGACTGGCCACAACATTAGGTTTGGTGGAGAAAAGACGTTTTCGGTATTTAAGTACACACACCTTTAACTGTTTCTCTGGTGGTACTGATCGGATTGGTTGCATGAATATTCATGAACTAAACGGTTAAATATTAAGCATTGTTTATACCCTGCATTAAGCAACCACCTGCTTTGAAGAATTTCTATATACAATGCACAACATTAATGGTCTTGTAACCGGTTTCTGTACATAAACCCCTTATCGCGCCTTTGCTAACTTCGTGCATTTAACTGCAATTAAGAAACTTTAGTTAACAAACGGTGATTGTGTCACCATGTCTTGTATCAAAGGGTAAAATATTAACCCCTTCCTTCATACAAACTTTCGAACAGGGTAGATTCTGATCAGACGGCTCTTATAGGAGTTGTATAATCAGGGTCTGCTCTGTTTGCTTATGAAATTATTCAAGATCTCCAACTTACCCTGTGTATATGTGTCATTATAAAAAATGGAACTAATAAATATACACTATTGTTGCAAGAATATTCAACAGGAAAAATGATTAAGACAAATTATTCTATATTTGCTCAGATTATTTCGGAACTCTCTGGATTGATATTTCACTTGTGTTACCTAGTAACAAATAGCACAAGCTCGATAGATATAGATAATTATCATACCCCGTTTGTTATGTGTAAATAAAGTTTGCCCTCATTCTGATTTCCAAAAAGTGGAACAATACGATATGAGATTTCATAATCACTTTTAACTAGTTTAAAATGATGTCAACATTTGGGGGAATGCCTAAGAAGTTTGTTTGTCCATTTCAAGGCGGTATGGTATGTCCGTGTTTGGGTTCATTCCCAGGGTATCAGTCCCATACAGGACAAACTCTATACAACGACAGTGTCCAGGTCTGGGTCTTTACGGAAAGGGGTCATCAAATGCAGGTGTAAAGTGATGCAGAAATATCCGACGGTGGGAGTTTTCTGCCTTACATAAACAGTCACCTGTTTTTATCCCTTCTCATTAAGAAAAAAATAAAATCTGATAAAACTTAATACATGTATGTTATAATTTTGACCTACATCTGATATAAATCTCCGTGAAATATTCATGCAGTAAATAATGACACATAAGAATATTAATTAGATTAATTGGTATAATAGTACATGAACACCTTTTGATGTTTTGACAAAAACTTTAAAATCATTATTATCTATCTTATATTAGAAGTAAACGGAGCATAACCAGATCAGACTGCTCTTTCAGGAACCGTCTGGTCTGGGTCTACTCTGTTTGCAAATGCGTAGAAAGGCGTAGTCGAATTTATGGAATACAGGGTTAACCGTTACATCGCTATAACGAACATTTCTGCTCCCATTTGGTCTGGCAAAAGTTTAATTGCTTTGGATTGGATTAAGCTTTTCAGAAACTATTGATTGAGAGTCAAACAGCTTGGATCCTGATGAGACGCCGAGTTACTCGGCGGGCTTGGATCCTGATGAGTAACTCGGCGTCTCATCTGGATCCAAGCTGTTTGCAAACGCCAGTTAGGTCGAGTCTAGTGGGAGTATGATTACAAGCTACCCATGTTTAATACATACACGAAAGTGATCGCTACAGAGAGTCACTACTGTATGTATCTCGGTCACAAGAAATGTTAATCCTTTAACGCTGTAGGGGAATAGCCCATCAGTGATTAACTATAGAGTTCATTCAGTATGAAAGGTTAAACTTGCTAGAGAATTCTGAATGACAAACGGTGCTGGACTTGATCAGAGTGCTCTTAGAAGAGCGATCTGCTCTGGGTATACACTGTTCGCAAATGAAAGGGTATATTTGTCCGATATCTAAAGGTATAACGTACTGTGCTGCTATTTTTCTTATTATTCAATGAAATCTTTTCATAGCATTTTTTTCAAACCATTATCAATCAAGTGGCAAATGGTTTGGATCAAATGAGAAAAAGAGTTACACTGCGTTAGATCTGGATCTAAACTGTTTGCAAGTGGTACTGAAAGTTCGCCATTGGCGCTCTTAAGGTTACGAAAACAAATAGGTAGGTTCAGCTAGTACTTCTAAGGTTTAACCCTTTCACCGCCAAATTTCTAATTGTCGTGTGCAAATCATTTGGTAAAATAAAGAAATGGGACATATAGATGCAAGTTTCGAAGGAATAAAGCACAGATATAGAAATAATGTTTGAGACAAAAAGTGAAGTCTCTGATCAGACGCCTCCTTGATAAGGCGGCGTCTATTCTGGGACGGCACTATTTGTCGTGGTGCATTTTTGCGACTTTGGCCTTTTAAATGTTAAATCTTGGTCCAAATATAATTTCAGACTGCTGACGTATGCAACTTCTGTACATTTCTTCAATTTTGAAAAAAAAATCGTTACCTGTTTATTTAGAAGCAAGATCAGTTGACACAACCGTTTGTATTCGGTATTTGGTCTGGATACAATCTGTTTGGAAAGTATCAAAACAGCGGAATAAAGGCTGGCGACATAACGGACTCCTGGTGGGCTGCCTGAATTTGCCACAAGCGATTTCAACCAATCAGAGCATCTCTGGAACTAGTCATGCGGAAGTTTCTGCCGATTGCTACCTGGCAACGATTGGCTATTCGCGAGCGAAAAACGGAATTGCAAAAAATATGTTAAATTTCAGTACACTTGGTCGTTGTTCTGCAATACAGAATTCAACAAAACGACAATTTATTAGCCCTTATCATGCAAAGCGGGACATGACTGGCTTTTATAGAAACAGACGAACCTGTTTTAAGCCTTTCTCTGTTCTATATTTATTCCCATTTTCAATAACTACTGAATATTCACGGGCAAATTAGTTGTAATGAAATATGGAAGGTGGAACATAATAGCCATTCTAGAAAGTAAATAATCAAACTTACATGTATCAAATTCCATTAACAAACAGAGAATATCCTGATCAGACAGCTCCTATAGCAGCCGTCTGATATGGGTCTACCCTGTTGGCAAATGCATGAAAAGGAACGGGTTAATGTGCCATTTCTTTATTGCACATATGACACTTAACCCTTCGCTTGCTGAATTTTAAATACATTTCTCCTTCTTTACCCATGTCCTGTTGTATAATTACATATATCTTCACTGTGTTCAAGTATTGCGCTGTGTAATCACTGCTGTTGAGTGCACCGGTTGTACAATCAACTTGTAAATAGTGCAGACCCAGATGAGACAGCTCCTGCAGGAGCTGTCTCATCTGGGTCTGCACTATTTACAGGTAGGTATATTGACGCGAATAGCAAGCCAAGGGTTAAAACAGATGGTTGCTTAATGCAGGGCCACAGTAATGCAGAACGTTCCTCCAGGAGCCTTCTGTACCACCTATGACCTGCATTAAGTTACCACCTACTGTACATACTCATAATTATGCCATTTGTATGGCCGCTTAAGACAAGTTCTACCGTATAATGAATCATTATGAGATGCCGAGTAATATCAGGATCCAAGTTGTTTGACACTTGCTCGGTCAGTACATGTAGTTGTTTACCGTTGTTGTTTAGTTTTGTTAATATTGCAAGCATTTCAAGTGAGTTCATAAACGTTGTACTAGATGACATGTATGGTAAAAATAATTGCCATTAATCTCAAGGACATAGCTCCCGTTGGTTTGTTAAAGATTACTGAAAAACGTGCGGCAATCTGTCAGAAGTCAAACGAAAGTTGTCAAAGACACATTATTGTCTACACTTGTGGCTACACTGTCCGTTCAACCCGTTCAAACCATTCCACTGTCGGCTACAATACCCGTTCCACTGTCGGCTACAATACCCGTTCCACTGTCGGCCACAATACCCGTTCCACTGTCGGCTACAATACCCGTCCCACTGTCGGCTACAATACCCGTTCCACTGTCGGCCACAATACCCCTTCCACTGTCGGCTACAATACCCGTTCCACTGTCGGCCACAATACCCGTTCCACTGTCGGCTACAATACCCGTTCCGCTGTCGGCTACAATACCCGTTCCACTGTCGGCCACAATACCCGTTCCACTGTCGGCTACAATACCCGTTCCACTGCCGGCTACAATACCCGTTCCACTGTCGGCCACAATACCCGTTCCACTGTCGGCTACAATACCCGTTCCACTGTCGGCTACAATACCCGTTCCACTGTCGGCTACAATACCCGTTCCACTGTCGGCTACAATACCGGCTTCACTGCTGTCTGTTCTGTCCATTTCACTGATGTCTGTGTTGTCCGTTCCTTTGCTGTATGCAATATTGTGTCGGTGTACATGTATTGATATATTGTTGTCGGATATACGGTACATTGTAGAAAGGGAAATCAACTGTTGACTGTGTTTTTATATTACATGCACTTATTTGTAAAACTTTGTCAGACAAAAAGAAGCCGTACGTTGCTTTTTTTAGATTGGGAGAAAATGTTTGACAGAAATGAAAGACTGTACTTATGGCAGAAGTGATTAAGCGAAAATATAAGTTCCAAACTCATAAATGCAATGAAGTCTATATATTCAGTCGTTAAATCTGTTGTTCAATTCAATCGACAAAAATCTGAATGCATCATATCAAATATACGGGTTAAACAAGGGGATCCTGCTAGCAGCATACATGTACTCTGCTTTTTCTAAATGACATTATTTATAGTATAAATGGCAACATCAGTAGCGTAATGGAAATAGACGATCTACAAATATACTCATTATGTTTTGCTGATGATGCAGTTTTGTTTGCCCAAGACCCGGCATCTTTGCAAAGCATGCTGGACGATGTGGAGAATTATTCAAACACATGGAATCTTAAAATAAATGTCAACAAAACAAAAAATATGTTGTTTTTTTTAAAATGAACGGCATACCAGCTACGATTTTTATTTATATCATTCACGATTAGAACTTTGATGGTGTTTGCTGCGGTGTCATTCCCTGTTTGACTATTTTTCCATATTGTCAAATCCTTCAAATATCTTGGTGTGGATCTATTCAAAAATGGAAATTAGAATCGCACGCAAAAGTGTATAGCTCAACATGCTTCGTTCTCACGGCATAACTTATTTATCGTTTATAACCAAATGAGCTTACCTGTTTCACAAAAAAGTCAATTGTTTGATTCTCTTGTTACTCCAACCTTAAACTATGCGGCTGAAGTATGGGTTACCATAAAGGACCGGATGTAGAAATCGTGCACACAAAATTTTGCCGCAAAATACATGGTGTAAAAAGATCTACCAGCCTCAATGCTATGTATGGTGAACTAGGCAGAATTCCCTTTATTATTCATAGAAAACTTGTCATGATAAAATATTGGATAAAAATCATTTCTAAAAGTGATCAATCATTGATTTTTAAAACTTACAATCTGTTCCATAATGATGCAGAAAATGGGTTAAATTACAACAATTTAAACTGGGCATATCAAATCCAATGTATTTTAGCAGAATGTGGTTTATTATATATGTGGTACAACTAGTATGATGCTGTGATGAATTACGAAATTATAAAACAACGAATCATTGACATATTCTATCAAAATTGATATTCCTCCATAAATAACCCAAGGCGATTAGAAACATATTGTTTATTTAAACATGCATTTCAATTTGAAAAATATCTTGATATCATTACAGAGCCTTAATTCCGCATTGCGTTGGCACGATTTCGTACTTCATCACACAATTTGGCCATAGAAAAGACAAGATACATTAATGATACTAGAGAAAACAGAATATGTATTAACTGCAGAACTGGATTGATTGAAGATGAATTTCACTTCTTACTGTCATGTCCTAATTTTTTAAAACTGAGATCAAAATATTTAAAACGATATTTTTATACTTGGCCTACGTTGCAGAAATTGACCAGTTTACTGTCTTTGTATTCTGCGACAGTAATAAGAAATTTATCGAAATACATATACTATGCAAACTAACAGAGACTCTAAAACCAATATATTTTCTGTTATTATATACATTCACTGTTAAATTAATTTTGTGCTCGTCTGTAAATCCATGTCATGTTCATATGTATTTGTAATTTGCTATAAGCATACATGTATGTTTAACGCAATAAACTATACTGTATTGTATTGTATTGTATTCGTCTATGATGTATGAAAATGCAAACCATCACCGCACCTACTATCTTTTGTATCTCATATTTTGTGCAAACTTTGTTTACGTATTTTACATGGAGATTTTGATATCCTTACAAACAGTTTAACATCAGTCGCCTTAAAACAATGCATAACGTTGTATGTTTATGCAATATTCTGTACATCCCTGTAAAGAAACTTAAATACTGTTGAAGCGACGTAAAATCCGATACAAACCAAACCAGTAAAGAGACACCCGCTACAAGAAGAACATAATTATCTAATAGGACGTGCGTGTATCAGTTAGTCTGTACACTATCTTAACCCTTTCCCTGATGAATATTCATATAGGAAATAATGATGTCCTGAATATTAATAAGATTATTTTTGATAATGGCATATGAACACATGAGAATTTATCACAGGCAGAAGCTGTAGAATCAGATCTATATTACACCATAAGCAAACAGAGCAAACCCTGATCAGAAGGCTCCTATAGGAGCCGTCTGATCTGGGTCTACTCTGTTTGTAGATGCGTCAAAATGCGCTTACATACGGGAAAGGGTTAAGTGCGCATATCGGGTAGCTTCAGGCATGTCTAAAACTAGTAAGCTACAGTCATAATAAGGATGATGTACCAGCTAGTCTCTTGAACATGTATATAGAGTGTGCCAGTTAGATTCAGATACATGTATAGCTAAACTAAAATAGAGTATCAGCTGGTCTGGGTCATATCTAAAGTGTGTACCAGTTAGCTTCAGCCATATCTAACAGAGTCTACTAGTTAGATTCAGGCATATCTAAAAGAGTCTACTAGTTAGCTTCAGCCATATCTAAAAGAGTCTACTAGTTAGATTCAGGCATATCTAAAAGAGTCTACTACAGTTAGATTCAGTCATATCTAAAAGAGTCTATTAGTTAAATTCAGGCATATCTTAAAGAGTCTACTAGTTAGATTCGGGCATATCTATTCGGGGCGTACCAGTTACTCTCGGGCACAGTAAAAATGTGTACCAGTTAGTCTCCTCTGTAGCTAACCCTTCCCTTCATACAAACACGTTTCATGCATTTGTAAATAGAGTAGACCCAGAAAAAATGGATGTTATAGGAGCCGCCTGATCAGGGTCTACTCTGTTTGGTAATGTAATTTGATATATATTTTACATTAGTTTCTAAAATAGCTACAATGTTCCACCTTTCTTATTTCATTATAACTATTTTGTCCATGAATATTCAGTAGGTATTGAAATTTGAAATAAATATAGAACAGGGAAAGTGTGGAAGTACACAAAATCATGTCTTGTATTATTTAGGCGGCCGATGTTAAGCTGTTTGCAACGATATCAAAAAGTCCATTAAAATACGTAAACGAAATTAACCGAAATAAGAGAAACAAAAGACAGTATGTGTAGTGATGGTACACACCAGTTATAGCTTCAAGCATACATGTATACGATTGGGTGAATCAATTAGAATTTAGTCTATGTAATACGGATACCAATTAACCTTGTGCATATATATATTGGGGTGTATATATACATGTATATCAATTATTCCGAATAACTCAGCGTCTCATCAGGATCCAAGCTGTCGGACTATCGGTCAATAATTTCGAAACACATTTTTAACTCTTCACATGGTAAATATTAATGTTAGAATGAACGATAAATGTACATAGGGGTTTTCGCCATGGTAGAAAATAGATACAGGCGGTAGCTTAACCCTTTTCCTCCCACTGAAGCATGTTGACGTTTCTGTAAAAGTCACATTTTGAGAGCATTTTGATAAATAGAGCATTTGCTCCATAGGAGCAAATGCTCTATCTATCACAATGCTTTCAAAACTAAATAATTCTAAACGTTTCCTTTTCTCTAATAAATGTTCCTTTTCGGTAGATTTATTCAAAGAAGTTTGGTCTAAAAATAGTCTAGGAGGGAATGGGTTAATGCATCGTGAACGTCATGCAGAAAGCTGCTCCACTAGGAGTTATCTGCATGACTTTCACTCTGCATTAAGCAGTCACCTGCCAAAAAGTATGGCATTTCTACTCTACTAGAATTGCGGTTTACAGCGGGTTTACTGTAGTCGAACCAGGTCTACACTGTTTCATTATTTCATAAGCAAACAGCACAGACTTTGATCAGACAAATTCTAAATCCATCTGTTATGGGTTTCCTCTGTTTGCAAAAGCGATAAAGACACTAGGTTAATGTGTTTGATACAGCTGGCACATGTCATTTTATCAATGACCTTCAGTCTAACCTTGGTCAAGTGTACGGCCTGGCGCTGAAGGACCGTCTGAATATCACCCGTATCATCTCGTTCAACTGCTACAATAGTGTCGTCTGCAACTAATGTTCGTCTGCTTCAAGTCGACATTTTAATTTGTCTACAATTTCTTTACAAATATTAACCCTGCTCTTCATAGTACAGTAAAACCTCTCTATAACTTGGAAATTTGAATATTCTTTTGTTAAAGGACACTGCACCAAATACCACCAAATAAGAAACGGCACAACAACAAGACAACGCACACCAAGACATAAAACATTAAACCTTAACCATATAAAATAACAAATACAGTAAAAACACTCTATAACGGCCACTAGGTTATGTTAATTAGTTGGTATTTAGGGCAGATGGCTGCTTAAAGCAAGGTAAAAGTAAAACAGAACGCTCCTATAGGAGCGTTCTGTTTTACTTTCACCTTGCTTTAAGCAGCCACCTGCCATTAACACAAAATACTTGATGCAATTTAGTGGCCGTTATAGAGAGGGTTTACTGTAGACCTAGACCATGTTGTTTATGTAGGTGTCTGTCACGGACAACTATTTCGGTGTCCATATGCTATTCATAAATTCATCTACCTGCAATTGATACCCACTCATTCAAAGGTTCTTACATAATTATTCATGAAATAAAAGGTTCAATCAATAACGAGATTCTCAGTAACTCGATGTATCATCAATATCCAGATTAACTCGTATGTTAGCCCCTTAGCCACCAGAGTTGACCGAGATCAGGCGGTTCCTTTAGGATTCGTCTGATCTGGATCGGTTGTTTACTTAGGAAATAACATATTTCTATTTCTACAGTTTCTGTCATAGTAGATCTTACATGAGTGTTCATTACAAACTGGTCTTGTGACACGAGCTTTTGGGAGTGTAATATTCATTATAGCAAACTTGTTTCATGATAACATTTTGTAATGGACACGTAAGCTTCTTTTTAACACATAACCCTTAAACAGTGACATAGAAAGTGAAACAGTCTATATCTGACGGCGGTTTCGGTCACTGTTTTGGCACTCTCACACGGCAGATTATGTGATAAATAGGGAATATTACACGTAGTGACGAGATGAAGGGTTGTAACACAAGAGTGGTTGTTTGACCGTGGTTATGCCTGGCGTCCACTAGAGCGCCGAAGCCTTGCCGAAGGGTTGCCGAATAAATTTTGCTCGATTCGGGAACCATTCGGGATCAGCTTTGTATTCGGGGTCATTCGGCATGTATTCGGTAAGTATTCGGGAAGTGGCTTACGAAGCGTTGCGGAACAGACGCCGAAGTGATGCAGAATCATGCCGAAACCTTGAGGATAACCTCCCGAATGCTTCCCGAATGGTTTCTGATCGTGCGGAAAGGTTGCGGAACCGTTGCAGAACATGCCGAAGGGATGCCGAATCGCTGCAGAAATAAGGCCGAAAGGTTGCCGAATTGAGAGTCTGGGAATATAACGATGTCGCATTTTTGTGCTTTGGAATGGAAAAGATGTCTCGTTGGAGTGGAAAAGATGCCCCCCCCCCACTTATATCTAGACTAGATCCATTCGGATGGAGCGGATGGTTACCTCCGGCTCCCAACACCTAATGGGTAGTGGATCGGAGTACATGGCACCATTATCATGTAATAAATACTGACAGTTCCTTTACGTCCGGATGAACCTTCTTATGCTTGCTTTATTTTAATTCATGTACCCTTTTTAAACTGTATCTATTACCTTCTTCTCCTCTTCATGCATGATGTCGTACTATTTCAATATATGTTACTGGGGATTGCTTAAAAACCTCTCATAATTAATTGAGAAAGATTCATTTTCTATGTCAGTTCTTAACGACTATTACTCATGTATGTCTTATTTCCATTTCATATCTTAATTTGCATCTAAAGATAGTTCTTAGGCTTCTATAGTACAAGTATAGATCCACTTACACATATCCATACTATATGCACACAGCCTTATACTACAAAATAAGTAAGTGTGTACATGAGAATTAATGTAAATGAATATTGACATTTATCTATTACAGCTATAGATGTGTTGCAAAATAACAAACTCTATGGACCCTTTTTGGGTGGGTCAAATACGAATCCCTTTTTCAAAATCTCCACTGTTTGCAAAAGACAAATACACTCTTTGCAAATATACTACTTATAAAGGATATACACACATCTATATATTAATATTAATACAAACTCTGTAGACCCTGTTTGGGTGGGGCTCAAATACACTCTTAGCAAGTACTTGTGAAGAGCACACACAAACGTACGCACACACATACATCTACATATAAGTGATTCTCTCTCATGTGTTTTATTTGTTTGTTTTTTTGTTAAAACAAAAACATAATTACGAGTATAAGGGATTGATTATATACATGTTATTTTAAGCTATTTATAATAGGTAGCAAAAATGAGTTGCGCTATATTTTATAGCTATTCCTGTTCTTTATACAATGCATTTTATCCATAGGTAGTTAGTAATGGAATGTATTTTGTTAAGAAGCTATTGTTTTAGTCGATAAATAACTTCTAGCTTATGGTAAATAAGCTGTTTTGTAACATCCGGTTATAAGTAAAGTTTCTTGTATATTTTATTTTATACATCGATGTCCCGTTCTGTTACAGATATAAGTTTTGCTGACATCAGCATCTTCTGAGACTATTCAAGCCCCAGTTTCACGAACATTCTTAAGTAATAACTTAAGCCTGTTACTTAAAAATATACCAGGGCATACATTTTCATAAATTAGTGTTTATTTTGTAAATTCAAATTGTAAGACGTTTGTTTAATTGTCATTTAAAGAATACATATTGTATTTGATAATAATTGAGGGTAATCTAAATCAAAAACAGTATTTAAGAATGTGTAACAGACTGGATTTAATTAGATAGTTCATGCAGAAACTGTTATTTTCTGTTTAAAAAATATAACATAATGTCTATAAGGATTTTGCTTAGATAAAAATACTTCATATTAAGTATATGAATCGTTCATAATACATTCGGCATGTCTTCCGCGTGGGTTCGGGAACCCTTCCGCGTCTTCGGGAAGCATTCGGGAAGCCTTCGGGAAGCATTCTGCATCGATTCGGTATCATTCTTGAACCGCTCGGGGTGGATAGGAGATCCCGAAGCCTTGCAGAATGACCCCGAATCTACCCCGAAGCCACCGCGAAGGGTTCCCGAACGTCCCGAAAGGTTCCAGAAGGGTTCCAGAAGGTCCCGAAGCCTTCCTGAATAAAAGATTCGGCGTCCAAATTTTAAAACTTTTAAAACTTGGATGCCGAATCTTTTTCGATCCCGATCAGTCCCCGAATCACCCAGAATGGTTCCCGAAGGGTTCAAGAATGACGCGGAAGGGTTCCCGAACATCCCGAAGGCATGCCGAATCGTCCAGAATCTGCGATATCCACATTCGGGAACCATTCGGGAACCATTCGGCGTACTAGTGGACACCTGGTCTTATCTCACGAGCCCCTGAGCGGCGAGTGAGAATACCACGGACAAACAACCACGAATGTGATACAACCTTTCACATCGTCACTTAGTGTAATATTCCATTTATTATATACCTGTTTCAATAAAAGAACACAAAAACGTCAATAGTCTAACTCTTTTTATTCAGATACATTGTGTTACTAAAAACAGACGCGTCCCCGGTGCGTCACGGAAATTAACGTCTATTGCCGAGCGAAGGTAGTCCCACTTTTCAACGTGAAAATAACATATCTTATATTGCACGTACGTGCAATGCGGAAAATTTATCTGAGAGGTTGTATTGCATAATCGAATACAATCGTATTATACTGCAGAAACTGACAGGTATATAATAAATGGTAATAACACCTTGCTCATTATGCTAATAAAAAGTTCAGCTAATTAATATTCATGCTCTATTTATCTAAATGGTTTCAAAAAGTGACTTTTACTATGACGTGAATGTCGTCAATAGGAGGAAATGGCTTTACCATGAATATTCACATCAGAAACAATGAGCAAATGAATTATTTATCACAATGGTTTCAAAACTACATAATTCTACCCCACCCCTTTCTCTAGCCTATGAGGGAATGGGTTAAGAGTTCACCATATATACATTTGTGCAAAGTACTTCCCTAGATAAAAGCTAGCTCAGATTTACTAGCATAAGTATCTTACTATACATCGATGTTGGTAAACCAGTGTTCTGGTTTTTTCTTCGTGCACTCTTTGGTAACTCGATATTCAGATATCTTCCTCAATTTATGTAAGGAGCTAGCTATTTAGCACGTCCATCTTGCATTGTTTGGTTGCTCAAATAGGAAATGTCACAATACAGAACATTAACCCGTTACCTTATGGGCTATTTTAAGACCGAGTCTCTTTAAATATATCTATCGAAAATGATCAATTACTAGAGAAAATATATTTTAAAAACCTTTTGAAACAATTGTGATAAATAGAGTTATTTATCATAATTATTTCAAATAGTGAATTTTACAGAGGCGTCAATATAAGGGAATAGGTTAATAATAACAGAAGTTTTCATGTTTCCCTCCGATCTGAAGTAAAAAAAATGAAAGATTCCCCACGTTGGCGTTGAAGTGATGTTTAAAAGACTTTTTGGCGCGAGGCATTAGCCTCGCGTCTATATGGAACGCTTTCCGTGGATATTCACTGGTAGGAGGGCTGATTTATCAAGACTAACTCCAATATGGTGGAATTGTAATTTGTGGTTTTTGAGTGTAAAACAGTATGTTTGAAATAATAAAATTCTATATAGTTGGAAACAGGTCGACAGATTTGTTTCCACTGTATAATTGTTTGTATTTTGGAAAGGAAAATATTAGAAAATTATTTCTCCTATGGTCGGGGCTAATACAAAATGCAATACAGCAAGGGAAAGATAATTAACGATAACCACCGCGGAAATGTCTAAGATGTTGCGAAACCGGGTATGATTAAAAGGCGAAAGGAGGAATTTGGCGAAAGGAGGCGAAATGAGGCGAAAGGAGGATTAAAAATTAATAACGGCTATTTATTAGTTATTATAATGATATGGACATACATTTTAAACATATTTGGCATTAATATACTGATATAAGCCTGAATGTATGAACACATCATTTATAATTATATTGATGGCATTTACAGGGAAAACGGATTACTTGCTCATTTCGCCACAGTAAATCCCGCGAAAGGAGCTCTTAAGTAATGTAATTGAATGTAGAACTGCGAGTTATTAATGATTTAAGACACAGGCATAACCTTTTACTTCATAGATACACCTTTGCAAACAGGGTAAACCAAATAGATGGCTCTTGCTGGATCTGCTCTGTTGGATTATAGTGGTTTCGTCAAACTACTGGTTCGTCAAACTGGACCTTATGCTTTATGAACAAAATGGGTAGTGGTTTCGTCAAACTGGCACGTGTATAGTATAATTGCGGAGGGTGTGTTAATTACAGTAATTATTTACTTATGAACTAATATAGATCTGATGCAAACGTTTCTGTCATGGTGAAAACTCCCAGTGTTCAAATTTCATTATGAAAATGCCACTAATTAATCGTCATAATGTCACTTACATGAAAATTCACTGTCTGTACGTCAGGAAACTTGGATCTTGGTGAGATGGCCAGTAACTCCAGGTTCAAAGTGTCAAGGCTACAGTTATATATGCTACTCTTTGGCATTTCATTTAGACATACAGCTGAACCTTGATACCCCGAATTGATATACAGTACAGAGTTATTATGAAATGAATACTATCATGTCTAAAAAACCTACAGGTTTTCAGCATTACTTTAGACATGGAATAAGCTGTGAACTTAAGAAACTGTTCCGATTAGAAATTGGATATCTGTGTGCTAATGTCATTATAAAAAGTGGGCTGATAAATAGTCATGATGTCATTATATCTTACACGAATATTTAACCTGAAAGGAGATAAGGGGTCCAGTGTGAGACTGAAAGGGTTATTGTATAACTAGGGCCACCCGACTGAAATGGCTGCCGTTTCAATGACCCTTTGTGATAAAACTGAAGAATTTTGTTGTGTCACTAAGGCCACATGAGTAGATCTAAAACATTTAGACATTTTGTTAACATTACTTAAATATGATATAAAATAGGTTTTATTATTATTCAGTAATACGCCCCTTTTGATGCTTTGCATCAATGATTTTCTTGTAAGTTACTTGCATACATATGTACATACGCGTTCAATGTTTTTTTCTGTAACTATTTTCCATCTTCAAATGTTTGGAAGGTGGGCATATTTTATGTATTCAATACTATTATGTTAGAATAAATACACAGTAGACATTCTTTACTTCGATCAATATACACCATTTTACCCCATGAGTATTCACGAGAGCAAAACTGGCTGTGCAAATATTATTTTATCCGAATCATGAACATGGCATCTTTTTACACACACACGTGCGCACGCACGCACGCGCATACACGCGCGTAAAATAATACTGAAAACGACAATATCATAGCACGGTTATAAGAAACAGAATTCGACATTAACAGTTTACATAATACCTTCATACACATTTGTAAACAGAGTAGAGTCTTAACCCTTCGTTTGCTATTCACGTCAATATACCTACCTGTAAATAGTGAAGATCCAGATGAGACGTCAGGCCCAGCACTATTTACAAGTTGATTGTGCAACCAGTGCACTCCACAGCAGTGATTGCACAGCGAAATACTTGTACACAGTGAAGATGTATGTAATCATACAACAGGGCATTGGTAAAGAAGGAGAAATGCATTTTAAAATTCAGCAAGCGAAGGGTTAATCAGGGTCTATCCTGTTTGTTTTTCCGTTTACTCCATAAAAACACAGTTTAACGTTTTTGCAAAAATAATAGACGACTTATGTATGAGCCGTCTGGTTAAGGTCTGCTCTGTTTACTTATGGAACTGTTATGATGTCACCTGCTGTATGCACGAAAACCGATTGTGTCAGCAAGTCAATTTCATACATTTTTACCTCGTATTTCTTTAATCCCGCATGACAATTTCTACGGCCTATATGATCCTTTCACATACAAGTTGTACAATCGATCTATACTTCTTATTCGTCATGATTGTCTTTGAATTTGTAAATATTCATGAATTTGTATCTCTCAACAAACACAACTTTCAATCGACGGATTGAAGCGGAAGTGGAATTATTTGTTATCTCGTCTCTGATTGGCTAATGAATACTTTCACTTTGAAGCCTCTGTGATGCTTATCTATTCTTCGGTCCGCGCTTTCCAAATAAATCGGCCGAATTTCAAACGGTCCGTTAGAACGATATTGCTTTATGAAAAGGTTCTCAAACTTTGAAAACTGTTCACACGATATTGCTTGTTGAAAATTGTTAAGATGAATTATTGTGGAAAGGTATTGATTTTATAAATGTATAGATCTATATTTATTTAAATATAAATATAGAGCTATATTAAAATGTTATTAATATTTAATGTGGAATTATGATAATAGAAGAAAATAAAAATTAAGTAAATATTTGTCTTTTTGTCCACACTCTGGCCCGTCCTGACAAATGGTGTCAGAAGTGGGATAAAAGAATCTGTTTTGAATAATAAATGTTTCAAATGAGAATTTTGGTATAGCCAGAATGTTGAAACATTTAGAATCTATAGAAGAAAAAGATAAAATTCAAAATTTGATAAAATTTTATTTAAAACAAAATGGAACATTTTAATAGAAATCATTTGGTTGAATTGATGGCTGGTGTAGAAGCTGGAAATGGGTTCTGGATCTGTAAATAAAAAGAATAAAATAGATAAATATTAGAAAATAGATCTATAGATCTACTGATAACTATTGTGGCTACATGTATATTGATAATGATAGATACAGATAGAGATGAAATTGAAATGGTTGGAATGAGCAGAAACGATATGAATGGAGTAAACAGTGGTTCTCAGATAGAAAATCAAATTTCAGCAATGTCAAAGAATATAAATTCTTTAAGTTCAACAATTTTAGGTATGAAGTCACAGCTGCAACAGAAAATTGGCACTTTGGAAAATCAAATGTTGACAATGCAAACTAATATATCAGAGATGCAAAACCCAGATCCAGAAATTCAATTTAATTTAGCTCCACATAGGAATAGGTCTCATTTTGAGCAAAACATAAATACAAATCAAAATATTTCAGATAATAATAGAGGGCTAAAAGTTAAACCTCAGCAGTATGAGGGTTCTACAGATATAGAGGATTATTTAACACAATTCAATATAATTGCAGAAATTAATGGCTGGTCATATATGAATAAAGCTTTATATTTGGCTAGTAGTCTTAGTGGAAATGCTAGATCTTTGCTCAGTGAATTGAGTGAAAGAGAGAAAAGAGATTTTGATAGTTTGACAGAAATTCTAAGGTCAAGATTTGGAACCAGAAATAAAGCAGAAATTTTAGAACACAGTTAAAATCACTTAGCAAAGATCCTGGCCAGTCAGTTTCTGACCTTGCACAAAAGGTGAAAAAACTCACTCGACAAGCTTATCCAGATGCAAATACAGAGTTAGTAGAAATTTTAGCTTTAGATTATTTCATTGATAGTCTTGATGACTCTGACATAAGGTTAAGGTTGAGAGAGTGTTGTCCGAAATCTGTAACAGAAGCCGAGATGATAGCTGTTAGATTGGAGACACACAAGCTGGCTGATAAGCAAAGAATGAAACCAGTTAATGCATATCAGCAAGCCTCTTTTTCCTCAAAGTCTAGAGAAGAAAGCGCTACACCGAATATGGCAGATCTGGTTGATCAAATAAAATCTCTCACACAGCAAGTAGAGAAGATAAATTATACGTCTGGACAAGCTAGTCAAAATTTTGGTTCTCAAAATGGTTACCAGAATGTGCAAAATAATAGATATCATTCAAATGGTCAAAATAGACAGGGGAACAGGTATAATTCAAATTTCCAAGGTAGATCTGATAATTATAGATCCTCAAATAATTACAATAGACTGGATAGGTTTAATTCTAATAATACAAGGAGAAATGATCAGAATGTACAAGATAGAAGGTGCCAGGGAAACGGACAGAGGTCGAGTTGGGGAACCGCAGCCAGACCGCAGACAAATTAGGTTCAAACATTCAATATGAAAATATAGGTAGTTTTGGCAGTAGAAAAGGTTATTACTGTGATGACAGGATAAATGATAGTGTTACATCTTTTCTGTGTGACACTGGTGCAAATGTTTCAGTTTTGAGTAGTAAATTGTTGGAGTCTTTGCCAGACAGTGTAAAACCTCAAATTACATCAGTTAAATCTAGATTGTTAACTGTGACTGGAGAGAATATTGCTTTTAAAGGGAAAGCTTCATTTAAAATAATTTTAGGTAACCAAACATTTAATCAGGAAATGCTTATTTCTGACATAGTTGAAAATGTTATAATAGGCATGGGTTTTATGAAAACTCACAAATGTGATTTGATGATTAGTAAGGGTTATTTGAAAATCAATGAAGAAAATATACCTTGTTATATGAAACATAATATGCCTCAATCTACTTGTTGTAGAATAGCTCTTGTGGAGAATGTTGAGATACCTCCTAGTAGTGAAGTTGTAGTAGGTGGAAAAACACTAGATTATATTGATAAAGATTGTTCTTGCATCATTGAGGGTTCAGAAAAATTTGTGCAGAAAACTGGTTTACTAGTTGCAAAATCAGTAGTAGATCCAAATATGGGTAGAGTTCCAATTAGATTAGCTAATTTGACAGACAAGCCTATTAAGGTATTTAAAGACACAGTTACTGCTACCATGGAAACAGTTGAGGTTGTTGAAGATGAATTTGTTGGCTCAGCTTGTACTTCAGATATTGCTAAGGATTCAGATAAGTTGCCAGATCACCTAGTAGCATTATATGAAAAGTCATGTGCAAATTTAGACATCAGTCAAACAGAAGTGCTGAAGAAATTTTTGATTAAACATCAATATGCATTTAGTAAAGATTCAAATGATATTGGTCACACTACATTGATAAAGCATGAAATTGATACAGGAGATTCAAAACCTGTGAAGAAATATCCATATAGAGTTCCATTAGCAAAACGCAAGGGTGCCGAAGAAGAAATTAGGAAAATGGAAAATGATGGTATCATAGAAAAATGTTCACATTCACCGTATAATGCTCCAGTTGTGATGGTAACCAAGTCAGATGGTAGCATTCGGTTTTGTTGTGATTTCAGAGGTCTTAATTCTTGTACTATTAAGGACTCACAACCTTTGCCAAGAATTGATGATAGCATAGAGGCATTGGCAGGATCAAAGTGGTGGTCTTGTTTAGACATGAAATCAGGTTATTGGCAGGTAGACATTGATGAGAAAGATAGATATAAAACTGCATTCTCTATACCTGGTGGAGAACAGTGGCAATGGCGGCGTCTAGCTTTTGGTCTGTGCAACAGTCCAGCCACTTTCACTCGGTTAATGCAAATGGTTTTTTCGGGATTGCTCTGGAAAATAGTAATAATATATTTAGATGACATTCTCTGTCATTCAAAAACGTTTGAGGGTCAGTTACAAAATTTGGAGATAGTGTTCAGCAGGTTGAAAAATGCTAATTTAAAGTTGAATGCAAAGAAATGTATATTGTTTCAGAAACAGGTCACATTTTTAGGCCATACAATAAGTGAAAATGGTGTTGGGACTTCTCCTGAGAAAATCAAAGATATCAAGAATTGGCCTACACCTAAAAATGCAAAAGAGGCCAGGAGTTTTATTTCATTGGCGAGTTATTATAGATCTTATGTTTTTCAATTTGCAAAATTGGCAAAGCCAATTCATGAACTTGCTGAGAATGGTAGAAAATTTGTTTGGACACAGGACTGTGAAAATTCCTTTAAGAAAATAAAGGAGGCTCTCACAACAGCTCCAATTTTGGCATTTCCAACAGAAAATGATCACTTTATCTTAGATTGTGATGCAAGTCTCTCAGCACAGGGAGCAGTTCTTTCTCAAGTGCAAAATGGTAAAGAAAAGGTTATTGGTTACTATAGCAAATGTTTCACGAGAACTGAGAGAAAGTATTGTGTAACACGGAGAGAGCTATTGGCTATTGTTAATGCAATGAAACATTTTCATCATTATGTCTATGGTAGGAAAATAACAGTTCGTAGTGATCACTCAAGTTTGACATGGTTACTAAACTTCAAAACTGTTGAGGGTCAATTAGCAAGATGGTTAACATTTCTAAATGAATATGATTTCACCATACAACATAGAGCAGGTTTACTTCATTCAAATGCTGATGCACTTTCAAGGCGTCCATGTATAGAAATAAATTGTAAGTACTGTGACAGAGTTGAATCAAAGGAGAAAAATGAGTTGGTTGTAGCTAGTATACATAATTCAGATGTAGAACAAGTATGTGTAAATGAAAGCAATAAGGCCGATGAGTGTAATTGGGGTATAGACACAATTACCTCCCTTGTTCTAGTATTTTATTGTTCTTGATGTCTGAAAATGTAGCAATATTAGTTGTACTCATATTTGTGAGCTTAGGTGGTCTGAAGAAAGTTACCTGTTTGACAGAAATGGTTCAAAAGGATAAAGATGTTGATATTACAGGTCATGTTATTACGGGGGTCAATTCAGAATGTAAATCTGATGGCCGTAACATGATAATAAAAGGTGATTCAAATTCTTGTCCCATTAATAGTAACAGTCAAAAATCAGATCAGTTCATACATATATGTGCATTAGATACACCAAATACTAGTAGAGGTGATGATGTTTCTTCTCAGACTGATAGTCAAACTGTTAGTTTGGATGACCTAGATGTTTCAGAAATTCAGGATAGAGATAATGATCTTAAAGTCATAAAGGACATGATTTCTGAAGGTGAAAAGTTGAGTTGGCAAGATGTGTCGAAATATGGTCCAGAAGTAAAGTATTACTGGGCAAGAATTGATTCAATGGTTTTGAAAAATGATAAGCTTTACAGAAAGTGGGAATCTGAAGATGGTAGTTCATACAAGTTGTTGTTAGTAATTCCAAAATCTCACAGAGAGTTAGTGTTGAAACAATTACATGATGGTAAATCAGGAGCTCATTTAGGTGTTAAGAAAACTCTTCAGAAGGTACGAGATAGATATTTTTGGTTTGAATTACGTAAAGATGTTGAGCTCTGGGTAAAGAGATGTGATATGTGCAATAGTCGTAAAGGTACACTTAGGAAGTCAAAGGCTCCTTTGCAAACGTATAAAGTTGGCGCTCCGAATGAACGGATAGCAATAGATTTTATGGGTCCATTCGTGAAAACGAATAAGGGAAATAAGTATATAATGGTTCCTGACAGAACCGTATGGTTATTGAGTTTCTGGCATTGCTATACTGTCCCGTGTTCATCTCTCATACATGTAATAAAAATTACAGAGCTACAGATAAATGTGTGTACCCAAATAATAAATTCGTTATTTCTCCACCAAACCCTATACTGTGGCCACTCTTACATTGTAAGAATCGTCTCGGAGAATCGTCTCGGTTCTAAAGAGTGGTCACAGTATAGGGTTTAGCAGAGAAATAAAGGGGATATTCTTGAAAATGTTTGAATTTATGTATCTTATCTGGAGTTCTGAAATATAACATAATTGGTAAGCATGCTTGCATTATTTCTTACATAAATATTCACGGAGTAAAGGGTTTATCAAATATAATATAGTCCTAATACTACAATTTCTGCTATGGCCAAATATTTATGTGTTAAAATCATAAAACGCCCGCTAATAAATATTCATGATGTTATTATTTCTCACTTGAATATTCATCAGACAAAGAGTTAGCTTCATCTACACGTTCTTGTAGATATTCCGTTGTTTTAGCTAGACAACGTTCAAGTATAATATGTCACATACGAGTATTTTCAAATTTTAACATTTGGGCGCCAACAAAGTTTCGTCTGCAGACATTGTCATCTGCTTATTAGTTTCAGAGTGGACCTTCGATTTCTTCTGTAAAATTTAAGTATTTAAGTGACGTGTCAAACAGTTTGGATCATCGGTTTGTTGTGAAACAGTAAAGAGCCACGAGTCTATCATCGGTTTGTTGTTAAACAGTAAAGAGCCACGAGTCTATCATCGGTTTGTTGTGAAACAGTAAAGAGCTACGAGTCTATCATCGGTTTGTTGTGAAACAGTAAAGAGCCACGAGTCTATCATCGGTTTGTTGTGAAACAGTAAAGAGCCACGAGTCTATCATCGGTTTGTTGTGAAACAGTAAAGAGCTACGAGTCTATCATCGGTTTGTTGTGAAACAGTAAAGAGCCACGAGTCTATCAGCGGTTTGTTGAGAGACAGTAAAGAGCCACGAGTCTATCATCGGTTTGTTGTGAAACAGTAAAGAGCCACGAGTCTATCATCGGTTTGTTGTGAAACAGTAAAGAGCCACGAGTCTATCATCGGTATGTTGAGAGACAGTAAAGAGCCACGAGTCTATCATCGGTTTGTTGTGAAACAGTAAAGAGCCACGAGTCTATCATCGGTTTGTTGTGAAACAGTAAAGAGCCACGAGTCTATCAGCGGTTTGTTGTGAGACAGTAAAGAGCCACGAGTCTATCATCGGGTTGTTGTGAGACAGTAAAGAGCCACGAGTCTATCAGCGGTCTGTTGTGAGACAGTAAAGAGATACGAGTCTATCATCGGTTTGTTGTGAGACAGTAAAGAGCCACGAGTCTATCATCGGTTTGTTGTGTCTATCAGCGGTCTGTTGTGAGACAGTAAAGAGACACGAGTCTATCATCGGTCTGTTGTGAGACAGTAAAGAGACA
The DNA here is from genome assembly GCA_963576725.1 of Azorinus chamasolen. Classification (NCBI taxonomy): domain Eukaryota; kingdom Metazoa; phylum Mollusca; class Bivalvia; order Cardiida; family Solecurtidae; genus Azorinus; species Azorinus chamasolen. The sequence goes on along the minus strand of OY755238.1, from coordinate 94,391,580 downwards.
CGAGTCTATCATCGGTTTGTTGTGAGCCAGTAAAGAGACACGAGTCTATCATCGGTTTGTTGTGAGACAGTAAAGAGCCACGAGTCTATCAGCGGTCTGTTGTGAGACAGTAAAGAGACACGAGTCTATCAGCGGTCTGTTGTGAGACAGTAAAGAGACACGAGTCTATCAGCGGTTTGTTGTGAGACAGTAAAGAGCCACGAGTCTATCATCGGTTTGTTATGAGACAGTAAAGAGCCACGAGTCTATCATCGGTTTGTTGTGAGACAGTAAAGAGCCACGAGTCTATCAGCGGTCTGTTGTGAGACAGTAAAGAGCCACGAGTCTATCATCGGTTTGTTGTGTCTATCAGCGGTTTGTTGTGAGACAGTAAAGAGCCACGAGTCTATCAGCGGTTTGTTGTGTCTATCAGCGGTTTGTTGTGAAACAGTAAAGAGCCACGAGTCTATCAGCGGTTTGTTGTGAAACAGTAAAGAGACACGAGTCTATCAGCGGTTTGTTGTGAGACAGTAAAGAGACACGAGTCTATCATCGGTTTGTTGCAATGTAGCTTAACACTTTACACAAGAGGTACAGATAAGATGTGTAAATTTAAATATCTTCAAGAATAGCTCCCTTATTTTCATTACCAAACTCCATAATGTAGCCACTCTTTAGAATCGTGTCGAAGAGTATTGGGTTTGGTGGAGAAATGACGATTTTAGTATTTGGGTACGCACCTTTATCTGCAGCGCTGCTTTACACCATACATACGCTTTGTTTGTTTATAGAATAATAGATTGTATCCGACAGTTTCTGCCTAGGCAAACATTGCATGTGTTAATATGACTTTCTAATTATTAATTTGTTTAATATTCATTATGTCAATATTTCCTACATGAATATCCATGGCGGAATGGGTTAATACAAATGTGGCCCGTATTTGCTGAACCTTAATTCTTGCACCGTCATAATTATGATGTCGTAAACAAAGTGTGTCGTCTGCTGATGTTCTGATATGTTTGTCGTTTGTTGATGTTCTGATATTTTTCGTCCCATTTGCTTTCGCTTTTTATTTCAAAATATTTTCTTTTTCTCTTTCAGAATAATAATTAAGGTAGTAAACAGTTTGGATCCCGATGAAACGCCGAGTTAAGTTGCAAATGCGACTACAAAGTGTTATTGACGACGAAACAACTAAATTCAAATAAATCAATTTCGCATTTGAGCGTAGAAAGGGATACCAAGATGTGTTCAAAGCAAACAAACAATAAATGCCTGTGTATCTAACTGTATCTATGGAATAAATGCTTATAAGAGTACAACTACACTGTCTGTAAATAGAATTGTACCAGTTAGCATCTCGCCTACGCAAAGCCAAAACTGCACTTCGAATAAAACCCCTCTAAAACGACCACTTTATGAATAAACATGTGTGTCTACAAAAGTATGTTATTGCTTCATGCATGATGAATGTAATGGCGAAAGCTCATACAGGAGCTTTCTGCAGACTTTTCGTCGTGTATTAACCTTATCATGCTAAGCGCGACTTGACCCGCATTTGCGAACAGCTTGAATCCAGATGAGACGCCGAGTAACTCGGCGTCTCATCAGGATCCAAACTGTTTGAATCTCCTTTGTGACCACGCGACCTCAGTTAGTCCTGAAGAAGGCTCCGTGACCAAGCTCAATCATTGTCTCAGAAAGGTAACTACAACCAGTAACTGAACATGGCTGAGACAGGAAACAATATCCATTCCAACACTTCTATATTGTAAATATTGGAAGGACGGAACTTTTACTTCAGGTTATCCAGATGTTCGAATTATCCAGATTCGTCATATCTAAGTTCAGCTGTAGTATGCAAAACCGAAAACATTCTTATACAAAGCAAACAGTCATTAAGTTCTATTTATGGGAATACTATTTTTTCGGCCTTTATTTTAACTTTAAAAATAAGGAAAACTTTGTTGAAACAAACTGGTACATTTTATTTTTGAGCTAAATATGCAATTTGTAATACTTGACCTATGTCTTGCTTCCATTACATGATGACATTTATCAAACCAGTCACTGTCAAACGAAATAGATAACACCAATTATTGCAAACAAAATTCTTTCGAGTGGCGGATGTTCCCATCTAGACTTATGATAAACTTTTATAAGTGACCTAAATTTCGACATCTCCAGGTGCTTATGAAATGTGAGTTGGTGCTAGGGTATAAAAGTAACAGTACTAAATTACCGTAAAGTTTTTTATGCGAGGACTATGGAAAGACTAGGACTGCTCGCGGTCCTGGCGCTAGTGGGCCTAAACGGGGTCCAGAGCGCCGGGACGACAGTAAGTAAGGAACTCCTATTGTTACATCTTTTGCAAAAAGTAATAATAAATAATTGGTAAAATTATATCAGCGATAGGTGGTAGTGATTGAAACAGTATTGACAATAATGATAATAATAATGAAAATAGTAATTATCATTATTATTACATGTATTCTACCGCTGATTATGTTATTGCTGCTAGCACTGCTACATGTTCTGCTGCTACTACTACTACTACTACTACTACTACTACTACTACTACTACTAACTACTACTACTACTACTACTACTACTACTACTACTACTAATAATAATAATAATAACAACAATAATAATGATATTTCTACCATTACTACCATTGCTCATACAACAGCAACACCATCAATGCTATTGCCGATACTACTAGAATTACGATGACCATCGACTGCTACTGCTACAGCTATTGCTGCTGTTATAAATACCATTACTATTTTCACTACTATCACCACCACTACCTCCAATTGGCGATTTCTGCATAACAATCGTCAAGTATTAAAGTTTAATCAATCGTTTACCACATAGTTACGATTTTGACACATTTGCATTATCAGATGTATGCATTAGTTTAAGCATACCCTGATCTGGGTCTACTCATTTTGCAAAGGTGTGAACAGAAAACTCTGCGAAGTAAAGTGTATATGTCCACATGTTGTACTTATACATTTCTTTCAAGATGTTTTCTTCTGGTTTATCTAAAACTCTTTAATCCAAGAACCATATATATGTTCGATCACGCTTAAAATGATGTTCGCTCAATCTTCAGTCTTCTGCCGATTTGTTCAATTGTACAGCTTTGTTGCCAATGTTGACAGTTTGGATCCAGATGAGATGCCGAGGTACCCATTATCTTATCTGGATTCTGACTGTCTGTAAATAATTATTCACAGTAGTAATTACAATATAATCTATACTTTGATTGCTTATGTATTTCTTTTCTCTGTACATATACTGTTGTACTTTAATTTTACTGCTACTCGTAACGTTAACCCTATACTTCTTACGCATTTCCAAACAGAGAAGACCCAGACCAGACAACTCCTGTGGATCCGTCTGACCAGGGTCTGCTCTATTTGCTTGTTCAATAATAAAGATTTAATTCTACAGTTGCTAACATTGCCAAAATTTCTTTTGTTCATATGCCTCTATTAGACCTAACCTAATTACTATTCATGATCTCATTATTTCTTACATGAATATTCATGGACTAAAGGGATCATGTCAATGTATGTAGCACATTCCGTCTGTATATCCCATTTACTTCAAGCAGAGCAATAGATAAAACTACGTATAGAAATACTAAAATCTCCTCCCAACCCTCTCGAAGATATGATTCTAAGGACTAGTCGCAACATAGGGTTTGGTGATGAAATACAGAAGCCTTTCTTTAAAAACAAATGTTTTAACTTTACGCATTTTATCTTGGCCTTTGTGTTTAGGTTTTCTACATAACCACAGAATGATAAGCACGATATTGCTTGAACTTGTGAACACATTGGATCCAGTTTAGACGCCGAGTAACTCGGCATCTCATCAGGATCGGGATCAGTCAGTAGTTTCTCAAATTCTTGAGATGACGTCATGTACTCTTGCAGCTGAAAACGATTTATTCTGCTACAGCCCCGACCTGTTACAAGTTTACTTACATCCGATTAATTCAAGCCGTTATACGGAAATTATTGATCGGGTGTCACACAGACTGGATCCTAATGAGACATCGAGTTACTGGGAGTCTCATCTGAATCCACACTATTTGCAATCGCGAGTAAAGTCATGGATAGCGAGATAAGGGTCAGGAAAGTAGAGATGTCACCTGGTGAAAAACTGTTTGCAAGTGCTTGCCAGATTGCGCTTAACATGAGCGAATTTACCCATTTCCCTCATTCTGACGCCCCTGTAAAAGTCATTTTTCAGTGTCATTGTGATAAATAGAGCGTTTGTTCCATCTATTTATCACAATGTTTTCATAAATTTACACTTCTAATATTTTCATTTTTTTCTAGAAAATGCTCTCCTTATCAGTCGATTTATTCCAAAAGACTGTAAAATAGCCCGTGTGGGAATGGGCTAACACACGGTCAGATTAAAAACCGGAATACTACTCTAGAAATATTGATTCGGTTCCAAGCCAGTACCATTTTAGTGCAACTGCGGAATCAAGCAAGAATGATTGAACATATCCTAGTGTGGTGATGAATTGTTATTTATTTCTCCAGATTGTGGGTCTAACCCTGCTGACATTGTTTTCCTGTTGGACTCCTCGGGGTCTGTGGGTAACAGCAACTTCCAGAAACAGAAGGATTTCGTGGCAAAGTTTGCCCAAGCGTTCGATATTGGACCGAGAAATGTCCAGATTGGTATTACAACGTTTGCGAGTACGCCTCACAACGAGTTTAACCTGAATACCTATGGTGCCAAAAACACGCTAGTGAGCAATATTCACAAGATCCCGTAAGCATTGATTTATTCTATAACCAATTACTCCATAAGTACGCCTTTATACGCATTTGCGAACAGAGTAGACCCTGATCAGTCGGTTCCTGTAGGAGCCGTCTGATCAGGGTCTACTGTTTGCTAAGGTTAATCTGGATACATGCAGTGCTAAAGTATGCTAGTGTGTAATATTCACAAAATCCCGTAAACACTGATTTATTCTTTTGAATTGTTGATTTTCAGAGCTATAAATATCGACTTATAGAGGCAGTTCTAATGAGTATAAGCAAGATAGGGTTCGGCTGAAAAGTGAGAGCGTTTGATACATCACCACTCATCTGATCTGCAGCCAGTGCAAGTTATTTGCTACATGTATTGATATAATACAGTACAACCTCTCTATAACGATCACTAAATTACATCATTTTGGTGTTAAAGGCAGGTGGTTGCTCAAAACAGGGAAAAGTAAAACAGAACGCTCCTTAGGAACGTTCTGTTTTACTTTCACCTTGCTTTAAGCAGCCACCTGCCCAAATATACCAACTAATTAACACAATTTAGTGGGCGTTATAGAGAGGCTTTACTGTAATACTTAATGATATCGTTAATATAATGTAATATCGTAATAACCACGTTTATGATGATTATAAAGGTCATTTAGATGGTGATGTACGCATTAATAAGTTTAACGGTGATAGTGATATAGTGATTGAAGATGGTGTTATTGTGCTGCTGCTGCTGCTGATGATGATGATGATGATGAATAATGATGATGAATAATGGTGATGATGACGAATTTCGCAAGCAACGAATATGTGAAAACATATGCAAACAGTTTGCATTATCTAACTGCTATTTTAAAGAGAAGCGGAGGAAACTGTACATTGATACTTTTAGCGGACGATACTATAGGCAGAAACTACTAATTAGCTGGTTGAACACATGTCATTTGCTTTATTCTTCAATATGCGTAAATGTGGTAATCTTTAACACCAGTTTGCACCCAGATGAGACAGCGAATACAGTAAAAAACAACCTCTTTAACGGCCACTAATTGTGTTAAGTATTTGGTATTTAGGACAGGTGGCTGCTTAAAGTAAGGTGAAAGTAAAACAGAACGCTCCTATTGAACACAAAATACTTGATTTAATTTAGTGGTCGTTATAGAGAGGTTTTCCTGTAGTTCAATGTCTGATCAGGATCCACATTGTTTACACACTTACTAGATTTATTTATCTGTATAGAGCCGCAAGACAAATGCATTTTGTAACATGGAACAGAGAATAATGTTTAACGAACGGTATTTACTTTGTTGCGAAATAACAAAGATGTCTGTTCCTGTGCAGCAACTCACCTTCCACATTTTACTCCATAAATATGCTTTTCCACGCAAACAGAATAGACCCATATCAGACGGCTCATATAGGGGTCGTCTGATCAGGGTCTGCTCTGTTTGTTTTTGATGTAATATACATCTGATTCTTCCGTTTCTACTCTGGTACAAATTTCATGTGTTTAATATGCACTTTTTAAATAAAAAAGCTAATTAATATTCATTGCCTCATAATTTCTTATATAAATATGCATGGAGGAAAGAGTTAACTCTTTTGTAATAGAGGAACATTTGACACAAAATTTGCAGTTAGGATCTAAATGAAAACCTGGGTCAATCGGCATCACAACAGGATCAAAACTGTTTGTACCGCTGGTTGCACTTTAAGAGACACACAAGAAAATTAACTTTGACAGTTGTAGCAGGTGACATTTTTGCAGGGAATATTAATCAGCACACAATTAATTAAACAGTTAAGCCCTTCGAATGCAGGACACGTGTGTTCTAGTATTTGCCAATAGATTAGACCCACGCCACAGGGCTCCTCTAGGAGGGTATACAGTGTTTGTCATTCAAATTCCTCTAGCAAGTATAAGCCTTCCACGCTGAGTTAAGTCTATAGTTAAACACTGATGGACTATTCATCTCTGAAAATTGAGCTTTGAGGGGATAAACCCTTTCCTCCATGAACATGGAGATAAGAAATAATGACGTCATGATTATTAATTAGATTTAATCGGTATAATATAATATGAACAAATGAATTATTGATTATGTAAGGAACAGTAGAATCATATCAATATCATATCATAAGCAAACAGAGTAAACCCTGATCAGACGGCTCCTATAGGAGCCGTCTGATCTGAGTCTACTCTGGTTGCAAAGACGTAGAAAGGCGTATTTATGGAGTAAAGGGTTAATTCGGTTCTCATAGCCAATGGAGGATGTTGACACTCGACTGATATCTCAAGTAATACTCCGACTGATAGTGTATCTTTTAAGATGTTCGGTAGACGACTGATATCTTACAAGTGCTGTTCAATGTTATCTCGAGGTTCTAAAATTGCTTTATCATAATGCTGGTAAATGGCTATCATTTTATAACAATCTTATACCTTAACCGTTTCCTTCATATAATCGTGCTTTCATGCATCTGTAAACAGAGTGATCCAGTCTGCTCTGTCTGCGAATGTAATTTGAAATATATGTTTCTTTACTTTCTAAAGTGGCTACATTTTCCACCTGTTTATATTTCTTTATAACTATTTTGTCCATGAATAATCTGTAGATATCAAAATTTGGAATAAATATAGGAAAGGGAACTGGTTAGCCAAAGCTATAGACAGGGTGCTGCATGTTTCTTTACGTTCTACAATGGCTACAATTTTTCACCTTTTATATTTCGTTATAACTAGTTTGTCCATGAATAATCTGTAGGTATCAAAATTTGGAATAAACATAGAACAGGGAATTGGTTAGCTATACAGTGGTAAATACGCTATTCCTACCTACTTAACGCGTTTCTTACGCGTTACCTAACCGTTCATTACCCGTTTCTTAGCCGTTTCGTTAAACGGGTTTCTAACCGTTTGTTTACGCGTTACTTAACGCGTTTCCTAAACGTTTAAGAGCCCGGATGAAAGGGGAGTAATCATGGACGAAAGGGGGGTAATCCTTGATATGGCCTTTCTCATTTACCTGTTGGACACTACTGATATGTAAAATTAAGATCAACAGTATTTAAACTTTCAATTCTCGTTTCATTTCCATAAGATCTAGCTAGATCTAGATCTATACTAAAATATAGATCTACAGTCGCATTCGTTCATCTATGTGTTGTAAAATGTCTTTTTTGCTACTGTACGTACAGTACCGTAGCAGATATAGTAGACGTATTTTACAATAGATCTAGATCATATAAATCTAAACTATCTTTAAAACTAGAATTTATATTAATCTAAATTTTAAATTGGTCTAAAACGTTAGGATTTAACTTTGTGTTGAACCATAGATCTACAATTATTCAAAACATAGTTTTCTTTTTTGGAGAAGATAACAAATCATACTTTTAGATCATTGGGCACATTATTTGGTATTTCTGTTACGTAATAGTTCGTAACTTTGTTGATAAGAAAAGAGGTGGTGTGATCACTGTCAAGACCATTGTCCCCTGCTGAGAAAATAGCTAGGGGATTTACTGACCATCTGGCAGCTTTGATAGTATATTTAGGCTGGGTAAATAATAAAGTCTTCAACTAAGACAATTTATTTTCATGCATTCATAACAATTATACAGTTAGTTTTTTTTTTAAATATTTGAATGCGGGGAACAAAAGTACTGACAATTGAAAGCAGTTTAAACACAGACAATATAGCTCCAAAATCAGGATGTTGATCAGGGTCTTCACTAGTATTTTCATAGGCCTGATTAAAATTCATCTAGCAAATTTAAGCCTGGTAATAATGAATGGAATATACAGTTAAACAATGATGGGCCATTCCACTTTTAAATTTCGGCATACAAAGGCTTAATCTTCACAAAGTGACAAAATAATAAGAACGTTTTCATAGTTATATGTGAGCATTAAATATGCTTATTTGTTTAAAACGCTTTAGATCTACCTCATAATGATGAAAACACCTTTGAAAACAGAATAGGTTCAGATCAGATTGCTCGCGTTGAAGCCGTTTGATGTTGGGTCTGCACTATTTGCTTATCCCATTACATACACATGGATATAACACTCTAACGCCTTTGCGAACAGAGTAAACCTAGACATGAAGGATCTTCTAGGGGGCGTCGGATCAGGGCCCACTCTGCTTATGAAATTATAAATTAATAGACCTGACTATATTTTCTACAAATATCAAAAAGGCGTGTGTACTTCTACCGTTGTTAAATTCAGTAAGATCTAATAAATACTCATGATGTCATTTTTTTCTGACAGAAATATTCAAATGGGAAAAGGTTAAGAAATAGAATAGATCTGAATTTTGTAGTAGGTATTCATTCTAGATCCCAAATTTGGTGATTTAATTTGTGACACTTTTTTATCTGAAATGCAGAAACCTAATCAAAAAGAACTAATTATTGAATCCATTTGTTTGATATACAGTGGATATCTGATATTATAGCTTTGTACAAACAAAATTTAAGAAATTAAATGAGCAAATCGTCGACACTAGCCGGGATTGAACCGCTAAACGTTCGTTGAGTGACGAATCGATTCTTATTTTGGCTAACCGGTTTCATTCGGACTTTTTTGAAAACGGCTATCATCGATAAGATCCGAAATCTCCGCATGAAACGGAAAACTTATGCACCTACCGCAACTTCTCTGGTATAATCGTTTCTTTACGCGTTTAACGCGTGTAAACCGTTTATCGCGTAACCGTTCGTTAACCGTTCGTTAACCGTTCACTACCCGTTTCTTACGCGTAGAAAAACGGGTAAATGGGAAGGAATAGCGTATTTACCACTGTAGCTATAGACAGGGTGCTGCATAATGCAAAGTTCTTTATTTCTCAACCAAACTTCCATGTTGTGACTACCAGATGTCTGATAGGGGCTATAAAAGAGGGGTGTTTATATGAAGGAAAGAGTCAATTGATTCCCGTAATCATATATTAACCCAATACGTCATAAGCTATTTTAGATCACACCTCTTTGAATAAATCTACAAAAAAGGAGCATAAACTAGGAAAAGGGAACATTTTAGAATTGTGTAGTTTTGAAACCATTGTAATAAATAGAGCATTTGCTATCAAATGCTCTATTTATCACAATGGTTTCAATAATCGATTTTCACAGAGGCGTCAAAATGCGTTAATATGAGGGAATGGGTTAAGAGATCACTTCAGAGTTTTTTTACTGTATTTAACACACCCGTTGCCAAATTAACCCAGTGTGCTTAGATTATCGCAACTATATTTCACATTTCTTCAAATTATTAAAAACTTCATAGTGCCAAACGATTCAGGTGAGCTATATCCAAACTGTCAAACAGTGTGTTTACCAAATGGGCGGAATACCTACGGCATTGTGCGAATCGTAATAATTATATTCTTTTCTGCACAGATACCGAACAGGAGGGACTCGAACTGATCTTGCTCTCAAATATGTTGAGGCTAACTCCTTTAAAAAGGCTTCAGGGGACAGAGATCACGTGGCCAATATCCTTATAGTCATGACAGACGGCAAGTCCAACCAGCCGACCTTGACAACAGCGGAGACCAAGAAACTTCACCAGATGAACGTCAAAGTAAGCCGGGATTTTAACCCTTTACTCAATGAATATTTAAGTAATCATGAATATTAATTAGATTAATTTGTTATAATAGCACATGGGCACATGGCGTTTTAGCAATGGCGTAAACTGTAGAATCATATCTACATTATACCATAAGCAAACAGAACTGACCCTGATCAAACGGCTCCTATAGGAGCCGTTTGATCTGGGTCTACTCTGTTTGCAAAGGCGTAGAAAGGCGTATTTATGGAGGAAAGGGGTAAATCGTTTGTTTCCATGTATACGAGTATGTGATCACCTTTATAAAATGCCACTTAATTTCGACGTCTCATCATGATCCATACTGTTTGGTTCCCTAATTGGGTCTTTAACCTTTTCCCAGGTCTTTATTTATTCCAAATGTCAATATATACTGAAATAATGAAATATGGAAAATGGAACATTGCAGCCATTATAGAAAGTAGAGAATCAGATATGTCAAAGTCCACTAGCAAACAGAGCGGACCCTAAATCAGACGGCTCCTACAGGAGCCGTTTGATATGAATCTACTCCGTTTGCAAATGCGTGAACACACGTTTATATGAGGGAAAAGGTTAAATCGAAAAGAAAGATAATTCAACAATGAAATTGAAACATACTATAAAAATATACAGACGAAATACATGACAGTCTTAATGATAGGACCATTCGATTCACATCCAGTTTTCTTCAAAGGTTTCGAGCCTTTTGAGACGCCGGTTTAGCCTATTTGCCGTTTCATCTGCATCAAAACCTTTTTCATAGAATCTTGAACTTAAACGACCGCATAAATTATTTTGAGATAACAGGAGCCGGATCCTCCAGTAGCTGAAAGTTCCTTTAGCAGCTGTCAACATTACTTGCGATCTGCACCAAGCTGTCACGTGTCTTTATAGACATGTGCACTAGCCTAATGGATTTTAGAAAAAAATCTGTACTTCAAATTTTGGAAGGGTCGAACGTTTACTTCGAGTTATCTTGAAGTTTGAGTTATCCTCAAATATTTTCATACATCCTGTTTGCTTTCAAGTTTTCTCCTTTATCGTGACAGCTGGGTACTAAGAAACATGCTAAATCCTTTACAAATGAATATTAATGCAAGAATTAATCATCATAAATATTTATTCAATATTTTTTATTATGGCATAATAATGGATATATAAATATTTGGCCGTGGAAGAAACTGTAGCATCAGCCTAATATTATTTGATATGCAAGCAGGGTAGACCCTGGTGAGACAGTTCCTACTCCGTTTTCAAAGGCGTAAGTCGTGCTAAAATATTATGTCTGCCAAAATAATCATGTTTGACTTACTTACGATTCTTACAGGCATTTTGAAACATTATTGACTGAATGCCAAACAGCTCGGATCGTGATGAGACACCGAGTTACTCGGCGTCTCATCTGGATCCAAGGGTTAAAAGATGTACAAGTGGAGTAATAGGATAAAACCAGTTTTATCTTAAGTCCTAGGATGGGTTATTAAATTCAGATTGTTATAATTTCATTTTGTAACAGTAACAATTTAAAACTACAGTAGGAGCAATCTAAAGCGATCACGTTTTAAAAATTAAAATGGGAACAGAAGTTGCTTAATACTAGACGAAGATAAGACAGAAATCCTCTGTAGGAATTTATATTCAGCATTAAGCTACTGTTCGGTTTAATGACCATGGATTGTGTCTGTTTTAAGCCGGTCGCTTTAAAGAGCTGTATTGTTTATATCTAGTAATTTGATTTACCCCAGACGGTGGTGAAATAAACAAAAACAATCTGATCAATTTGACAATATGACAGTCATGCCTTTGAATGTGTCCCAGGTGTTCGCCATTGGTATTGGTGCCGGTGTAGACAAGGCAGAACTGGGGCGTATCGCCACGGACTCCAGCCACGTGTTCCAGGTGCAAAACTTCGACGCCCTCAACACGCTCCAGGCCGAACTGAAAAAGACGGCGTGCAAAAGTGAGTGGCTTGTGGCTACTGGTTGTACATTTGTATAATTTCTTACCGTTTCATGTACAGTAGATACTGTCCTAAGCAGTTACTTATTTATTCAAAACTAGGAGTCTAAAAATCAGGTGGTGGCTTAATGAGGACCACAATGGAAGTAAGGAAACTATTTTCCTTTTTTGTGCTATCCTTGGTTTCTAGTGCGCATTACATGGCTTTTTATATGTTGTCTTAATTATGTTATGCCATGTTTTGTACACTTTTTACCGAAATAAATCTATCTATCTATCTACCTAATGCAGGGTAAATGTAATGCAGAAAGCTCCTGCATTTCTTTTGACTTGCATTAAGCTACCACCTGCCTTACAGGCCCATAATTAGAACATTTTGAGCTTATCGCTTAAGACAGATTATACTGTATCTGGTAGTTTATCCTTTGAATGAGGGGAAATGAGAGTACAGTGAAACCCCGCTAATGCGACCACTTAATAAACAGCCACTGATGTCGTCTAAAGCAGGTGGTTGCTTAATGCAGGACGAAAGTTATGCAGAAAGCTCCTATAGAAGCTTTCTGCATAACTTTCGTCCTGCATTAAGCTACCACCTGCCTCTGCCACCCATAGTTATGCCCCGTTTTTGGTGGTCGCATTAGCGGGGTTTTACTGTATTGGCATTTGCAAACAGTAACAGATCATCTAACAAATTTGAGCACTTCATACTGAATGTATTCAATAGTTAAATGTTGATGGACCAGTTCAATTGGAATATTCAGCATTCAAAAAGTTAACCCTTTCCTTCCTATCATAGAGCAACCTCCAACGCAGTTATCTCCCCTAATGGCTACGCGGACCGCACGAAGTGACAAGGGAGATCACTGTGAGGAGTTTGATAATAGAGTAGACGCACTGTAGATGGCTCTAATTGGATGCGCGTGATGAGGGGCTGCCCTGGTTGTTTCTGAAATTTATATAGATCTGACTAAAACTTTTTCATGCAAACTCTACCCTTTCATTTATTTATTATATTCCTTCGTATAAATGTGTTTTCATGCATTTGTAAACAGACTAGACCCAGATCAGACGGTTCGTACAGGAGCCGTCTGATCAGGGTCTGCTCTGTTTGGAATTTGATAGATCCGTTGTTTTACTTTCTAAAAGGGCTACAATGCGCTACTTACCATATTTCTTTGTAATACCTTTTTCAAGATGATTCAGTAAGTATTGAAGTTTGAAATAAATATAGAATAGGGAATGGGTTAAGACCACATTGATGCAATTACAATATACGCACACAGGTGTTATAAAGTCTCTATTTTCGGAGAGTGGCTTAGTTGTGTTTGATATTTCAATCTTTATACAGTAAAGTAACAGCTCTCTAGAGCCACCAATTAAGGTCAGGTGGTAACTTAATGCATGACGAAAGTTACATTAGAGCCTCCTGCATTTATTTCGACCTACAATAAGCAAACATCTACTGTTAAAGACACCAATTTCTCACATACCTTCCCTTATCCCCGAGTTAGAACAACGGGTTAAGATTCCCTAATCTGTAACACGTGTAAGATCACTTTAGAATATCTATGACGTCATACGTCATATAGGATGTCAAACCATAGAAACCTATGTTTACATGTCACTTAAACGGCGAAAATACACTTTTTTGATATGTGAGAAAAAGAATCTGATGCTCGTTGTCTTTTAAGATCACATGTTCCTAAACTCACCAAGAAAATGTTATTAAGCTCGCCAAGGCTCGCTTAATGACATTTTCTAAGGCTCGTTTAGGAACATGTGATCTTAAAAGGCAACTCGCAACAGATCCTCTATTTCTTTCATTGAACTCATTCCCTCCTACTGACGCATTTGATGCCTTTGTAGAAATCATATTTCGAAACCATTATGATAGAGCATTTGCCCCTATGTAGCAAATTAATGCTCTATTTATCACCATCACTTCATAATTCTAAAATGTCCCTTTTGGGTATATTTATTCAAAGAGTAAAAAATAGTCTATGAGTGAATGAGTCAAGTGATCCTTTAGAGGAGTGTGGTGTATCATTTCAGACTGGAGCAATTTCAATTGTGGAAGGTGTTGGCTGATTTTAGAGAAATATTCTATACTCGTTACATAAGATCGCAATTATAACAGCTCGAATGATTATTTATATGCTTGACAATAATTGTACAATATGGTTTACCCAAGAAACCGAATGACAAATAGGACCCTCGGATCGTATGAACCGTGTAGAGTTAGAACATTCTCTTTGCAAAATTCACTTTTGGAAACCATTGTGATACATAGAGCATTTGTTTATTGTTCGTATCTTATATATACGTCCGTTTTCAGTCGATGGTGGTTGGACTAAGTATGGTAGTTACTCACCATGTTCTAAAAGCTGTGGAGGAGGCTCGCATTTCCGGGAAAGGTCATGCACGAACCCGAAACCCGCTAACGGAGGTGCAGACTGTACAGGGAACGCCAAGGAGACTCACACCTGCAACACCCAAGCGTGTCCAACGACACCACCACCTACCACCACAACTACCCCAAAGACCACACCAATTCCGACAACGTTAGCCCCAGGTAAGCTACAAAATATACGTGTACAGTAGAAAATCGTCTTCAGTGACAACCAAAAAGATGTCTAATTATGGGTCTATAAAGCAGGGTCTGCTTAACACAGGACGAAAGTAATGCAGAAAAGCTCCTATACGAGTTTTCTGCATTACTTTTGCCCTGCATTAACCAACCTCGTGTTTTTAAAGAATTCTGTGTTCAAATTATGAATGGCCGCTTACGACAGGCTCTACAGTAAACCCATGTGCCAGACTTTGTGACAGGTGTGATATTCTACAGAACTCACTGTAATAAATGGTATAGCAGCTGATACATATTTAGTCTCTACCACACTGACAAAATACGCTGCGCTTATATTCTTTGCATAGATGTAAGTTGTGATAACATTCTTTAGCATTTATAAACATTTGCAGATTGTCCTTTTCTTACACCCTGTCGTATATACAGGATAACGCATACCAGTCCTGATTGCGTTCTATAGCATTTATAAAGAGTTGCAAAATGAATATTGTCTAATATCATTACGTATAATATTATATAGCATAACACAATCATGCATGACCTGTCCTCATCACCGTCTTTAGCATTTACATTTATAAACATTTCCAAAAACAATGCTTCTCACAATCTAAAAATAATGCTTTCAGATTGTCGAAGGGTTGGATTCTAATGAGATTTATTTATTCGATCTGGAGTCAAACTGTGTGGAAAGTTAACGCATCTTTTGCCACATTATTCAAGGAAATCTTGTCCGGATCTTACTGTTATTATATAACCTATCTATTTTATATGAGCACTATAGATTTGCTGGCGTAATCCATTGATATTGTGGGGTTCAGAAAAAAATGCAGACCGTGATCAGAGGGCTCCTTCAGGGGCCTTCTGATCTTGGTATACACTGTTTGCATATGTCCTTTTTAACCCAAATGCTACCACGATCCCATATATGGGACGTTGGCAAACAGTGTAGACTCTGATCAGACGCCGCATAATGCGGCGTCTTATCAGAGTCTACACTGTTTGCTGATAAAAAAAATCAATATAAAACACAACAAAAATGAAAATTTAGACCAGGCATCCCTTAGATAAAAGATAGACTAATCCAATATATAAGCATGGAATAATCCACTGGGAGCAAATGGGTTAATCACAACATAATCTCATGAACCGTAGTTACAACATTTTTGCACCAATCCCTCGACATCTATTTTCTTTCAGGATGCAATGGAACCGAACCTGCTGACATTGTATTCATCCTGGATGCTTCCGGGAGTGTGGGGGCACCTAATTTCCAGAAGACGCTGGACTTTGTGGAGAAAATGGTCGACTCTTTCCCAATAAGCGCGACCGAGACTCACATTGGTCTTGTCACTTTCGACTCCAAGACTTACCTCCAATTCCACTTGAACAAATACACAAAGAAGGCAGACATCAAGAACGCTGTTTCCCACACAAGGTAATGCCCCCCTTTTTTTTTTATTTGAGTTTGTCTTTAGTACACAAAGGGTACATTGTAACCACTTTTTAAAACAATTAAGAGCTAAACGGGACACCGAGAAGCTGGGCCAAATGTTATAAAACTTCTGAGTCTGAGATCATTCTTAAGTATTTAATTGGCCAGATTCTGAGCAATCTGACCAATAAGATGTTTGAGATTGATCTCAGATTCAAGCAAAAGGTTTTATAACCACGGGGTTCCATGCTTATAAATCTTTTAGTTGAGTCTGAGTTCGTTCTCAAGTTTTTGATTGGCCAGATCAAAAGCTTGAGAACAAACTCAGACTCATCTTAAAAGCTTTATAAGCATGGACCCTGTTTGTTTCATCAAGATCAAAACTGTTTGAGAGTCGGATTGTTTGTTTATAGAAACAATATAGGCAATAATGCTTATCGTTTAACCCTTTACCTAGTAATTAACATTTTGTAAGACATAATGGGTTGACCATTCCCTTCTAGACTATTTTTAGACCAAAGCTCGTTGAAATAATCTACCGAAAAATAGCATTAACTATAAAAAAGGAGAATTTTAAAATTGTGTACTTTTGAGACCATTGTGATCAATAGAGCATTTGCTCCTTTGGAGTAAAAGCTCTACTTATCATTTGTAATGGTTTCAAACTATAAGTTTAACAGAAGCGCAAAAAGGCGTCAGTAGGATAGAATGTGTTAATGCATATTAGTTTGCTTTATATTTGACTTTACTCCTTACTTCTTAAAAACACCTTTCTACGCTTTTGCAAACAGAAGACCCAGAACGGTCGGTTCTTATAGGAGCCGTCTAGTCAAGATTTGCTCTGTTTGATTATGAAATAATATAGATATGATTCTGCAGTTTCAGCCATGGCCAAAACGTACTGTGTGCATGGGACATTATGAAATATAAACTATAATAGTCATGATGTCACTATTTCTTACATTAATATTCATGGAGTAGATGTTTAACATATAAACATGGAGACATTTCTGCATGGCAGAAAATGTAGATTCAGACTTGTTTACGTCCATTTCAAACAAAACATACATTGATTGGATAGCTCCCATATGAATTGTCTGATCTGATTTTAATCTGTTGTAATAGGCACCAAAATGACATTCTACCAGGTAAAGGGTTAAATGACCATTCAAAATATAATTCTGGGTCTGCTCAATTTGCAAATACGTAAAATGCCAAATCAATTCAGCATGCCAAGCTTTAAAAATACATTTGCTTAATGCAGGGCGATAGTAATGCAGAAAGCTCCTATAGGACCTTTCTGCATTACTTTTGAACTGCGTTAAACTACCACACGCCTTACAGAACCATACTTACACATCTTTTTGGTGGCCGCATATGTCAGGTTCTACTGTATTTCCGATATTCTCGACCTGCCTAGCAGACCTTGAATCTAGGTGAGACACAGGGTGATTCCTCAGAATAAGGGCCGTTTAACACTTGAGTCCATGCTTATATGGCGTTTTAGCTGAGTCTAAGTTCAAGGCTCAAAACTGACCAATCAGAAACTTGAGAACGCACTCAGACTCAACGTAAAAGTTTTATAAGCATGGACACGGGTCAATAATTTCCGAAAGCTTGATCGATTCGAAAGTAGTTAAAATTGAACACAATAGCCACACATAAATATTTCACAACGGTATTAGGTGTGAGAAGGAGTACAAGTAAACTTCGATATCTCGAACTTCAAGGGACCATACAAATTACGTCGAGATAACCAAAGTTATACAATTTCTATTCCGGACAATCTATCTAGTTCCCAGCTTAATGCGGGTCTTAAGTACTGCTGAAAGCTCCTGTCACACGTGTTTCTAGATATGCGTAGTGATACATTTTAGAGGAATTCGGTAGAGTACATTTTAAAAGGACCGAACTTATAGTTCGAGTTATCCCGAAGTTCGAGTTATCCGAGTCCGAGATATCCAAGTTCAACTGTACATTCTCAAAATATGCATTAAAGTAAATGTTACCATGGCCTACTCTCAACATGTCCGAAGCTGTATGCTGATCATGACATTAACCCTTTACTCCATGAATATGCATGAGCGAAATAATGCCACCATTAACATTAATTAGATTAGTGTTTATACAGTGATCCCTCCCTACAACGACCCTCTCAATAACGATTCCCTCCTTACAACAACGCATGTCACTGTTTCCGAAACAACAAGGCTCCAGAAACAACTTTTTTCCATCGTATTTTCTTTATGCCTCCATCAACCCCTATGTTGTGACCACTCTTTAGAATCGTCACTTTGTGACGATTCTAAAGAGTGGTCACAACCCTATTCTAAAGAGTGGTCACAACATAGGGTTTGATAGAGGCATAACTGCTTTAGTTCTCGAAATACACCATATCTGGGGATCTGCAAACAAGCTAATTATGTTTGATTTTCCCTCCCTATAACAACTCCCTCTGAACAACACATACAATATTCGTATCCCAAAGGGTGTCGTTGTAGAGAGGGAGCAGTCGTTGTAGAGAGGGAGCCACTGTAATTGCTCATGAACACAGGACTAGTGTGTCGCACTGTATGACACACCAGTATCTACAACATCTTGATATACAGCGTATCAAACAGTATCACTACTTATCAGATGATGTGAGATTAATCTAGGCATACACTGTTAGCATGTCATTATGTCTGGTTTTGTCATGACGCTACCCGAATGCAATTCGACGGCAAAAAGATATGGACATTATGACTATTGTTTCAGATACACCTCTGGCACCACACATACAGCCGAGGCCATCAAGTACGCCAGACAGACGTCCTTCACTACCCAGAATGGAATGAGACCTAACGCTGCAAAGATCGCCATCATAGTGACTGACGGTTTGTTGTTGGCCTATTTGACCTCTGATATTGATCCTTATTGTGTTAACAAGATTATGTTTGTTAAAACTTCGATCTTCATAATGTCTAGATAAAACCGTATTTTATGACTCATCTTGAAGAGGCAACGCTAAAGAGTAGTCATAACTTTAGGTTCGGAGGAGAAATAAACAGCTAGTGTGTGTGGGGGCTTTAAGTTTCTTATATCATGCTAATGTGTTTAATTCATGATGAATTTATGTTCATGTCTACTTAATCCATTTACGTTAACCTGACCAATCAACGCCCGCTTGATTAAAATGTCCACCGTTTGCTCAAAAGCATGTGCTCCAGGATGTTTTCGTATGCTAAAACATCACAATACGATATACAGTAGCAAGATTTGAATCATTTACCGTTACAGGCCAGTCAAACAGCCCACCTGCCACGGCCTCCGAAGCTGCCCTATTAAGGAAGGCCGGCGTTACTGTATTCTCAATTGGTGTTGGAAGTGGTGCCAAACTGTCCGAGTTAAATGCCATGGCAACTAATCCAGATGCGACCCATGTGTTCCAAGTTACAAACTTCAACTCATTGAACACGATTAAAGGCACTTTGGCCAAGAAAACATGCGAAGGTAAGAAAGGGGTCCAGACTACAATTTCAGTAGAACAGAAACCACCATGGTTGCGATTGTCGGGTAACTTACGATTAATATATTCTCACGTGTGAAGCATGACATATTGATGCAAACTACATTGATGTTATTTAGAGTACACATAATAGGACTATAGTACTCTGTATGATATTAGAGTTCTGTAAAATTTAACCCATTCATATTGATTCTTTTTGAGGACTTTGTAAAAGTCACTTTTTAAAACCATTGTAAAAATTAAGCATTTGCTCGATAGGAGTGGAGCAAATGATTTTTTATCACAATGGTTTCATAACAACACGATTAAAACATTTTGCATGTTCTTGTAAAATGCCCATTTTCAGTAGATTTTGGTTGGCTCTGAAAATAGCCTATCCTATGAGGAAATGGGCCAAAGTGAATTAGATGTTTTTCACAATGATTTGTAATCCTTTACAGTAAAAGCAACCACCCCGCCCCCGACCACGCCCCCACCAAAACCCGCCTGCACAGCTGCCGCCGACATTGTCTTCCTACTGGACTCCTCTGGTTCCGTCGGCTCGAGCAACTTCAATAAAATGCTGGGATTCGTTAAGGACGTTAGCAATAGTTTTGACGTCTCACCAACCGGCGTTCAGATCGGCGTTGATACCTTCCAGACCTCCGTCAAATCAGAGTTTAACATGAATAAGTACCATGACAAACAGAGCGTGTTGAATGCCATCAATGCAATCAAGTATCACTCAGGACTAACGCATACTGGGGAAGCCATAAGGTTCATGACCGGCAACAGTTTCTCCGCTGCTGCAGGTAATTTAAAAGCACATACATCAAGCAATTGTTGCATCTGCAACAATTCAAGTCTGTTTCAATTCTCAAAACCAACCAGTCCTTTTTTGCAATAATATTGTCAAACAGTTTGATATGGCACTGTAACTCATCTGTATCCAAACCTTGTGCATAGGTAATCACGGTTGATTTGTTTGTTTGTGTTGATTAACGTCACGGTTGAGCCGATAGTGCTCAAATATTATTGTTTAACCCTTTACTCTATGAATATTTATGTGAGAAATAATGACGTCATGAACATTAATTAGATTAATAATAACAGCACATGGACAAATGATTTTTGTCATCGCAGAAACTGTAGAACAATATCTATATTATAGCAAAAGCAAACAGAACAAACCCTGGTCAGACGGCTCCTGTAGGAACCGTCTGATCTTGGTCTGCTGTGTTTGCAAAGGCGAAGCAAGGCGTATTCAGGGAGTAGATTTAAAACATAAATATAATCATGAATATCAATTAGATTAGTTGTTATAATTTCACATGGACATTTTATCATGAGAGAAACTGCGTAACAATATCTACATCATACCGTACGCAAACAACACAGACCTGGATCAGGAGGCTCTGACACGAGCGTATGACCTGGGTATATTCTGTTTGCAATAGCAATATAGTAATGTGTTAAAAACTGCTTGATTAAAAGAAGTTCGACCTCAATTAACCTAAATATTTGAACAGTGAAACTAAGGCATATAGTGCAAAAGTCCTGAATAGGTCGTGGTATCCGGGTCTTCCCTAATTACTTCTATGTCAATATCTGAATTTAAGTAATAAAAATAATTTAGCAAAGTGAATTATTTCGTTTTACAAACTAATGGAGGTAAGAAGATTTGGTGCTAGAATACTTCCGGTAATGTGTGAATGTGTAATCAACTTTCCAGGTGACAGACCAAATGTACCAAATATAGCTATAGTTGTCACAGACGGACAGTCCAACAACGCCCCTCTCACAGCTGCTGAAGCCAAGAAGGCACGCGACGCCGGAATCACAATGCTGGCTATTGGTGTAGGCAGCGGAGCATCAAAAAATGAACTGAACGCCATCGCCACTGATCCTGACAGCACCCACGTGTACACAGCTGACAATTTCGACGCTTTGAAGTCACTAAAAGCACTTCTGTCAACAAAAGCATGCGAAGGTAATTGTACAAATTATTCGTATGTTGCCGGTTAATATCGTCGGAGAGTGTAAATGCATGTGGTAGCTTTATGCAGGACAAAGATTATACAGAAAGCTCCTATAGGAGCTTTCTGTATAACCTTGACCTGCATTAAGCTACTACATGTTTTAAAAATCCATAATCTGACCTGTTTTGAGTGGTCGTATTAAACGAGTTTGTACAATTCCGACACTTGGATACTGGTCTGATGCGCTGTGTTAACCCATTACCTCATAGGTTATTTTTAGATACAACCTCTTTGAATAAATCTACCGAAAAGGAGCAATAACTAGAGAAAAGGAAAAGTTTAGAATTTTGTAGTTTGAAACCATTGTGATAAATAGAGCATTTGCTCCCATAGGAGCAAATGCTCTATTTATCACAATGGTTTCACAAAGTGACTTTTACAGAGTCGTCAGAAGTCGTCAATATGAGGCATCTCATCTGGATCCAAACTCTGTTTACATAAATTATGTGTCACATATTGGTAGTGATAGAGCTAACCTATAGCCTGCTTACAAAGTATTCACTGCCAGATAAGAGGCTTAACCCTTTCCTTTGTATAAACGCATTTTCATTCATTTGCAAACAGAGTAGACTCAAATCACTGTCTGTTCTATTTGCTTTTAAAATGATGTAGATCCGAATTATGTGTCACAGATTGGTAGTGAAAAGGCTAACCTATAGCCTGCTAACAAAATTATCACAGCCAGCCTTCGTATAAACGCTTTTTCAATCATTTGCAAACAGAGTAGACCCAATTCAGACGTCTCCTATAGGAGCCCCTTCTGATCAGGGTTTGTTCTATTTGCTTTTAAATGATGTAGATCTGATTCAATCTGATTTCATTGAAAAGTTCACATCATAAAAGTTCAGCTAATATTTGTTGATGATGTCATTATTTTTACATGAATACTGAACGGGTAAAAGGTAATTCATTACACGGTTGCTAAATGCGTGTCCTAATCTGTATTTTATCATAAAGCTAGGGGGACACTGTGGTCATGGTAGTGATATGTTTCCATTGTTTATTTGTGACTATATCTGGGTTTTAACCCTTTCCCTGTTGAATAACTGTAAGAACTAACGTCATCATGCATATATACCACAGTATATACATACAGGAAAGTTTGCCCCATACAGATACTGTAAAATCAGATCTACATTATACCATAAGCAAACAGAGCAGACCCTGATATGACGGCTCCTGTACGCAAATGCGTAAAATGCATTTAAATGAAGGAATTTGCTATGATATTTTAACCAGAAAGATGTCATACAAACAGGCGTTCTTGTACACTAAATGCAAGAAGGTATCCATAACATTACGTGAACGATGACAATTCTAAACTACTACCAAATAAAACATTAAAGTATTACATTTCAGTCTCTAAGCCTGCTGTTAACCAGACAAAGCCTACCTGTGCAGCTAAGGCCGATATCGTCTTCATTCTGGACTCCTCTGGCAGCATCGGATCCTCGAACTACAACAAAATGTTGGACTTCGTCAAGGACGTGGCCAGCAAGTTCGACATCGGTCCAAACAAAGTCCGCATCGGCACAGAGATATTCAGTGACAGAACCTACATCCAGTTCAACCTTAACAAGTACACGGACTCGGCAAGCTTGCAAAATGCAATTGCAAATATTCCTTACAAGAGAGGAACAACTAACACTGGGCAGGCATTGAAGGTTAGCACTGAGAAATAAACTCAACCCTTATCAGGACAACAGATAAAAGAGCGTACTCGGATACTAAACTAATCATTTCTCCTCCAACTCTATGTTGTGGCCACTCTTTGGAATCGTCTCTTCGAGACGATTCTAAAGAATGGTCACAACATAGGTTTTGGTAGAGAAATAAAGAGAGTTATTATTGAAACTGTTTTATATACGTAACTTATTCAGACTTCTTCATTCCAAACGATATTTGGTTGGCATCTACAATATGGATCCAGATAAGTAACTAGTAGTTTGATCAGGATTCAATATGTATTACACTCGAGTTAAGAATTATGTGTCACAGATTGGTAGTGAAAAGGCTAACATATCACTACCATGACCACAGTGCCCCCCCCCCCCCCTAGCTTGGACATACAAAAAAACTGAAATAAGTACAAAATGCAATATGTCAGAGAAGAAAACTGTTTTAGCACTATGTGGATAAACGGATTACCAAATATTCTCCTTTATCTATTGAATTATATTATTATGCAACCATTAGACAGGTGTCTATATATTGGCCTTTCAGGCAAGCAGGTCGAACGTAATACAAAAAAGTTCCAATAGATGCGTTCTGCATTACGTTTGTCCCGATTTAAGTACCCGCTTGCTTTTGGAAGACTCCTGTGTTCAATAAATGAATGGTCGCCTAAAACAGGTTCTATTATATATCCATCCCTTTATACAACGTCGAAATGGAACTCTGGTGTGAAATTCTGAAAGTGCATGAAATTCGGTTCTTGAACAGAACAGAACAGAGAATAAATTCTAAAATGATGCCAGAAAACGTAATCAATAGCAATGTGTCTTCTTGGTATAGTCAAACAGTTCCATTTATCTATGCCGTTTAATTTCATTGTTATAATCACAGGTTCAGGTATGATATGTAAATTAAGACATTTTCAAGAATAACTTCTTTTTCCCACCAAACCCTATGT
The DNA here is from genome assembly GCA_963576725.1 of Azorinus chamasolen. NCBI lineage: Eukaryota > Metazoa > Mollusca > Bivalvia > Cardiida > Solecurtidae > Azorinus > Azorinus chamasolen. Next base: position 94,367,070 of record OY755238.1, on the reverse strand, counting down.
TGTAACCACTCTTTAGAATCGTCTCAAAGAGACGATTCTAAAGAGTGGTCACAGCATAGGGATTGTTGCAGATATGAGGAGTGTAGTATTTGAGTACACATTTATATGAGACGAGTCTAAAGAGTGGTCACAGCATAGGAATTGTTGCAGATATGAGGAGTGTAGTATTTGAGTACTCACATTTATATCTGTAGCTCGGTATAATACAGGGCTACGTTTTATGAAGGTCATGCGACCATAGTTAGGACCAAAAGTCCTTATTTACGAGAATCGCTACTAATAACACATTCAAAATCGTTGCACATGCTAGCATTCAACAAAGACGGCTAAATTCGTACGACAGAAATTGTCATCCGTTCTAACATACGTCGATCGTCGTATGTTAAATCTGACGACAACCTTGGTCGTTCGGCAATTTCATAAAACGAGCCCAAGAATAATAAAAATACATATATATGTTTTACTTCAAAGGACGCCTACAACAAGATGTTCGTACAAGCTAACGGAGATCGTCCAGGAGTGGCTAACATTGCAATCGTCGTTACCGATGGACGATCAACCAACAGACCAACTACACTTGATGAGGCTAAGAAGCTCAGAAACCATGGAGTACAGGTGGGTAATTGTGTGCTTTTACTGCGTACTGATATTGTATCTGGCTCAATTTTAATTCGGGCTATTTCGGAAATAAACATATATAATGTGTTTCCGACATATTCATTGACACGTCTACATGTCGTGTCTTAACGGCGCTGCCCTATGTGCATTTTGGACAGCAGCGAAGTTTGAAATTCCATAAACACCAAACAAATTCAGATAAATGCGCCTTTCTATGCGTTTGCAAACAGAGTAGACCCATGTATTGGAGCCGTCTGATCAGGGTATCCACTGATAGCTTACTTATGAAGATATCATATAATTTTTGCAATTACCAAAACTTCATGTGGCCATATGCCAATATACAAATTAACTTCCATATTCATGATATCCATGTTGGCATTATTTCTTACATGAATAGTCATGGAGTATATGGTTAATGTGTTAGGGGAAAACCTAAATAGTTTTTTTAATTATTATAAACTTATAAACTCGCATTCACATGAATGAATGAATTCATTGATATCAGGTGTTCACGGTTGGTGTCGGCAGTGGGGTTGACAAGAGCGAGTTGAATGCAGTTGCTACTGACCCAGACAGTACCCATGTCCTGACAGTCCAAGACTTCAGCAAACTGACCCAGATCACTGCCCAGCTCAACAGCAAGGCCTGCGCAGGTGACATTCTTTGCAAATGTTATTGGTTGATTAAGAACTGACTGATTGATTGTTTAATAAGCATGTGTGCAGAAACGAGCAATACGTAATGTTTGTTTATACATAGATAAAGCAATCCCTAACCTTTTCACTGCCAATGTCGCAAAAATGCACCACGACAATTAGTGCAGTCCCAGACCTGGCACCGCCTTTTCAATGGCGGGGCCTGATTAGGGACTTCACTTTTTGTCTCAAACTCTATTTCTACATCTGAGCATTATGCCTTTGAAATTTACATTTATTTATCTCATTTCCTTATTTTACCGAATGATGTAACAACATTGCTTTGCAGACGACAATCAGAAATTTTGCACCGAAAGGGGTATATACAAAAAAGACTTAATAGTCCACTTGGCTAAGTCAATTGAGTATTCACGTTTTGACTACTTGGAAGCTGTGTGTTTCTTATGTATCAGGATAGTGTGACTGACTCTGCATTAGCCCCTTCCCTGCTCAATATTCATGAATATGAATATCTTTTTGCTGATTTTAACGTTATATGTGCATAGACGTTTTTGGTATTGGTAGAAACTGTAGATCTATTATAAGTTCATAAGCCAACAGAGCAGGCCCTGATCAGACGGCTCCTACAGCAGCCGTCTGATCTGGGTCTTCTCTGCAAAGGCGTTTATATGAGGGAAAGGGTTAAAACTAGGCTGAGTATCGGTGTTATATACTGGGTATGAAAATATCCACACACACCAAGGAGGATAGTTATCTATCCAAATCCTTCTCCATTGACACATATTCCCATAGAGACGCATTATAACGTATTTGCAGACCGAGCAGATTCATATCAGACGGCCTTGTATTTATTTTTCTCTGTCATGTTTCGCAGGATGATGTTACTTAATCCCTTCATTCCCTCAATGTGAAAGTTTATTGATTCAACAAATGCATCGGACAGTATTGGTATACAACGCTACATCATTAAAAAGTGGCGTAACACTATTCGTCACTGTATATTACACGTAAAAATAGGACATTGACACTATTTCTCAAATGGTGTGTTACCCGTTCACAATTTTGACAAGTCACTGTTTATGTTATTTTTAGCCATTCCACCCACTGGACAGTCCTTGACTCCAGTGCCCGGCACAACAATCAGCCCTAACACGTGTCAAGATCAGAATGTTAACTGCAAGGCATACGAGATACCTGCCGTGTGTCAGGACTATGCAGGGTGGGCCAAAGACAACTGCAAAAGGAGCTGCGGAATGTGTCCATGTAAGCAAAAAAACCGTCCTTAAAACCACCAGTGACAAATACCTTGGCTTTCTAGGAACAAGTTATATTTCCTTTATTAAACTTTAACCTTTTCCCCGTTCTATATTTAGTCCAAATGTCAATACCTATGGATATTTAATGACAAAATAGTTATAATGAAATATGGAAGGTGGAGCATTTTAGAAACTAAAGAAAAGATCTATTAGGAAATAGAGCAGATCTTGATCAGACGGCTCCTACAGAAACCGTCTGATCTGGGTCTACTCTGTTTGCAAATGCATGAAAAGACGTTTATATGAAGGAAAGAGTTACATGCATATGTATAATATTTGCAGTATTGTGGTCTAACTTCATTTTCAAAACAATCCGCTTTCTTTTTCACAGCAAGATTGAGAGTAGTCAACATTTTAATTCTATTAAGATACCGAGTAAATTCAACTGACTTTAGAAGCAATATGTAACACTTTCCGTCATATAAACACCCTTGCATGCATTTGCAGAGCGAATCCAGATCAGAGGCTCCTATAGGAGCAATATGGTCAGGGTCTACACTGTTTGCTTATTTTATAATATAAATCTGATTCTACAGTTTCTGCTTGAACCAAACCATTCAGTGTAGATATGCCATTGCAAAACAAAATGCGTTTATAAATATTCAAAATGATGTAGTTTCTTAAATGAATATTAAATAGGGACAGGGATAACGGTGATGTAAACCAAACTAAACCAAGCCATTCAAACATAGGTACATGTAAGCCCTCCATACCAAACTAAACCAAGCCATTCAAACATAGGTACATGTAAGCTCTCGATTATTTTAACTCTTTTGCTGCCCATATCGCATCTTTGATTAACTATGCAAACAGTTTGGATCCAGATGAGATACCGAGTATCTCGGCGTCTCAGTAGAATCCAAACTGTTTGTTACTGTGACTTTTTGTTTTTAAAATTAAGATGTAGACGAACATAAAAAAGAATGAAAGTTATAGCAGATAACAAAATTTTGCAGCGAAAGAGTTTAATATCCAAGAATGAAGAAATCTTGAAATCAACAATATGAACTGATGTGCCCCGTTTCGTTGTTTTTGTTCATTAAACGATCTAGAGAACCAGATTTAATTACTCTTGTATTAAAAATCAAGTAAACAATGTTTATAAATATATGTTTAACATACCAATAAGGTTTTATAATTCTACCCTTCAAATTATATCCATATCAACCATTTTGAGTAAAACATAAATGATGCATGAATGGAAGCAAAAAAGTAAAACATTACCAATTGGAACATTTAAATGAGAACATTTAAATCAGGTGACTGCTTAATGCAGGGTAAATGTCAAACCGAAGCTCCAAGATGAGCATTCTGTTACAGTATTACTTTCAAACCACATTAAGTTGCCACTTATCTTAATATTTTACATAGAGTTTACCGCCTTTGCAAACAGAGTAGATCTAGATCAGACTGATGTGATTGCTTATGAAATGATATAGATATGAATTCTACAATGTATACTTTAGCTAAAACTTTTCTCGTCCATATGCCATTTAAATGTTAGGCAAATACATAGTTATACATACATTATTTCTAACATGAATAGTCATGTAGTAAATGGTGATATCGATTTATCAAATATGACTGTATTTACTTTTAGCGTCCGTACCAACACCACCACCTCCATGTGTTAACGCCATCCCTAATTGTAACGAGTACGATCCGACAGTGTGCAAGACGTACAAGCCATGGGCCGAAGACAACTGTAGACAGTTCTGTGGATTCTGCAGTAGGTAGTTGAGTACAATGCATATGCAGTAAAACCTCTCTTAACCACAATTGTAGTGGAGAATACTTTAGATACTTTTAGGTAGGTGCTGCTTAATGCAGGGTGAACGTCATGCAGAAAGCTCCTCTGGGAGTTTTCTGCGGGACTTTCATCCTGCATTAAGCTGCCACCTGATATTTAGACTAAATTAACACTGGTTGAGAGGGGTGATACTGTACCTCATCTTATTGAAAAACATGCTACCTACCCCTGCTGCAGTTTTAACGCTTATGCTGTTTCGTGCTGCCAGATGAGTCGTACTAGCAATGGTTATCCTGCTTTTGTGTTTTAGGGATGTAAACATTCGAATGTGGGAAGAATATGTAATAGCAACAGAACAGACCCCTATCAAATGGTTCTGCACTGTTTTTCATTCAATATCCTCTAGCAAATTTAAACCATTCATACTAAATAGACTACATAAGTTAAATACTGATGGGCCATTCCAATATAATATTCAGCATTTAAAGGCTTAAACATATTGCCAAATCAGTGACGTCATGTATGATCTGAGGCTACACTATTTACCTCATAATTTTAATTAGACAGTCGTGTTTGTATCCCTTTCGGCGGCAAATAATTTTCGTCTGCAAACCATGCCGTCAGCTTTAAGCTGCAGAATGGACATTCCTTCAATTTCTTCTCTAAAGATATGTCCAAGACTTTGGATCCAAGCCAAGAAAAATCCTCGATTATTCTAATGTTCAAATACGTATCATTATTGCTCTTTAAGACAGGTGAATGCTTAATGCAGGGTGAACGTCATGCAGAAAGCTACTCTGTGAGTTTCTGCGTGACTTCCACCTTGCATTAAATAGCCTCCCACATAAAAGAGTATAACATATTGTATACTAATATTTCTAACTATCGATGTGTTGCTGTATTTGCAAAGGTATTCAGTCATAGATCTGCCCACTGCAACAAGCCCTGTGTGTCGCTTTCCGTTGAATACGGCAGTAAAAGACTTATCATCGTTTATAATGTTTCTTTTTTCAGACTTGAAGGCTACAAACCAAGTTCTCACTGGATTCTGTAAGTATAATAAGGGCGATGTAGGGAATACTATAAAACGACGCTTGTATACATTTTTATCAATTACCGGTATTGAGTTTTTCTACTGAAATTGTGAAGGATCGTATATTAAATCAGATTTGTTCAAATACTCGCTGATTTGTTTTGGCTGCAAATACGGATCAATCCTTTACATGTAAGGAATAATGACATAATGATTGTTTATTAGTTGATAATGGCATAACATTACAGGACAGTTGACCATGCACAAACTGGAGAATCAGACCTTTACCATTACATTACATACGCAAACAAACTCTAATCAGACGGCTCCATGAAAATAAGTCAAATTGTGGCTCTATAAGGCAGGTGGTAGTTTAATGCAGGTGAAAAGTAATACAGAAAGCTCATATATGAGCTTTTTGTAATACGTTTGCCCTATATTAAGCAAACACTTGTTTTTACTACTACTATGCTCAGTACATAAATGACCCTTTCAGACAGGCTCTTCTGTATACAAGTACATATATTGATCTGAATTCCTCCAGAAACACGTGCAACAGCAACATTGCTAAACCTGGTATTGGTTTCTATCGACTTAACCAGGTCATGTTTACATAATAAACAATTATCTGTGTCGTATTATAGTCGGTTCCTGTAACTACAAGGGGAAGCAGTACAGTCAGGGACAGACCTGGGACGATGGATGTGCATACGAATGTACTTGTGACGATGCTGCCAGTGGAAAATACAGCTGTTACAACAGGTAATTCCTCCTATATTTATATATCCAGTATTTTATGGGGGATTTAAGCATTTTGCATCAAATGGCGCGTCTGTGATGACCTTTGTAAACAATTAAGATCCGTATTACACGTCGAATAACTGGACGTGTCTCTCAGGAATACAGATGTACACATTTGCAAACAGAATGTACCCTGATCAGGACTTGCTCTGTTTGCTTTTGCTTATGAAAAACGTAGATATAACTCTACTGTTTCTACCATAGCTAACCATTCATTAAGTCCATGTGGCATTTTAAAAATGAATCTAATTTAGATTCCAGACATCGTTATTCCTTGCATGTATATTCATGGAATAAATGGTAAATGTAGGGCAAAAGTATTGCAGAAAACACCATAGGAGCTTCCTGCATATTTGTCCAGCAGTTAGCTACCATCTGTTGTTGTGTTTCTAAATACAATGAATAGTACTTCTGTTGAGTGGTCGTATTAGTGATACTTTGTTGTTTTGACACATGGTACTTCTAATAATTTAGTTAACACGTTACTCCATGAAAATACAGATACAATAATGACATCATGAATATTAATGAACTGATATTGAATTGCACAATATGTTTATTGTGACCGAAACTGTTGAATCAGATCTTTATTATATTAAAAGCAAATAGAGCAGACCTAGATCAGACGGTGCCTTTAGAAGCCGTCTGATCATGGGTCTCTCTGTTTGAAAAAAGAGCAAAAAAGCATGTTTATGAAGGAAAGTGTTACATATAACCGTATTATTTTTTAATAATATAGTTTGAGACATAACTATTTCTGACTGAACTATATACAGTTTCAATCTTTGCATTCCAGGTGCCCAGTGTACTACAACCTGCCACCTCAGTGCACCCTGGTCAGCTCGGGCGGTTGCTGTCTCAAACCTCTGTGTGACTTCAAGGGCACACACCTTACCACCAACGGGCAGCAAGTGGGCACCTATAACGGAGTCAGTGAGTAACAATAGATGTACATCACAATACATGCATCAGTCCTTAATGGCGAATATCAATTGCAACTAGTGTAGATCTAGATAAGCAGTTTATTTTTAGAAGCGGAACTCAATCAGGATTTACATCATTATCGCTATTGAAACAGCGCACTATTTGCGTTTAGGTTACAAGTTAGAGTGTTGACTGGGGCATTAAATAAGAAGGGGCACTTAATTACTATCGCAGATCATGTTAGACTTTCTCATTAAACGACATAAATAATCTCATTTTCATTTTCAAAAAAGATTAGCAGAATTAATCATTCTGTAATAATTTATCATCATCACCATCATCATCATCATCATCATCATCATCATCATCATCATCATCATCATCATCATCATCTCCGATAATTCAATATTTGATGCACCTTGGTATTTTCGGATATCATAATTTACAGTGGAATTTCAATTCTGCATCTTCCAGAGGTTTGCGTGTACAAGAACCAGAACTACTACACAGGCCAGTCATGGACAGATGGTTGTGACAAGACCTGCTTCTGCCAGGACGGTAGTGTTGGGCTCTACACCTGCCAGTCTGTGTAAGTGACCCACATTAGAATCATTCAGAGTAACAGATAAGACATGTGCTGATCCGTTAATCCATTCCCTCCTAATGACGCATTTTGGCGTCTTTGTAAAAGTCAGAGTATGAATCCATTGTGATATATACAGTATTTACTCCATAGGAGCAAATGCTGTATTTATCACAATGGTTTCAAAACTAAACGGTTCTAAAATAAATCTAGTAAATGCCTCTTTTCGGTAAATTTATTCCGATATATGTATGAAGGCAATATTTTATATGCAGTCTTGTATACCATACCTACACCTAAGACAGGTGGTTCTTAGTCGTAACTGTGTGACGTACTGACACTACAAACGTAGAATGCTACATTTGAGTTTTGGTCATCTGAGTGAGTTGACACAATATAGTCACAATATGTTTCTATATTGTATTTCCATTGATTTATGAGCATATAAATTTCTGGTAAATGATGATCTGGTTTTAACCATGATTCTTAAATAAATTCCATTTTTATTATTCTTATCGATATCGTTATTTTAAATATTGTTTGTTTGAAGAATGCTACATGCATTGAATATACTCAGTTCTGCACATGTACGTCATGTAAAGCGCCTTTGAACGTACATATCCTGTATGAAAAAACGCTGTATAAATATTCTAAATGTATAATAATAATAGTAATAATAATAATAATAAGTATAGTGAATTCGCCCACCAGCGTTTATTCCTTTCCTTTATAAAAACTTTTTTCACGCCTTTGCAAACAGCGTAGACCTAGACCGGACGGCTACTATTGGAGCCGTCTGATCAGAGTCTTCTCTATTTGCTTATGGAATTATATATCTGTGATTTTACAGTTTATGTTAAGGTTAACAAATCCTGTGTGTATGTACCATTATAAAAAATCAGTTAATAAATATTCATAATGTCATTATTTCTGACATGAATATTGAATTGGGAAATAGTTGAAGAGTCCACTCCGCATGTTCACTATAGGATTAAGGATTACATGTTGTTGAATGATAAGCATATCTATTGTAGATGCGCCCAGTACGGAAGTCTCCCACCACAGTGCCGCCTGGAGACTCCTCCTGGAAAATGCTGCGAGGAACCAGTTTGTACATTTAACAAACAGTTCTCAACATTCACCGGAGCTGGTACCCTGTCTGGCAAGGGTTCAGGTAAGGCATTCATCGGAACATTAAGTTAATAACCCAATCATCAAGCAAATAAAAGGAAACAGTCGGGATCAAATTAATAGATGTGTTGCCAGTGTACACAAACGCAGAGTGTCAAAAAGAGTTTTTAGACTCTTTCGCTGCTAATGTCGCAACTGTGATTACACATGCAAAAACGTTTGGATCTAGATTAGACACTTAGTAATTCGGCGTCTTCAGGATCCAAACTGTTTGTTACTGTTACTGTTGTTTTAAACAAAAAATTAAGAAAACTAAAGAAATGAAATTGTAGCAGAGGAAAACGTTTGCACACGACAAACTTTGGCAGCGAAAGGGTTAACGTTAGACCTTAATTGTCATTTTCAAAGAAATACTTGAGTGAAATTGCTCCTATATCCTGCTTAACTGTCACCCATAACTTACTGTACCCATATTCTCGGTAATTCAACATTTTACAAACCTTTCCAAAGATAGTATAACCAGATTATACAGCTCTTGTAGGACTTGAATTTGCAGGGTCTGCTCTGTTTGCATGTTAAAGTTACTCTAACTTTTGATATGGCAATATATTTCCATTTTTTTATATTTGAAACAACCCGTAACGGGATGCCTCTTTCGTGAACAGTCATCAAGTAAACAGTCAACAGATGTATAATGAACATAATAGGTAGCTTCTGTTTAACATCTTATGAGATAGTTTAAACCTTTATCTCATATAAACCCATTTTCATACCTTTTCAAACGGAGCATTTAGATTATTTTATTCAATGGTTAAGTGGTATCGTAAGAGAAGTTTAACAATTTAAATTTGCAATACTGTTCTAGGGGCAACGGGCTTGACCACACCTCTACCATGCGTTGACAAGGACGCAAGCTGCGCCAGGTACCCCCAGGACTCTTGCACTAACCCACAGTACGTCCAGTGGGCCCAAGATCAGTGCAGAAAGACTTGCAACTATTGTAGTAAGTGTTATCAGAGGTCCAGATTAGATGCGTAAATTAAAACATTTTCAAGAATAACTTCTTTATTTCTCCAAAACACCCTATGTTGTAATCAATCTTTAAAATCGTCTCTTCGAGAAGATTCTAAAGAGTAGTGACAACATAGGTTTTGGTGGAGATATGATGAATTTAATATTTGAGTAGGCACTTATAACTGTCACTCTGGTTGTGTTTTTATTGTCACATTACGTACTTATGGGCAGACTTTAGTTGAGCATTGTTTACTATAGGAACTCTTAAATCAGGGAATAGTTTATGATTATTATGTCAAAAGTGCTACCTCGGCGTGGAGGGAATGACATTTGAACTGTTATCCGATACGAGAAACATATCAGAATGGCATTTCTGCTGACAACGGATATCAGTTCTGTAACCCAAATTAACTCTTTCGCTGCCAGTGTCGCATCTGTCATTACCTATGCAAACAGTTTGGATCCAGATGAGACGCCGAATAACTGTTTGTTACTGTTATTATTTTATGAAACAAATAAAATTAAAAATTTAGCAGACGACAAAGTTTGCAGACGATAAAAGTTAGCAGCGAAAGAGTTCACCATTTAAAAATAATTGTTTTATTACCTGATCATCTGCCGACTTCAACAAGTGTTAATAAACGAACTGCAGCGAAATTCTACAATGACTTATAACTTGTTCACAAGTAGGGCAACAGTTCATAAAAAAACACGGGCATCATTTCAGTTTGTGGCGTTTCGATATATTTCATACGGGAAAGCGAACATTACAAAGGAAGTCCCTACATTGAACGCATATTTCCGATGCTGTCGTAAAAATTGGTATTTGTTATGTTCAATCATTATTTTGAAGATTGTCAATTTGAACTTATATCGAAAAATGACCATGTGATACAAAATAAATCGTTTTCATCGATACTTATAAGTTTTGTTCTACAGTAAACCCCCTCTAATGCGACATCCTAAAAGAGGTATATTTCTGGGTGCTAGATGCAGGTGGTAGCTTAATGCAGGACAAAAGTAATGCAGAGCTTTCTGTGTTACTTTTGTCCTGCATTAAGCAACCACCTGCTTATAAAGACACGCACGTTGATTCATTAAGTGGTCGCATTAGCGGGGTTCTACTGTACAACAAAATATTATCGGCCTTGGTCAAACAGGTAACGAAGCTAAAACGCTAGCCGAATAAATACCGATACATTTTGCCGAATACATTGGATCTTCGATGTCAAACACGTGACACACGACTGGTTTTCCTGGAATATACTTCTTTTTAGCATGCAAACAAAATATTTATGTAACTGTTAGGTTTAAAACACGTTGCCAGTAGAGACTATCACTTAAATAGAATAGTATTCTGTTTGACATTAAGCTAAATCTGAAATATGTTCTGTAAATGAATACACACTTAAAGCAATTATTAACCATTCGCTTGCTATTCACGTCAATATAGCTACCTGTAAGTACATTGTAGTGGAGACCATATGAGACAGCTCCTGCAGGAGCTGTCTCATCAGGGTCTGCACTATTTACAAGTTTATTGTGCAACCAGTGCACTCCACAGCAGTGATTGCACAGCGAAATACTTGTACACAGGGAAGATATATGTAATTATACAACAGGGCATGGGTAAAGAAGGAGACATGTATTTTAAAATTCAGCAAGAGAAGGGTTAAGCTAAATTTTAAATATATTCTGTAAATGAATACACACGTTAAGCAATTATTAAGTCCATACGGTAGAAACTGTATCTCAAAAACTATGGAGGACAAATTCAGGAACATGTGTGCCATGATTTTCAATTAATTTGCCTGTATATATTCTTACTATCTCAGGTAAAACAAGAATTGTTGATGGTCAGTTACATAATATATATTATTAGTTATACAGTTCTTTCCCAGGGAACATGACGATTTATTCCCGGCTGAGGAAAATCATGTTGCCCGAGCCGTTAGGCGAGGGTTACATGTTTTTTCCAGCCGGGAATAAATCGTCATGTACATGTACCCAGGGGAAGAACTGTATAACGAATTTAAATTATACTGCAAAGTTTTACGGTTCGGATAATTTATATAAATCCATTTTGGCATGTTGAATCACTAAACACGCTAATTCCCATAAAAGCTTCCCAAGACATTAATTCTACCCGAAGGTATCCGAAGTGGTGTGTATTGTATTTCATCGGCGTTCGTGTTATTATAGATGACTGGACGATATAACTCCTCAAAAAACGGTTTTATTGGTCATTTCAAACAACATTTTTTTGAATAATTTATTCATGTCTGCATTTTTTTCTTTACGTATCAATAGCTGTCTATTATGAATTTTGCTATTGTTTTGCCGAGTCAGCTCACAGGGTACATGGACTCATGTACACGGCTAGTTAACCAATCAGAAGTGAGGATTTTAATCTTCAGTATAATAAGTATATTTCGTAGAAGTGTGTATATCGCTAGATACGGGTGGTTGCTTGTGTGGGTCGAGAATGATGCAGAGAGTTCATAAAGGAACTTTCTGAAATTTGTTTTTGCCCTGCATTGAGCAGCCGCCTGTATTTGGAGTACAAATGTATCCGCTAATGGATGGGCGTTTAATGAAGGATGGACTGTAAAGCTAAGAGTAAACAACCATATGTTTACCATGTACAATGACAAACATGATTTTATCATTTTCCCCTCATAAAGATGAGTTTTTCTTAATATTAAGATAATCAATACTAATATTACGAATTATTTCTAGTATTCAGCATAGTATACCACATGTCGTTGTAATGTATATGTGTATGCTTGTGTATTGTTGGGCGTATGTATGAATGCACTATCTATGTATATTTTGTCTTTCAGATATTGCTGCTACTGCTGGACCAAATGGTATGTATACCAATACCGTGGCAGTAATATCCACTGTATTATCTTACACTATGTATATATGTCAGTAATATCCACTGTATTATCTTACACTATACACACATGTCAGTGATATCCACGGTATTATCTTACATTATACATATGTGTTAGAAATATCCACTGTATTATCTTACACGATGAATATATGTCAGTAATATCTACGTTATTATCTTACACTATACATATATGTCAGTAGTATCCCTTCTATTATTTTACACTATACATATATGTCAGTTATATCAGCTATATTATGTTACACCATACATGTACAACAGTTATATTATCCACTATATTATATTTCACTATACATATATGTCAGTTATATCCACTATATATCTTACACTGTACATATCTATATTATCTTACATTGTACATTATGTCAGTTATATCCACTACATTATCTGAAACATTCTACACATATGTCAATTATTGAAGCTATATTATTTTACATGCATCTTAATTTATACACACATTTCAGTAATGTCCAGTATTTTGTCTTGCACTGTAACTTTCAGAGTTTGTGTGGAACTCAAATCTGACCGATTAAATACTGGAAAATGAACTAATACTCAAATTCAAAGTGGGTTGGTCCATGGCATTTCCTTATTCTATTCAAGAACAGAAATTCAATCCCTATCAAAAACATCAAACTTGTGAATTATGTTATACGGGTTTACAACTTTATGGATTAATCCTTTATCATTTAAATGCTGTAATTAAATCCTTAGATATCATTCATAATCGTCATTGTTCTGTAAAAGATTGTTAAAGAAAGTGCTTACACAAATAACAAGCCCTGGCATATGTTTACAAGAATAAATATTTTCGTCTTGATGTATCTACAAGGATATAGAGTATTTATCCCCGTATAAATGCACCCAGCTTGTTTGGCATTGTACACAAGTATATCGTAGATCCTGTCTTAACCCATTCTCTCCTACTCATGCCATTTTAGGCCTCTGTAAAACTCATATTTTTCAAACCATTGTGATAAATAGAGCATTTGCTCCTATGGAGCAAATGCTCTATTTATCACAATGGTTTCAAAACCACGCAATTCTAAAATTCTCATTTTTATTGTTAATGCTCCTTTTCCGTAGATTAATGCGAAGAGGTTTGGTCTAAAAATAGTCTAAGAGGGAATCAGTTAAGCAACCATTAATTAATTGAACATTAGTGTCTTAAAACGCAAGTGGTTGCTAAATACAGGGAAAAGGTAATACAGACAGTTCAGTTCCTATAGGAGCTTTCTGCATTCCCTATGACATGCATTAAGCGACCACCTGTCTAATTGACCCATACTTATTAATCTTTCTGAGGGTCACTGAAAACAGGTTCGACTGTATCTACAAAGCCAAGGAATGTTGTAACACTAGTATTTGACCATAAGCGTACTGTAGGTACATGTATGAATGCTAGCATGTTGTTTGTCATTGTAGACAAATGTGTCTACAAGGGTGTTGCCTACAGCCAGGGACAGAGGTGGGACGACGGATGTGACCTTCAGTGTATCTGTGAGGACTCTAGTTATGGATATTACAGATGTAACAAGAAGTACGTAAACCCAAACTTCTCCAAGTTACAATAATTACAATAGGCACGTTTTCCATTTCAAGCATTACGTCTAGCACGCATTCCATGTCATAGCACCACATGCTAGAGACAATCACTATATTTAGCCTATTATGCACTGCAATCACAACACTAAGCACACTTTACATTACAAGCACTACTCTAAGAATATTAATTTTCCTTTACAAACACTACACTTGGCATACTTCCAAATGCAAGGACTACACATAGCACAATTATGATTGCAAGCACCACACTTAACATACTTCCAAATTCAAAAACTACATTAGGCAAACCTCAAATCTCACAAGTGCAACACTTAGTACACTTCCAAACACAAACACTATGAATGCAAACACTGCAATGAGCATGATTCCGAACAAAAGCAAAACACAATGAAAGCATAACCACTAAGCATACTTCTAAATGCTAGCACTACACTAGCATACTTCCCATTGCAAGGAACACACTATGCACACTTGCAAATGAAAGCATAACCACTAAGCACACTTCTAAATGATAGCACTACACTAAGCATACTTCACATTGCAAGCAGTACACTACGAACATTTTCCAAAATATGCCCTACATTAATCACATTTCCAAATGCAAGCACTACACTAAACACACTTCCAAATGCACTCACCACACAATGGAAGAACTACATTAAACACACCACACTGAACACATTTCCAACTGAGAGCATTAATTTTCCTTTACAAACACTACACTGGGAATACTTCCAGATGCAAACACACATCCAAATACAAGCACCGCACCTAGAACACTTTCAAATGCAAGCATTACACTAAGAACACTTCCAAATACAGTCATTACCCAAGCAATATTAAAAATACAAAACTCCACACTTCCAAATACAGTCACTACAACAAGCAATACTCCAAATTCATATCACTCCACTAAGCATACTTCCAAATACAGTAATTACACCAAGCAATATTCAAAATACAATTACTCCACTAAGCATACTTCCGAATGCAAGCACTACATTTGGCACACTTCCAAAATGCAAGCACTACATTTGGCACACTTCCAAATGCAAGCACTACATTTGGCACACTTCCAAATGCAAACACTGCAATAATCATACTGACTTATAAGTACTGTACTAACAGTACTAACAACTTATTTGTTTGTAATATTGCACTTAGCACATACAGTTAAACCTCTCTATAACGACCACTAAATTACATCAATTATTTTATGTTAAAGGCAGATGGCTGCTTAAAGCAAGGTGAAAGTAAAACAGAACGCTCCTATAGGAGCGTTCTGTTTAACTTTCACCGTGCTTTAAGATGCCACCTGCCTTAAATACCTACTAATTAACACAATTTAGTGACCGTTCTAGAGAGGTTTTACTGTATTTCAATTTTATGATATTGAAAATGCATAGGGATTACAATATGATGAAACGGGGGCGATCAACTATTTGAATGAAGGACATGCATGTGCTGGCATCTGCAAACAGTGTAGACCCAGATCAGAGGACTAATGGAGGAGTCGTTCAAAGTCCTCTAGTAAGTCGTACAGAGTTAATTGACTACGCATTATTCCATACTAAAATCTTTGATAAATGTATAACTACAGATAAAGGTGCGTACCCACATACTAAATCATCATTTCTCCACCAAATTCTATTGTGCGACTACTCTTATTGTCTCTTCGAGACGATTCTAATGAGTGGTCACAGTATGGGGTTTAGTGGTGAAATAAAGGAGCTATTCTTGAAAATGTTTACATTTGCGCATCTGGAACTCTGTATAAGAATCATCTATGTGTGGTTTGGACACAATCATATGTTATTCAGCAAACAAACTTTACTACTTGCAACATAAACAAATTAACCTTAATCGTGCAGAAACTCTGATCTTATTTACTTCAGATTCGTAGAAGCGTTTCAGAAACTGTACACCAAGTGTCAAACAGCTTAGATCCTGTTGAGTTACTTGGCGTCTCATCTGGAACCAAGGTGTTTTCATTTTCGAGTCAGATCGCATGATAGGGGTTTATTAATAACAAGTGAACTTCGATATTTCGAACTTCAAGGGACCATACAAATTACTTCGAAATAACCAAGGTTCGACTTTTCCGAATTCCCATATGGACAAGTCATCAAGTTAACAGCTTAATGCGGGTCTAAAAAAGGGCTGAAAACTCTTATACGAGCTTTCAGCATTACTTTAGACCTGTATTAAGCTGTCACATGTGTTTCTAGATTTGCGTAGTGATATAGTATAGAAAAATTGTATATTGTAAATTTCGGAAGGACTGAACTTTTAGTTTGAGTTTTCCCGAAGTTTGAGTTATCCGATCTCAACTGTAAATGTAAATGTTGATTAGATGTCCAGAGATCCAGAATCTTCCACGTGGCTGCACACAGACGACGGTATCCGGTAAATGCTGCCCACAAATCAAGTGTTCCGGAACTCAGGGCACATTCACAGGTTCCCAGACAGTGCCAGGAACCATTGGTGGATACCCAGTACCTCAGCCTATGGTAACTAGTGCTCCACCCACACCTGCACCTGGACAGACCTTTGCTCCGGGCATGATACCAACTGCAGCACCAGGAATCATACAAGGAGCACTCAGTAAGTTATCACAAGATTCCGGTGTCAAGATAACTTAACCCTTTACAATTTGAATATCCATTTACGACATAACAACACAATGAATACTTATCTTTTGTTTTTTTATAATTGCACAAGAACATACTAGGATTTGCATTGGCAGAAAGTGTAGAATCCTACTTGTACAAGCGAGGTTTTACGCAAGCGTAAAATGGCTGCCTAACATGTATCAGGTGGCAAGATCAGCAGTGTAAACCAAGACCTTAAATGTCAATAAATAAATAAATAAAATAAGAAGCGGGTTATATAGTCTACTTGCAGAAAATAACAATGGGGGGGGGGGGGCTTGTAAATGAATGGAAATCAGAGAAAGAACATACATGTATAACACTTATTAACCTCTCGTGTTTGAGAGGTTTTGTTGTGTTTGCATTTTTATTATGCAAATAACTTTGAAATAAAAAGTTTGTATTCAACTAGTTACCAAATTCAACTGACAGTTAATCTGTTATTCACTTGTTAACTTGTTGACGTCATTTCATCAGCAAATCAGAGTTAAGGTGTCATTTGTGTAAGTGTGGAGTAGGTTCTACATATGGGACGATGTGTGGATATTTAATGACAGGGTGCTAATATAAAATGGATTTAAAAATAAAAGCACGTTAATGTTGAAATAAGAAATAAAAAGAAACAATTGACATACGAAAAGAAAAAAATATTTTCGTTTCTACCTAGGATCGAACACGTGTACCCTTAGTTTCTAGACTAACGCGCTACCCCTACACCACGGTGCTTTATTTTAAATTGTGTTTCAATTATAGCTATATCAATAGCATTTGAAAAACCGCTTTCGAAGAACATGTGCATATGAAATTAAAATGCAAAAGCATCATGCGGAGTTTAAACAATAATAAATGGGTACGCCATAATTTTTGAAAAAACAACAACATAATTTTCATGAATTTTAGAAAAGACGAGATAACAAAAACATCCGTAGCAGTCTAGCAGTTATAGAAACACAGGACCGCGGCACCTTTTTCTAAGGCGTATAAGTATGGGCTGCCTTCGGCAGCCCAATAACTGCACAAGCAAGCAATGCGGACACTGGTCAGAAGACTCCAATGGGTCTGATCGGAGTTTACTCTGTTTACAAAGGCATGAAAAGGCCTTTAACGACTATTTAACCCTTTACCTGTTGAATACTCATCTTCAAAATAACAACACAATGAATGCTTATTTGTTATTTTTTATACAGTACAGTCTCGGTTATTCGAACACTAAAATACGTACCATTAACGCTTTCCCTGTTCTATGTTTATTACAAATTTCATTAACTACTGAATATTTATGGACAAAACAGTTAAAATGAAATATAGAAGGTGATACATTGCAGCCATCTTAGAAAGTAAAGAAACAGATCTATCAAATTCTATTAGCAAACAGAGCAGACCCTGATCAGACGGCTCCTCTAGGAGCCGTCTGATCTTGGTCTAATCTGTTTGCAAATGCGTGAAAACACGTTTACATGAGGGAAAGGGTTAAGACAAGTTGCAGCTTAATACATGGTGAACGTCGTGCAGAAAGTAGGAGCTTTCTGCATGACTTCCACTATGCATTAAGCAGTCACATGCCTGAATGTTCTAATGTCTTCCGTACAACAAATTCGAATAATCGAAATTTTACTGTAATTGCACAAGAACGTAGGATTTTCATTGGTAGAATCATATTTGTATAATTTCATAAGCAAGCAATGCGGTCACTGGTCAGAAGACTCCAATTGGGTCTGATCTGGGTTTAATCAGTTTGCAAGCGCTCTTAACCCTTTCCCTCATATAAACGTATTTTCTCGCATTTGCAACCAGAGTAGACCCAGATAAGACGGCTCCTAGAGGAGTCGTCTGATCAGGGTCTACTCTGTTTGCTAATAGAATTTGATAGCTCTGTTTCTTTGCTTTCTAAAATGTTTACACTGTTCCACCTTCCAAATGTCTTAATAATTATTTTGTTCAGTAGGTATAGAAATTCAGTAGGTATAGAAATTTGCAATAAAGATAGAACAGGGAAAGGGTTAAATCAAGTCGCCACTTAACAGCCTGTTTTTTTCGATTACCTTTATATAGGAATATTATATTCGTCTACATGTCACATGGTTCGATAGAGTTCTGGAGTGGTCATCCAAATTTGCCCGTAGTTATGAGCATGATTCGATAGAGTTCTGGAGGGTCATCCAAATTTGCCCGTAGTTATGAGCATGATTCGATAGAGTCCGGATGGGTCATCCAAATTTGCCCGTAGTTATGAGCATGATTCGATAGAGTCCGGAGTGGTCATCCAAATTTGCTCGTAGTTATGAGCATGATTCGATAGAGTCCCGGAGTGGTCATCCAAACCTGTATGTATGTAATCAACTAAACATGTATTTGTTTGCGACACGGCCAACATTGTTGGTGTTTGATCTACATGAGACGCTGATCTTTATTCCGTTTGATCAGGATCTTCTCTAATACTTTGAATTAAAACCGTTACCAGCTTTATCGTTTTTCCAATGTCGCATCTGTGATGACAATTTGAATCCTGATGAGACGCCGAGTAACACGGTGTTACGTCAGAATTTACAATTTCTGGTATTGTGGAAATGGTTTTGAAAGAATGGAAGAGAAAATTAAAAATGCGAAAATTGTAGCAGACGACAATATTTGCAGACACAATATTTGGCAGCACAAGAGTTAAACTATTTATTTCTTTTTCTGTCAAAATAGAGGGTTGTGTATACAAGGGCACGTTTTACTCGGGCGGTATCAGATGGGACGACGGTTGTGATTACACGTGCATTTGCATGGACGAGAACACCGGCCAGTACAAATGCTCACCCAAGTAAGTACAGTTCTACAGTAAAGCCTATATAAAACAACCACAAAATAAATAAGCATATGTGCCTTTAGCCTTTTCTGTTACTCAATGAATATTCATGTAAGAATATTTATCAGCTGTTTTTTATAAAAATTGTAGTCAGTTCTATTTCATAAGCAAACATAGCAGACCCTGATCAGGCGGTTCCTATCGTCTGATCTGAGTCTACCCTGTTTGCAAAGGCGTGAAAAGGCGTTTATTTGAAGGAAAGGGTTAAAAGCTCGTGGATCTGAATAATTAAAACTGCCTCCCCTTTTTCTGAATATTAATCCAACAAAATGTATCAAATTTATCACTGAATCAAAATGATTTGTATGCCTCGGGAGCCCTTTAATATGGGTTTACACCGTTTGTTAATGTCTTATATAGATCTACGGTTTCTACGAGCTTTCTGCATACCTGTCACGCTGCATTAAGTAACCACCTGCCTGAAAGGTTCTCAATATATTCTTCAACTATCGAGTACTGTACGTTGCACGTGGTGTTAACTATTTCGCTGCCAAATATTGTTGTCTGCAAACCTTGTCGTCTGCTACAATTTTCATATCTTAGTTTTCTTTATTTCAAAAGCAATCACAGTAACAAACAGTTTCGAACAAGCAAACTAACAAACACAACATAGATATAGGTAACCACAGTTACTGATAAAGGTGTGTACCTTAATATTAAAATCGTTATTTCTCCACCAAACCCTATACTGTGACTACTCGAAAAGACGATTCTAAAGAGTAGTCACAATATTGGGTTAAGTGGAGAAATAAAGGAATTATTCTTGAGATGTTTTCATTTACGCATCCTATCTGGAGCTCTGATGTAATCACGGATGTGACATTGGGGGTTTATAGACCTACTCACATTTTGTCAGGTGTCCATCATTCAACAACTTACCAAAGGAGTGCACAATGCAGGACAACCCCAATGACCCTTGCTGCAGACAGCCTGTGTGTACGCCAAGCCCAACTGGCTCTGTCATCTCAGTGGTACCTTCTTACGGCAAGGGTTTCACTGGATACGGTAGACCGGTCATGCCATCGATTGGCACAGGACCAAGTGGAACAAGCGCACCACTGCCAAATGGTGTGACTGGAGGAACCATCACCGGAAGCGGAAGTAAACATAACTTTCACATAAACCTATTCGCAACGTTGATAATTTGTCAGTTAAATTCATATCTGTCATGACAAACTCCTAGCAGTGTTTACTTTACGCTTACAGTTTACAGTATCCACACAACGGCAATAGTGTTAATATTTGTATTGTGTCTAATACTGCAGTACTAATATGACTGTGTTTTCAATATCTGACGAAATGATCCCTTCCTTGGTTTTCAAATACTCCTTCCAAGAAGCACCACGCACACAAAACATACATTATATAAAAATAGGTTTAAAGATATTTATCTACCCATGTAATTTATTGAATAAAGACATTTCATAGAGAGAATTTGATAAATACACTGGGTATACGAAACTACCAAAGACATTAAAAGCAGACAAAGCAGTTTGAATCAGCCAGTAGGGATAGGACAGCAGTTTCATTTGTTTACTATATTTAACTGTTGGTTTTGTTTAACCCTTTACTCCATATATAGGGCTTTCTGCGTCTTTGCAAACAGAGTAGACCGAGATCACACAGCTCCTATTATTGCCGTCTGATCAGGGTCTACTCTGTTTGCTAATTATATAATATAGATATGAGTTGACAGTGTCATGGTTAAAACTCCATGTACCCGTGTGCTATTATAACAATCAATATAATTAATATTCCATGTGTCATTATTTCACACATAGATAATCCTACATGAGTGTTCATTACACATTGTTTTTTTATGAAACGAGTTTACTATGACAATATGACACGAGCTTTAGCGAGTGTCATATTCATTATAGTAAACAAGTTTCATGAAAACAATTTGTCATGAACACGAATGTATGATTCTTTTTATCACATAAGCCTTAGAAATGCCATAGAAAATGAAACAGGCTTGTTTCGGCCATTGCGTCCAACCAGCGTAGTAATACAACGGACGACGCACATGGAGCGCTACGATTGGTTAACGCTTAAATGAACGCTTCGATTGGCTAACGATTGCTAATTTGCACATAAAAATGCACATATGCATTTCCGCGATTTACGGCACACTGTTACGACACTCCCACATGGCAGATTATATGATAAATTAATATCCATGGAGTAATGGACTAACCGCAGATTTCTAATCAATCATTACTACTAGTTTCTTTCCACTATGCTAGAAACTGCTAATTTTTGTGCGAATATAACCGAAAAGTTCCTATTGATGACAACTGTGTGTCTGGTTTTCTGTAGAAGGATGCGTGTACAATGGTAAGGTGTACGGCCAAGGCATGAGCTGGGACCAGGGCTGCCAGTACAGATGTCAGTGTACAGATGCTGCATCCGGGCAATACAGGTGCACAGAAAGGTATGAAATCACATGCTTTATATTACACAAATAAACATGTTGAAAGTAAACGGGATTACATTCGATTCCATACATTATCGTGGTATCCAGCTACCTTCTTCACTTATTTGTTCTTTAACTCTTAATTTGCAGGAATGTATTAGAGGCTATCTTTGCAGACAGTGTATACCTAGACCAAATAATTTCTTAGGGATCAGGGTCTGCACTGCTTGTCGCAATAATTGTGTTTAGTCAAAATTGATATCACCCAACGTCAACAGAATACCGCAACGACTGAAATGCTTTGATTTATTTCGTGTTCCAGATGCGCACAGTACGTGAATATCCCAGCACAGTGTCAGCTGATTCCTGATCCCTCGGACTCCTGCTGCAAGACCATCCAATGCAGCAATGTAGCCGCCACAACTCCGCTACCCATCTTCCTCCAGACCACCCCAGTGGCCGGTGCAGGTAAGGTGGGAGAAGTTTAGAAGCTTGGCGACCCTGGTATAAGTTTTACACCTTACTCCATAAATATGCCTTTGCAAGCAGAGAATATCCAGATCAGACGGCTCCTAAAACTATGGTGTGGCCACTCTTTAAAATCGTCTCTAAAGAGCGGTCACAACATAAGGTTTATTAGAAAAATAAAGAGAATTATTCTTGAAAATGATTAAATTTACGCATCTTATCTAGACATCTGCTCTTCAAAACGTTTTCTAGACTGAACAAAGGTTAAACTTGAGAAACATTTATCCGAGTGTTTAGATGCTGAGATCTAAATGAAACGCAGAATTATATATCGTCTGATTTGAAACGAAGCTGTTTATAAATGCCATATAAGTCGCATTTTGAAGGCTAATGGATACGATGTGGATGTGATAAAGTACTATTATATGTACCTTTCAGATTTTAAGCAGTTTTGAGTTTTTGTCTAGGACAAAAAACACTTATTTTTTTAATTTGCACCAATTCTTGTATCTAATTGCATTCGAGTAGTATTTGCTGATGTATTCTGTCCCTGTTACAATGTACATGTATACGGTACGTATGTACAGGTACGTATAACACATGACAGGTACGCATTCTGGCATGGCCCTTCACTGATAGAGACACCTTTTGACAGCAGACACAGATCAGACGAGTCCTGTAGGAGCCATCTGACCAGGATCTGCTGTTAGCTTATGGAATAATATAAATCTGAACCTACAGTTTCTGTCATGACCAAACCTTCATGTGTTTAAATGTCTTTATAAAACTTATCTTTTTAATGTCAATGATATTACAGTGCTCCCTCTCTACAACGACACCCTTTGGGATACGAAGATTGTATGTGTTGTTCAGAGGGAGTTGTTATAGGGAGGGAAAATCAAACATAATTAGCTTGTTTGCAGATCCCCAGATAAGGTGTATTTCGAGAACTAAAACCGTTATGCCTCAATCAAACCCTATGTTGTGACCACACTTTAGAATCGTCACTTTGTGACGATTCTAAAGAGTGGTCACAACATAGGGTTTGATAGAGGCATAAAGAAAATACGATGGAAAAAATTGTTTCTGGAGCCTTGTTGTTTCGGAAACAGTGACATGCGTTGTTGTAAGGAGGGAATCGTTATTGAGAGGGCCGTTGTAGGGAGGGAGCACTGTAGTGGGCGGAGTTTTGTTGCGCATGCGCACTGTATTGTTTCTGACATGAACACTGGAACTTTTGGCCATGGCTGAGGCTGAAGAATCATATAAGGCTATAAGCAAACGGAAAAGACGAATCATAAATAAGCCGTTCAATCTGGGCCTTTTCTGTTTGCAAATGCGTTGTAAAACGTATTATGGAGTAAACATATACAATTGAATGTGTTTAGTAGGAGAATTAATACGTTACGCATAATACGTGGATAAACGACGGTTAGCAATTAGTTGAACAAAGCAATCACATAAACGTTGAAATTCTGTTCTTATTCTGCCAGCATTCTGCAAGTACCAGGGATATTACCACAGGCAGGGAGAGGAATGGAACGACGGCTGCGGCCTGACATGTCGGTGTGAGGATGCAGTGAACCATTATTACCAGTGTACAGACAGGTACGAGATCCCTTATGCTGATGCCTCTGTAAAAGTCACCCTTTAAAACCAATTTGATATTAAGTACAGTATTTATCACATTGATTTCAAAACTATACAATTTTATAATGTATCCTTTTTCTTGTAAATGTTTCTTTTCAATGGATTTACTCAAAAAGGGTGGGTTTAAAAATAGTCTATGAGATATAGTGCTCCCTCCCTACAACGACCCTCTCAATAACAATTCCCTCCTTATAACAACGCATGTCACTGTTTCCGAAACAACAAGGCTCCAGAAACAACTTTTTTCCATTGTATTTTCTTTATTCCTCAATCAAACCCTATGTTGTGACCACTCTTTAGAATCGTCACTTTGTGACGATTCTAAAGAGTGGTCACATTGTAGGGTTTGATTGAGGCATAACGGTTTTAGTTCTCGAAATACACCTTATCTGGGGATCTGCAAACAAGCTAATTATGTTTGATTTTCCCTCCCTATAACAACTCCCTCTGAACAACACATACAATCTTCGTATCCCAAAGGGTGTCGTTGTAGAGAGGGAGCACTGTATACCAATAATGTATTCAGAATCATTACAAAAATCATGCCCTTTTGAAACCGAAGTTTTTTTTATAAGTTTGAACCGTTTCCTTGTTTGAAAATTCATCTAAGACTTATTGACATCATGACTATTTACAGTGCTCCCTCTCTACAACGACACCCTTTCGGATACGAAGATTGTGTGTGTTGTTCAGAGGGAGTTGTTATAGAGAGGGAAAATCAAACAAAATTAGCTTGTTTGCAGATCCCAAGATAAGGTGTATTTCGAGAACTAAAACCGTTTAGCCTCAATCAAGCCCTATGTTGTGACCACTCTTTAGAATCGTCACAAAGTGACGATTCTAAAGAGTGGTCACAACATAGGGTTTGATGGAGGCATAAAGAAAATACGATGGAAAATGTTGTTCCTGGAGCCTTGTTGTTTCTGAAACAGTGACATGCGTTGTTGTAAGGAGGGAATCGTTATTGAGAGGGTCGTTGTAGGGAGGGAGCACTGTATTAGTTGAATTGTTCATGACATATGTACACATGATAGTTTGGTATTGTTAGAAACTGTAGAGTCAGGTCTATTATAGTTTCATAAGCAAACAGAAGCTCCTACAGGAGCCGCTTGATGTGGATCTACCCTGTTTGCAAAGGTGTAAAAAGTGTTTGTATGAAGGAAAGGGATAATGTTTCAAGTGGTAAGTGGAACATAGTGTGTTAATAACCATTTCGGTGCAAACAAAGTTTCTTTAATCATATGGCAAACAAGGAAATGAGATAAATAAATACGCAATTCAGTGGAATAAACCACAGATCTAGAAGTAGAGATTGAGACAGACAGTGCCTGATCAGACGCCGCCATGAAAAGGTGGCGTCTGATCTAGGACTGCACTATTTGTCATGGTGCATTTTTGCAACATTGGCAGTGAAAGGGTTATGTCTTAAAACTATATGTTTGATCTATAAACTTCATATGCGATTCCTTGTTTGTTGTGTCCCTAATCGTTTACTTCATCTCTACTCGAGTTTGACGCCTTTGCAATCTAGCACTCATATCTGGTGGTCCGCTCTGCTTTCTTATGGACTTATATAAATCTGATTCTATAGTTTCTGCCATGGCAAAATAGTATGTGTTCATTTGCCATTATTCACGTAGGCATTGTCTTTACATGTATATTATTTGTGTAAAGGGTCGGGGTTATGTCGAAGGAGACGCAATAAAAGTCCAAGCAAGGGTTGGCATGCTTTGAAAAACATAAATATCCTAGTGTAACTAGAATATTAATCCTTTCCTGGTTTTTTGTTTGTTTCAAATTTCAATACCTACTGAATGTTCATGGACAAACCATTTTAATGAAAGATGGAAGGTGGAACACTGTAGCCATTTTATCACACGGCTTCTATAGGAGTCGTCTGATCTGGGTCTATTCTGTTTGCAGATGATTGAAAACATGTTTACATGAGGGAAAGGGTTAAGTCCTCCGAACAATTTTAAAAAGGTATTTCTAATAAATATAATATAACACGTTTATAATCAGGACGAGAGAAATGCAGAACGTTCAATTGCTGCCATACATTAAGCTACCATGTTTTAAAGGTCCAAACTAAATTAGATCGCTGATTGCTTAAGAGTGGGTTTACTGTATTTTTCCACAGGTGTGCGAAATACGACAACGTTCCGGCCACGTGCACATTCGTGCCAGATCCAAAGGACCCGACGTGCTGTAGGGTACCATCTTGCCAGGGAACAGCCACAGGAACTACTGGTACAGGCATTCAGGGATTCACAGGATCCTTTACAGGTTATGGACGACCCCCGAATGTGGACCCGGTCACGCTGGCCAAGACAGGATATGGAAGTATGCTATAATTTATTTTGCTGTTTCAATAAAGCAAAATGTCAAGTTTCAAAAATGTAAGCAGTTGCTTGTTGTGGCAATTTGATGGCCCTACATCTGAAACGGTTTATACCAGTACGATAAGCTCTGCAAGATATTACAATGTCCTTTTAGTGTCCTTTCGTCCGTGGAAACTACTGCTTACCAAACTAATTGCCCATTTGTAATGGTCAATGTGTAATGTGCATAATACCTTTATCTTTCTAAGAAAGTCTCAATGTTTACATTTAATGGAATTTTGGTTAACCCTTACTCAAATGGCCATACTTCAAACAGGCCAAGTTTACCATGAACATTAAGGTATTGTTTAAAAGAAAAAGATATAACACAAACACATACTGTTGTTTTTAAATAATGGATAAAGTGGAATCGGTCATTTCGTATAACACTCCGTCGGTTGGTAATCAAATACTCATCAATATATTACTAGGAAGGTTGACCATAATCAATAGATGACCCCAACTGAATTAGATGTATGTAGGTTATATTTCAGGTCACAATTCAAGGTCGACATTCAAAATTATAGAGTGGTGGTCATAAGTGGGACATGCATGTTTTGCAAACATCTGATTATTGTTAAATGTGATATTCATACTCATACTTGTTATATGTGATATTCATACTCATACTTGTTATATGTGATATTCATACTCTGTGTTGATATTCATACGAGGAAACTACTTATTGGTTGCCTTAGATCAAACAACCATCTGTATATAAAAATGGATATCAATATCCTTATAGGCGAATCTAGCATTTACCTTTTTATGTAAACATACAGTAAAACCCCTGTAAACAGGAATTCTAGTAGAGAATAATTTAGATACGTGTAGGCAGGTGTCTGCAAATGCAGGGTGAAAGTCATGCAGAAAGCTCCTAGAGCACTGAGCTGTCACCTGTCTCCAAGACCGATACTTATACTAAATTGAACTAAATTAAAAAGATGGATTACTGTAATAGTTTTGACGAGGTTGGTTTGTATATGTAATGATTGGCAAAGTAGACTGATAATCGATAGCAATGTAAAATAATGTATACAGCAACGAATAAAATTACGTCTAATTCTGGATTGTTTTAAACAGTGTAGCTTAATGCAGGATAAAAGTTTCATCCTGTATTAAGCAGCCACCTTCTCCTCCCGACATCCATATTCATTCGTTATATGGTTCAGAGCTACAGATAAGGGTGCCTACCCGAATACTAAAATCGTCATTTCTCCACCAAACCCTATACTGTGACCACTTTTTAGAATCGTCTCTTAGAGCATATTATCTGTAGCTCTGTATGGTACTTGTCTGATATTGACTGTAATACGTACAGCAGAACCCCTCTAATGCGACCACTTAATGAATAAACATGCGTGTCTTTATAAGCAGGTGGTTGCTTAATGCAAAAGTAATGCAGAAAGCTCCTGTATGAGCTTCCTGCATTACTGTTTTCCTGCATTAAGCTACCTACTGTTTTATCTCTCCTCGCTGCTGTAGATACGATGAATACAGTAGAGTCACACTAACACGACCACGTGATCTATAAACATAGGAGAAGCTGTTGCTGAATGCAGGAACTATCTATAAGTGTTTCTGTATCACCTTTGTCTGACATTAAGCTACCACCTAATTGTAATCCTTTCCCTCATATTGACGACTTTTGGCGACTCTGTAAAAGTCACTTTGTGAAACCATTGTGATAAATAGAGCATTTACTCCTATAGGAGCAAATGCTCTATTTATCACAATGGTTTCAAACTACAAATTTGTTAAAGTTTCCTTTCCTCTAATTAATGCTCCTTTTCGGTAGATTAATTAAAAAAGGTTGTATCTAAAAATAGCCTAAAAGGTAATGGGTTAAAAACCAAATCTTAGACATCTTTTGAATGTTCCTCTTAGCAAGACTTTGCTGTGCTTAGTACATTTAGATATTGTATTATATAACCCATTAAACCTGATTCTATTGGTGTTCAAGATATTTAGATAAATCGGTACTCTCCTTAACAACATGATTGATTGTTATTTTCAGGTGCATGTCTGTACAAGGGCAAGGTCTACCAACAAGGTCAAACATGGCAGGATGGCTGCAACTATGAATGTGAATGTGTTGATGCCCCGAAAGGCATGTACAGATGCACGGAAAGGTAGGCTTTGTTTGAATTACAGTAGAACCTGTTTCAAGCGACCATTGATTGATAGGACATTAGCGTCTTAGAAAGCAAGTTGTTGCTTAACCCTTTACCTGATAGAAGCGGCTTTAAGCGAGTTTAATATATTCCTCCGCTGAAGAAAATAGTTCCAATTTTTACAATAATGAACATATAGCATCATAATTAGTTTCTATATTCTAGGAGGTGGTAGCTTAAAGCAGGCTGAAAGTAAAGCAGAATGCGCATTAAGGCGCATTCTGCTTTACTTTCAACCTGCTTTAAGTGGTCACCTGTCTTCAAAACTAGAAATAGGCTATTGGGTAAAGGGTTAATACAAGGCGAAGTAATGCAGACACTTCCTGTATTAACCCTTTCCCACATATAAATGTGTTTTCACGTATTTACAAACAGAGTAGCTCACGATCAGACGGCTCCTAGAGGAGCCGTCTGATCAGGGTCTGCTCTGTTTGCTAATGGAATTTGAAAGATCTGTTTCTTCTCTTTCTAAAATGGCTACAATGTTCCACCTTCATTTCTGTCATTATAACTATTTTGCCCATGAATATTAAGTAGGTATTGAAATTTGAGATAAACATAGAACAGGCAAATGGTTAAGCTACTATCAGCCTTAAAGCCTTTTAATGGTCACTTAAGACAACTTTAACTGTATAGTTAAATGTCTTTAAAAGCCGATAGTTGCTTTATGCAAGACGAATTTAATGCAACAATCTTAGTACGTGTCTTATCTGTACCTCAGATGTTACCCAATTCTGTTACAGGTGTCAGAGAATCGCCTCCGTGCCATCCGGATGTCGCTTCACTCAGGATCCAAAAGATGCTTGTTGCCAAGTTCTAACCTGTGACCCGACGGCCCTGCAGTGCCGAGACGTTCTTTCTAACTGTGCTGACTATGGCTCATATGTGTGTGGATCCACCTACCAAGAATGGGCTAAGACAAACTGCCCTAAGTTCTGCGGCATCTGCGGCGGCGGTAGGTAGCTTTCACATCCACAATCAAACACCATGCTGCGACTTAGATAAAGGATGCATTTCTCTTCCAAACCATACATTTTGACCACTGATTACTATTGTTTTGGAAGAGTGTGTCTTA
Organism: Azorinus chamasolen; assembly: GCA_963576725.1. NCBI lineage: Eukaryota > Metazoa > Mollusca > Bivalvia > Cardiida > Solecurtidae > Azorinus > Azorinus chamasolen. Next base: position 94,337,089 of record OY755238.1, on the reverse strand, counting down.
ATTATAGATAGATTGACGCTCAATAGTTAGCGATTGTTTAACATGACAAACATTGCAGACCCTGGTGAGAGGGCTCATCTAAGAGCCCTCTAATCTGGATATATACTGTTTGCAAATGATATAATTTTTCATTTCCACCTTGTAATGATTAACCCTTCTGCTTTCCACGATTACATTATAATTTTTAATCGTTATATTATGTATCTAGGCCCTAACCCTGCCGCTACCCAAGCTCCAACTACCTGCAAGGACAACATTCCCAACTGTGACCAGTACGGCTCGGACTCTTGTACCGACATCCAGTACAAAGACTGGGCAAAGGCTAATTGTGCCAAACACTGCAACTTATGTGGTAAGATAGAATTTGTTTATTTAAAAAAAACATTTTTAATCCAATGGAAACAGTTTGAATACAGTAGAGGCTTTTTAACCCTCATAGGCTATTTTTAGATACAACCTCTTAGAATAAATCTACCGACAAGGAGCATTAATTAGAGAAAAGGAAAATTTTAGAATTTTGAAAGTTTGAAACCATTGTGATAAAAAGAGCATTTTCTCCTATAGGAGCAAATGCTCTATTTATCACAATGGTTTCACAAAGTGACTTTTACACAGTCGTCAAAAGTCCTCAATGTGAGGGAATGGGTTAAGCGGCCATTCATTTATTGAACTAGTGTGTCTTAAAAAACAGGTGCTTGCTTAATGAATGAAAAATATAATACAAACAACTTCTATATGAGCTTTCTGCATTACTTTGCATGCCTTAAACTACAAACTTCCTTACAGACCCATAATTAGACCTCGTTTTGATGATCACTTAACCCATTCCCTCATATTGACGACTTTTGACACCTCAGTAAAAGTCACTTTGTGAAACCATCGTGATAGATAGAGCATTTGCTCCTATAGGAGCAAATGATATAGATAGAGCATTTGCTCCTATAGGAGCAAATGCTTTATTTACACAATAGTTTCAAACTAAAAAAATCTAAAAGTTTCCTTTTCTTTAGTTAATGCTCCTTTTCGGTAGATTTATTCAAAAAGGTTCTATCTACATATAGCCTATGAGATAATGGGTTAAACAACCAACTTCCTTACAGACCCATAATTAGACCTTGTGTTGATGATCACTTAAGACAGGTTGTACTGCATTGAACTTTCTTGGCTCTTAATAATATTCGTCTGCAACAATGTCGCCGGCTTTAAGTTTCGTAGTGGACTTTCCTTCAGTTTCATCTTTAAAACATATGTGTATTTTTCCTGATCAGACAGGAGTTTGTCATTCCGACTCCTTTCGCAAAATATAACCTTTTCATACTGAATAGACTTTAATTCCCTCTTGGCTATTTTTAGATCCAACCTTGTTGAGTAAAACTACCGAAATGGAGAAATTACTACAGAAATGTAAAATTGTGTAGTTTTGAAACCATTGTGATTTACCACTGTGGTTTCAAAAAGTGACTTTTACAGAGCCGCTAAAAAGAGTAATTATGAGGGAATGGGTTGAGCAATAATGGACCCTTCCAATTTGAAATTTCTGCATGCATAGGGCTGTGTTGTGTTGCATTGCAGAAGCCTTATATAAGCAGTCAGCCGTTCACCATTGTCTCCTTTAATGGCAATGGTCGGCTTTATTCCATCTTCTGGTCAGCGTATGTTTATAACAAACTGGATATCTACTCAAACAGGTCAAATCGGAACTGGAACCGGAACTGGCACTATCGGAGGTGGCACAACCGGTACCGGTGGAACCGGAACTGGCACTGGAACTGGCACTGGAACTGGCACTGGAACTGGCACTGGGGGAACTGGAACCGGAACTGGTGGAACTGCTACTGGTACCGGAAGTGGAACTTTCACAGGTGATTATGCACCAGATTTTGAATATGAATCGCAAGACACAAAATAATATATGATCCTAATCCATGTGTTCTTTCTTCAATACAATAAAACCCATCTACATCAAACATTTAATTTAGTATCAATAATCAGTCCTGGAAACAGGTGACGCCTCCTCTATGAGCTTTCTGCATGACTTTCACCAAGCATTAACCTTTAGACTGCTGAACAAATTATTTTTACAGAATTGTTCACCTACTACATTTTCAAAAACTCAACCTATAATCAACTTGTCTACCAAAATGCAATCATATTGTCAGTTTGGATCCTGATGAGACGCCGAGTTACTCGGCGTCTCATCTGGATCCAAACTGTTTGCATACTAGAATTCCGCTTTACAGGGGTTTAACTGTAAATAGAGTTGGCCTGACACATTATAGTGTTGCAAAAGTATGTTTCCCTTACGTCTTCAATGGTTGACCTTATTATAACCTGCAGGTACCGGAGGCACAGGCTCATGCTCGGACGTTTTGACCAACTGCCCAGAGTATACCCAGCAGGCTTGTCACGATCCATACGAGGACTGGGCCAGAAAGAACTGCCGACACTTCTGTGGATACTGCGGAAGTAAGTTGTAACCTTTCGCTTGCTATTCACGTCAATATACCTACCTGTAAATAGTGAAGACCCAGATGAGACAGCTCCTGCAAGAGCTGTCTCATCAGGGTCTGCACTATTTACAAATTGATTGTGCAACCAGTGCACTCCACAGCAGTGATTGCACAGAGAAATAATTGTACACAGTGAAGATATTTGTAATTATACAACAGGGCATGGGTAAAGATGGAGAAATGTGTTTTACAATTCAGCAAGAGAAGGCTTAACACTTTCATCACTGAATCTTCAGAGTAGAATAACCCATCTGTGTTGGACTGTAGTAGTAAAAGCTTAACCCTTTCCTCCATGAATGTTCATGTAAGAAATAATGACGTAATGAATATTAATCAGATTGATTTGTTATAATTGCACATGGACTCGGGAACATTTGGCTATGGCAGATACTGTAGAATCATATCTGTATTATACCATAAGCAAACAGAGCAGACCCTGATCAGATGGCTCCTATAGGAGCCGTCTGATCTGGGTCTACTCTGTTTGCTAAGGCGTAGAAAGGCGTATTTATGGAGTAAAAGGTTAAACTTGTTAGAGGGTTTTGAATGACAAACAGTGCAGACCCTGATTAGAGACGACCTCCTTTAGGATCCCTCTGATCTGGGTCTTCACTTTTTGCAAACTCCTCTGATCTGGATCTACACTGTTTGCAAATAACGAATCCCGCATTTAAATAGTACACATATACACATGAATCCTGTTACAGATCTGTTTTAAAAGATGGTGTGCTTCTCATGCACAAGCTCTGGTAATTATACTCATAAGAACTGCCTCACTGATGTCCTGCAAATGAGTACCAACAGGGCTGGTTGGAGAAATATACAATTATTCAACATTGATTTCCTAAATTCTAAAGTCCAATGACATCACAACAGCAGTTACAATTTATAAGCTGTAGAAACAAAACTGTCAAACCTTAGTTGATAATGAAATAGCGTCTGGGCTCAAACTTTGATTGCGGAAACAAGTTAGCTGTCGTTTACAAACAGTGTAGACCCAGGTCAAAGGGCCCCTAGATGAGCCCTCTGATCAGGTCTGCACTGTTTGTAATTCAACACCCTTTGTCAAGTTCAGCCATATCTTTCTAAATAATCGTCATTACTAAAGAATAATGGACTATTAGACTTTGAATATTCAGCATACAAAGGTTAAGAGGTTAATGTATGTCAAGGTCGTACCCATTTGTCATAGTGCTGCTATAATGAGTGGATAGCACAAGCCAGGTTATCAAGTCGTTTGCTGCCTATAATTGTCATCTTCGAAGTATGTCGTCTGCTACAGTGTTCGTTTGTTAAATTTTCTCCACCTTTCTTTCATAACACATTGCCACAGTAACAAACAGTCTGGGCCGTGATGAGACGCCGAGTTACTCGGCGTCTCATCAGGATCTAAACTGTTTCCACATGCCAGTAGCTTTGAGTATGATGAAGGTTAAAAAAACAATTAACAGTCCAATTTCAAAACACGTTTTTTTTAAAACTTTCAGTTTGTTTTTCGTTTAAAACATTGTTGAACATATCGTTTCAGCTAACGTTGCCGGAAGTGGCTCTACTAACACAGGACTCCAGACTGCAGCACCCGGGTCTGGTGGATTCACCGGATTCAGTAAGAAAACTAACACCTAAATTCACGATTTTCATTAAAAATTTTCACTTATTGATCTTTGCCTTTAAATAACCGTTTAACCATATTTTCTGCGATGGATAATGCGCACTAATTCGGAGCTTAACCCTTCGCTTGTTATTCACGTCAATATACCTATCTGTAAATAGCGATGGCCCAAATGAGACAGCTCCTGCAGGAGCTGTCATATCAGGGTCTGCACTATTTACAAGTTGATTGTGCAACCAGTGCACTCCACATCAGTGTTTGCACAGCGAAACACTTGTGCACTGTGGAGATATATGTAATTATACAACAGGGCATGGGCAAAGAAGGAGAAATGTATTTTAAAATTCAGCAAGAGAAGGGTTAAAGGCTAAACATAATGTCGATTCGGATGTGACTCAAGATTACTTGATAACTCATCTACGTCGAGGCAGATTTGAAGCTATCTTGTGTAGGAGCTTTCTGCACAACTTTTATCCTGCATAGGTACTTTACCTGTTCAATATCCATGTAAGACATAATGCCACACAACTTTTATCCTGCCTTGGTACTTTACCTGTTCAATATTCATGTACACCGTGAATACTTATTATCTGATTTTATTTTTAAATGTAAAACGTTCAGGGGAATGGTTTCCTTAGCCATAAACTGTAGAATCAGATCTATGTACAGTAAAACCTCTCTAAACTTTCGATACGTTTAGGCTGGTGGCTGCTTAATACAGGGTGAAAGTCATGCAGAAAGCTCATAGAGGAGATTTTTGTATGTCTTTCACCCTGCATTAAGCTGTCACCTGTTTCTAATGCCGGTATTTATACTAAATTCAACGTCCGGTTTAGAGAGGATTTACTGTATATATTGTCAAAAGCAATCAGAAAATGCGTTTACATGAAGGTAAGGATTAAGCTACTGTATCATTTATGACTCAGTAATAGAACTGTGTTGTTGGTGGCATTACAGTTGCTTTAATGAACCCTATTTACCTTATTAGGTGGTGGCTGTGTGTACAAGAGTAAGTATTATGCCGCTGGTGACAGATGGACAGATGGCTGCGAGTTTAACTGTACGTGCGAAAACGGACAGACAGGCTTCTACAGATGTGTTGACAGGTTAGCTAATACACACGTTATCATGGTAATGTCATAAATAGTTGGTTTTATATATCAGTAACTAAGTGTCCTTTAATATGAACATGAGACAGCAGTGTAGATCAAGAAAAAGGGTATCTCCTTGAAGGGTATTCATTGTTGCCTCGCAGATCATTTTTACAAACGGATAGTACCAGAAATACCCATTGAAATGAAAAAGTAATTCATTCACAGTGTCTATTTGGACGATGAGTTCACTGAGAAACATTGGTTAAAATTGCATTAATAACGTTTTCATGCGATGTCGGGTTCTTTATTAAAATCATTAGAATAATTGATTTTTAACAAATGCAGAGAGCAAAGGCATGTAGCGAAATACAGTACATTAGAACCCCTTTAATTCGACCACTTAATGAATGAGCATTAGTGTCTTTATAAGCAGGTGGTTGCTTAATGCATGACAAAAGTAATGCAGAAAGCTCCTCGAGGAGATTTCTGCATTACTTTTGTCCTGCATTAAGCTACCACCTGCATCTAGCACCCAGAATTATACCTCTTTTAGGTGGTGGCATTAGCGGGGTTTTACTGTACTAGCAATTTACTATGGGATTATCTTTATAGTTATTCGCTAGTTGAATGTCCATTTACTCCATGAATATTTATGTAAGAAATAATGACGTGAATATTAATCACACTGACACCCCTCTTAACCACAGTTCTAGTAGAGAAAAGTTTAGATTCTTTAGGCTGATGACTGCTTAATGCAGGGTGAACGTCGTGTAGAAAGCTTTAAAATGTCCTAGTGAGTGCAACTCATCACTAAATATATCTTTAAACCATAACCTTATTTTTATTTTTAGATCTAACTTCTTGGAATAAATATTCTGAAAAAGAGCGTTTACTGCAAAAACGAATATTTAGAATTATGTTCTTTTGAAACCATTATGATAAATACAGCATTTGCTCTTGTTGGGCAAATGCTCTGCTTATTAAAAGAGTTTCAAAACATATATATTTAACAAATCTAGGCGTTATGGACAAATGTTTGATAATCGTTGCAATCTGTTTCGATTCCAATTAGATGTAGATGATTCAGAGTACCAAATAGTGAAGATCGTTGTTGAGAAACCTGGTTCCATGCTTATAAAGCTTTTTAGTTGAGTCTGAGTTTGTTCTCAAGCTTTTGATTGGCCAGATTTGAGTCAAAGGCTGATATCTGACATATCAAAAACTTGAGAACGAACTCAGACTCAACTAAAATGTTTTATAAGCATTGAACCAGGATCTAATCGGGTTGACCTACGGATAGTGTAACACAATCAAGTGTTCTGCTTTTAGAGTAGACGCACTAAATTGCTGAAGATAACAATGGTAGAACCTCCTACAAGCGACCCTAAAACACTAGGTGTTTGTCTATTGCAGAACAAACGTAACCCTGATAGGTTATATGACAGCTGTCTCTGTATTTTCCCTCCCTCGTTAACCCATTCCCTCATATGCTATTTTCAGACCCAGTCGCATTGAATAACTCTTCCGAATAGGGACATGTAGTAGAGAAATGATAACTTTTTAGAATTTTGAACTTAAGAAACCATTGTGATAAATAGAGCATTTGTTCCTATAGAGCAAATGTTCTATTTATCACAGAGGTTTCAAAACGTGACTTTCACAGAGATGTCAAAATGCGTCAATATGAGAGAATGGGCTTAAAAACCTCTGTCCTGAATTAGTCGTATTTCGACCGATCGTTTACTCTTTACTCCATAACTGCGCTTAATAACGGATTTGTAAACAGAGTATACCCAGATCAGAACACTCTTATAGAAGCAATCGGATCAGGGTCTGCTCTGTTTTCTTATGAAATATTAAAAAAAAACGTAATCTGCAGTTCGTGTTATGAACAAAACTTCATGTGTTCATAGGTCATTGTCTAAATTTAGTAAATTGTTAGTCATGGTGTCAGTACAAAAGACTTGGTACGTGAATATCCATGCCTTCAGTTGCAAAACCATTCCCACATTCTGACGCCTTCTGAAAAGTCACGATTTGAAACCATTGTGGTAAATAGATTTATCTATTTATCACAATGGTTGAAAAATTACACAATTCTCAAAGTTTCCTTTTCATCAGCAAATGCTCATCAATAAAGTCAAATAAATAAAGTCAAAGTAGTTGGATCTACAAATAGCATATGAGGGATAGGGTTAATCGCACTGTGCTTTTATGCAGATGCCCAACATATCAGCTGCCGGCTGGCTGCGTCTTGAAGAAAGCCCAGGGAGAATGTTGCGGAGTACCAGACTGTTCAGGAGCAACTGGTACAGGAACTGGAACTGGAACTGGAACCGGAACTGGAACCGGAACCGGAACAGGAACCGGAACTGGAACAGGCGGAACTGGAACAGGTGGAACCGGAACTGGAACAGGGGGATCCCAGACGGGAACTGGATCATCATCCGGAACATTTACTGGTGGTATGAAATGATTCCTTTTACAAACAATTTTAACAATAATAACGGGTTTTGATATGGTGGCATATTTCTGCCATTACATACATTGTAAACATTTAGTTTTTGCGTTAGTTATGGAGCAATTATATTATATAAATATCAAATGAGTGAAAACTAAACAAAGCGTTCATGGCATTCAGATAGTGATTTCAATTCAAACGCTGATTGTTAATACCACATTTCAGTCCTTAATATATCACGAGGAACTATAAATAATTTATAAGTTACCCAGTTTCAAGTATGCTAACTAGAATTTTTTCCAGTTACTAGTTTGCTAACAAGAAAGGTTTCGAATAAATACTTTGCTAAGTAGAACATCTTACCGTAACTTGCTTGCTAACTAGAAAGCTTTTCAGTTACTAGTTTGCTGAGTGGAACGTTTCCAGTTAATTGTGGTATAGCTTATTAGATACTGTTTAGCTGTTGATATGAGTAGTATTTAAGAAATCTAAATCATTATGTTCTTATATTATCCACAAAAGAACAATGGAATTTCGAGCAACCGTTCAATCAAAGAATGAATGGAGACTTAAAAGAACAGAAATAACAGTCTGATCCACTGGCAAGTGGATAAACGTACATATACATAAAAAAGAATTGTTTCGGTGCATTTATATTATACAGTAACATCCGTCTAAACCGGAAGTTTAATTTAGTATTACTGCCGGTCTTGGAGACAGGTGGCAGATAATGCATGCTGAAAGTCATGCACAGAGCTCCTTTAGGAGCTTTTTACATGACGATCAACCTGCATTAAACTGTAGTTAATCAATAATAATGACTCCATTCCATTTTCCCTTTGCACAAAAACGTTGCATGACATAAGCCTTGGTTTCGTAGGCACGTTTTCGCGAACAGGCTGCATGGCATAAGCATTGATTTGTACACACTTTGCACTTACAAGTTGCACAGTATAAGCCTTGAGTTCATACATATGTTTAGCACGTAAGAGCTGCATTGCATAAACATTGGTTGCATACAAATGGTTTACTTTCAATGTTTCATTATTATCAGGTGACCAGCCAGGTTGTTTGTACAATAATAAACTGTACCAGCAAGGCCAACAATGGAAAGATGGCTGCAAATACAAATGCACGTGCAACAACGCTCAGACTCACCAATACAGCTGTCAAGCATTGTAAGTATATATACAGTAGAACCTGTCTTAAACGACCATCAAAGGGAGGACTGATTAGCGGCTTTAAGGTAGGTGGTAGCTTAATGCAGGTCGAAAGTCATGCCGAAAGCTCCTATAGGAACTCTCTGCATTACCTTTGTCCTTCATTAAGCAGCCACTTGCTTGTTAAGATTCCTATGATCAACCAATGAATGGGCGCTTGGAATCTGTTCTATTGCAGACGTTATCACTTGACAAATTTATCACGTAAATGCATTCTGTATGCAATGTCATCCAATATGTCTTATTGCCAACATTCATGTAATCGTCTTATTACCAGTATTCCCATTTTAATTGTCTTGCAATATTTCTTATTCCCAGTATCCCGACTTTTATTGATATGCAACGCTTCTTATTACCAGTATTCCTACATGCATTGATATGCATTGTTTCTTAATACCAGTACCCCAACTTACAGTGTCGTTTATTCCTTCTTATACCAGTATTCTCGATTGCATTTACTTGTAACCATTCTTATTACCAGTATTCTCACCCACATTGTCTTGCAATCTTTCTTATTACCAGTATTCCCACTGCCGTTGTCTTGCGATCTTTCTTATTACCAGTATTTACACTTTCATTGGTGTGCTTTTTTTCTGATTACCAGTATTCCCACTTTTATTGTCCTTCAATCTTTCTTATTACCAGTAGTCTCACTTGTATTTACTTGCTATCGTTTTTATTACCAGTATTCTCATTTTCATTGTCTTGCGATATTTCTTATTGCCAGTAACCGCACTTTCATTGTCTTTGAACCATTCTTATCATCAGTATTCTCACTTGCATTTACCTGCAAGCTTTCTTATTACCAGTATTCTCACTTATAATGTCTTTCAATCTTTCTATTTATCAGTATTCTAACTAGCAAATACCTGCAATCTTTCTTATTACAAGTATTTTCACTTTCATTGCCTTACAATCTTTCTTATTGCCGGTATTCTCACTTTCATTTTATTACAATATTTCCTATTACCAGTGTTCTTACTTTCACTGTCTTGCAATATTTCCTATTACCAGTGTTCTTACTTTCACTGTCTTGCAATATTTCCTATTACCAGTGTTCTCACTTTCACTGTCTTGCAATATTTCCTATTACCAGTGTTCTTACTTTCACTGTTTTGCAATATTTCCTATTACCAGTGTTCTTACTTTCACTGTCTTGCAATATTTCCTATTACCAGTGTTCTTACTTTCACTGTCTTGCAATATTTCCTATTACCAGTGTTCTTACTTTCACTGTCTTGCAATATTTCCTATTACCAGTGTTCTCACTTTCATTGTCTTGCAATCCTTCTTATTACCTGTATTCCCACTGTCACTGTCTTGAAATAGTTATGTTCCCCTCGTTCATGTATCTATTGAAGCATTGTTATAATCATAATGTATATTAAAATTCATTGTACATACCAGCTGTAACAGTGCAATTCAACTCGCTCATAGTTTAAATACTAGTACTAATCGTTCCATTAAATATAAATGTTTCAATATTTTGTTGACATTTAATCTACAATGAAAAGTATAAATAACATTTATAAGTACCTTGGGTTGGTATATACACTAAAATAAGAAATAGGGAAACAAAAAAAAATAAACAAATGCATCAGTTAACAAATATCAGTGAAATGTATAAAAGTAACAACATTCAACACGTCCGATTTCTGATTACCATTATTGATCATTCCCAGGTGCTTGAACTGGCAGTTGCCCAACGTGTGTCACCTAGATCCACCAGCAGCCGGGAAATGTTGCCAGACTCCAAACTGCCCGCCATCCATAACTCTGAACTATCCAGCTGGATATGTAGCAGAATAAACTCTATTAATATATGTTAATGATATAATGTAATGCCTTTATCCTTGTGTATGTACATGTCCGTGAATGAAATAAACAGACGAATCTTATTGTACATTGAAAATAAACACTGGTGTTGAAAATGAACATTAAATGGCAACATGTTTTTCTTCTTTTTTTTTTACTTTTGTACTGTTGTAAAGTGATTGTTAATCAATCAGTAAAGATTATCGCAATATGAAACCATGTATTTTTTCTGTTTTGTATCCGATACGCTTTTTACCCATTACTCCTTAAATACGCATTTCTTCGCCTTTGCAAACAGAGTAGACACATTCCCGACGAGTCTTGCAGGACCCGTCTGATCAGAACCTACCCCGGTTGCTCTAATAATATAGATCTAATTAAACAGTTTTTGCCTCGATAAACATTTTCTGTGATAATATTCTATTTTAAGAATAATTCAAATTAGTATGTCATTATTTTACATGAATATTCATGGCATAAAGGGATAGTTCATGTTTTGTAAACGCCTCGTGACAACAGTCGTTATATAATCATATAAAATCAACCCCGTCTTATATTCGTGTCAATACCTTTTCTCAGAATAACGTGCAAACAAAACAATACTCTGCTATCTCCTTTAATCATTTATATACTATATAACCTATTAGCACTTTCTTTCATACAAATGCATTTTTACGCACTTGCTGACAGAGTAGTCCCAGATCAGACGGCTCCTATAGGAGCCGTCAGATCAGGGTCTGCTCTGTTTGGCAATGAAATTCGATAAATCCATTTCTGTACTTTCTAAAATGGCTACACTGTATTGTGTCCATGAATATTCAGTAGATAGTGAAATTTGAAATAAGCATAGACGTATTAGTTTTAAGTAGTATCTTACGTTAAAAAATCGTGATTATCGGAGCCAGTATCTGTGTAACCAGACAGTGAAAACGATGCTTCTAGTATACATGTATTAACAACATATTGATATTCGGAAAAGAAAATATATCAAATTTATTTCGCATGAATTTATTCTACCGTATAGCCTGCCAGAAAAGTATTAAAGTATAAAAAATATTATTCTATGTCTCCAAGACAGGTATGACTCGTAAGCTTTTACCTGAAATACTCTTTACTTTATACAATACTGCACAAACGCTTTATTACAAAGACACGTCTTTAAACGAGTATACTTAGATCATACGACCCCTTTAGGAGCCATTGGATCCGGATCTGCTCTGTTGCTTATAGAACAGTATAGATCTGCTTCAACAGTTCCTGTCGTGGATCCTATAGGATCCATCTGATCAAGGTATGCTTTGTTTGCTTTTGAAATAATATAGATATGATTTTACAGTTTCTGGCATTGTCAAACTTTCCTGTGTACATGTGTCATTATAAAAATAATCTAATTAGTATACATGACGTCATCACTTCTTACATGAATGGCCATTGTCTAAAAGTATAAGACACCGTGTCTTATCATGATACATAAATAAATAGCTTGAACGAAGTGATAATTTCAGATTACCGTCATAACGGCTGACTATCTAACAGAAAATGCAGTTGCAAACAGAGTAGACCCAGATCAGATGGCGTCTATAGGAGCCGTCTGACCAGGGACTGCTATGTTTGCTTATGATATGATATAGATATAATTATACAGTTTGTGCTTTGGCCAAAATTTCCTGTGTACATGTAACAAATAAACTAATTAGTATTCATGACGTCACTTCTTACATGAAAGACCATTGTGTAAAGGGTTAAAGCACTCCCATAGTATCGAAACGTTTTTGACCCAGATACGACGCCGCGTTTGCAAGTACAGTTGAACGCTGATATCTCGAACTTCAAGGGACTATATAAATTAGTTCGAGATAACAGACGTTCGAGTTAACCGATATGTAATCTGGACAATTTCTCAAGTTCATAGCTTAATGCAGGTCCACAGTAATGCTGAAAGCTCCTGCAGGAGCTTTCAGCATTACTGTAGAACTGCATTAAGCTGTGAAATGTGTTTCTAGATATGCGTAGTGATGCCTTTTAGAGCAATTCTGTATTGTAAGATTTTGGAAGGACCGAACTTTCAGTTCGAGTTATCCCGAAGTTCGAGTTATCCGAGTTCGATATATCGAAGTTCAACTGTAGTTTGGATCCACATAAGACGCCGTGCCTCATCAGGATACAAGCTGGTTGACACTCGTCCAATAGCTTCTCAAAAGTTTTTTCCAGTCGTATCATTTTTTGAGCGGACGGTATTACATCTGGATAATGGTTAATCCTTTACCCCATGAATATTCATGTAAGAAATAATGACGTCATGAATATTAATTGCTCATAGATTAATTGTTCTAACAGCATTGCAAACAAGGCAAACAATATAGAATAATATCTATGTTAAATCATAAGCAAACAGAACAGACCCTGGTCAGACGACTCCTATAGGATCCATCTGATCTGGATCTACTATGGTTGCAAAGGCGTAGAAATGCGTATATATGAAAGAATCGGTTAATCACAGAGGCTAAACATATCCTTTGGTCGGCTTTACTTTAACTTATTTCCACATATTGACCTCTCTGTCTGACTTTGTAAAGTCATTGTGATTAATAGAGCAGATGCTCCATAAAACTAAGACGTCTTTTGGACAAATCAAATCTACTGTGACTAAATGTGTATGAAAGTAAACAAAACAAATAAAACATGTTAGGAAGCTGTGTGACGCCGCATAGACGTGACCGGCTCCGTCTATGCGGTGATTTGAAACGCATAGACAATGCGGTTTCGTCTATGCGGCGACGCGCAACACATACACAAGTCGCTCTGTCTATGCGGCACAGTTGTGCTTTTCTGCCGCATAGACAGATCTAACTTAATATATATATATACATTTAAAAAACGGAAAATATAACAACTCCAATGAAGATGATGATAATGATGAAGATGTTAATGGTGATAAGGATGGTGCTGATGATGCTGTTGATGATGATGATTACGGCGGTGGCGTTGGTGGTGGTAGTGGCAGTAGTGTTGTTTGTTGAAGCCAGCGTTTAAGGGCCTTCCCACTATAGGGCTGAGATTTCTTCTTGTCTGTCCGTTCGTCCAAACGTCCAAAATGTTATGCGTGCGTAGCTGCTTTACTATTTGAGAAATAGAGTCTCAAACCTTTACACGAACGTTTGTTGAAATCTTTGTTGAAAAGTTGTGAATCTGTGTTCTAACAGAATTATAGCCGTTCACTAAGTCAAAATGGAGATCTTCTATACAATATCATCTTATATAATATGATCGTATTGCTCCAGTAACTTCTTAACAATCTAACATATACTGACCTTACACATGTGTTCATTTGAATTCGAAATTGTAAACCTTGGTTTTCATATCTTTGCATTATAGACAACATAACTAGCCCTTGACTTTGTCGTAATTGATTGTGTGTACCGTATAATCCTGCAGCGAGCATAGCAACTTTACTACTTAATACAGAGTTACCAAACTTTATATAAATATTCACTTGCACGTGAAGCTTTGTACCTTTTCTGTTTAATCACACCATTTAAGGCAGAGTAATGATGCCTGGCATAGTCAATGGGGTTTAATTGTTGCATACTTATTTTGTGGCACGCCGTGCTCCATAAGTACTTGACCTGTAGTAATCAAACATTACAGAAACTTGCTTAAGCGTTTTAGGAAAAAAGCTAGACGAATCATCAAAGACAATAATTGTGGTTGAAAAAAACAAAGGAATTATTATGAAGTGCGCAAGTCACTGCAACATATGATGGTTGCTTTGGTTTTGTAAAATAGCATTACATTAAGTTTATCAATTTGGTTTACGCGGAAACTAGAGTTCTGCTAAAAATGATCCAGGAATACATTTTAAAGAAAACTTTTTGCGCAATTATTTTCAATATTCAGCGAGCAGCTCCTGAAAAAAGAATAAAACCCGCTGGAAAAGACAATTGCTTCTATGAAATTTTATTTTGCTTGGATCATGCGTTTAAAGACATACAAGCGGACGGATGGACAGATGAGCAGACTGGCAGCCCGATTGCGATACCCCCACCCCCTTAACCCTTTACCCCATAGGCTATTTTAGATCCAATCTCTTTGAATAAATCTACCGATAAGGAGCATTAACTAGAGAAATAGGAAAGTTTAGAATTTTTTTTAGCTTGAAACCATTGTGATAAATAGAGCATTTGCGCCTATAGGAGCAAATGCTCTATTTATCACAATGGTTTCACAAAGGGACTTTTACAGAGTCGTCAAACGTCGTCAATATGAGGGAATGGGTTAACTTTTACGGTGGTATAGTAACACAGACTCGCTAAATAGTATGTATTTGGTATCGTTTATGCGGCGCAAGTGCGCTTTTTCGCCGCATAGACGGGGTCCTGTCTATGCGTTGCAAATCACCGGACAGACGAAACATGTTACGTCTATGCGGCGACACGTCTATGCGGCGTCACAAAGCTGGCTAAATTTTCGCCCGCCCAAAAGTTATCTGTTTTGTATTTAAAACGTTAACTATTTACGCCTTTTAACGCAAACAAAGAATACCAAGATCAGGTGCGGATTTAGAAGGAGCAGAGCCGACCTCACTATAACGAACACTAAATTGTGTTAATTAGTTGGTATTTAGAGCAGGTGGCTGCTGAAACAAAGTTGAAAGTAAAACAGAACGCTCCCATTGGAGCGTTCTGTTTTTCTTTCATCTTGTTTTAAGCAGCCAACTGCTTTTAACACAAAATACTTGTAATTTAGTGGTCGTTGTATCTACTAAACATCAATAAAACAATGATTTAGTAGAAATGTTTTATTTCCCTCACCCAGTTAAGCTTTTTTTCAACATGTATTTCAAGCACACTATTTATTTATGTCATCAAACATAAAAATATACGCCCCTCCAAAATTATTTCTACGCCCCTCTCCCCAATCTGAAATCCTGGATCCGCACCTGAAGACTATAGGCATCTGCAGGGCTTTATTCTATTTGCTTATTCTAATCTAATAAATATCCATGTAGTCATCATTTTTGTATGCATATTCATAAAGTAATGGGTTCAACTATATAGTCGAATCTACACATGTACAGTAAATCCATCTAAGCCGAATTTTAATGCAGAAGATTGTATGTCCTTTTAGGCAGGTGACTGCTTAATGCAGGGTTAAAAAGTCCTAACTATCTCTAAGATCGATATTTATAATAAATCGAACGTCCGGTTTAGAAAGGTTTTACTGTGGTCTGTGAGAGTGTAAAACAAGTTTGTTACAGATGGGAGGTCACGTGACCACTCAGCGCGCCACCTGTATCGGTTATATATGCAAACGCACGTAGATTAACCTTTTTTGTACTGGTCAGTCCTGTGGTCTGCTGGAATTATTTTCGTCTGCTTCAAGTTTTAGAGAAAGGGCATGTTAATCATTTTCCTGTTGAATATTCATGTAAGAAATAATGACATCATGAGTATTTATTAACTGACTTTCTATAATGGCATATATACAGTAAGTTTTGGTACTGAAAGAAACTGTGGACCCAGGTCTATCTTAATTCAATACGCAAACAGAGCAGACCCTGATTAGACGGCTCCTAAAGGAGCCGTCTGGTCTGGGTCTGCTCTGATTGCAAATGCGTGGAAATGCGTTTAGATGAAGGAAAGGGTTAAATTTCATTTTATAAAGATAAACAGAGTGCCAGGAAGTTTGGATACTGTTGATCTCGTCGTCTCTAATCAGTAGCGAATGTCACATGTCACATGTTCATGGTTCAGTGCTCTGTCTGGACCACACCATGCATGGTTCGATAGTCGCAATTTAGTTGTAGGCTGGGCGTGCCAGTGTTGTACGACAGTCAATCATCGCAGGATTGACATACAACAATTGCGACAATGGTACACGGTTTATACGACCGAAGGAGGAAACTCATACGGTTTCAGTCTCATTCTAGTTTTCCATCACCGTCCCAACATGACAAATGTGTTTGTATTTAAACGCAACTGGTATCCACATCTCCTGGCTCTAAGATAAACCGTTCTTGTGTGACACCTGTGACAGGGGCTTAAAAATAGCATCGGATGGCTTTGTACTGACCTACATGTACTAGAACTTTATATTTACTTTTAAATACCTGCATTGCGCTGGAGACTGTTGTTATCTAGTATGTCTAGTAGAGAGTTAATAGAAATTGAACCTTTAACCTCCTGAGCAAACCTTCATTGGTACAAATGTCATCAGCTTCACTTGTCACTCTTGATTTATCTGGCATTTCGTTTCAACAACACTGTCAGAGTATCACACAGTTTGGATCCTGATGAGACGCCGAGTACGCCGAGTACGCCGAGTTACTCGGCGTCTCATCTGGATCCAAACTGTTAGCAAAGGTAATCACTCACCAACCCGCAGCAGGCTTAATGTTAAACAACAGTGGGTTTTCTTTACTGGTTAAATCAAACTGAAACTGAACAATTAGCTATGAATACCTTTGCAAACATCTTGCATGCAGATTAGACGCCGAGTAGCTCGGTATCTAAACAGTATCCAAAGTGTTCGATACTTCGTATATGGTTAATTTTGAAAGACAATGGCAGAAACGTCAAAACGTAAATCGAGACAGAAGATACATTTTGCAGAACAGAACAGAACAGAACAGATCCTTTATTTTCGTCATAGTTTACATAAAAGTAACAATATGTGAGCTTATAGAGGAAAACATAAATCACAAAGAAAAATACAAAACCTTAAGAATATTAATGTCGTGTACTGAGCGTCTCGGATAATCGCGTCACCGAATCCCCGGCGACACTTCCCCGATCTCACCCAACGAAACCCGAAACCCACCCCAACAGCCCCAGGGCAGGAGATGAACCCCTAGGCCAAGCCCCATCCGAAACCGACTACAGGCGCAAACCCCCACCATCCCCACTGCAAAGAAACCTCCACCCTCGAGTATACATGGCGTTGTCGAAAGCGAGTGATCCCCACAGACGAGAGCGAAAGATGACGAAAGATGCACAGTAAACCCATAAAAACTGGACGTTAATTTTAGCATAAATATCGGTCTTGGAAACCGGTGGCAGCTTGACCCATTCCTTCATATTATTGCCTTTTGATGCCTCTGTAAAAGTGATAGAAGCAAATGCTCCATTTTTCACAATGGTTTAAAACCTACACATTTCTGAAATTGTTCTTTTCTTTCTTTAAAGCTTATTAAAGAGGTTGGATCTAAAATAGCCTACGGGGAAATGGATTAATGCAGGGTGAAGGTCATGCAGAAATTTCTTCACCCTGCATTAAGCAGCCACCTGTTTAACCCTTTACCTGATAGAAGCGGCTTTTAGCGTGTTTGATTTATTCCTCCGCTGAAGAAAATAGTTCAAATTCATACAGTCATGAACATATTGCATAATAAATATTTTCTATATCCTAGTAGGTGGAAAGCTTAAAGCAGGCTGAAAGTAAAGCAGAATGCGCCTTAAGGCGCATTCTGCTTTACTTTCAACCTGCTTTAAGTGGTCATATGTCTTCAAAACTAGAAACAGGCTATTGGGTAAAGGGTTAACAGTATCTAAACTCTCCTCTACTGGAATTCTGGTTCAGAGGGGTTTCACTGTAGGGTGTGTATCCTAACTCCATGATTATCTGCTCAAACTCCGTGTTATTTTGATGCTGTTTCAAATCATTTCATACGTTCGAGCAAATATTTGCTATGTATCAAACAAAGGTTAGGTTTCTGATCAGCCGACTGACATGAATCCATATTTTTGCGAATTCGCTTCCGTTCGTAGTTAACTGAAAAGCAGTTGAGGTAAGTTTTATCAACTGATTATTAGTCCCCCACCGGTTACCGGTTGGGGGACTATAGGTTTGCTCGATTCCGTCCGTCCGTCCGTCCGTCTATCCATCCGTCTGTCCGTCCGTCTGTCACGCTTCGTGTCCGGGCCATATCTCCTACAAAGTTATGCCAAATTCATTATAACTTCACACATTGAAGAAGCATGATGAGGGCTTGTGTCATGCACAAGGGCCATAACTCTAGCATCAGTATTTTTGGAGTTATTCCCCTTTTACATATTTTTTTGTCCGGACAATAACTCTTTATCTACTGGTTCAATTGATTTGAAACTTCACATATGGAACAGTCATGATGAGGGGTAGAGTTATACACAAGGGCCATAACTCTAGCATCAATATTTTTGTAGTTATTCCCCTTTTTCATATTTTCTTGTCAGTCCGTCTGTCACGCTTGGTGTCCGGGCCATATCTCCTACAAAGTCAGGCCAAATTCATTATAACTTCACACATTGAACAGTCATGATGAGGGGTAGTGTCATGCACAAGTGCAATAACTCTAGCATCAATATTTTTCGAGTTACTCCCCTTTTTCATATTTTCTTGTCGGGACAATAACTTTTTATTTACTGATTCAATGTATGAAAGTAGGTACTAATACCATTCAGGTGGTCATGTATATACCATGGTCAACCACACCATGGGTGGGTGGGGTGGGGAGAGTGGAGGTTTTTTTTTCAGTCTGGTGGGGGACTCATGTCTTGCATAGCAATACAACATGCCCTTGTTAAACATGGCATTTTGTAACAAGACCAACGATAGATAGCGCTTAATTGTGTCAAGGGTTATGCGGGTCTACTTTTAACCCTTTACTCAATATATTTGCAAACGCAGTACACCCAAATCAGACAACTTATGGAATGTTATAGGCCTGATTCTACAGATTCGGCAGTGGCCACACATTATTCTCCTTCATATACCATACTTGTATATCAATCAAAGCGCTGAAAACGTTGAAATACTTGCGTAAAAGTAGCCCCGCCCCTGGCAGTCATGTTTCATGATATATCAACATCATTTTAGAAATGTTGGCACAGTTTTATCAGAGGACTACATCTTTCATTCAAATCTGACCCCCGGGTTTGGGGAAGATTTCTTTTTGCTGCAATAGCAACCAGAGTTCTTCATGGATCCGGATTCATTTAGCAATACTGATAGAGTTTCATACCAATATCATTTATCTGAAGTTTGGTTAGATTCTACCATGTGGTTTCAGAGGAAATGTCGTTTAAAGCGATTCCCGACGAACGGTTGGACAGGCAGACGGATGAACGGACTGACTCCCTTTGAAACATGGGTGAAAATTGAGATGATAATAAGAAACTAATTTGTTTTCTATTCAACTGTAAATTACGACATCAGTATGACAACTGCAACGCATTTCATGCCACGATTTGCCATAAAATAAGAAAAATAAGTATGCAAATATTACTAGCCCTTACAGAAGAACTTATCTTAAGCGACCATTAATTTATTAAACACAAGAGTTTTAAATATGAGCTTTCTGCATTACTGTTAACCTGCTTTAAGCTACCATCAGCTTGCCCTTAACGGTTAATATATAGTTACACCTCCTTTTGAGGGTCGCTTAACCCTTCGCTTGCTATTCACGTCAATATACGTTCCTGTAAATAGTGAAGACCCAGATGAGACAGCTCCTGCAGGAGCTGTCTCATCAGGGTCTGCACTATTTACATGTTGATTGTGCAACCAGTGCACTCCACAGCAGTGATTGCACAGCGAAATACTTGTACACAGTGATGATATATGTAATTATACAACAGGGCATTGGTAAAGAAGGAGAAATGTATTTTAAAATTCAGCAAGAGAAGGGTTAAGACTGTTTCTATTGTACTTTTATCTGGAAATATCTGTAACCGAGAGAAAGATTTTATAAACAATATCTACTAATATTTACATGAAAACTGATTGCATGGTTACACAGACAATACACGTCTGTAAATACAACAGAGCAACACGGAAAACTGGGTCAGTCTTGTGCCAGATTTCACGTCACGATTGTAAAGAATCACTCTCTTGAAATACAACAGTTCTACTGGTGACATTATTTGCAACCTGGAAATAATAAGACGACACTTAAAGACAACATTTAAAGAATTAAAAATTGTATAAATATGACAAAATACACACTTCTTTTTTAATGAAACGTCTGTCAATTCAAGCGCGTGTGAAATGTTCAGAAAACGTTTTGATGATGTCATTCACGTGACCGCTTCAATGCTATAACTTGCTCATTTTCTCTTCCCGTTTTAGTAATGGTTTTCAACTATTTTAGTTTTAATTTTCCTACCCAAAATATACAGAAATGCTTCGGATCACTCTCATTATGATAAGAGTGGGATTTCAAGGGGCACTTTTTTTTAAATCGCTTAACTCTTCATCAGCATTTAACCTAGAATCGCAGGCACATCGCAGCGCAGTTTTGGTTAAAAAAGTAGTTAAGTGGTATTGTGCTGTAATGAAAATATGCCATATAACATATGGTGCATTAATACATAAAAATGTTAAATCCGACGTGGCATTGGTATGATTGTTGAAACCGATGTTCGGTACTTAAGACTGGCTTAAAGTCATCGTTACTTACATGAATATTCATGTACACGGGGCATTTCAGAAGTAATGCAACCTATCACCGTGGCGCCTCACTGTGCACAGGATTTACGTAAAAAGTGTACCAGTGTACCGAGACATCCATTTTTTACACGGACATAATACCTTATTTGCATACGTATTCATGGTAATACATATACAAACGCAACACATAGTTATTGACACTGTAGTAAAATGGTCGGCAAAAATGTAAACGCAGTTGAAATTCGAGGCTATATAAAGCTTGGCTGAAATTGTGTGATGTTCATGGATAAAATGATATATCGTATGCCAGAGTCACAAGATTGGTTAAGAAGTTTTAAAGCAGTTGTGACTCTATTAATGATGCACAAAACCCAGGACGCCATTGTAGTGTCACTGCAAGCTTGAAACAGTATGCGATTTTGTCAAGTCTTGTGCAAGACTAACTGTTCTTCAGATTGCTAGCAGGGTCGGTATTTCAGCCGCAAATGAATCCCGCATACTAAAGCGTAATTTAAAAATGGGACGTATTACAGATAGATGGATCTCTCATTTATCATCGGACGAGCAAAAACATGTCCGACTTCAAACGGCCAGAAAACTGCTCAAAATGTTTCCAAAATATCATAGAACGCAGTTTCTGACATTATTAACGGAGATGGGACATGGGCACACTTTTGTAGCCTACCAGGAAAATTAACAACAAAATATGGGCTACCAAATACTGTCGCCGCTCCTCAATTGAAAAAAAAAAGAATTGTAAGTGCCAAGAAAGCAACGTTTGTTATTTCCTTCGATATCTGTGGTCCAGTTATGCAACTTGCTGTGCCAGCTAGAAAGTTTGTGACTGTGTTATTTTATAAAGAATAAATGTGCAGAAACTTAAACAATTGTTTTGAACGGTGTTTACGCACCGGGTTTAAGCACACTTCCTTGCTGCATGACAATGCCCCTGCGCATAAGTTCTTCCACATGCACCATATTTCCCAGACCTAGTCCCATGTGACTAGTTTTGTTTCCTAGACAGGGCCTGGGATCCGCTGTTTATCAGTGTATGTTGGGTATACCTGAAAATGAGTATGAAAATGCGTTTACAAATTGGATTAAACGTTTTATATTGTGTACGTAGCAAGGGCGATTACTTTGAAGGAATTTCACGTAATAAAAACTACCAAAAGCGCGTTTTGTATTACCCCAGTTGCATTACCTCTAAAATGCCCCTGGTAAAATGTTAACTTTAAGGCAATTAACTTTTCTACCTTATTAATGCTGCCTGTATTAATTTGATTGTCGTTTGGTTCATATATTTTATTGTTGACATTTTCTCCCCTTTTGCTTCAAAAACATAACAACAATACAAACTCTTTTGAATTTTGACCAGGCACCGAGTTACTCGGCGTTTCGTGTTTACATATATTATTGTAGATTTGCCAGCGACAGTCGGTCTTGTTATTATTCCTACCGTTCCCTAAAAGCAAACAGCATATACCCAGATCAGGGCCTCCTACAGGAACCCTCTAATCAGGATATGCCAAGACGTTACATAGGCAAAATCATTTTAACAGAAACATCCGCAGAATGATAGATTGCCGGAGTGGATGTTCTTACGCAAAACGAGAACATCCGAAGCGCCACATCTAGAATAAGACAGGGAAGGCGATTGAGGGGTCACAACGTGGTGTATGAATAATCGTTGGGGTTCCGCAAGTTTTTCCTTTGTATAACACATTGTTTCCCAAACACTTTCGCTTGAGATCACCCATGCAAATGACGTGGATGATCCAGATGTTTCAGCATGAAACGCCACATTCAATATCTCACCAGACACAGTATGGTTTGCAGCCTACGGTCAATTTTGTTTTTTAATATGCTTAATGTTTAATGTGTTTCGTCTTGATATGCGTCCTGTTATGTTTTGTCTTGTGGCTTTACCGTTTCTCGTTAGATGGTGTTTGATGCGGTGTCATTCCGTGTGTGGCTCTCCCTGTTTGACTATTTTTCCATATTGATCCCATTATTTGTCGTTTTCAAAGAAAGTGCAAGAACATTCAAAATGAAAAATTGTAGCATAGGATCAATTTTGTATACGTCAATACCTGGCAGTGAAAGAGTTAAAGCTACTGATAACAAATAAGATGACCTTCACCGCTATAGGTGTTGTTGACAGGCCTTAAGATTTTGATGGTTCGTGTGTTATCTTACAATTGGGAACTGACGTTTTGAGACATCCGCTTAATCCCCTTCCCCGTCATTTCCTTTGACATCAAAAGTTGATGACAAGCAAAGTACTCAGATACCTTACGCCGTCTGGGATTTTTGGACTTATTTACCTTAACCCTTTTTAAATGCGAGTCAATAATGCACTGGTATTTGCAAATAGTGTAGACCTCGATCAGAAGGTTCCTTAAGAAGCACTCTGATGAGGATCTGAACCGTTTGTCATCCAAAATCGCCTAGCAAAGTTCAGCCTTTCGCACTTAGTGGACAATAGTTAAACAATGATGGGCTATTCCACACTGAAAATACAGCGTTGAAGGGTTAAGCCGTAATATAGAAATATCCTCGTGTCAATGAAGAATACAGATAAGTCGCCATAATTAATAGCTGATTCTGGTTGAAGTTCAAGTAAAGCTATATTATAGAACTGATGAGGACGGACACCGCCTAGTAGTTACAAATGCGGAAATGTTTAAAAGATTATACTTTTTTGACATTTGCTGTGAGTTCAGTAAAGGATAACGCCCCCAACTGTTGATAAGGTTTGGTTACTAGCACGCGTGTGCTATATAGTAAAATCTCGATTATTCTAACACTAAAATTCGTATTATTATCGATCTTTAAGACAGGTGCCAACTTCATGCATGGTGAAAGTCACGCAGAAAGCTCCTTTAGGAGTGCATTAAGCAGCCACCTGCCTAAAAGGATCTAGATTTTTCTATACAGAAAATTCGAATAATCGAGATTTTACTTATGTTATACATTGAAGATATATCCAATGGTAACCGACACGTTCAGAACTATACTACTTAGTTCTATGATAAGTCAGGGCTACAGATAAAGGTGCGTAATAGTTGAAACTAAAATCGTCATTTCTCCACCAAACCCTATCCTGTTTGACCGCTCTTTAGAATAAAAAAGTTATTCTTGAAAAGTTTTTAATTAACGCATCTTATCTGGAAGCGCGCATTACTCTACATTGCAAATAATCACAACTATAGTTTTTCATCTTGCCAGACATACATGAAGCACTTTCAGCGAACCTTGGCAATGTTTCCAAATATAAGAGATCCTGATAAGATGTGTAAATTAGAGCAGTTTCAAGACCAGTTCCTTTATTTCTCCACCAAACCCTATGTTGAGACCAATCTAAAGAGTGGTCACACTATAGGGTTTGGTGGGACAAATATTGACGATGTTAGCGTTTGCATACGCGCCCGTGTCTGTTGGTTTTGGTCTTTTATTTCTTTCTCAGTGCCACAATCACATAGTTCGTCTGTTCGTGAATTGTTACTGAATTGTATGTTTGCAAAGGCGCTAATGGAACAAAGGATTAATTCTTTCGGTGCCAAATTTCTAATTGTCGTCTGCTATCCAAGTTTGTTAAATTATTCGGTAAAATAAGGAAATGAAACAAATAAATGCAAAATTCAAAGGAATAAATCACAAATATAGAGATAGAGATTGAGACCAGAAGTGAAGTCCCTGATTAGACGCCGCCTTAAAAAGGCGGCGTCTGATCTGAGACTGCACTATTTGTCGTGGTACATTTTTGCGACATTGGCGGTGAAGGGTTAAGATATTGGTTTTGAAAAGCAATGCAAGTAGTCACGTAATCTGAAGAATTTTAGGATATTGACTATGAAGGAAAATATTGTGCTTATGGTTAGATAAGCCAGTGCTGTATATTAAAACGTTTAGTTAACTGATCCGGCTTCACTTACCGACATCTCATCAGCAATTGACTTTTAACTTTTTAAAAAGAGGGGCTGTCCCCATATTCCGTTCTTATACGTATAGGAATATGCGTCAACTCCAAAATATAAAAAAGAAGGTGAAAATGACAGTTAAAATGTGGAAGCTGTATACAATAGTCTGTCTTAAACGACTTTTAATTGATTGAAAACTTAAAACACAAATGGTTGCTTAATACAGGGACAAAGTAATGCAGAAAGCTCTTATAAGAGCTTTCTGCATTACTTTTGACCTGCATTAATCTAGCACCTGCCCTACAGACCCATAATCCTCTTTTTTGACGGTCGCTTAAGATGGGTTCTACCGTATATTCAAACAGAGAAATGCTAGTTCTTTACTATAAGAGCACTATTAGCACATAATTAGTTCTTTCGTCGCCAAGGTTGCCAGAAAGCGACTCACGGGGCTTGAAGCAATGGGCGAATCTGTGACTATCCTTGCAAGAGGTGATTATTATACATGAATAATTAGTTTCGGACTAGAAATTTAGTTTAGCATACAGCGTTCATTACCTTACTAATAATTGTTTTAAAACACATTTACCCTTTATGCGAGTTAGATGAGTATATAGGACCTTTACAAACAGTGTAGATAACGATTACGTTGATAAGTTTGTCATAAACATCAATTTCTTCAGTGATAAAAATTGACAATTATTGTTTAACCTTTTCCCTCTAGCAACGTATTTTTCACGCATTTGCAAACAGAGTAGACTCAGATCAGACGGCTCCTATAGGAGCCGTGTGATCAGGTTCTGCTGTGTTTGTTAGTGGACTTTAAAAATCTGTTTCTTTACTTTCTAAAATGGCTAGAACGTTCCATCTTCCATATGTCATTATAACATTTCCCCATGAATATTAAGTAGGTATTGAAAGTTGAAATAAACATAGAAGCGGGAAAACGTTAATTGATATTCAGAAAGTGGGGGACGAGTTTAACTACTCAACAAATTGAGGGTTATAGCCGAAATGGTTTTGAATTTGATTAACAGTAGAGTACATTTTGACCTTATCTTTGACCTCTGAGTATTATCACTTTTTACTTCACTGATAGCGTTTCCAACTTATTTGTTCGAACCTTTGCCTGTATAAAATACATCATTGCAGCCCATACTCAATGCTCCATCAAACACGTGAACCCCAGTATTGTGTTTTTAATAAAGGTGTGCATCTTTTATCAATTTAATATCTCTTTGATACTTATAGATACTTACAATGTTTTACACTTGCTAAAGAGCTGTGCACATATGGGCTTTGCATGGTGAGCACATGCTCCTTGAACATAGCCCGGACGAGAGTGAACCTTTGTAACCCCGCTATTGACCTAAATGTTATCATATCCCAGTAAAATTGCTATGTGGAACAGAATGAAGTATATAAGATATGTATTCCTATCAGAACTAAGAGTGTGTGATTTTGACTATGGAGTGGATTGCGGTGCTGGTGGTATCGCTCGTCGGGCTCCACGCGGCCCATGGCGCGGGAACTGTTGGTAAGTATATAGCTGTCTGTTCAGGGTCTGCTCTGTTTGCTTATGAAATTATAAATAAATGTTCATGATGTCAAGTTTCACTTACTTCTGATTCGTTTCGGCTTTTGAGAAGCAACTGATCGAGTACAAAACAGTTTGTATCCTGATGTGACTCACAATCTAAGATCTCCATATGCCAAATGTAAAATTATTCTGAAAGCCCAGGATCTCACTCGAAGCCTAGGTTCTCGCTATTCATTTGCAAACTGCGAGGTGGTAGGTTCTGAAGCAAGATCCTTGGTTTACTACATGTAGTACAACTGTGCACTGGTGTTTGTATCATGTGCGTGGATCACCTTTTTGTTACGTTTTTCATCGATATTGATAATCAGTATTTTGGAGACAGGGTTAGCTTTATCCAGTATATTATAATATTGTTTGTTTTCAATTCATTTGGTGAGCTGTGATTGGCTGTATTTTTTCAGACCGCGCCTTGCCGGAACTACTTTTTAATCATTAGCAGCAATACTAAAGGTATTAAATGTTGAAAACAAATTGTGAATATTGTTTGAATTTCTTTCATACACTCAGTAGTGATATTAAATTATAAGTAATATATATATATGAATGGAAAAGTAGTAAAGTCAAGCAGGCAAAGCCACATGCAAGACGCAACCACCACCAAAACACCGATAGACAGCATGACACACACACACACACACAACCACACACCCAAACGCACACACACACACACACACACGAAATGAACACAGAAAACACCAAAATACACACAAGAAACAGGGACAAACGTTCCACAACATGAACAAACAACAAGCACAAAGACGCAAGGCAAACAAAAGGAAGGGTGACAAAGAGAGTACCGCCTTGGCACGGTCAGCAGCAAAAACACCACTGGGGGTTTAAACCGGTTTACGGACGTCCTAACCTCAAACTTCTCTCAAAGTCACCCTAGCTTTACAAATATTGTAAATAAAGGTATCCCCGCTGGACTTAAAATATTGAAATAACGAATATTAATTAGATTATATTTTATAATTGCAAATGAACACTGTAATATTTGGCGTCGTATAATCATATCTATATTATTTCATAAGACAACAGGACTGATCCTGATCAGACGGCCCCTACAGGCAGTGGCGTAGCTTCCTATTAGGCACAAAGGCACGAGCCTACACTTTATTTTCAGAAGTCGAAAAATAAAAAAGGCTAAAAATGCCGAAAATGCAATAAAAATGACGTCTAAGTGGGGTTAGGAGTAAACCCCATATATCGGATCGATGACAAGATCAAGTTTTGAACTTCAAGATAAATTATATTTAAGAAATATTTATAAAAACTCGTAATTGTTTCTAGATCTTCTATTTCAGGTTATAGATGTATAGCCTAGGCTACCAGTCTGTTTCAGTCATAATCAGTGGGCTAAAGAAATTATCAGCAAATTACACAATGTCGCTTCCTAAATCTATTGTATCCCGGTTCTGACAAGTTTTCTAGGCGCGTTTAGATCTACATATCTACATTTAAAACACGTAAGCATGGGCGATCGCGGTGCCCCGTACCCTGATATTGGAATTTCGAACTTCAGCATTACAGATGAAAATACAAACTTTTGCATCCTTAACGAGGCACGGGACTCGTGCCTTTTTTTTTTTTTTTATCAATTTCCAATCAGGTAAGAAGGCCGTTCTGTATATAAAAAAAATATTGACTGCACAATGTGAGATAAGCACGAAAAAAAAGGCTTCAGCTTTTACATTTATTGTTTGGAACAAAGAATACAATGTATAAATAGATTAAGAAAGTTCCAAATAGATATGTTTATATATATTTAAAATAGAAATGAAAACAATAATGAGATAAACCAGTAATACTCATACTCGATGCTTTAAAATTTGAGTTTAATATAGTTGTACAAGTGTTGGTACAGGTAAACTACATCCCGTGACATATTCCTCCACCAAGTTGAAATTCTTCTCGAATTTCTATGGATACGGAGAGCAATTTGCAATGTCTCCGGAGCACAACCGGTCTCGGTCCCACGTTTGGCGCCAAATGTAACCGGGGTTTCTCCGAGAGAAAATATATCCAACGGGTGTGGGAATCGAACTAGAGACCTCGATACTCCTAGTCAAGCACTCTATCACATCGCCGTATAAGCCTGCTTGCACACCAAGGCTGTGCAAGTGTTGATACAGGTAAACTGCACCTCGTGACATTGGTATTATTATTATTATTATTATTAAATGCGTAACAAGTAAAATACCGCCGGCAATAATTTCGAATACACGCTTTCATTTTCTGATGATCGGTTTTAAGAGCAGATCACTTTTACCTAAAGAGGCAGCAGCTCACAGGCTAGTAGACTAGCAACATGGTAGACAAAGACTTACATTTCAGCGGACCAGCAAACTGCGATCAATCCTCGTTCCGCCGGTTGTACGCAGTTTGCAGTTTGCTGGTTCCACGGGTTATGCAATTGACACAGAATTTATTTAAATTCACAGATCTATATATCTTTACAATAATTCTGTATGAGACAAGGCTGTGTTGCAGGAGCTCTAACTATTAAACATTCAAAAATCAAACCAGATATTCTGCCATGCCTTCGACATAGTATATGATCAGCTAGGCTTGCACGTTATGTGCAACACATACTTTATAATGTGCATCAGAGTGTTGTGTTACCAGTTTGAGTAGAAACACTCACGTCGGAATATGAAAGAAAATCTATAAATCTAAAAGAAATCTGACAAAATTACCCAACATCTTTCCGTCCCAAAATGTGAATTCTCTCACATTCAGGGGCGCGCCTGGGCATATGCACTTACGCACGTGCGTACAAGTGCTTGAACAAATAGAAACTTAAACAATGCTGAAACGGTCTTAAAATGTTGATACCTCTCTTTGGTAAGGTCTCCGAGACTGTCACTCAAATGTCCAGAATTTAGAGTTATGTGATTTCAAAAGCTTTGAAGTTTAGATAAAGGATAAATATATAACGCTGTTCGTTAAATTTACCAGTTCAACACGCACAGCAGAAGTCTAATCCTTTATTAACTATTCCATCATTGCTTACAGTAGTCCAACATGGCTTATTGGTATCTTTTGAAAATTTGCACCCTTCCTGGTGGCCATGTTTTTTTCAATTAACAGCTCAAATAAGGGCTACCTAAGCGACACTCCAAGATAATTATATTGAAGTCTTAGTGCTCAGTGATTTCACAGGAGAATATTTTGAAACTTCCACTTCAGTCATGGAAATTAACCATGCCAGTAGCGGCAAAGTATGTAACACGTACAACAATGGTTTGAAAACGAAAGATAGAGGGTCACTCATTCAAAAATCTGACCACTGGTTTCAGAGAATATATAGAATGGTCTGTAACATTTCACTACATTAGTAGCCATATTTATAAAGGCAATTACCTATGCCCCTGGCATCAACATTTGTGAACGAATCCCAACGGCTTTGGAAATGTTGGTAAAGGGTAGCCTTTAAAACACTCTACTGTTGCCATTTAAAGAAAGTAAGTCTACCCCTGATGGTCACACTTTTAACAAATAAGATATTTTGAACAACGTTGGTAGAGGGTGGACTAAAGATAATTCTGTCAAATTAGTGAATTACAGTGAAATCGGCCAAGCGAACAGTTTTTCTGCTGATTGTCAGGGCAAAAGGAGTTCTGCACACATTTCTATGTTTTGAACAAAAAATGAAAGATTCCTCGCAATGACTGATTATATGAACGTTTGTCACTGTTGGCCCAGATATTTTAGAAGTAGTGTCGTTTAAGTTTATTGTTTATGACGGACAATGCATGCCAACGGATATATAACACACTATCAAAATAGTTCACATTGAGTGCCTATTTTGGCTAAAGCAGTTGAAATAAATGATATGCAACATGGGTAGCTCTTTCGGCATTTTCAGTGATTAGCATTCGAATTAAATGGTTGTGGAAAGACACTTTGACGTACGTTTTAAATACGACGTTGGTCAAGTTTTGAGTAGATTAAACGTTACACAAAGGCTAAAGATCAAAATAAATTGTTTGTGTTCAAGCCCTGATATATAACCATGTCAATACTGGTGGTACTTTGATAGCCATTTTCTATATACCAGTCGTTTGCGCAACGCACATGCCCTTATTTAAAGTCGTCGTTATACTTTGCACCATTTAAGATCTACAAATTTGAGCTAGAGCAAAGACATGCATTTAATTAAGATCCTCACGTAGGCATCATAACATGTATTGATTCTCTTCCATTCAATTACTTTCCCGTCTAATACGTCTGTTTTGTTGATGTTAGATTAGTTGTAATTAAACCCTTGTCGGCCTTGGGATAGTGGAATTACTGTTTTAATGGTTGTATATATACGCATATTTGAGCTAAATATATTGAAATATCAAGGTCCCGGTTTCTGTCATGTTTTGTTATCTCAATATTCTTCTGTTACTAACACAAACTTTGGACATTATATACACGTAGATAGTATGTGTTTAAAATTGATGATCTAGCCAGTATATTTGCCGAAATACCTTCACGATTGTACCTCAACGATTCTAGAAACAATTATTCCTGGGAGAGGATGGGGTCCATGCCTTAAACCTTTCCTAGCATTGGTGTGTATCCAATAATTAGGACCAGGCACGCCCCTGACATTTGAAGCATTTATATCATTTACACTTTATATAAAAGTCTTCCCAGAACCCCCTTAAATGCGCCTCCATCGTTGTAGATTTTCAATTTTTTCCGGGGGGGAACATGCCGGACCCCCCTAAATAAAGTCGCGCCTACACATTTGTTTCAGCCAAGCTACGTCCCTGACAGGAGCTGTCTGATCGGGGTTTGCTATGTTTGCAAATGTGCAGAAAGGAGTAAATTGAGTAAAGGGTTGTGCGTACAAATGACCATGCTGTATCAATGTACTAAATGTCTCTACTGTGTGGTGTTCATTTTAGACTGCGGATCTAATCCTGCTGATATTGTCTTCCTGTTGGACTCCTCGGGATCTGTGGGAAACAGTAACTTCCAAAAACAGAAGGATTTCGTAGCAAGATTTGCCCAGACGTTCACAATTGGACCTAGAAATGTTCAGATTGGAGTGTCGACTTTTGCGAGTCATCCACGCAACGAGTTTAACCTGAATACATACCATGACAAAACCTCGCTTGTGAGCAATATTCACAAAATCCCGTAAGTATTGCTAATTTAGAATACATATATTGAGTCTACGCTGTTTGCAAAAGACAACATGAAAAGCGTTTCTATGAGGGAAAGGTTTTAATACCCTCAACAGTAAACAATAAATCAATGGCTATTAGTATCCCCTTACCTGACTGAGGCGACTATTGACGCCATTTGTAAACAGATCAAATCAACATGTAAAGGTGCATACTAAAAATTCCATTTCTCCACCAAAACCTATGTTGTGACCACTCTTTAGAATCGTCTCGAGGAGACGATTCTAAAGAGTGGTCACACTATAGGGTTTGGTGTAGATATAAAGAGTGTTCTTGAAAATGTTCTAAGTTACTTATTTGGACTTCTGACAGACCCAGGTAAGGATGTGTTCTGTTTGCTATACATGTAAATATGATTATACAATATGTCATTACCACACTTTCATGTTTTCTAATGTTTTCGAATGTCATAATCAAATCGTCTTATTAATACTCATGGTGCCGTTATGTCTTACATCAATATTCATGACGGAAAAGGTTAATATGCAACATTGCCTATGCCTGTTTGTTAAGCCTTTACTCAATAAACATCCTGTATGAGCCGTATGATTCTGCCATAGCCAAAACAACATGCATCCATATACTGTTATAACAATACATGCAGTTAATTGTTATACGTACATGCATATGTATGTAAAGCATTAAAGTCGATTGGTAAATGTACTCTTTTATATTCTAAGGTTTTGCATGCTGACAACTAAAATTTACGTTATCTCTTATCATTGACTTGTTCCCTTGACTGCAATTTAATAGACAAATTGATTATAGCTTGAATTTTGAAAATATAGTAAGTGAAAGATTCTGTAAAATACTTTACGCAGCAGTCATTCATGTCGCGCTTTGTGATGACATTTAATATTGTAAGGGCAATTCTTTTGAAGTCATTTACACATACGATATTACTATGGCCATTACACCTGGATTAACCCTTTATAAACGCCTGTTCACTCCATTGCAAACAGCATAGACCTTAATCAGACGGCTCCGTAGCAGCGAAACCGTTAACCCAACATAAATGGCTGTTCATGTATCACTAGACAATCCTCTACTTATTTGCTAATTTATATGCTGTTCATCTGTCCCTGTAGATATCATTCGGGAGGTACTCGAACTGATCTTGCTCTCAAGTATGTGGAGGCAAACAGCTTTACCAAAGCCTCTGGTGACAGAGATCACGTGGCCAACATCCTTATCGTCATGACGGACGGCAAGTCCAACAAGCCGGCCTTGACAACAGCGGAGACTAAGAAACTTCACCAGATGAACGTCAAGGTGAAAAACGTATTTCCAAGTTAAGCTGGTCGAGTGACCTGGTTAACTTTATGCAGCCATTATTATGCTATGCATGTTTTAACTAGCATTTACAAACAGTTTTGATTCAGATGAGACGCCGAGTAACTCGACGTCTCATCAGGATACAAACTGTTTTCACTTGGTCGATATTTTCTTAAACAGTTTAATCGAGTGAAGGCAGTGAAACGTCCAGCAAATCAGAGATTGCACAGAAATTATATGTTCGGCTTGAGCACTTTCAATAACTTGTTGATGCAGTGAATTTTGGTTAAATAGTATTGGTAAACAAATTGAAACAGGTTGTTTACAAGCTATTTCATCTAAGAGTATGCGTTTTCCAGAACGAGTGATCGAATCACGTATCTCACTCGTCTCCTAATCTGTACTTATGGAGTTCGAGTTCTCACTTCTGATTTCGCATACACTATTTCTGTCACTGTATAAACAAACAGTAAAATCTCGATTATTCGAATGTTCTGTATAGAAGAATTTAGACCCTTCTAAGCAGGCAGATGGCTGTTTAATGCTTTGTAAAAGTCATGCAGAATACTCCTAGGAAAATGCAGATCTGGATCTACACATTTTGCTAATAACAGTACATGCGCATCTCGGGTTTAAAGGCTTAATGGCGAATTTATTCCCAATATTTACGGCTTTGAATTCAGTCAATCATAAAAATCAAACAACAATATCTCCTTTATTTCTCCACCGTACACTATACTGTGGCCATTCTTTAGAGTCTACCTGAAGAGACGATTGGTTACGAGTGGTTACGGCATAGGGTTTGGTGGAGAAATGACAATTTTAGTAATTGCGTACGCACCTTTATCTGTAGCTCTGTATAATTGTAATAACATATTCAGAGATACAGTATTATTGTCCGCCGCGAATATTGTATACTTTGTATCTTTCTTCATATAGGTGTTCGCCATCGGTATTGGCTCTGGTGTTGACAAAGCGGAACTGGGACGTATTGCCTCAGACTCACACCATGTGTTCCAGGTTCAAAACTTTGATGCCCTCAACACGCTCCAGACTGAATTGAAGAAGACGGCGTGTACAGGTACGGATATTTACCGTTTGCTCTTTAAGCAATTCCCTTCTGCGACAATTCTAATCAGTTTCTAATCAATTTCATTTTAGAATATGTTTCACAACGCAAATATAATGTAAAACGAATAGTTTTCAAAGTAAATTATTCGCAAATGTTATTGAGAAAATCATTTTTGTATTAGCGTGTATGCCACTGCAATTCCAGATGTTCAATGTCGTTTTAGATGTGTTTACAAACTGTCCCAAATACAGTAAAACCTCTCTATCGTTATAGAGAGGTTTTACTGTACTAAATTCCACCAAACTCTATACCATGACCATTCTCGAAGAGACGAATCTAAAGAGTTGTCACCGTAAAAGGTTTGGTGGAGAAACAAATGACCTCTGGGTCCATGCTTATAAAGCTTTTAGTTGAGTCTGAGTTTCGTTCTCAAGCTTTTGATTTGTCAGATTTGAGTTCTCAAGCTTTTGATTGGTCAGATTTGAGCATTTGGCTCAAATCTGACCAATCAAAAGCTTGAGAACGTACTCAGACTCAACTAAAAGTTTTATAAGCATGAACCCTGATTAAAAGCAAGCGTTAAATCAGCGTGCTGAGTTTTATGTTAACACTATATATAGTATACTCAATTAATAGCCCTGTTAGAAATAATGACCATGTGTATCAAATAACTGACGTTTTAAAAACAATAAAATCATAGCAACATCACTACATAAGCAAATAGAGCAGACCCTGATAAACAGTTCCACCAGAAGCAGTCTGGCCTGGGTCTATTCTCTTTATCAAAGTGCCCAATGCGTGTCTATGAGGAAAGCAGTTAAACACGAAATACTTTAATATGCATTAAAATAAGTTATTAGTCGATGTTTCTAATTGAATGTAGCTTTCAATTTCAGTTGATGGTGGTTGGTCTAATTTCGGCAGCTATTCACCATGTTCAAAATCATGTGGCGGAGGGACTCACTTCCGAGTTAGGTCCTGCACGAACCCAAGGCCATCCAATGGCGGTGCTAACTGTGCTGGTGCGGCCAAAGAAACCCATAACTGCAACACCAAAGCGTGTCCAACACCAGCTCCAACAACCCATGCCCCCGCCACTACACCCGTCCCGGCAACAGTAGCGGCAGGTCTGTTAAAGAAAACCCGAATAGCTTTTACCCATTCATTTTTCTTATAGAGAGGGCATAACATATTCATTATCTGCTGTAATAAGCCACTGACATTCATGGGTTCAGCAAACAGTGAAGAGCTTGCTTAGAAAGCTCCTTCATTTTGCGTATCAAACAATTAAACCCTAATGAGTTTTGCCGCGTTTTGTCAAATGACAATATTAGCCGTATTCGACTGGGTCTGTATCAATAAGCAACGAAAACAATTCCCAGTCGAATACAATACACGCTGAGCAACGAAAGAAAATCACGCAACGCGGATTGGAGACCGTTGAGATTGTTGAGTATTGCAAGGTAAAGCTAATCCATAAACTATAATTTGATTGGTTTAATTCAATAGGTGGGAGAAGTTTATGTGACGGAATAGCAAGATAAAGCCCAGTCGAATACGGCTAATGACTTCAGTAACAAATAATAAAGTTTACTGTACCTGTTTACATAAATACTTGAATAGCTCTGGGTCCATGCTTATAAAGTTTTCTAGTTGAGTGTGAGTTTGTTCTCAAGCTTTTGATTGGTCAGATTTGAGACCAATCAAAAGCTTGAGAACAAACACAAACTCAACTAAAACGTTTTATAAGCATTGACCCTGATCTAATATTTCGATCACTAGGGCCTTTTTCCTTTTTCGAATATTAATATGTCTTGTGGCGTGTGTGTGGGTGGGGGGGGGGTGGGGAGGGGGCTCACTTTGAGTTAGGTCCTGCACGAAAAAGACCCTCAGTGGTCGGAATATTAGATCAGCATTTTTCGAGTATTTATGTAATGTATTATATTAATTCCCTTTTTGGAATATTGTCTTCATTTCAATACCTGAATATTCATGAAAAACCTATACATGTAATGAAATATGATAAGAATGGAACATTGTAGCCATTTTAGAAGCTAAAGAAACAGGTCTATCAAATTCCCTTAGCAAACAGAGCAGACCCTGATCTGACGGTTCCCACATGATTCGTCTGATCTGGGTCTACACTGTTTGCACATGCGTGAACATGCGTTTATGTAAAGGAAACGGTTAACATTTGGTATGAAAACGTTAAATCAACTGGACCAATAGGAATGAAAAGTAAGAATGATAAATATAAAGTACAGCGCAGATCCTGACCAGAGGGTCCTGCCCTCCGAT
Organism: Azorinus chamasolen; assembly: GCA_963576725.1. Lineage (NCBI taxonomy): Eukaryota > Metazoa > Mollusca > Bivalvia > Cardiida > Solecurtidae > Azorinus > Azorinus chamasolen. Next base: position 94,300,601 of record OY755238.1, on the reverse strand, counting down.
TTCTCGGAAATAATGGTCCGATCCTAATGAAACTTCGCATGAACATTGCTGGTTACATGCAGACGTGCTTCCCACTTTTGATTTTTTTAAAAATCGCCATAGCAACCAAATTGTGGACTCTGATGGTCAAAATTTAGATATTGTTTGGTGAAGTTACATATTGTTCGATTTTGCTGAAAATTTGATTCAATGGATTTGTAGGTGTTACGAAATTGTTGTTTGCCATGGTAACTAAATAGTGACTCTGATTGAACTAAATTAAGATTTCGACGAATTTAAATAGCGTTTGGTTTCGCTGAAAACTTGTATGTTTGGATATTTTGGCACTTCGAATTGACTGGTAAGTCTTTCGAAAAAAAAAAGAAGATAACTGAACGGTGGCTCTGATTAGTCGAAAATAAGATCTTTTTCGACGAATTTAAATATTGTTCCCATTTGCTGAAAATTGGTTTGTCAGGATATTTTGTCACTTCGAATCGATTGGTAGGTGTTTCGAAAGTATTGGTTGCCATGGTAACTGAATGGCGACTTTGATTTGTCTAAATTTAGATATGTTCGATGCATTTAAGGTATTGTTCGATTTTGCTGAAAATGTGTATGTTGGGATATTTTGGCTCTTCGAAATGACTGGTAAGTCTTTCAAGAATATTGGTTGCCATGTTAACTGAATGATGGTTCTGATTGGTCAAAATTTATACCTTTTTTCTACGAATTTAGATATTGTTCGATTTTGCTGAAAATTGGTATGTCCGGATATTTTAGCACGTCAAATTCATTAGTAAGTCTTTGGAAATAATTGGTTATCATGATAACTGAATGGTGGGCTGTGATTGGTCGAAATTTAGATATTGTTCAAATTTGCTGAAAATTGGCATTTATTTGGGTACCCCAAACTCAATCAAGTTGTTTTTGAAATACTTGGTTGTCATGGTAATGGTGTGAAGTCCTCTAATTGGTCACGATTTACATAATTTTAGATTTTTCGGAAAATTGATCTGTACGGGTAAATGGGTACCCCAAACTTTATTTAATTACTGGTGTTTCAAAAGTTTTGGTTGCCGTAGGAACCCAGTGAAGGCCTGTGATTGGTTAAAATTGAGATATTTTGCTCATCAATACCATTTGTCAGTGTCGTTTACGGGGGCATTCTGTAACAGATTATGTTACAATTAAATTTTGTTCGAAATGATTTTCGACACATGACCTCATAATCAATTATGAGTGTGCGATCTACACCATTATCTAGCTTTGCTCGACCTGCCTTGCATTTGTCACCAAAGTTTGTCCAAATGAAGACTTTCAGCAGACCTTGTCACTCACTCACTCAGTATTTTACAGCAGGATAGGGGTTAATCAATACTATGGATACCTGTAGCTCTATAACGCACTGATTCTGTTATGTTTTATCATTTACCTGTCAATCTAAGCATTTGCAAACATAGCAGACCTTAATCGGCGGCTCTTGTAGGAGCTGTCTGAACAGGATCTGCTCTCTTTGCTTCACAAATGGTATATATAGCTGATTCTACAGTTTCTGCCATGCCACATCATGCCGGAACAAAATTCAGCCTAAGTAATATTCAAAAAGTCATTTTTATTTTGTATGATTATTTAAAGGCTTAATTTACGCAGGTTGCCATGGTACCGCGCCAGCCGATATTGTTTTTGTGCTTGATGCGTCTGGAAGCGTTTCGGCGCCAAATTTCAAGATTATGCTCAACTTCGTGGAGAAAATGGTAGACTCTTTCCCTGTAAGTCAGACTGGTACTCATATCGGCCTCGTGACCTTTGACAGTAAGACATATCTGCAATTCCACCTGAACAAGTATCACGACAGAAACTCCATCAAGACTGCAGTGTCACATACAAGGTACACTTAGAACTTTGTCTAAGAAATAAAAGTATGTTACATTGAGGTAAAACCCGTATTGGGTTACATTGAAATACAGTAAAATCTCGATTATTCGATTTTTTCTGTATAGAAGAATTTAGACCCGTTTTGGCAGGTGACTACTTAATGCATAGTAATGGCGGAGCTTTCTGTGTGACTTCCACAATGCATTAAGCTGCTATCTGTCTTGAAGATCGATAATGATACGCATTTTAGTGTTCGAATAATTGAGAGTTTACTGTATCTCAATTTTTAATAAGTAATATGCCAATATTGTACAGTAACGCCTCGCTAATACGAGCCCTCAAAAGAAATATAATAGATGAAACAAAGCTTGATAAATAGATCTGAGTAAACTGTATGCTACCGATCCAATCATTTTGATATATTCTATGTTTTATATAATGCATAGTTATATAACATAAATATGTTTATAACTGCGGATATTAAACCAGGTGGTAGTTTAATGTAGGAAAAGAATTTCATCAAGGCCAATTAAAATGGGTACAATTAATCAAATTATTATTAATGACGTCATTCTTTTTACATGATTACTTATGGGGTAAATGGTTAAACACAAGGTATGCTCTTGCATAAAGACAAATGTCCAGACAAGATGCGTAATGTCGAACATTTTCAAGAATGACAGGTTTATATCTGCACCAAATCCTACATGGTGACCACTTTTTAGAATCATCTACAATACGATTCTAGAGTGGTCACAGCATAGGGATTGGTGGAGAAATGACGATTATAGTATTAGAGTGTGCACTTGCATCTGTTGCTCTGATAAAGGCAAAGATATAATTTCAATTTTCGAAGTGCAGTTAAACTTCAATATCTTGAACTTCAACGGACCATACAAATTACTTCGAGATAACTGAGGGTTGAGTTATCCGTTTTCTAAGCAATTTCTCAAATTTACAGCTTATTGCGTGTCTAAAGTAATGCTGAAAGCTCCTATCAGCTGTAACACGCGTTGTGGTGCATTTCAGAACAATTCTTTTTTGTAAATTTTGGAAGGATCAGCCACCTGCCTACAAAGACATACATAGTTCATTACTAAAAGTTCGTAGTATCGAGTTTTTACTGTAGTTTGAATCCAGACAAGACATTGTTCACAAACTGATACAGTAAATCCTCTCTATAATGGCCACTAAATTGCATCAAATATTTTGTGTTAAAGGCATGTGGTTGCTTAAAGCAAGGTGAAAGTAAAACAGAACGCTCCTACAGGAGCGTTCTGTTTTACTGTCACCTTGCTATAAGCATCCACCTGCTCTAAATACCAACTAATTAACACAATTTAGTGGCCGTTATAGAGAGGTTTTACTGTAATGGTCTTTTCGCATTTGAAAATAGAACAGAACAAGATAAAAAAAACTCCTATAGGGAACTGTCTGGTCAAGGTCTGACCTGTTTTTTTATGAAACCATATACGTGATTCTACAGTTTCTACTGATAACAAAATATCCAGTTTCCGTATGCCAAATTCAGCTAAATAAGCGTTCACGGTGTCAGTATTTCCCACATGAATAACTATTTGGTACATGTAAAGGGTTAAAACGGCGCAATTATAGCAGGACTTCGCAGACAAAAACTCTCACGCACATGTCCTATTATAGGATTGAAGGTCTACATGCAGTTCATGGAATTAACATTTAGTATGCTATAGGCGCCTTTGTCGTCATATGTATATATAAATTAAAACCTCGATATCTTGGACTTCAAAGGGTCATACAAATCCGATTTCTGATCTTAATTGTCAGAGCTTCATAGCTTAATGCAGGTCGGAAGCTATCACTATTACTTTCGACCTGCATTAAGCTATCACATGTGTTTCTGGATATGCACAGTAATACATTTTAAAACCATTCTGTATTGTAAAATTTAGATGGACCGAACTTTAGATTAGAATTATCCCGAAGTTCGAGTTATCCGAGTTCGATATATCGAAGTTCAACTATACATAATATGCATTCAAGCATTCATATCGTTAATTGTCTTGTAGATATACTTCCGGGAGAACAAATACTGCAGACGCTCTCAAATACGTCAGACAGACTTCTTTCAAGACACAGAACGGCATGAGACCAAATGCCGCACAAATCGCCATAGTAGTTACCGATGGTATGTTGACATTAGATAGGTAGATATTGCCCTAAACGAGCATTCATTTGTTGAACATAGGAGTCTTAAAAAGCAGGGGTTACTTAATGCAAGGCAAAAGGAATACAGAAAGCCCTATAGGAGCTTTCTGCATAACCTTTCACCTGCGTTAAGTTACTACCTGCCGTACAAACCCATAAGAAAACCTCCTTGATGACCGCTTAAGACAGGTTCTACAGTACCACAGTTGTGACAGATGGCAGGAAATAGCATGTGAGCAAATGTCACACAAATAAACATGGCTGTAACTGAAAGTAACGATGTTAACAATTTGACGAAATCAATATTAGACTCAATGTTTCACTAATAAGCATAGCATGGTCATAGTATGCTGCTCGACACACTTCACTGATAGCAAGAAGTAGTGAATAGATAAGAAAAGGGGCGATAAAGAATGATCCAAATAATTACCGGGCTATTACGTTGCTCAGTACTTTGGTAAGTTTTCCAATAGTGTTTTGATGAATAGATGTTCCCGTTGGATTGCGTCAGGGCCAAAACATTAACCTGCAAGTTGCTCTATTTTTAGAGGACCTGGAACTCTTCTTACAAGATGGCAGCGAATGTGGCTATTCATTATTTGATTTATGTATTATTTTACTACTATTTGCAGACGATATGGTCATAATGGGGAGATCCCAGCATGATTTGCAAGACAGTTTAGATAAGCTGAATGAGTATTGTAACTTGTGGGGACTAGCTGTCAACATTTCGAAAACAAAAGTTTTGGTGTTTAGAAAAAGAGGGCGGGTGAAGCCCAATGAATGTTGGTACTTCAATAATGAACCTCTGGAAGTAGAAGATGATTTTAACCCTTCTCTTGCTGAATTTTAAAATATATTCTCCTTCTTTTCACATGCCCTGTTGTATGATTACATATATCTTCACTGTCTACAAATAGTTCGCTGTGCAATGACTGCTGTGGAGTGCACTGATTGCACAATCAACTTGTAAATAGTGCAGACCCTGATGAGACAGCTCCTGCAGGAGCTGTCTCATCTGGGCCTTCACTATTTACAGGAAAGTATATTGACGTGAATACGGAGCAAGCGAATGGTTTAGAAAAAGAAGGCGGGTGAATCCCAGTGAATGTTGGTACTTCAATAATGAACCGGAAGTAGTAGATGATTTTAATTATTTGGGAGTTGTTCTTAATTACACCGGGTCCTTTACTCTCAATAACCAGTTTATAATTTAACGAAATGGCTAAGAAACGGGTAGGTAACGCGTAAGAAACGCGTTAAGTGGGTAGGAATAGCGTATTTACCACTGTAAGCATGGTCTGAATGTTTGCGTGTGTTGATCTACCTCCGTTACTGTCAACTATAGGCTAATTGGACGCCCCAGATAGAGAGAGAGAGAGAGAGAGGGAGAGAGGGAGAGAGAGAGAGAGAGAGTGCAGGGAAAGTCGGGTGTGCGATACCCTACTCTTATTGTCGATAGAGTTTCTCTGGTTATTTTAGATGCAGAGTGTAAAGCACTAATACACCATTACCAACCTTCCAACCACATCCTTGATAAATGATACTTTTTGTCGTAAACAGGTCAGTCGAACAATCCTGCAGCCACGTCTTCCGAAGCGGATCTGCTAAGAAAGGCGGGAGTCACCGTATTTTCTATTGGTGTTGGGAAGGGAGCCAAGACATCTGAGCTCAATGCCATGGCGACGAACCCAGACGCCAGCCATGTGTTCCAAGTGAGCAACTTCAATTCCCTGAATACCATTAAAGCATCATTGGCACAGAAGACATGCGCAGGTACATGCAGTATATATATATATAGTCTTTGATAGAAACATATTTTGATGTTGGTCAGTATTATATATTATACTATTAATGACAAAAGCATTTGTATTATTAAAAACTAAACTACAGCCCCACAGTGGAGAGTTTCTAATAAGTAACCAACTCTTATTACTATGACTACTTACATTATGAACATTGTAAATTGAATATTATCCATTGGCTGAGGTCCAGATAAGATGCGTAAATCAAAACATTTTCAAGAATAACTCCTTGAATTATCCACCAATCCCTGTGACCATTCTTTAACCATTTCCCTCATATAAACGTGTTTTCGCGCATCTGCAAACAGACAAGACCCAGATCAGACGGCTCCTATAGGAGCCGTATGATCAGGGTCTGCTCTGTTTGCTAATAGAATTTGATACACCTGTTTCTTTATTGTCTAACATGGCTAAAATGTTCCACCTTCTATATTTCATTATCTATTTTGTCCATGAATATTCGGTAGGTATTGAAATTTGTAATAAACATAGAACAGGGAAAGGGTTAAAGCGTATGATGGAGAAATGACGGTTTTAGTATTTGAGAACCCTTATAAGTACCCTTATCTGTAGTTATGCATTGGAAACGCTTAGTAGTACAGGAATAAACTGATTATGTTATCCAATTTCCTTTCATTCATAGTAAAAGCCACAACAGCTCCACCTGCCACTCAACCACCCAAACCCGCTTGCGCAGCAGCTGCCGATATCGTCTTTTTGCTCGATTCTTCTGGTTCAGTCGGCTCATCAAATTTCAATAAAATGTTGTCATTTGTAAAGGATGTCACAAACAGTTTTGATGTCTCATCACAAGCTGTACAAGTTGGCGTAGATACATTCCAAACCTCTGTGAAATCTGAGTTCAACATGAATAAATATTCCAATAAACAGGGCGTTATTGCTGGCATCAACGGAGTCCAGTATCACGCTGGTCTGACGCACACAGGAGAGGCAATCAGATTCATGAAGGACCACAGCTTTACAGCTGCGGCAGGTAATATACATGAGCACTTGGAATACATGTACTCTTATTAACAACTTGCTTCGCATTTGCGAAACAAATTTGGACCCAGATGCAAGGCCGAGTAACTCGGCTTCTCACCAGGATCTATGCGGTTTTCCTCCCGGTAGATAGTGTCTGAAAGGTAGTCAAGCTAGCACCAAATCCAAATTTGTACATACATTTTTTCCACAGCAGGATGTTTTGCATATATCATCGTGTTATGCATTCCTTACAGCAGCACGTTGCTCTAATCCCGTTCAAAACTACGACCAGAGTATCAAAACGTTTAGATAACGATAAGACTTTGCGTCTCATAGGGGACCCAGGGTCGCGTTTTATTAAAGATCGTACGACCAAACTTATTTTAAGTCCTAATTTACGACAACCACTTCTACTCACAGAGTCGAAATTATCGCACATTCTAGCATGTCAAAAGTATGGCTAACTTCGCAAGAGACAAATTGGAGAATTAGAGCGTTTGTCGTACATTAGAACCTATGACAATTTCAGTCGGAAGAATGTTCATAACACGAAACCCAGCTCTTTTTAAATAATGCCACGAAATGATTAGTGTTGAAATAGTAATTGGGAGTAGTAGAGTAAGCCGAGAGTGATTGTTTATTTCGATTGAAAAGTTCCTACTGGAACTACGATAGGTTCGTATTTCAAGTTACATGTGTAATTTAAGTTGCGATAGGCGTACGTTGTTATGATAATTTCTGTAGAACGAACGTAGAGTACATTGTTGCTCGCTGGAATTCACGATGATATTTTAGTGTGCGCACAGTAGTGCTTGTCATTTTGGGGAAAAACAAACATGCTGGTCGTACGTTATTTCGCAATACAGTAGTTGTCCTATTACATGTACAGTAGAACCCCTCTAAACTGGACGTTAAATATAAGTCTTTGAGATAGGTGGCAGCTAAATGTAGCTCTTCTAGGAGCTTTCTGCATCACCTTCACCCTGCATTAAACAGGCACCTGCCTTAAAGTATCTAAATTCCTCTCTACTAGAATTCCGGTTTAAAGGGGTTTTATTGTACACTCATTCCGCTCATTTCTCAATAATAAGTAAGCATTATATATAGGTATGTGGTATTTAAAAAGTATAGAGTAAATAATGCTACAAGCGTAACGAGATCCTTTCAGATCGAAAGGCTTGTATCTAAACATATTTGAACAGTGTTCCTTGTAACGTGATTTATATACAGTAAGGTATTGCTAATACAACCACTCAGAAGAAATTTAGTCATAGATGTTTAAAACAGATGGTAGCTTAATGCAGGACATAAGTTATGAATTAGTTTTGACCATCATTAAGGGACTGTCTGCTTTTACAGACTTTTATGTTAATGAATTATGTGGTAGCATTAGTAAGAGTCAATTGTATTTTACATTTCAATGTACAAGAAATGCAATACCTTATCGATCAGTTTCTCATAGAATCATGTCGATTTGTAGGTGACCGGTCAAATGTTCCAAACATAGCCATAGTTGTCACTGACGGACAGTCAAATAACCCCGCTCTGACTGCTGCTGAAGCCAAGAAAGCACGTGACGCCGGAATCACAATGTTGGCTATAGGCGTAGGGAAGGGCATAACAACGAAGGAACTGAACACCATCGCAACTGATCCTGACAGCACTCACGTGTATACAGCTGACAATTTCGACGCCTTGAAGTCACTCAAAGCACTTTTATCTACAAAAGCATGTGAAGGTAAGTAATGTCAGTCCATAAAGGACGAATCAGAACAATAGATTTGACGCAACGTATATCTAGTTACAGTTGAATTTAATATCTCGAACTCGGATACCTCGAACTTCGGGATAACTCAAACTAAAAGTTTGACCCTTCCAAAATTTAACACTCAGAATTGCTCTAAATTGTATCCCAATACATATCAAGAAACACACTTGACAGCTTAATATAGGAGCTTTCAGTATTACAGTAAAACCTCTCTTAACCGGCAGTTAAATTTAGTATAAATATTGGTCTTGGAGACAGTTGGCAGCTTAATGCAGGGTGAAAGTCATGCAGAAAGCTCCTAGAGGAGCTTTCTGCATGACTTTCACCCTGCATTAAGCAGCCACCTGCCTAATAGTGTCTTAATTATTATCTACTAGAATTCCGGTTAAGAGAGGTTATACTGTACTTTAGACTTGCATCAAGCTGTAAACCTGAGATAGTGTCCATTAGAAATCGGATAATTCGAACTTCTATTATCTCCAAATAATTTGTATGGCCCCTTGAAGTTCGGTATATCGAAGTTAAACTGTATATAAAGCACGTATTTTGCCGGTTTGAATTATATATTTAAATTAATATAACTTACATTATATAATTCGTCTTGTTCCTAGACCTGCCATATGAACACATTTAGTATATATAGATGTTGTTTCTGAAGAAAAGCAACATGTGTCAACTATTTTTATATGTACATATAATATAAAACACTTAGTGAGAGAGAGAGGGAAGGGGGTCTTCACTCTATACATGTATATACATGTACATGTATATATAAACACTAAACCTCAATATTAAGACCACCCCACTATTAAGACCACATTTGTCTGGTCCCATGGGTGGTCTTAATAGCGGGGTTTTACTGTACTTCAATACAGTCAATATAGCAGCTTTAAGACTGCTTTTCATCTTATTACTATTGCTTCCTGTTTGTATCAAATGTTGCAATGCTTATTATTTCCATACCATCACGTTTTCATGCATCATCTTTTATCCAAATATTGATAAATGTATTATAACGTTCTGTTTTCATAGTATCAAAGCCAAAATTACCACAGACGAAAGCTAATTGCACAGCCAAGGCTGATATCGTCTTTATCCTTGACTCGTCTGGAAGCATCGGCTCCAGCAACTACAACAAAATGTTGGACTTCGTCAAGGACGTGGCCGGCAAGTTTGACATCGGCCCAAACAAGGTTCGCATCGGTACAGAGATCTTCAGTGACAGAACCTACATCCAGTTCAACTTGAACAAGTACAACGACGCCAATAGTCTTACCAATGCCATCACAAATATTCCATACAAAAGAGGTACCACCAACACAGGACAGGCACTGAAGGTAAGCATATGTTTTAAAATATTGCAATACCTATATGTATTTACGACATACTTGAGAAACGAGTAAATTGGAATGTTCAAACAGTGTAGACTCATGCGTTTTCTTACTAACTTGGCTCAGTTACCGTGTAGATATTCATCATGAATTCAGTTATAATGACTTTTAACCCTTTCCCTCATATAAACGTCTTTTCAGCATTTGCAAACAGAGTAGACCAAGATCAGACGGCTCCTATAGGAGCCGTCTGATCAGGGTCTGCTCTGTTTGCTGATGAAATTTGCTATATCTGTTTCTATGCTTTCTAAAATGGCTACAATGTTCCACCTTCCATAATTCATTGTAGTTATTTTTCCCATGAATATTTAGTAGGTATTAGAATGTGGAATAAACATGGCACAGGGAAAGAGTTAATTAAACAGATTAGACCCTGACCAGTGGGCGCCTAAATTAACCATCTGGTTTTGGTATACTCTGTTTGCAAAGGCTCAGAAAGAGGTATGAACATTATGGAGTAAAGGTTATATTGTTAAATAATGATGGATCGACCCACCTGAAACAATCAACCTTCAAAGAGTTACCTCTAAAGCGTATTTCATAATGTCAGTCATTCTTGGCAAGTAAAGCAGTCTTAAAATGACATGTTTGTTCAGTTTGTTTTGTCTTACACGTACCTTACCTGTTAAGTTTGTTTTGTCTTACACGTACCTTACTTGTTCAGTTTGTTTTGTCTTACACGTACCTTACCTGTTAAGTTTGAATCCATGAAACAGTGTTTGACTTAAATGCATAATTATATGACCGTTTACAAAATGTGCGACGTCTTTTGACGCCACTTTACTATGACGTCTTACCACTTTGTTTTTTATGAAGTCCTATCGACGAAACATTTTACATAAATAATTGGTTAGCTCTGATCTAATAGTTCGACCACTAAGGGCATTTTTCAAAGATTATCATGATAATCTTTGAAAAATGCCTTAATGGTCCAAATAGTAGATCAGAGCTAATCAATTATTTATGTATTATATTAATTCCCTTTTTGGAATTTTATCTTCACTGTGAAACAGTTTCGTTAAAAAGTATTTTCTAAAAGAAATCTGAAGTTAGTTCCTCATTTTATCTATTATATATGACCGTTTTACTAATTGTTCTCTACCTTAGTAAGTGCATAGCGACTTTTACCCGCTATCCATGACTTGACTCGAGCATGCAAACTGTGTTGGATCCAGATGAGACGCCGAGTAACTCGAGGTTGGATCCAGATGAGACGCCGAGTAACTCGAGACTCAGCAGAGTTCTAGCTGTCTGGTACTCGGTCAATAGTTTCTAAAATGCCTATTCGAATCGGAGGTATTCACAGTTTGATTTTATCCGAAAGTGAGCAGACATTATTTTCACAGCGGAGCAAGACTTAAAACAATAACTGTAAATTGTCCGATGAAATTTACAACTATCATGCAAGTAGATACAAATCACCGATAACGATCATGTGTTTTATGTAACCATATTCCAGTTGTCGAAATAATTTCATGAGTTACACGTATAACTGTATTTGTATACGTTAATAGGATGCCTATTCCAAGATGTTTGTCCCGGCCAACGGTGACCGCGCAGGCGTGCCTAACCTTGCTATCTTGGTTACTGACGGACGATCCACCAACAGACCTTCGACACTGGCCCAGGCCAAGAAACTGAGGGACAGTGGTGTACAGGTAATGCTATACTGTGACTCCATTTTGGACATCTGATATTTTCAAAATAATTTCAAAATGTGTTTAAATTGTATTTAGCATTTTACTTTACCCTTTGTCTGATTTGGATCCAAACTGTATGCATTGGTAATGGTGATCACCGATGCGGCATTGGCGGTTGAGGAATTAACCTTTTCCCTCAAACAAACGCCTTTTCACGCGTTTGCAAACAAGATAGACACAGATCAGACGGCTCCTGTAGGAGCGGTTTGATCAGGGTCTGCTCTGTTTGCTTATGAAATAATATTAAATATGCCTCTACAATTTCTACCAATACCAAAATATCCTGTGTACATAATTATACCATTATAAAAGTTCAGGTAATAAATATTCATGATGACATTATTTCTTGCATGCATATTCAACAGGGAAATGGTTAATACCAATCAATGTATGATACTGAACAAAATCTAAAGTAAAAAGTGTCAAATGCATTCATCTATCCTATTTCTCCTTAACATATATTCACAGTGTCAGTCAGGTAAGGTAGTATTTTTGGAGAGACTTTCAGAAGTTTATTTTCACAAAATGATAAGCATCGGTAATTAAACTAACCCCAGTGCTCCAGATAAGATGTTTAATTAAACCATTTTCAGTAATAACTATTTTATCTCTCCACCAAACCCCATACTGTGACGTCTGATCAGGGTCTGCTATGTTTGCTTATTCTATGATATAGACATAATTCTACAGTTTTTGTCATGGACAAAGCTTTTCTGTGTGGATGAGCTTTTCTAACAATTAATTTAATTAATAATTATGATGTCATTATGTCTTACATGGAGTAAAGGGTTAAACAGTAATATATGAGCCTAGTGTATTCCGATTATTGGTCTACTATTTGTACATGTATATGTCCCCTTTTAGAGTCCCCAGACATGGCAAAATTAGTCTTTTTTAATATACATGTATTGCCTTTGAGAGGCATGCTCATTTTTTAGCTCATTTCAGCTGAATTCATTTTCAGGTGTTCACGGTTGGTGTGGGTTCAGGGGTTGACAAGAGCGAGCTGAATGCAGTGGCTACGGATCCCGATAGCACGCACGTCCTCACAGTAACGGACTTTAGCAAACTGACTCAAATCACTGCCCAGCTCAACAGCAAGGCGTGTGCAGGTAGAATTTATATTCAGAATATTTGATAAAGTACACCTATAATGGAGCGTCCTTTCCTCTTAATATTCTTTGTTCCGCTTTTGTTCTGGTCAGTTGTACCTTTTCTTTATTTCAAAACATACACACAGTAGCATACACACGATGTAGTACTACTATGTTTAACGACATAGGTTCAATGAATCGCACGAAAGCATGAGCTTATAAAATCTTAATTTATTCAATCAATTACTTGCTTTAGAGGAATACTGTTTGCGAATAACGTGATACCTCGATTGTTCGAATGTTCAGTAAAGAAATATTGAGAAATATTTAAGCATATGATTGCTTAATGCAAAGTTGATTTCATGCATGACTTCCATCCTACATTAAGCTGCCTACTGTCTTAACCCCCGATAACGATACTTAATTGAGTATTCGAATTAGCGAGTTTCTTAGTGTTCGAATAAACGAGGTGTTGAAAATTCGAATTAATGAGGTTAAACTTATATTATTTGTAACGATAAACAGTTCGAATTGATCTTAACCCTTCGCTTGCTGTTTACGTCAATATACCTACCTGTAAATAGTGAAGACCCAGATGAGACAGCTCCTGCAGGAGCCGAGCTGTCTCATCAAGGTCTGCACTATTTACAAGTTGATTGTGCAACCAATGCACACAAGAGCAGTGATTGCACAGCGATATACTTGTACACAGTGAAGATGTACATTGTATGTAATTATACAACAGGACATGGGTAAAGAAGGAGAAATGTGTTTTAAAATTCAGCAAGAGAAGGATTAAGAGGTCATTGTATAAATACGTATGGTAGTAGCGTGACCGTTAATGTTTGGTTAGACAAATGCCAACCTACTTTAGAGCATTTTCTGAGAACCCTAGATCCTGTGACGGTATATCCACACGTACATCGCCGCAGCCAATAAGATGATTCTTCTATTAAGCAGGTACTTGACAGCATCGCGCTTTTACGCGTTTGCAATTACAGAAGGGGTCAGAAAACAATCTGACCAGGGCATGCTCTATTTACCTATGCAATACTTTAGATTTGATTTTGTAGTTTCTGTCAGAGCTAAAAGGTCCTGATTTTCATATACATGTACCTTTATAGATATTTAACTGGTGAATATTCGTAATGTTATTATTGCTTACATGAGTAATCATCTGGTAAAGAGTTAATCATTTCTCCATGCATATTCATGTATGAAATAATGACGCCATGAATATTGATTATTGATTAGATCAACTAATTTAACTTGTTATGATATCACATTGACACGGGAATTTTTAGCTATTACAGAAACTGTAGAATCATCTATATTATATAACAAGCATTTAGACCACAAACTGTTCGGATTACTCCCATAGGAGCCATCTGATCTGGGTCTAATCTGTTTGCAAAGGCATATATATGCATATTTATGCAGTCAAGGGTTAAGACTCAACCCACAAGCATATTCTTGTAATGTTTTAGTGATCCCACCACATGGTACTGGGTCAGTGCCGCCGCCTGTAGCTACTCAAGCCCCTGACCCCTGCCAGGACACCAACCCCAATTGCAAGTCATACGGTCTACCGGCAGTTTGCTCTGACTATGCTCAGTGGTCAAAGGACAACTGCCAGAAAAGCTGTGGCATCTGTACATGTGAGTATACATTGCTTAGTTACCTATGTACACGTGAATATACATTGATTAGTTACCTTTGTAAATATAAGTATACATTGATAAGTTACCTCGCTATATGTGAGTATACAGTGATTAGTTACCTATGTACATGTAAGTATACATTAATTAGTTACCTATGTATATGTAATTATACATTAATTAGTTACCTATGTACATGTAAGTATACATAGATTAGTTACCTATATACATGTAAGTATACATTGATAAGTTAAATCGCTATATGTGAGTATACAGTGATTAGTTACCTCATTATATGTTGGTACACAGTGATCAGTGACCTCTGATGATCTCTGTACACGTGACTATACAGTAATAAATGACCACTGTACATGTTAGTAAACAGTGATCAGTGACCTATGTACATGTGACTGTACAGTAACAAATGACCTCCGTACATGTCAGTATACAGTATACAGTATCCTCTGTACGTGCGAATATACATTGATTAGTAGCATCATTATATTGTAGTATCCAGTGATCATTGAATTCAGTGCACGTGGCTACACAGTGTTAATAAATATCCATGATGTCAATGGGTTTTTTTCATGTTTGTGCCAGGCAAGATTTATGCTCGAGCTTTTCTAATTATCGTAGAACCTGTCTTAAGCGATCTTATATTATATGGACTCAGGAATCTTAAATAGCAGATGGTTGCTTAATACAAGGCAAAACTAATACAGAAAGTATTATATTTGATCTGTTTTAAGCTACCACCTGTCTTACAGTGCCATAATTAGACCTTTTTGATGGTCGCTTAAGACAGATTCTACTGTACTTGTGATATGTTCTTAAGACATCTGTATAAATATGGTCGCCACGGAAAAGACGTTTTACTGAATATCTATCGTTTTGTCTATTCCTCAGCGATGTTTCAAGGAGTTTTAAAAAAACAGATGATTGCTTAATGTAGAAGAAAAGTAATGTAGAAACTCTTACACGAGCTTTCTGCATTACCTTTGACCTGTATTAAGCTACAACCTGCCTTTCAAACCCATAATTAGATCTCTTTTTGATGACCGGTTCTACTGTAGCTCAATTTTGCCCACATTTAATGTAGCATAAAATAGTAGCAAATGGCGTTGTCCATGATCACACGACTTCTGAAGACACCAGTTGATCTGGATCTACACTATTTGCATAATCTTGTCAAATACATTCAGAGAATTGGTTTACGTTGTACTGACTCTGTTTTCGTTATGTCTGCCCTGCATTCGGTTAACAGGAATCATAATTACAGTTCTATGCAACTACTCGCAAATTTCCAGAATGAAATATTACGACTGCAGACCAGAAATCAAGTTATATTCCTGTATGTGTGTTATACGCAGTACAGTAAGACGTATTTCGTACAATTGTATGTTGTTACTTCAGCCTCGGTGCCGACAACACCTAAGCCGTGCGTAAATGCCATACCGAACTGTAACGAGTATGATCCTACCATCTGCACGTCCTACAGACCATGGGCAGAGGACAACTGTCGCCAGTTCTGCGGCTTCTGTAGTATGTGTTATACTCGCTTAACCTTTTACTCCATAAATATGCCTGTATTTGCCTTTGTGAACAGAGAAGACCCAGATCAGACGGCTCCTGTAGGAGACGTCTGATCAGAGTATGCTCTGTTTGCTTATTAAATCATAGATATGCTTTTACAGTTTCTGCCATGGCTAGAAATTACTATGTCCACACGCTATTATAACAATAAATCCAGTTAATATTCATTATATCGTACATGAATATTCATGGAGTAAAGGGTATAAATATTCATGCCAGAATCCATCTATTTTGAATATTATTTAATCTATGTTTTGAACTAAAGGTATACACATATTGCTATTGTATATAGAATAAGATCTATAACATCTTAGCCATCAGACATCTATTACAGGATCTGGGTCTCCACTGTTTGCATGCATGCGTGTCACGATTTGAAAGTGTTAATGACTTTAACCCATGTGTGTGGAGTGTCATTTTATAAAGACATGTGCAAACAGTACAGACCCAGACCGGAGGACACCTGAAGAGGCTCTCTGATCAGGTCTTCGTCATTTTCTTCACAGATGATATAACAAAGGTCTCATATTGATTCTCAAACTAATTATTGACATCCAATATAAAAATACATTGCGAACATGCATTTGGGCTAATACATGCTAACCGCACACTGTTTAACCCTTACTGTGTGGGACACGGGTCACTAATGTCCTTTGCAATCAGTGTAGACCCAAATGAGAGGGCTCCTAGAGGAGTCCTCTCATCAGGGTATGCACTGTTTGTCATGTTACAGTATTGCTGACCCAGATAAAACTGGTTATGAAGCGTCAGTTTAAACAGGGTCTTTACTCTTTGCTATAGTGTTGGTGTAACTAGTTATCAAAATAGTACAGTAAAACCTCTCTATAACGGCCACTAAAGTGTGTTAATTAGTTGGTATTTAGGGCAGGTGGCTGCTTAAAGCAAGGTGAAAGTACTTTCACTTTGCTTTAAACAGCCGCCTGCCTTTTACACAAAATACTTGATGTAATTTAGTGGCCGTTATAGAGAGGTTTTACTGTAGCACATTGACACAGTGACAGTGGCGCTTAGATGCCCGAATACATAGAGCTTAATTCAGAAAGACACACGTGCAAAGCCTCATTTGCGTTATTACGTGCGTCATGCTTTAAACATCCACCTGTGTTTAGGATCGACAATACGACCTTTCAGTGGCCGCTTCATAGAATATCAACTGATACAATTGTGTTCATATTTTCCAGGTTCTACATCAACAAATCAAGTGACCACTGGCTTCTGTAAGTATTTATTGCTGTACATATTTCAGTTGATAGCTTCTTAGAAATTTCACAGAGGTCCAGATAACATGCATAAATTAATCTATTTTCAATCAGTGTTCAGTGTCCCCTAACCCATTGCCTCATAGGCTATTTTAGATACAAAATCTGAATAAATCTACCGAAAAGGAGCATTAACTAGAGAAAAGGAAACTTTTAGAATGTTGCAGTTTGAAACTATTGTTCCTATAGGAGCAAACTGCTCTATTTATCACAATGGTTTAACAAAGTAACTTTTACAGAATCGTCAAAAGTCGTCAGTATAAGGGAATGGGTTAAAAGGGACATAGGCAAACAGTGCAGACACTGTTCAGAGAGCTGTTGAAGGAGTACTCTGATCAGGGTCTACACTGTTCGCTGAATCCATCAATGACAATGGCTTATTTAGCAAATATTGTATTTGGTCTGTACATGAAACATAGATGGGTTCCAATGTAAGACCCGGATGGGGTTTCCTTACATAATATGGGGAAAAGGGGTTAACCCTTTTCCTGTTCAGTATTTAGGCCAAATTTCAAAACCTACTGAATAGTCTACATGCACAAATAGTTATAATGAAATATAGAAGGTGTAACATTGTAGACATTTTAGAAAGCATTGACATAGATCTATCAATTTTATTAGCAATAAGAGCAGACCCTGATCAGACGGCTCCTCTAGGAGCCGTCTGATTTTGGTCTACTCTGTTTGCAAATGCGTGGACACATGTTTATATGAAGGAAATGGTTAATATATAAGTACAAAAATGAGTCATGCAGGAAACACCACATACAGAACAAACACTCGCCCGAACAGCAACACAAGGACACAGCAAATGTACATAACTAAAAAAAACAACAAGAGACGCACAAAGACAAAACAAACATACAATAGGAGGAAGATGGAAGTACCGCCTTGGAATATATAAGTTTGACGATATACAAAGTCGTGTACTTTACACCTTCTTAATTATACACGCTTACACACACTCAAACAAATGTACTTTAAATAATAAAGCATATGAGTGACCCTTCTTCTGCTGTGAAAAACATACTGTCTGCAAAGATTTCGATCTGTATCCATGCTTATAAAACGTTTTAGCTGAGTCTGAGTTCGTTCTCAAGTTTTTGATTGGTCAGATCTGAGCCATTGGCTACATAAACTGCATACATCAATAAACTACATCATCTACATATATGAATGAACTACATATATCAATATACTTGGCGAATGCTCTATGCTGTTTGTATACAACACTTTAATAAATTGGAAGATTTGCATTCTTCATAATAATTTCTTTTTTTGTTTGATGTATCAGTCGGCAGCTGCAGTTACAATGGCAAACAGTACAGCCAGGGACAGACATGGGACGATGGATGTCAGTACGAATGCACTTGTGACGATGCAACCACAGGCAAATACAGCTGCTACAACAGGTAAACATGATATACGTGGAAGCGGATTTTGGCGAATACAGTAAAACCTCTCTATAACGGCCACTAAATTACATCAAGTAATTTGTGTTTAAGCCAGGTGGCTGCTTAAAGCAAGGTGAAAGTAAAACAGTACGCTCCTATAGGAAATTTCTGTCACCTGCCCTAAAACCAACTAATTAACACAATTTAGTGACCGTTATAGAGAGGTTTTACTGTACTTGGTTATTTTACCTAACTATCCGATGTTGGATGAACGTAGGCAGTCAAACCCATAAAGTACTGCTACTAGTTGTTTCATTTTAACATTTAGAGTTTTGTTTGTTTATAAATTTAGTGAGGTGGGGTTGCAATTGTACGGCTTATAACTTTAAAAGATCAAGTAGAACGATGAATGATTAGTAAATTGTGAACGATAATCATTGTATCAGGAAGGGGGTTTACATTATCTAATACACTATATAACATTAAGTCAAACCATGGGGTGTCAAACAAACAAGAACATCTCAGGCTAGTTCAGAAAGAGCATGCTTGTTGAGATTGTATTATTTGCATTTAAGTTAGGTTTAACTTTGTTGTTTATTTTGCTAGATGTCCAATTTACTACAACCTGCCACCCCAATGTACTTTGGCCAAAACTACTGGGTGCTGCCTCCAGCCTATATGTGATTTCCAGGGCACACACTTGACCACCAGTGGACAAAAAACCGGAACGTACAATGGCGTCCGTGAGTACAACCAGATGAATAAACAACACCTAACTAAGCAAAAAAAAGTTTCATACACATTAAACACTGTCTACAGAGACTAATTAATGCGAGGCCTAATGCAGAATATTTACGACAGTTTGTAGCTTACTGCAGGTCGAAAGGAGCTTCTGCATTACTTTTGAACTACGTTAAGCAACCACCGGCATTTTAAGTTTCCTATGTTTAGTTAATGCATAGTCATATTCTACTGTAGATTTAAAAAGCGTTTTGTCAACATAGAACATGTTGGTATAATATGTCTTCTAACAGTAAATAGCTAAAAGTATAAGATTGATAGTCCTTAATAAAATTAAAGTTAACGGACGCTGTATGATAATGGTACTGAACGTAAACATCGTAATCCAGACAATTCGTAGTTGTTTATTGAAACTATTTCCAGTGAAGGAGTTTCCTTTTCTTTGTTTTGTCTGTTTTACTTTTTGCAATTATGGTTTTAGATGTTTGCATGTACAAGAATCAGCCCTACTACACAGGCCAGACGTGGACAGACGGCTGTGACAAGACTTGCTACTGCCAGGACGGAAATGTCGGTCTCTACACGTGCCAGTCTGTGTAAGTTTTGTGCATGTACAATGTATGCTGATGCTGTGTATATGAGATTGTGACGTCATTAGCCTTGCCTGAAACGAAATAGCATTTGTATTACTGTATAAAAATATTTTTACAAACAAAAACAGCATATGCCATTTTTTCGAATTAGTTTCATTGTCATCATGTGTTTCAGTATCATCAGCATATAGAAACTAATAACTTTTAGAAATATATATAGATACATGTATATATAGGTCATTAAGAATGTTTAGTATAGAATACAAAATAAATGGCAACAGGCTTATTCTTGGACGTCCTCCTGATTAAGAACTAAACACGGATTTATCATTAAGATGAGCCCGTTACAGATGCAAGGAAAACTCCATAGTATAAATGTTGAAAATAACAACATTAAAATGCAACGTTGTGTCAATTACGTTGGTCCAATGAAAAACATGACGTATACTTTACGACAGTTCATGAGATTTTATATTTAAACAGATGCGCCCAGTATAGTCATCTCCCACCACAGTGTCGCCTTGAGACCCCCGCCGGCAAGTGCTGTGCGGAACCAGCTTGTACTTTCAACAAACAGTTCTCTACATTCACCGGCACTGGTACCTTGTCAGGCAAGGGCTCAGGTAAGAACATAACCTACTTACCCTCACTTTTCGGAGTTTTGATATTGTTAAAGTTTGATGTGTAAAATAACAATTATCTCTAGAATTTGTGCTCTCTAGGTTTTGTAGGGAAGGGTTGTCAAGCCAAATTGGTAGAACTTGTAGCTCAATCCCATTTCTGTAACAAAAAGAGGAATACAATCTATGTACATGTAGCTCATTCATTCCCATATTATTAAAGAAAACGTATCCGGAGTCACCAGTTTTTATGTTGAGGGAGTACACCAAAGAACATATTTGTTAGGATAAGCCATGTACATCGATGTGCTCAACAGCAGTACAGACACTGGTAAGAGGGCTCTTTCATGATTCATCTGATAAATGTCTCCACTGTTTGTCCATGCCTTTTAAGGGACATTTGGCACAAATTGGTTGACTTACGTAACTTAAGAATAATGTACCGATTAGAGTGACTCACTGAAGTTTCATTGTAGTTTCGATATCTTACCGGTAGGAATAGTTCACAGTAGTTGCTATTACAGTAAAACCTCCCTATAACGGCCATTACATTACATCAAGTATTTTGTGTTAAATGCAGGTGGCTGCTTAAAGCAATGTGAAAGTAAAACAGAACGCTCTTGTAGGAGCGTTCTGTTCTACTTTCACCTTGCTTTAAGCAGCCACCTGCCCTAAATACCAACTAATTAACGAAAATATGTGTGTGTTATAGAGAGGTTTTACTGTATATTACCGATAAGGGTGTATTACTTATGTTCACATAACATACCGATAACATTGTTATGATGAAGTTCCAATAGCGTGTTCACGAGGACAGAGGTCAGTTTCAAACAATGTACTTGTGGTTCATTGTAGTCTTGATATCATGACAAATATCTTAGTTCACTATATTGTCTATGATGTACTGTAGTTCCTATAGCTCACTGATAAGCGTATGTTGCTATAATTTTAGCTTTCAAACTCCGGTACTATATCTGATCGGAAAAGGGCAGTAAATGGATTAGTTTGATATAATACAATGACGTTATCTAACAAGTGAATGAACTTTGCAACATTGCATTGCGTATGGTATAAAAGTGGGATTGCACATAGTGTCCTTTACGAGATTAACAAAATATTGAACATTATTTAGTCCACAAGGATAATAACAACTGTCAATAGCTAGTGTTTGTTTCACAAAAATAGAAGAAATCCTACTAATGTTTCATTCGTGTAACAAAAATGTGCATTGCAACGGACATCAACTACCAAGATATATGGTGTTCCCCCCCCCCCCCTACCGAACAAATATTGCGAACTCTGATCCAATTTAGGTGCAACACAACTGACCACACCACCTCCCTGCGTCGACGTGGATTCGGACTGTGCCAGTAGACCACGTGACATCTGCCAGAACCCACAGTACATGGCCTGGGCCAAGGACCACTGTCGCAAATACTGCAACTACTGCTGTGAGTACGCCTTCACGGGGACAGGGATCAGTTTCAAACCATGTTTTAACCATTCCCTCATAGTCTATATTTAGATTCAATCTCTTTGAATAAAACTACCGAAAAGGAACATTAACTAGAGAAAAGGAAACGTTTAGAATTGTGTAGTTTTTAAACCATTGTGATCAATAATGCTCCTATGGAGCAAATACTCTATTTATCACGATGGTTTCAAACTCTGATTTTTAAAGAGGCTTCAAAAGCGTCAATATGAGAGAATGGGTTAAGATCACCTGGCCCACTTATTAAAGACTTCTACTCATTAATATTGCATTTACTGTGTAGATTTCCAAATACGTGTACAGTAGACCTGTATTTGAAGGCTCCTGTTCTAATCCGGTTTAGCTCTTTTTCCTTATACTGCTGACTCTATGCTATCTGGCATAGCTGCGTTTTTAACTTGTTTTATAAAGCAATAGAAATACATGTAACTAGTATTTATTTAATTAATGTTTATAATGGATGGAGTCTGTCATAAATATGCATGGATCAAAGAGTTAAGGAGATATAAAATGATCGACCGGATAGACAGTCATGTGGTTCCTATGATGATTTCATATCTATTGTATATCTCTTTTATATTTTCCATTGCCTGGATAAATAACCATGCGGTTCGTTCCGGTTAGTGATTTCATCCATGTGAAGTGCTTTTGAACGCACATATCCTGTGAGAAAAGAGCACTATATAAATGTGGTATAATAACAATAATAATAATGTTTTATGATGATATTCATATGACGAGAGTCTCTAGATGTGATAAGTGTACAAACTATAACAATTACATCAAAACTGATTTGGTCACCGATCTGTCACGAAGGTCAAAGCGACGTTGGAAATTTACTGCGACAGAAATTTTATTGTATTGTATTCTGATGTTTTTATTACCCTTAAAAGTGAAACAAACAGTGTAAACCGAGACCAAAGAGTTCCTGAAGGACCTGAAAGACCACGCTGGTCAGGGTATGCGTTGTCTGCCGAATCCATCGATGTCAATGACTTATACAAGCAAATATTTCGTTTTCTATGAACATGAAATATAATTAAATAATATAGGAATATATGGGTTACTTAAATGCTGTGAAGCTTATAAGCATTACGGTTAATTATGCATTGCCATAAAAATCAAAACTAATTATGTGATCTTTTTCAGCTCTGCCAACAAACCCTAATGGTGAGTAGATAGCTTAAATAAAAAAAAAGTAAACAACATATCATACATATTTAGTACAAAGTTAACCCTAAAACAACATAAACAGAGCAACAATTAAATGTGCGTACTCAGATACTAGACCCTTCATTTCTCCACCAAACCCTATGTTGTGACCACTCTTTACAATCGTCTCAAAGACACTATTCTTAAGAGTGGCCACATCATAGGGGTTGGTGGAGAAATAAAGGAGTGTTTCCTGACAATGTTTTTTTATTTACGCATTTTATATGGATCTCTGCATTATACATATTTATTCAAATCCTAAAACAACATAAATTAACCCATTTGCGCCCGGTGGATTCTTCCATGATTATATATTGGATTAGTCCGTTTTTTATCTAAGGGGTGCCTTGCCAAAATTTTCAATTTTGTTTTGTTTTATATTGAAATTCCTATCAGCAAACAGTGTAGGCTCTGATCAGACGTCGCATTATGCGGCATCTGATCAGAGTCTACACTGTTTGCCTACGTCCCATATATGGGGTCGTGGGAGCAAAAGGGTTAAAATCCAAAAACAACAAAATTAATGCATATTCAGTACAAGCACTAAATGCGTATTCTGGGTTTCTGCATGACTGTTGCCCTGTTTTAACCCCACAAATGTCTCTACGACTCAAAGTATAGCTCTGTTTGGTTTTCCCATTCGATGGGTTTATACTATTTTTTGATACTTTTGATAAGAATTTACATACTCAAATGAAAAGCAAATGTACCTGAATTTGCATAGTCAGGCAATTCAAAATAACTGGGTTGCATATAATTTGCGATATACCTGTAACGGAACAGAATAGAAGAAACCGAATTGCAATCCCTTTTCAAGATCAGATTGCATTAAACTTTTACCACACGAATATTCGTGTAAGAAAGTATGACATACTGAATCCGCTGATTGTTTATAATGGCTTATGAACGCTGTATGTTTTGGCCATGGCAGAATTTGTAGAATTGGATTTCTATAATTACATAAGTAAACAGACAGACCCTTATCAAACGGCTCCTACAAAGGCGGTCTGATCTGGGTCTACTCTGTATGCATGGGCATTAAAAGGCGTCTCTTTGAGGTAAATGGTTGATATCCTCATTTTCAAAATTCAATTTACTGAATCAGAATGTTTTTTCTTACTTATGACTGAATAGCGCAAATTAATACATAACTGTAACATTGTGAACAAAAACACAAAGTACAGTAAACCCTCGATTATTCGAACACTCAAATAAGCCAGGTGGCAGCTGAATGCAGGGTGAAAGTCATGCAGAAAGCTCCTCTTGGAGTTTTCTACATGACTTTCACCGTGCATTAAGTAGCCACCTGCCTAATAGAGTCTAAACTTCTGTATACTAAAATTTCGAATTATCGAAATATTACTCTACATGGTCATCTTCTTGGAACCTGGTTAATAGTGTGGTTGTCTTCCAGCCAAGTGTGTTTACAAGGGTGTGTCCTACAGCCAAGGACAGAGATGGGATGACGGATGTACACAAGAATGTGTCTGCGAGAATGCCGCCTACGGGTACTATAGGTGTAATAAAAAGTAAGTCGACTACAGGTGTAAAACGCGAATCAACTACAGCCACTTTTAAAGTAACAGGGATTAAACCACAAGTGTACCAAAAGCAAATAAACTATAAGTGTAAAATGTGAGTCAACCACAACCATATTTTAACACATTCACTCATAGGCTATTTTAGATCCAACCACTCTGAATAAATCTACCGAAAAGTAGCATTAACTAGAGAAAAGGAAAAATTTAGAAATTTGTACTTTGCAATAATTGTGATAAATAGAGCATTTGCTCCAATAGGAGCAAATGCTCAATTTATCACAATGGTTTCAACAGGTGATTTTTACAGAGGCGCAGAAAGGCGTATTTATGGAGGAAAGGGTTAAAATGGGGAGTAAACTACAATTATGCTCAAAGTAAGTCAACCTCAAGTGTAACAAGTAAATTCGCTGATTTAATACCACCGCCAAACAAGCGCTGACCTCAGTATTGACAAAAGGAACAAAACTATTGTTCACAAATAAAGTGCCGTAACTCTGGTGTTTCATGGTAATAGTGAGTGATACTTGCAGGGCCTCATTTCCTAATAATACTAAACATTTACACAACGTTTCATAGAACTCCAAATTGGTTCTGAGATATGGCTTCGGACAGACAAAAATGTTACATTTTAGCAAACAACGGACCATAACTCAGGTGTTCCAAGATCAATATAAATGGTACTTGCGGAGTTACATACATGTAACCTGAATGTTACTAAACCGTTTATAATCATAGATACGGCTGCGGGCAGAAAAAGGTTACAGTTTTCGTAATCAAATATTCTTTAACCCATACCCTCATAGGCTATTTTCTGATACAGCCTATTTGAATAAATCTACCGAAAAGGAGCATTAATTAGTGAAAAGGAAACTTTGAGAATTTTGTAGTTTGAAACCATTGTGATAAATAGAGCATTTGCTCCTTTAGGAGCAAATGCTCTATTTATCTCAATGGTTTCACAAAGTGACTTTTACAGAGTCGTCAAAAGTCGTCAATATCAGGGAATGTGTTAACCCGCTAACCGTGACAAGACTCGCATATGCAAACTGCTTGGTTCCAGATGTGACTCCGATTATTACGTCCCAAGTTGTTTTGAAGCTCGATCAATAGTATCTCACTAGTTTCTCTAAAGCTTTCTGGTATCGGAGGAAGTCGAATTTTCACATCTAAAGTTGTATTGATGTCTTTATTTCACAGTGTGATAGAATTAGATTCGCCCTCTCCTGTTTTATGTTTGTTACATTTTAATACTGAATATTCATTGACAAAATAGTTATAATGAGGTATGGAAGATGGAACATTGTAGCCATTTTAGAAAATAAAGAACCAGGCCTATCAAATTCCATTAGCAAACGGAACAGACCCTGGTCATATAAAAGCCGTCTGATCTGGCTCTACTCTGTTTGCAAGTGCGTGAAAACACGTTTATAGGAAGGAAATCGTTAACAGCGAATAGCAGTTTTGGTCATATACTCTGCTGATAATGTACACTATTTGACAGATGTCCAGATATTGTGAACCTGCCTCTTGGCTGCTCCCAGGTCAAGGTCGCCGGTCAGTGTTGCCCACAAATCAAGTGCACGGGAACCACAGGCACCTTCACTGGCTCCCAGCTCATCCCCGGCACCATCGGCGGATATCCAGTTCCTAATCCGATGGCAACCAGTGCCCCAGGCACAGTACCAACAGGACAACCCGGTGGAATCACTGGATCTCTAAGTAACATAACTGTTATACTCGTTTATAAATAAACGCGTATTGATACCAATGCTGAAGCTGTGATTATCTTTGCAAACAGTTTGGATCCCAATGAGACGCCGAGTCACTCGGCGCCTATCAGGGTCCAAACTGTTTGTTACTATGATCATGTTTTAGAACATAATAATCAGAGATAAGAGATAAGATGCGTAAACATTTTCACGAAAGCTCCTTTTTCTTCACCAAACCCTATACTGTGACAACTCTTTAGAATTGTCTCTTCGAGGCGAATCTAAAGAATGGTCACAGTACAGTGTTTGGCGGAGAAATAGCGATTTTAGTATTTAGGTACGCACCTTTATCTGTAGCTCTGGAAAAGTAAATCGTTCGGCTTTATTTATAACACATTATCCCCTAGTGACGCTTTATTGCGCCTTAATAAAATTCACATAGTGAAACCAATGTGATAAATAGAGCATTTGCTCCTATAGGAGCAAATGCTCTATTTATCACAATGGTTTCAAACTACAAAATTCTAAAGTTGTCCTTTTCTCTAGTTAATGCTCCTTTTCGGTATATTTGTTTAAAAGGTTTTGGTCTAAAAATAGCCTAGGAGATAATGAGTTAATAGGTTCAAATTAATTTAGTTTTCGTCTGCACACAGTGTCGTCTGCTTTAAGTTTCAGAGGTTTTTCTTCAATTTCGTTTCTAAAACGTAAGTCGTGTGTTACATGTTTTTTTATTCAGATGAGACGTCGAGTTATTCGGTGTGTCATCTAAATCCAAACTGTTTTTCAAAGGTAACCACAAATTCGTCATCGGGGCCCTGGTTCTCTACTGCCAGACGTATCGTTAAGTTACGTTGCGTCCCACTTGATCGCTACTGTTTGCAAATGTTACCAAGAATTCACGAGATTTCAGTTACAGAGCCACGTTCACTGTAATTGAATGTATAGTCCATTTGAATTTCGATTCTATATATTTAACGCGTTCTGTTTCTTTTGCCGTGTAACTCCAAGCATCACCGCTACAGATTGTCGGTTAAAATGAAATAATGAATCTACGAATATTAATAACATTAATTTGTAATGGCATCTGAACACAAGCATTTTTGGCAATGGCAGGTACTAAAGAATTATACCTATATTATTCAATAAGCAAACATGGCAGACCCTGATGAAACGGCTTCTTCGTGAACCGTCTGGTCTGGTTCTACTCTGTATGCAAAGACATACGACGGCTTTTACATGAAATAAAGGGTTTAACACATATAGTATAAGCCCTGTAAACCGGAATGCTAGTAGAGAAAAATTTAGATACATGTACTTTTAGACAGTTGGCTGCTTAATGCAGGGTGAAAGTCATACAGAAAGCTCATAGAGGAGCTTTCTGTATGACTTTCATCCCGCATTAAGCTGCCACCTATCTCCAAAGCCGATATTTATACTAAATTGAATGTCTGGTTTAAAGGGGGTTTACTGTATAGGTGTTTGTTCTTGTTTCCAGAGGGATGTCTGTATAAGGGCAAGTTTTACTCAGGTGGTATCAGATGGGACGATGGTTGTGCGTACACGTGTGTCTGCCAGAACGCCAACACGGGACAGTATATGTGTACACCTAAGTAAGTCATCATACCAATACTCATTTAGTATGGGACAGTATATGTGTACACCTAAGTACGTCATCATAACAATACTCATTTAGTACGGGACAGTATATGTGTACACCTAAGTAAGTCATCATACCAATACTCATTCAGTACGGGACAGTATATGTGTACACCTAAGTAAGTCATTATACCAATACTCATTTAGTACGGGACAGTATATGTGTACACCTAAGTAAGTCATTATAACAATACTCATTTTGTATGGGACAGTATATGTGTACACCTAAGTAAGTCATCATACCAATACTCATTCAGTACGGGACAGTATATGTGTACACCTAAGTAAGTCATTATACCAATACTCTTTTAGTACGGGACAGTATATGTGTACACCTAAGTAAGTCATCATACCAATACTCATTTAGTACGGGACAGTATATGTGTACACCTAAGTAAGTCATCATACCAATACTCATTTAGTACGGGACAGTATATGTGTACACCTAAGTAAGTCATCATACCAATACTCATTTAGTACGGGACAGTATATGTGTACACCTAAGTAAGTAATCATACCAATACTCATTTAGTACGGGACATTGCATGTGTTAACCCAAGAAACTCATCGTACTAATAGTATGCATTTAGCACGGGGCATTGCATGTGTATAGCTACGTAATTCATCATATCATTTATCACTTAGTACGGGACTGCATATGTGTATAGCATATAGTCACTTTAGCACGGTGCGTTATATGTATAAACCAACGTAGGTCATCCTACCAGTAGTCACTTAGAACGGTATCGTGTTTGTACTCACCGTAGTAAGTAATCGTACCAATAGTCACTTAGAACGGGACGGTATTTGTGGTGTGCGGTGGTCTAGTGGTAACACGCTTGACTATCAGTCCGGAGGTCCGGGGTTCAAATCCCGATCCCTCCCGGAAATTTCAGAGACGCTTTTCCGTGTCTCCCACCCGTACCTCCTCTCCACCCAGGGGTTAACATTGGTACCTATAAGGGTCACTCGCCGGTACTGCGGCTGCATGATTGCGCCATATGTTAGTAGTGCTCAATATTGTAGGCCAATGACTCAATGACCAGAGGAGTAATCATACCAATAGTCACTAAAAACGGGACAGTATTTGTGCACAGCGTAATAAGTAATTGTACCAATAGTCACGTAGAACGGGACAGTATTTGTGCTCACCGTAATAAGTAATCGTACCAATAGTCACGTAGAACGGGACAGTATTTGTGCTCACCGTAGTAAGTAATCATATGAATAGTCACATAGTACGCGGCTCTTATAATATGTGCATGCATGTTTTACTTTTAAGTTAAGTATGCTCATATATCATGCTTTTAATTATCTAACAATCTTTGAAACGAAACTGAAATGTATAATCATGAACTTAATGCAGTATAGGAGTAGTGCAGAAACTTCCATATTGGATCTTTCTGCACTACGTTTATTCCGCATTACACTACCGGTCGGTTAAAACGGATTTTCACTGTAATTGAATTGATTTGATCTAATTGTCAGGTGTCCAACATTCAACAATCTACCTTCTACATGTACCCTGCAAGACAACCCCAACGACCCCTGTTGCAAAATGCCCGTATGTACCGCCAGCCCCACAGGACAGACTGTTTCCGTAGTCCCATCTTACGGCAAGGGTTTCACAGGGTATGGACGCCCTGTGATGCCAAGTATTGGCACCGGACCCAGCGGAACAAACCCAGTTAATCCAGGGGTCACTTCTGGCCCAATAACAGGACAGAGTAGTGCGTTTACTTTATTGGTTTTTATGGCCCGCCTTTTTTATACCTCCGTACATCCGAAATTTTCGTCAAGGATTTCTTGGCTTGTGTAAGGTGGAATTATTTGATATTTGGTCTGAATCATTATCATAGTGAGTTGTAACGTATCGCCCCTTTTCAGGCATGTCGCCCTTCTATTTCTTGTTTGCCGACACTTTGATTGAATTTTGGTGATTGTTTAATGACAAAAAATTCGTCAAAGATTTCTTCACTTGTGTAAGCTGCAATGATTTGATATTTGATCTGAAGCATAAACATAGTGAATTGTTCATCTACTTCCTGTTTCCCGGCGGGGGCACCCGTGTCCCATGGACACATTTTCTTTTCTTTATTTATTTATAATATATATGTTATATATACTTAGTGCTTGACACTTGTTATCTTTTCGCAATGTCCAACCAAGCTAGACCAGAAAACCACTCTGAACCAGAATTATAGTAGAAAATAATTTAAATACTTTTAGGCAGGTGGATGCTTACTGCAGGATCAAAGTCTTGCAAAAAGCTCCTAGAGGAGCTTTTTGCATGACTTCCACCCTGTATAAAGCTGACATCTGTCTCCAAGACCGTCCGGTGTTTAGTGGTGTTTTACTGTGGTTTCCGGCAAATAATCATCAACATTTTTATATAGTATTCAGTATTTGGTTGGGGCGTCAACGACCCTTACCTTTAAAGTCAGCCGGTGAAAGGTCAAGGTTAAGCTTCAACGTCAAATCTTAACTAGGACAAACGGTTTCCGATACAACAAAGCCCTCGTGGTTTTGCCTACACTCCTCATAATTCAGAGAGGACTTTTGAACTATTAGAGATATAGTGTTTAACCTACTTTTTGGGCCAATCACAATGCTGGAAATTTTGAATTTCTCCACGATTAATTTCATTTAGTCAGGCACTAATCGCTGACTTAGCGACTAAGTCGGCTGTCCCCAGCGCATGCGCGAGTACATCCTGTGATGTAGAGCTTTGGCTCGTCCCACCATGTAACAGCGCGAGCGTCAATTACACATACATGTATATGTTCTGTGTAGATACCAAGGCTTAGAAATGAGCTAAACTGATGCAACTCAAACATTTATTGGTAGACATGTACAGAGATTAGAAAACAAGAAAAAGCATTATTAAAGCACCAAAAAGAAGACCCTTTATAAAAACATTTAGCGTGTCAGACAAGTGTATGCTAAATGCAGGACAAATGTAATGTAGAATGCTCCATTTGGAACTTTCCGAACTACCTTTGTCTGTAATAAGCAGCCACCTGTCTATAGAGATGTCATTGTTTTGCCGTTGAACGGCTACTGTACAACGATTGACTGTTAAAAAAGTATCTATGGTCATTCCTGTCTTTTATCTCATTAGATGACACTGGTTCCTCGCCCCGGCCCTGAAATTATAAAATATGATAATATTAACTGAAGGTTAATAACCTTTTCCTCCATAGCTTGTAGTATTGAAAACAGATGGTTGCTTAAAACAGACTGAAATTAAAGCATTCTGCTTTAATAATTTCTGACTGCTTTAAGCTACCGTCAGCTAGGATATAGGAATATTTGCAGGACAAATGTAATCTAGAATGCTCCATTTGGAACTTTCCGAACTACCTTTGTCTGTAATAAGCAGCCACCTGTATATAGAGATGTCATTGTTTTGCCGTTGAACGGCTACTGTACAACGATTGACTGTTAAAAAAGTATCTATGGTCATTCCTGTCTTTTATCTCATTAGATGACACTGGTTCCTCGCCCCGGCCCTGAAATTATAAAATATGATAATATTAACTGAAGGTTAATAACCTTTTCCTCCATAGCTTGTAGTATTGAAGACAGATGGTTGCTTAAAACAGACTGAAATTAAAGCATTCTGCTTTAATAATTTCTGACTGCTTTAAGCTACCGTCAGCTAGGATATAGGAATATTTCTTATGATGCATATTCCAGCGTTTAACTGAATTTTAGTTCAAAGCATTTTCTTGCATTAAAAATGTTTGCTTTCTTTTAAGAGCATAGCGCATAGAGCATAGCGCTTGAAACGTCGAGAGTGACTCAATGAAATATCTTACCTAATTCGGGGTTGAACAACTTTTGGGTCTGCACATTTAACAGTTGTGTTAGACTGCTATCTTGAAATGCATCGTCCATAATCAAAACATGTCATGGTCTCAAAGGTCGAACGTCGGCTACCTTTCTGACATCTTTCTCAACACACGGTTTATGCTGTTGTCTCTAGTAACGCATGCGACCAATTCCAGCTTCACTCCGCCCACTTTACATCCTGTCCAAAAACTAGGCTAAACACTATATCAGTTAGTGTCTATTAAGTGCGAATTTAATGACTTTAAATGCCTTGCTCGCTCGCTAACGCTCGCTGCGCTTCGGCATTTAAAATCATTAAATCCACACTTAATAGACACTAACTAATACATAGACTTCATACTATGTATTGGGCTACAACATTTAAATAAGGCCCCGTTAAGGTAAATGTCAAACATCAATGTCAAAGGTCCTAAAACGGTTCACCTTAACGTTTGCTTTTTGAAATTCTATATACTTCATAATTGGCATGCATACTCATCTCATAAAGTTTTAAGCATGTTATGTCAAAGTCAAAAGTCATGATCATACGTCGACTGCCGTTGGTGAGTGCATGTGTGTTTTACAAATATGTCTTGTTATTTATGGCTTGCTCATTTCACAGCTGGCTGCTACTATAACAATCACCTGTACCAGCAGGGTCAGACGTGGGATCAGGGTTGTCAGTATAAATGCCAGTGCACAGATGCCAGTACTGGCCAGTACAGATGCACTGAAAGGTAAGTCAATAAATCAAATTTATCTACAGGTAGACAATAGAACCTGTCTTAAGCGACCATCAAAAAGAGGTATGTAAGGCAGATGGGTGCGTAATGCAGGTCAAAGGTAGTGCAGAAATCTCCAATTGGAGCTTTCTGCATTACGTTTGCCCTGCATTTAGCAACCACATGTGTTTTTAAGATTCCTGTACCAACTCAATATAGAGTCGCTTAAGACATGTTCTACTGTATTCCAACCATTGACACAATTATCCCTTTGCATGCTGGGTAATTTTGTTGTCTGCTCAATTGTCGTCTGCAACATATTCATAAATATTAATTTTATTTCTATTTTTTTGGAAGCTGAGTCAATAGTTGACAAACAGTTTGGATCTCAGATCAGGCCCCGCATTATGTGGGCCTGATCTGGATCCAAACTGTTTGCATAGGTCATTAGTGGTGGGAGAATCCGCCATTAGCATCCAAAGAGTTAACAGAAAACGTTCATGGAAGTAAGTGTGTGAATACAGTACTACCATCCCATGACTCCACTTTAAAGCAGGTAACTGCGTATTGCAGAATGAATGCAATGCAGAAAATGCCATAAAAACAAACGCCGTTTATCTGTCCTTTTTTTAGAAATATTTCTTGTTTGTATTTAGTTCTGTTAACCACATCCATTTCTGTGCTTACTTAGGTGTGTTCAGTACATGAATGTCCCAGCCCAGTGCCAAATGGTTCAAGACCCTAATGACTCTTGTTGTAAGACGGTCAAGTGTAGTCAAACAGCAGTGGTCACCACACCAGCGCCTTTGTTTGCCCAGACAAGCCCAGCCACTGGTTCAGGTACATTTACAATGTATATTACTGTTCTTTAACGCTTGATGACTACACTAGAACCTGTCTTAAGCGGCCTTCAAATATGTCTTAGTACGGGTCTGTAAGGCCGACTATAGCTTAGACATATCTTATATTCATTAAAAACAAACAAACAGGTTATATGTCTTACTTGGCTTATTTGAAGATTATGATAACGTTGAAAGTTGTAGTAAGTAATGTTCTTTACTAGTTTTTACGCGTTTGCAAAGAAAGAAGCAGACCTAGACCAAACAGCTCCTGAACTAGTAGTTTGAGTAGTATCTGCTCTGTTTGCCTACAGAAGACATATACAATAGAACCCCTCTAATCCGGACATTCGGTTTAGTATAAATATCGGTCTTGGAGACAGGTGGCAACTTAATTCATGATGAAAGTCGTGCAGAAAACGTCTATTGGAACTTTCTGTACGACTTTCACTGTACATTAAGCAGCCTCCTGCCTAACGTATCCAATTTTTTTCTCTACTACAATTCCGGTTTGAAGGGCTTTTAGAACTTTTGTCAGGACCGGAAAAACGACTTAATTACAGCTAAGTAATCTTTATAAAGTCATTATTTTATACATGCATATTCATAAAGTAATGAATTAGGGCTACCTGCTTAATTGATTGGCTTTCCTTTGCTGTATCAATATATCGGCTTGTTTTTAGTGCCAAACATAAAGAAGCCATAATCGTATGCAGTGTTGCCTATTGATTAACATATAACCTTATAGGCTATTTTTAGATACAACCTCTTTGAATAAATCTACCGAAAAGGAGCATTAACTAGAGAAAAAGGGAAAATTTTAGATTTTTTTAGTTTGAAACCATTGTGATAAATAGAGCATGTGCTCCTATAGGAGCAAATGCTCTATTTATCACAATGGTTTCACAAAGTGACTTTTACAGAGTCGTCAAAAGTCGTCAATATCAGGGAATGTGTTAACCCTTTAATGCTTGAATATTTATGTAAGAATAATGACATCTTTAACATTTGTTATATTAATTGTTATAATAACATGGACACAGGAAGTTTTCGTTCTGGCAAAAGCTATAGAATCATACCTATCAGGATCTACTCTGTTTGCAAAGGCATAATTCTCAAAGTGCATTCGTATTCCCTTTCTGCTCTAAGACTGTCTGATAGTCAACTTCGATATATCGAACTCGGATAACTCGAACTTCGAATGAAAATAGATGTTCTTAACCATTCTCTTTATATAAACGCATTTGCGCTTTTGCAGAGTGGATCTAGGTCAGACTGCTGTTGTAGGAGCCGCTCGATCAGAGTCTGCTCTGTGTGCTAATGTAATTTCATAGACCTGATTTTCAAGTTTCAACCAGAGTGAAAAACTTCATGTTCATGTTCCATTTTATTAATTCCGTCCATGAATATTAATGATTGACCTTAAACAACATGTATCGTTGAAACAGTTAGACTAACTGTCTGGTTTATTATGCAGCTTACTGTAAGTACAAGGGAATTTACTACCAGCAAGGAGAGCAGTGGAATGACGGCTGTGCACTGACCTGCAGATGTGAGGACGCTAGCAACCACTACTACCAGTGTACCGACAGGTAAACAAACAGTTGCACGTAGCCTTTGTTCACAATTACATGCACTGCAACTGAACTGACAGGTAGACAGTTGTACATAGCTTACTATTGCTATCAGTGTATCGGCAGGTAAACGAACTGGTGCATGTCGCCTTTGTTCACAATTACATGCACTGCAACTGAACCGACAGGTGTACATTTGTACATCGCTTACTATTGCTATCAGTGCATCGGCAGGTGAACAAACTGGTGCAAATCACCTTTGTTCACCATTAAATGCACTGCAAGTGAACCGACAGGTAAACATCTCTACATCACTTACTATTGCTATCAGTACATCGACAGATAAACAAACAGTTGCAAATCACCTTCGTTCAACATTACATGCACTGCAAGTGAACCGACAGATATACAATTGTACATTACTTACTATAGCTATCAGTGCATGGACAGGTAAACAAACAGTTGCATATCGCCTTTATTCACCATTACATGCACTCCAATTGAGCAGACCGGTGCACTTTTGTATATCCCATATCGCATTATTTTCACCATAACATGGACACTGCAAGTGTATCGACAGGTAAACAATCAGTTGCACGTCACCGTTGTTCACAATTTCATGGACACCACAAGTGTACCGACAGGTAAACGGACAGCTGCACGTCGCCGTTATTCGTCATTACATTTACATTACAAGTGTACTGACAAGTAAATAAACTGTCTCAATTTTACATGGACTATACCAGTAACATGGGTAAACAAAGAGTTATATATCATCATTGTTCACTATTACATGCACTGCATGTGAGTCAACAGACAAACAGTTCCACATTACTTACTATTGCTATCAGAATGACGGCTATTGGAATGACGGCTGTGCACTGACCTGCAGATGTGAGAACTCAAGCAACCACTTCTACCAGTCTACCGACAGGTAAACAAACAGTTGTATACCGCCCTTGTTCATCATTACATGCACTGCAAGTGAACCGAGAGGTAGACAGTTGTACATCACTTACTATAGATATCAGTGCGTGAACAGGTAAACAAGCAGTTGCACTTCGCCCTTTTTCACCATTACATGCTCTGCAATTGAACCGACAGGTAGACAGTTGTGCATCACTTACCATAGCCATCAGTGCATGGACACGTAAACGAACAGTTGCACATCGCTTATGTTCACCATTACATGCACTGCAAGTGAACATACAGGTAAACAGTTGTAGATCGCTTACTATTGCTGTCAGTGTTCGGAAAGGTAAACAAACAGTTCACGTCACCGTTGATCACAATTACATGGACACTACAAGTGTATCGACATGTAAATAATTATCGCCTTTGTTCACAATTACGTGGACACTACAATTGTTTCGACCGGTAAACAAAACAGTTGCACGTCGCATATGTCCATCATTACATGCACACTATAATTGTTCCGCCAGGTAAACAATTGTTGCAAGTATCATTTCTTCACTATAACATTGACTACAAGTGCGACGGCAGGTAAACAAACAGTTGCATACCCCTTTTGTTCACAATTACATGGACGCTACAAGTGTACCGACAGGTAAACAAAACAGTTGCATGCCACATTTGTTCAAAGTTACTACCAATACAATAGTAACGACAGGTAAAACCAATAATTACACACCATACTATTACCTACAGTCTACTGACAGGTAAACAAACAGCAGTGCCCTGTCTTTGTTCACTATTACAAACATTGTACTGAAAGGTAAACAGACAGTTGCACGCCGACTTTATTCACTCTTACTATGGGTGTACCAAAGGTAAACAAACATTTGCGCACGGCCCTTGTTCACTGTTATTAAACAAATTAGTATCAATGTAAAGAGTGGTCACATCATAGTAGGGATTGGTGGAGATTTACACATCTTATCCGGACCTTTGCTTGTCCAAATATTTACGAAGTAGTTATACAGTGTATCCCTATAACATTCTTAAAGTTAAACACTTACCCCACTTACCTCAGCCTTACATTGTGGACCCAAATGATATACCGAGTAACTCAGGGTCTCATCAGGGTCCAAGCTGCTTGAGACCTTAAACCAGTACAGTAGAACCCCTCTAATGTGACCTCTTAATGAATAAACATGGGTATCGTTATAAGCAGGTGGTTGCTTAATACAGGACAAAAGTAATGCAGAAAGTGCCAGGAGCTTTCTGCATTACTTTTGTCCTGTATTAAGCTACCACCTGCCTCTACCCCCCAAAATTATACCTCTTTTAGGTGGTCGCATTAGAGGGGTTTTACTGTATTTTCTCAAAAGCTTGATATAATCTTAAAATAGGCAACATTTCTTCAGATCCAGACCTAAGCAGTCGTTATTATTCCACAGCAATGTTAAGGTTTAATTAAGACTATACAGAGCTAGTCTTCACCTTGAATCTTTCTTTACTTGTTAACACATTACTTCATGAACATTCAAGAAAAATATTATCATGAGCATTAATTAGATTAAATAAATGGCACTTGGTCACAGGGATTTTAGCCATGGCAGGAATTGTAGAATTAGATCAATATTGAGTCAGAGAAAACAGAGCAGACCCTGATCCGAAGGCTGCTACAGGAGCCATCTCATCTGGGTCTACTCTGTTTTCAAAGATGTCTACTCTGTTTGCAAAGATGTAGAAATGAGTATTTATGTAGTTAATGGTTAAGCGAACCATTGGCGCCAACGTAGTTATCAGATGCTTATCGAGTTCCATTTGTTCCTAGCTAACCAGTAATCTATAGTATTTACAGTAACGACTGGACTCGTAGTTATGAAGAATTGAGAACTTGGTGACTGTGTAAACACAATGTAAGTCGCGCACACAGCTCCTACATATAGATGAGCTTTCTGCGTCACCTTCATTCAGCATTAAGCTACCACTTGTAATAACACTCGTTCTAGTGTTCGAACTTTCGGGATATGCTTTATTTTAGTACCCTAAACATATACCGTTAAAACTCGATACTACGAAGACGCAGTAACTAGGAATGTATGTCTTTGTAGCAAGATAGATGCTTAATGAAGAGTGAAAGACATGCAAAAAGCTCCTAGGGGAACTTTTTGCATGACTTGAATCCTGCATTAAGCTGCCACCCGTCTTAAAGATCAATAATGATACGTGTTTGAGTGTTCGTATAATCGAGATTTTACTGTAGTGTTCGTATATCGAGATTTTACTGTAGTGTTCGTAGTATCGAGCTTTTACTGTAGTATTCGTATAATCGAGCTTTTACTGTAGTGTTCGTATAATCGAGACTTTACTGTAGTGTTCGTATAATCGAGACTTTACTGTAGTGTTCGTATAATCGAGACTTTACTGTAGTGTTCGCTTTACTGTAGTGTTCGTATAATCGAGACTTTATTGTAGTGTTCGTATAATCGAGACTTTACTGTAGTGTTCGTATAATCGAGATTTTACTGTAGTTCAAGTTAGTGATAAGAGATTCAAATGATTCAATAGGCGGACGCATTCTAGACGCAAAAATATTTGTTTCGCTAAGGCGACGGGGGTTAACTAATGCAAACATTTAAGTATAGAAAATTATAATTTGTTTTCGTAAACAACTTAACTATGTCACGAATATAGTGAACTATGGCTGCCTGTGTGTGGCATAAAGTTTCACAAACACGATTTGTTATGCATTCCTTTGTTCAGTGGCAAGTATATATAAATGAATAGCATGAAATGAAGTTTTGTATAAATATTCATGGAGGAGAGGGTTAAGGAACTCGTCTTGAATTGAGAATATATTTTAAAGAGACTTCTGTATAATTATGTTGACTTTATGTCTGTAAACACTTGTATTCCCTTTCTTTTCAAGATGTCCAAAATACGACAACGTTCCGGCCTCGTGTACCTTTGTCCCAGACCCGAAAGACCCAACCTGCTGCAGAGTTCCATCTTGTCAAGGAACAGGCACCGGGACTGGAAATGGTATTTACAGCTTCGCCGGCTCCTTCAGCGGATATGGTCGTCCACAGACCATAAACCCTGCTACACTTGCGAAGACCGGATACGCACGTAAGGAACGAATATTGCTTTATGTTTTATCGCATAACCTCCTTTGTATTCGATTTCAAATAGCCATCATGACGTCATGTATAGAATTATACGAGTACAGCAGAACCCCTCTAATGCGACCACTTAATGATTAAACATGGGTGTCTTTATAAGCAGGTGGTTGCTTAATGCAGGACAAACGTAGTGCAGAAAGCTTTCTGT
Source organism: Azorinus chamasolen (assembly GCA_963576725.1). NCBI lineage: Eukaryota > Metazoa > Mollusca > Bivalvia > Cardiida > Solecurtidae > Azorinus > Azorinus chamasolen. Next base: position 94,261,121 of record OY755238.1, on the reverse strand, counting down.
ATTACTTTTGTCCTGCAATAAGCTACCACCTGCCTCTACCACCCAGAATTATACCTCTTTTGTGTGGTCGCATTAGAGGGGTTTTACTGTACATGTAGGACCTGTCAAAAACTGCATTTTAGTCGAAATACGTCATGTGATAAAAAGAATACGATCGTTGTGGTCATTTTGTACAAACAGATATTAATTAAACTTGTCTTGGAATAAAGATTACTAAACTCGTTTAATGACAATTCCAAGACTCGCCAGATATCAATGTGAATAAAAAGACTACTGGACATATATCCAATATTTATCCGTTGCTCTGAATTAATATATGAACAACGGCAAACACTTATATAACACTGAGCACACTGAAAGTATGAACACGTATCTAACCCTGAACACACTGAAATTGTGAACACTTATCTAACCCTGAACACACTGAAAATTATACACGTGCTTAACCCCTTACAACGTTGAGTTTTCTAACGGACTATTCCACAACTCAAACAGGCCAATCTTATGGTGAATATTTAGGGATATTTCTAAAACAAGGTGTAAAATAACAAATAGTGCAGACCCTGATGAGAAGGCTCCTCTAGCAGTCCTCTCATCTGGGTCCACACTGTCAGCAAAGGACATTTGGTGACTCGTGTCCTACACAGTAAGAGATAAACACTAGTCTTGAACAATAATTTATCCAAAATGTCTCCCAAACGTTCTGTAGTTTATGCCACGATCATTTTAAATATTAGCGTTTGAGAACGCACGTTTATATGTAGCTCGGATTGAAAGAATTAAACTACTAGATACCCATAGTATCAGTATATCTTATAAGAATGGCCATGAGCTAAATAATCAACCAACACCTAGTCCTGTTTCATCTGTCTTTATGTTGGAGTGGACAAATACTAGAACTGTCATTTCGTGCTAAGCGCTAAGTCAGTTATGCCATTTTAAAATCTCTGTTCAAACCAAAACGGGGATCGAACCGACGATCTCACATTTCAACAGCAAAAGTTCTGATTGGGAATTTGACCCTTTACATCATAGAAACGCATTTTCGCACCTCATTTGCCAGCAAAGTAGACCCATGCTTGTGGAAGCTGCTGTGGAAGTTGTCGGATCAGGATTGCTTATTCTATTGTTTCTGAAATGGCCAAACTTCCTGAATTTATATACAACTACATGTATAACAATGCGGGATATTTACGATGCTATTGATTCGTACATAAATATTCCTGAGACAAAGGTTTACTACAGGTTCACGCATGCTTAAGAATGTGGGTCCAGTTTTTCCATGGAGTTAATTGTATTCCAAATTGGGTTTTTATTAATTTATTTTTGTATTTCATTATACAGTTGAACTTGGCTATCTTTAACTTCAAGGATCCATACAAATTACCTCGAGATAAAGGAGGTTCGAGTCATCCGATTTCTAATAAGAACAATGTCTTAAGTTCACGACTTAATGCAGGTCTAAAGTAATGCTGAAATCTCCTAGATGAGCTTTCAACATTACTTTCAAGCTTTGACATGTGTTTCTAGATATACGTAGTGATACATTTTAGATAAATTCTGTAGGGTAAGAGTTAGAAGGATCCACCGTTTACTTCGAATAATCCGAGGTTCGAGTTATCCGAGTTCGTGATATTGAAGTTCAACTGCATTTCTCTTTTCCAGACGCTTGTTTGTACAAGGGTAAGGTCTACCAACAGGGTCAGCAATGGCAGGACGGGTGTGCTTATGAATGTGAGTGTATTGACGCTCAAAATGGGTTCTACAGATGTACAGAGAGGTATCCTAACTATGTTAATCTTTTACCGTCAAAGCATGTATAATTTGTGTTTTGGTCCTCGTCTATTTGAGCATGGTTTGAGCATGGTTTGATTATCCTGCTGAAAACAATATGTCTGCCAAAGCCCTGGCCCCGAGGTTATAAAGCTTTTTGCTTGAGTCTGAGATCATGCTCAAGCATCTGATTGGTCAGATTCTGAGCTTGCTCAGAATCTGACCAATCAGATACTTGAGAATGATCTCAACTCAGACTTGGACCCTGATCTGCTGAGTTGTTTTACTTAATATGCTCAATTCGTTCAAGTTTTTGAAAAGCCATTTCCTAGTGTCAAACAGCTTGGATCCTGGTGAGACAAAGAGTTACATCTGAAGCCTTACTACAGTTCAACTTTATTATCTCAAACTTTAAGGGACCATACAAATTACCTCGAGATAACGGATGTTCGAGTCATACGATTTCTAATACCTATGAACAAGTTCTCACTTTCACATCTGAATGCAGGTCTAAAGTAATGCTGAGAGCTCCTACAGGACCTGCCTTAAGCTGTCATATTGTGTTTCTAGATATGCATAGTGATGCACTTAAGTTATTTCTAAATTCTAAATTTTTGAAGGACTGAACTTTTACTTCGAATTATCCCGAGGTTCGAGTTATCCGAATTCGAGATATCGAAGTGCAACGGTATTTGCAAATTACAGTCAGATAACGTTTCGAGTAACCCTATCACCCATGCCTTCAATATTTTTGTAAGAAAGAATGTCATCATGGATATTTATTAGTTGATTTTGTATAAATTACACTCTTCAAGGGAATATTTTGCTTCACAAGAAACTATGGAATCATATCTATATCATGTCAAAAGCAAACAGAGTATACCCTGACCTGACGGCTCCTATGGAGCTGTCTGATCTGGGTGTTCTCTGTTTGCAAATTCGTGAAAAAGTGTTTCTATGAAGGAAAATAGTTAATTTAATTTACTGCATGGCTTTTGATACCAACACATCAACAAGGAACGGATTGACTGTAACAGCAACTTCACGATCAGATCTACATTACATGATAAACAAACAAACAGAACAGATTAAGATCGGACAACTTGTACAGGGGCTATCTGATTTGGGTCTTGGTTGTTTGCAAATGTACTATAAGTTGTATATACAATGGAAGGTGTTAAACCTGATAGGAGTATAAAAGGTTTATCTTTGATATTCTATTAATAGTACAAAAGGTTGTACATCATCAGCACACCGATGGATCTGGTGTTCTTTAATTACTAGGCATTCCAGTATTTTGTGATATAATGAAATACCTGGTTTCGCAATTGATGTTTTACAATTACAGTAAAACCTCTCAATAAAAGCTACTACATTGTGTTAATTAGTTGGTATTAAGGGCAGGTGGCTGCTCAAAGCAAGGTGAAAGTAAAACAGAACGCTCCGATAGGAGCGTTCTGTTTTACTTTCACCTTGCTTTAAGCAACCACCTGTCTCTAATTCAGTGGCCGCTATAGAGAGGTTTTATTGTATTCATAATAATTCGTTTGTTCAGATGGTTTATATGTGAAACTGGATATAATTAAGGCTAATTGATACAATGATAAGTGACAGGCCTACATTTTTACTCAATAAATCTATATTGATTAATTTAAATACTGATTAATTTAAAGTGAAACCTCAATATCTCGAACTGCAATCGACCGTGCAAATTACCTCGAGATAGCAAACGTTCGAGTCATCTGATTTCTAATCTAGACAATTTCTCAAGTTCACACCTTAATGCAGGTAAAACACGTCGGAGCTTTCAGCGTTACTTTAGACCTGCATAAGCTATCGCACGTGTTACTAGATATGCGTAGTGATACAGTTTTGGAGAACCGAACTTTCACTTTGAGTCATCCTAATTTCAAGATATCGAGGTGCTACTGTATAGCATAGTTCCCTTTGATAATTCATATTTGATTATTTTTTCAACAGATGCCAGAGAATCGCCAATGTTCCTCAGGGCTGTCATTTTGTTCAGGATACACAGGACACTTGCTGCCAGACACTTTCATGTGACGCCACGACTCTTCAGTGTCGGGATGCAATTAGCAACTGTGCAGCATACGGCCAGTACGTTTGCGGTGCCACCTACCAGCAGTGGGCTCAGCAAAACTGCGCCAGCTACTGCGGTTTCTGTGGCGGTGGTAAGTTATTAACTACGGTTTATTGTGGATTCGCGAAATACTGGCATTTTCAAACAGTGTAGACCTAGATCATAGGGACCCTATAAAATATCTGATCAGGGTTTGCACAGTTTGTAATTAAATCATCTAGCAAGTTTAAGCCTTTCATACTGAGTGGACTCTATAGTTCAACACTGGTGGGCTATCCCACTCTTGGCATTTCAGCGTTGAAAAGGGTTAATATGCTGTGTAAATGTTTTCCTTGATAGAAAAGTTTTCCACTTCAGATTATGAAATAGACATTATTCTATTTTCTTTTCAAATAAAAATAAACTTTCAGACAGTATGTTTGTTTGAATTACCATTTCACACTTCAACTCTGTCGGCTTCTTTTGTGAGATCTGTTTGGATCTAGATAACACACCTGTTGAACACTAAGAATTTGCTTATAGAGAAAGTTGCGCTTTCGGAATGGTTTCAGATTAAACTGTTTGCAGTTTTGTACCAAACGTTGATATTCAAATTGTTAATTGACATAAACGCAACTTCAGATTAGCATTAGACAATACAGAATGAGAGACAAACAGATAGCAACTTGAAATACAAAATAGACAAACAGACAAAGAAAGATATAGAGGAAAAAGATTTAGTAGCAGAGAGCGGATGAGGGCGAGATAGTGTGAAAGGGACACTGAGAGACAGAGACGGACAGACAGACAGAGGCAGATATGCAGACAGACAAGCAGTTAGACAGACATACACATATGCATACATGATATTCGGGACAGACAGGCACATATACACACAGTGACAGAGAGAGAGAGAGAGAGAGAGAGAGAGAGAGAGAGAGAGAGAGGCAGCTCCTCTGATCTGGTGATACAATGTGTGTGTATACCCCTTTGAAGGGACACTAACTCACAGAAGGGTTAATCAACTTAATCATGTCTCCATCCTGATCTGTTTTAGGCCATCAGACATCATCAGTGACTCAAGCACCAGGACAATGCAAGGACAATGTTCCTAACTGTGACCAGTACGGTAGCGATGCTTGTACTAGCCTCCAGTACAGAGACTGGGCCAGGGCCAACTGCGCCAAACACTGTAACTTATGTGGTAAGTCTTATACAGTATAGTACATCTGGGATGTGGTCATTTAACCCTTTGCATCATGAATATGCAGGTAAGAAATAAAAAGGTCATACTTTCAGTGAATGCTCAGGGATATATTCAAGAAAAACTGTACATGATAAAACAGTGGATACTTTGGTAAGAGGGTTGCTCCAGGACACCCTCTAATCGGGATTTACATTGTTGCAAAGGAAATTAATGACGTGTGTCCCGTGTATTAAAAGATTATTGACACCAAAGTATTATTTACAAAAGTTTGTAACATTCATTCGAAATATAAACAGCGAAATAGTTTTGCAGAATACTTTAGCATAAAATACAAAAGTTAAATGGAATATTAAATGGAATATTTAACCCCTTGAATACGAGACACGGGCATACCTACATTTACAAGCAGTGTAGACCAAGACCAGATGGTTCCTAGCGGATCCTTCTAATCAGGGTCTGCACAGTTTGCCATTCAAAATCCTTTCGCAAGTATATCCTTTCATACTGAATGACTCTAACTGTTAAATATTGATAGACTGTTCCACTGCCCTGTAGGGTTTGAAACATCTTGGCATTCAAGTTATGATTGACAAACATAAATTACATTCACATCCGAATTTAAACAGCCAGATAGGTTTGCATAATAACGCATATCTTAAGTTCTTGGGATTAAATCGAATATTTAATGTGTATGAAAGTATGTTAATTGTCTTATTAGTCAGCTCCAAAAACTTGTAAAAATCAATCTTTTATTTGTTTCTGGAATTAAACATTTCAGGTGCTACGGGCACAGGAACTGGTACTATTGGTGGCGGCATGACGGGTACCGGCGGAACTGGAACTGGCACCGGAACTGGAACTGGCACCGGAACTGGAACGAGTACAGGTGTGCAATTATTAAACGATGATAATACGATCAATTGGGGATTATAATATTAGAAATAAACCCTGGATAATCTTTTTAGAAAATGTTAGTTTTAAACAACATACGAAAAGCTAATGAAATCTGATGAAAGAGTCATTCTTTAAAACAAAATGAAACATTTAAAGAATACTTCTGTTTGAGTATACACTGAATAATAACTACAAATGTCTTACTTTCAGGTGGAAGTGGCTCGTGCTCGGATGTGATTTCAAATTGCGCTTCGTACACACAGGCTTCCTGCCATGATCCGTATTTGGACTGGGCAAAGAAAAATTGCCCCAACTATTGTGGACTCTGTGGTAAGAAAGTTCTGGTTATCATACTGACCATACTTGTTGCCAATTACAATTTTCTTTTCACCTTACAGTCATGTTGGTTTTCATTTTCAACCAAACCGGGTTTGTGTTTCAATCATCATGGTTTCCCATACTGGTTTTCCTAAAAATCATACTGAAATTGAATTACAGCAATTCTGATTTTCCGTTGCAACCATAAACAATTCCCGTCACAGCCCTATTGGGTTCCCCCTACAATTCTACTGGACTCCCTTTACAATCGTACCGATTCTCCAATAAAACCATACCAATGTTCCGTTTAAACCCTAGCATTTTATTGCTCCAGCTATACTGGTTTTCATTAAATCATAAAGGTTTTCCATTTCAACTATGCCAGTTTTCCATTATAACCTTGATATTTTCTGTTGCAACCCTACTGGTTTCCCCACTTACAAACATACCGTTTCTCAGTCTAAATCATACCGAGTTTTCGTTCTATACTTACTAATTTAGTGCTACAACCGTGCTGGTATCCGTTAAAGATTACAATGGTTTTCTAGTACAGCTGTACAGGTTTACCGTTATAACCATGACAACTTTCCTTTCTTACCATACCAGTTGTATAATAATATAAGTGAATGATTCGAATCATATATAGACTTAAAGATGTTTTCTGCTCATATTTACGCCACTGTTGTCGAATGATTTCAGAATCGGAAAATATTTCAATTGAAAAGGAGCATAGAAAGGAATTGTTGCAACGATAAATTGACAAACTTTGATTTCTGCAGAAACCAAGGGAAACGCGTTTGTCATGCACTGGACTCTGCACTTTCTTCTTTTCATCGAGGCTTCGGTCAAAGTAAATGGACACCCCACTTTTCATCACTTTCTACAATAACCCTTGTAATACGTTGTTGTGAACATCCAATTCATATAATGGCGATGTTGCGAAATATATCTTTAGTCATTCGGACTTTGGCGTTCGTTGACTTCCGTAACAATCTATGTGGTTTTCCTTCTATAAAATTCAACTGTGTTTTTAACCCTTACTACGCTGAATTTTCAAATGGACTCTTCGAAATTTTAACTAGGTCAAGCTTATTGTGAATATTTAGGGATTTTTATAAATAAAAGTGTAACTTGACAAACAGTGCAGACCCTGATGAGAGGGCTGCTCTAGGAGCCCTCTCATCAGGGTATGCACTGTTTGGAAAGGACATTAGTGTCTCGTTTACCGCATTGTAAGGGTTAAGGAACATACATTACAGGAATCCCCCTCTAAACCGGAATTCTAGTATAGAAGCATTTAGGTACACTTTGGTATGTGGCTGCTTAATGCAGGGTTAAACTGATACAGAAAGGAGTTTTTGCATGACTTTCACCCTGCATTCAGCCGCCATCTGTCTCCAAGACCAATATCTATACTACATGTAAATATAAATTCCGGTTTAGAGGGGGTTTACTTTATTCAGATATCGACAATAGTAATATGCATACATTAGTACCAACATTGATGGTAAGCATTATTGTTATGATATATATGTGTATACAAAATGTCGGCCTTTGAGTTATACACGATAGAGGCAGAATATAACTAATATTTATCGTTCTGAAACATATAGGATTCACAAATATTAATTTAGAAAAAAGCCCGCGTTAAAATTTACTTGTACATTCTTAACCCTTACTCCGCTGTGGTGAATACAAATGCCTGCTACAACTCGTACCTCGTCGAAGCTGGACTACTTCCGATTCGAACTAGCATTAAATATTGAGGAATTGTTGAATAAGTGTGAAACAGCATGCATCCTGATGAGACGCCGAGTGACTGAAGCGTCTCATCAAGATCCAATCTACAGTAGAAACTGTCTTAAGGGGAAATCCAAAAGAGGTCTAATTATAGGTTTGTAAGGCAGGTAGTAGCTTAATGCAGGCCAAAATCAATGAAAAGGCTTCTATAGGAGCTTTCTGTATTAATTTTGCATGTCTTAAACAACCACCTCCTTTTATTGACTTTTATGCCGCTTGTGACAGGTTCTACTGTATTTGGATCTGTTCAAGGGACGAGTAAAGGGAAGTTTTTCACCTTGGTCTTTATAAGTTACACAATCAGCTCTAGTGCATTTAGACTCAATATTGTCACGCATTTAGACTCATAATTTTGTAACTAGTAATTGATATCTTAAGTATATTTTACTAAACTGTAAATCTAATGTATGTACGAACTAATTCAGGTCAAACTAGCCAAACTGGTGGAAGTGTTACCTCGAACACAGGTGGTGGATTTACTGGACAATGTAAGTAGATCGTGCTTGTATATGCACTCCCAAATTCGAAATGTTAAACATGTACTTAACCCTTTCCTTAACACTTTTGGCGCCAAATGTATTATTGTCGTCTGTAACCAAGTTTTATTAAAACATTTCGGGAAATTAAGGAAATGGTATAAATGAATTTAAATTTCAAAGGAATAAACCACAGATACAGAACTAGAGTCTGAGACAAAAAGTGAAGACCCTAATCAGACACCTTGACAAATCTGGGACTGTACTATTCGCCGTGATGCATTTATGCGAAAATAACGGTAAACGGATTAAGGGCAATTATGTGTGAATTGGTCGCTTCCAGGGATATTCGTGTTCTTACTTTTTTATAATGTAAAATATTCAAAGGTATTTTCACGTAGACAAGAACGAACATCATATCTACATGTATATAATTCCATGAGCAAATAGAACAGACCCTGACCAGACAGTTCCTACAAGAACTGTCTGTTTTGCGTGTGCGTTAATAAGTGTACTATAAAGGGTTAATTAATGTTTCGAACCATTGGGAATTAAACATTGACTTCGCTTCCCATGTCTCTTTAAGTAAACTCTCCTTTTTCAAAAAAAACAGAATTGAGCGAATATATGCAATGCTACAAGGCGATGTACATTATGTTTAAATGTTTCAATCAAATAAAAGATACTTGTAAATTTATTCCTTTGTATAGAAATAGTTATCACTTATAATTTTAAATACAGTCAAGTCCCGGTTATTCAAACACCTCTCATCCGAAGACCCGGTGTTATTCGAAGCATGGTGTCAGTCCCGATCTCCATCCTTCTTATTTCTATGTTAAATATTTTGGATTATTCAAATTCGTGTCATCCGAAAACCCGGCCTTACTCGAAGTCATATTTTGTCCCGCGTATATGTTTACCTTTGATTTTCACACCTATAATCCGAAGGTGTAGACAAACATGGATTAAGGACCAGCGAACACAGACGATCGGCGCCATATTGAAAACACTGTCAAACAATAAGGTGTCAATTTATCGTAATTACCGACATGGTAAAACTCGGCCTTACTGCGTTGTGTGTTAGATTCGTGATTTAATTGTCATTATTAGGGTTTTTTCAGTAATTTGGTATTAAAGGATTATGAATAAAGTCTTACCTTATGCCGTTGAACCAACTATATTTATCCTTGTATTCCAGAACACAAATTTTGAAAAGGGCCTTTTCACACAGAAATTCTACCATTTTTAGTTCGAAGTTAAACTGCACTACATTTCTTGTTTCAAGGAGTAGCCATTGTCAAAGGATAATTACATATGAGACAAACACGTTTACTTTACTGAACCATGAAGCCCAGGAATTAACACAGGAAATAGGTGTTTATGCTTATATTTGGCAGAATTAGGTCAGCCACCTGCAGTGTGTTGAGTCTGCGACAGCAAAATGTGTTATGATGTGAAAATTACACAGGGTACTCTCTAAACCATGCTAAGAAACTCGGCATTTTTGGAATCAATTCAGTGCTATATTTACACCTGGAAATTGACTGATAACGATCTCCTATATGATTTTTAATGATTGCCTCATTAGTATTTAAAAAACTTTTTATAATGTTAAAAAGTTTACACCCAAACCAAACTGCAGTACACACATGTGTAAACCGATGATGATTCTTTACTGTAGTGATATTCGCTCGGATTTAGCTGTGCTAATTTCATTCATGTACATGTAAGTTACGTTATGCATAACACTTGTTTTCCTTTTATTAAGTCAATTTTGTTGATATAATGACAGTTTATGATGCAAACAAGTTGTTTTTATTACATTCCTTGACACAAATGCTCTTCATTTGTGCTTAAATAACCGAAATCTTCCTTTAAAACCATATGTGTGTAGGTATCGGGACCGTCTCTAGACTCGACACGAAGCCTTCGTATACTTTCAAATTATTTGGATCATTCAAACACATGCCTTATTCGAAATGAATTCCTGGTCCCCGGCACTTCGAATAACCGGGACTCGACTGTATAGTATAACTTATAATTTTAAACATCTAAAAACACATTTTAACCCTTATTATGTTGAAAAAACAATTTTGTTCAAGTTCTAATCTGAAGCAGGTTATTTACTTTCAAGTCATGTCTATTATTGACCGAGTGCCAAATAGCTTGGGTTCTGATGAGGATCCAAACTGGTTGCGAATGACAGTAAAGTCGTACTTATCATAGCTATGGTAAACGCTTTGTTTTTTTTAATCTTAAACTGTCTACTCGAGAAGTTGTGATAGCCTATGCAAACAGTTTGCATCCTTATACGACACCGAGCGACTCAGTGTCTCATCAGGATTCAACCCATTCCCTCATATTGACGCCTCTGTAAAAGTAACTCTTTGAAACCATTGTGATAAATAGAACATTTTCTTTATATAAGCAAATGCTCTATTTATCACAATGGTTTTCAAACTACAAAATTCTGAAAGTTTCCATTTCTCTAACAAATGCTCCTTTTCGGATATATTCAAAGAGGTTGGATCTAAAAATAGCCTATGAGGGAATGGGTTAAACTGTTTGACAATCTGAAACTGGTTTTGTGGGCAAATGGAAGAAACATGCCCCTCTTTGATGGGATCAGATGGCAATATACAGTTTAACAGACAACAACTGCTCCGAATACAGGAGGTTAAAGTTACATGTTAGAAACAATATGGTATCTAGTATTGTGTTAGCCTAAGTAAAAGCATTTGGTTTTATAAAGAGTTCATGCCTCTGTTATTAACACAATGTTCTCCATGTGTTTGCATATAGAAAACTTATATTCTGATATGAATGTTCTCAGGCAGATGAAAAAAAATAACAATTATTTCAGCTTCATTTCCTTTTGTTTTCTATCACACGTCGAGGCGCTCAAACTGATTACAAGGGTCATTATAAAACATCGTCCAATGCTCTGCTGCTATATTAGTATGTAATATCGTGACCACAGTATGGGAAATTACGCGTTCGACCATAGCCCGTCAGTCACAACTAAAGTTGCATTTGCAACTAGTGTAGACCAAGAAACTGTAGAATCAGATATACATATTAGTTCATAAACAAACAGAGCAGACCCTGATCAGATGGATCCAATAGGAGCTCTCTCATCTGGGTCTGAACTGTTTGCCATGGACAATACGTGCCTGTATGCTCTATAATTTTGCCTAGGAAAATCATTTCAACATAAAGTTTATATTTTTTGTAAAGAGTTGCCTAATTGATATTCAAAAGGGTTAACATTTGAATACAGTTGGATCCAACTGAGAGGTCGAATGTAGTAAGAACACAACTCGTTGGTACTCCGATGCGTGCTTAAAATTATGGAAGAAATTTGTTCTTTTAGGACTGATACTTATTAGGGTTTGAATGATATAACGTTGATCTTGTTTCTAGCTGCTGGTGGATGTATATACAAGAGCAAATATTACGGTGCCGGGGAGCACTGGAACGATGGCTGTGACTACAACTGCACGTGCGAAAATGGACAGACTGGCTTCTACAGATGTATTGACAGGTAGAGATATGTAATCATTGTGTAATGTCTGAACTGTCTAACAAGAACACAAATTATGTCTGAGCCTTCTAAAATAATATAAATTACCCATGAGGAATATGCAATAACAACAATTACCAACGAGGCTTCTAAAAGAACATAACTTACCAATAAGGCTTCTACAATAACATAAATTGCCTCTGAGGCTTCTACAATACCTGTAACACAATTTTCCTCTGATGCTTCTACAATAGCATAAATTACCTCTGAGACTTCTACAATAACAATGACATAAATTACCTCTGATGTTTCTAACAATGACATAAATTACCTCTGATGTTTCTAACAATGACATAAATTACCTATGATGTTTCTTACAATGACATAAATTACCTCTGATGTTTCTAACAATGACATAAATTACCTATGATGTTTCTAACAATGACATATATTACCTCTGATGTTTCTAACAATAACATATATTACTTCTGATGCTTGTCCTACTTCCCGAAGTTATACACAGGTGTTTAAGTGTTCATGTAGAAGCAATAAAAGTCGCCCTGTACTTCATTCTCAGTGCTGTTATATTTTCTGGTCCTTCGTGATAATCAGTTTCAATGCTTTTAGTTATAAGAATTGAATACCGATTTAAGGGCCGGTGCAAGAGGCGCGTGAGTAGTGTTGCACTTTTAATAAGTGCTCATGAACTGGGTCCATGCTTATAAAACTTTTAGTTGAGTATGAGTTCGCTGGCTCAAATCTGACCAATCAAAAGCTTGAGAACTCAAATCTGACCATCAAAAGCTTGATGAGTCTGCAGTGTTTTCTTATCAAATTGCTGCATTTGATTTCCAAGAATCGCATACTTTCAGAATTTATGTAGATCATGACAGTAGACTGTCTTGCACCCATGTAGACAGAATTTGGCAGTGAAAGATATATTAATGTTTATGAAGGCAATTAACACTTTACTCCATATAATAGATACGTCGTTGAACGCCTACAAGAGACTGCAGTGTATCCGTATGAGGTTATTTAGAGTTGATTGTACAGTATCTGACATCATCAAACAAATGCGGTATTCCTATGTCGTTTTAAAACATTTAGCTATTTCATATATATATATTATATTATATATTTATTTATTTATATTATATTATACTTTAAATATAAAGTAATAAACCTTTAGTCTAATATTAGTGGATGAGTGAATACCTATGCAAACAGTTTTGATCCAGATAAGACGCCGAATAACTCGGCGTCTCATCAGGATCCAAACTGTTTGATACCCTTATTGCATTTTGGTGGACAACTTGATTATAGCTTGACTTTTGAAAATGTAGTAGGTGAAACATTCTGTAAAAATTATTTGCTCAGCAGACTAAAGGTAAATTCTTACTTGAACATTTATGCAGTAAAGGGTTAAGACATCAGGTATATGGTCCAGTATAATCGTGCACGAGTAAACACTTTGCACTATATATCAACAGATGCCCGACCTACAAACTTCCGGCTGGATGTGTACTAAAGAAGGCACAAGGAGAATGTTGCGGGGTACCAGACTGTAGCGGATCAACTGGTACAGGAACAGGGGGAACAGGAACCGGAACTGGAGGAACTGGGACCGGAACTGGAGGAACTGGAACCGGAACTGGAAGTGGTACTTTCACAGGTTGGACATCTTTTAGCACGCCGATCACTTTTCTGTCCGATTCTATGTAAAACGAAAGTACTGCCATTTTAAAACAGTATACACCTAGATCAGAAAGTTCCTAGAGGATTCCAATAGCAAACAAAAGTATTTCGTACTTAAATGGGTTCTATACTTTAACACTGATAGGTTAGACAACACTGAATACAGTGAACCCTCTCTATAACGACTACTACAACTGGTATTTAGGGCAGGTGACTGCTGAAAGCAAGGTGAAAGTAAAACAGAACGCTCCCATAGGAGCGTTCTGTTTTACTTTCACCTTAATTTAAGCAGCCACCTGAAATTAACACAAAATACTTGATGTAATTTAGTGGCCGTTATAAAGAGGTTTTACTATATTCATCACTGAATGGTTAAAATAGATTATATTCGTTTATGCTGTAACAAACTGAATATACTGCGTCGTTAGACGAGTTCACAAGGAAATACAGATTTACCAATTAACTCACATGATCCCATGGACTGGACATGGGCAAACAGTCCTAGATCAGAAGGTTCCTTGGGGAGCTTTCTGATCAGGATATAGTTTGTTTGCTAAACCCACGAATGTCAATGGTTTACGCAAATATATTCTTACTTTGTATCCCACCCACCCCCTCCTTTTAACATGACAATTTGATAAGTTCAAAATCTGATTTGGACGAATTCATTGTTACAGTAGACCAGGGCTTTAAATGGAACAAGTCGAGTCAAACAAGTATTTAGCTGTCTCGGGAAACCATACACGCCTCGGAAAACATGTTTCTCAATTTTAATGTTTCAAGTAAATATTGTATTTTTTCTTATGTTTCATATTGATGAAATTCCGGAAACCAGAAACTCGTTTTAATGACTGTAAATAGAATCGCGTAAATATAATATGTAACTCTTGAACACACTTGTACTGCAACTGAACTTCGATATCTCGAACATTAAGGGACGTAACTACGATATAACAAGGTTCGAGTCATCCGATTTCTAATCTGAACAGTTACTTAAGTTCACAGCTTAAGGCAGGTCGAAAGTAATGAGCTTTCAACATTACTTTCGACCTGCATAAAGCTGTCGCATGTGTTTATAGATATGCGCAGTGATACATTTAGCACAATTCTGTATTGTAAATTATGGAAGGATCTAACATTTTTTCGAACTATCCCGAAGTTCGAGTTATCCGAGTTCGATATATCGAAGTTATTTTTATATTTATGTTTGATTCAGGTGGTGACCAGCCAGGATGCATGTATAACAACGTTATCTACCAGCAAGGACAGTCCTGGAAAGATGGCTGCAAGTATAGGTGCACATGTACTAACGGTCAAACCCACCAGTATAGTTGTCAGGGACTGTAAGTATGACCTTAACTAACTAAGAAAATATGTTGTTGTCTTTTTAAAATGTCGTCTGATGCACTTTTAAAATTAGTATTTTCGTTTTGCTAAAATCATGCCTCTGCCATGTGAGATATAACCCATATCTTCATTGTGACGCCTTTTGGCGCCTCTGTAAAAGTTACTATTTGAAACCATAGTGATAAAACGAGCATCTGCTCCATATGAGAAAATGTTTATTTATTACGATGGGGTCGAAACTACACAGTTCTAAAACATCTTTCATACTAGTAAAATCAATGCTCGTTTTCAGTAGATTTCTCCAAGGACGTTGGGTAAAAAAATAGCCCATGAGGTACTTGGATTATGAGCAACTTGGAACGGGCAGACTTTCATCTTGGCCCAATGCAGATATGAAAAGCAGAAATGAAATAAAGATTCAATGAAATTTCGTGATCATGGATAATATTTTAAACTTCATTAATTCAGAATGCATAAGATAAAAATTGTCGAAATGTTTTAATATACTCAACAGGCATAATATATTACTGATTTGTAACAGGTTAATGGTTAGTTATGTCTCAATACCACAAGTTCTTTTGAAAACATTACCACTAACATGAGTTGTTCACAAAGCAGAAATCAAAGATAGGTATGTGGTTTTGTTTTATGGTGGCTTTAAAGTCAGCAAACTCGTCTGGTTCTTGCTTTAGAACCCATCCATTTTTCATGATGAGGGGGACACAAAACAAAATATTTTCTGGTATATTATATCATAAGCAAACAGAGCAGGCCGTGATCAGAGGGCTCCAACAGGAAACGTCTAGTCTGGGTCTACTCTATTTACCAAGGCGTACGAAAGGATAATGTGATGAACATAGTCTTGAAAACCAGATGGCTGCTTAACTCTTTGCATGCTAGCGGTTAAACCGTGATTACCGATGCAAACAGTTTGGACCCACTTGAGACGCCTCATAATGCGGCGTCTCATCAGGGTCCAAAATGTTTGTCACCTTGATCATATTTTGGGGAAGAAATGAGAGAAATTTTATTGTTAAAATTGAAGCAGACGACAATTGTTGCAGACGAAATTTTACTTAGCGTGCAAAGAGTTAAATGCACAACGTTCATTCTTCATTAAGATACCACCTTTACTCCATAAATACGCCTTTGTAAACAGAGTAGATCCAAATCAGACGGCTCCAATAGAAACAGTCTGATCAGGGTCTCCTCTGTTTGCTTATGATATAATATAGATATGATTCTGCAGTTTCTACCATTTACAAAAATCCCTGTGTCCATGAACTATTATATCAAATATTCATGACGTCATTATTTCTTACATGAATATTCATTAACAAAAGAGTTGAATGATCTACTATGGTGTAATACACAGTTTAACCCAACCAATTATTATTCCGTCGAATTTATTTTTACTTGCTTTTCAGGTGTTTGAACTGGCAACTTCCGAACGTGTGCCATCTGGATCCTCCGGCAGCAGGAAAATGTTGCCAGACCCCGAACTGCCCACCGTCAGTCACTATTAACTATCCCCCAGGATATGTGGCTGAATAAATTGTTTCAAGATCTTAGAATTAGTGGACTTTAATCCATTTACAACATTATAAATCAAGGTAAACTCGTCCACATTAGATGTTTGGACCCCTATAATTTTCATGTTTTGGGGAACGGACAGCACGGTTAATATAACAGAATTGGTGGATATTAGCTCACATACTCAGATGTTGGAACTAAAAAGAAAAAGATATTAATTCTAATTCCCTGTCAGAATTGATACCGACGACAACTTGTCAGTGGTTATTTAGTTGTAATTAGTTGTCCAACTGATAAAGTATAAATGACTATTAGAATAAATATGAAGACAACTGTTGTTATGGTTTGTTTTGTTTTCCGATGGTTGAAAATAGTCCTGAATAATGAAAGTGAAATATCCCATCAGTATTTAAGCTTGTTATATTAGTTTGAATGGCAAACAGTGAAGACCCAGACCAGAGCCCTCTGATTTCGGTATACGCCGTTTGCAAATGACAGTACACGCGTGTCTCGGGTTGAAAAGGTTAACCCTTTCACCGCCGCAGTCGCGTGAATGCAACACGACAAATAGTGCAGTCCCAGATCAAACGCCACCTTTTCAAGGCGGCGTCTGATCAGGGACTTCACTATTTGTCTCAATCTCTATTTCTATACATGTGCTTTAATCCTTTGAATATTTCTTATTTTACTGAATGATTTAACAAACTTGGATTGCAGACGACAATTAGAAATTTGGCGCTGAAAGGGTTAATTTGACTCTGCTACTGTGTTGTGTATGCGGTGTTTCCTGCTTAGCTCCTACATGTACTTTTAACATTAGTTTTCGTTATTTTTAACAAGTTTAGTTCAATTTTATCACTGTTAAGTTATACGTTCAAAACATTAACGTATGTATGAGTTGTAACATTGTTTTATTATTATCTCCTCTCGGGTACGCCATTTTGGACGCCATCTTGATTTTCTCGAAAGCCTTAATTGTGCCAAGGTGGCACCCGACACATTTCAAGAGTTCCAACAATCCCTGATCATAATCAAACGAAAAAAACTATAATAATGATGAATCCATCGGAATGGTTATCATATCTCAAGTAAATAATACATGTGCTTTACATAGCTTTGGCCGCCATATTGGAAGCCATATTGGAAGCCAAATTGGCGAATATGCTTGATTTAACAGTAGTAAACGTTATTTCTAACACGTTTAGTTCAAATTAATCACTGTTAGCCCATAAGTTGAAAAAAACCATTAAAATGTATGAATTTAACATATCTTTTATGATTTTGTCCTCACCCACAAACGCCATTTTGGACGCCATCTTGATTTTCTTGAAACCCTTAAGGGTGACAATGTGGCACCCGGCATGTGTAAAGAGTGCCAACAATCCCTGACCATAATCAAACGAGAAAAATTATACTTTTGATGAATCCATCGGAATGGTTTTCATTTCTCAAGTAGATAATGCATGTGCTTTTTCGCTCGAGGACGCCATTTTGGACGCCCTCTTGAATTTCTCGAAACCCTCAAGGGTGCCAAAGTGGCACCCGGCATATTTCAAGAGTGCCAACAACCCCTGACCATAATCAAACGAGAAAAAAACTATACACCGTAACCGAAGGTTAATCTATCCGCTGCTGGACTACTTTCCCTGTTCTATGTTTCAGCTAAATTTCGATACCTACTGAATATTCATTAACAAAATAGTTACAATGAACTATGGAAGGTGGAACATTGTAGATTTTAGAAAGTAAAGACACAGATCTTTCAAATTCTATTAGCAAACAGAGCAGACCCTGATCAGACGGCTCCTCTGGGAGCCGTCTAATCTGGGTCTACTCTGTTTGCAAATGCGTGAAAACACGTGTATATGAGGGAGGGGTTAAAACAGCATCGTATATACCTGACATCCTCTTTGTTCTTTTTTCTGTTTTCTTTATTTTGCAATTCATCAGAGATTCTACTAGCGTTCATTATATTCCGAAATGATATGAATATGTTTGTATTTTTTTGCAAATATGTGTGTCTTGATACCTACTTATAATTATATGACTGTGAATAAAAATAGAAAACAAGTTGGAAATTAGTAAATGACACTCGAAATCAACAGCAACATCAGAAGCACAAATGAGATGCGCGCTCAAATATACATGCATTGTACATGACCTCAAATTGTTGTTGACGGATGAGTGATGAGAAAACACTGTCGATCCAGATGAGACGGCGTCTCACCAGGATCCAAACTATTTGTTACTCTGACCGCGAAATGTAAGATAAATCAACTGTGACAACTGAAATTGATAACGTTTTCTACAAACAAAATTTGTTCAGTAGGCTAAAGGTGTAAATAACTGTTCATTGCCATATTTGGTTAAACAAGGTAATCAATTATAAATGTGTCAATTGCTACAGATTTCAATGTAGACTTTTTAAATTTCAGTGAAACACAAATATTTAGATTTAAAAGAGATCTCCTCAACCCAGAATCAATCGAAGTAAGTTTGCAAATGACATATCGAGGGCTTGGTGCAAAACTATTCTTACTCCTTCACTTTGTGAAGGAGTTAGGATAGTTTTGCACCAAGCCCTCGATATGTTAATGAGCTGGTTAATACATATACACTAGCACCAGCGGTACTTGCCAATAAACGTACACCATTATGCACTAAAAACCTTAACGCTCAGACCATCATGTCCGTAGTATACTCAGGAACTGCACGATGCTAAACATGTACGGCGTGAGTTGGAAAGAAAATGGGGAAAAGTCCAGACTCGTAATAGACCATTAGCTGCACAGAGAATAGTTAGTCATAGTAAACAAACTGTTGACAAGGCCAAATGAAAAAGTAGTAAGGTCAAGCAGGCAAAGCCACATACAAGACGCAACCGCCACCAAAACATCGATAGATAGCATGTCACACACACGACTACACACCAAAACACACGCACATACATGAGATAAACACAGAATACCTTAATAAACACACAAGTACTAGAGACAAACATGAACAAACGCACAAGTACAAAGGCACAAGACAAACAAAAGTAAGTAAGGTTGACAAAGAGAGTACCGCCTTGGAATGGTCAGTGGCAAAATCACCACTGGGGGTTTAAATCAAGCCAGACAGACTCAAATAGTATTTTCACTAAGCACCTGCTAGGTACAACTAGTGATATCACATTGCCTACCACTTCGTCCTAAAAACAACTCGCACAATAATTCAGTGACTTTTTTGTTGACAAGGTGGACAAAATATGGGCAGATATTGCATCAGGCCATATATCCAGTGCACCAGTTACCACTAAAACGCAGTGTGCAACGAACGCTTTAGATAGTTTTGTTACAGATACAATAGAAGAAGTAGAACATAGCATTAAGGCATTCCCTTGCAAGTCCTGTGAACTGGATCTAATACTTACATGGCTGTTAAAGGCATGCCTTTATAAACTTCTACCGATTCTGATAAAAAAAATTGCAGACTCCTCTTTAGATACTGCCTACGTTTAAAACAAGTTTCAAGATGTCAGAGGTCAGACCTCTTTTGAAGAAACCGGATCTCGATTCAAATGAACTGAAGAATTATAGGACTTATCGAATTTGCCATTTGTCTCCAAAGTGTTAGAAAAAGTGGTCGACAAACGCATTGAGTCCCACTTGACCTAAACCGGACTACATTAGCACCATCAGTCGGCATACCGAAAACCTCATTCTACAGAGACTGCTCTCTTGAAAGTTCAAAACGGCATCCATCAATCCCTAGATAAAAACGAAATAACAATTCTGGTCATGCTTGACTTATCGACTGTATTTGACACTATCGATCATGAAACTTTACTAAAACGCATGGAAACTAAGACTTCAGAATCATTGGAAAACCCTTGAGTAGATCACCTCCTATCTGAATGGCTGCTATCAAATAGTCTCAGTAGATGGAGAACTGTCCATTCCAGTTAATATGAAATACAGCGTGCCACAGGGATCGGTCCTAGGACCAAAGCACTACATCATGTGCACACAATCTGTCAGCTCAATCTACAGAAACCATGAGCTGAACCATCATTTCTATGCCGATTACTCACACATGCATGTCCTTTAAGCCCAATGACATTTCCTGTCAATAAGAAGCTTTATCGTGAGTTGAGGACTGTCTCAAATAAATAGTCTCTTGGATGCACCAGAACATGCTGAAGCTCATTACCGACAAAACTGAGGTCATCCTGCATAGGTTAATGTGTAAGTAGGATCCTCTAAAATCAATCCATCTTTGTGTATAAAGAATGTCGGTGCATGACTCAATCCGCAAATGGATATGACATCACATGTCAATTCCGTGTGTACATGTAGGTCTAGTTATGCACAAATCCGACAAATAGGCCGTATAAGAAAGTACCTCTCACTTGATGCTACCAAGGCATTGGTGATCTCTCTTGTTACATCAAAATTAGACAACTGCTATTCACTGCTGCATGGCAATGCAAACAATTCACTGCGGAAATTTCAAGAGTGCAAAACACAGCAGTCCGCATCATAACCAGAACTCCCTGCTATAATCATATCACGCCAGTTTTGAAGTAACTTCACTGGCTTCCGGTTCAACATCGGGTTGAATTCAAACTTCTGACCCTTACGTGTAAAGCCATGCACCATGAATCTCCCAAGTACATTGTCGACATGCTTAACGTGTAAAGGCCGCGCTGAGAAGTGTGGTCAGCAAGTAGATCATTGTCGTTGGTTGTGCCAAAAGGTCGTATGGTAAAATACGGTGTGAGATGTTTCATGCATGCAGCTCCAAAACTTTGGAATGCTCTACCGTCAGGCATTAGAGACGCAAGGTCACTGGCATGTTTCAAAATGTGTCTGAAACGCATTTCTTCAACATTTATTACTAGGACGGCTTAGGAAACGATATGCTGCATATCATTTATAGACCGGAGAGACAATCATGCGGTTCCGTCTGGTTAGTGATTTCATATCTACTGTATATCTATTGTATATATTTAATTAACCGGATAGACAATCATGCGGTTCCTTGCGGTTAGTGATTCCATATGTTTTGTATATCTATTGCATATCTTCCATATACCGAATAGACAATCATTCGGTTCCTTCCGGTTAGCGATTTCATATCCATTGTATATCTAGTGTATATCGCTCATTGACCTGATTGACAACCATGCGGTTCCTTCCAGACGTTCCGGTTAGTGATTTCATTTCTATTGTATATCTATTGCATATATTTCACTGACTGGATAGACAATCATGCGGTTCCTTCCGGATAGTGATTTCATATCTGTTGTATATCTTTTGCATATCTTTCATTGGCCGGATAGACAATCATGCGGTTCTTTCCGGCTAGTGATTTCATATCTATTGTATATCTATTGTATATCTTTCATTGCCTGGATAGATAATCATGCGGTTCGTTCTGGTTAGTGATTTCATCTACTTGGAGCGCACATGTCCTGTGTATAAGGGCGCTATATAAATATGGTATAATTATGATATCAGAATAGCACATAGTTTGGTGGTTTTGTTCGAATATGTCACCCTGGACTCAGTGCAAAGGTTATACTGTACAGTAAACTCAGAAGAGGAGCTTTCTTGATTACTTTCACCCTGCATTAGGGCACTTACCTGCCCAAAAGTATGTAAATTCTTCTCTACTAGAATTTCGATTTAGAGGAGTATTACTATATCTCGCTGCTATTGGCGAAATTGTGTTTAACTTAGCCAACAGTTTGGATCCAGATACGCTTGGTCTAGCATCTGGACCCAAACCTTTAGCACTGTGATTATGGTTTGTACTTCACAACAACCGATGTTAGGTGAAAAGTCGCCCCGTACTTCATTCTCAGTGTTGTATTTTCTGTTCCTTTGGGGTCATTAGTTTCGATGTTATTAGATTTGTAAATTGAATACCGCTTTAGCCGGTGCTAGGGTGTGTGAATAGTGTATCACTTTTAATAACTGCCCATGAACAGACTCAATAAAACCGAGTCTGCATTTTATTTTATTTTTGCATTCCTGTTTTTGCTTTCAGAAGTTTTGCTTTCAGAACTTAATAAAGAGAGAAAATCAAAGTGAAACTTGAAACAGACAACAGGTCTTGCAGACGACAAAAACTTGGCTTCGAAAGAGATAAAAGTGTCAATTTCTATGACATGCTGTAGATGTGACGATTTTGCAGATTTCTGCTTACTTTTCCAACACTAAGTATTTTTTCTGCAAAACATGGTGTTTTCTTAAGTTACAATTCTAGTTCAAAGAAGACTGTATGACTGACTTTAATTAATTTGGGTCCTGGTTTTACTCCCCGTATGATCTGGATCAAATATGTTTGCAGAGGTGGTCACGGACAGGACTATATTAGCGAAAGAGTTAAACAATGCATACTCATTTAACCCAGAAAAGAGGACAAGTAGTCGAGGATTGTACTTCTTAACACTATGCTTAATGCGTTTGAAAACATATAAAAGACAGGCAAAGCATTTGTTTTATCAAACAGACGGCATTTTGTTGCAGCAGACGAC
The DNA here is from genome assembly GCA_963576725.1 of Azorinus chamasolen. Taxonomy (NCBI): domain Eukaryota; kingdom Metazoa; phylum Mollusca; class Bivalvia; order Cardiida; family Solecurtidae; genus Azorinus; species Azorinus chamasolen. Next base: position 94,237,949 of record OY755238.1, on the reverse strand, counting down.
AAGTTTAAAAGTGTTAAACGGCTTACTTCACATTGTCTTATCTCTCGACTAAGTTGGTGCCCAACGTTTTCCAAAACGATCAACTAGAAAACATCTATAATCCGTAGCAACTGTTTGTAATTTGGGAGCAATGTTGCGGTATTATTTTTCACTTGCATTTGGATTAATTTTCGTTGGAATCTTTTGTGGATCAGGGAATGCAACAGGTATGGTCTCAAACACTAAATCACACAGTGTATCGGCATCCTCCAAACGTTGATGTGATGCAATTTTCAAAGGTTAATCTTACTTCCATTTCTCTTCAAATATATGGTTAGAGTGTCAAATAGTGTCGATCCATATGAGACACCAAGTGACAAATGTATAAAGGTGTTTACTTCACACTCGTGCTTTTACGACTAGCTAAATATTAAGTGTACATTAACTAGTGTAAATTGCACTCTGAAAAGCGAAGCATACACTCAATTTCTGTGATACAATAACCCTTTTCAATAATGCTGTATTGTAAACTTTATAACTTTCAACATACTCACGATGAGAACAATCATTGCTACATGTGCCGTGGGTGTTAAGGGAACAAATTATAATCAAAGCGCTTAAAGCGCTGAAGATGGATTCAACCTAGATGAAGTTTTATGAGATGCATATGCACATCAAATGTGAAGTCCTTACCTCTAGCACTTCAAAAATAATAGTCAATATTAAATTTACGGAACAAATCCTTTGACCTTGACACGTTAATTTGACCTTGACAAACAAACTTATTAGATATGCAGCTTATGAGGTGCGTACGCCCTAAAATATAAAGCCTTTATCTGAAGCACTTTCAAAGTTATAACCAATATTATGGAAAAATGACCTTTGACATTGGGAGGCAAGTATTCCCAGACACCACTTAAAAGATGCATCACCACGAGATGCATATATACGCTAAATATGACGTATTTATCTGTAGTGATTTAAAGTATATACCCAATATCAAATTTACAGAAAAATGGTTTTTAAGCTTTGTTAGACCACATTCGTAACAAATCACTTTCGTAACACGTGTTACGAACATGATCACATTCGTAAGACGTGTTACAAATGTGATCCGGAAATTGCGCACATATGTAACACATTTTGTGACGAATGTGATCGATGCGGATTTATGAATAGACGTACAATCACATTTGTAACACGTCAAATTTCATACAGAAAAGGACGCTAAAAATGCATTTGCATCATATCTCATCGCAAAAATGAAACCTTATTCAAATTTTAACAACAATTAATAACAAAATAATTGACTATGGTTTTCTTTCTTAAAGGTATATCATTAGATAGTTGCTAAAATATTTGACATAATGTATTAATTACTCAATTAAAAGCAAATAAATGAACTAAGAAGTAATATTTATTTAATCATAGGCACCCATTAACATCATTGGCTAGGTGCATGTACTGTTCAATAGATTGCAGACAGGTATCCTAAAACATATTAAAACATGTACATTATATCTTAAAAATGTGCTTTTAGGGTTGTGAAGAGTTAAGACATGATCCTCAAGGAAATATAGTAACATATACAGTAATAATCCTATTACTATCAACTAAATGAACATTGTCATTCAGGAACTCAACCTGTTACATATGAGATTCTAATATCAACCCCATGTCGGACACTCACATTTGTGACACATTTTACCAGTTACGAATGTGATCACAGTCGTAAAATATCTGTTACAAATGTGATCCCTTACGAATGTGGTTTAACAGAGCTTGACCCGTTACCTTGACTAGACACCACTTTTAACAGATGCAGCGTTATGAGATGCACACGCTCACCAAATATCTCTACTAGTTAAAAAGTAAAAGACAGTAGCAAAGTTAATGACAGACACATAAACAAACACACCAAAACGAGTATGCCCCAAATCTTTGATACATGGGAAGGGGTAACACCATAATGATGAGAATATTGTCTGCTAAATGGAACACAATTATTGTGACAGTTAATTTGGAAAACATGTATCTGTTCCAGTCACATCCCAGAGCTCCAGGTGAGATGCGTAAATTAAATTATTTTGAACAATAACGCCTTTATTTCTCCACCAAACCCTCTACTATGACCAGTTTTTTAGAATCGTCTCGAAATGTCGATTCTAATGAGTGATCACAGTATAGGGCTTGGTGGAGAAATACCGATCTTAGTATTTGAGTACGTGTATCTGCAGTTCTGCATAACCACTATTTATTAGTTTCAGTAACAAAAGTTCCGTTCTGCAAAGCGAGTTGGAAAAACAGGTGCAACTACTTGCTTTGTTCGGAATCGTTTCGTAAGATCAGAAATAATTCAACTTAAAATTAAATGTGTCACAGTAGGTGACAGACGCTGAAAAGACAAAACACTGACATTGAAATGAATTTTGTAGGCAGGTCTGTGTATGATTTTGCTAAATTAAACTAAGCAGCATTACAGTGTGACCTGTACTTGAACTAAAATTACCATAAACAAGACACGACTGGACAAGCATGCGGATATTATGTAAAATACCAAATGTTTAAATGTAAGTGTGAAGGTTTTCCTACCATTGAGATCAAAGTCACTGTCACAGTGACCAGAAATCGGTACACCGAACTCTACCATCCATAGAGGTACTAATACACCACATTTGACATTTTTACTTCAAGCATCGAGCAACTCATATAATATCTAAAGAAACAAGTGCGATATCTGCTACTGGGGATAATATACGCTCGAATGATATGAACAGTAACATAATTACTTTCCATCATAGATGACTGAAAATAAACGCCTGTTCAGTTTTGCATTGTATCATTGACGCGTAAATTTTGTGTAGATAAAACAACGGACTAAAAGGGGTTACGTAACACTGTTAAAATTTACTACCAAGCAACGACAAGTACTGGAAATGAAATTTGCATTACAAACTTAACCGCCCATAAACCGGTTTAACCCCCCATTGACTTTTGTCACTGACCGTTCCAAGGCGGTACTTCCATCTTCCCCCTATTGCATGTTTGTTTTGTCTTTGTGCGTCTCTTGTTGTTTTTATAGTTATGTACATTTGCTGTTTCCTTGTGTTGCTGCTCGGGCGACTGTTTGTTCTGTATGTGGTGTTTCCTGCATGACTCATTTTCGTACTTTCATATGCCCGTGCATAGACCTCGAACATATCAATCTGGCTTACACGTATGTGTACACACGGGTGATGGTTTACAAACGTTTAAAATTATTAGAAAATCTGTCAAATGAACTACGGACGTTACTGCGACAAGGCATTTCTCAACCAGAATTTTATGGGGATGTTATCTGCAAACTTAGGAAAATTCGGGGTCGTATCCATTTTCATGATTTGTTTATAAAACGCATTAAAACATTTAAAAAGAAAGGTTATGGTCCTATTATATTGTAACGCACTGCATGTTTGGTTATCGACCCCTTTACAGTCGGTAGCTACGCTTCCCTCTTTGCTTGCGCGATGACAGGCCGAGGGTAGTACTCTATGATGGTATACTCTTAAACTTGGATACAGGATGAGCTTACCAGACTCATGTATTACTTTTTCCCTGTCGTGCCCTTAACGGCTTACCTGCAGGTGCTCTGACTTCAGCAAAGTCATTGAGTACATATTTGACGGATTGTCACAGTTATTATGCTATGTTTTACATGTTGTCCTGTGTTCACCGTCGTCTATGTTGTGGGTAAGTCCAGCGGGGATACCTTTATTTACACTATTTGTAAAGCTGGGTGACTGAGAAAAGTGTGAGGTTAGGACGTCCGTAAACCGGTTTAAACCCCCAGTGGTGTTTTTGCTACTGACCGTGCCAAGGCGGTACTCTTTTTGTCACCCTTCCTTTTGTTTGCCTTGCGTCTTTGTGCTTGTGAGTTTGTTCATGTGTGGAACGTTTGTCTCTGGTTCTTGTGTGTCTTTTGGTGTTTTCTGTGTTCATTTCGTGTGTGTGTGTGCGTTTGGGTGTGATGTTGTGTATGTGTGCGTGTGTGTGTGTCATGCTGTCTATCGGTGTTTTGGTGGTGGTTGCGTCTTGTATGTGGCTTTGTCTGCTTGACTTTACTACTTTTCCATTGATTAATTTACTAATCCACCTCTTAGGTGACCTTGAACTTAGACCGGGGTCATTCCTTTATATCACAGTCAACACTCGAGTATGACATTAGCTTGAAGTTGATAAAGTGCGATGAAGCGGACTAACGGACGGACTGCTAGTAAATGCACACCATGCCTTAAAATATATCCCATTGGGTGTATTAAAATAAGGCCGATATTATTATTATTTTGTTTTAAAAAAATCCTTATTTCACAACATAAGAGGGGTTAATGGGATATAACATGGTCGTATTTATGCACTACCTGTATCTTTACAGATTGCTTTAAACAACCGACTGATATAGTATTCCTACTGGATGCATCGGCCTCTGTCGGATCAAGAAATTTCCACAATCTCAAACTGTTTGTAGAAAAGATTGTTCAGACATTTGATCTTGGACCAGGAAGCGTTCAGGTTGGTTTCGCGACATTTGCATCAACCCCTTGGATCGTGTTTGACTTGAACTCATACCATGACCAGTCTTCACTTATATCAGCGATCGAAAAAACTGGGTACGTGGTTATTCGCCAATGGCTGTTTAATAAAATGACACGAATAGCAACGATATCTATCTACATGTATATATATATGCTACTAAGCGACTTGGCCATTCAAACACTGGCAGAAACTTGTTCACCCTATTTAGCATTGTGATGTAAAAGAAGATACATATCTGTGAAATAATGTCTAACTGATATGTCGTATTTAGTGAATCTTAACCCATTCCCTGATATTGACGGCTTTTGACGACTCTGTGGAAATCACTTTATGAAACCATTGTGATAAATAGAGCATTTGCTCCTATAGGAGCAAATGCTCTATTTATCACAATGGTTTCAAACTACAAAATTCGAAAATTTTCCTTTTCTCTAGTTAATGCTCCTTTTCGGTAGATTTATTCAAAGAGGTTGTATCTAAAAATAGCCTATATGGGAATACGTTCATATAAAGGAAAGTGTTAATTTTATTGTAACTTATAGAGTCTTGGTACAAGCATTGTCATGCAGTTTAAGCCATTATAGTATACCTTATCCAAATACGTGCCTTCTTTACTTATGTATGACGTAGCGGTCACTAAATCGCGATAGTGCCCTCTTAATAGTGCCCGCTACGCTCGGTAATTTCCGGTATTTTACGCGTGTACGGAAACGCTTTTAAGTAGATTACTTCATTCTAAGTTATATATTAATACATTTAAAAATAAAACAGCTTTTTGAAAGTTAATTAAAGATTGTACTATATACATTGAAAATAACTAGTTTCATTATTAATAATAAACATGTACGTAATTAGTGCATACTTAAAAATATACTGTAATTAATTATGCTTAACGTCCTAAAGGGAGGTAATAACCCCCCTATAAGAGCTTTCTGCAATTTTGTGCCTTTCATTAAACTAAAGCCTGTTTTTTAAGACTTCTGTGTTCAGTTAATGAATTGTGACTTAACCCTTCTCTTGCTGAATTTTAAAATGCATTTCTTCTTACTTACCCATGCCCTGTGGTATACACTGTCTACAATTATTTCTCTATCCAATCACTGCTGTGTGGTGCACTGGTTGCACAATCAATTTGTAAATAGTGCAGACCCTGATGAGACAGCTCCTGCTGGAGCTGTCTCATCTGGGTCTTCATTATTTACAGGTAGGTAGATTGACCTGAATAGCAAGCGAAGGGTTAAGACATGTTCGACTGTATATACTGGGTTTGCACATTTCCATCCAAGAAATTTATTTAAAAAGGAGTAAAATGATAATTGATTATAATTGATACAAATAGGTTTTTAGAATGTTTAGTAAACGCAATAATTGCTTTGCAGATTGATACTACTGAAAAAAGTGAAATAAACGTATTAAAGGGTGTGTGGGTGTGGGTGGTAATCACGGAACACAGAACTGCTTAGCAGCTAAAGTACGTTCGTGAACAATGAAATGTGCCACGTTCTACATCTTATGGTGTTTATATTTCTCAACTTATTAGGTTTGCCCGAGCCTGTTCTTTGCTTGAAGATTTTAACAGACGTAATTTAGTTATAACTGATAAACTTCTTAAGCAAGGTTACAGATATCACAAACTTCGGAAAACCTTTTCTAAATTTTATTATCGAAATTTACCTCTCATTAGTAAATATAATTGCAATCTACGGACGTTACTGCGACAAGGCATTTCTCAACCAGAATTTTATGGGGATGTTATCTACAAACTTAGGAAAATTCGGGGTCATATCCATTTTCATGATTTGTTTATAAAACGCATTAAAAAATTTAAAAAGAAAGGTTATGATCCTATTATATTGCAACACACTGCATGTTTGGTTATCGACCCTTTTACAGTCGGTAGCTACGCTTCCCTCTTTGCTTGCGCGATGACAGGCCGAGGGTAGTACTCTATGATGGTATACTCTTAAACTTGGATACAGGAGGAGCTTACCAGACTCATGTATTATTTTTTCCCTGTCGTGCCCTTAACGGCTTACCTGCAGGTGCTCTGACTTCAGCAAAGTCATTGAGTACATATTTGACGGATTGTCACAGTTATTATGCTATGTTTTACATGTTGTCCTGTGTTCACCGTCGTCTATGTTGTGGGTAAGTCCAGCGGGGATACCTTTATTTACAATATTTGTAAAGCTAGGGTGACTTTGAGAGAAGTGTGAGGTTAGGACGTCCGTAAACCGGTTTAAACCCCCAGTGGTGTTTTTGCTGCTGACCGTGCCAAGGCGGTACTCTCTTTGTCACCCTTCCTTTTGTTTGCATTGCGTCTTTGTGCTTGTGGTTTGTTCATGTTGTGGAACGTTTGTCCCTGGTTCTTGTGTGTCTTTTGGTGTTTTCTGTGTTCATTTCGTGTGTGTGCGTGTGCGTTTGGGTGTGTGGTTGTGTGTGTGTGTGTGTGTGTGTGTCATGCTGTCTATCGGTGTTTTGGTGGTGGTTGCGTCTTGCATGTGGCTTTGCCTGCTTGACTTTACTACTTTTCCATACTATAAGAAATAGTACAGCCCACTTCGGGCCTTATTGCATTATAGTGACCTACCAGTCAGCCGGAAAATAGTTTAAGGCCCCAGCCTTCGGCTTCGGGCCTTAAACTATTTTCCGGCTGACTGGTATGTCACTATATAATGCAATAAGGCCCTCAGTGGGCTGTACTAATTTCTTTTATAGCGAATGCGATTAGTGTTGCAGTCAAAATAACTGCTCATGAAAAGACTCAGTAAAATGTTTCTCCTTTCGCAATTCTGCCATATTAGACAGTAAAGAAACTTATAATAAATGCTATATAAGTAACTCTATTTGTCTTTTATGATTGCATATGTACGTAGAAACTGGAGGCAGTTTTATTATACTTTCATAAGCATATCCTGATCAGACGGCCGTCTTATCTGGATCTTCTCTGTGTATATATGCGTGAAATGGCGCCTGTATGAGGAAACTTGTTAAATAGGTAATGTGCTGCTTTTTAATTTCTATTTTATCTCTACAGTTATCACACTGGCCATTCCGTGCTGTATACTGCTCTGCGAAAAGTTCGGAAACAAATGTTCACCAGTTTCCATGGGGACCGAAGTAATGCCAGAAACATGCTGGTTGTGTTTACAGACGGGAGGATTGATAATCGGCATAGAGTCGCACAAGAGGCCGAATATCTTCGTAGAAACAATATACAAGTTAGCAGAAGTTCTTTGTTTGGTGCTCAACCTTTTCCCTGTTCGACGTTCATTAAAATGTTCAATATCTGCTGCATATTCATGGACAAAATTGTTATAGTAAAATATGGAAGGTTGAATATTTTAATCATGTTAGAAAGTAAAGAATCTGATATTTCCAATTCCAGGAAACAGAGCAGACCCTGATCAGAGGATTCCTATGGGGGCCGTCAGATTTGGGTCTACTCTGTTTGAAAATGCGTGAAAACACTTTTACACTTTTACATGAAGGAAAGGACCACGCCTTCCTCTGTTGAATATCCATGTAAGGAATAATGTCATGGTGACTATTCAATAAAACAATTCTTATACTGGAAACACTGCATCTATATATAGACATTAATTATGTGTCTTATAAAGGGAAAAAGAAGCCATTTGGCCATACTGATGTTTGTATCTATATTATGTCAAATGTTAAATAAATGTCAAATATATGTATATATATTTAAGTAAACAGAACAGAGCCTAATCATACAGCTCCTATAGGAACTGTCTAAATATGGTCCTCTCTGTTAACAAAATTTGGCGTCAAATTTAAAAAGTGTCGTCTGCAAATAATAATTTCATATTAAATATAATTCTAAACTAAATAATAAAGGTATATTGGTAAAACATTTGTTTTTAAAAAACCTGTATGCCTAGGCTAAAATAATACAGAAAACAGTGAAGTCCCAGGTCAGATGCCGCCTTGAAAAGATGTATATATGGAGTAAAGGAAGCCTCACTTTCTGAGAGCAACTTGTGTATTATGAATCACATATTCATTTAAATGGGTGTTTCTGTAATTATTCCATTGTTGGGAAAATACAGTATGGAAAATAATTTGTGAAGCACACACTGAAGACACTGGTCAGATGATTATGTTTTAATCACCACTATCGGTCTGGGAATACACTGTGTCTCACTGTAGGCATAGTATGCACCAATAAGTTATGAGAAGCACTGCGTGTGTTTTTAAACCTTATCAACATTAAACAAATCGTATTTCAGGTTGTAGCTGTCGGATTAGGGAACAGTGTTGACATTTCAGAACTGGAAACCATAGCAACAGACCATAATCACGTGATCAGCGTCATGGACCTTCAAACAATGCTGTCTACCTCTGTCTTTCCCAGCTTTATGAGAAGATTGAATGACAGTATTTGTCAAAGTAATTATATTTATTTTCCGTTATGCTATTTAAATCTTACCTTTACCATAGAGATATAACCAGTGAACTCATGGGCCAATTTCGCTCTCTCTCTCTCTCTCTCTCTCTCTCTCTCTCTCTCTCTCTCTCTCTCTCTCTCTCTCTCTCTCTCTCTCTCGCTCTCTCTCTCTCTCTCTCTCTCTATCTATCTCTCTGTATTTCCATTCGGTATTCAGACACGTTATTCTTCCAGTTGCACGGTGTAAAACGCTGATACAGTAAATCCCTTCTAATTCGGGCGTTAAGTAAAGACCTTTTAGACAGGTGGTTACTTAATGTAGGACAAAATATTTATACAGAAAGCTTCAAGTCTTCGGCATGAGTTATAGCCTGACAGTGTGTTAAACTGTCACCTGTTATAAAGGCCGGAATTTATACTTATTAGGATTTCCGGTATAGAAACGGTTGACATATACAGGGTAGACTTTACACCATACCCATTCACAGTAGTCATACCTCGGGCTTGCCAGTCCTAACACTACTATCGTATGCTAGGAAACCGCTCGTACCATTCGTAAAGTCATTGGATTGTACTGGATTGTATGCGACCTTAAATTCAGAAATCACATTCATTCATGCCATTCTTATCCTGTGTAGGGGTGGACGGCGGGTGGTCTTTATTCAGCCCTTATAGTCGTTGTACTACTAGCTGTGGAGGTGGATTCCGACAGAGACACAGAGTCTGTAACAATCCCGTACCAGCTAACGGAGGGTCACCTTGTCCTGGGACCTCTACGGAAACTATCGTATGCAATGTCCATGCATGTTCTGTTACTACCACAATATCAGGTATGTATAGCTGCTGTAGTCACTATTACATGTATGACACATGTTTCGGTATGTGTCATGATCTCGCTATATTGTTGCAAAACCATTTTGTCAACCTCAATACTTTAACCTTTAAATCTACATATGCCTTTTAACCCTTTCCTTCATATAAACACATTTTCACGCATTTACAAACAGAGAGTACCCGGATCAAACGGCTCCTTTAGGAATGGAATGGAATTTGATTTAACCACACTCTTACGCCATATTTCATTATGACTATTTTGTCGATGAATATTCAGTAGGTATTAAAACTTGGAATTAACATAGAACAGGGAAATGACTAACGCATTTTTAAACAGAGTAATCGGTATCAGACGGCTACTATAGGGGTTGCTCTGTTTGCTTATGAAAGGATCTTATTCGTACGAAAACGTCTTTTTCTACAGTTTTTACCGTCTGGCCTGTACGAACCGTCTGTCCAGGGTCTGTTCTATTTCCTGTACGAACCGTCTGGCCAGAGTTTGTCCTATTTCCTGCAAGAACCGTCTGGCCAGGGTCTGTCCTATTTCCTGTACGAACCGTCTGGCCAGGGTCTGTTCTGTTTCCTGTACGAACCCTCTGGCCAGGGTCTGTCCTATTTCCTGTACGAACCGTCTGGCCAGGATCTGTTCTATTTCCTATACGAACCGTCTGGCCAGGGTCTGTCCTATTTCCTGTACGTACCCTGACCGTCTGGCCAAGGTCTGTTCTATTTCCTGTTCGAACCGTCCGGCCAGGGTCTGTTCTATTTCCTGTACATACCGTCTGGCCAGTGTCTATTCTATTTCCTGTTCGAACCATTTTTAGGTACAACCTCTTCGATTAAATCTACCGAAAACGAGAATTAACTAGAGAAAGGGAAACTTTTAGAATTTTGTAGTTTGAAACTATTGTGATAAATGGAGCATTTGCTCCTATAGGAACACATTCTCTAGTTATCACAATGGTTTCACAAAGTGACTTCCACAGTCGTCAAAAGTCGTCAAAATGAGGGAATGGGTTAACCCTTTCTTTCTTATAAACGTGTTTTCACACATTTGAAAAGAAAGTAGACCCAGATCAGACGGCTCCTATAGGAGGGTCTGCTCTGTTTGCTAATGGAACTAATAATATCTGTGTCTTTAGTTTCTAAAATGGCTACAATGTTCCGCCTTCCATATTTCATTTTAACTATTTTGTCCATGAATATTTAGTAAGTATTTAAGTTTAAAATAAATATAGAACAGGGAAAGGGTCAATGTGACAAACGGTTTTGATCATGATTCGGTGTGCCATATGAATCTAAGATGTTGCAAAGGCCTTCATGGTTTCCCCTTTGGTGACGAAAAGAGTTCAGAAAATTGAAGAAATTAAAACTCCAGCAGTTTTCTATTTCAGATTGCAGTACAGAAACTGGAGATGTTGTGTTCTTGTTAGACTCATCTGGATCCTTAGGAAGCATATATTTTAACAAGGTCAAACAACTTGTATCTGAAATCATTCAGGGATTCGAGATCGGCCCGGGTCGTATGCAAGTTGGCATCGCAACGTTTTCTAACAGCACGCATAATCAATACTCATTGAGCGGTTACCAGGACAAACAGGCAATCCTTAATGCAATTTCAAATATTGGGTAAGAAACTATATTGATATTTATTACAGAGCAACAGATAAAAGTACATACTCAAATACTTACTTCGTCCTTTCTCTACCAAATCCTATGAGAGTGATCACAGTATAGGGTTTGATGGAGAAATAAAGAAATCATTCTTGATAATGTTTAAATTCACGCACCTTAACTGGACCTCTGGATAACATGCTGTTCGTATCTATGACAATAAATGGCACGAAAACCTATAATATTAGCCCATTTTAGCATGTATTTCATAGTAAGCTCGCCCAAATATATATGTTAATCTATATATATTTTTAGGTGTTTTATTTATATGCACATGTAACCTTTGGAAATCAAAAGATAAGCCTACCTCTGGCGGGTTTAATAACATTTTCCTTGACGAGTTTAACATCAGTTTGTACAAAAAGATAACGAACTTATTTCGACTAAAACTAACATTCTAACAGGTACCACATGCATGCATATTTATCATGGATTAAGAATTTCTTCAGAATTTATACATGACATTATCAATGTTTTTACATGACGTGTCACTGTTTATACATGACGTTATTAAATAAATATCACATCCTATGGAGAGAGACAGCACGTATTGTCAACCCGAGCTTGGTTATGTCCATCGAGGCGTTAGCCGAGGTGGACATGATCATACCGAGGGTTGACAGTACGTGCTTTCGCTCTCCATAGGATGTGATGTTTATTTTATTATACCGAACAGCACAATCAATTTAGCAAAAATAATTATTCAATTGCAACAATAAACAGTTTTAAACAAAAGTTATAGAGCTACTAGTTGCTTAAAAGTCGCGGAACAGCTTCACATGTCTATTCATTACACGTTGTAAGTACTGGTGGAGTCTATTTCACTGTCCAATCTTGACAGATCCTCCTCCGAAATAGTCGCAGAACACGACATTTCTCAAACATATGAACAAAAACAAAGTATTTGCCATTATTACGTTCGTTGATCAAATTGCAAATGACGTTAATCAAATGACGTCAGTCGATGAGCGCTCACTGACCTAGATGTTCCGTGCCTATGGTAACGGGAGACGGTATTTTTCTGACAGTATTTTTTTCCCGCTGGGCCTGACAGTATTTCTATGTCACGGTGGCCTATGGGAAATTAACATTGTAAATGAAATTGAGGTATAATAATATAGTTTATACATGAGGTTATCTATATGTACATGTATACGCTATTATGACGTTATCATTAACATAACATATTTTACATAAATACTTAAACTGCTCTGATCTAATATTTCGACCACTAAGGGCCTTTGTCAAAGATTATCATGTCAAAATACACGTCACATTTTTGTTACATGCATTCAGCCATAAAATCAAAGAGAATAATGTTGATCCAGCGTCGTCATGGTGACATTGGGTTGTTTTTTAAAATGTCATGACGTCATCAAAATGACGTCATCAAATGACGTCATGGGTGCAACGACGTCATGCATGCATTAGCGCATTATCCTCTTTGATGTTACAGCCAAATGGTCTGTAGGTTCTCAGCCTCCATATCCAATCAGTTTCATGGATTTGTCTTTCAGTTCTACATGTATGGAACATCCGTTTCAAAACTACAAATCTCACATCATCACTGCTATGACCACCGATTCCAAAATGTCTATTTATTGGCTTCTCTCTCTCATGCCTCACATCACTCAAATGTTCTTTCATTCTCTCCCGAATTTCTCTCTCAGTTTCACCGACATACACCATTATATCGCATTTACTGCATTTAATTGCATATACTACATTTCTTTCTCTACAGTTAATATTAGTTGACATATTGTAAACTGATTGCCTATTTGTGTCACTTATACTTGACATTTCAAGAATACTGCAAGTAGCACAACCCTGAGAACAGACTGTATTGCTTGGTCTAACAATCCTGTTAGTTTTTGAATGCACCAGTGTGTCACATAGATTTTTATCACGCCTGAATGCTACGATTGGCAGTTGTTGGAATACTTCTTTAAGCCGGTCTGATTGATGCAAAACTTTTGAATGTTTGTTTACAATGTAATGTACATTCGGTAGCAGATTTCAATACGTCAACACTAAAGGGACCCTATTCATTTTCCTGTTAGATCTAACTGTTTGTTTCTTTACTAATGTGGCAGATCTGTCAAGTTTATCCACCCTTACCAACTGAGTTTCTATCATCCTACCACTATATCCTCTCTTCCTTAACTGACCCTTGAGTTTATTTCTTTCTCTAATATAGTCCGATTCTCTTTCACATATACGCTTAATTCTTAGTCCCAAACCATATGCTATGCTCCTTTTTGTACTAGGAGGATGGCAGGAAGAATTATTAAGGTACAGCTGTTTGTCTGTTGGTTTTACATAAAGATCTGTGTATATATGACCATTGTCTATTTTAACTAGAGTATCCAGAAATTCTATCTGATCCAAACCATATCTAAGCTCTATACTAATATTCGGGTGAATACTGTTTGCATGTTTTGCAAAATCTTCCAGTTCTTGAACTGTACCATCCCAGATCCCGAAACCATCATCAATGAATCTCTTGTAAAACATTGGCACTTTTTTGTGTGACATCAATTCTTCATCCCATTTCCTCATATATGAACAAGCAAAATTCTTTCCTAATTTTGAACCAATTGCCACCCCATCTTTTTGTATGAAAGTGCTATCTCCAAAAGAAAATGTGTTGTTGTCTAAAACTGTTTGAATCATCTTAAGAACATTTTCTGTATCAATCAATGGATCACTTCTGTTTGCAAGGCCTTCCATACATGCATGTAGTCCCTCTTTCTTTGGGACTGATGGGTACAACTTTGCTACGTCAAAACAGAACAAAATGCAATTTTCTGAAAGTGGTTCATTAATCTGTTTTAATTTATTAATAAAATCAGTTGTATCCCTGATGTATCTGGGTGAAGTTTCAATAAATTCACTAAGTTCATGCTCAGCAACTTCAGCTAACCTCTCAGTGGCAGTACCCATGCCACTAACTATTGTTCTAAAAGGAGCAGTTGGTTTGTGGATTTTAGGGTTCCCTTTCAATTTACCTGGTCTGGAGTACTTTGGGATAAGATACTGTTTCATTTCTTTTGATATGGCACCTTCCCTAAACATTTTGTTTACTAGCTTTTTCACTTCTTTCAGGCTTATTTCAGTTCGGTCACTATTAGTTGCCTCATACAAATCACTTGTTAAAACCTCTTTTTCATTGACTCTATGTATACTTCCTTATCTAAAACAACTATACCTGAACCCTTGTCTGCAGGTCTGATCACTATGTTTTCATTGTGCAAAAGTTCATAAAAAGCCTCTTTCTCATCTTACGATATATTTAGCTGACTATTCTTTTTCAAACTATTGACTATGTCATTCTTAACCAGTTCTATATATAGGTCAAGATGCCTGTCCCTGCCTGAATTTGGTGTGAAGTTTCTATCTTTCTTCACTTTAAATGTATCACTAATATGATCATTATCGTCATCATGTAGATCTACACTATCATTTTCAAAGAAATACTCTTTCAGTCTCATTTGTCTTTCCCATTCAGAAAGATCTGATAACAGTTTTACCTTGTCTATTTTTGTCCTAGATGGTATAAATTTTAAACCCTTTTCTAAAAGTAATTCTTGTGCATTAGTAAGTGGGTAGCTAGACATGTTAATAACTGATGTATCCTTATTTCTTTTATTTTCTGTAATGTTTTGGTTGCGTAATCAGACTTAGAACGACTCTTGACACTAGAAAATTTCCTTTTGCCCAATCTTGTTTTTATTCTAGAAATTTCCGGTGGCATAGTGGTTTGGCTTTTTGTCTCCAATACATCATATCCTTTTCCTGCAAAAACTGAAATTTCTGAAGCTGTAGGATTTTCAAACCAATCTACTGAAATGTTGGGGTTGTTACTTCCTGCAATTGGATTAACATTTGGCAAAGAACTATCGGTAACAACTAAACTAAAATGGTGATTTTCAAGAAGAAGACTTACCCCTCTGTTTCCACTCTCACACTTCTCACTTACAAACCTGTGCCAATTATTGTATTTCCTATCATATGTCACGATGATAGGTATGCAATATAAATCAGTATCAGCGTGAAGTTCTGCCTCAGTAGCCCACGATGATACTCTGCCATCAGTAAATAACTGATTTCTGATATGAGTTTCAATATCATCGTCTACCAAGTGTCTGTATGACTGCTTATTCACATGCATGAAATTATTCAGTTCCTTTCTGATGGTCTCGTGTTGAAACTGAGTTCCATAGAAATACTTACTTAAACACCTATAAAAACAATTGCCATCCTTCACAATATTAACAACTCTGTATCCTGGCTCTGAGGTCGATGCATGATTGAGTTCCTGCAAAGAATGCCATTTTTTTGACTTAACAACGTCCAATCTCGCCTTTTCTCTTATCTTCCATGCATTGATCTCATCTCCAGAAACAGAATCAATTACACTAGATAGCTTTTCCACATTTCGGTTTAAGCATAACAGCTCATCACCATACAAACATACACGTTTTTAATGTGTATACGTTATAAATATTTATACATGACGTTATCAACAACTCTACATGACGTTTGTGGTGCGCGCTTGACTACTGTAAAACAGGTTTTATTAGCGATAATATATATTTCGCGCTAATTCGCGAATGCGTTGCCTCGCGAATTCAATATTTTCGCTAATAAATCAGTAACAAGTATAAAATAGAGTAATGTCCGAAATTGGTATATCCGGAATTTGGTAAGTTTTATCACGTAGTTGTCCATGTGTTTTCTGCATTAATTCAATTCTTCATTCAACACAAATGTTGAATGAAGTGTATTGCTTCGATAAAAAGTTTGTTTAGTAAACAAAAAAGTGTTTAAATAAAAAATACAGACCAGAAAATGCAAGAATGTTTCTTTTCTTCATTGATCTCCGTGAAAAGGGGAGTAACTCTTATATACATGTATACATGTACGGCAAGTGATAAATTACATGTACAATTACGGACTTTTGAAACAGGTTTGACTCTATGAGTTCGTGAAAAACAATTCACTCATTTTGACTACTGAATGCCGGCTTATCCCAAGCCGCGTTTAACAGATCAACACGTATACACAAACTTTTCAATTTGTTTTCACACGTTTATCATCCTATTCCAAGTTTCAATAAGGACACGGATTTAACCATTAGCCTCATAATGGACAACTCGTGATAACCATTTCATTTGCAGACAGTTTTGATCCAAATAAGACCCCGAAGTTATCAAAGAGTAGTAACTTGTGGCTTACATTTCTACCATTTCATCAGTAGACCGGTGTGTCACGCTGTGCCATGCACCCAAGATTTGGGTAAAGTTCTCAAAACAATTACAAAATTGAATACTGGTAAATACAGGCCTGAACGAATGCTATAAAAGCCCTAGACTTTGTTCACAATTATCTATTGATAACCCCTAAATTGCCAGAGACGTTTTTCAGTGTTTCCCACCAGCACCTCCTCCGCCCAGAGGTTAAATTGATACCTATGAGGGTCACTAGCCGGTACTGCGGCTGCATGATTGCGCCATATGGTAGCAGTGCTCAATATTGTAGGCGAATGACTCATTGACCAGGGGAGCAAATGTACAGTCGGCTGAGCAGTCATTCGGACTGAAAGTAGACTATAACTAGGTACTTTACTCTTTGTTTACGTTATCATGGTTTATACATGGCGTTGTCAATGTTTACACATGACGTTACGGCTTATATTAAACATGGTGTGTTATCGAACGCATTATTATACCACAAAGTACAATCCTCGATTTGGATTGGTCAATTTGTCATGTATAAAGTCGTGCATTCCTCTAAATTCTGATGTATATACGCAATCATGAGCAACAATGGACCCCAACCCCTAGAGGTCCTCGCTTCCTTACTGCAACAATAATAAAAATGGCCGACTGAACAAAGTTATCCATTGATTAACATTTTTGTTATAGTTGTTGTATAACAATGTAAATGGACCCGATATGTGACGAAGGTCTTATTCTGCTCTGATGCTGCAAATGTTGTCAAAATGATTGTGCACGTACCGATTAGCCCCCAAACCCCCGCTTAAAGAAACAATCCACACCCATTTCTATTCAGATTTTATTTATGCACACTACACTTACCTGTAAATTACAGTATAGTCGCTCCTTCCAACGCCCATTTGTTTGAATATTATAAAACCGTCATTTTGATGCTGTGCCATTCCTCCAATTCAGTTTAACCGTTCTCATGCTGAATAATAGTGTCTGCTCAACCACTAATCTGCTGAAAGTTTTACTTACGTCTGATTCGTCCAATCCTTTGAGAAACGAATGCAGCTGGAAGATCCCTTTCTATCCACAACTGTAATAAGATGGTTATTATACACGGTGAACTAAGGTCGCAGAGTGATATAAGCATGATATAAGCAGAGTGATGTAAGGTCCCTGAGGGGAAGCAAAACGACGTCTACATTAACAACGCTAATTAACTGCTACAAATATTAAACTTTGCAATATAATAAAATCGTTATAAAGATCATTGGCGGGATATCTGACCTTTTTATTCACTGCTGAGGAAAATACATGTAGACCTCGCCTAACGGCTCGGGCAACATGATTTTTCTCATCAGGAAATAATTTCAGATACCCCGCCAATGATCTGTATAACTAATAATATGTGATGGCTATATTAACTCGAATACAAGGGAGGTTATACGATAAAATGTTATACGCATTAATAGTACGTAACGTATATTTACTCCAGGTATATAGGTGGCCCTACACACACTTCAACTGCACTTAGGTTTGCAAGACAGGTTATGTTTACACGTGCAGAAGGCGATCGGAATAATGCACGTGACATGCTGGTCGTAGTTACAGACGGAATGTCATCAAGCACTAAAGTTACTTTATCCGAGGCAACAGAACTGCAAAGGAAAAATATAACGGTATGCGAACATGTTTCTTCATTTTCATTATACCAACGCCAAATGGAAAGTTTGTATAGGAGTCACGTGAGGTACAATAAACTGCTCAACTATTCAACGTTTGTTTTCTAAGGTAATGGGCTAAATAAATGTTAATTTGTTTGTTCACATGTACTCAGAATAAAATATTTGGTTTGTACAATAAATTCTGAAGGGTGGTGATCCCCCGAGAGCAAAAATTGCTACACAAAAAGAGAAAATTGCAGACTCGGTTTTATTGAGTCTGTTCATGAGCAGTAATTGAAAGTGCAACACTGCTCACGCCCCTAGCACCGGCTTAAGCGGTATTCAATTTTCAGAACAAGAAGTACTGAAATTCATGATCTCGAAGGATCAGAAGGTATAACAAAACTGAGAATGAAATACGGGTAAAGTATTGTAAAAATGCCCATAGGATTTATGGAGGGGATAACCATACATGTATATTGCGATGCTATGTGGGACGGGCTTTTACGGAGTAAACTTAAAATACTTTACCAGGTACCAACGATTTTAAGATATTGTGATAGTTGCTTAAATGAAGTATTTTACTTAACCTAATAATGTGAATAAATGATAGAATATAACAAGAGAATCAGTTACCTGATGTTTAATTTAATTATTAATTGTTGGAGGCATTCATTCATTCATTTAACTTTAAAATATATTTAAGTTGATGCATTCTAAAACGGGAATTTGACTAAAAAATAAAAGTACAAATAAATGTTACTCTAGGTCGACCAAGGACGTATATGTCTTTGTAAACCTTATTTCAAATACGACTACAACTAAATGGAATGTCAATATATTTACTGAATTTCGCCTACACAGATCATGATTACAATAAGCAATTCGGCGTGTCCTCCTCACTGTTTGACAGTCGTTCATTTGTTTAAAAGGCTAGAAGGAAGTAAATACACAAGCCTTTTTACAGCAGGCTAGTGGTTAATTCAATGTCACACTTTCAGACAAGATACTCAATCACACACTGAAACATAATGGGGTTGGTTCCATATGTCTTCAATTCAGAAAAAGCCTGAAAATCAGTTGGTGTGCAGAAACATTAAACCAGTCTTACCATCTTCAGAGCTACAGATAACGATGCGTGTCACTTCTCCACCAAACCCTATACTTTGGCCATTATTTATAAACGTCTCTTCAAGACGATTCTAAAGAGTGTTCAGAGTATGGGTTTGGTGAAGAAATAAAGGAGCTATTCTTGAAAATAATTAACTTTACGTATCATATCTGAACCTTTGATTCTTGGATTATATCATGGAGTACCGAGACCGGCAATATTGTTTGAAAATGAATATGTTACAGGGAATATGTATAGTCAGGGATTTCATGAACTCACTGGGACAATTAGGGATTACACGTAATTCCTCACACATTTGGGGATAATTTGTTAGGGTATTCATGAATTCAGTGGGAAAATGACAGTTTTACACATATTCCCTGACTAAAGTCAGAATGATTTAACCCATTCCCCCATATTTACGCCTTTTGACACCTATGTTAAAGTCACTTTGTGAGACAATTGTGATAGATAGAGCATTGCTCCACAGTTTTAAAACTACACAATTCTGAGTAAATGATCCTTTTTGGTACATTTATTCCCAGAGGTTGGATCTTAAAACAGCAAATGCGGGAATGGGTTAAAAAGAAAATAGCATATGCAACATATGATCTATTCAAACATTACTTAATCCCTTCACCTCAGCTTCTTTATTATCAGGATTGGTAACCACATATCAATAAGAAAGAAAAAAAGTTTTATTGAAAATGATAGAAAGAATTTAGAGAGAATTTACCATTCGATTAAATACTACATATTTTAGTTCCATTCATGTTTATTAATGGCCATATATCAACAAAACTTTATACAGTTGAACTTCGATAACTCGAACTTGAGGGGTTCATACAAATTAGTTCGAGATAACAGAAGTTCGAGTCATCCGATTTCTAAACTGAACCATTTCTCAATGTCACAGCTAATACAGGTCTAAAGTAATGCTGAACGCTCCTATAGGAGCTTTCAGCATTATTTTAGACCCGTATTAAGCTGTGACATGTGTTTCCAGATATCTGTAGCGATAGATTTTAGAGCAAGTGTGTATTGTAAGTTATGGAAGGACTGAACTTTTTGTTCGAGTTATCCCGAAGTTCGAGTAATCCGAGTTCGAGATATCGAAGTTCAACGTTATTACATGATCTAGAATGTTTGTCTGACACCTTGTTCTTAGATTAATTTGAGATGAAACCTACGAACTGCGTAGCCTATGTTTGAATTGAACAAGACAGACCGTTATGACACCCTGAATTACAAAAAAGCGTTCAATATCAACATTTAACCCGTGAAAGGTCAAAATTAGTCAGGACGTCCCTTGGGCGTCGCAAGATTTCAATACCTTTATCCTCATGTTTTACAACAAAATACGAGGAAATGTACATAATTTAAAGAAGTCTTCAAATTTGTATTCATCCTGAAAAAGTAAGTTCCGCATTATTTATTATATTAATTATTAAATGTATTAAATTACATGTCCATGCGTTTTGTAGTGAAACATGAAGATAAAGGTATGTGACGCCCAAGTGACGTCATGGCTAATTATGACTTTTCATGGGTAAATATTGATATTGAAGGCTTTTTGTAGTAAATTTAAGTCAATGACTTCGTGTGACGCTGACTTGAGGCCAGACACTGAAAACACACCATGAGTGCATATAAGTATTATGTTTTTACCATTTCCTATGGAAAAGTACTTAAGTCATTTTTACTTCAATTTGCAACTTTATTTCAAAACGGCCTGACATCGAAAATCACACATTGAAACAAACTGCAAACCGTTTTGAAATAATTATTTCAAAGTGCAATGTTATTTCAAAACGGGTTGCTACTAAGCCAATACCCCCAATGTGTTTGATGACATTGAATTGAGCTTACTGTAATCACTTATTGGACAGAACGCAGTATAGCTATTATATATAATATACTTAAACAATGATATTATTTGAAGTGATTATTTCTCATTGTATAATGAAACCGCTTAATTTGGACCTATGCCTAAACAGCCTTAACAATGACCTGAAACCTGTGTCCGAAAGCTATATTAATCGGGCCGGGGGATATGTGTAAAACTGAAGAAAAACATCAGTGAGTACATGTAATCACTAGTGCATTTTAGGGATAACACATACTCCCTGGTTGGTTCAGAAATTACCCTAAATCCCTCATTTATTGGGATTGTATGAAATCCCTGATTACACATATTCCCTGTAACAAATATATACTGTTACTTATTTATTAGGTGTTGACAGTCGGAATAGGTCCTCATGTTAACCAGAATGAGCTACAAGGTATTGCCACTGATCCCGGTCACGTATTCAACGTTGGCACCACCAGCTACTTGAACTCACAATTGTTCCGACATTCTTTCAGCATGATGCTTTTGAATGCAATTTGCCCAAGTAAGAATAAACAATACTCGAGAAAGTGTGACGTTGCGTGACGTTGCGAGGCGCGGTTTGAATTTATGAGTGGGCGGGGAATGAAATTATAAATGTTAACTTTACCTATTCCCGCACATAGACGCCTTTTGACGCTTCTCTAAAAGTCACTTTGTGAAACAATTGTGATAAATAGAGCATTTGCTCCGCTGAAGCAAATGCTCTATTTATCACATTGGTTTCAAAACTACACAATTCTGGAAGATTCCTTTTCTCTAGTAAATGCTCCTTTTTGGTAGATTTAATGAAAGAGGTTGGATCTAAAATAGCTTATGCGGTAATGGGTTAATATATGTGACTTGCCATAACGGAAGTTTGAATGTGTGACGGTACAGGGTAGAGTTTGAATTTGTGTCGTAAATGGGCGGAGTTTGGGTGTGTATTAAAAAAGGTTTTAAAAAAATTCTTCCAGAGGCACAGACAATATGCGCAAATCAAAACCTATTTTTGTCTTATAATACCTTTGTATCTTTAGAATCGTTTATCATTTACCTGTTCAATTTTTGTGTTAAATATTATGACATCATGGATATATATTATCTGATTTGTGTTTGCAATGACACATTAAGACAAGCTTTGCAATTTGGTAGAAACCGTAGAATCATATCTGTATAACCCCATAATCAAACAGAACAGGTATTTATTAGCTCGCTTTTTATAATGTAATCTTTTACGATGGAAGTGTTTTTGCTTTGACAAAGAATCCGATCTATATTCTGATCTGGTTCAATATTGATTACTTCCCGATTAGACCAAGAATCTGAGACATAATTGATCAAGTGTCATGGCACAAGCATTTGGGAAACCATTGAACAAGTGTAGTATAGTGATACAATAACAACAACATACTCTGGTTGATTCTTTATTTCGGTTCTGGTAACATGTCAGAGCTGGCGGTGTTTCTCTCAAACCCCTAGAACTCTAACTCCCAACTCTCAATCCTAGCTCTGTAACTGTAACTGTCCAAAACAGATTTTTGAACTCTTTATATACTAGTTAAAGAACAAGGAAAGATTAAACTGCATAATCGACATTTTTTTAATATCAGTTTATACATGTATGTACTCATATGGTAATTTCCTTAAATCTAGTGATTAATATTAAGCCATCTGCTAATTCTCATATTTACAACGCTAAGAGGTACTATATCACACAAATGTCTTGGCATAAGGTTTTTAGTGCCAAACAGCTGGGATACTGGCGAGACACCGTGTTGCTTGGCGTCTCATCTGGATCCAACCAGTTTGCAATTGGGTCTCAGATAGCGGTTAGTATGACGCGGTTTAATCCTTTACTCCATGTATATAATGCCATAAATATTAATTAGATTAATTTCTCTAACGCGCGAACTTGACAGTTTGGCTTTCGCAGAAATTGCAGAATCATATCTATAGCATGTCATAAGCAAACACAGCCGAACCTAATAAGATTGCCCCTACAGGCGGGAACCGTCTGGTCTGTTGGTAAACGCACAGAAATGCATATTAATGGAGCAAGGGTAAACGGATTGTGCAATAACCTCTTAGTATCTGTTAACTAGGTTAACTAGTCAGGTTGCCCATCCGGTTCACCAGGGGCCCTTCTGTTTGATAATATAATAATAACGATATGATTCCATTTTGAATAGAAACATCTTCTAACACAACACAAAAGACGGTTTCACCACATCCTTCTGTGGTCATCATCAGAACTGCCTAACTGCGGCAAGGTCCTATGATGATGATGATGATGATGATGATGATGATGATGGTGGTGGTGGCCACAGAAAGAACTGGTCAAAGCCATCAACAAAAACAGTACGTGAAATTTCATTCATTTATTTTGTGTTAGAAGAAAATGTTTCTATTCAAATTGGATTACCAACACGATGAACTCCTTCAAGAAAACATGTTTCCACAATTTCTACTATAACTACAAACTCCTGTACTCATATGATATGAACGAAATTCAGCTAATAAATTTTAACTATTTTTTATTTCTTATATGAATGTTCATGGCGTAAATGGTTTAAATCATTTGCTATATAGCTGTGGATGGAGGATGGACATCGTTCGTACAAGATTCGCTGTGTAGTAAGATATGCGGAGGGGGAACGGAGATCTGGTCAAGGCAATGTACAAATCCGAGTCCAGCAAACGGAGGTGCCTTTTGTAAGGGTAATTCACAGCATACCAGAGCGTGTAATACACAATCATGTCCAACAACAACAACAACATCAACTACCACAACTACAACAACAACAACAATAGCAACACCAATTCCAACAACGTCGACAACCAAACCGACAACAACGCCAACAGTAACAACAACTCCGTTGACGACAACGGCGATACCAACAGCCTCAACTACATCAGACCTTACAACAATCTTCGCCTCGACGATGACGTCAACTGGTACTGTTAATGCAGTAAAATCCATCTAAACCGAAATTCTAGTAGAGAATAATATAGATATTTTTATGCAGGTGGCTGCTTAATGCAGGGTTAAAGTTCATCCTACATTACGCTGACACCTGTCTCCAAGACCGATGTCTATACTAAAGCTAACGCACAGTTTAGAGTGTTTTACTGTACGCCGATTTCGTCCACCTTATATATCAGTCTAATCATCCATGTATTCGGACACCCACTTTCTCCTTTCAATGCGTTCGTTAGGCTTAATAAGTCAATTTGGCAACACTTGTATTACTTAAAAATTAAATAGAAGCAAATCTGCTGCCTTGGGAGAAGTTTAATCTCAGTCTGCACTGTTTACCCAAGTTTATATGATTAAATACTCGGGTCATTAGGGTATATTTAACTAATATGCTCTCAGAATTATTGACATTGTACAATGGCAAGACCAAGATAATACATCTCATGTAAAACGTTATTTACATATATGTATATTGTATGTGGTTTACGTGTTAAACATTATAACGTCGCAGGCCAAAAGATAGGTTTAAATACAGAACTCTATTGTTGGTCATGACTCGTGTTCTGGATGATGTATGCCATTATTTAATGTTTCAAATCTATTTTATAAAACTTGAAATATACGAAAAAGACTGGTCTAGGTAGGGTTTTTTATTAAACAGAAAATCAAAAGACCCTGTGTGTGGACGAGAGCCCAGACTGCGCTGCGTTCGATATGCCTGAGAATTGTGGAAGTTATGGAAACTGGGCAAGGACTAATTGTCGCAAGAGTTGTGACTTATGTGAAGGTATAATGATAAAATATAGTTTAATGTATACAGTTTTCTGGGCATGAGATAATTGTCTATACCAATAGAACCCATGTTATGTGTTAATAGTAATGACTTGTTTAATTATAAGGTAGACTAAACCTAATATTCTCGTATACAAACCTAAGAATACCGTATGCTGGACCTAAGATTAAAGCATACCGAACATAACATTTACCGTATGCTGGACCTGTGATTACCGAAAAAATGAACTTAAGATCGCCTTGTACTAGACCTAAGAATACCGTACACTAGATATAATAATGTCATGTGCTGGACCTAACATCACCATTATACTAGACCTAAGATTACCATGTACTGAAGGTTACCGAATACTGGACTTACTGTTTACTGGACATAACACTACCATATTATGATAGTCTTTAGATTGCCGCATACTGGACTTTCCGTATACTGCATAATCGACCGTTTGTTAGACTACCATATAACAGACCTGAGATTAACATATGCAGAGTCTAAACTTACTGTATACCGAATCTAAGATTACCATATACTGAACCCAAGCTTACCATATACTATATTTAAATTTACTATATACTAGATATAAGATAACCATATGCTTGACCTAAGGTTACCATATACAAGACCTAAGATAACAGACAAACACATATTTATTTTTCCCGCATTGGAGATAGCCATGTACATTTATATATATAGGCATCATAAAATAGCATGGGAACATGTATACAAAGTGATACAGGAAAAAACAAAAATTATAGTTTTCATCAAGTCAAAAGTCAAGCACTAAGTGTCTCTGTCCACAATAATAGTATTGTTCTCAATAAATTAATATACGTCCAGGTGAGATATTACCGTATGATGAAAATACGATTACCATACACTATACCTCAGATTGCCATATACTGTACCTAAGTTTACAGTATACTACATTTATTATAATCAAAGCGCTTCAGGCACTGTAGGCCTGGACATCAGAAGGATTGATCCTGTTTTCAAGATGTTTTGTGGTTTGATTCGTGTGTGTAGGTGTCAACCTTGGGATTTTTCATTGGCAAACACATTCGGTACAAGTACTGGTGTAGTTCTCAGGAGCCGAATCAATATTTATATACGCTATAAGGACTTGTTTCAAACTTGATTAACATAAACATGTTTGAACTAATAAGAACTAGTCCCCACCCCCAACCAAGCGGACAAGATTTTACATGTAAACAATACAAAGTCCCATAACTCTACAGCAAATCATTTAACCGGAACACAAATCAGATATACACAACTAGGCATGGTGCTGATCAATCCTATGAAGTTTCAGGAAGGTTTTGGAGAAACCACAGAGACAAACTTTTAAATGTAAAAAAGTTCAAAGTCCCATTACCATGCAGAAAATCATCGAACCGAGCTAATCTTATGAAGTTTCGTGAAAATCAGACCAAACGTTTCCCAGAAACAGCGCGGACAAGATTGTCCATGTAACATTTCAAATTCCCATAACTCTGCAGAAAACCACCAAACTGGAACAAGAATAAGAACTGCACAACTAGGCATGGTGCTGATCAATCCTATGAAGTTTCGATGAAAATCTAACCAAAGTTTCTGGAGAAACCGCGTGGACAAAGTAAAATCAGACAGACGGACGGACAGACGGACGTTCTAACATATGGACACTTGTTGGGTATTTCCTTTTGTTTAATTAACTAATTCTCTCCTACTGACGCCTCTTTGCGCCTCTGTAAAACACTTTTATTGAAACCATTGTGATAAATATGAGCAAATGCTCTATTTATCATATTGGTTTAAAAAATACATAATTCTAAATGTCTGCTTTTTCTATAGTTATTGCTCCTTTCCGGTAGATTAATACAAAGAGGTTGGCTCTAAAATAGTCTAGGAGAGAATGAGGTAAAAGTATCCAACATGGACACAAAAGTACTCAGCAATACAGATGGAATGAATAGAATTTACCGTTATCTGTTGTTCTCCATACATTTCCGTTCAATAAGTACACAACCGGCAGATGTGGTCGTGTAGCTAACGCGCTCGACTGCACTACCAGGGGTCACGGGTTCGATCCCCGGCCGGACTAAGTATAAAACCGAGCTCTGATGTATCAGTGCTTTACATTGGGAATCTAAAAGAACCAGAGAAGCTTAGTCGATAATAAGAATAGGGCATCGCGCCCGATCTCTCTCTCTCTCTCTCTCTCTCTCTTGGGCGTCCAATCTCTCTCTCTCTCTCTTTCTCTCTCTCTCTCTCTCTCTCTCTCTTTCTCTCTCTCGCGGGCGTCCAATTAGCCCATAGTGAGCAGAAACGGACGTTAATCAACACAAACAAACAAACGACCATGCTTTTCCGTAAGTAATCAGATATTTCCGTACAAATCCGCATTATATTTGTGCATAATGATGTGCGTAGAAATCTGTAGGTATGAAATAATTCATTTATATGCCAAACTCCCAATCATTCTTTTTCACTCTTAAATTCGCATTTTTACCAAGAGTTATTGGTATACATGTATGTTAACAAACTGTAAATGTTGTCAAAGCCCAAACAAATTGGAATTTGCTTAAGCGTATTGGCATATTATGCAAGCGGTAAATCGCACTTTTCCTCGGTTTACTTCGGAAATGCGTGGATAGGGGTTGGGCTTTTGGCAAGATTACTATGGCCTTCGGCTTGGCAAGCCGACCTAGGCCAACAATAATATACTAGACCTAAGATTATCAAATACTGGACCTAAGATTACCGTATACTAAACTTCAGATTACCATAAACTGAACCTAAGATTATCGTATACTTCACCTAAGATTATCATATACTGCACCTCAATATTACCATATACTAAACCTAAGATTGCTGTTAACTAGACATTAGATTAACTTATACAAGACCTAAGCTTACAGTATACTGAACCTAAGATTGCCGTATACCAAACGTTAGATTACCCTATACTTGGCCTTATATTACAATATACCGGGCCTAAGATTACCCTATACTGAACTTAAGATTACCCTATACTGAACTTAAGATTATCTTATATTAGACTTAAGATCACAGTGCGGGTGTATCAAGACATGTGATAACGCAATGTTTTATAATATTGCGTGCTCTTTTCCCAGATGTGTGCGTGTTTAATGGTACAGTTTACACACAGGACGAGGTGTGGCACGACGGTTGTTTATACCGCTGTCAATGCACCAATGCATCAGCTGGACTGTACACTTGCGATTCAAGGTAGTCTCTTCGAATTTTACAAGCATAAATGTAACATACAATTTATACAAGTAATGCGCTACTGCTTATATGCATGTTTGATATTACATATACAGTAACACCTTTCTAAATCGGAATTCTGGTACAGCGGAATTTAGATACTTTCAGGCCTCTAGGAGTTTTCTGCATGACTTTCACCTTTCATTAAGCAGTCATCTGTCTACAAGACCGATATGTATACTAAACTGAGGTTTAGAGGGACTTACTACATTATTTTTTCAACCGCTCTGTTTTCTGTGTTTTTGTTTTGTAATTGCTGTTTTGCAGTTAGCACTTACAGTAACATTTACTGTCGAGTATCCGTACAGCAAGAACTCTCTATAGTAAACAAGTAATGCAAAAACAATAAGGCATATCCGAGCAAGCGTTGTTTAATACAGAACAAGTCTTGCAAAATTGTCCCAAGTGAGATTTCTACATGACTGTTGTTCTGCATTAAGCTGCCACCTCTTTGAAATAACGTCAGGAGTTCTATTGAGTGATAGCTGTAGATTATTGTAGAGGTTTTACATTATTTGCACATATGCATGACCTGTGAATGACAGCACGTTGTAAACAGGGTTTATATAAATGTACTAGTCAATTTTAAAGATGCCATTATGTAGACTATATCGACATGATCACGTTATTATTGCATACAGTAAAACCTAGATAATTAGATATCTTAGTATACAGAAAAATAGAAGATGTTAGACAGGTGGCTGCTAAATTGTTATGCAGTAACCTCCAAGAGGAGCTTTCTGTTGGACCTTTTACCCTACATTAAGCTGCTATCTGTCTCAAACATTGATAAGTGTTCGATTAATCGAGATACTACCATATTTTGCAGATGTCGGCCGTATTCCGTATCAGATCCGCATTGTCAACTTATACCTGATCCCGGGGATTCATGCTGCATGATGCTCGACTGCAATGGAGGGACCACGCCGGTACACCTCTACACACAAACTGTACCTAATCCTATCCATGGTATGTAGGAAAGGACAGAAGAATCTTTCAAAAGCAACCATTTTGTGAATTAAAAGCTGGTGGTTGCTTAACCAGTTCCCTCATATAAATGCTTTCTACGCCTTTGCAAACAGGATAGACCCAGATCAGAGCCACCTTACAGGGTCTGCTCTGTTTGCATGTGAAATTAAAATAGTCTCTACCAATACCTAAACTTTTGTGAACACGTGTCAATGTAAAAATTCATCTAATAAATATGCACGATGCCATTTGTTCTTTTATTAATATTCAACAGAGAAAGAGATAATGCATTGCGAATATAATGCAGAAAGCTTCCTTGAGAACTACAATTCGTCTTGCTTAAAGCCGCCACTTGCCTCTACGACCTAAAATAGACTTTTTTCGTATGGGTTTTAACTGTATAATTAACCAATTTTGTTAAATTATTTGGCAAAATAAGGAAATGAGATAAATAAAATCAAATAAATGAATAAAGCACAAATATAGAAATAGAATTTGAGACAAAAAGTGAAGTCCCTGATCAGACGCCGCCATGAAAATGCGGCGTCTGATCAGTGACTGCACTATTTTTCGTGATGCATTTTTTGCGACATTGGCGGTGAAAGGGGTAAGGAAATCGTTTAGCATTAGCAACATTACGCAGTATGGTGCCAAAGCATTAATTGTGGGGTAATACACCAATACCAAACTATACGATTTTACACTTCGCATGAAAGGCTACTGTAAAGTGTGTATGACTGTGAATGTTGGTAGATGTTAAGACACGCATCCATAATAATTCTTTCCTTATGATCAGTTAGTCCACGAGCTATTGATTTGAATGTGACCAGTACGATTCTCAGAAAACGATATTTTCCTTATGTTTTAGGAGTACATTGTACTTGTGTAATTTTCCTAGATTATTAATTTTATTTAATCGTTAAGAATTAATAGTTTTTGCAATTATGTCAATGCCTCATTGCACTGTGTACGTACATGAAATGAAATGAAGTTTCTGGTTGCCTTAAATTGTGCCGTAAAAAGTGTCTGATGAAACAGTGAATGAAATCAATTTCAAATTCACCATTGCATTGCACAATTGACACGTGTTTTAAGCAGAAAGCTTCTAGATGATTTTCACCCTGCATTAAGCTGTCACCTGTCTCCAAGGTCAATATTTATACTAAATTGAACGTCCAGCTTAGAAGGGCTTTATTTACTGTATAGCACATAATAAAGATCTAGAATACAGATAAAACTTATGAATTAAATATTCACACCCTAAATACAGTAAAACCTCTCTACAATGACCAATCAAAAGAAGTCTTGTTATGACGTAATATGTTGATCAAACTTATGTAGAAGGCTTCCATAGGAAGCTCTCATTTGCGACTTGTTCTGTTTACAAACATGTTCTAACCGTTTACCTGTTCAGTATTCATGTGAGAAATAATAAAATAATCAATATCTATTAGTTGAAGTTTTATAATGGTAGATAAATATGGGTTGTTTTACCTTGACGCAAACTGTAAAGTCTATATAATTCCATTAGCATACACATCAGACCCTAATTAGATTGCTCGTACAGGAGCCGTCTGATCTGGGTCTACTCTGTGCCCAAAGGCCTGAAAAGACGTTTATTTGAGAGAAATGGTTAAAAGCTACCATTGACATTTATTAAGTGTCATCTTTATAACCTTTTCATCGCCAATGTCGCATAAATGCACCGCGACAAATAGTGCAGTAGCAGATCAGACACCGCTTTTCCCAGGCGGCGTCTGATCAGGGACTCCACCTTTTGTCCCAAACTTTATTTCTATATCTGAGCTTTATTCTTTGAAATTTGCATTTATTTATCTCATTTCCTTATTTTACCGAATGCTTAAACAAAATTGGTATGCAGATGACAATTAGAAATTTGGCGACAGAAGGGTTTAAGAATTTCTACTGTATTCTGTACATTTTGTGTTATATGGTTTACAGAGAGTTGCAAGTACAAGGGCCAGAATTACGGGCAGGGTGAATCCTGGCATGATGGATGTGGAATGTCTTGTAGATGTGAGGATGCCATGATCGGATTTTATCAGTGCACAAATAGGTACAAAAGCCATACACTGGGATGAACTCGCTTAAACCATTTCCTTCATATAAACACATTTTCTAACAGAGTAAACTCAGACCAGACGGCGAATATTATTTGTTTATAGTAATTTAGATCAGTAAAAGAAACTGCATTTATGATAAATTGATCTGGATACAAGTAATGGGATGTGATAAAATGTAGTATGTGTTGGTACAATTATCAATCATACAAACAAGAGGACTACAGTGGAAATAAGAGATATATTTTCATTGTTTGTGTCATCTTTGATATTGATGCTACTGATATGGTTCATTACAAGCATATAACACTATTATCATTAACTTTCCTATTGTTATAATCTTAAAATATGTATGTGTTATTAACTAGTGTCTTGTTGCTCGATATTGAAATAAATCTAACTATCTGTCTGTCTATTAAACATTCCCAAGAACATTTCCTTTAAACCTTAAATCCAACAATACACTTTTCTACGCCTTTTGCAAACAGAGTAGACCTATATCAGACGGCTCCAATAGGAGTTGTCTGATTAGGGTCTGCTCTGTTTGCTTTATGAAACTAATTGAATCTGATTATTTAGTTTTTGACATTGTCAAAACGTCTTGTGTCCATTTGCTTTTATAACAATTAAATTTTAAGGTGTCATTATTTCTTACATGAATGCTCATGAAGCAAAGGGTTAAATCACGAATTTTATAGGAAATAATTATGTCCCTGTATCATTGGCTTGAGTTATATGCAACATGTTGTCAAATGTAGATGCCCGGTGTATAATGCGCCCACGGGGTGTTCCATGGTGCAGGACTCCAACGACAGTGTGTGTTGTACTGTGCCTGGGTGCCCAGATCAATGGATGATGACCCATGGGTTAAAGGGGTCAATAGTCAGTTTTGTGCGCCCATCTAATACAGACCCATACATGCTGAGCCGAAAAGGATATGCTAGTAAGTTTTACACAATAACACCTGTTTTGAATTACCACTTACGGATTAAACGCAGATGTATTAAAGAGCTGGTGGTTGCTTAATGTAGGACAAACGTAATCAGTCATTGAGACACCGTTAGAATATCCTAAATCAAACTTCTTTTTAATGATCGCTTAATACATGCATACGTTTCTCGTTTTCATTTTGTTTTCGTTTCATTGTTCGTTTGTTTGATGCGTATTCCATTGTGAACTAGTACATGTAACGTACATATGGTATACTCAATAAAAACCGATTTTCTCTTTTTGCATTTCGATCACCCACTTCCAAAATGTATGTACTTCACAACAGCAGGTGTTAAGTGCTTGCGTGGCGGCCGTGACAAATCGCCCGGTACTTCTTTCTCAGTGTTGTTATATTTTCTGGTACTTCTGGATTATTAGTTTTGATGTTAGTAGTTTTGAAAATTGAATACTGCTTAAGCCGGTGCTAGGGGCGTGAGTAGTGTTGCACTTTGAATTACTAGTCATGAGCAGACTCAATAAAACCGAGTCTGCAATTTTCTCTCTTTGCATTTCTACTTCTGCTTTCGAAGGATAACTCAATTTCAAAGTATATATACATACATGTTGGTGCTAAAAAGGACATCGCAAACTTGTCTTTGTTTGAAGTATAGTATCGTTTGTAAATCTATAGCAGACATTGTGGAATCGAAAGGATCCGTTGCAGCAAAATTATTACAGACATTTTGGAATCGACATTATAAGGTCATTCCAGTGATTTATCGTGTATTAGATCACATGTCGTTGTTTAGATATTTGTAATTCTCAATTGCTCTACAACTCAACTTCGAACAGCGATATAACCTGCACTGAACTGAGATATAAGATGTATTTCTACATTAAAGGCATGTCATTACAATTCAATCATTGTTCTACTGAGCTGACCTTACTGGCTTTTGCAAACACTTTAGACCCGACTGAGTCGCCCAGTTAATCGACAACTCATCGATATTTGGAGACCAGTTTTAGGACGCTGGCGGTGAAATCGTGATTACATATTTTTTGAGACAAATAAGAGAACTTTTATTTAACGATAAGTCTTTCAACGATACAACAATTGTTGCAGACAAAATATTGCTAAGCGGGTAAAAATTTAAACCAGTCTCTGTGGACTATTTATAGGCCCAACCTCTTTGAACAAATCTACCGAAAGGAGCATTTACCAGCAAAAATAAAAAACAGAATTGTGTAGGTTTGATAGCATTTTGGTAAAGAGAGAATTTGTTGCTGGAGCAAATGCCGTATTTATCACAATAGTTCCAAACATATATTTTACAGAGGTATAAAATGCCCCAGTGGGAGGGAATAGGTTAAACAGCAATGATAGTTCTCCATTAATAATGTTATTGTGTTTAAATTTCGTTCCGCTTTCAGTGCAAGCATGTTCGTCTAATAACAACATTTACGTCCGCTTCCTAAACAGGGTACCAAACAATTTTGGATCCTGGTGGAATTGTTTGCATATGATATCACAGACCCGTCTCCATGGCACTGAAGGGGTTAAAAGCAATAATTATTTTATAAATATGCAATCAGATATGAACTACGCACCCAAGTTGTTTGACTATACTTCAGTAGTTTGTCAACAATGTTGATGAATCGCAAGTATAAACTTAAAATTGTAGTTTAACATATTCCCTCACATTGACGTAGTTTAACACATTCCCTAACATTGACGTAGTTTAACTCATGCCCTCATATTAACGTAGTTTAACACATTCCTTCATATTGAGACATTTGACGCTTTTGTAAAGTGATTTACTGACACCATTGTGATAAATAGAACATTTGCTCCTATGGATCAACTGCTCTATTTATCACGATGGCTTCAAAACTACACAATTCTAAAATTTACCTTTTTGCTTGAAAAGTTTCCTTTTGGGTACATTATTCAAAGAGGTTAGATCTAACAAAAATATCTTATGAGTTAATTGGTTAAGCAGAAATACGTTTCACAGCTGAAGAAAGGTTCATAAAAGGTACAGTAACACCTCTCTAAACTGGACTTATATTTAGTATAAATATCTGTCATGGAGACAGATGACAGCTTAATGCAGAGTGCACCAAGAAACCACCTGCCGAAATGTATCTAAATTCATCTATACTAAAATCCCGGTTTACATGGTTTAACTGTAGCTGAAAATGCTCAATTTATTTTCCAGATGCATGTGTGTATAAGGGAAGGATATATCATCAAGGAAGCACGTGGTTCGATGGATGTGATTACCAATGCGAGTGTCTAGACAGTCAGAAAGGCGTCTACAACTGTACTCAAAGGTACTGTCAACATTTTTGTAACTCGGCGGCAGTAACTCACTCGGCGGCAGTAACTCGGTGGCAGTAACTCGGTGGCAGTAACTCAGCGTCACGTCATGGTCCTAGCTGTTTGACTCTCTCGGTCAGCGGTTTCTCAATGCTTGTACAAATCAGAAATAACTAACAAATGCAACAGACTCAAATTTGAACAAACATTATTTTTATCAGGATAATAGATGCCACTTTTGGTGCCAAATAAATTTTATCTGCCAATATTGTTTTCTGTTTTGGGTTTCAAATTCAGTTTGGCATATTTCTTTACAAAAAATATAACCATGTATAATAACATGCGGAGACGTCGAGTTACTCGGTGTCTCATCTGAATCCAAACTGTTTGCAATATTATCACGACTATGGCTGCGCAAGAATGAATGTGACGTTTATTCTACTAACGGATTTCCTATGAACACATCAGTCACTTGTCTCTTTGCTAACACTATCCTGAGTACGATCAAACGTATTTTAACTCTTTGCACGCTAAGTAAGTTTTCGTCTGCATCAATTATCATCTGATTCAATCCTTAGAGCAACAGATAAACGTGCGTACTCAAGTACTGAAGTTGTCATTTCTCCACTAAACCCTATGTGGTGACCACGTTTTGGAATAGTCTCAAAGAGACGATTCTAAAGAGTGGTCGCAACACAGATTTGGTGGAGAAATAAAGAAGTTATTCTTCAAAATGTTTTAATTTATGCATCTTATCTAGACCTCTGCAAGTTAATATAGAATTTCTCTTATTTCTTTGCAACAATATGGTCAAGGTATCTAACAGTTTGTCTATGTAATCACGGTTTCACCTCTGGCATGAAAAGAGTTAATTTGAAATTTGATATATCCCTGACTGCCATGTTTAGGCTAATTTGATAAGAATGTTATCTGTAAAGCAACAACACGCTATAAGACATGGGTGTCCCCATTTTGTCATTGTCAATAATTCAATGTATGTCGCTCTGTCGGATAAAAACAAAGCGTAAAAAACTAAACATAATTCTTTAGAAATGTCCTCAACATCAACGTTGTTTATGTGATAACGTTCCAAACAAAACCGCTCTAAAGATTGTTTGGTATATCTTACATAATATTCCACTTATACCTGCATAGGAAGTACTTCATTGGCATTATTCAGAGAATTGAATGGAAAAACAATCGGTTGCTATACAATTTAATGTATTTGATTACATGGAACAAACATCTCATTATCATAATTGTTTGTAGATGTCCGCAATATTTCAACGTGCCAACAGGATGTAACATGACCCAGGATGTTAATGACGCGTGTTGCCAAGTGATCACGTGCAGCCAACCAACCATACAATGTGTTGATAAGTCGCCATCTTGCTCCAGTCTAGCGCCTTTGATTTGTAATGGAAACTTGCAGCAATGGGCTATAGACAATTGTGCTAAATCCTGTAGCTTTTGTGCTTAAGTAAATCTTGTAACAATTCCGATCGGGCAATAAAACTTGTGATTCCATAGAACGGTTACCGTAGTAACTACAATGTGTTCCATCTTGCATTAAGTTACCTGTACTAAAATCTTAAAACTTGAAAACAACAACATAAGCAACAAACACAGAACTGGTAACGGTACTGCTTTCCGAATGTGAGAAGAAGACAATGTCAAAAATTGTAGTTACAACATATTTTCGAAGAATGTAGTACATTAACGCTAATGCGACTACATCATTGATTACCATAGCAGTCTATAAAAGCAGGTGGTTGCTTAACGCAGCGGGAATTAATGCAAAAAGGTCCTGTAGAAGGGTTCTGCATAATATTTGCCCTCTGTTAAGTTACAACTTGTTTTATAAATCCAGAACTGCTTCTTTTTGAGTGGTCGTGTTTGCAAGAGTCTGCAATTTTCTCTTTTTGTGTTGCAATTAATACTTTCGGGGGATCACCTCGCTTCAGAATTTACTTCCGTATATATGTACGAGTAATTAAAACGGACTTTAGAAAAGCGGAATTTAAATATGCAAACACAGATCGTAATTAAGTCACCATCGCAACTGTTGCTGATGTGTGCTTCTCATTATTTCCTCAAATGTTGCCATTTTGAAACGTAGTTATAAAAACAATACATTCATCAATATATATATCCTACTTTCAAATTGGCCATGTCGATAATCTACAACAGTTACTGTCCTGTCCTTAACAGTATATTTACTCAAGGGTCAAGGTCACTCACATCTGTCACAGTTTCCTTCACTTTCTGCTTAACCTTATCGACTGCATTGGCAAAGTGTCGGATAATAAAGGAAATGAAAACCGTGATGCTGAGAGCGGATCCCAGAACAGCACAATGAATGACAAGGGCTTTGTCTGTATTCTCGACCACCTTAGTGACATATACGGCTGGTGGGGAACTTGAGTCATCTGTAAAACAACACGAAATAAGACGTGTGTCAATAGAACATGCAGGAGCGATGCTACATCCAAATGTGATGTACAAGTCAAGTCAAGTGATATTTTTTTATAAAGTCGGGTTTACAAACAATTGGCTCAAAGTGCATGGTTGAATACATATATGCATGGAGAATAATATAATTACATAAAAACAAACAAACGTGCATGAGGCTGAATTACATTAATACAGTATCTAGAGTTAACCTTTCTCATGTCGATCACATATGGTGCAATGTTTGTAAACGGGGTAGACCCAAGACCAGGTAGTTTTAAGAGTGGCTATCTGGTTAGAGTCAGTACAGTTTGCCCAGATCTGCGCAGCGTAGCTATAGGGGGTTATTCTGGATAGCTATAGATAGGTGGAATTTGGAGTATATTTCAGCATTATTTCATGGCACATATATTTAACCCATTCCCTGATAAATTAGTTTAGCCTGACCACTTTGATTAACCTTTAGCCTACTGAGCAATTTATTTTTATAAACTTTTTCACCTGCTACAATATCAAAATTCAAGCTATAATCAATTTGTCTACCAAAATACAATCATATAACAGTTTTAATCATCGGCGTCTCATCTGGACCCAAACTGTTTGTATAGGTATCCACTCATCCGCCTATAGCAGGCTAAAGGTTAAATCATATAAAAAAGGCATTTACTAGAGAAAAGGGAAAGATTTAGAAATGTGCAATTTCAAACCATTGTAATAAATAGAACATTTGCTCCTATTTATCACAATGGTTTCAAAAGGTGACTCTTTATAGAAGCGTGAAAAG
Source organism: Azorinus chamasolen (assembly GCA_963576725.1). Classification (NCBI taxonomy): domain Eukaryota; kingdom Metazoa; phylum Mollusca; class Bivalvia; order Cardiida; family Solecurtidae; genus Azorinus; species Azorinus chamasolen. The sequence goes on along the minus strand of OY755238.1, from coordinate 94,200,037 downwards.
GCGTCAATATGAGAAAATGATTTAAAGCATGAGAAAATATAAACCTGTCAAAGCCTATCCCGTCCCTTAAACGTGTGCCTTTGGCCTTAAAAGTTTCATTCCATTTTGCCCATAGAAATGTTTTCATCTTTTAGATTGATGTTACGCCCTTGAAATGGATGTCCCCACTTTGCTATTTTGCGCAAAAATCACAGTGTATAATTCTATCATGTGACAACGACGTGTCGTAAGACTGTTAAAATATTTTCACAGCTGAAATCCAAACTATATGTACATCTACACACAAATGTTCACATGACAATGCTTGTATCCAGTTTGTATTGTTTTACAAATGACGTAAACATGTCGGACAGGTTGACAGCTGTTTGAAATATAAATTAGTTTTATGTTGTTTTTGTCTCGTGGTAAAAAGAACATACGATGAGTGTTCATTAAATATATACTTTATCCAGACTCGTTGAATGAAATAAATATAATACTCGGCAAGGCTCGTGTCATATCAATTCAGTCAACTCGTTCTGTAAAAATCAACAGTATTGAACACTCATGTAATATCCTTTATATATAATAAAGCTATATTCTGTTAACCAATTTCTTGTTCCGTATTTAGTGGAATGTGGAACATTGTAACTATTTTAGAAACTGTAGAATCAGATCTATCAAATTCCAATAGCACATAGATCAGACCCTGATCAGATGACTCCTACAGTAGCCGTCTGGTCTGGGTTATCTCTGTTTGCACATGCGTGAAAAGGAGTTTATATGAAGGAAAGGATTAACAAATTAAATTGCACACCATGCGTCTTTAAGCCGTACATTCACTCACACTATTAGAAAAAAACGTGTTTGTGCTATGCGAGCATTAACCCTTTATTTGATGAATATTCATGGAATAAATAATGACACTATGAATATTAATTGACTACATATCTGTGACGGCATTATGAACCAGGGCATCTTATCATGACATAAACTGTAGAATACTATCTATATTATTGCATAAGCAAACAGGGCAGACCTTCATCGGACGGCTCCTCTGTTTGCAAATGTATCAATAGGCGTCTCTGTGGTGTAAACAGTAACAAACAGTAACAAACACGGCGTCTCATCTGGATCCAAATGGTTTTCATTGGTAGTCACATATGCGAATTGACAGCGACAGAATTAAAGTATTTCGTACTTAATTCGGTTCTATTCTTCAACACTGATAGGTTAGTCTAAACTGAACATTCAGCACTCAGTGGTTAATACAAAGTCTATTCGCTTACGCTGAAAACAATACAAAAAGAATTTACTGCGTCGTTAGACGTGTTCACAAGGACAACCAGGTTAGCCAATTTATTCCCATAGACTGGACAAAGGCAAACAGCCTTGACACGGATCAGAGGGCTCCTGAAGGAGCGGATAACGGTATAGGGATAACTCATGGATGGGTCATGCAGGAAACACCACATACAGAACAAACAGCCGCCCAAACAGCAACACAAGAAAACACAGACAATGTACATAACTACCAAAAACATAAGGAGGCACACAAAGACAAGACAAACAAACAATAGGTGGGATATAGAAGTACCGCCTTGGTACGGTCAGTGACAAAAGTCACTGGGGGTTTAAACCGGTTTAGGGGCGCCCAACTTCACACTTATTCCATCCCCACCCTAAAAGACAACCGGTGGAAATAAACGTATCCACTCTCCGACTAATCTACAACAACCGCGATGGTAATTACAGTGGTAAAGTGCATGTAAACCGAAAACATATTTAAGTGAAACAAACTGTATACATGTACACCGATCGCTAGTGTACTCAATAATTGAGCTGGAAACACATTCTCTGTAGAAAAGTAATAAAGGGTACGACAAAAACGAGGTCGCTTTCATAGAGTACTTAACCTTTCCTCTCGGCGTACATGCATAGATGGCAGCGTGATTGCCAACTGTAAAAGTGTTGACAACCAGACATGCAGTATGGTGTTGTACTATAGGATCAAATTCCTTTTTAAGGATTTTTTGAACATATTTGATGAACAATGTGATCAAATGGGTATGTCCAATAATTTTACGAAGTTTCTAAATCACATCACCATAAAATTCAGGATGTGAAATACCGTGTTGCAGGTGTGCCTTGAGATTACGTTTGTACTTGCCAATTTATAAGTGAGAGATTTCGATAATAAAATGTAGAGAAAGTTTTTCTTAGTTTATGGTATCTATATCCTTGCTGAAGCATCTTTTCAGTTAAAATGAGATTTCGACTGTTAAAATCGTCAACAGTTGAACAAGCTCTAGCAAAACGAATAAGTTGAGATACAATGTATATAAACCCCGTAAGAAGGGGCACGGGGAACATCTCCGTCACGATGAGGGAAATCAAAACCATCTCTTTTGTCATATATTTCAGAAGAGAACATTTCATTGTCAATTTAAGGTCTAGATCAAGAAAAGCTGCATAAGTGTTGGAAGGGTTAGTATTATTCAATTTGAGTTCTTTTTGGTAAATTGTAGGAGTCAGAACATCAAAGAAAGGGTTATCTATATTTAAAATATCATCCAAATATCGAGAAATTTCATTGAAGGCCTTTATAACATTTTATTGAGATTGTGGATTCAAACGTAACATGAAATCTCTCTCTCATAGCAGAACAAAACAAAATCGGCGACCAGTGATGCACAATTCGTACCCATAGGAATACCAATCACCTGACGGTATATAGCATTCTCATGACGTACAAATATGTTATCAAGAAGAAAGGTTAGTGATTTGAAAACTTCTGAGCAATCCAATTGGTGTAATATTATATTTGCTCGTCAGTTGCATTACATGCTAGAAAAGATATTTTTTCTCGGGCAAATACTTTCTGGATTAAGTTAGTAAAAGTACAAAAATGAGTCATGCAGGAAACACCACATACAGAACAAACACTCGCCCGAACAGCAACACAAGGAAACAGTAAATGTACATAACTAGAAAAAACAACAAGAGACACACAAAGACAAAACAAACATACAATAGGAGGAAGGTGGAAGTACCGCCTTGAAACGGTCAGTGACAAAAGTCACTGGGGGATTAAACCGGTTTATGGGCGCCCAACCTCACTCTTATTCCATCCCCACCCTATAAGACAAACAGTGTAAATAAACGTGTCCCCTCTCCGACTAATCTACAACAACCGCGACGGCAAATACAATGGTAAAGTGCATGTATAACGAAAAAACATTTAATTGAACATACTGTATCCACCTATCGCTAGTGTACTCAATGATTGAGCTGCAAACAGAGTAACTGTAGAAAAGTAATAAAGGGTACGACAAAAATGAAATAGTACAGATATCCGACGTTCTCCTTCCATTTCTGGATTTAAGAGGTCGCCTTCATAGAGTACTAAAAGTACAAAATTGAGTCATGCAGGAAATACCACATACAGAACAAACACTCGCCCGAACAGCAACACAAGGAAACAGCAAATGTACATGGGTAGAAAAACAACAAGAGACGCACAAAGACAAAACAAACATACAATAGGAGGAAGATGGAAGTACCGCCTTGGAACGGTCAGTGACAAAAGTCACCGGGGGTTTAAACCGGTTTATGGGCGCCCAACCTCACCCTTATTCCATCCCCATCCTAAAAGACAAACAGTGTAAATAAACGTATCCCCTCTCCGACTAATCTACAACAACCGCGACAGCAAATACAGTGGTAAAGTGCATGTATAACAAAAAACATTTAATTGAACATACTGTATCCACCTATCGCTAGTGTACTCAATAATTGAGCTGCAAACAGAGTAACTGTAGAAAAGTAATAAAGGGTACGACAAAAATGAAATAGTACAGATATCCGACGTTCTCCTTCCATTTCTGGATTTAAGAGGTCGCCTTCATAGAGTACTAAACCTTTCTTGTCGGCGTACATGCAAAGAGGCCAGCGTGATTGCCAACTGTAAAAGGGTTCACAACCAAACATGCAGTATGTTGTAATAATACAGGATCATATCCCTTTTTAATGAATTGTTTTATATATTTGATGAACAAAGTGAGAAAATGGGTATGTCCAATAATTCTACGAAGTTTGTAAATCACATCACCATAAAATTCAGGATGTGAAATACCGTGTCGCAAAAGTACCTTGAGATTACATTTGTACTTGCCAATAAGCGAGAGATTTCGATAGTAAAATTTAGAGAAAGTTTTTCTTAGTTTATGGTATCTATATCCTTGTTTAAGCAGTTTTTCAGTTAAAATGAGATTTCGACTGTTAAAATCGTCAATAGATGAACAAGCTCTAGCAAAACGAATAAGTTGAGATATATAAACCCCGTAAGATGGAGCACGGGGAACATCCCCGTCAAGATGAGGAAAATTTACAATATTAAAATCAAAATCATCTCTTTTGTCATATATTTTAGAAGAAATCATTCCATTATTAATTTTAAGGTCTAGGTCAAGAAACGCTGCATAATTGTCGGACGGGTTAGCTTTATTCAATTTGAGTTCTTTAGGATAAATTGTAGGAATCAGAGCATTAAAGAAAGGGTTATCTAAGTTAAAAATATCATCCAAATATCGACAAGTATCATTGAAGGCTTTTATAACATCTTCTTGTGATTGAGGATTCAAACTCAACATGAAATCTCTCTCATAGCAGTACAAAAACAAATCTGCGACAAGTGGTGCACAATTCGTACCCATGGGAATACCAATTACCTGACGGTATTAGTAAGTTTATCTCTAATCAAATCATGAGGAAGTGTTGTGTACAAAGTAGAAAAATCGTATGTGCTTACAGTGCATGCAAGAAACCTTTTGATTCTGAAGAGTTCTTAATAGACCAGAATATATTTATTCCAAAATTTTCACAAGTCTTATTACAATAGAATTTTACATGTTCTTTCATCTTCGTTAAACAAGAAGTCAAAAGTATAGACAATCTTGTAGTTGTACAAGAGCTAGAATTCGCAGTGAAACGCGCTTTATATGTCTTTTATGTAGTTTTGATAACCAATACATTGTAGGAAGTTTATGTTGTGTAATTTTAATACTGTTCTTAGGTGTTCACACTTTGTGACATGGTCTAAAATGATGCCTTATCAGCAGGAACAAAAACGTATTTTGAATGGATATCCTGTTAACATACAGGTTAACTCCCGTAATCCCATATATGGGATATCAGCAGAAGGTATTGACCCAAATCAGAGGGCTCCTGGAGGAACGGATAACGGTATAAATATTCTGAAAATGGGTGACCCTTCGAAAGCAAAAGGCAGACTCGGTTTTATTGAGTCTGTTCATGAGTAGTAATTAAAAGTAAAACACTGCTTACGCCCCCTAGCACCGGCTTAATCAGTATTCAATTTTCATAACTAATAACATCAAAACTAATGATCCCGAATGACCAGAAAATATAACAACACTGAGAATAAATTACGGGACGACTTTTTGCGGCCGCCACACAAGCACTTAACATCTGCTGTTGTGAAGTACATATAATCTAAAAATGGGTGATCCTTCAAAAGCAAAAGTAGAAATTTCCGGGAGGGACCGGGATTTGAACCCGGGATTTGAACCCCGGACCTCCGGATTGACAGTTAAGCGCATTACCACTAGACCACAGCACAGAGTAGACATATAGGAGCCGTCTGATCAGGGTCTCTTCTGTTCGTTTATGATATAGATATGATCATGCAGTTTCTAACATTGACAAACAATTCTTGTGTCCATGTACTATTATGTCAAAATTATCTGTTTACTACTCATCACTATGGTGTAATAAACAGTCTAACACAACTAATTGTTATTCCCTCGTATATTTACTTGCTTGTCACGTGTTTTAACTGGCAACCGAACGTGTGCCATCTGGATCCTCCGGCAGCAGGAAAATGTTTCCAGACCGCGAACTGCCCATCGTCAGTTACCAAATCCACCAAGATATGTGGCTGAATAAATTGTTTCAAGATCTTAGAATTAGAAGACTTTAATCCATTACTACAGTATAATTCAAGGTAAACTCGCCCACGTTAGAAGTTTGGAGCCCTACAATATTCGTGTTTAAGTGGACGGACAGCACGGATAATATAACAGAATTGGTGGAAATTAGCTCATATACTCAGATATTGGAACTAAAAAAGGAGAGATTAATTCTAATTACCTGTCAGAATTGATACCGACGAGAACGTTCGCAAACATGCTGCACAACTTGTATGTTTATATAGCTGTTATTAGTTATCTAAATGATAAAGTATATTTATCACATAATCTGCCTTGTGGGAGTGCCGTAACAGAATGCCGTACATCGAGAAAATGCACTAGTGCATTTTTTGTGCTGTATTACTACGCTGTTTGTAAGCAGTGGCCGAAACAACCATCAGCTATAGCTTATTCATTTTCTATGCCATTTTCAAGGATTTTGCGATAGAAAGAATCGCTAAAGCTCGTGTCATATTCATTATAGTAAAAGAGTTTTATGAAAACAATTCGTAATGAACACGAATATAAGACTCTTTTTTTATCACATAAGCCTTTAAAATGCCATAGAAAATGAAACAGGCTATAGCTGACCGCTGTCTCGGCAATTAATATAGAAATTATTCTAATTGATATTCTTAAGGAGCTTCCTGCATTACAATCTGCTTTTTTAAAAGTACATGTATGTGTCACCGAAACACCGCATATAAAACACACAACCGCCCAAACAGCACCACAACGAAAAACAGCTAATGTACATGTATATAAAAGACACATAGAGTCACACAAAGACATAACAAACACACAATAGAGGGAAGATGGAAGTACCGCCTTGGAACAGTCAGTGACAAATTTCACTGGGGGTTAAACCGGTTTAGGGCCGCCCAACCTCACACGTATGCCATCCCCACCCTAAAAGACAAACGATGGAAATAAACGTATCCCCTCTCCGACTAATTTACAACAACCGCGATGGCAAATACAGTGGTAAAGTGCATGTAAAACGAAAACATATTTAAGCGAAACAACTGCATCCACCTATCGCTATCTAAGACTACTGTGTTCAATAAATGAATGACCGATAAGGACCATTCTACTGTATTTATCCGCTAGATGTTTATCTTACTGCATCTCAGGCAGGAAGATTTGCAGCAAGTATGGTTTGGCTGATATAATAGATCAGTCCACATCTTATCTATACATACAGTTATGTCTTTATAATATCATATGTACCGTAAAACCCCTCTAAATCAGAATTTTAACTTAGTATTAATAAAGGTTTTGGAGACAGGTGACCAGCTTTAATGCAGGGTGAAAGTCATGCAGAAAACTCCACTCAAATCCCTCTTTGTGACTGTCATTAAGCAGCCACTTGCCTAAACGTTTCTCAGTCTCAATAATTACAAATGTTTCCCTCCTAGAAATGCACCTACAACTTGGCTGTTCATTCGTCAATATCAATATGTACAGAAAGCATCATGTTTTTCATTTTGTATGTACTATGTGATCAAATAAGAATCTAACACACGTTGTAGTTCAGATCAACTTTAAATAAACTTTTCAATCGACAACTCGTGATAGATCTAATGGTTGTGTTTCAAAGACAGTGGTGCAAACGAGCCTCTTTTAATAAAGTTAACAAACCCTGAATCCTTTACTATATGATTATTCATGTAAGAAATAATGGCATCATGAATATGAATAAGATTATTTTTTATAATTGCAAAAGGCCATGGAAATGTTTTACCATAGTAGAAACTGTATAATCACAATTATATTATTTCATAAACCAGCAGAGCGGTCCTAGATCAGACGCTGTCTGAGCTGGGTCTCCTGTGTTTGCAAAGGCACAGAAATGCGTATTTATGAAGTAGAGGTTTAACATACTGAATATTGCAGTACTGAAGCAAAAGCTTACAAAGCAGTTCAACAGGCAGATAATCAAAATGGAAATTAAACTAATGGTTGACGTATAAGATGACGTCTGAGAAAACACCCGTCGGTTCTCATCTGGAACCAGAATTGTAGTTGAAATTAAGTATCAACTGGAACCTTTGTTCATACCATAGTATAACCCCTCTAAAACGACAGCTTTATGAATAAACATAAACGTTATATGCCTACTGTACAGTAACCCCCCTCCCCAAAACCGGACGTGACATTTAGTATAAATATCTGTCTTGGAGACAGATGACGGCTTAATGCAGGATGAAACTCATGCAAGAAGCTCCTCTATGTGCTTTCTTCATGACTTTGACCATACATTAGGGCAGCTACCTGCCTTAAAGTATCTATTTTTTCTCAACCAGAATTCTGTTTTAGAGGGGAGTTTTCGCTGCTATTGGCGATATGGCGATTAACTGAGCAAACATATTGAATCCAGATAAAATTGGCCGAGCATCAGGATCCAAACTGTTTGTTAACTGTGATTATGTTTTAAATAATGAGGAAACAATCAAAAGTGAAACGACAAAAGGTGGCATTTAAATAGATAAAGGTGTCAATATGACGTGTTGTAGATGTGACAGTTTTATACATTTCTGATTACTTTTCCATCACTAAGTATCTTTGTCTGAAAATAAAATGCTGTCGTCTAAAGTTACAATGTGTTCTAATTCAAAGAAGACCGTGTGACTGACTATAAAACAATTTAGATCCTAGTATTAAGTATTAGTCGGAGTATGATCTGGATCAAAACTGTTTGCAAAGGTGGTCACGGATAGGCCTATGTTGGCGAATTAGAGGACGAGTAGTCGAGGATTGTGCTGCCTGACACTTTGATTAATGCTACTGAAAATATATAAAAGAGAGGGGGAGTCTTTGTTTTATCGAAGCAGACGATATTGTGTTTCAGCAGACGACAAGTTTAAAAGACATTTAGTGTTAAAGGGCTTAATACACATTTTCTTATCTCTTGTCCTAAGTTTGTGCCCAACGTTTTCTAAAACAATCCAACTAGAACACATTTAAAATCCGATGCAACTGTGGGTAATTTGGGAGCAATGTTGCGGTATTATATTTCACTTGTATTTGGATTATTTTTTATTGGAAGCTTTTGTGGATCAGGACATGCCACAGGTATGGTCTCAAACAGTAAATCACACAGTGTACCGGTATCCTTCAAACGTTGATGTAATACAATTTCAAAGTCAATCATTCTTCCATTTTTCTTCATATACTGTATACAGAGGTCAGGAAAAGATGCGTATATTAAAACATTTTCAAGAATGACTTCTTTATTTCTCCACCAACTGTATTGTTGCGACTACTCTTTAGAACTGTATCGAAGAGACGATTCCAAAGAGAGGTCACAACATATAGTTCGTGGAGAAATGACGAGTTTGGTATTTAGTACGAACCTTTATATGTTGCTCTGAATATGTCAAATAGTTCGGATCCTGATGACACAAAAAGTGACAAATTTGTAAAACGTTTTTTGACGATGTTTTCCATGCTTTCAATTTCCATGAAATACCTTTTACTCGCGCTTTTACCACTAGCTAAATATTAGGTGTACATAAACTAGTACACATTGCAATCTGAAAAGCGAAACATTCATTAATGTCTATGGTAAAATGACTTGCGAAATGTTTTTTATTGTAAACTGTATAACTTTCAACAATCTCATGAGGAGAACAATCATTGCTACATGAGATGTGAGTGTTAAAGGGAACAGTCTATAATCGAAATGTTTAAGGTACTGAGGATGGATTCAACGTAGATGAACTTGCAATTTTTGCTCTCGGGGATCACCCCCTTTCAGAATTTATAATCCTCACAACAGCAGGTGTTAAGTGCTCGTGTGGCTGCCGTAAAACGTCGCCCCGTACTTCATTCTCAGTGTTGTTATACCTTCTGATCCTTCGAGATCATGAATTTCAGTACTTCTTGTTCTGAAAATTGAATACCGCTTAAGCCGGTTCTAGGGGGCGTGAGCAGTGTTGCACTTTCAATTACTGTTCATGAACAGACTCAATAAAACCGAGTCTGCAATTTTCTCTTTTTGTGTTGCAATTTTTGCTCTTGGGGATCACCCCCTTTCAGAATTTAAATGTAGCTCTGAGCAATTTTGTAAATTAATATTCATTGATTTGAGCAGAAGCAACTATAAAAAATGAAACTTCATAGGATGCATATGTACACCGAAGATGAAGTCCTTACCTCTAGCACTTCAAAACATATACCCAATATTAGATTTATGGACAAATGACCTTTGACCTTGAAACATTAACTTGACCTTGACCAAAAACATATAAATTACGCGGCTTCAGGAAGTGCATGTGCCCACCAAATATTAAACCTTTATCTGTAAGCACTTTCAAGGTTATAGCCAATATCAAAACAACGGGGAAATGACATTTGACCTTGACATGCAAACATGGCCAGACACCACTTAAAAGATGCACAACATCGAGATGAATATATACGCTAAATGTGAAATATTTATCTGTATTGCTTTAAAGGATATAGCCAATATTAAATTTACAGAGATTGACCTTTGAGCCAGACACGTTACATTGACCAGACACCACTTGACAGATGCAGCGTAATTGGAAGCACAAGCTCACTAAATACCTCTACTAGTTAAAAAGTAAAAGACAATAGTAAAAGTACAAAAATGGGTCATGCAGGAAACACCACATACAGAACAAACAGTAGCCCGAATATATACGCTAAATGTGAATCATTTATCTGTATTGCTTTAAAGGATATAGCCAATATTAAATTTACAGAGAATGACCTTTGAGCCAGACACGTTACATTGACCAGACACCACCTGACAGATGCAGCGTAATTGGATGCACAAGCTCACTAAATATCTCTACTAGTTAAAAAGTAACAGACAATACTAAAAGTACAAAAAATGAGTCATGCAGGAAACACCACATACAGAACAAACAGTAGCCCGAACAGCAACACAAGGAAACAGTAAGTGTACATAACTATAAAAACATCAAGAGACGCACAAAGACAAAACAAACATACATGTCTTTGTGCGTCTCTTGTTGTTTTTTCTACCTATGTACATTTGCTGTTTCCTTGTGTTGCTGTTCGGGCGGGTGTTTGTTCTGTGTGTGGTGTTTCCTGCATGACTCATTTTTGTACTTATACAATAGAGGGAGAGGGAAGTACCGCCTTGGAACGGTCAGTGACAAAAGTCAATGTTAATGTTAATGACCGCCAAACAAATAAAAGTTAATGACCGCCAAACAAACAAACAGGCCAAATGTATTCCCCCCCAATCTTTGATACAGAGGAGGGGGTTAAATCGTAATGATGAGACAATTTCTGTTGAATGGAACACAATTATTGTAACATTATAACACTTTAATTTGGAAAGAAATATCTGTGACCGTCATATATAACCACTATCTATTTAATTTCAGTAACAAAATTTCACTTCTGCAGAGCGAGATGGAAACACAAGTGCAAATACATGCTTGTTAAGAATCGTTTCGCAAGATCTTAAATAATTCAACTAAAACAAAATGTGTCACAGTAGTTGACAAATGCCAAACAGGCAAATCACTGACATCGAAATGTGTTTAGCAGGCAAGTCTGTTTATGTTATTGCTATATTAAACTAAACGACTTCACAGTATAACCTGCATTTGAACTAAACTTACCTTAAACAAAAAACGTCTGAGCCAGAATGCGGATATAATGTAAAATGCCAATGTATGACTGTAAGTGTGAAAGTTTTCTTACAATTGAAATGTCAATGTCACAGTGACCACTCTGCCATCCATTGAGGTACTCACCCACCACATTTGACATTTTTACTTCAAGCATCGAACAACTCATATAATGTATTGAGGAACAAATGTGATATCTGCTAATTGGGATAATATACGCTCAAATGATATGGCGATATGAACAGTAACATAACTACATCCCATGAAAGATGTCTGAAACAAATCGCATGGGCTGTTTTATATTGTATCATTGACTCGTACATATTGTGTAAACAAAACAGTGGATTGAAATGGAATACGAAACACTGCTTAAACTTGCAACCAATTAACGAAAAGTACAGGTAATGAAATTTGCATTAACAATTGTATACATTACTACCCTTGCATTGACCTTGAACATGTCAATCTGGCTTACACATATGTGCACACACAGGCGATGCTTTACAGTTGTTTAAAATTATTTGAAAATCTACCAAATGTTATGAAATGGAAAAGAAATTGCATTAATAATCTTATCAACCTCTAATGTGACCTTGAACTTACACCTTGAATGTTGACCGGGGTCATTCCTTTATATCACAGTTAACACTCTCAAGTATGGCATTACCTTGATATCGATAAAGCATTATGAAGCGGATTGACGGACGGACTGACAGTCAATGCAGACCATGCACAAAATATGTCCAATTATGTGTATTGAAATAAAGCCGATAAAAATGTGTGGGTTTTTCACAACAAAAGAAGGGTTAATGCGACATAACATTATCGTATTTTATGCACTACCTCTATCTTTACAGATTGCTTTAAACAAACAACTGATATAATATTCTTACTGGATTCATCGGCCTCTGTCGGATCAACAAATTTCCACAACCTCAAATTGTTTGTAGAAAAGATTGTTCAGACGTTTGATATTGGACCAGGAAGCGTTCAAGTTGGTTTCGCGACATTTGCATCAGCTCCTTGGATTGTGTTTAACTTGAACTCATATCATGAGCAGTCTTCACTTATATCAGCGATCGAAAAAACTGGGTACGTGGCTATTCGCCAATGGCCGTTTAACAAATTGACACGAATATCAACGATATATGATATGTTATCTATATCTATCTATTGCGACTTAGAAGTTCTAAGTGATGTAAACGTGTTATATATCTGTGATATAATATCCTACAGCAATGTGTCGTATTTTGTGAATCTTAAATTAAGCCTTTCCTCCGAGAATATTCATGTAAGAAAACATGACGTCATGGATATTATTTAGATTAATATGTTATAAAAGCACATGGGCACAAGATTGTTTTACAATGACAGGAACTGTAGAAGCATATCTACAGTAAAACTCTCTATAACGGCCACTAAATTGTCTTAATTAGTTGGTATTTACGGCAGGGGGCTGCTTAAAGGAAGGTGAAAGTAAAACAGAACGCTCCTATAGGAGCGTTCTGTTTTACTTTCACCTTGCTTTAAGCAACCACATGCCTTTAACACTATATACTTGATGTAATTTAATGGCGGTTTTAGGGAGGTTTTACAGTATATTATAACATAAGCCAAAAGGAGCCATCTGATATGGTTCTACCCTGTTTGCGAGGGCGTAAAAAAGGCATATTTACGTTTTGTTTAATTACATATTTTAGAGTAGCCCACAGAATGGTGGTGCAAGCATTACCATGCCTTTTAAGCCAATACAATTATATTGAATGATAACAAATGCTATTAGTGTTGCACTACAAATAATTGCTCATGAAAAGACCCTGAATCTGCAATTTTCCCCTTTCACATAGCTGCTTTGCTTTCGAATGATCTCCTACTTTCAAAATGTATGTCATTCAAAACAGGAGGTGTTAAGTGCTTGTGAGGTGACCGTAAAAAGTCGCTGAATACATGTACTTCATTCTTAGTGTTGTTAGATGTTCTGGTCCTTCGGGATCATCAATTTCAATGTTTTAAGTTATGAAAATTGAATACTGCTTGAACCGGTACTAGGGGCATAAGTAGTGTTGCGCTTTTTATATCTGCTCATGAACATGGACTCAATAAACCCAATTGTGTTATTAGTTGGTATTTTGGGCAGGTGACAGCTTAAAGCAAGGTGAAGTAAAACAGAACGCTCCTATAGGAGCGGGTTTTTTACTTTCACGTTGCTTTAAGCAGCCCCTGCATTTAACACAAAATACTTTATGTAATTTAATGGCCGCTATAGTGAGGTTTTACTGTAGTAAATAGTTCCAAAGTGAAACATGTATTACAGCTTAACCCTTTGTTCCCTAGAGACGCATTTTAACGTCTTTGCAAACAGAATAGACCCAGATCAGAATGCTCCGGTAGAAGTTGTCTAATCAGTATCTGCTCTGTTTGCTTATAGAATTATATAGACTTGATTCTACATTTTCTGCCCAATGCCAAATGTCATGTATTCATATGTCTTTACAAACATTAGGCAAATTACTACTTGTGATGTCATTAGTTCTTACATAAATGCCCATGGAGTAAAGGCTTAAAGTGCTTATCTATACATTTATACACACCTAAAGAAATTAATGTTAGTCAAATTGGCTAATTAGTAACGTAAAACAAATAGCTGTGGTTTCCGGCTTTACCTTCTCTGTTCTATGGTTATTCCAAATTTCACTACCTAGTGAATATTCATGAATAGAATAGTTATAATGAAATATGGAAGATAGAAACGTGTAACCATTTTAGAAAGTAAATAAACTGATTGACCGAATTACATTGGTAAACAGAGGAGACCCTGATCAGACGGCTCCTATAAAACCGTCTGATCTGGGTCTACTCTGTTTCACGCGCGTGAAAAAGCGTTTATATGAAGGAAGTGGTTCCACCGTGTCTTCCCAATAGTGCAAACAGACTGCCATTTCCAAAAATTGTAAAAAGACTGCCCTTTCACTGTTGCATATTCAGATAATATATAAATAACTCTATTTATTGATTAATTTTTTTATAATAGCATAATATTTACTTAGAAACAAGAGTCAGATTTATTATGATTTCATAAGCAAACAGGGCAGATCCTGATCAGACGGTTCCTTTAGAAACCGTCTGATCTGGATCTATTATGTTTGCAAATGCGTTTATATGAGGGTAAGGTTTTTTTCTATTTCTATTGTATCTCTACAGTTATCACACTGGCAATTCCGTGCTGTATACTGCTCTGCGAAAAGTTCGGGAACAAATGTTCACCATTTTCCATGGAGACCGAAGTAACGCCAGAAACATCCTGGTTGTGTTTACAGACGGGATGATTGAGAATCGGCCTAAAGTCGCACAAGAGGCAGAAGCTCTTCGTAGAAACAATATACAAGTTAGCATACCCAGTTTTTTCTTGTTGCTCAACCTTTTCCCTATTGCATGTTCATTCAAAAGTTCAATATTTACTGCATATTCATGTACAAAATAGTCATTTATATAAATATGGAAGGAAGCATATTGTAGCCATTTCAGAATATAAGCTCAGATATTTCCGATTCCATTAGCTTACAGAGCAGACCCTGATCACAGGGTTCCTATAGGAGCCGTCTGACATAAATCGACATTGTTTGCACATGCGTGAAACACGTTTACACGTAAAACATGAAGGAACGGGTTAAGCATTTCCCTGTTGAATATTCATATTAGGAATAATGTTATCGTGACTATTCATTAGCACAATTCTTATAATGGTTACACCTGGGTCCATGCTTATAAAACGTTTAGTTGAGTCTGAGTTCGTTCTCAAGTTTCTGATTGGTCAGATTTGAGCCTTTGACTCAAATCTGACCAATCAAAAGCTTGAGAACTCAAATCTGACCAATCAAAAGCTTGAGAACGAACTCAGACTCAACTAAAAAGCTTAATAAGCATGGACCCTAATCTATAGCTAGGCAGTTGTGTCTTTAAAAATGCAAAAAAAGGCCATTTGGTCATACTCACGTTTGTAAGGAAACTTTCTGACAAATATTTACAACAGTATGTAGATTTGTAGTGTCTGATTCTAATTCTCAAGTTTAAACTCAGAATTTTATCCCATTCTTTCATATGACATTTTTGGCGTCTCTGTAAAAGTCAAATTTGAAACCACTGTGATAAATAGGGCAGTTGCTCCATAGGAGCAAATGTTCTGTTTATCACAATTGTTTAAAAACTACACAATTATAATTGTTTCCCTGTTTTGCTAGTAAATGCTTATTCAAAGAGATGGGGTCTAAAATAGGCTATGAGGTAATATGTAAATGAAGATGTAGTCTAGGTACAGTAAAACCACAGTAAAGCAATCACTAACAACAGGTCGAATTCCTTGTTCCTTATCCAATTTGTTTGACAATCGGTCGAAAGTTTCCTAAATCTTGAATAACTAATTCACATTTAGGTCAAGTTTAAACAGACATCAATATACAGCAGAACCTGTTATAAACGATCTTACATTAATTAGACACAGGACTCTTAAAAAACAGGTGGTTGCTTAATCTAGGCAAATGTAACGCTGATGAGCTTTCTGCATTACTTTTGGGCTACATTAAGCTATCACCTGCCTTACATAACCTTAATTATACCACTTTTTAATGGTCGCTTAAAACAGTTCAATTGTATACAGCACGGTAACGAATAAAAGGGTGAAAAGTTTGAACCCTATCTAAAACACAGTCAATAAATATCTCATCTTGGCCCAAGCCATTTTTTCACATCGAAAATCGTGGATGTGTTCACTTATTAACCTTTTATTCCATGAATATCCATGTAAGAAATAATGATATATCATAAATATTGATTATATAAATTTTAAAATGGTATATTGTCACAGGAAATGATTGCGATGGCAGAATCTGTAAAATCAGATCTATACATGTATACAGAACATACCTTAATCAGACAACTCCATTAAGAAACAGAGCAGATGACTCCTACAGAATCCGTCTTATCTGGGTTTACTGTTTAGAAATGCGTAAAGGCGTATATAATATGGAGTAAAGGAAACCCTCACTTTCTAAGAGCAAATTGTGTATAATGTATCACATATTTATTTAACCATTTCCCTCATGTAAACGTGATTTCGCGCATTTGCAATCAGAGAAGACACAGATCAGATCAGGGTCTGCTGTTTGCTTATGGAATTTGATAGGTATGTATATCTACTTTCTAAAATGGCTACAATGTTCTACCTTCCATATTTCATTATAACTTTTTGTCAATGACTATTCAGTAGGTATTGAAATTTGAAATAAACATACAACAGGGAAAGGGTTAAATGGATGTTTCTGCTATGATGCCACTGTTGATATAAACTTTGGAAAATACTATGTAAAGCAAAGACTGAAGACAATGACTGGCCAGATGACTATGGTTTAATCACTCTTATCCATCTGGGTATATACTGTTTTTCATCCAGGCACACTAGGCAACAATGAGTTATAAGAAGCACTGTGTGTGGTGTTAAACTTTATAAACCATAAGTAATCGTATTTCAGGTTGTAGCTGTCGGATTCGGGAACAGTGTTGACATTTCAGAACTCGAAACCATAGCAACAGACCATAGTCACGTGATCAGCGTCATGGACCTTCAAACAATGCTGTCCACCTCTGTCTTTCCTAGCTTTATGAAAAGGTTGAATGACAGTATTTGTCAAGGTAATTATGTTTATATTGATTCATACTATTTAAAACTTACATTTGTTTTAGAAACATAAACGGTGAACGCATGGGCTTATTTTAGGTACAATTTTTATATAATTTCGTTATATAACAATTTGGACTGAATTGTCTCTTTGCACACATCGGGTCTTCTCCAGGAATGTCAGATACGCTCTGCACACCATGCGTTGATGAAATACTATTAAATTTGATAATGTGATAGTGTAAAACCACCGTGTTTCACCGGGAATGTCTGGCTAGGGTATCTAAGGAAAGTGAAACCTACGGAAACTCTCCCTCTTTCTCTTTCATATACATATGTAGAAAATCAACTTATCTTGTTGTGTTATACATCTCGTCTCCATTAGAATCTGCCTAGCATTGACGGTTCATCAAATGATGGTTACTTTACCTCCCGTGCTTTCCATTCGGTATTCAAAAAAAAATCTAGTTACCCTATTCTTAAACGTGCACGGTATAAACACTGACCGCCTTTCAGACTGGTGGTTGCTTAATGCAGGACAACATATCATACAAAAAGCTTCGGGTTTTCGGCATGCGTTACACCCTGCGTTAAACTGCCACCTGCTATAAAGACCAACATTTATACTTTTTAGGAATTCCGGTATAGAAAGGGTTGACATGTACAGGGTAGACTTTACACCGTACCCAGGCACAGTAGTCATGCCTCGGGCTTGCCAGTCCTAACACTACCATCGTATGCTAGGAAATCGATCGTACCTTTCGGAAAGTTGTTGGATTGTACTGGATTGTATGCGACCTTAAACTCAGAAATCACATTCACTCATGCCATTCTTATCCTGTATAGGGGTGGACGGCGGATGGTCTTTATTCAGCCCTTATACTCGTTGTACTACTAGCTGTGGAGGTGGATTCCGACAGAGACACAGAGTCTGTAACAACCCCGTACCAGCTTACGGAGGGTCACCTTGTCCTGGGACCTCTACGGAAACTATCGTATGCAATGTCCAGCCATGTTCTATTACTACCACAATAACTTCACCGCTGGTTCAAATATCAGGCAAGTATAGCTAATGTAGTCACTATTATGACAAGTGTTTCGGTTGTTTCTTGACCTCGTTTTATTGTTGCAAAACCATTTTGCCAACCTCAATTTTAAAAATAGACTTTAACGTATATGCCTTTTAATGCATGTTCAAACAGAGTAAACCGATATCGGAGGGCTACTGTTTGCTTATGGAATGAACTTATTTTTTTTTTATGAAAAGTTCTATAGTCTTTTTTTCCATGGCGAAAGTTCCATGTGTTCATAACACCATAATAAAATGCATGTAATAGATATTCATGATGTCATTATGTCCTATTTCCGTCTGGGAACCGTCTGGTCAGGGTCTGCTCTATTCGCTTATGGATTTCTATGGAGTTTCTGCAATGACAAACTATTTATTGTTTATATGACATTATATAAATTGCGAAAACTGTGGATTTGGTGAAGGAAATGGCAGTTTTACATCTGAACCACCCCCTATGTCAGATCTGTGACTTAACCCTTTTGCTGCAAAATTAAGTCCGCCTGCAAGGATTATCTTCTGCTTCAGGTTTCAAATTGGCGGTGTGTTCATGTTCTTTTGAAAAACATAATTAACTCTTTCATTCATATAAACGTGTTTTCATGCATTCGCAAGCAGAGTAGACCCAGATCAGATCCTGTAGGAGCTGTCTGATAAGGATCTGCTCTGTTTTCTTGAGAAAATAGATGCAATGTTCCACCTGCCATATTATAAATATTCAGAAGGTGTTTAATTTTAGAATGAATATAGAACATGGATTAAAGTGACAAACAGTTTTGATCCTGACTCGGTGTCTCATCTGGATCTAAGATACTTGCAAAGGTCATCATGGTTTAGCCTTTGTCGGCGAAAAGAGTTAAGACAATTGAAGGTATGAATAAACCAGCAGTTCTCTATTCCAGATTGCAGCACAGAAACTGCAGATGTTGTGTTCATGTTAGAATCCTCCGGATCCTTAGGAAGTATATATTTCAACAAAGTCAAACAACTTGTATCTGAAATCATTCATGGATTCAAGATCGGAGCGAGTCGTATGCAAGTTGGCATCGCAACGTTTTCTTACACCACGCATAAACAATTCTCATTGAGCAGTTACCACGACAAACAGTCAATCCTTAATGCAATGTCAAGTATTTGGTAAGAAACTATATTGATAACATGCTGTTCGTATATACGACTATGAAGGGCAAATCAAACCAATAATGTTCACCAATTTGAGCCTGTATTTCCTAGTGAACTCGACCAAATATATATGTTAAAGTAATCTATTTTTCATTTTAGTTTTTTTTCAAGAATGCATGCATATGTTACCTTTGGACAATCAAGATTAAGCCAGCCTCTGGCGAGCTTAAAATAACATTTTCCAAGACGAGTTTAATACCGGTATCAATTTGTACAAAATGACTACGAGCATCATAGTGTTGCATCACATTACTTATCTACAAACTATCTGTTATTTCGGGGTCATATCCATTTTCATATTTTATTTATGAAACGCATTAAAACCTTTAGGAAGAAACGTTATGACCCTATTATATTGCAACGCATGGCATGTTTGGTTATTGACCCCTTTAAAGTCGGTAGCTACGCTTCCCTCTTTGCTTGCGCGATGACAGGCCGAAGGTAGTACTCTATGATGGTATACTCATAAACCCAGAACCGGGATGAGCTTACCAGACTCATGTATTACCTTTTCCCTGTCGTACCCTTAACGGCTTCCCTGCCGTTTTTTCACAGTTGTTATGTCATTTTTACATATTGTCATGTGTGTTATGGGAAAGTCCGGCGGGGATACCTTTATTTACACTATTTGTTAAGCTAGGATAACCTTTCGAGGTTAGGACGTCTGTAAACCGGTTTAAACCCCCAGTGGTGATTTTGCCACTGAATGTTCAAGGGCGGTACTCTCTTTGCCAACCTTACTTTTTTGTAGTGTGTAATTTTGTGCTTTTGTTCATGTTTGAATTGTTTATCTCTAGTACTTGTGTGTTTGTTAATGTTTTCTGTGTTCATCTCGTGTGTTTGGGTGTGTAGTTGTGTGTGTGACATGCTGCCTGTCGGTGTTTTGGTGGTGGTTGAGTCTTGTATGGGGCTTTGCCTGCTTTACTCACTACCTTTTCGTTTAGTTCGACTACAAATGCCGTTTTGACAAGTCACATAAACAATATGTACATTAATCACGATTTCTACATGGCGTTATCAATGGTACTGCTCAATAAAACCGAGTCTGCAATTTTCTCTTTTTGTGTTGCAATTTTTGCTCTCGGGGGATCACCTCCCTTCAGAATTTATAATCTTCACAACAGCAGGTGTTAAGTGCTTGTGTGGCGGCCATAAAACGTCGCCCCGTACTTAATTCTCAGTGTTGTTATACCTTCTGATCCTTCGAGATCATGAATATCAGTACTTCTTGTATTGAAAATTGAATACCGCTTTTGAATACCGCTTAAGCCGGTGCTAGGGGGCGTGAGCGGTGTTGCACTTTCAATTACTGTTCATGAACAGACTCAATAAAACCAAGTCTGCAATTTTCTCTTTTTGTGTTGCAATTTTTGCTCTCGGGGGATCACCTCCCTTCAGAATTTATTATATTAACATGTGTAATATAAAGCAATATGTGTTGGTTAAAACAACAAGAAAGGTTATGTGATAAAACGTTATACATATGAATAGTACATAACGTAATTTACTTCAGGTATATAGGCGGCCCTACGTACACTGCAATTGCACTTAGGTTTGCAAGACAGGTTATGTTTACACGTGCACACGGTGATAGGGATAACGCACGCAACATACTGGTCGTAGTGACTGACGGAATGTCATCAAACTCAAAACTTACTTCATCCGAGGCAACAGAGCTGCAAAGGAAAAATGTAACGGTAAGCGAACGTTTTCCTATTGCTACTGTGGACAGGACCTGTTTGAAAATTAGCTTAGATTGGCTGAAGCTTGTTAACAACTAGATGAACGACATGAAACAGTAAGATCGATCAGTTATATGAAACAGAACCGTTAATCTTAAGCAGTTACTAGCTTCTTGGCGGTACACGACAATCAATACTTACTCATAGAGAACACACAAAGTGGGAAAATGGTACCCCAAACAGCTTCTAGTTTCGGGCTAAAATACTAAAATACTTTGAAGCCACTAAATTATAGGGACGTTTTGCATGAGGTCAATAAAACGTCAACATGTACTAGCTTATTTGGCATGATGCATAATGGAAATCAATCTAAACTACTATTGACTTCTGGGTCGTGTTGCACGAAATAGATCGATGAATCTAAGCAGCTACTGGCTAGAAGTTGGACCATAAACTAATCAACTGCATGTGTCTGTGACC
Organism: Azorinus chamasolen; assembly: GCA_963576725.1. Lineage (NCBI taxonomy): Eukaryota > Metazoa > Mollusca > Bivalvia > Cardiida > Solecurtidae > Azorinus > Azorinus chamasolen. The sequence goes on along the minus strand of OY755238.1, from coordinate 94,178,351 downwards.
TTATGCAGTTATATCACATGAGCAGTTGTCATATCGTAGAGCTGTATGAAGTGGGACAATGAATAATATGCAACAAGTAGTATTCCTGTAGACTTCGGTGGTGACAGAGTGGTCACAGTATGGGGTTGGGTGAAGAAATAAAAGAGTCATTATTGAAAATGTTTAAATTTACAATCTTATCTTATCTCTTATTTCTGATTCTTGGGTAATGTGGTGTAGCAGGTGGACTGGCATATTATGTGTAAATGAATATCTACCGTTACGTCTTTATTAGGTGTTGACAGTCGGAATTGGGCGATATGTTGACCAGAATGAGCTACTAGGCATTGCCACTTATCCCGGTCACGTGTTCAACGTTCGCAGCATGATCAACTTGGACTCACAATCGTTCCGAAATTCCTTCAGCGTGATGTTATTGAACGAAATTTGTCAAAGTAAGAATAGACAATACTGGAGAACTTGAGACTTTACGTTGCGATACGCAGTTTGAATTTATGAATGATTGGGCATCAACTTTTGATGTGACCGGACTGAACGTAAACTTTTTGACTTGCCATGACGGGTGTTTGAATGCGTGGCGCTACAGGGTAGAGTTCGAGTGTGTGTCGTGAAAGGGTAGAGTTTGGATGTGTATTAAAACGTTTGAAAAACAAACTTTCTTCCAGAGGCACAGAAAAGATGTGCCAATCAGCTCCTTTATATCACTACCAAAATATGTGTTGTGACCAACCTTTAGAAAGGTCTGATTTGGGTGTACTCTGTTTGCAAATACATCGAAATGCGCATTTGTGTATTTATGGAGTAAAGAGTTAAAATAATTGGATAATTACCTCGTAGTATCTTCAAACTGTGGATAATCTTACAGAAGCTACATTGAGATCCGGTTGCCCAGGGGCTGTTCTGTTTGCTAATATAATAATAACGATATGAGTCCACAATTTCTGCTATAGCTACAAACGTCTATGTGCATATACCATTAGAGAAATTAAGATAATAAACTTTGACTAGGTTATTATTTCTTACCTAAATGTTAATTAGGTAAATAGTTTAACCCTTCTCCTCTTATCAACGCATTTTCACGCATTTGCAAATAGTGTAGACCCAGACCATACGGCTCTTATAGGAGCCGTCTTATCAGGGTTTGCTCTGTTTACTAGTTGTATTGGAGAGATGTATTTCTTTACTTTCTAAAATGTCTACAATGTTCCATCTTCCATATGTCATTATATAACTATTTTGTCCATGAATATTCAGTAAGTATTGAAATTTGGAATAAACATAAAGCAGAGGAAGGGTTAAAATCATTTCCTGTGCAGCTGTAGACGGAGGATGGACGTCGTTCGTGCCGGTTTCGCTGTGTAGTAAGATATGCGGAGGGGGGACGGAGATCTGGTCACGGCAATGTACAAATCCGAGCCCAGCAAATGGCGGTGCCTTTTGTAAGGGTAATTCACAGCAAACCAGAGCGTGTAATACACAACCATGTCCGACAACAACACCACCGACATCAACGACCATAACTACAACAACAACATCAACAATATTGCCTACAACAATAACAACACCAATTCCAACAACGTCGACAACAACGTCGACAACCAAACCGACAACAACACCAACAGTAACAACCACGCCAACAGTAACAACAACACCAACAGTAACAACAACGCCAACAGTAACAACAACTCCGTTGACGACAACGGCGATACAAACAACATCAACTACATCAGACCTTACAACAACCTTCGCCTCGACGATGACGTCAACTGGTACGGTTAATACAGTAAAATCCATCTAAACTGAAATTCTAGTAGAGAATAATTTAGATACTGTTAGGCAGGTGGCTGCTTAATGCCGGGTTAAAGTTAAGCAGAAAGCTCTTCTAAGACCGATATTTATGCTAAATCTAACGTCCGGTTTAGAGGAGTTTCATTGTAGGTTGACCTTGTCCACCTTATATATTACACTGATTACCCAAGTGTTCGGACACCCAGTTTCCCGTTTCAGTGCGTTTCTTAAAGCTTAATAAGTCAATATGGCAACACTTCTATTACTTAAGATTTAAATAGAAGCAAATATTGTAAACACCGATCAAACTGCTCCCTCGGGAGCAGTTTGATCAGAGTCTGCACTGTTTGCTTAAGTTTACATGTGTGAATACTTGGGTCATTTAGCCTATATGCATATGGCATTGTACAAAAGCAAGACCAAGATAATACATCTCCTGTAAACTATATCTACATACGAGCTATATGGACTAACTAGCATCTCTGAGTTACAACTGAAAAATCTACCTGTGCTCTGTCAGGGCTATTCAAACAGTAACAGCGATCGCCACGTTTCCGATATATACATTCAGAATCTAAAGTGTTTTACGAGCTTAACATTATAATGCAATAGATCAGATATTGGGTTTACAATTTAACTTGATATGTTCATACGGAGCCCTGTTGTTTGGTCACGACTCATTTTTGGATGATGTTTGTCATCATTGTAATGTTAATGATAAAATTTTCAAAAGAAAAAAACAACAGATTTAGTGTTTTATTGAATAGCAAATCCAAAGTCTATGTGTGTGGATAAGAACCCAAACTGTGCAGCGTTCGGTGTACCCGGGACTTGTGGAATCTATGGAAACTGGGCAAAGGATAACTGTCGCAAGAGTTGTGACTTGTGTGAAGGTATGATGATATAATGTCCCTTGATATACAGTATACTGGGCATGAGATAATTCTATACCCATAGAACTATGTGGTGGTTTAACAGTAATGACTTGTTTAAATATGCGATAAACTAAACCCAAGATCACCGTATACTGGACCTAAGATTATCATATGTTTGACCTATGATCACCGTATAATGAACTTAAGATCGTCATGCAATAGATCTAAGAATACCGTATACTTGATCGATCTAAGAATACCGTTTACTGGACCTGAGATTTCTATGTATTAGACCAAAGATTACCGTATACTGAACCTAAGATTACCATATACTTGACATAAGATTACCCTAAACTGGACCTAAGTTTACCATATACTCGTACTAAGAAGACCGTGCACTCGACCTAAGATTACCTTATACTGGACGACCTACGATTGCCATGTATTAGACTTAAGATTACCTTATACTGGACCTACGATTGCCATATATTAGACCTAAGATTACCATGTACTGAACCTAGATTACCGTATACTCTACTTGAGCTTATTATATAATACACATAATATTACAATACAGGCATATACCAAGCCTAAGATTACCTTATACAACGCCTGAGATAAACTTATACTAGATTACCCTATACTAGACCTAAGATCACAGAACAGGGTGCACCGAGAAAAATGAAAATGCAATGTTTCAATATTGCGTGCTCTTTTCCCAGATGTGTGCGTGTTTAATGGCACAGTTTACACGCAGGACGAGGTGTGGCACGACGGTTGTTTATACCGCTGTCAATGCACCAATGCATCAGCTGGACAATACACTTGCGATTCAAGGTAATACTAGTCTCTTTGAATATTACAAACATAAATTTAATATACACTATTATTCAATTAATACGCCACTGCCTATATGCATGTTAATAGTAGGTAGACAGTAAAGCCTCTCTAAACCGGAATTCTTGTAGAGAAGAATTTAGATACTTTTAGGCAGGTGGCTGTTTAATACAGGGCGAATGTCATGCAGAAAGCTCCTCTGCATTAAGCTGGCACCTGTCTACAAGACTGGTTTAGAGGGATGTGCTGTATTATAGTTTCAACCGCCCTCTGTTTTCTGTGTTTTGTTTTGTAATTGCCGTTTAACAGATATAATTATTACACATTTACTGCCGAGTAGAGTAGGAACTCTCTATAGCGACCTGGTAATATAAAACAAATACACGATCTATCCGGACAAGTGTTGTTTTGTACAGAGTAAGTCTTGCAGAAAGACCCTAGACGAGATTAATACATGATTTTGATCCTGCCAGAAATTAGACTCTTAATTGTGGTCTTTGCAGAGAGGTTTTACATTATTTGCACAAATGCATTGCCTGTGAATGGCATCAATTGTCACGAGCGTTTATGCATACAGTCAGTTTCTAGGCTGTCATTGTGAAGACAATATCGACATGATCACGTGATTAACCCATTACCTCATACGCTATTTTTAGACCCAACCTCTTTGAATATATCTACAGAAAAGGAGCATTTACTGCAGAAAAGGAAGAAATATTTTTAGAATTGTATAGTTATGAAACCATTGTGATAAATAGAGCATTTGCTCCATGGTTTCAAAAGGTATTCGAGATATTACTGTATTTTACAGGTGTCTACCGTATTCAATGATAGATCCCCACTGTCAACTGATCCCTGATCCCGGGGATTCGTGCTGCATGATGATCGACTGCAATGGAGGGACCACGCCAGTACACCTCTACACACAAACTGCACCCTATCCTACCCATGGTATGTAGGTAAGGACAGTAGAACCATTCTAAAGCGACCACTTTGTGTATTGTAAGAGGAGTCTTTAAAAGATGTTTGTTGTCTAACCAGTTCCCTCATACAGTAAAACCTCTCTATAACGGCCACTCAATTGTGTTAATTAGTTGGCATTTAGGGCAGATGGCTGCTTAAAGCAAGGTGAAACTAAAACAGAACGCTCCTATAGGAGCGTTCTGTTTTACTTTCAACTTGCTTTAAGCAGCCACCTGTCTTTAACACAAAATACTTGATGTATTTTAGTGGCCGTTATTAACATTTTTACGCCTTTGTAAACAGAGTAGACCCAGATCAGATGGCTCCTGTAGGTGCCGTCTTATCAGGGTCTACTCTGTTTGCATATGAAATTAGAATAGATCTGACTCTACAGTTTCTACCAATACCTAAATATTTTGTGTACACGGGCTAATGTAAACATTCAGCTAATAAATATGCCCGATGATTAGTTCATTCACAAATATTCAACAGAGAAAGGGATAATGCTTGGCGAATGTAATGCAGAAAACGTCCATAAGAACTTTCCGCATGAAATTCGTCTTGCGTTAACCCTTTCCCTCATATTAACGCATTAAGCTGCCACCTGTCTCCGAATTCGATATCTATACTAAATTGAACGTCCGGTTTAGAGTGGGTTTAATATATAGCACAAAATATATAGTATACAGATAAACACTTATTAATTAAATATGCACCCCTATACACCGGAACACCTCTCTACAATGACCAACCAAAAGAAGTTTTGTCATGGCGTTTTATGGTTTTATGGTGATCAATCGTAATGCAGAAGGTTTCCATAGAAAGCTCCAATTTGCGACTTGCTCTGTGTAACCAAATGCTTTCAACCGTTTACCAGTTTGTTCAGTATTCATGTAAGAAATAATGAAACCATTAATATACGTATATAAGTTGAAATTTTATAATGATAGGTAAACAGGGATTGTTTTACCTTGAAGCAAACTGTAAAGTATGTATACAGTAAAACCTCTCTAAACGGGAATTCTAGTAGAGAATAAATTAGATACTTTTAGGCAGGTGGCTGCTTAATGCAGGGTAAAAGTCATACAGAAAGCTCCTAGAGGAGCTTTCTGCATGACTTTCACCCTGCATTAAGCTGCCACCTGTCTCCAAGGCCAATATTTATGCCAAATTTAACTTGTGGTTTAGAGAGGGTTTACAGTAATCCGATAAGCATTCACAGCAGACCCTGATCAGATGGCTCGTATATGAACCATCTGATCTGGATCTACTCTGTTTGCAAAGGCGTGGAAAGACGTTTATTTGAGAGGAAGATATAAAGGCTACCACTGACATCTATTAAGTGACCTCTTTAAAGGGTTTCTACTGTACACTACATTCTGGGTAATATTGTTTACAGGGAGTTGCAAGTACAAGGGCCAGAATTACGGACAGGGTGAACCCTGGCATGATGGATGTGGGATGTCTTGTAGATGTGAGGATGCCATGATCGGATTTTATCAGTGCACAAATAGGTACAAAAACCATACAATGGGCTGAACTTAACTAAACCATTTCATTCATAAAAATGCCTTTTCAAACAGAATAAACCCAGACCAGACAGCTCCTACGATCAAGGTCTGCTCTGTAAGTAAACCCAGACCAGACAGCTCCTACGATCAGGGTCTGCTCTGTAAGTATACCCAGACCAGACAGCTCCTACGATCAGGGTCTGCTCTGTAAGTAAACCCAGACCAGACAGCTCCTACGATCAGGGTCTGCTCTGTTTGCTTATGACATGATATATATCTGGTTATACATTTTTGTCAAAAGCAAAACATTCCCTTGAATATATTGCATTAGAAACACTCACCTAATAACTATTCATGGTATCCTTCGCCGCAGCCACCCATTGACAGAAATTCAAAATGATCATGATTTACTGCGAGACTAACTTTTAGATTTAAAGCTGCAATATTTTTCAATGTTTCACTTAGCCTCACTAATGCTCCGTATCTTTTCAAAAACAAATGTCAGAGTGACACAGTTCGGACCCTGATGAGTTGCCAAGTTACTCGGCGTCTCATCTGGACCCAGGCTATTTGCAAAAGTTATTATAAATGGTAACAACCAAGGCAATATCAGCTGGAGCAAAACTCATACCTGTTTAGAGGAATATTTGCTTATTTCAGAAGTCAGTTCATTGTCTTTGGTCAGAACTTGGTATGTCCTTGCATAACATTTCTTATAAAAATGCATATCAACAGAAAGTGTTTGTGTCAGATATAAGAAACGATCCTGTAATCGCAATTATTCACTTTAAAAGACGCTTCAAAGCATGCTTGCATTTTGGATTTTTTTATGTGAGGAAGCCTTCCAGCTGGCTTGCGGTAGGTCTGAGGTTCTACTTGGATGTTCTTCTGTTCGCTAAACAATGCAAAGAACCCTTGGAGCTATTATATAATGTATCTAAATTGTTTTATATTAGAATTCCGTCTTAGAGGGGGTTTGCTGTATCAATGAAGGATATGCAGACATCTCAAATGTGTTGCCAGAATAAGAGCAGGAAAAGCCACACACAAAACGCCACCATCACCAAAACACCTACAGAAAGCATAGCAATTTATACTTATACACACACACACACAGAGTAGAAAGCCACACACAAGACGCAATCACCACCAACACACCAACAGACAGCATGTCACAACCAAACACACAACCAAACACACGCAAACACACGCGAAGAACACAGAAAACACCAACAAATACACAAGCACCGAAGACAAACAAAAGTAAGGGTGACAAAGAGAGAACCGCCTTGGCGCGGTCAGTAGCAAAATCACCACTGGGGGTTTAAACCGGTTTACGGACGTCCTATCTCAAAGTCAGCCTAGCTGAACAAACATTGTAAATAAAGGTATCCCCGCCGGACTTCCAACATCGCAACTTAAACATCGCCAACTGTTGCTCGTATTCGTTTAAAAATGGTGATGATATCAGCTCTCTGTTGTATTCATGCGCAATTGTGCACTCATGACTTATTTGTTTTCCCTCATTCTCGCTTCATTTTCGAATTGTATGCCTGTTTTTTTCTCATTTTGAATTCCTCTTAATATATAAAATTAACAGAATAATCCATTTTACAGTTGAAACTATGTTACTCGAATGGCAATGGACACTGTGTGAATGTCGTGTATATATGTGTTAGCGCGCTTCATTTGTGCTTCTTGTGGACTTTCGTGTGTCGTTTCCTAATTCCCCGCCTGACTTCCGTTCTATTTCGGTTCGGTTTTCGAACTCGTTTTTAACTGGATAGTAATCCACTCCCTGACGTATCTTTACAATTAACCAAACGATGTTCATTATCATCTAATATTCACATAATACAAACAAGAGGACAATAAAAAAAAATGAACATTATTTGTTTATAGTAATTGAGATCAGTAAAAGAACATGCATATACAATTGAACTTCGATATCTCCAACTTCAAGAGACCATACAAAATACCTCGAGATTACAGAGATTCGAGTCATCCGATTTCTAATATTAACAATTTCTCAAGGTCACAGCTTAATGCAGGTCGAAAATATTGCTGAAAGCTGTTGTAGGAGCTTTCAACATTACTTTCGACCTGCAGTAAGCTGTCAGATGTGTTTCTAGATATGCGTAGTGATACATTTTAGAACAAGTCTGTATTGTACATTTTGGAAGGACCGAACGTTTACTTCGAGTTACCCCGAAGTTCGAGTTATCCGAGTACGAGATATCGAAGTTGAACTATATGTGAAATTGATCTGGATACAAGTAAATGGATGTGATAAATTGTAGGACGAATGGTTAATTATTAAACATTCTCACGACCATTGTTGACCCTTTAATCCAACTGTACGCTTTTATACGCCTTCTGCAAATAGATTAGACTCAGATCAGACGTCTCCTATAGGAGTGTGTCTTATCAGGGTCTGCTCTGTTTGCTTTATGTACCTAAATATATCTGATTCTTAGTTTCTGACATGGTCAGAACGTCTTGTGTCCATGTGCTATTATAACAATTCAATTTTAAGGTGTCATTATTTCTTACACAAATACTCATGCAGCAATTTTTATGGGAAATAATTATTACCCTTTATCAGTGGCTGTAGTTATATACAATAGTTTGTAAAATGTAGATGTCCGCTATATAAAGCGCCCACGGGGTGTTCCATGGTCCAGGACTCAAACGACAGCATGTGTTGCACTGTTCCTGTGTGCCAAGGTCAAGGGATGATGACTCAGGGGATTAAGGGGTCAATAGTCAGTTTTGAGCGCCCACCTAATACAGACCCATACATGCTGAGCCGAAAAGGATATGACAGTAAGTTTTACACCGTAAAACCTGTTTTGAGTGATCATTAACCCTTTCCCTGTTCTATGTTTATTTCAAATGTCAATACCTACTGTATATTTATTGGCAGAAATATGGACTTAGAAACATTGCAGCCATTTAAGAAACGACACAGACCTTTCGAGATCCATTAGCAAACAGAGCAGACCCTGATCAGACGGCTCCTATATATATGAAGGAAAATGTTAACCAATTAAACGCAGATGTCTGAAAGAGCAGATGGTTGCTTAATGTAGGGCACACGTACTGAAGACCCCTTTTAGAGTTATCTGTATTACTTTTGTCCTGCATTGATACACCGGTAGATTATCCTGAATCGAACCTGTTTTTAATGTTCGCTTAACCCTTTCCTGTTCTATATTTATTCCAAATTTTATCGAATATTCATTAACAAACAGTTATAATGAAATGCGTAGGGTGGAGCATTGTAGCCATTTTAAAATCTAAAAAACAGATTTATTAAATTGAAGCAAACAGAGTAGAATCTGATCAGACGGCTCCTATAATAGCCGTCTGATCTGGGTCTTACCCTGTTTTCAATGCGTGAAAACACGTTCATATGAGGGAAAGAGTTAACACATATGTAAGTTACTTTATTTCATTACTTTATTTGATATACTCGTATTTGATTACGTTTCGTCGATTTTACTACTATTCCGTCGTGGACTAGTGCATGCAACGTAAATATGATGTCGTACAAACATGTTGGTCCTTAACCCTTACTTTGCGGGACGCGAGTCACTAATGTCCTTTGCAATAAGTGTAGACTCCTAGTATGATAGTTCTCCTAGAGAAGACCATTCATCAGGTCTGAACTGTTTGTCTTGTTACACTTTATTTTAGAAAAAATATATTCAACATAGGCTTGTTTTTGTCGTACCCTTTATTACTTTTCTAAGGTTACTCTGTTTGCTTACTTCCATCTTCCCCCTATTGTATGTTTGTTTTGTCTTTGTGCGTCTCTTGATGTTTTTATAGTTATGTAAATTTGCTGTGTCCTTGTGTTGCTGTTCGGGCGACTGTTTGTGTTGCTGTTCGGGCGACTGTTTGTGTTGCTGTTCGGGCGACTGTTTGTTCTGTATGTGGTGTTTCCTGTACTCATTTATTTACTTTGACTGAAATAAAATATAAGATCTATTTCTCAATCAAAGACATGTCATTACAACTTATTCCTTGTTCTGTTAAGCTGGCCTCACTGTCATTTGCGAATAGTTTAGTCCAGCATGAGACGCCCAGTAAATCGACATTTTATCGAGATTCGGTTGGAGACCGGTTTGTAAGACTCTGGCTCTAAAGAATTAGACAAAGGAATTAGAGAAATTTATTTAAGAATTGAAGCAGACGACAATTGTTCCAGACAAAATATTAATCAATGCAGGGTGAAAGTCGTGCAGAAAGCTCCTTTAGGAGATTTCTGTATGACATTCACTCTGCATGAAGCAACCAAAAAGTAAAGTACATGTACCTAGTTATAGTTTACTTTTAGTCCGAAGGACCGCTCAGCCGACTGTACATTTACTCCCCTGGTCATCGAGTCATTCGCCTACAATATTGAGCACTGCTAACCTATGGCGCAATCATGAAGCCGCAGTACTTGCTAGTGACCCTCACAGGTGCCCATTTTAAACCCTGTGTGGGGAGAGTGTACAGGCGGGAGACACTGAAAAGCGTCTCTGAGGGACCTCCGGGTTGGTAGTCAAGCGCGTTACCACTAGACCACCGCATGCACCTAAATTCTTCTTTACTATAATTCCGGTTCACAGGGTTTTACTGTAGCTGAAAATGCCCAATTTATTTTCCAGATGCATGTGTATATAAGGGTAGGATATATCATCAAGGAAGCACGTGGTCCGATGGATGTGATTACCAATGCGAGTGTCTAGACGGTCAGAAAGGCATCTACAACTGTACTCAAAGGTACTGTCAAATAGTTCTGCCAACAAAAAACACGTACCCCCGCTGTAAAAATAGAAATTTGGTCAATTTAGACCTGGTGCGACTTTTGCGTAACTTCAGATTCGATCAAAGCCTTTGAAAAACTACTGACCAAGTGTCAAACAGCTAATATTCTGATTAATGAGACGTCGAGGTTGCAAATGCGATTCAGGCAGTTGTTAGCATGATAAAGTTTAATCATTAACCCTTTCACCGCCAATGTCGCATAAATGCACCACGACAAATAGTGCAGTCCCAGATCAGACGCGGCCTTTTCAAGGCGGCGTATGATCAGGGACTTCACTTTTTTCTCATTCTCTAGTTCCATATCGGTGCTTTATTCCTTTCAAAATTGCATTTATTTATCCCAAGTCTTTGTTGTACCAAATGATTTAACAAAAATTAGATTGCAGGCGACAATTAGAAATTTGGTGCCGAAAGAGTTAATAGATGCAACTTTTCTACTTTGCACAATTGTAACCCTTCTTATGCTAAGCGCAGCTATTCTGGTATTTGCAAACAATCAATCTCCATTCAGAGTTGTCGTTCGTTACTATCACATACACCTCTGCGATGGGCTCAATAACAAGAATCTTGGCAAAACAATTCTGAGTCGATAGTTTATAACACAATAGCCTGATTCAAGAACAAATAGCTTTTATTTTATCATAAAACTGGCAATAGGGTTTAATTTCAGAAAATATTTGATGGTCTATTGCCATGCCGCTTTACGCTTCGGTTATTGCACAAATGTTAACAAACAAAATGGAATGATGTCTGCTAAATTTTCTACAGAAAAACAGTTTCTACAAACTGTAGATACCGAACTGTTTATAAGGGCACTAAAATTCTGCTATAACCAAAAAGGGCACAAAACTTATTGGGAAATCCCTTGCCTTTTGATTTTCTTCCGTTGAACTGTCAACCAAACGTACAAAAAAATTACTTTCTGTTTCGTACGGGAGTTAATTTCGCTATTTCGAACACAATAAGGTCATGTGATTTCGGACTAATTTCTGAGCCAACGTCAGAGGTACATGTGATGTAACCGGATGCAAGAGAGTGGCAAACGATTGGGATTCAGTTGAGACGCCGTTTAACACGGCGGCAGTAGTAACACGGCGGAAGTAACTCGGCGGAAGTAACTCGGCGTCACGTCAGGGTTAGTTTAAACATATTTTATTTCCAAGAAATTTACAGACACTTATCTTTCATTAGTATACATTGGCATAAAGGAAAAAGGGTTAGGTCACAAGTTCTAACAACATTAAATAAGACCTTCCCCTACCGTCAGGGTTCCAACTGCTTCACACTCGGTCAGCGGTTTCTCAAACGCTTGAACGAATCAGAAACAAGTAAATAATGTGACAGACTCGAGTTCGGGTTTCAAATTCAATTTGGCATTTTCTTTAATTTAATTTCTTTACAAAAATATAACCAGTGTCAAAACAGTTTGGATCCTGAGTATCAAACTTTTGAGAGTTGTTGCCAGAGTGTCAAACAGTTTGGATCCTGATGAGACGCCGAATTATTCGGCGTCTGATCTGGATCCAAACTGTTTGCAAATATTATCACGGCTATGGCTGCGCAAGAATTAATGTGACGTTTATTCCACTAACGGACTTCCTATGTATGCATCAGTCACTTGTCTCTTTGCTAACACTATCCTGAGTACGGTCAAACGTATTTTAACTCTTTGCACGCTAAGTAAGTTTTCGTCTGCAACAATTATCATCTGATTCAATCTTTAACATAGCAGCACATACCCTTGCTTACTCATGCACTGAAATCGTCATTTCTGTACCATACTCTATGGTGTGACCATTCTTTAGAATCGTCTCGAAGATATGGTTAGGTGGAGAAATAAAGAAGTTATTCTTGAAAAATGTTTTAATTAACTCATCTTATCTGGACCTCTGCTTAGAATAGAATTTCTCTCATTTCTTTGCAACAATATGGTGAAAGTGTCTAACAATTTGTCTAGGTAATCAATGTTTCGCTTCTCGTGAGCAAGGAGTGAACATATTCGTAATTTGACACACCTCTAACCGTCATATTTAGATATAATTCACTTGTGTTATTACTGAAGCACCCCCCCCCCCATAATTTTGTCATATTGTCCCGAAGTCAATGTGTAGCTCTGTCTTATGAAAACAAAGAGTAAACAATAAACATAATTCTGTAAAAATGACCACACGTCAACTCCTTTTTTACGCACATATACGAGGGGTGTTCAAAATATACCCGGAAACGTGTTGTAAAATAGAGAAGAGCCGACAGATTTCTATGGAACTTTGTGAGTATGTAGAAACAAGTGTTTAGAGTGTACAAAATAAATCTTAATGCCATTCGTTGGTTAGACCAAACTTTATGGTAACTATAGCAACCACACCATCTCAAAACCGGCCCAAAAATTAAATATTTTTATACGTAACACCTTTAAACAAACACTTGTAACTCTGTTATGTGCACAGCTTTTCTCTCCAAACTTGGCTTCGATTTAGCCCAAACCTTTGACGTGATGTGAGTGATGTAACTAATGAATGCTATGTCAATAGGCGTTTTGACAGCCATTTTGTTTTGTATGGTGCACATAAATGAGTATGGAACAATGATCAGCAATCAAATTTTGTGTTTTGAATGGTGTTTCAAGGAAATATACCATTCAAATGTTGGAGAAGGCATATAGGTAAACTTCAATGAAGAAATCACAGGTGTACTAGTGGTACGGATGGTTTAAAAACAGCAGAGACAGTGCCATGGACAAGTCACATGAGAGGTCATTCAACGTCAGTAACGTCGCGCACGTCACAGAAACGAAAGGACTGCTTGAATAGGACTGGTGCATTACGGTTAAAGCGGCTATCTCATCGCTTCAGAAGAACAGTTTCAGGGAAGCATTTACAGCGGCAATCTCATCGCTTCAGAAGAACAGTTTCAGGGAAGCATTTACTTCCTGGGTGAAAAGGTGTAAAAATGTATATCGTTTGGGGGCGAATACTTGACATATATTGAATTTGAGACAATTCTATCTGCTGGTAAGTGGTCAGTGAGACATGACGTCGGTTTCCCTGTGGTGGCTGTTATATATTTTATTGTGCATTGTATTTTATGTTTAGACTCAGAATTGTTTATAGAATTATGCCTCTTTTAGGTGGTCGCATTAGCGGAATTTACTGTACATATCAATGCTGTTCATCTGGTAAGTTTCAAACAAAACCGATCTTAGGTTTTTTTGGTATAGCTTATATAACGAAAACAATTCCACTTTATACCTGCATTGGAAGTACTTCAATGGCATTATTCAGAGAATTAAATGGAAAAACAATCGGTTGCTATACAATTTAATGTATTTGATTACTAGGAACAAATATTTCCATATCATAATTGCTTTTAGATGTCCGCAATATTTCAACGTGCCGACAGGATGTAACATGACCCAGGATGTTAATGACGCGTGTTGCCAAGTGATCACGTGCAGCCAACCAGGTACACAATGTGTTGATAAGTCGCCATCTTGCCCCAGTCTAGCGCCTTTGATTTGTAATGGAAACTTGCAGCACTGGGCTGTTGTCAACTGTGCTAAATCATGTAGCTTCTGTGTTTAAGTACATTTTGTAACAACTCAGATCGGACAATAAAACTTGTGCTTCCATAGAACGGTTACTATAGTAACTACAATGTAGAACAATTAATCCAGAAAGAACCTGAAGGAGTTGTCTGGATAGCGTGCATCCTGCGTTAAGCTACCTGTCCTAAACTCTTAATATAAAACATATTTTAAGTACAGAGGTTATATCATTTAACCTTGAAGACAACAACATAAGCAACAAACACACAATTCGCAACGGTACTGCTTTCCGAATGAGAGAAGAAGACAATGTTAAAGATTGTAGTTACAACACATTTTCCAAGAATTTAGTACATTAACGTTAATGCGACATATGTATTAATACAGGAGTCTATAAAAGCAGCTGGTTGCTTATAGCAGGGAAACATTAATGTAAAACGGTTCTGTAGAAGCTTCCTGCATAACCTTTGTCCTCCGTTAAGTTACAACTTGTTTTAAAAATCCAGAATTACTTCTTTTGAGTGGTCGTGTTTGCAAGACTTTACTGCACGACTTCCGTATATTTGTGCGTGTAATTGAAACGGATTTTAGAAAACCGGAAATTAAATATGTACACACAGATCGTAATTAAGTTACCATCGCAACTGTTGATGATGTGTGCTCCTCATTATATCTTCAAATGTTGCCATTTTGAAACGTAGTTATAAAAACAATACAATTAATCATTATATGTATGCTACTTTTAAATTGTCTCTGTCGATATTCTACAACAGTTACTGTCCTGTCCGTAACAATATATCTCCTCAAGGGTCAAGGTCAGTCACAGATGTCACGGTTCCCTTCATGTTCTTCTTTACCTTATCGACTGCATTGGCAAAGTGACGGAAAATAATGGAAATGAAAAGCGCGACGCCGAGAGCGGATCCCAGAACAGCACAAACAATTACATGGGCTTTGTCTGTATTCTTGACCACCTTAGTGACATATACCGATGGTGGGGAACTTGGGTCATCTGTAAAACAACCAGAAATAAGAATTGTGTCAATAGGACATGCAAGAACGAAACTACATCCAAATGTGATGTACAAGTCAAAACAAGTTATATTTATTTATAAAGTCGGGTTTACAAACAATTGGCACAAAGTCCATGGTTAAATACATATATGCATGGGGAATAATATAATTGCATAAAAACACACAAACGTGCAAGGGGCTTACATTAATACAGTAATGCGTCGATTGTTCAAGAATGACTGTAAAGCATGGGGAAATATAAACCTGTCAAAGCATATCCCCTCCCTTAAACATGGACCATTAGCCTTAAACGTGGGCATTTAGCCTTAAACGTAGGTATGTAGCCTTAAACGTGGGCCTTTAGCCTTAAACGTGGGCCTTTAGCCTTAAACGTGATCCATTAGCCTTACACTATTCATATAAAACAGTTATAACGAAATATGGAAGGTGGAACAATGTAACTATTTTAGAAACTATAGAATCAGATCTAACAAATTCCATTAGCTAATAGAGCAGACCCTGATCAGATGGCTCCTATAGGAATGAATACTGACACTATGAATATTGATTGACTCAATCTTTGTAATGTCATTATGAACCAGGGCATTTTATCATGAGCATAAACTGTAGAATAATATATATATTATTGCAAAAGCAAACAGAGCAGACCATGATCAGACGCCTCCTAAAGGAGTCGACTGATCCGGGTCTACTCTATTTGCATAAATATCAATAGGTATCTCTGTGGTGTAAATTTAGGGTTTATTGAATTTATATAAGAGAGACAGTGAAATATGCTTACGTGTGACGTTTACGACAGCCGTGGTTTGTTGCGACAAGGAACCTGAAATCACAAAAAGTGTTGACTGAAGAACTCTTAATCCGTTGTAAAAATATCATATCTGTTCCAATTTAGATCTGGTACCACTCCCCATTCGAACAAGCTTTTGAGACATTATTGACTGAGTGTCCAACAGATTGATTCCGAGTTACTCGACGCCTCATTTGAATCCAAGCTGCTTGCAAATGAGAGTCAGGTCGCGGTTTGCGAGAGGATAATCGCTCATACTACTAGAGAGAATATGTGTTTAAGCTATACACGTGTTAAACCTTTACTCCATGAATATTCGTGTATAAAATAATGACTCCATGACTGTTGATCGACAGAATATTTGTAATGACATTATAATCCAGGGGATTGTTTTCATATAAGCAAACAGAGCAGACCTTTGTAAGACGGCTCCTACAGAAGCTGTCTGATCTTGGTCTACTCTGTTTTCGTAAGTATCAATATGTATTTCTATGATATAAAGGGTTTATTGAACTCAAATAAGAGAGACAGTGAAATATGCTTACGTGCGACTTTTACGGCTGTCGTGGTTTGTTGCGACAAGGAAGCTGAAATGACAAAAGGGTTGACTTAACCCATTCCCACATATTGACGCCTCTTGACGCTTCTGTAAAAGTCACTTTATGACTTTATGAAACCATTGTGATAAATAGAGCATTTGCTCCACGGGAGCAAATGCTCTATTTATCACACTGGTTTCAAAACTACACAATTCTGAAAATTTCCTTTTCTCTAGTTAATGCTACGTTTTGGTAGATTTAATCAAAGAGGTAAGGTCTGAAAATAGCCTAAGTGGGAATGGGTTAAGAACTCCGTTGTAAAACTATTATCCCTGCTCAATTTAGAACTGGTGCAGCCTTGACTACTCCTCATTCGAACAGGTTTGTACAACGGATTTGATCCTGATGAGACGCCGAGCTATTCGGCACCTCATTTTGATCCAAGCTGTTTGCTAATGAAAGTCGGGTGGCGGTTTGCGAGAGGAATATTAATGAATTTTAATAGAGATAAAACCAAAAAGGAATATAATTATTCATTTGCTTGACCACCTGGCTTATATGTCAAATAAATAAAAGACAATGGTTGATACGAAGTATACCTTTTCAGTTTACCTTATGGTCCGTGAAGACAATGGAACAAGCCAAATTAATTTCTGGTAGTTTTCAAATTCGGTCTAAAGAGAAATTCCAGTTTCCCTAGGATCATATGTCCTAGGTGAATTGACATTTGCAAACGGATGGGATCTCATCAGAATATTAACTATTTCACACACTTATCACAATGTTTGCTTCCATCTTTGAAGCCTTTACTCTTTAAATACACTTTTTGCAAACAGGGTAGACCAAGACCAGGTGGCTACTGTAAATCCTGTGCTGTTTGCTTATGGAATAATATCATGTCCGGCACTAAGCTACCATCTGATTCAATTACCAAGAACTAAACTTTCCTAACGTTCGCTTAAGACAGACAATGTACCGTGTCTAGTGTGAAATGTCTATTTGTCTTTTATCGAAGTCGTTGACTTATAAAAACTATGACGCCCCAATGTGTATTAATAGTGAAAGAACCTCGTGCAAGATCTTTGATATTTTAAATATCGACTCACTTCGTTTGTGGCGTAAAAATATTTCGTTTTAGGACTACCGCAATTCTCAGCAGGACGTCACCTAAAATACTATTACCACATTGTTCCCAATCGTATGCGATTAACAGAATCTTATATTCGTGTTTCGTTTTTTGTACTTTTATTAAAACTAAGAATGGTATGATGCTTGCAACTTTTGGCTGTTTATAAAATCATGAAATAACTGCATTATCTGCATTAGTTGAAACATTACTTATTTTCACTTAAGTGCGAGGAATGATTGAATTCTAGAGAAATATGTGTCGATGTGTAATAAACTTACCTTTGACACTCAGAGGCGTTGTTGTTGGGCCCGACGCACCTAAAATAAAAAAAAAAGTGACGAAGACGTCAAAGATTTTATAAGATGAAGACAAAATAGATTAAAAGAGAGAGATGTAAAACTACAATCAGAGATACAGCTAAAGAGGGACTATCAGACAGAATAAAGGAAATGGCAAGAGGGGGGGGGTAGAGGGGCATTTGGGACAGAGAGAGATAGACAGAACAGAGAGATTGGGAAAACAGAGAGAGACACACAGAGAGAAAAAGAAGATTATGATGGACTCTTTACATAACAAGGTACCCACGTTGCTGCACGCTGCATCCCGAACAAGATCAAACACTTTATACAGTGTGCCAACGGAGGGGACGGAGAATGCGTTTTTAGGGCCAGAAGCCAGTACGTGCAACCCCCCAATATCAGTAATAATAATAATAATATATCTTTAATGCCTCCAATATTGAATATTATCCACACAGAAACACACAAGCAAACACATTAAACAGACTCCACACAGATACACGAAAGTATAGAAAGTAAACGAGGCACATATACAATCACAATGATAAACAATTGCATACCAATACAAATGCACTAATAAGTAATACTGCTCATAATAATGATTATGATGATAATAATAGCATTTATTTGAGCAAAGTTGCATAATTTACCTAAGTTTGTAAACACAACACAACCAATATATTACTTTGCTAAGAACAAGTTACCTTAGAACATAAAATGTGAATCAACATCGATTGGCAAATTAAACTAGTATAGTTCATTTAGGAGCATCAAAGTATAATATTTGACTGATTTACAACAATCTACAGTCATACATGACATGTAATGAATACAGAATGATAAGCGATGCATGCGCATGCAAGTACTTTAACTTAGTCACCAAATGCCAATACATTTACAATTTACAAGGGATTTCG
Source organism: Azorinus chamasolen (assembly GCA_963576725.1). Taxonomy (NCBI): domain Eukaryota; kingdom Metazoa; phylum Mollusca; class Bivalvia; order Cardiida; family Solecurtidae; genus Azorinus; species Azorinus chamasolen. Next base: position 94,159,306 of record OY755238.1, on the reverse strand, counting down.
GTTGAAAGAACTTTCAGAAACACATTAACCCATGCACCCTGTCGCTTAAAACGGACAGCCCCAGAACAAAGTCCAGCCAGTGTGTACCATTTAGGGTTGACTTTAACAATCTATTGCAAAGTGGCAAACAAAACAGTCCCTGATCAGAGGATTCCTATAGAAACCCTCTAACCAGAATCTACACCGCTTTTATTTATATGCAAGTGTATTTATAACAGGTGCAACGTTTATACAGGACGAGTTTACTCGTTGCCAGTGTTTCAATGACTTTGTGCTATACTTAACACAATAACGGACACTTATCAGACAGCAAACCTGGACCACAGGTTTCCAATAAAAATAATGTTTGCCTTGCAAAAGTTTTTTGCATGAATGCCTAATTCTGTTGACAAATCTATACCTGTTGAGCCAAGCAGAGCAGAGTAATAAACTTACCTTTGGCACTCAGAGGCGTTGTTGTTGGGCTCGACGCACCTAAGATAAAAAAGTGATGAAGACGTCAAAGATTTTATAAGATACTCAGGAAAAAATAGGTCAAAAGAGAGAGATGTAAAACTAGAATTAGAGACACAGATAAAGAGGGAATATCTTGGGAAATGGCAAGAGGGAGAGGGGTATTTTGGGACAGAGAGAAATAGAATATAGTAGTTTTAGGACTACCGCAATTCTCAGCAGGACGTCACCTAAAATATTATTACCACATTGTTCCCAATCGTATGCGATTAACAGAATCGTATATTCGTGTTTCGGTTTTTATACTTTTATTAAAGCTAAGAATGGTATGATGCTTGCAAATTTTGGTTGTTTAAAATCATGAAATAACTGCATTATCTGCATTAGTTGAAACATTACTTATTTTCACTTAAGTGCGAGGAATGATTGAATTCTAGAGAAATATGTGTCGATGTGTAATAAACTTACCTTTGACACTCAGGGGCGTTGTTGTTGGGCCCGACGCACCTAAAATAAAAAAAAGTGATGAAGACGTCAAAGATTTTATAAGATGGAGACAAAATAGATTGAAAGAGAGAGATGTAAAACTACAATCAGATATACAGCTAAAGAGGGACTATCCGACAGAATAAAGGAAATGGCAAGAGGGAGAGGGAGAGGGGCATTTGGGACAGCGTGAGATAGACAGAACAGAGAGATTGGGAAAACAGAGAGAGACACGCAGAGAGAAAAAGAAGATTATGATGGACTCTTTACATAACAAGGTACCCACGTTGCTGCACGCTGCATCCCGAACAAGATCAAACACTTTATACAGTGTGCCAACGGAGGGGACGGAGAATGCGTTTTTAGGGCCAGAAGCCAGTACGTGCAGCCCCCCAATATCAGTAAAAATAATAATATATCTTTAATTCCTCCAATATTGAATATTATCCACACAGAAACACACAAGCAAACACATTGAACATACTACACACAGATACACGAAAGTATAGAAAGTAAACGAGGCACATATACAATCACAATAATAAACAATTGCATACCAATACAAATGCACCAATAAGTAATACTGCTAATAGTAATGATTATGATGATAATAATAGCATTTATTTGATCAAATTTGCATAATTTACCTAAGTTTGTAAACACAACACAACCAATATATTACTTTGCTAAGAACAAGTTACCTTAGAACATAAAATGTGAATCAACATCGATTGGCAAATTAAACTAGTATAGTTCATTTAGGAGCATCAAAGTATAATGTTTGACTGATTTACAACAATCTACAGTCATACATGACATGTAATGAATACAGAATGATAAGCGATGCATGCGCATGCAAGTACTTTAACTTAGTCACCAAATGCCAATACATTTACAATTTACAAGGGATTTCGGTTGAAAGAACTTTCAGAAACACATTAACCCATGCACCCTGTCGCTTAAAACGGACAGCCCCAGAACAAAGTCCAGCCAGTGTGTACCATTTAGGGTTGACTTTAACAATCTATTGCAAAGTGGCAAACAAAACAGTCCCTGATCAGAGGATTCCTATAGAAACCCTCTAACCAGAATCTACACCGCTTTTATTTATATGCAAGTGTATTTATAACAGGTGCAACGTTTATACAGGACGAGTTTACTCGTTGCCAGTGTTTCAATGACTTTGTGCTATACTTAACACAATAACGGACACTTATCAGACAGCAAACAGGTTTCCAATAAAAATAATGTTTGCCTTGCAAAAGTTTTTTGCATGAATGCCTAATTCTGTTGACAAATCTATACCTGTTGAGCCAAGCAGAGCAGAGTAATAAACTTACCTTTGGTACTCAGAGGCGTTGTTGTTGGGCTCGACGCACCTAAGATAAAAAAGTGATGAAGACGTCAAAGATTTTATAAGATACTCAGGAAAAAATAGGTCAAAAGAGAGAGATGTAAAACTAGAATTAGAGACACAGATAAAGAGGGAATATCTTGGGAAATGGCAAGAGGGAGAGGGGTATTTTGGGACAGAGAGAAATAGAAGATAGTAGTTTTAGGACTACCGCAATTCTCAGCAGGACGTCACCTAAAATATTATTACCACATTGTTCCCAATCGTATGCGATTAACAGAATCGTATATTCGTGTTTCGGTTTTTATACTTTTATTAAAGCTAAGAATGGTATGATGCTTGCAAATTTTGGTTGTTTAAAATCATGAAATAACTGCATTATCTGCATTAGTTGAAACATTACTTATTTTCACTTAAGTGCGAGGAATGATTGAATTCTAGAGAAATATGTGTCGATGTTAATAAACTTACCTTTGACACTCAGAGGCGTTGTTGTTGGGCCCGACGCACCTAAAATAAAAAAAAGTGATGAAGACGTCAAAGATTTTATAAGATGGAGACAAAATAGATTGAAAGAGAGAGATGTAAAACTACAATCAGATATACAGCTAAAGAGGGACTATCCGACAGAATAAAGGAATTGGCAAGAGGGAGAGGGAGAGGGGCATTTGGGACAGCGTGAGATAGACAGAACAGAGAGATTGGGAAAACAGAGAGAGACACGCAGAGAGAAAAAGAAGATTATGATGGACTCTTTACATAACAAGGTACCCACGTTGCTGCACGCTGCATCCCGAACAAGATCAAACACTTTATACAGTGTGCCAACGGAGGGGACGGAGAATGCGTTTTTAGGGCCAGAAGCCAGTACGTGCAGCCCCCCAATATCAGTAAAAATAATAATATATCTTTAATTCCTCCAATATTGAATATTATCCACACAGAAACACACAAGCAAACACATTGAACATACTACACACAGATACACGAAAGTATAGAAAGTAAACGAGGCACATATACAATCACAATAATAAACAATTGCATACCAATACAAATGCACCAATAAGTAATACTGCTAATAGTAATGATTATGATGATAATAATAGCATTTATTTGATCAAATTTGCATAATTTACCTAAGTTTGTAAACACAACACAACCAATATATTACTTTGCTAAGAACAAGTTACCTTAGAACATAAAATGTGAATCAACATCGATTGGCAAATTAAACTAGTATAGTTCATTTAGGAGCATCAAAGTATAATGTTTGACTGATTTACAACAATCTACAGTCATACATGACATGTAATGAATACAGCATGATAAGCGATGCATGCGCATGCAAGTACTTTAGTAGGTGGTGGTGGTCTAGTGGTAACGCGCTTGACTATCAGTCCGGAGGTCCGGAGTTCAAATCCCGGTCCCTCCCGGAGATTTCAGAGACGCTTTTCCGTGTCTCCCACCCGCACATCCTCTCCACCCAGGGGGTTAAAATGGGTACCTGTGAGGGTCACTCGCCGGTACTGCGGCTGCATTATTGCGCCATATGTTAGCAGTGCTCAATATTGTAGGCCAATGACTCAATGACCAGGGGAGTAAATGTACAGTCGGCTGAGCTGTCATTCGGACTGAAAGTAGACTATAACTAGGTACTTTACTTTACTTTTTTACTTTAACTTAGTCACCAAATGCCAATACATTTACAATTTACAAGGGATTTCGGTTGAAAGAAATTTCAGAAACACATTAACCCATGCAACCTGTCGCTTAAAACGGACAGCCCTAGAACAAAGTCCAGCCAGTGTTTACCATTTAGGGTTGACTTTAACAATCAATTGCAAAGTGGCAAACAAAACAGTCCCTGATCAGAGGATTCCTATAGAAGCCCTCTGACCGAATCTACACCGCTTTTATTTATATGCAAGTGTATTTATAACAGGTGCAACGTTTATACAGGACGAGTTTACTCGTTGCCAGTGTTTCAATGACTTTGTGCTATACTTAACACAATAACGGACACTTATCAGACAGCAAACCTGGACCACAGGTTTCCAATAAAAATAATGTTTGCCTTGTAAAAGTTTTGTGCATGAATGCCTAATTCTGTTGACAAATCTATACGAGCCAAGCAGAGTAATAAACTTACCTTTGACACTCAGAGGCGTTGTTGTTGGGCTCGACGCACCTAAGATAAAAAAGTGATGAAGACGTCAAAGATTTTATAAGATACTCAGGACAAAATAGGTTAAAAGAGAGAGATGTAAAACTAGAATTAGAGACACAGATAAAGAGGGAATATCTTGGGAAATGGCAAGAGGGAGAGGGGTATTTGGGACAGAGAGAGATAGAAAAAAGAGAGATGGGGAGAGAGAGACACACACACACAGAGAAAGAAGATGATGATGGACTCTTTACATAATACATTTATCAACGTACCCACGTTGCTGCATGCTGCATCCCGAACACGATCAAACACTTTATACAGTGTTTCAAAGGAGGGGACGGAGAATGCGTTTTTAGGGCCAGAAGCCAGTGCGTGCAGCTCCCCAATATCAGTGTAGTTACCAATGCCGATCGCAATCACCTGAAACACGGCAACATATCGTATTAATATGGTACAGTAGAACCCATCTAAACCGGAATTCTAGTATAGAAGATTTAGATACGTTTGGGCAGGTAGCTTCTTAACTCTTTCGCTGCCAATGTCGCATCTGTAATTACCTATACAAACAGTATAGATCCAAGTGAGAGACCGTTTAACTCGACAGCTCATCAGGATCCAAACTGTTTGTTACTGCCCGTAACTATTTTATGAACCAAAAATGTAGAAAAATAAAAATTGAAAATTTTAGCAGACGACACAATTTCCAGATGACCAAATTTGGCAGCGAAAAGGTTAATACAAAGGTAAAAGGCATGCAGGAAGCTCCTATAAGATCTTTCTGCATGACTTTCACACCTGTCTCCAAGACCGATATTTATACTAAATTTGACATTCGGTTTACGGAGGTTTTACTATATACAGTACAAGAGCTCAACAATCTAATTCTGGGTTTCCAAGTGAGGAGGCAACGATTTATATTAAAACCTCTCAAAACTGGACGTTCAATTTGGAAAAATATCAGTTTTGGAGACATGTGGCAGCTTAATACAAGGTGAAAGTCATGCAGAAAGCTCCTCTAGGAGCTTCTGCATGACTTTCACCCTGCATTAAGCAGTCACATGCCTAGGGGTGTATCTAAATTCTTCTCTACTATAATTCCGGTTTAGAGGGTGTTTACTCTACCGTTTTCAATGCCATGAAGGTCTTTGTTGTCGATTATATTATTCCCTGAATTACCAGACTGCAATAGTGCATCAGTGTTAAACTATAGAGTCCGCTTAGTCATGGATGAGAACCCAGTACATAAGAGACATTTTCAAACTACAGTAAAACCTCTCTAAATTACATCAAGTAGTTTGTGTTAAAGGCAGGTGGCTGCTTAAAGCAAGGTGAACGTATATAGGATCGTTCTGTTTTACTTTCGCCTTGCTTCAAGCGACCACCTGCTCTAAATACCAACTAATTACACAATTTAGTGGCTGTTATACAGAGGTTTTACTGTAGACCCAGATTGAAGGGCTCCTCATCAGGGGTTTCTAATTATTAAAGCGGATTAGGGGTTAGCACGGACGCAGGCAAAATGTCTATCTTCGAATTATTGATGCAACATCCCTTAAAATGAGATTTATATAGGGATATATTTCTATAGAGATACATTTCTCCTATTTATAAACCAAAGCTTACATTTGTTATATAATTTACCTGTGTAAAGTTAATGCAAGCAAGCAAGTGTAGAACAAAGGTCACCACCAAGTTGAACCTCTGATGGACAAAATACAGTAACATCTGTCTTATGTGATTATTAAAGAGGAGTCATGTTCTGTGTCTTCATGACAGGTGCACAAATCTAAAATCTTCCTTTTCTCTAGTAAATGCTCCTTTTCGGTAGATTTATTTCAAAGAGTATGGGTCTAAAATAGCCTATGCTGGAAGGAGTTGAAATGTAATAATATAGAATTTAACCTTGATATGCTGTTGTTTAACCAATGACACCTCTGTATTGGTTTTAGACGGGAAGTCAGAAATCCCGTCCGTCATGACGACCAGAAGGTTTGTTACGTTGTCACGATCTCCAGCCGCCAGTGTGAAGCTGTTCTCCCTCGCAAACTTAAGCGCCTCGCCCGTCCGTGTTGCACCAAACAAATACCTGTCAAATAGAAGTGTAAATATTTTAAATCAAGATAGAAAAGGCTAATACCTGGTGAATACGTATTTAAGTATCTTTATCCAAAACGAACGTGATGCAAAAGGCTCCTTCACACAGTATTAGGCTACCTACTTGTCATAAGGATTGGAACTTAAAATTGTTTAAACGATCGCACATGAAACGATGACAATGACATTCTGTGTGGTTTACTCCGTACAAAACATATTAGCACCAAACGAACATCCCTATGTTTGATCACTAAGGGAAAGATATTGGTGTCATTGCTTAATGAAAGACGAAAATAATGCAGACAGCTCCTGTATGAGTTTTATCTGCATAGCTTTCGCCCTGGTTCCACGTGACGTTTTAAGGTCCTTAATTGTGTCTCTTTTATGTGGTACCTTTAGAGCGGTTTTACTATACATGTGGTATACCATACTGGGATATGTTGAACTAGAAAAATATAGTGTGATTATACACTAGAACCTGTTTTAAGCGAACATTAAATAGGGCTCTAATTATGGATCTATAAGGCAGGTGGTAGCTTAATGCAGGTAAAAAGTAAGAACTTTCTGCATTACGTTTGACCTGCATTAAGCACGCATCTGCTTTTTAAGATACCCGTGTCCAAGCAATATAAGGTCGCTTAACCCTTCGCTTGCTATTCACGTCAATATACCTACCTGTAAATAGTGAAGACCTAGATGAGACAGCTCCTGCAGGAGCTGTCTCATCAGGGTATGCACTATTTACAAGTTGATTGTGCAACCAGTGCACTCCACAGCAGTGATTACGCAGCGAAATACGTGTACATAGTGAAGATATGTGTAATTATACAACAGGACATGGGTAAAGAAGGAGAAATGTATTTTAAAATTCAGCAAGAGAAGGGTTAAGACAGTGTTTCTATAATATACACGTTTTCGATGTGTGTCCGTAACCTGAATGCATGCGTCCTGGCAAAACCTTGAGTAATATATACATAATTAATATTTTAAAGACAATTACACAGTAAAGGTTGGCTAATACCACCACTTGATAAGTTATTTTAATTGTTTTCTGTTTTTAAACCATTCACTCCATGAATATTTATGAAAGAAATAATGACATCATGATTTTTTTTATAATGAGATATATACAATGAACTGTTTAGCCCTTGTAGACACTGTAGAATTAGATCTATAACAGAGTGACCCTTATCAGACGGATCCAACTGGAGCCGTTATATCTGGGTCTGCTCTTTTTGTATAGTTCGTAAACGACGTATTTATTTTATAAATGTTTACCACAGGTAATAACTAAATTCAAATCGTTTGATTATATAAGGCATCACTAGGGTGCTAGTCTAGAAAGACACGCTCGCTGCATATGTTCAGAATAAGCTTAAACAGAAGGAATTAAACATTTGCTCGGCGAGTATTCATATAAGAATTTATGAAATCAAAAATATTAATTAGATTGTGTTTTATTATGTCATATTAACAAAGCATAGTTTGGCTCAGACAGAAACTATCGAATTAGGTCTATATTATACCATAAGCAAGTAGAGCAGATCCTGATCAGACGTCTCCTATAGAAGCCGTCTGATCTGGGTCTACTCTGCATGTATACAAAGCGTACAAAGTTAACTCATTAAATATTCGTGATATCATTATATATATTCTGAAAGTGGGAGATCCTTCGAAAGCAAAGGTAGCAATGCGAAAAGAGAAAATGCAGACTCGGTTTTACTTGATCTGTTCATGAGTAGTAATCAAACGTGCAACACTACCTACGTCCCCAAGCACCAGTTGAAGCAGTATTCAAGTTTCAAAACTAATATCATCAAAACTAATTATCCCGAAGGACCAGAAAATATAACCAAAAAAGTATATAAAAACAAAAGTATATATATATTATATAATAATATAATGAAGTACGAGGCAACTTTTTACAGCCGCGCACAAGCACTTAACACCTGCTGTTGTGATTCTTACAAGAATACTGACGAGATAAAGACAAACTCTTACACTACTCTGTTGATTGCTGTTAGCAGTTGTGTCGAATTTTTATTAGTATTCAAGTCAAACTCTTTGTATGGCGTTTTTGAAAACGTCACAAGCCCGACTTGTACATTGTTCGGTCCAATGTCAAACGCCCTTGTTATGTTCGCCACAAAGTCCTTCTGTATATTGAAATTGGAAAGTCCCATGGATCCCGATGCATCCAGGAGGAAAACAATGTCTGCAGTGGTCGATCTACAGTCTGAAAGTTGAAATAAATCTTGAATTTTATGTGCAATATGAAAAATGTCCAATTAATGACTGAAAGCGTTACACCAGTGCTCATGACCAGGGCCCGTACTCATAAAGTTAAAGAAAATCCATAGTTTCTTGAATATCCCTTAGTCTTATAAAATCAATACAAGTTAAAATAGTTCAGTAAAATAAAGCTGTATATCAAATGTATATTAAACAAATATTTTTAGAAGTCACTGAAAGATGATTTACTTATAGTTTTGCTATACATGTAGACAGAAATATTTTCCTTAAGTTGTCGTAAGGTTAAAATATTCCTAAGGAGCTTTATGAATATGGACCTACCAGTGCTACTGAAAAGGGTGCGTATCCAAATACTAAAATCCGAATTTCTCTACCAAACCCTATACTGTGACCATACTTTATAATCGTCTCAGAAAGATATTCTTGAAAATGTTAAAGTTAACGTTTTTATCTGACCGCTGCTCGTGACTTAACCTTTCTCCCGCTATTAGTCACCAGACTCGCGCTTTTACAAACAGTTTGGATGTAAATGAGTAACTCGGCATCTAATCTGGGTCCATGCTTATAAAGCTTTTAGTTGAGTCTGAGTTTCGTTCTCAGGCTTTTGATTGGTCAGATTTGAGTTCTCAAGCGTTTATTTGTCAGATTTGAGCCAAAGGCTCAAATCTGACCAATCAAATGCTTGAGAATGTTCTCAAACTCAACTAAAAGTTTTATAAGCATGGACCCAGGATCCAAGCGATTTGACTTTTGGGCAATAAATTTTCAAAAGGCTGATTGAATCGGAAGTAGTAAAAATTGCATCAGATTGAGCAGCAGATTATTTTTTCAGTTGGCAGGGGCGTAGCTAGCGAAACGCACTCACGCACGTGCGTGATCTCAATCTGAAAGGTGCAAAAACATTATTATGGCCAAAATTGAACAAAATCGAAGGCTAAGATGGCAGACTTTGATAAAAGTTCTGTCTTGCCATGTAAGCTTTAACCCATTCTCGTATATTACCGACTTTGTCAGGGTCACTTTTGAAACCATTGTGATAAATAGAGCATTCATTCAAATAGGGAAAATGCTCTATTTATCACAATGGTTCCAAAATTATGCATTTCTTCAAGTTTCCTTTTTTCTAGTAAATGCTTCTTTTCTGTAGATTTATTAAAAAAAGTTTGTGTCTAAAAATAGACTATGAGGGAATTGGTTAAGGTTCTTGATTTGGTTATATGTGCTGTGAAATAATGCTGGAACGTGTCCCCATAATCCACCTATAGCTATCTAGCATTACAAAATACACCTGGGTAGCAACACCCACCCGAACCCCTATAGCCACAGTGTGTACGATACGTTTGGATTCAGCTACGCTCCTGGTGGACAAGGGTGCACCCTTTTCTTTATGTTCACGTCAATATACCTACATGTACCTGTAAATAGTGAAGATCCTGATGAGACAACTCCTGCAGGAGCTGTCTCATCAAGGTCTGTACTATTTACAAATTGAGTGTTCACTCCACAGCAGTCCTTGCATAAAGAACTATTTGTAGACAGTGAAGATATAATTATGTAATCATACATCAGAACACGAGTAAAGAAGGAGAAATGTTTCATTGGGGGTTTTTTTGTTGTTGTTTTTTAATTCAGCCAGAGAATGGTTACATGTAAACTATGCCAGTCAATCAATATAAGGGTGAAACGGTATCTTACGGTACACATGTACCGCGGTTTTTTCACTTACGGTTCGGTTTTCGGTACTTATTTCCACTTTACGGTACGTACCAAACATTTCGCAATGTCAAGGGACGAATCTGCCGTAATAATATAAAACCTGTTTTAAGAATAATATCCAATTAGATTACGCGTTAAGTACATTACTCATGGTTTACATACATGGATTCTCCGGAGCGAAACGAAAGTGCATATTTCAATTTGGGAACAGTTTGAGACTGTTCCAAAATTGAAAGATGCACCAGCAAGCTACTGGTCGAAAGTTTGGAAGTCTTTTGGCTTCCGTGAAGGCCAGTCTGAGAGCAGAATGGCAACATGTCATGTAAGCGTTGTTTCGCGGACGAACCATATATAGCACGATGATCGCAAACTGACTGTTGTAGAACTTACTGATGATAGACAAGTTAGTTATTGTTATTGATCCTTACTGTGCTGGATATTATTATATAATAGACAAACTCTGCTTTGAGATTTTCAACCATAGTCCATTGAAAACTTGTTGACCAAGATAAGCTGTCTTGTTAAAATATGACATTTGAATGTGACAGCTGCTCAGGGCTTACACTGTTTGCAATGCACTTTGGTTGGAAATCTTATAGCGAGGCTCAATTTCAATTATCATCCTACATGTCACACTGTTTAATCCTTCGCTGCCAATGCCGGATCTGTCATTGCCTATGCAAACAGTTTGGATCCAGATCAGGATCCAAACTGCTCGTTACTGTTACTATGTTTTTTTAAACAAAAATGAAGAAAATAAAAAACAACTTGTAGCAGACGACAAAGTTAGCAGACGACATAGTTCGGCAGCGAAAGTGTTAAACTTGTATAATATTTATAGACAAACAGTGCAGTCCAAGATTAGAAAACTTCTAATCATATCTACACTGTTTGCAATGCTTTGTTTACTTGTTTCCATCACATTGTTGGTTATTTTAAAGTTCCAGTTGAAGAGATTATTAGACAGTGATATTTTCCATAGAAGGGGGTTTGTATTGTAAGAACTATTAATCAATAGTCTATGACATGGTGTTCAGTATTACATTATTTTAAGTGTTTTCCTTAAATGCTTGACTGTTTATAATTTTAAGAGATTAATCATCATCACTGCTAGCTGTGGCTACTGATTCTAGTCAAAACAAATTAATTCAAAGGGTTTTTTTGTAGGTAAGCTTCAAAATTATGTTTACAAGGTAAAATGTAAAAAAAATGTACCGAACCGTGGTTCCTGTACCGTGTACCGAACCGAACCGTGGGGGTAGTGTACCGTTTCACCCCTACCAGTCATGTAATGAAAGCATGTAAGGTGTAAGAATGAGGACGTCAATACAACTCAATACCTAGTACACGAAACAAAAGAAAACGTTACGGTTAGGCATTCAACAATTTCTCTCATATTTATTAATTTGTATCCCGCTATTAGCGACCTGACGCGCATTTGCACACAGCTTGGATCCGGGTGATAAGACGTGTAACCCGCCTTCTTATCAGGATCCAAACTGTTTGACACCCGGTCAATAGTTTCTCAAAAGCGGAATCGAAATTTAAGTAGTCAAAATTGCACTAATGCCAACTTTGAGCAGACATCATTTTTTCCACAGCGGAATAATGGTTAATACCAACACAAACAAGACGATATTTAATTATGATGTACACAATAACATGTGGGATTTTCTACTGAACAATTGTCACTTTCGGTGGATTAGTGGGTCTTTAATTTACTTTCAATTCGACCTGTAACCCTGACCCTGCAGACATTAACTGAGCGGATCTAGAAATAGTAGTATACCAGATGGGTTAAAGAAATCCACGCATCCGTGGTATTTGAATGCGTGAATGTTCCCTGTAGTCTGTATTGGAAAATCAAAACAGCCTTAAGAGATGAGATACAATCAATAAGAAGTGTCACGTGGTGGTATGGAAATGCAGTAAACTATTTATAAAGCGACCAGAAAAAAGCTGTCTAATTCGGGACCTTAAAGGCAGGTGGCAGCTTAATGTAGGACGAAAGTAATGCAGTGTGACAGGCCGGGTACAGGTACTGGGTGAAGACAGTAAGCGGTTCGGATAGCTCAGTGGTTAGAGCACTCGCCTTGTAAGTGAGGGTCCCGGGTTCGATCCCCGGTCTGGCTGCATGTTTTTCACCAGTCCTGTTACAGCAGAAAGCCTCATGGGAGCTTTCTGTATCACTTCCGTCCTGCATTAAGCAGCCACACATAGACATTCATTAAGAGGCGATTTTTAAGTGGTTCAACTGTACAAACAAGTTTCAATCAAAACTATCGGTGGAGAGATAGTATTGTCAATTGGATTGAAATATTTGATTATTTAACGTCAGCGGTCAATAGTGCTGTGACTGAGAACAGCGATAACATAACACCCATCGGTAGCGTGACTACTACACACGTTGTCTTATTGTATCCCTATCTCTCCTCTCTTTATATAACATGTAGGTTTCGCTTCCCATCCTTTCTAACACGTGTCTCTGTCTTGTCCTTACAATACTATACCGTATATACATGTACCACTATAAAAGTTCAGCCAGTTGATATTCATGATTCAGTATTTCTTCCGTGAATATTCATCGAGTAAAGGGTTATTTTCATATATATACTGCTTCCTGCCACTCAGAATTTCACAAACAAGAGCAAACAAAATGCCGCATGGAAGTGCCTTATACAATAAAACTTTTATACACTAAAACCTCGATACTTTGACCTATTAGTATTGAAGAAACTATGTGATTGTAGGCAGGTGGCTGCTTAAATGCAGGGTGAAAGTCATGCAGAAAGCTCCTAGAGGAGCTTTCTGCATGACTTTCACCCTGCATTAAGCTGCCGCCTGTGTTACAAATCAATAATGGTACGTATTTGAGTGCTGGTGGCATCGAGTTTTAACTGTATCTGATAGATCAAATAGGGTTTCTTAAATTAGGTGTACCTTGAAGTGTACCTTGAAAATAGGATAAAATCAACCCTTGGCACGCTAAGCGTGTCGTAAATGGAAGTTTGAATACAGATAAAATGCCGAAGAACTTGGCGTCTTATCAGGATCCAAGTTGTTTGACGGACGGTCAACAGTTTCTCAAACGTTTGAATGACTAAGAAGTTAATGAAAAGGTGTAACATATTGGATACTAAACACAAGCCATTTTACAGAGGGCAATGGGTTAACCTCTAGCCTGCTGAGACCGGATAAGTGGTTACCTTTGTAAACAGTTTGGATCCAGATGAGACGCCGAGTAACTCGGCGTCTCATCAGGATCCAACTGTTTGATACTCTGATCGTGCTGTTGAAAAGAAATGCAAGATAAATGAACAGTGACAACTGAAATCGGTGACATTTTCTACAAACATATTTTTGCTCAGCAGACTAAACAGAGTTTGCAAGATCAGCTATAAAGACGTGACTAATTTTCTTGCGAAAGGTCAAGGTGCCACTCTACATAATGTTACTTTGCTGAAACTGTTTTTTGATACCCAGATCTTAATTTAACGGAGATAATAAAATATAATTTCGTTTTTAGGCCTATTTGAAAACAAAATAAAAACAAAACCTTAAATTTGCACAATTGTACATTGTTAACCCTTCGCTTGCTATTCACGTCAATATACCTACTTGTAAATAGTGCAGACCCAGATGAGACAGCTCCTGCAGCAGCTGTCTCATCAGGGTCTGCACTATTTACAAGTTGATTGTGCAATCAGTGCACTCCACGGCAGTGATTGCACAGCGAAATACTTGTACACAGTGAAGATATATGTAATTATACAACAGGGCATGGGTAAAGAAGGAGAAATGTATTTTAAAATTCAGCAAGCGAAGGGTTAAAGTTAAGAGCTATGCATAATTGTAGACGCTTAACTGTAATGTTTATCAACTTTTATAAAAATAGGGTATTAGATTCTAATTCTATGTGTTTTATTTAACATGTTCTCGATTAGTATATTACAAAATGCGGGCATGATCAATCTCCCATCAGAAGGCGAAACGCTTCGGAAATTTATTTGAACGTAGTTACACGTATAATGTTTACATAATGTTTTTGAAGCTTACCAAAAACTATCCGAGTGTTTCCGAAGCTTACCAAAAACGTAAACTTTGCTCCACCTCAGAGCACTCGGAACACCTCGGCGATATTCCTTGAATATCCTCAAATGGATTTTATGTTTGATTTCTAGATACATTTTTGTTTATATTGGCTCTGTTTTTCTGCAATAAAGAAATCTCGAATAATATATATTACTTAAGTACACCAGTCATCTTCAGCTTCAACTACGTAACCCTCCACACCAAATGATTGGCATTTACGGAAAATGGTTAAAAACTATCTAAAATATTCTTAGGCAGACAAAAACCGCTTAGAGGTTTGTTGTTTTTATATAAAAATATAATAAATGGAGCAAGAAATTTGAGCGGGAATACTGGAGAGAGAACTGACAGCCCTGACTGACATTCTGTTCTTTTTCTAATATAGGAACTACTTTCTTCTCTTATATATTTTGCAAAAATTCTTTAATTTACGAAATGCACATTAATTTCATTTCAAATATTGTTTGCCAGAATATCACAAAATCCAACCATTTTTATCCTGATGTTCGATTGTATATAATTCTGGTGGCATATTTCTGCTGTTGTCCAGCTAAGTATCTTTCACGATACTCAAACACTGGACCTTTGGGAATTTTAGATAATTACATGTATTTCGCCTCAAAAATGAATTAACTAGTTTATAGGGTTTAACTGTGTAACTATTCAAAAAACTAATAAAATCTGGTCCAGTAGATGTCACTAGTAGATGTCATTAATAGATGCCATTACTAGGTGTCACTAGTAGATACATATACTAGATGTCACGACTAAATGTCACTAGTATATGTCACTAGTAGATGTAGTAAATATTACTAGTAGATGCCACTAGTAGATATCAATACTAAATGTTACTACTCAGTGTCATTTGTATACATGTATGTCACAAAGTCGGTGTTATTAGTAGATGCCATTAGTAGATATCATTACTAGATGTTGATATCACTAGTAGATACCAATAGCAGATGTCATTAATATATGCTACTAGTAGATTCCACAATCAGATATAGAAGATTCCACTGGTAGATGCCACTGACAGATGGCATAATTTGATGCTACTAGCATATGCCACAAGTAGATATAGAAGTTGTCTCTAGTAGATGCAACTACTAAATGTCACGAGTAGATTTCGCTAATAGATGTCACTGGTATATGTCACTAGATGATGTCATGTGTAGATGTCACAAGTACCACGTCATTAGCAGATGTCAATACTAAATTCACTAGTTGATGTCACAAGTATACATGTATGCCACTAGTAGATGTCACCGGTAGATGTCATTAATAGATGGCACTAACACACTACGTTCCATGATAGTTATCCGGTTTTCATGAACGTATTTCAGTTTCCTCTTGTCGTGTGTTTATAAATGTGATATCCGCCGTTATTAAAGGAAAGTAAATGATTAAATGATGGCATAAATATGCAACCATACTCAGTGGCCAAAAACTGCTTGCGAAGTTAATGAACATTGCCTCTTAGTGTGGAAATAGTGAACTATTATGCTAATAAGTACCGTTCTCTGGAAAATGTGTCGTCTACTTCAAATGTATTCTTATGTCTTACTTTTTGTTTCAAAAACATAATCACAACCGTATGAGACAGTTCGAATCTTGATAAGGCACATAGTTACTCGGCTTCTTAACCCTTTCAGTCATGGGCTATTTTTAGATACAACCTCTTTGAATAAATCTACTACTGAAAAGGAACATTAACTAAAAAGTAAAGTAAAGTACCTAGCTATAGTCTACTTTCAGTCCGAATGACCGGTCAGCCGACTGTACATTTACTCCCCTGGTCATTGAGTCATTGTCCTACAATATTGAGCACTGCTAACATATGGCGCAATCATGCAGCCGCAGCAGCGGCGAGTGACCCTCGGGTGGAGAGGAGGTGCGGGTAGGAGACACGGAAAAGCGTTTCTGAAATTTCCGGAAAGACCGAGATTTGAACCCCGGACCTCCGGACTGATAGTCAAGCGCGTTACCACTAGACCACCGCACAGCACTAGAGAAAAGGATTGTTTTAGAATTTTGTAGTTTGAAACCATTGTGATAAATAGAGCATTTGCTCCTATAGGTGCAAATGCTCTATTTATCAGAATGGTTTCACAAAATGACTTTTACAGAGTCGTCAAAAGTCGTCAATATGAGGAAATGGGTTAACTGCACTCAAACTGACTCCATAGGCAATCACAGATTTGCCTGTTGCAGCGAAAGAGTTAACGACGCGACTTTCGTTTCTGCATTAATCCTTTGCAGACAAAGTAGTTTTTCGTCTGCAACAACTGTCATCTATTTCAATTCTTAAAATAAAATCTTCCTCATTTATTTACAAAAATATGATAAACGTGCCAGTCAGTTTGGGTCCTGATGAGATGCCGCGTTATGTGGCATCTCGTCTGGATCCAAACTATTTGAATAACTAATCACGGTTTCGCCGCTAGCTAGAGTTAATAACTAAACTTGTATTTACCTTATATCCTAAGGTGATAGTCTCTTTTCGCAACATGTTTAAAAATGCCTAACAAGTATATAAATCATTTATTTACATGCTGAAAAGAAGTATATCGCAGGAAAACCTATCGATTAAACGCTGAAGAAGACAATGCTTTCATGTATTTGATGCGAGGTTAATCGCTAATGTATACGTATTCATACGGGTTGCGTTTTAGTTTCACATCTGTTCCACGCAGGCCAGTAATATTAAGTAAAACACCACTAATGCGACCACTTAAAAGAGGTATAATTCTAGGTGGTATAGGCAGGTTGTAGCTTAATGCAAGACAAAAGTAATGCTTAATGCTCCTAGAGGAGCTTTCTGCATTACTTGTGCCCTGCATTAAGCCACCACCTGCTTATAAAGACACCCATGTTTGTTCAATAAGTGGTCGCATTAGAGGAATTCTACTGTACAACAAAAAATATAAGTATCGACGAAACGGTTTATTTTGTACCACAGCGGCTTTTTTCAATATACGTTCAATTTCACTATCTTCATAATAATCATGAACATAAAACATACCAGGTTTTATGATGTTATTGAATGGGACTATAACTTTAAACCTTTCCTTCATATAAACGCCTTTTCACGCATCTGCAAATGGAGTAAATCCAGATCAGACGGCTCCTATTGGGGACCGTCTAATCAGCGTCTGCTCTGTTTGCTTATGAAATTTGAAATGCTGTTTCTTTAGTTTCTAAAATGGCTCCAATGTTCAACTTTTCATATTTCATTATAACTATGCTGCCCATGAATATTAAGTAGGTGTTGAAATTTGAAATAAACATAGAAAATGGTTAAACGCGCCTTGGACTGTCAAGCATTGAAACAATGAGTAAACATGTGGATTAGCACCGCTCCGGAGATTTTGATTTGCTCTGTCCGAGCGGCATATACTAAGGTTTAATCTTAAGTGGCATTTTTGTATAAGTCTTGAGTGTCATATTTGTTCTAATAGTAAGTGTCATATTTGTATATCAATAAACATACTGCGTACACTAATACTAAAGTTGACCTTGCTTGCCAAGGTATCGATGAACCTTGTATTTGGTTCCAGTTTTGCCTGTTATAAAACTGATGTCTGTTTAACCACCCATTTCCTTCAGATAAACGTCTTTACACATATTTGCAAACAAAGTAGACCCAGACCAGACGGCTCCTATGGGAGTCGTCTGATCAGGGTCTGCTCTGTTTGCTTATGAATTTATTATAGATACGACCCTACAACTTCTATTAATCTAACAAAAACCCTGCATGCATATACCATCCAAATACTCAGCTAATAAATATGAATGACGTCATCATTCGTAACATGAATAGTGAACAGGGAAATGATTAATCTCCGTTTTGTTTCAACTTTGCAATAATCTACACGTCTCTTTTGGTCTACATTAAGCTACCACCTGCCTTACATACTTATAACTAGACCTAATTTTGATGGCTGCTTAAGACAGATTCTATTGTGTTTCATAGTGTTTAACTGTTTCTTTCATAAATTATTTTCCACTAGAAGTCCGGTTATGAGAGGTTTTACCGTATAAGCAATTATATAATATCAGCAAATTAATATTCATGAACTCAATATTTCCTGCATTAATATTCAATGGGGGAAAGGGTTAAAGCAAAATTAGTGTTGAAAACAAATGCTTTGTATTAGAATTTAGAGTAATAAAGTTTAACATGCAGATATCGTTTAAACTTTAACTCCATGAATATTTATGTAAGATGAGTATAAGTTAGATAGCCATTTAAAATGTCACATTTCCGCAAGACTGCTCGGCCATGTCAGAAACAGCAGAATCACATCTATAGTAATCCATAAACAAACAGAGCAGACCCTGATCAGACGGAACATGCAGGAGCCGTCTGATATGGGTCTACTCTGTTTGCAATTGCGTTTTACCTGCGTATTTATAGAGTAAAGAGTTAGTGTGTGATTGGTTGTTTATGTTTTATTTACCATCTACCTTATGGATATTCATCAAAGAGGTCACGACAGTATGAATATGTATTAGATTAATTCTATAATGACACATGACAACAGAAAACAAGTTTCATTGCATACACTGTACAATAAGGTCTATATCATCCCATAAACAAACAGAGCAGACCCTGATCAAACTTTACCTACATGAACCGTCCTATCAGGGTCCATTCTTTTTGCAGCGGCCTCTACCTCAGGTAAATGTTAAACAAACATGATTGACAAAGAGATAAACAGTACAAATTCATTCTAAATAATTTGAATTTATTCTGTTTTAACTAATATGAAAAGGTTTGATTATTGTGTGCAATAACAAAGACAAACATAACCCATTATACTTTTGTTCTTTTGTATGATCTCGATATATTGGCCATTCTGAAACTGACAGGTTTTGTCAAACAGTTTTGTCTATTGTTTTGATTTCGCAACCCTTTTTCAATTATGTTGATCCAAATCTTAATCACTTGCAAAATGAAAAGGTATATTTACAACTGCAGATTTGATTCTAGACAGAGTCCGAGGCACTATGGTGCCATATACTTTGTTCGTCGTTTTGGCCAAACATTGTTAAAGTGGCATGTTTATTAAACCAACTTTTCAGTACTAATTGCATCCTGTCTTAGACCTCGTGTCATATTAGTTTCACTTAGCGCAAAGGTTTGCTTGTGCTTTCTTCAAAAACAGCTCAGCGGTTTCTCGTCGTCTCGGTCATGTTTAGACCCCTTGGTAACCCTTAAATTGATATGTTCACCCTTAACCCATTACTTCGTAGGCTATTTTTAGATACAACCTATTTGAATAAATCTACAGAAAAGGAGCATTAACTAGAGAAAAGGAAAGTTTTAGAATTTTGTAGTTTGAAACCATTGTGATAAATAGAGCATTTGCTCCTGTAGGAGCAAATGGTCTATGTATCACAATGGTTTCACAAAGTGACTTTTACAGAGTCGTCAAAAGTCGTAAATATGAGGAAATGGGTTAAGCTTATATGTTAACCCTTTACCCGATAGAGACACCTTTTGATGCATTTGCAAATAAAGAAGATCCAGATACGACGTATCCACAGGGGTCGTTTAACCCTTTCCCTGTTTTATGTTTATTACTAAATTCAATACCTACTGAATATTCATGGACAAAATAGTTTTAATGGCATATGGAAGGTGGAACATTGTAGACATTTTAGAAAGTAAAGAAACGGATCTTTCAAATTTTGTTAGCAAACAGAGCAGACCCTGATCAGACGGCTCCTCTAGGAGCCGTCTGATCTGGGTCTACTTTGTTTGCAAATGCGTGAAAACACGTTTGCATGAGGGAAAGGGTTAATCATGGTCTGCTCCGTTGACTTATATAATATTACATGTATATAGATCTAATTATACAGTATCTGCCATTGTCAAAACGTCAATTGTTCATGTGCTTTGTTCTTCAAGAATCTCGTAAAAATGTACAACTACATATTTTGTTTTATGGCACCATCCGACCACATTGTATAAATGAAATAGATTAATAAGTTAAATAACGATCACTGGACTAACTACCCTGTTAACCTATTCCCTCACATTAGCCTATTCCCTCACATTAGCATATTCTCTCACACATTGGCACCTTTTGGCGTCTCTGTAAAAGTCATTTTCGAAATCATTGTGATAAATGCAGCATTTGCTCTATAGAAGTAAATGCTCTATTTATCACAATGATTTTTAAATTACACAACTGTAAAGTTTTCCTTTTCTCTAGTAAATGTATATGTTCGATATATTTATTAGAAGAGGTTGGATCTAAAAATAGTCTATGAGGTAATGGGTGTATTAGTTTTAATTGTTAATATGGCACTCCTTGAATATTCGTGTAAGAAATAACGACATCAGTAAAATTAACACGAATTCTTATAATGGTACACAAATACGTTGGCCATGGCAGAAAGTGTAGAACCAGATTTATATTATTTCAGAAAAAACGGAGTAGACCCTGACCAGACGGTCCTATGGAAGCCGTCTGTTCTTGGTCTACTCTGTTTGAAAAGATGTTAAACGGCGTATCTATGGAATAAAGGGTTAAACTATTTATTCCTTAAATACTCGTTTCTGTGCCTTTGCAACAAAGTAGACCCAGATCATATAGGAGCCGTCTGATCTGGGTTTGCCCTGTTTGCTTATGAAATAATGTAGATATGTGTCTACAGTTTCTGCCATGTACCAAAATTCCTATGTTCATGCGCCATTATAAAAACTAATTTAACCATTATTCATGACGTCATTATTTCTTATATGAATATTCATTGAGTTAAGAGTTAATGAATAACTATCACGGAGGGTCTCAAGATGAGCTTCCAGATTTAGAATGTTTTGGGTTCGAAAACAACATAGACCCAGCAGACAGGCTTCTCGGCCAATCTGCATATTAGCATTTCTATTAAAGAGGAAGTCCCTACAATGAACGCATATTTCCAATAATATCATAAAACTTGGTATTTGTTATGCTCAATCATTATTACGAAGATTGTCAATTTGAACTTATATCGAAATATGCCCCTGTGATACAAAAAATCGATTTCATCGATACTTATATTTTATGTTCTACAACAAAATAGTATCAGCCCTTTCCGTTCAAATTGTCCGCATCGTCCGATCAATCCATTATTTACGTAACAGCTTTTCTCGGAGGTGGTCGGAGAGACGCGAATAGCGCGAACAGATACGAAACTAAACCCCAAACCGAATAAGACTGAAACATCGGGCAATAAAATCGGGATCGTCGATATCAAACACATGGATATTTTGTCATTTTCAACGTTTATTCGATAGGTTTTCTTGCCGTATACATCTTTTCAGCATATAAACAAATGAGTTCTGTATAGTTTAGTTATTTTTGAAACGCGTCGAATGTAGGGACATCCCCTTTAACCCGTTCCCTCCAAGAACACTTGACGGAATGTGGAGCCACAATTGCATTTTGCAGTAGCGTCTTCCGCATTCAAACGTTTAACTCTTTCGGTGAAAATTTTTCTAATCGTCTTGTACAACCTAATCTTGGTAAAATGAACAACAGGGATAAACAATTGCAAATATTAGTTTTAAATGGTTTCAGCTGTTTATTGTTTATATCATTGATTAATTGTTTATTCGTTTGTGGTTTGTTATTCATTTTTCTAAGCAAGATATGGTTAACAATCAATATTTATGAACTACCAATAGGATATACTGTATTATATTTCTTCTACATTACAAAAGAAGCAAACTGATAGAATATAATGTGTATAGTGTGACATTTCGGTTGTGTTTATGATACAAATTCACAAATAAATATAGCTATTGATGTGCATTTAACCCGTTCCTTCATACAAACGCTTGTCTTGCAGGCATGTCTTTCTAAACCGACAAGTGATGGAATAAATATGGGTGTCTTTAAACGCAGGTGGATGTTTAATGCAGTAGGAAAGGAAAATGCAGAAAACTCCTACGGGAGCTTTCTGCATTATGATCACCCTGCATTAAGCCAACGTCCATCCTCCATTAACCCTTTACACCTTGAATACGCCTTTGCTCCTATAGGAACCGTCTGATCAGAGTCTGCTCCGTTTGCTTATGAAATAATATAAATATGCTTCTACATTTTCACCTTGCATTAAGCGGTCACCTACCTAAAAATATCTAAATTCTTATCTACCTGAATTCCGGTTTAGCGGAGTTTCAGGTAAGTAATTTTC
Source organism: Azorinus chamasolen (assembly GCA_963576725.1). Taxonomy (NCBI): domain Eukaryota; kingdom Metazoa; phylum Mollusca; class Bivalvia; order Cardiida; family Solecurtidae; genus Azorinus; species Azorinus chamasolen. The sequence goes on along the minus strand of OY755238.1, from coordinate 94,136,501 downwards.
CTCTTATTTGAGCTTTCGATAGTTTTTTTTTTTGCTAATTACGAAATTGGTTCATTACCTGCTGTAGCGACACTGCTCTGATACAGAACGCAGAATATCACGGGAATCAGTAGCTTGCACATCCTTCTTTCTACGGGTGTTTCACAGTACAAACGCCAAATAAATCAATGACATCTAGATAAGACGTACCAACTTTATATACGAATGATAAAAGCAACAAAGGCGGGACGTAGGTGTTATCTCATTGTTGAATACCTGTTATTAACTCATTGCACGCAAGCGGTGAAACTGTGATAGCCCATACAAACAGTTTGGATCCAGGAGAGACGCCGTATAATGCGGCGTCTCATCAGTGTCCAAAGCTTTTGTAACTCTGACCATATTTTTGCGAAGAAATGAGGGAAATTGTATTTAAGAAATGAAGCAGACGACAATTAATGCAGACGGTAAAGTACTTAGCGTACAAAGAGTTAAATCTTATCCTGCTGAAATCAAACTATGTACTGGAACTCCAGTCTGTTTCAAGGTTTAGTTTACTGCAGATTCGTTCAAGTTGTTAACCCTTTCCCTCATGAATATTCATGTAAGAAAAAATAGAACATGAATAATTGTCAGCTTAATTCATATAACAGCATATGAACACAGGAATGTTTGAATGGAATTTGACTAAAATCCAATCACCGAAATTAATCATTATAGGCGCTGGTGTCGAAGTTATATAAATGGGTTTGGTGCTCTGCCTAAGTAAGTCACGGAAGCTAAAGGCAGATTTAGAAAGAAAATCAGTTTCAATGAACGACACATCCTGCTTAACCCAATGCCTCAAGCATGTAGGTTATTTTAGACCTAACCTCTTTGAATAAATCTACTGCTGAAAATGAGCGTTAGTAGAGAAAAGGAACATTTTTAGAACCGAGTAGTTCTGATACCATTGTGATAAATAGAGCATTTGTACCGATGGTTTAGTTGGAGAATTGATTTTAAAATCTATTTTATCCCATGTGACTCATTTATGCAGTGGTCTGGAACGATAGAGATATTCCAATGATCATATTTGTGAAATTTCGTCGCAAAGTATTCAGTGGTTAAAAATAAGTCGTTTAACCCTTTCCCATATATAAACGCCTTGTCACGCATTTGCAAACAGAGTAGACCCATTCTAAAATGGCTAAAATTTTCCACTTCCATTATAATTATTTTCTCTATGAATATTCAGTAGGTATTGAAATTTGGAATAAACATAGGCCAAGAAAAGGGTAACAAGAGTACCGCATACGGTACATGATACGCCCATTTGCAAAACATGTCTGATTCATCATCGTGCCTTATACATGTTGACATTTTCTAATTTGTGCTTCAGATCTTGATCTTCTTATTAAGGTGACATTATATAAAACAAATAATATTTTGTTAAATATAAAGGTTATGGCCATCCTCATATTTGAAAGTGCAAGGGCCATAACTCTGTAACGACAAACTGAATGCTCCTCAAAATAAACTCAGCTTCAGATTTTGTTGCATAAAACAATTGTGAAAAGTTTCATTAACATGATTTAAATAGTTTTCCCAGAAAACAGCAGACAAACCAAAAGCTGGCCGACAAACAAAGCAACAAACGCAGAATGTTCATTGGCCATAACTCTAAAATAAAATGATATATAAAAAACCCGTACCATATGCGAAAATCCATTTCAGGTCATATCATATAATGAATTTGTAGTAAATATCATTAGAAATGAACAAGTTGAAGCCATTCTCATATTTTCATATATTTGCATTATTTTTTTAAAATGCAAGGGCCATTACTCCGTAACGACACATCAAAAAAACATCAGAATCGACCCAGCTTCAGATTTTGATGCATTAAAGATTTGTGTGACGATTAATTGATATCCGTCAAATAGTTCTCCGAGAAAACAGCGGACAAACAGAATGTTGACGGACAAACAGACGAACGGGCGGACAGGGCCACGCCGATAAACGACCACCTTTATTAGGTGAGCGTATAAAAAGTATTGACGACGCACAGCGGACAACGACGGAAAACGATGGGCACATGGGGATCCAGAGAGATCACCCTGCATCAAATGAGTTGAATACATGTATTAATTGATCTTTATAGTTTGATAAATGGATATCGCGCCACTTATGAAATAATCGTTGCGTGATCTGTATTCAAGTTACTTACAGATATCAGAGACATATATATGTATATCAGCGACATATATATGTCTCTGCAGATATCAGTCATGCCTTGGACATCGCGCCACTAATGGAAAAATCGGGCATGAAAACATTCTGTATTTTAGGGCCTGGTCTGGATTAAGTTGCTTACAGATATTAGTCATGTCGTAATTGGTAGGGCCTGGTCTGTATTAAGTTGCTTACATATATTAGTCACGTCGTAATTGGTAGGACGAGGACCATACGAACTTCCGGTTTACTGACAGCAGGTTTTTGGTGCTGGCTACCCCCCCCCCCTCCCCCACTCTGCCACCTTAAACCACCCCTACCCCCTCTACAACCCAAAAATTAATAACAGACACTAAAACTCGCATACACATGGTCAAATCATCATAACATAGCATAACAAGCCGTTTCTTTGATACCGAGGGGTATTTGTCAGAGACTGACTGTTATGATGATTTGACCATATATAAGTGTGTCTTAGTGTCTTTTATTATGTTTTTGGCTTGAAATGTGGAATATTGGATAGGGTGGGCGGGGTCGGGGGTCAATCACACACAGAACACCTGTGGGTTTGTCATGTTATTTAGATTTCATATTTAAGGATAATATTCACTACCAGAGGTCAAAATCAATCACATTTCGTTGATTTGTACTCATTCCATTTTACAACTGCTCTGATTTCCTTTGATGTCATCACTCTTATTGCGTTCAATGGTCGTTCGCGCTATTCTCTTTCGTAACTTTTATCTGCAAACAATTATCAACTATACCAATTCTAAAAGTATCTTTGTTTTCGTTTTTACAAAAATAATGTCTGAGAGTCAAACAGGTTTGAACCTGATGAGATACCGAGTTATTCGGCATCTCATTAGAATCCAAACTGTTTGCAAATGTGATCACAAGTTGATCCGTAGTATTGACAAGTTTAATCTCCGGTTCATGCTCAACCTCACTATAAATATTCGTCTGTATAAACATTTTGGTGCGTTCAATTCTTTCGCAGACAATATCGCACCTGTGAATATCTATTCATGCCGTTTGGATCCAGACCACACGCCGAATGACTCGACATCTCATCAGAATCCATACTGTTTGCCAATAAGGAAATTTATTTGAAAGAAAAGGGCAGCAAATCGAACAAAGGAATCTTTAGCAGACGACAATTATATTTGGCAGCGAACAAATTCAAATATTAACTAAACCGAAATGTTTAAACCATCAAGAAAAAGGTTAAAATAGTGTTGATCCAGTTCATACGTAGTTAATTTCCGACTATTTTTATCTATTGATTCTGGTTGACATTTCTTTCAATACAAGAGATCCAAAATGGTTATGAATCGCTCACCTGAGTAGCATCAGTTTAGATAGTACAAAACAAACATCAAACTCGGTCTACGGGGATATAAAGCAGAGTGAGAGGTCTTAACACATTACCCCCTAGTGACGCATGTTTGCACCTCTATAAAATTCACATTGTGAAACCATTGTAAAAAATACAGCATTTGCTCCTATAGGAGCAAATGCTATATTTATCACAATGGTTTCAAATTACAAAATTCTAAAAATGTCCGTTTCTCTAGTTAATGCTCCTTTTCGGTAGAATAATTAATAAAGGTTGGATCTAAAGATAGCCTAGGAGACAATGAGTTAAACAAGGTCTTAACCCTTTAAGTGCCAGCATTTTCGTCTGCTTCAACTTTAGAGAGGGCGCTTGTTCAATATCTTTAAACAACAATAAACCGTAACAAACAGTTTGGATCCTGATGAAACGCCGAGTTACTCGGCGTCTCATTTGGATCCATTTTAACTGTAGATCTGCTGGCGGGAGTTTTGCTCATAATCAAATTTGGATATGCTATAACATGCAGAATGTTGTCATACTAAATATGATAAGGATCCATGAATAAATTATTTTTTTTATAAAGTGTTAAACAGATAAACCATCACACTTTGATTGACTAACCATTACCCCTTGTACAATTATCGACGGAATTCTTTCTTTAGGCTGTCTAAACAAATTCATCATAAAGATAATTTTATTACTCAGCGTCTTATCAGAGCCTACCGTCTATAATGGTTGTTAAAACTTAATGTTGTCCGCACGTTTGATACACGTGGACTTTCATAACCAAACATGTGACGTTGGAAACTCGGATATGAATCCAAATGCCACCCCGAACTCGGCAAGGTAGTGAGATAATATCACGCTGCAAGTTCTGAAGCAGACGACAAATATTCCAGCAGAACAACATGGCCTTTGCACACTATTTGTGAATTAGTTATTACACCTGACTCCAGATGTGACAGCCTCTCATCGGGATACAAGCGTTTGGTCGCTCTGACGCTAACAAAGAAAAGTGAAAAAAAAATACTGAAAAGGTAGTAGATTATACATTTTTAAAGACGACAATTACTTAGCGCGCAAAGACAAAACTACGTACAGAATAAACTTCAATACTTACTGAATATTAATGGACAAAATAGTTATAATGAAATATGGAAGGTGGAACATTGTAGCCATTTAAGAAAGTAAAGAAACCGATCTATCAAATTCCATGAGCAAACAGAGGAGACCCTGATCAGAAAGCTCCTATAAGACCCGTCTGATATGGGTCTACTCTGTTTTCAAATGCTTGAAAACACGTAAAACGCATGTGAAGGAAAGGGTTAAGCGATTATTAAAAATGGGTCTAATGATGGGTTTGTAAGGCAGGTGGTAGCGTAATGCAGGACAAAAGTAATACAGAAAGTTCTGCATTTTTTTGTCTGCATTGATTAACCACCTGCTTTTAAGACCCCCGTATTCAATAAATGAATGACCGCTTAGCCAGGTTCTACTGAATAGATAAAATATTTGTGTTTACATTTAATACTGATAAAGATGTCCTTTTAGTCAACAATATTTAGATATACAGTTTGAACTCACATTTAATAAGTTCAATAGATCACATTCATCTCCCGAGTTGTGTTGTCATGATTCTACGCCGGGACTACTTTCCTAGGTAAAATAGTCGGCCTGAGAGAATTCGTCAGAATGGCGGGTATAACCCATTTCCTGTGAACTTCGCCATTTTACAGTTTCGTAGGACATGTCCTTCTGCTTCGTTTGTTTTTAAGGTACATATATAATACTATTAGCTATGTCATTAGATTTCCTTATTTGATACAATAATTAATATTGATAATTGGCAGAGTATTACATCATATAAAGGGACAATGCTTTCATAAAAAATGAACACTATCTTTACGATTAAGTCGTTCAAAGGCCGTCAACAAAATTCTGCCCTAAGTAGACCATTTTCAGTTGAATGTATGGAATGTATGAAAAGCAAAGAAGCTGAGTGTCACCCTTGCCTCGAGAGCGATCCCCAAAAATAAGGATTCGAACAGGAATATATGAATACAAATGCCCAGGAAAGACAGCCCTACATGTATGTGTAGTTTGAGCGAGTTCAGAGAGAGAAACAAATCGACAAATATAGTTAAGATGTACCCCTTAGCAAAAATCGTGAAAAACTTGATTTTAACATTTTTATACATACATGTAGTTGGAAAGGTGTCTGAAGACGATTACAGAAGAGAAGAATTGATATCAGACCATTTTCAGCGGAGTTGTGTCCGTGAAGGTGTTTGTTTGTGTTGATTAGCGTCCGTTTCTGCCGACTACGGGCTAATTGGACGCCCAAGAGAGAGGGGAGGGATACAGAGAAACCCGGGCGCGATGCCCTATACTCTTATTATCGACATAATTTAAATGGTTCTTTTAGATACCCAGTGTAAAGCACTGATACATCGGGCTCGGTTTATAGTATCGTCCGATGGATTTCCTTGAAGGTGTGAATAGCAAAGAAGCTGAGGTTTACCCTTGCTTGCAGAGATGTAGCTTCCTCAAAATGCGGATGCGAACAGGAAGACATAACAAAAGTTGTTCAGGAAATATAGCCCTACAACTATGATAAGTTTGAGAGGGATCAGAGAAAAAAAATGGCAGAAATAGGTTATGGTTAACCCTTAGCGAAAACTAATTTTTGAAAATTAACATTTTTATACAAAGTTGCATGGAAAGGGCTTGTCAAAAGTAGTTTAGAAGAGAAGTCAGAATTGAAATCAGAACATTTCAGCCGAGCTAGGTGTTCTTCAAGAAATGAAACGCAAAGAAGCTGTAGCTGTAGCTATATCTCCCTATAATTAAGGATTCGAACATGAAGATATGAATGGCTCAGATAAAACTTCAATTATTAGAAGTTTGAGCAGATCAGAGAGAAAAACCATACTGCAAAAATAGGTAAGGAGTACATGTACCTTAGCGGAATTCGCGAAATACTTGATCTTAAGATACGTGACCATGAAAATACTGTTTATCGTTCTCCTATACTACAATTAATTCACCAAACCAAATTCTGCTTCAAATCTTGAAATTATGCTGTTAATTTTCTTCGAATTTGGACGGAAGAGAACAAGAGTGTCAGCATCAAATAACTTTTGGCATCGGTACCGTCGTGAAGGAGACCACTTTTTGGACAGAATAGTGACAAAAGATGATACAATGATCAACCTGTTTGATCAAGAACCCAGCGGGAATCATTGGTTTGGAAACGGACATCGTTGCCACCTCATCCGCTGAAAGCCAGTCGCCAAGTTTGCTAAACGCATAATGTGCATATTCTCCATGGACCGGCGAAGAATGATGTTGGTACACATGATTGCAGAGGACCAGACCGTGAATGCCAGCTACTATTCGAAGGCACACATTTTGTTATTTAGATATTATAAACATCTACACTTCTTTTTGCATGCATATTGTATTCTATTTATAGGCTCTTAGGCGTGCCTTCGCTAAATCGCTTAGACGAAAGCGGTCCAACGTTGAACTGGACCACGTCATCTTCCACCAGGGACAACGCCCGACCTCATCGAGCGGAGTCTAAGCAAAGTACATGTTTTCGATGTCATTTTTGTTCCCTTTCCAATAAAACATTTATATATTTAGTATCCCGTGTGTTAAGTTATATATTTAGTACTCCGTGTATTTATATTTTCTTCTGTTTTTGATTAAAGTGTCGGTGTATAAATGTTTATGTGCTTTTCCCATTTAAGTTACAGTTGAACTTCGATATCTCGAACTTCATGGGACTATACAAATTAGTTCCAGATAACAGAAGTTCGAGTTATCCGATTTCTTATCTGGATAATTTCTCGAATTCACAGCTTAATGCAGGTCTAGACCTGCATTAAGCTGGCACACGTGTTTCTAGATGTGCGTAGTGATACATTTTAGGACTGAACTTTTGGTTCGAGTTAACCTGAAGTTTAAGTTTATCGGAGTTCGAGATATCGAAGTTTACCTGTATGATGCCACTTTTTTACTGGTTCAGTTTATTTTAATGTTTTAATCTTGGCATCTTTACTCATGTTGTGGAATTGTCTGGAGGGGGATTTTAATTTACATTTCGACTTGGGTTAAGGTGGGATGTGCGAGGTTGGGTACCCGTAAACCTGGATTATGCCCAAAGTAGCAATATTGGCTACTGACCGTTCCAAAGCGGTACTCCTACATTCAGCCCATGGTCTTACAGTAAAACCTCTCTATAACGACCACTAAATTACAGGAATTATTTTGTGTTAAAGGCATGTGGCTGCTTAAAGCAATGTGAAAGTAAAACAGAACGCTCCTATAGGAGCGTTCTGTTTTACTTTCACCTTGATTTAAGTAGCCACCTGTCCTAAATACCAACTAATTAACATAATTTAGTGGCCGTTGAGAGTTTTTACTGTATTTGTTATTTTATATGGTTAAGGTTTAATGTTTTGTGTATTGGTGTGCGTTGTCTTGTGGTTGTGCCGTTTCTTATTTGGTGCAGTGTCCTTTAACAAAATATTCAAATTTACAAGTGTTTAGCGCCAGGCATTGCAAAATTATCTCCCTTTGAACTTTTGATTTTTTTTCAATTTTTTTGTCACGAAGCATGGATAGTTAATTTTAAACGTTATTGACTTTATATTTGGTATATATAATAATCATGAATAATAGATGTGCAAGAAGCAATTTCAAGGTGCTTAACGCTAGGCATTGCAGAATTATCTCCACTTAAACTTTGAGTATGTTTTTGTCATGGAACATGGATAAACTCCACCTTCAATTTGAAAGTTGAGTTTATATTTGGTATACATAATAATCATGAATATTTGATGCGCAAGACGCAATCTCCATGTGTTTAGGATCAGGTATTGCAGAATAATCTCCATTTGTTTGTCATGAAACATGAACAGTTAATGTCGTTATCTCCTCCTTCAATTTGGAAGTTATACAACTGACACTTGCCATACATAATAACCAAAAAGACTTTTTTTAGTAGATGTGCACTAGACGCAATTTCCCTGTGTTTAGCGCTAGTCATTGAAGAATGAGCTCCCCTGGAACGTTATTTTTTGTTATTTGGGACTGTAACAAGAGTAGTTGGTGTCGCGTTATCAACGCCTTGATTTGCGATCTGGAATGTCGTGCGAGGGTATTCATCACCTTTAGTGATAATTCTAGTTTTGTCAGTGTACAAAATAAGTCCGATGCCCATAAGTCCTATAAACAGATGATAAATCTAATTCTTGAACATATACTTGGAAGTTTTTTAACTTCCGACCCCGTATGCGGTATAGAATAAGGTCGCTTCACTGCAACTTATAGTTTGGACTTAAATGAGATAGCAGATAATTTTGTAAAACCCTGGACAGCATATCGGGATAAAACTGTTTGACAATCACCCTTGTTTTCTGTAGAGATTCAGAAATTGACTTTCCTGTTATAATGTTATTTTCGGACGGACAAACTTAGGTAAATAGTTTCGACTCAGAAATGATTCTGAAGGAACAGTTCAATCCAGGGCTATACTATTTCAGCTACAACAAGATGCGTTTGTGAAATACTATGCCCCCTCATATATTTGACCTCTGACCTAGACCTTGTCATGTCACCCCTCAAAATGTGCGGCTTTATGAGATACATATGCATGCCAAATATAAAGGCTCAATCTGTACTGGCTCAAAAGTTAAGACCAATGTTAAGGTTGTGTTAAAGTTACAGACAAAGAAACAGACAATTTGACCTTTGACCCTGAAGGATGACCTTGACCTTGACATGTCACCGCTCAAAATGTGCAGCCTCATGAGATACACAAGCATGTCAAATATCAAGTCTTTATCTCTACTGGTCCAAAAGTTATGACCAATGTTAAAGTCGGTGATTTGACCCATATATCTGACCTCTGACCTTGAAGGATGACCTTGACATGTCACCCCTCAAAATGTGCGGCTTTATAAGATACATATGCATGCCAAATATCAAGTCTCTATCTGTACCGGCTCAAAAGTTATGACCAATGTTAAAGTTGCTGACAAACAGACAGACAAACAGACAGGGCAAAAACAATATGCCCCCGACTATCGTCAATGGGGGCATAACAAGCACACCAGGCTATTAAAAGTGATTTAACTAGCCTTACAAAGGGGAGAGATCGGGTGTCCTGTCATGTAGGATGACGTATACAGTATTCTCCAAAATAAATGCCCCCACTCTAATAATTAAACACCCCTTTACTTCTGGGGGGAAGCATACAATGTATAAACAACTAAAACCCTATATATAATAACCATTAAAAAAAAGATAAATTAGTTTATCAAAGCACAAGTTGTAGCTTAATGCAGACTAAAAGCAATGCAGAAAGCTCCCTATTCTGCATTGCTTTCATTCTGCATAAAGAAACCAGGCACCTGTATACAAAATGCAATAAGTTCCTAAACATGCCTCCAGGGGCATTTATTAGAATACAGTATTTTATTTCTGGGAGAAAGCATACAATGTATAAACAACTAAAACCCTATATATAATAAACATTAAAAAAGATAAATTAGTTTATCAAAGCACAGGTGGTAGCTTAATGCAGACTGAAAGCAATGCAGAAAGCTCTCTATGGGAACTTCTGCCTTTGGGGGCATTTATTAGAAATAATACGACATTTTACAAAACAAGACACTAAAATGCTCTGTGTGCTAAAGGACAATCACACAAAACATTTGGGAAATATAAAAAATAACACAACACATGTTAACATTTAGGTTCTGATACTTAACAACTTTATCATAAAAAAACTTTTAGTCACTGACGAAAATTAAATATCCAGCTACAATACTATGCAATCAAGTCTTAATTTTCATAGCACTCATGAGCATTTTGTAAAGAATCGAAAAGCAATACTGCATTCACATTCCACTTAAAGGAATAAGAAGCCACCATATCATATATTTGTATTTTCATCTAGACTGATTATAACTGATATGTCCCATATCAACTTCATACAAATGCATTCAGTACAGATTGTTACATTTACAAGTACTGTCAATAGCAGGTATTTCAGAGCTACAGATAAGGATTGTACCCAAATACTAAAATCATCATTTCTCCGCCAAACCCTACACTGTGACCACTCTTTAGAATCGCCTCGAATAGACGATTCTAAAGAGTGGTCACAGTATAGGATTTGGTGGAGAAATAAAGGAGCTATGCTTGAAAATGTTAAAATTTACGCATCTTATCTGGATCTCTTAGGTATAGTACGTTTGCGCAAAATTAGTTTTGAATGGCAGTGCATGAAAACAGAAAACCTGCTGTTTTGTGAACCACCTATCCTTGCTGAACAAAAACTAGTGTATATGCGTAACAAAAACAAAACGATGTTTCCAAAATATCCAATACTCTAGCAGCAAAGCAACAGTCCTGTTTGACCTGTTCCTGCATTAACCCATGAATAATTAAACATGAATTCATGAATATTCATTAAACAAGATTTTATAATGACCAATGCTCTCTGGAACTGTTGGCCACGGTAGAAACTATGGAATCAGATCAATACAATTTCATAATCAAACAGCAAACCCTGATAATATGGTTCCTACAGGAGCCATCTGATCTGGTTCTACTATGTTTGCAAATGTGCCCAAAGTCATCTATATGAGAGGAAGGGTTATGGCTATTTCAATTGTTTTACACTGGTAACCTTTTTGTACTGTCTTACCAATTCCATACAATTGTTTGCAACTAATAAAATATCCACACAACAGCACGGTTTTACACAACAGTCAGATAAGTCATTGTAGAAACTTTAGTTGGTGATCAAATGTTAGGTGGTGGTCAGTCTACAGCCACTAGAAATATAGGTGTTGGGTCTACACAGCTATTAACCCAGTACCTCATGAGTATTCATGTAAAAATAGTCACATCGTGAATACTAATTAGCTGAATATCTAGAATAGCAAATGAAATCAATTTATTTTTACCATGGCAGAAATTTAAGACTCAGATCTATATTTATCTCTGGCAAACAGAGCAGACCCTAATCAGATGGCCTCCATAGAAGCTGTCTGATGTGAGTCTAATCTGTTTGCAAATGCTTTAACCCATTACCTTATAGGCTATTTTTAGATACAACCTCTTTGAATTAATCTACCGAAAAGGAGCATTAACTAGAGAAAATGAAAATTTTAGAATTTTGCACTTTGAAACCATTGTGATAAATAGAGCATTTGCTCCTATAGGAGCAAATGCTCTATTTATCACAATGGTTTCAGAAAGTGACTTTTACAGAGTCGTCAAAAGTCGTCAATATGAGGGAAAGGGTTAAAAAGCTTCTCTATAAATTAAAGAGTTAACTCTTACGGTGTGGGACACGAGTGACTAATGTCCTTTGCAAACAGTGTAGACTCAGATGAGATGGTTCCTAGTGTAGCCCTCCCATCAGGGCCTGCACTGTTTGTCATGTTACACATTTCCTAAAGTAAAAACCCTAAATATTCACCATAAGCTTGACCTGTTTGAATTTTGGAATAGTCAATTTGATAAGTCAGCTTGGTAAAGGGTTAATATTAGCACTTTCCTATCAGTCTATTTAGTGACAGAATGTATGGCATGGGCAAGATAATCAACATTCGAGGAGGAGATTCCGGCTACAGATATTCTCCCATCCTTAGTCAGGTATACAGAAAAGTTCTTGGTCAGTGCTTCAACCTGAAAAAAGCAAGAATGTGCACCTGTTATATGCATGTTTGATTTATATAATCTAATTCACAAGTTCCACAGACCTCACTAAGTTTAAAAGATTCAATTGAAAATACGAAAACCATGGACTGATATACATGCTTGAAAACTAGTCTAACAATTAGCAAGAACATCACAAGTTGATGTTAACCCTTTACTTCATGAATATTCATGCAAGAAACAATGACATCATGAATATCTATTAGATACATTTTTATAATGGTATATGTGAAAACAGGAACTTTTTGGACATGGTCATTAACAAACCAAGAGGGCCAGAATGGCCCTGATATCGCTCACCAGACAATCAGAGGAGAAGATTTTCACTATATGTTCCTATTGAAAACTAGCCAGCCCTGGGGCTGGGCCAATTTTGACCCCAGGGGCATAATTTATACAACTTTTGTAGAGGAACTGAACATGATGCTATGTGCCAAATATGAAAGCTGAGAACCTTCCAGTTTCAGAGGAGAAGATTTTCAAAATTTTCACTATGTTTCTATTGAAAACTGGCTACCCCTGGGGTAGGGCAAATTTTGACCCCAGGAGCATAATTTATATAACTTTTGTAGAAGACCTGAACATGATGCTATGTGCCAAATATGAAAGCTTAGAACCTTCCAGTTTCAGAGGAGAAGATTTTCAAAGTTTTACTATATGTTTCTATTGAAAACAAGGCACCCCTTGGGCGGGGCCAATTTTAACCCCAGGGGCATAATTTATATAACTTTTGTAGAGGACCTGAATATGATGCTATGTGCCAAAGATGAAAGCTGAGAATCCTGTAGATTCAGAGGAGATGATTTTAACCCTTCTCTTGCTGAATTTTAAAATACATTTCTCCTTCTTTACCCATGCCCTGTTGTATAATTATATATATCTTCACTGTGTACAAGTATTTCGCTGTGCAATCACTGCTGTGGAGTGCACTGGTTGCACAATCAACTTGTAAATAGTACAGACCCTGATGAGACAGCTCCTGCAGGAGCTGTCTCATCTAGGTCTTCACTATTTACAGGTAGGTATATTGACGTGAATAGCAAGCAAAGGGTTAAGGTTCAAATTGTTAACGACAAACGACGAACGACGCACGCGGATGGACAACGGACATCAGGCGATCACAATAGCTCACCCTGAGCACTTTGTGTTCTGGTGAGCTAAAAAAGCAGACCCTGATTAGACAGCTCCTATAGGAGCCTTCTGATCTGGGTTTTCCGGGTCTCCACTATTGGTTTTTATGATTAATTCTCAAATGTGAAGAAATGCGTAACATTATTAAAAGTTTGTGGTGAAAGAAAAAATTACTAACATTCTGAGATCCAATCTGCAAAATATGATGTTAAGTGACCAAAAGTTAATTGTATAAGCCACCTTTCTAAAAAGGCATAAATTCTTCATTACCCAAATTTCGAAGTATCGAGTTTTTACTGCAGTATTATTAAAGAAATCTTGACATGAATATTAAATAGATGCATTTTTATAATGACATATGAACACAGGAAGTTTTGGCCATGGCAAAAACTAGAACTAGATCTATATTAGAGTAAACCTTGGTCAGGAGGTCCTACAGACAGACAGACAGACAGACAGACGGACAGACAGACAACGGAAAAGTGATCCCTAAGTGACACACTGCCTCTTGGTAGGTGACACAAAAAGCAGAATTTTGGAATTGCTCCTATGGAGTAAATGTTCTATTTATCACAATGGTTTCAAAAAATGAATATTACAGAGGTGCAAAAAGGTGTCGGTAGGAGATAATGGGTTAAACACATAATATTTACAGAACAAAAGAGATTACAGATGTAGTACAGGTCAAGTTTTAATTGCTACAGCAAACATTGTAGACTGATCACTCCCGACACTGGTCTAAGCTGATTTTCCCATTCGTGTCTTCAAACCAAGCTAAGCTTCTACATATTGAAACGCAATAATAATTCCTAAATATGCAAAACAAACACAGGCAAGAGTGTAGACCCAGAACAATTGCTCTTGCAGGAGCAGTCTAAACTATTTACTATTCCATTAGTTTCATTTAAACGTGTTAGAACGCCATTAATCCATTCCTTCACAGTCTATTTTTAGACCTAATCTCTTTGACTAAATCTACAAAAAAGAAGCATTTATGATTTACTGGAGGAAAGAAAAAAATTGAATTTCGAAACCATTGTAATACAGAGAGTATTCGCTATTTTAACAATGGTTTCAAAACCTAACTTTTACAGAGGCATCGATACGAAAGGATGGGTTAAATGGATTTGTTCAGCTTTACAAAATGGTTGAAAAATATTTATGGTAAATACATTAACCCTTTCATCCATAAATACGCTTTTCTATGCCTCTGTAAAAATCAATTATTGAAACCATTGTGATAAAAAGAGCGTTTGCTCCAAAGGAGCAAATGCTCTATTTATCGCAATAGTTTCAGACCTACACAATTCTAAAACTTTCCTTTTCTCTAGTTAATGCTCCTTTTTGGTAGATTTATTCAAAGAGGTTGGATCTAAATATAGCCTACGAAAGAATGGGTTAAGTACCAATCTACCAAAGGAAAATGATAGGAGTTGCAACATGACAACCTATACCAAATCTGCTCCTTACCTGGTCTGGTTTAAGTCCAGTGAAACAGAACATGCCAATCTGGTCAACAATGTGTTGCCAGTTGTGGGTGGAGCCTTCTCTCTCTAGCCCCGCCTTCAGGTCAGTCCTCATGGTAATGATCCTGTCAGCCATATCCTTCACCTCTGTAAGCCTGGGATAGTAGAGATTTTGTAGTATTAACTCTTAATTTCAGGAATATTTATTCAAGAATCTGTCAATTATTAACATTAATTAATTACATAAAACAAGGCAATTTATTACCATAACATTAAGTAGAGTTATCTGTAACATATAAGCAAATAGAGCAGGCTCTGTTCAGACAGATCCTACAGGAGCAGTCTGATCTGGGTCCACTCTTGTTTGCAAAGTTGTAAAAAGGCAGAATTGCAAAAAAGGGGGTAGGTTTCATAGAAAACAAGATGTGTTTGTGAAACACTATGCCCCTGCCCAATTTGACATTTGACCCTGAAGGATGACCTTGACATGTCAACCCTCAAAATGTACAGCTTCATGGGATACATATGCATGCCAAATATCAAGTCTCTATCTGTACTGGATCAAAAGTTATGACCAATGTTAAAGTTAATGACAAACAGACAATTTGACCTTTGACCCATAAGGATGACCTTGGCCTTGACATGTCACCTCTCAAAATATGCAGCTCCATGAGATACACATGCATGCCAAATATCAAGTATCTATCTCCACTGGTTCAAAAGTTATGGCCAATGTTAAAGTCAGTGATTTTACCTATATATTTGACCTCTTACCTAGAAGGATGACCTTGACATGTCACCCCTCAAAGTGTACGGCTTTATGAGATACATATGCATGCCAAATATCAAGTCTCTATATGTACTGGCTCAAAAGTTAAAGTTGCTGACAGACAGACAGACAGACTGCAAAAACAATATGCCCCCTAGATCTGATCTGGGGCGCATAAAAAGACAAGTGTCCACTAAGGACATCTAGCAATACAGATATAAACATATGCATTTATGTCATATTGTGCTTTTATGTTACATAATATACTCAGCTAGATGTGAAATTTGATTAACGATAATGATTAAAAGGCTCCTTCTTAATAATGGCTCTGTAGAATCATATCTATATTATTTCACATGCATCTACGGAGCACAGCCTGGCCCATTATAAAGAAGTCTAGTTTTCAGGGTAGTTGATATTTAAAATGCAGGAGAAAGGTCATGCAGAAAGCTTAAGGAGCCTTCTCTGCATTACTTTTGCACTTCAGTGAAACTGAAAAACTTAAAACTCTTGAAACTGATTTATGAACACTTGTCAAGTCTTGATTAGATAATAACTATGGCTAACTTTAATATGATAACCTTTGCAAATAGTTTGTGTTCATGGGAAACCCAAATAAAAAGCACAAAGCAAAGAATCTTGTTTGTCGCAGGATCTTTCATAAATGATGCAAAAGACAATAATTTTGAATGCAACACTTTAACCCATTCCCTAATATTAATGCCTTTTCACACATTTGTGAATAGAGTAGATCAAGATCTGATGGCCCCTATAGGAGCCGTCTGATCAGGGTCTGCTCTGTTTGCTTTTGACATAATCAAAATCTGATTCTACAGTATTTGTCAAAGCAAAAAATTCCCTCAAACAGGTGTACATTATAAAAATGCAGCTAATAAATATTCATGATGGCGATATCATTATTTCTTACATGAATATTAAATAGGGAAAGGGTTAAGCAATTTCCTGTTTCTGCAAGCTTACCATTTAGAATACAGATCTGGTGTATTCAGGACTCTCGAAACAATGTGGGCACCATGTATAGGTGGGTTTGAATACATTGGGCGAATGAGAATCTTCAGTTGAGACATCACCCTCGCCTGTTCGTCTTTGTCTGCACACACTACGGTAAAGGCTCCTGCTCTCTCACCTGTTTATATACATATTGTGCATACTAGCATTTAGTGTTCTTTATTAACCATTCACTTCACATAAACGCGTTTTCATGCATTTGCAAACAAAGTAGACCCAGATCAGACGACTCTTATAGGACCCGTCTGATCAGGTTCTGCTCGGTTTGCTAATGGAATCTGAAAGATGGTTCTTTAGTTTCTATAATGGCTCCCATGTTCCACCTTCCATATTTCATTATAACTATTTTGCGCATGAATTTTCTATTTGGAATAAACATAGAAGACGAAATGGAAATATATAGGGCAACCAGTGTATATCCAGGAGCCTTCTAATTAGTGTCTGCACTGTCTGTTTGCTTCATACATTATTTCCAAAGATCACTATGGGATAAAATATTCTTGCAGTACCAATTCAAACAGGTTTAGTCCTGAATCTTCAATCTTTGACCCTGAAATATGACCTTGAGCTTATGGTGGCACCACTCAAAAGATTCAAGTGTAAACATGCAAAATATGAAGTCACTATATCTAAATTAAAATTTATGGTTAAATTTTTTACCTCTGACCTTGAAATTTGACCATGACATTGCTCTTCTCAAAAGTTGCAGTTCTCCACTATGAGTTTGCATGACAAATTTGAAGTCTCTATCGCTAATATTTTAAAAATTCTATGAAACTTTAATGTTTAGAAAGCTGACCATCAACCTTGAAGATTGGCATGTGCAAAATATCAGCCTTCCTTAAAAGGGGGTGTATAATATAATTAATCCAAAGTGCATATCTGAACTCTAAGAAAAAGATTAAATATGGGTTAATCCGTTACTCCATAAATACGCCTCTCTTCGCCTTTGCAAACAGAGTAGACCCAGATCAGACGGCTCCTAGAGTAAGGGCGTACAGTATCGGACACCTCCGGCCGTCGCCTTCTCCTGAAGGTCTCACACAAGTCTGGCGCCACCCCATCAATAGTCATCCCCATTATTGAAGTGTGCGGAACATGTTCCGCTTTATTCATTAAAATTCGAGTGAGAGACCTTTCTATTGGATAGATAAAACTAGAGCTAATCAGACGTAGTACGGCATCGGACATTTGCGGGTGCTATCGGACAGCCACTTCGGGTGCTATCGGACAACAGGAGTATGCTATATTTTTTTGCCAAAATTGTATCAAAGACCCTTACACACAATATCCTTCCAGCAGACAAGGTAGACCCTGATGAAACAGCTCCTACTGGAGGTGTTTTATCAGGGTCTTCTTTGCTTGCAAACACGTCACTATCGGGTAATGGGTTAACGGTTCCTTGTTGAACAGACAGTATCCTCGTTTACTTGTGAATCGCCTAACGGCAGATTGTAAGTTCTAAGCACACTGACTAAATCCGAAAGATGACACAAAACCATCAAAAGAACTAGATCTATATGGGTCTATTCTGATTGCAAATGCGTGAAAATGCACCACATTAGGTAAAGAGTTAAATGTATTGTTGAATAAAGTTCTGTTCGATATGTACCCGCACATCATTTTGTGGCAAAATTCTTGAAGGGCGCTATCGGACACTGCTTATTTTTTATGTTTTAGCCTTTTAAAATCGATTTTTATATACAAAAAATATCTCCTACTGATAAAGATGATAATTTCAAATGCATATTATAGTTATTTATACCAGGATTTATACAGTGCCGAGCGTGCAATCGTTTTTTCTCGGGACAACGAAATACTCGTTTTTTTGCTTATTTACCCAGATTCGGAAAAGGAAGTAACTAAGTGCCACCGTCAGGTATTTGATTACCTCACATGGAATCGTATTGATTTGTCATCATCAGCAAGTATTATAAACACGTTACAATCAGTTCACCAAGTTGAGAAAAATAACAACAAATGCATTATAAAGGAAAATGATTATTTTATTTGGACTTTAGAGGCGAGTGTCCGATGTCGTCCGCTGTCCGATACCGTACGCCCTTACTCTATAGAAGCCGTATGATCAGGGTCTGCTCTGTTTGCTAAGATATAATGTAGATATGATTCTGCAGTTCCTATAATTGCCAAAATCCCATGTGTCTATGTGCTATTATAATGATTCATCTAATTAATATTCATGATGTCATTTATTTCTTACATGAATATTCATGGAGTTAAGGGTTAAAAACCATTTAATGAAAGAAATATAGGCATCTCTCAACCTTTTCATTGTTGAATATTCATGTAAGAAATAATGACATCATAAATACCTATTAAATGAATTTGAAATAATGGCTAGACATACAAAGAATTTTTTTGTAGAATCAGATCTAATTTATTCCATAAGCCAACAAAGCAGACTCTGAACAGACGGCTCTTACAGGATCCACCTGATCTGTGTCTACTGTTTGCAGAGGTGTAAAAAGGTGTTTCTATGAAAGAAAGGGTAAAAAAAAGGTAATTGCTTAATGCAGAACAAAGTAATAAATTGCATTATGTAATCCATGTTCACTATTCATGCAAGAAATAATGACATCATGAATATTTATTTTCTTTTTTAAAATAGTATATGTACATCTGAATGTTTGGTACTGGTAGAAACTTTAGTGGCAGATATATCATAATTTCATAAGCAGACCCTGATCAGACAGCTCCTACAGAAGCTGTTTGATCAGGGTCTACTATGTTTGCAAATGTGTGAAAAGGTGTTTATATGAAGGAACGGGTTAATTCCCAAACTGACTTGAGTGGTCAGTGTAGACAAGTTGTACGGTATCCTCCTAATCTACTAACCATACAATCCCATGTTCTTGGCAAATGACTGAGCTAGAACCATAGTGTGGCCATCCTGGACAAAATATCTCAGAGCATAGGCGTCCTTGTGTATATCTCCGCTGGCAAAGCCCTGGTAGGCCATGTCAAAGAATGGGAAGAGTTTCCTTTCCTTGATCACGTGGCTCATCTCTTGCCATTGTTCTGCCTGCAAGATGTCAATCAACAATAAAGGATTAATCTAATATCAGCATCAATCAATGTTTTTGATTAACCCCTTACTCCATGAATATTCATGCAAGAAATAATGACATCATAAATATTAACTATGAGAAATTTTATAATGGCACTATGAATACGGGAAGTTTTTGTCATGAGAGAAACTGAAGAACCATATCTATATTGTTTTCATTAGCAAACAGAGAAAACCCTTAAGAGACAGCTCCTATAGGAGTTATCTGATCTGGATCTACTCTGTTAACAAGAGCCACGTGTGTTTGGAGCATTATACGGCCGAAGTATGTGCCGTCATAACATGCACAATATTAATATGAGTTGAAGTCATCGTGGCCTTGACCTTTGACCGACTGACCTCAAAATCAATGGGGGTCATGCACTGGTCATGACCAACCTACCTACTAAGTATGAAGACAGCACATCTAATACTTATCAAATTAACAATGAGCGGACAAGATTTTTGAGTTGAAGGTCAGTGACCTTGACCTTTGACAGACTGACCTCAAAATCAATACGGGTCATCTACTAGCCATGACCAACCTCCCTACTAAGTATGAAGACAGCATCACCTAATACTTATCAAGTTATTGAGTGGACAAGAATTTTGAGTTAAAGGTCACTGTGACCTTTACCTTTGACCGACTGACCTCAACATCAATAGGGGTCATCTACTAGTCATGACCAACCTTCCTACTGAGTATGAAGACTGCACACCTAATAGTTGTCAAGTTATTGTGCGGACAAAGATGTGGCTAACGGACAGACAGACAGACTGTCGGACAAGCGTCATACCATAATACAACCAAAGTTACCTTCGGGCGTATAAAAAGGTGTATTTATGGAGTAAAGGGTTAACCCTTTACTCCATAAATATGCCTTTCTAATCCTTTGCAAACAGAGTAGACCCAGATAAGACAACTCCTATAGGAGTCGTCTGATCAGGGTCTGCTCTGTTTGCTTACAATATTATATACCGTATAACTGGTTATTTTTGCGGGTGCAAATTTTTGCTGTTTGGGGTCTAAAATGGTATAATTTATTTTTGCGATTTTGATTTTTGCAGATTTATTGTCTCTGTCCCAGCAAAATTCTTACATGTTCTATATTGTTCTACCATTTAGGCCCCGAGTAGCTATTTATTTGCATTCACACTCTAATTACTCGAAAACAAAAGGATGGCAAACAAAGCTGTACCCTACCTGTTTATTGTCGGTCTCCCGGTGCAGCGTGTTTTTCACACTTCGTAAGTGTAAAACATAAGGAGGGTACATATCAATAGAATTAATTGTTTAATTAGATGACTTGTGATAACACAGGCGTGCATATTAATGGCGATATTTTTTTTAAATAATGAGCTAATAAAACATTAATGACTATTTCAAGAAATTAGTGTTATTTTTTTTTAAAAAAATCGAGCTTGTATTGAAAACCGGAAGTAGACATTGTATTAATGTTCACTAATTTTTGTGGCTAGATTTCACGACTTGTCACGTTTGTTTGTGATAATGTTTGATAATTGCGGATTTAAATAAAGAATATTATATATATATATATATCTCTCGCGGCGACAAAGCCTCCCATAATGGTCCATTATGATCTGGCAACCAAAGTCACAAACTGTTATAAACATGTATATATGTCGGTTTGCCGATAATGTGTCACCTTGCTATTTTTTGCCCTGCTGTATGGGATACACATGATAACCATGTGCGAGTCAGCGGTGCAAACAATTAGGGGAAGCGAAGTAATGTTGCTATGGGGCGACTAGAAGGAAAATTCGAATGAATATTTTGCGCATATATTATTTGCGGCCAGACAGCATCCGCAAAATTTCGGAAATAATATGTTGCCGCAGAAACAAGGGCATGTTGTATTGCTATGCAAGACATGAGTCCCCCACCTGACTGAAAAAAACCTCCACTCTCCCCACCCCACCAACCCATGGTGTGGTTGACCATGGTATATACATGACCACCTGAATGGTATTAGTACCTTCTTTCATACATTGAATCAGTAAATAAAAAGTTATTGTCCCGAAAAAAAATTATGAAAAAGGGGAGTAACTCCAAAAATATTGATGCTAGAGTTATTGCCCTTGTGCATGACACTACATCTCATCATGCTTGTTCCATATGAGAAGTTTCAAATAAATTGAACCAGTACATAAAGAGTTATTAACTGGACAAGAAAATATGAAAAGGGGAATAACTCCAACAATATAGATGCTAGAGTTATGGCCCTTGCGCATGACACTTCCCCTCATCATATGTGTTCCATATGTGAAGTTTCAAATCAATTGAACCAGTAGAGAAAGAGTTATTGTCCGGACAAAAAAGAATGAAAAAGGGGAATAACTCCAAAAATATTGATGCTAGAATTATGGCCCTTGTGCATGACACTACTCCTGATCATGCTTCTTCAATGTGTGAAGTTATAATGAATTTGGCCTAACTTTGTAGGAGATATTGCCCGGACACGAAGTGTGACAGACGGACTGACAGGAAAATATGAAAAAGGGGAACAACTCCAAAAATATTGATGCTAGAGTTATGGCCCTTGTGTATGACACTACCCCTCATCATGATTGTTCCATATGTGAAGTTTCAAATTAATTGAACCTGTAGATAAAGAGTTATTGTCCGGACAAAAAAATATGTTAAAGGGGAATAACTCCAAAAATATTGATGCTAGAGTTATGACCCTTGTGAATGACACTAGCCCTCATCATGATTCTTCAATGTGTGAAGTTATAATGAATTTGGCATAACTTTGTAGGAGATATGGCCCGGACACGAAGCGTGACAGACGGACAGACGGACGGACGGACAGACGGACAGACGGACAGACAGACAGACAGACAGACGGAATCGAGCAAACCTATAGTCCCCCAACCGGTAACCGGTGGGGGACTAATAACGAGTTATACGATAGATATGATGCTACAGTTTCTGCCTATGCGAGTAATTCCATGTGTCATTATAAAAAAAGAATATAATTAATATTCATCATGTGATTATTTCATACATAAATATTTATGGAGGAAAGGATTACAGAATTACATTAAAAGACATAATGAAGGTGGCCATCATAGTAATGTTTTTGTTAAACAAGATATATTATTTAGACTCAAGTTTCATTCTATTCCAACTTCCCGTTTCAACTGGTATACTTTATTGTAATAATATACTTCAACAAGATCTATTTGTGATTCACTTAACTTGTCCAATACAGGCATTTTGACCTAAAGTTTTTATCTCTGACCTTGAAAAGTTACACTGACCTTGCAATGGCACAACTCAAAAGTTGCATGTTCCTGAGATGACATGTAAACATGCCATATGTTCATCAAAAGTCATTCAAAAGTTATGGCCGAAGTAAACATTTTAGCAATTTGACAGTTGACCTCAATTTTGAATTTGACCTTGAAATGGCTCCACTTTAATCTTGAATCAAACTTCATGAGATGGGTATACATTTCAAGTATGAAGTCTTTACCTGAAACAATATACTTCCAGAAAAAGATCTTGAGAGCATTTTTTTCTGCAGGAATGTTTGCAACTATCAAAAATATTTACCACTTCTAATTCCAAAATACTAACATTGTGTTTGCTCCACGAAACCCTATGCTGTGACCTAAAGTGGTCACAACAGAAGTTTTGGTGGAAAAATAAAGGAGTTACCCTTAAAAATGTCTTATCTAGGCTTCTGCTCTGATCATAGGTTTTGAAAAAAGAGTGGAGATAATATGTAGAAGACAACCAATTTTGCAGGTGACAATAACTTATTAAGCCAAGAGATACAACAACTGTAGATGTTCAAAATGATGTACAAGCAAATGTACAAGTTTTTACCCAGAACACAGTCTGTCACAATACAAAAGGTTTCACAAACTAACTACAACTATTTTAACAAAGTACAGGTAAAGCATAAATATTTAATCATATTACACTGCCTATGAAGTATATTCAGTTTGTCATCTGACAAAGACCGAGCTAAATTCATTATTAAGTTTGTTCGTACCTTTGGGTCTACACCGGTTGGATTATGAGCACAAGCATGTAAGAGAATTATGGATTTCTCTGGGATTTGCTGAAATAAAAAAAAATACAACCAAATATTTGGGTAATTTGACTTGTTACAAATCAAAAAATATCAAATCATAGTCCGACAACTTTGACTGGTTCTACACTGTTTGTAAATGTTAGTAGACTTGTTTCCTACATTGAAAGGGTATCAACATTGAATTATCAAAACCTGCAAATGACTGCTATATGTGACATAAACAGTAAAACCTCTCTAAACCGGACATTAAATCTAGTATTAATATCCGTCTTGGAGACAGGTGGCTGCTTAATGCAGGGTGAAAGTCATGCAGAAAGCTCCTCCTCTAGGAGCTTTCTGCATGACTTTCACCCTGCATTAAGCAGCCACCTGCCTAAAAGTATCTAAATTCTTCTCTACTAGAATTCCTGTTTAGAGGGGTCTTACTGTATATATATTTGATTACTCTGAATGCTGATTCTTCAAAGAGGAATGGCACGATGGTGTTTAACTGTTGAGTCCATTCAGTATAAAATACCTAGGATTTTAAAATGGCAAACAATGTAGACCCTGATCAGAGTGCTTCTCTAGTGAATCTAGTCATACTGAATGGACTCAAATTGTTAAAATATAATGGATCATTTCACTTTGAAAATCTAACATTCAATTGGTTAAAAAACTTCTTTCACTTCCAAGTCAGAATCCCTCTAGTAAAATAATGTTTCTCTGATAGAGTGCATACTCAAGACACCACAGTCAATGTCATTTCTTCCCTCATGAATGAATATGTTAGAGCTCTAGATAAGAGGAATGTATAGAAAATCAAAGTAACCCTTTCCCTCATATAAATGCATTTCATGCATTTGCAAACAGAGAAGACCCAGATCAGACAGTTCCTACTGGAGCCATCTGATCAGGGTCTGCTCTGTTTGTTTATAGTTTAAAGAAGATCTGATTCTACAGTTTCAGTTGTCGAGAGTTAAAACATCCTGTGTACATGTTCCATCACAAAAATTCAGTTAATAAATATTCATGATGTAATTACTCCTTACATGAATATTAAACAAGGAGGGGTAAGGTATTCTCTATCAAACCCTATCATGATGATAGTCATTGGAATCGACAATACAGTACAGTAAAACCTCTATATAACTGCAACTAAAGTGTGTTAATTAGTTGGTATTTTGGGCAGGTGGCTGCTTAAAGCAAGGTGAAAGTAGGAGCGTTCTATTTTACTTTCACCTTGCTTCACCAAATACTTGATGTAATTTAGTGGCCGTTATAGAGAGGTTTTACTGTATTTAGGTAACACATTTTGATATATCAGAATTAAACGTATCTACAACTCTGCCATACAGTATACTATGATGTCCTCCATTTTCTACTTACTTTTATATCTTCCATTGCACCTTTGAAATCAAACCCGCATGTTTTTGGGTCATAGTATCTGTATGTTTTAATCGATAAACCAGAATCTCTGTAATAGAGAAAATCAAGTTAATAATCACAACTACGTGTAGATATATACCATCTAAGCTAAAATCCTGCATTAATTCTGCATTCATGTATTAGAATTTTGTGATATTTTTTCCAATATCATGCTTGAATTAGGCATTTATTCTCTCCCTTTCAGCACCTCATCTGTATGCCAGTCTGGATGCACTCAGCAGCAGAAGGGATAAAATGCAAGCAAAGGAAGGTACATGTAAGTAGTTAGTTGTATTTGACCAAGTGAATAACATCAAATAGAAGAGTGCTGTAAACTGTGGAAATGCACTTGTGCAATGTAGTCAACTTATTTGTTTATAATAGTCAATTGTAGTGTTGCATGACGGATTTACTCCATAAGCATGCACTTTTATCTGTTGCTCTGATTGAGGTATTGAAAAATATAGACAAAAAGACAATCAGACAGATTATAGAAGCATAAAGAGAAAATGTATACCATCCACTAGGGAAATAGGTATGGGACTAACTGTTAAACATGCTTTTCATGTATTAAATCTGAGGGGCTCATCATTCTTACCTGAAAATTGGATTGTGGTTGCCCCATGTTGGAGCCGGGAAATATATAACCTTGTTGTGCGGGTAAAATCTATCCTGTAATAGAAAACACATAGAAACTGGAATGTTTGGCTATTAAAAATTACTACATGTGTATTATCAGTTATCATTTCTAACTATGGGAAGACGTAACCCTTTCCATGTTCCATGTTTGATTCCAATATTCATGGACAAAAAAGCTATAATGAAATATGGAAAGTGGAACAGTATAGCCATTTTAGAAACTAAAGAAACAGATATATATCCTATAGGAGCCATCTGATCTGGGTCTTCTCTTTTTGTAAATGCATGAAAGGCATTTTTATGAAAGGGTTAAGCTAGACAGAATATATGTAGTGTATAGAAGCTATTCACTCATCAGGCTAGCCTTTTGCAACTCCATTTTGATTATAAACAACTGGAAGTAATATCTAGAAACAAAAGGATAACTTCGTTATAAAAAAATGAGTCATTTAATTGTTCGGACACGGAATGTTTGAAAATGTTTGGATCCTGACAATATACCAATTTCCTAAACATCTAATCAAGATAAAAAATGGCTGCTGTATTTGCTTACTGGCCGTAGATATGACTGAATTTGCCCAAAGCCCACAGTAAAACCCATCTAAACTGGAATTATCATAGAAAATAATTTAGACACTTTTAGGCAGGTGGCTACTTAATGCAGGGTGAAAGTCATGCTCCTAGAGGAGCTTTCTGCATGACTATCACCCTGAAATAAACTGCCACCTGTCTCCAAGACCGGTATTTATACTAAATTAAACATCCGGTTTAGAGTAGTTTTGCTGTACACATAATTTTTTTCATAATATTTTCTTGAAAATTATACTTGAAAATCATAATGTTGCTTTTTATAACTCACCAGAAAGTTTCCACCTATTCTGAGTGATCCAGTGCCTGACACGCCTTGAACTGTGGCATTCTGAAATCAAAATCAAACAAATATGTTGCTCTTATAAATATCTGATTGGTTCCAAAGTTTAACCCTTTATCATGAATATTGATGTGAGAAATAACGACATCATGAATATGAATTTCATATGATCACAAGGTTATTTTTTACTTTGTTAGAATTTTTGAAAACAGAACGATTTCTAAAGTAAACAGAATGGACCTGATCAGACGGCTCCTACAGGAGCTGTCTGATCTGGGTGTGTTTTGTTTGCAAAGAAAATGCATCTTTATGAGGTAAAGGGTTAAAGAAATTGTTGACTATAAACAACAGGAAACAGACATAGGCCAATCCAAATAGCTTACCTTGGTACGCTGTGCCAGGTAAGCTAAAAGGGAATGTACATGTATTGCCAAGCAAGCAAAAGAAATAGGCGATTCTAACACATTGACGGAAAGAGAGCAGACTCTGATCAAATCTGTACCTAATGCAGGTGCTCTCTGATTTGGGTCAACCCTGTTTGCAAAGGCATAAGCACACAAGATAATCAAGTAAAGGTATAAGTAGACTCTATTGCCAAACTGGTCTTCAAGCACGTGCATTTGCATATCCAACCTAGGCCTCATACTTTTTCTTTTGTTTCAAAATCCTTTCCTTTTCACACCTTTGCAAACAGAGTAGTTCCTGTAGGAGCCGTCTCATCAGGGTCTGTTCCTTTTGCTTATTATTTGACATAGATCTGATTCTACAGTTTCTGTCAAAGCAAATGTTCCCTTGATAAATTTTACATTATAAAAACGCAGCTTATAAATATTTATTATATTTCTTGCATGAATATTGAACAGATAAAGGGTTAAACAGTTTTATGTCCTAACTGATGAATTATCTCACAGACTTGCTAGCCAAATATGAAATCTCGATGTGAAGTTGGTGATTTAACCTATATATGAGCTTTGACCTTGAAGAGTGACCTTGACATTGATATGTCACCACTCAAAACATGAAGCTTCATGAGATACAAATGCATGCCAAATATCAATTCTCTATCTCTGTTGGTTCGAAAGTAAGTGACTTGACCTATATATCTGGACTTGACCTTGAAGGATGACCTTGACATGTCACCTCTGAAAATGTGTGACTTCAGAGATATACATGAATGCCAAATATCAAGTCTCTATCTCTACTGATTCAAAAGTTATGCCCAATGTTAAAGTTGCTGAAAAACAAACATAAATCTGACCTTTGACACTGAAGGATAACCTTGACATGTCACACCTCATGCAGCTTCATGAGATACACATGCATGCCAAATATCAAGTCTCTAGCTTGACTGTTTCAAAAGTTATGGCCAATGTTAAAGCCTGTGATTTTACCTATATATTTGACCTCTGACCTTGAAGGATGACCTTGTCCTTGACATTTCACCACTAAAAATGTGCGGCTTTAAGAGATACATATATGCATGCCAAATATCAAGTCTCTATCTGTACTGGCTGAAATGTTATGACCAATGTTAAAGTTGTCCTCAAACAGACAGACAGACAGGGCAAAAACAATATGCCCCCCAGATCTGATCTGGGGGGCATAAAAAATGATAACACCTAATAACTCAAATTTTTTTGATAATATCATAATAGTGTTATGGCCCTTGTGCAAGACACTTCCTTTTCCCATGCTCTTTCAATAAAGGAAATGTCATTGCAATAGCATCAGTAGACCAGGAGTTATTGATCAGACAACAAAATGTAACAAAGGGCAATTACTCCGAAAGTATTGAAGCCAGACACTTCCTCTCATCATGCTCTTTCCATGTATTTAGTTTCAATCCAATTGCATGAGCCTTATAGGCGTTATCCTCCGGACAAAAAAGTGTGAATAAATGTACAAGGGGCAATAATCCAATATTAGTGAAGCCAGAGTTAAGGACCTTGAGCATGACACATCCTCTCATGCTCTTTCTATGAATGATGTTTCAATCCAATGGCATGAGCCATATAGGAGTTATCGTCCAGACAAAAAAGTATGAAAAAATTACAAGGGGCAATAACTCAAATATTGGTGAAGCCACAGTTATGGACCTTGTGCACGACACTTCCTCTCATTACGCTCTTTCCATATATGAAGTTTCAACCAACTGGCATCAGGCATATAGAAGTTATCGTCCGGACAAGAAAAAGTGACGGACAGACAGACAGATGGACAACTCACAACAAGAGTGCCAGTGGCCACAATATACGCCCTTCGAGGTTTTGTTCAACATAAACTGGGGTTAACGTATTTGCTAAATTCAAATTCTAAGTCCAATTTTGCGACCAAGTTTCAAGGTTGTAAATAGGCATACTTTAACAAAAACCTTAACCAAAAATTCTAAATTAAAAAGTCTAAATGCTTGAGATGAAGATGAAGCTTGTGATGGTGAACAAGTGTTTCAAGTTTAAAAGCTTTATCTGAAAGGATTATGTAAATAAGTGGACTTTAACCAAAACCTTAACCAAAAATTCCAAGCTAAAAAGCGTCATAATTATGTCAAAATGTTAGACAGCGTTATGTACTCTTGCCTACAGGTGAAGCTTGTGATGGTGAGCAAGTGTTCCAAGTTTAAAAGCTTAATCTAAAAGGGTTATGTAAATAAGTGGACTTTAACCAAAACTTTAACCAAAATTTCTACGTTAAAAGGGGGCATAATTCTGTCAAAATGTTGGACAGAGTTATGTACTTTTGCCTACAGGTAAAGCTTGTGATGGTGAACAAGTGTTCCAAGTTTAAAAGCTTTATCTCAAAGGGTTATGTAAATAAATGGACTTTAACAAAGCCTTAACCAAAAATTCTAAGTTAAAAAGGGGCATAATTCGGTCAAAATGTTGGACAGAGTTATTTTCTCTTGCCTACAGGTGAAGGTTGTGACGGTGAACAAGTGTTCTAAGTTTAAAAGCTTTATCTCAAAGGGTTATGTAAATAAATGGACTTTAACAAAGCCTTAACCAAATATTCTAAGTTAAAAAGGGGCATAATTCAGTCAAAATGCTTGACAGAGTTATTTACTCTTGCCTACATGTGAAGGTTGTGACGGTGAACAAGTGTTCCAAGTTTCAAAGCTTTATCACAAAGTGTTATGTAAATAAGTGGACTTGTTCCACATAAATTGAGGTTAACATTTTTGCTTAACGCAAATGCTAAACGCAAATTCTAAGTCCAATTAAGCGACCTTGACCTTAGATAAATGAGCCGGGACTTGGCAGGCTACTGTAGCATGTCTAGATCAACATTGTGGTTAAATTTGGGAAGGATCCACCAAGGGGAACTTGAGTTAGAGATGTTACAGACGGACAGACAACCAGACGGACAGACAGCGCCATTCCATAATACGTCCCGTTTTTTCAAACGGGCGTATAAAAACAATATGTCTCCTCTATATAAATATGGGGGGAGACATAATGATACACAATATCAGGACTATGATTGCTGTCATATTAAGGCCCAGCGATGTTCAAAAAAGTGCCTTTGTTTTCAGATGCTGTCTAAAATTGCTAAATTACAACTTTATACATGTATATGTATTTATATCAATTACAAAACAAGTACATGACTGTATTGTCATGATATATAAATAATCCTCCCGCGCATTGTGATGTATGCAGGAC
This sequence comes from Azorinus chamasolen, assembly GCA_963576725.1. Classification (NCBI taxonomy): domain Eukaryota; kingdom Metazoa; phylum Mollusca; class Bivalvia; order Cardiida; family Solecurtidae; genus Azorinus; species Azorinus chamasolen. The sequence goes on along the minus strand of OY755238.1, from coordinate 94,106,122 downwards.
TCAAGCTAGAGTGATTTGGGAGAAAAAGTCTCTCTGCTCACTTCTCCTAGTTTGAGATGAGGGAGAGAGAAGTTCCAGTACTCAGAACATACTAGGTAACACAATATCAGGACAAAAACCTCTCCATAATTCCTACTGAATTTCTACCTGATGGGGAGCTGCAGCTTAAGCATCAGTATGCCATTATGTGTGTGTGAGGAATCTGGAGATGACACATGGGTAACACTTTATGCACAAATATGCTGTGATCTTGGATTTGACTGATGGTTGTAATATTTTCTTACCAGTCCATTTTTAATGACGGGACTGTCCTCTCCGAACGCAAGCTTGCCAGCGGCACTGGTGAACTCTGGGGCACCAGATATAGGGGCGTACTCGTGGTTCACACCATCCTCCAACAGCTGTTTCTCTGCCTAAAATAACAAACATCATGATTTCATTGTAGAAAGCCATAAACATCTTCAGCCATTGCTGTAACAGTTATATTGCCACTAATGCTTAACGCATATTGGATACCTCAAATTAAAGCAACTATTAACCCATTCTCTCGTACTGATGCCTTTTGACGCCTCTGTAAAGTCACTGTTGAAACCACTGTGATAAATAGAGCATTTGCTCCATAGGAGCAAATGCTCAATTTATCACATTGGTTTCAAAACTACACAATTCTAAAAATAATCCTTTTTCTATAGTAGATGCTCCTTTAGAGTAGACTTATTCAAAGAAGTTTGGTCTAAAAATAGCTCATGATATAATGCGTTAACGAGACATATAGAACTAAAAGAGCAGAGCATACTGAACAAAACCTGAATTTTAAAATATTACCTGAACCATATGTATTATTATAAATGTGATATATAATGTACATATAATAAGGTACTGCTGAGGTTGATCACCACTGTTTTAACCCTTCGCTTGGTGAATTTTAAAATACACTTCTCCTTCTTTACCCATGCCCTGTTGTATAATTAGGGGATAACCGTTGCGTATTTGAAGATTTGCAGCAGTATATCGGTGGTTTATATGTCGCAAATTTAGTTTTACATGCGATGTGTTAGTGGAGCATGTAAAACGATTATTTGCGACATATAAACCACCGATATACTGCTGCAAATCTTCAAATACGCAACGGTTATCCCTATTCTAATGAAACCATAGATCCAGATGGTAAAAAACAAACAATACTTTAAGTCCTTTGATATTTTCTCTCTGTCGTCATAACATGACGTCATGAACACCGCATATCTCCGCATTACGCATATAGAAAAAAGTTCTCCCGGAACCTAGCAATTGTGCTTATATTTAACATACAAAGAACTGGTGTTTTCACTTGATAATTTGATTTTCACAAATTTGCAAACCGTTAAGTCATGGTCCTTTGCATTTCTGATGGTAGGTCCCTTTCAAAACTACGAAAGATGAATCAAATTTGACCTCAACATTGCTCGAAATTCCACAATAATTGTGCACATGGACAACGGAATTATTTATTTTTAAATTGTTTGCAATCATCAATGTGGAACTGGTTGCATATTCAAGATACTTTGGCTGATTGGTGTATTTGATGAGAATGATGATAGGCCAAGTGGACGTGCAAATTGAAATTATCAGGAGCGACAATCTACAGGCATGTTTGGAATTTGCAAAGAGCCCTCGAGTGGTCTAGAGTGGGTGGGGCGAATTCTCATTATGGGACTGTCCTTGAAGAATACTGCCGCTTCTGACTGTCGGACGAGTGGGCATTATAGTTTCGGACACTGGCTTCATTCTGATGACCGGACTTTTTCATTATTTCCCTGGTTTTGACACCAGCATAGGCCAACAGCTAGTGCATGATTGCGGTCTCTCGGACACAGTGATTTGTGTTTTAAAACTTTTGACGAAACAAGCCTCAGCAGAAATTGTTTTCATCATTTCGTTCAGCACACCCTCACTAACAGGCCTGGATGTGTATATGATTCTTCATAATCGAATGAACGTTTGGGTTACTGAATGAAATGGTTCGATCACGGGTGCAGTTTTTCAGGTATGTTTTCAGAGATTTACAGGACATGTTTCCTGCATGACTCATAAATTGTACTTTTGTCAGAGATCTTAGGTTTTCTATGTATACCACGAAGAGCAAAATTCAAGGTTATGTCAAACCACTTTTCTTTGGAAAGATTTGTGATTTATGGCAGAGAGGAAACCTGAGTTTTTTAGTGTTTTCAGATCATTGTCTGTGATCGGTTGGTAATGGTTAAGTGTTGTCAGATCCTTCTTAAATAGTTTCAGCATGGATATAAATATCACAGCTACATGGTTAGGCCTATATACCTTAAATCTTATATTTACAGGGTGCAGGTGCCACATACACCTCAAAACAGAATAGAGGAAAAGAAACGTTTGTTCAAGGACAGTGAATTAGATCAACATGTGAAATAAATGGACATCCACTTGTGGGCCTTTGCGATAGATATTTGAGTAGAATCGCCAGACTCACATTGACTACAACCATAAAGTGTGTTGAAAAAAAACAAGCAAATTGAAAACATTTGACATTTCATTCAGCCCGTGTCTTCGTTCATTCAGACCCATTCATTCAATATTACTATGAATGCGCATACATGAATATTTCGTAGTAAATTTTCTAGTGATTCGATTTCCGACAGTATATTCATTTTTCTGACAGTATATCGGTGGTTTATATGCTTCAAATTTTGTCACTTGGACCAATCAGAATGCGTGTTACAAAAATGTTGCATTAGAATTACATATCTTCACTGTGTACAAGTATTTCGCTGTGCAATCACTGCTGCGTAGTGCACTGGTTGCACAATCAACTTGTAAATAGTGCAGACCCTGATGAGACAGCTCCTGCAGGAGCTGTCTCATCTGGGTCTTCACTATTTACAGGCAGGTATATTGACTTGAATAGCAAGCAAAGAGTTAACATTAACACTGGAAATTTTGGCCATGATGGAAACTGTAGAATCGGATCTAAATTACTTCACAAGTAGAGCAGAGCAGACCCTGACAAGACAGATCCAAAAGGTACTTCTGATCTGGGTCTACCCTGTTTGCAAATGCGTTAAATGGTGAATCTAAGGAGTAAAGGGTTACGGCAATCTGAATTTTGAAACAGAAAAAATACAACTCAATTATCAAGAAAAAAATCAAACTTGAACTTTTTGAGTCAACGAAACTAGCATGTATAGGTAGTCTTTAATTCTTAAACTTTATTAATTTTTTTATTCAATACTATCAAAAATAAAGACAGACCAATAATGCCCAGGATATCCAACAAGGATGACCCACGTGTGGTACAGGGACAGTCAATGACGGACGTCACAGGGCTGTAGTTCAGATGTACATGAAGACATATCTTTTTTTTAACCAAACTCTATCTTGCTACAACTCATAAGAATCATCTCAGAGAGGCAATTCTAATGATTTGCAGCGAGATTTATATAGGTTTGGCAGAGAAATATAAAAGAATTTGAATTCAGATTTTCTAAACACAATGTACGCTTTTTATCTACTGCTCTGAGAAGATAAACTATATTGAATGTAATTTCGAAGACTGGTTTTTACACAAGTAAATAAATTCGAACAGTTCGGAACTTGTTTTAGCAACAATCAACTGGTAACTCTACCTCCTGCGCATCCTCCCACTTACGAAGTAATTTTCTTGCCTGTATTTTAAACAATATATATAGATATCTTATATCTAACGATCATCACATATACATGAATATGTATTTATTTTTTAAGTTCAATTAACTCATATACAACTACCGGGTAGGACCTGAAACGGTTTCTGTATGGAAAACATAAACCAAACACCAGCCCTTAATCAGTGGGTTAATTTAGATCTTCTCTGGTCTGGCTCTTCACTTTTTGCCTGTGTCTATATTTGTTAATCCCTTATTTCAATACACCTTTTAATACCTCTGCAAACAAAGCAGACTCCTGTAGTAGCCATCTGATCAGGGTCTGCTTTGTTTGCTTATGAAATAATAATACATATAGATCTGGTTCTACTCTAGTGTGTGCCATGGCCAAACATTTCTCTCTTCATATACTATTATAAAAGTTCAGCTAATCAATACTATATTCATGATGCCAGTATTCTTGCATGAATATATACATGATGTAAAGCCACTCAGTAACTGCCTTCAAATCCTCAATCTGTTCTCTTTATTAAACTGTTTCATTCTGTGTCCTCTTTCGCAAAACCCTCACACCTCTGACATAATCTTCAACTTGCTGAAGGTGGTCAGTATTATTTCTAAAGATAGATCAAGGGATTCTGGGCACAACAACGGAGTTTAACCCTTTCCTCCATAAATACGCCTTTCTACACCTCTGTAATAACCACTTCTTGAAACCATTGTGATAAATAGAGCATTTGCTCCTATAGGAGCAAATGCTCTATTTATTACAATGGTTTCAAACTACAAAATTCTAAAATTTTATTTTTCTCTAGTAAATGCTCCTTTTTGGTAGATTCATTCAAAGAGGTTGGGTATAAAATAGCCTATGGAGGAAAGGGTTAAAACAATATACCAGCCAGTCCACAAGAAAAAGTACTTTATCCAGAGCAATAGATAAATATGCATATTCAAATACTAAAATCTCCATTTCTCCACTAAACCCTATGTAGTGACCACTATCTAGAATCATCTAGAAGAGACCATTCTAAAGAGTCGTCACAACAAAGGGTTTCGTGGAGAAACGAGTTAATCTCGAAAATATTTTAATTTATGCCTCTTGGCTGGGCCTCTGCTGATAACTTTGCTAAAAGTATAACCCTGGACAAACCATCACCTCCTACATTATCAGAGCTGTAGATAAAAGGCATACTGATCTATCTAAATCTCTTAATACTCGGCTAAACAATTACCGTTACTCCATACAGTAAAACCCCTCTAATGTGACCATCAAACAGGTCTAATTCTGGGTCTTAAAGACAGATGGTAGCTTAATGCAGGACAAAAGTTGTGCAGAAAGCTCCTATGAGCATTCTGCATTACTTTCGTCATGCATTAAGCAACCACCTGCTTTTGAAAACGTCTATGTGTAATCATAAAGTGGTCGCTTCAGAGGTCTTTTTTACTGTAATGCGCTTTTTAACACCTTCGCAAACAAAGTAATTCTACCCAGACCAGACTGTGATAGTGTGTGCACAGGGGTCTGGACCGCTTCATGGGAGTCTATATGTACTATATAATAACAAGGGTTCCAACTAGCAGAACGGACATCCATGTACCACAAGTACAAATATGAATGTAACTCTTGCAATTTCAATGATAATTATGTAATTCTTTCGGCTATTGAAAGCCAATATATTTTACTATCAAATAAATAGAATGTTCTGACGGTAACTTAAGCACAATTATCAATCCAACAATTTTCTCAAAATGTCACGTGTTTTCTGGGTCATTGACAAATGTTCGTTCACCCCAATTTCAGTTCAAAAGATGGCGTGGTTCAATAAAATAACCCAATTATATCACCAATCTCCATTTGTTTTGTCCTCTTAATAAGTAAGCAACTAGCAACAGCGGCCTTTCCGTCTGTCGTTATGTTTCTATTTCTGATGGTGCCAGTTTGCAACAAATTTGAATGGAGCCATTTCATTGGATGAGCGAAGGAAAAGTTGGGAAATCTGTGACGTCACGTACAATGGCCCCTTCCTCGAAGATTTGAAGCAAACTGACAAAACTCGCTAGTTTTACACCATTCTTTTGATGCTGTGGACTAAAAAATTGGAGGTGGGTAATAAAATTGATTTGTTTTATTGAACCACGCCATTTTTTTAACTGCAAATTGCCAGGTTATTGCTGTGATATAGTGAAACCGGGGTGAACAAACATTTGTCAATGGCCCAAAAAACATGTGAAATTTTGAGAAAATCATTGTTGGATTGATACTTGTTCCAAAGTTACCGTTATAAGATTATATTTATTTGATAGAAAAATATATTGGCTTTCAATAGCCGAAAGAATTACGAAATTATCATTTAAATTGTAAGAGTTACAGTCATATTTGTACTCGTGGTACACAGATATCCGTTCTGCTAGTTGGAACCCTTGTTATTATATAATACATATAGAACCTATGAAGCGGTCCAGACCCTTGTGAGTATGTGCATATCAAGCATTCAAAGCCTGAAAGGTTTAAATTTTACGAAGCTTTACTCATTTTTTAACCCTTTTCCTGTTCTATATTTATTACAAATTTCCTGTTCTATATTTATTACAAATTCCAATACCTACCAAATATTCATGGACAAGTAGTTATAATGAAATATGTAAGGTGGAACATTGTAGCTATTTTAGAAACTAAAGAAACTGATCTATCAAATTCCATCAGCAAAAAGAGTAGACCATGATCAGATGGCTCCTATAGGGGTCTACTCTGTTTGCAAATGTGTGAAAATGAATTTATATGAAGGAAAGGGTTAACATAATACAGCACAGAAGTACTGCCAGCACAGCAGGTGAATGCCAAGTAATTGAGCAGTCACCTTCAAATGCTATATTTGCCAATTATGTCATTGAAAATGTTAAACGGACTAATCACTATTCAGACATTTTCAAAGAAGTGTAGCTTAGGTCATATTTTGAAATGTGCTGTCATGATCAGATTCCATTTATCAAAATAGTTACTGAACTAGTTGTAGCTGTAATGGATTATTGACATGGTTCACCTTGACCAGCCAATGTCTACCCAGGTATGACAATGTTTATTTGGGACCCTAGTAATCTACCTTGGTATGTGTGGTATGCCTGCTCAGGTATAAAATATAATTTGGCATATGAACACAGAAATTGTTTGCCATGGCAGAAACTGTAGTGTTACAACTACAAAAATGTATATTATTTCAAATGCAAACAGAGCTGACCCTGATTAGACCACTTCTACTGGAGCCATCTGATCTGTGTCCAGTTTGCAAAGTCATAGACCGGCATATTCATTATTTATGGAGTAAAGGGTTAATGAACTGGGTCCATGCTTATAAAGCTTTTAGTTGAGTCTGAGTTTCGTTCTCAAGCTTTTGATTGGTCAGATTTGAGTTCTCAAGCAGAGGCTCAAATCTGACCAATCAAAAGCTTGAGAACGTACTCAGACTCAACTAAAAGCTTTATAAGCATGGACCCTGGTGTGGGATTTCTACTGATCAAATAAAATTCCAATGCAATATTCAAGATCATTTATTCATTCATTCATTCATTCAAGATGAAGGAGTAAAACTTTTTTAACCCCTTCTGTGCCACAATGACAGGTTTATGATATCACATGCAAACAGTTTGGATCCAGATGAGACGCCGAGTAACTCGGCGTCTCATCAGGATCCAAACTGTTTGTTACTGTTACTATGTTTTTGAAACAAAAATGAAGAAAATTAAAAAAAAATGAAAATTTATAGCAGACGACAAAGTTAGCAGACGACAGAGTTTGGCAGCGAAAGGGTTAATGTGACCATAATATTCAAGCAAATTGACGTAGAAATTAACATCCATATATTCACAAGCATGAAAACAACTTACTGTTTTGACACATTCCAAAATAAAGGGCTTTCCTGTATCATCTCTGTAAGCTCCCACTCCAAGGTTCATTTTCTTCGGGTTTTGGTCCTTCTTGAATGCTTCTGTTACTCCCAGAATTGCATCTGGAGGCCCCATTTCCACACCAGACCATATTCCACTGAACAAGGTATAGATTCATTTTTATTACATGTAACTTCCAATGTTACAAACAGATCATTCAAAATATTCGATTCAAATACATGGCACTGAATTTATCTGTTTGAATGAAGACAATGAAAGAGAAAATTAATTTGTTTTCGAGACAAACATGCTTTTTGGCATATAGAAATTAACTCAGGTTTAATGAAAATCCTTCCAAACATTTGGTAGATAAAGAGCAAACACAAAATTTAGGATTGTGACCTTGAATTTGAACCTTGACAGGTAGAACATAAGGGAGATAAACACTGATTAACCTCTAGTCTAGATGATCATTTTTGAAAACAATTTAAGAGATCTGGAACCAACATGAAACTGAGGGCTTAAACCTATGACCTTGATGTGTGGCCTTGACCTTTAGTCCTGGCACATGAAATTAAGTGTTTGAATTGTAACCTTGAATTTAAACACAAATGGCTAGAACATGGCTGCTGCCTGTAGTCCTTCAAAAACCCCTTTTCACATATTTGCAAACAGAGAAAACCCAGATCAGACAGCTCCTATAGGAGCCTCTGATCAGGGTCTGTTCAGTTTGCAAATGGGATTTGATTGATCTGTTTCTTTAGTTTCTAAAATGGCTACAATGTTCCATATTTCATTATCAATGTTCCATATTTCATTATAACTATTCAATAAGTATTGAAATTTTGACTGAATTTAGAACAGGGAAAGGGTTAACTTGAGTTTAAGAATAATCTTCCAAATCAATTAAAGATGTGTGCTGCTCAAATTTCCGCAAATTTTGCATTTCAAACTGACTTCTGAATCGGAAATTATGTACTGTAACACTTATTTAACACTAAACAGTACCGTTAGTAAAATGGTTGTTTTGTCGAAAAATAAAAAAAATGGATTGCTACGGAAACCAACAAACAGCGTTCGCCACTGGTCGGAATCTGTTGTAAGATTCAAATTTACACATCGGAAATAATAATTTGATATAGCATGGTCTCACTGTCTATCGAACCTCTTAACCTTTGACCAGGAACAGAAAACGTTTACTACATGAATATTGAAGAAAAAAATAAATCAGCAGTTCAAAATAATCTTTTATACATACCTTGAAACAATTAAGTAATTTTATTCTCATCTATTAATCCCCAAACAATCCAGTGTTCCCCACCACCCGCATAACAAAAACAAAAATGGCTGCCAGAAAAATATCACCTGCTTATCGAACCTTTATTTTAGAAACTGTTTACTGTAACATAATACTCATAATCACGTGATTTCATCATGGGCACGCGACCTTTGCATAAGCTGAAGGGGTCAGAGCTGTCAAACATTTTTAATGTGGTACACTTTTCAATTTATGTTGATATTCTATAACGTATTAAGAGTTTTCTCATTTTTAGCATACTGTAAAACAGGTTATATTCGCGTCATGATTATTTCACGTAAATGTGATTTTGTATTAATTCGCGTCATGATGATTTCGCTACAGCGTCCATCTCGCTAAATTAACTTAACGAAAATAGACTCGTATAAAACTCTGCAGAACGCTGTAAAAAGGGCAAAGAACTAGAGGTTTTTGTCACAAAAACGGATGTCTCCCCTCTAATAAAAACAATATGTAAAGGGAAATCACTAAAAATGTTATGGACTTGATGATTGATACTTCCTCTCATTATGCGCTTTCCACACCACATTTTTCAAGAAGAAAATGGCAACAGCTAATAACTCTAACAAGAGGGCCATGAGGCCCTGAAGCGCTCACCTGAGATACCCCAGGGACGGGGCCATCATTTGTACAACCTTGGTAGAGAACCACAAGGCAAAGCAGTATGCCTTTAATTAAAGGTCTAAGCCTTATGGTTTCAGAGAAAAATGATTTAGTTTTCCCATGAAAACTGATAAGCCAGGGCCAAGTTTCGCCCAGAGGTCATGGTCGTAAGTTGAACAATCTTGGCAGAGGACCACAAGCCAAAGCTACATGCCAAATATCAAAGGTCTAGGCCTTACAGTTTCAGAGAAGAAGATTTTTAAAGATTTTCCTATGAAAAACTGATATGCCCTTGGGCGGGGCCATTTTTGGCCCGTGGTCATAATATGAACAATCTTTGTAGAGGACCATTAGATCATGCTACATACCAACTATCAAAGGTCTAGGCCTTACAGTTTCAGAGAAGAAGAATGTTAAAGAGTTTCCTATGAAAAACTGATAAGCCCTTGGGCGGGGCCATTTTTGGCCCGGGGGTCATAATTTGAACAATATTTGTAGAGGACAATTAGATCATGCTACATGCCAAATATCAAAGGTCTAGGCCTTACAGTTTCTGAGAAGAAGATTTTTAAAGATGTTCCTATGAAAAACTGATAAGCCCTTGGGCGGGGCCATTTTTGGCCCTGGGGTCATAATTTGAACAGTCTTTGTAGAGGACCACCGGATCATGCCACATGCCAAATATCAAAGGTCTAGGCCTTACAGTTTCAGAGAAGAAGATTTTTAAAGATTTTCCAATGAAAAACTGATAAGCCCTTGGGCTGGGCCATTTTTGGCCCGGGGATCATAATTTGAACAATCTTTGTAGAGGACCATTAGATAATGCTACATGCCAAATATCAAAGATCTAGGCCTTACAGTTTCAGGGAAGAAGATTTTTAAAGATTTTCCTATGAAAAACTGATAAGCCCTTGGGCGGGGCCATTTTTGGCCCGGGGGTCATAATTTGAACAATTTTTGTAGAGGACCATTAGATCATGCTACATGCCAAATATCAAAGGTCTAGGCCTTACAGTTTCAGAGAAGAAGATTTTTAAAGATTTTCCTATGAAAAACTGATAAGCCCTTGGGCGGGGCCATTTTTGGCCCGGGGGTCATAATGTGAACAACGTTTCGTTCCCCCTAGCCACTGATGCTTCTGACAAAATTTGGTTAAAATCGGGTCAGCAGTTTCAGAGGAGATGTCGTTTGAAAATGTGGACGGACACCGGACGCCGGACGGACGCCGGACGCCGGACAAATAGCGGTCACAATAGCTCATCCTGAGCCTTCGGCTCAGGTGAGCTAAAAATATTGACACCAGAGGTATGGCCCTTGTGCACGACACTTACTTTCATCATGCCCTTTCCATAAATGAAATGTCATTCCAATAGCATCAGTGGAACAGGAGTTATTGATTGGACAAAAAATGTAACAAAGGGCAATAACTCCAAAAGTATTGAAGCCAGAGTTATGGCCCTTGTTCATGACACTTTCTCTCATCATGCTCTTTCCATGTATGAAGTTTCAATACAATGGCAAGAGCCATGTAGGAGTTATCATCCGGACAAGAAAGCGTTAAACAAATGTACAAGGGGCAATAACTCTCAATCTGAGTTAAGGACCTTATGCATGACACTCTCTTATCATGATCTTTCCATGTATGAAGTTTCAATCCAATGGCATGTGCCATATAGGAGTTATCATCTTGACAAAAAATTGTGATTTTTTAACAAAGGGCAATAACTCCAATATTAGTGAAACAAGAGTTATGGACCTTAAGCATGACACTTTCTCTTATCATGATCTTTCCATGTATGAAGTTTCAATCCAATGGCATGAGCCATATAGGAGTTATCGTCCAGACAAAAAATTATGAAAAAACATGACAAGGGCAATAACTCCATTATTAGTGAAGCCAGAGTTATGGACCTTGTGTATGACACTTCCACTTGTCATGATCTTTCCATATATGAAGTTTCAATCCAATGACATGAGCCATATAGGAGTTATCGTCCGGACAAAAAATTGTGAAAAAAATTTACAAGGGCAATAACTCCATTATTAGTGAAGCCAGAGTTATGGACCTTGTGTATGACACTTCCTCTCGTAATGATCTTTCCATATATGAAGTTTCAATCCAATGGCATGAGCCATATAGGAGTTATCGTCCAGACAAAAAAGTGTTGTTTTTTTTTACAAGGGGCAATAACTCCTATATTAGTGAAGCCAGAGTTATGGACCTTGTGCATGACACTTCCTCTCATTATGCTCTTTCCATATATGAAGTTTCAATCAACTGGCATGAGGCATATTGAAGTTATCGTCCGGACAAAAAGTGTGACGGACAGACAGACGGACAGACAGACAACTCTCACGAAAACAATATGTCTCCCCCATATAAATATGGGGGGGAGACATAATAAATTTCTGCCGATTGTATGCAACTGCCGTCGGCAATTTAGGGGTTATCAATCGATAATTTATTACATGCGTTAAGGCCTGTATTTACCAATATTCAATTTTGTATTTGTTTTGAAAACTTTACCCAAAACTCGGATGTATGGCACAGCGTGACACACCGGTCTACTGATGAAATGGTGGAAATGTAAGCAACAAAGTTACTACTCATTTATTACTTCCGGGTCTTATTTGGATCAAAACTGTCTGCAAAAGAAATGGTTATCACGATTTGTCCATTATGAGGCTAAAGGTTAAATCAGTGCCCCTATTGAGACTTAGACGGTAAACGTGTGAAAACAAATTGACAAGTTTGTGTATGTATACGTGTTGATCTGTTAAACGCTGCTTGGCATAAGCCGGTATTCAATAGTCAAAATGAGTGAATTGTTTTTCACAAACACATAGAGTCAAACCTGTTTCAAAATTCCGTAATTGTACAAAAACAACCAGATGTTATCTACGACAATTTACCACTTGCAGACATGTAAACATGTATGTATATAAGAGTTACTTCCCTTTTCACGGAGATCAATGAAGAAGAGAAACATTCTTCCATTTTTCGGTCTGTATTTTTTATTTAAACACTTTTTTGTTTACTAAACAAAATATATGGAAGCAATACACTTCATCCAACATTTGTGTCGAACGAAAAATGTTATTAATGCAGAAAACACATGGACGACGACGTGATAAATCTGACCATATTCCGGATATACCGATTTCGGACGTTACTCCTTTTTATACTTGTTACCGATTTATTAGCGAAAATATTGAATTTGCGGGGCAACGCATTCGCGAATTAGCGCGAAATATATATTGTCGCTAATAAAACCTGTTTTACAGTAGTTGAAGGAAAAATAAACTGTATTGACCTGTTCATGACGTATATTTCGTTTTTAAAGCTACGAGGCATTGTTTACAGACAAAGTAACGGTACCATGATTTTATGAGGTAATATGCACTTGTACATGCGTAAACACACAAAAAATGAAAGGTTCGATAAAAAGGTGAGGTTCATAGAAGGTGAGTCTACGATATATGTAGGTCAACAACCTGTGTCAGCCATTGTACATGTGATAACAACCAAACTAATATTCAAAGCTTAAATTAAGTATTGTTCCGAAATGGAGTCGGGGTCATTCAGAACTTTGCCGAAGATGTCAGCTGATTTCCGTACAAAATCCATTTCTAACAAGATGTGTTTGTGAAACACTATGCCCCCTCATATATTTGACCTCTGACCTTGAAGGATGACCTTGACCTTGACACGTCACCCCTCAAAATGTGCGGCTTTATGAGATACATATGCATGCCAAATATCAAGTCTCTATCTGTACTGGCTCAAAAGTTAAGACCAATGTTAAGGTTGCGTTAAAGTTACAGACGAAGAAACAGACAATTTGACCTTTGACCCTGAAGAATGACCTTGACATGTCACCCGTCAAAATGTGGAGCCTCATGAGATACACAAGCATGCCAAATATCAAGTCTCTATCTCTACTGGTCCAAAAGTTATGGCCAATGTTAAAGTCAGTGATTTGACCCATATATTTGACCTCTGACCTTGAAGGATGACCTTGACCTTGACATGTCGCCCCTCAAAATGTGCGGCTTTATGAGATACATATGCATGCCAAATATCAAGTCTCTATCTGTACTGGCTCAAAAGTTATGACCAATGTTAAAGTTGCTGACAAACAGACAGGGCAAAAACAATATGCCCCACAGATCTGATCTGGGGGGCATAAAAAGGAGGCTCCTTTTTAATAATTTAGCAGTATTCGGATAGCAATAATATTTAGCTGAACAAATATATCCTGTCAGGAAATGGGTTGTAAGCATTATTTTCATTGTATGTATACGTGTACACAGTGCTCCAGATAATTTTTGCAGGCTAATGTGTACGTACGCGCACATTTTATTTTCAATGCTGAAAATCAAAATGTAATGCTGACATTCAGCGGAAAGCAAATAAAACAGAAACAAACCAGCAAATCCTTTACCTTTAATTATGACTCTAGTAACCACTTTTACTGGACTGTTAATTCTAATCTGCTGTGTCAAATGTATTTATAATTGTATGTAGTCAATAACAGAGTTAAATATTGACGTCACAATCGATTGGGAACTTGCCTTTTCATCTTGTCTTCCGAAATAACTAAACATAGTTGGTGTTTTTTCTACATTGAACCTTTTCTTTTGTCGTCCAACGCCAGACGACGCCATGATTTTTTTTGTCAATCAGACGCTTCCAATATGATTACTCTCGGCTCATTTCGCATAAGGTCTGAAAAAACGCGACCAGTCCCGATACCCTACCACATTAATTTTAATGTAGTATTGCAGATACAAGGAATCGGCCACGACTCACCGGAATGGTACGAGGGTGGGTGCGAAAAATCAGAGAATCTCGGATAAGTACGCCAGTGCAAGTGTCTGTTAACGATCTTCAGATTTTTCAAGTCAACTTCGGCGGAGACAATTTAAGAGAGGCGAAACGCACAGTTTTGAAATTTAAATGCGTACACAATTTTTTTATATGTGTATCAGTACGCACAATTTTAGTTTCAAATGCGTTTTTGGTTAAAAAATATGCGTAAATACGCATGTACGCGTCTTATCTGGAGCACTGTGTACAGCTTCTGGTGTTAACTGATTAATACGAAAAATGCGCATTTATACATCTTTAACCTTTTCCCTGTTTTATACTTATTCCAAATTTCAATACCTAGATCTGAATATTCATCGACAAAATAGTTATAATGAAACTAAACTTTAGTCTAAAGAAACTGATCTTTCAAATTCCATCAGCAAACAGAGCAGAACCTGATCAGAGGGCTCCTATAGGACTCAAGTAGAGTCAGATCTATTACAATTTCATAAGCAAATAGAGCAGACCATGAGATGGCTCCTATAGGAGCTACTCTATTTGCAAATGCATGAAAATTAGCTTATCTGAAGGAAGGAAAGCCTTAGGGTTAATGTCAATGCTTTGCAAATCTAGGACTAATGGGTACCAAAGATGTTTAAGGCCGATACTACTAATGTTTGAGATCCTTTGCATTAGGTCCTATGTAAAACATTGATACAAAGAACAAGGCCTGAAGTTATAAAACTTTTACTCGAGTCCAAGATCATTCTCAAGCATCGAATTAGTTAGATGTTGAGCATGCTCAAAATCTGACAAATCAAATGCTTGAGCATTAAGTTTGATAAACCTATAAGTTTGATAAGTTTGATAACCTCGGACCTTGGTGTTTTAACCCAAATCAGGACAATGACTGAACCTTCTTTTTAATCACTCACCTTATCAACACATGAATCAAAATAGGAGATTTTGCCATCAAATGTATACTGACACATGACTTTAGACAGAGACATAGTCTCTGCTTTAAACCGATATTTAATTTTTTTTCATATATTTTCTCCACCAAAGCAGGGATTTCCCTAGACCCCTTCAAAAAGACCAATGTGTAGGTCCTCTTGACCCCCTTTCTATAAAGTAAAGAACAGACCCTCTTAATTTTGAGGGTCATTTGTAAAATTTAAGGGACATTTCAATAGAAAAACTCCATCAACAAGATGTGTTTGTGAAACACTATGCCCCCTCGATATGATATTTGACCCTGAAGGATGACCTTGATCTTGACCTGTCACCCCTCAAACTGTGCAGCTTTATGGGGTGCACATGCATACCACATATCAAGTCTGTATCTCTACTGGTTCAAAAGTTATGGCCAATGTTAAAGTGTGTGACCTTTGACCATGAAGGATGACCTTGACCTTGACATGTTACCCCTCAAATTGTGCAGCAAAATGAGAAACACATGTATACCAACTATCAAGTCTGTATCTCTACTGGTTTAAAAGTTATGGCCAATGTTAAAGTCAGTGACCTTTGAACCTGAAAGATGACCTTGACCTTGAAATGTTATCCCCTTAAATGTGCAGCTTCATGAGATACACATGCATACCAAATATTAAGACTTTATCTCTATTGGTTCAAAAGTTATGGCCAATTTGAAGTTGGTGACCTTTGACCTTGAAGAATGACCTTGACATTTCACCCCTCACACCGTGCAGCTTCATGAGATACACAATCATGCCACATATCAAGTCTCTATCTGTACTGGTTCAAAAGTTATGGCCAATGTTAAAGTCAGTGATTTGACCCATATGTTTGACCTCTGACCTTTAAAGATGACCTTGACCTTGACATGTCACCCCTCAAAATGTGCGGCTTTATGAGATACATATGCATGCCAAATATCAAGTCACTAGCTGTACTGGCTCAAAAGTTATGACCAATGTTAAAGTTACAGACAAAGAAACAGACAATTTGACCTTTGACCCTGAAGTATGACCTTGACCTTGACATTTCACCCCTCAAAATGTGCAGCTTCATAAGATACACAAGCATGCCAAATATCAAGTCTGTATCTCTACTGGTCAAAAAGTTATGGCCAATGTTAAAGTCGGTGATTTGACCCATATATTTGACCTCTGACCTTGAAGGATGACCTTGACCTTGACATGTCACCCCTCAAAATGTGCGGCTTCATGAGATACATATGCATGCCAAATATCAGGTCTCTATCTGTACCGACTCAAAAGTTATGACCAATGTTAAAGTTGCGTTAATGTTACAGACAAAAAACAGACAATTTGACCTTTGACCCTGAGGATGACCTTGACCTTGACATGTCACCCCTCAAAATGTGCGGCTTCATGAGATACACAAGCATGCCAAATATCAAGTCTCTATCTCTACTGGTCCAAAAGTTATGGCCAATGTTAAAGTCGGTGATTTGACCCATATATTTGACCTCTGACCTTGAAGGATGACCTTGACCTTGACATGTCACCCCTCAAAATGTGCGGCTTCATGAGATACATATGCATACCAAATATCAAGTCTCTATCTGTACTGGCTCAAAAGTTATGACCAATGTTAAAGTTGCTGACAAACAAACAGACAAACAGACAAACAGACAGACAGACAGACAGGGCAAAAACAATATGCCCCCCAGATCTTATCTGGGGGGCATAAAAAGGGGTCATTGAAAACCCTGCCAAAGCAAAGGCTACTTAAATTTGAATCGACTCGAAAAGTAGTAGCAAGATATGCATTGGCTGAGAGATAACAGATTTGTACATCTTATCCGCACCTCTGTATGGTGCATTTAAACTTAAGCTACATGTGTGCATCAATGACCTATCACGCGTATGCTGAATGACACAAATAAGCACGTACTTCATATAAAGGATGAATGTTGATTATTATTGCTGTCATGCTCTTATTCAAATTACCTGTTTCTAGAGAATACTGTCGGAAGTGCCTGCTTCTGCAGCAGTTTTGAGAACGATCCCCACACCGCGACTTTCCTGACCGCCGCCATTGCCAAGGTCGATTGCAGAGTCAACAAAGGGAGCTAACGCAATAAAACGCCGGAGTGTCTATTTTATAACCGGTGACAGGGTAAAAATCACACGCATCGTGAGAGTTACACTATACGGCAATAAATTATATTCTGTTTGATGCGTGAAAACACGTAACTTACCTCGTGTACTGACGCCTTTTTGCAGTGAAAATGGTAATCCTCAAGTACCTGGATGTTGGAAACGCGTGTAAACAGAGCAGACCTTGATCAGACGGCTCCTATAATTTATTGTCACAATATTGTGTAACCTGTTTTCCTTCTACTTCATTTTTTATTTCCATAAATAAGTCTGAGTGAGCATTTTAAAATTTGTCCATAGACATGCTCAATATTGCAATATTGGAGACTCGCCTTCTTTCGAACCCACCTAAATCTATCTATCTATCTATCTATCTATCTATATGTCGTAGGGTGATTATGATAATGATGATGATAATGAGAATGGACTATGGAAATATATTTACCTGAATATATAATAAATATATATTCGGGTGGTACTAAACAGAGACAACAAGTGTCAACTAGAGACAACTAACTTAAAAAGGCGTTTTAGGGTATTATTTATATATTAACAGCCAGATAAAGTAGTGTTATACACCTATTCTCGATAAGTAGGTGCAAAACACTGGTGTGCAAAACTAAAAATCGAAAGTGTCCATAAAGCTTTTATTTATGAAAATAATAAAACTTTGACCTTTTGTCAATGTCAGGAAACTGTGTGTTATATCAAGAAAAACTATTTTTACATCAAGCCACAAGCCGAAAAGTAGTCACTTTTGCATCCTAAAGTACAACCAAAAATGTCCGTTACTTCTAACACACTGCTTTCAAAAATAGGTTTTGGAACATGTTGACTTGTTCAACAGTAAGAACGTTGTCATTTTCTAGCGAAAGAACTCTTGAAATGTTTACTTGTCTAATATTACCTTTTATATATGAGTGTTATCGATGACAAAAACCCCGTTAGATTCAGGCCTTAAAATGTATTTAGATTATTTATTAACTGAACAAGTTTAGCATTCAGTTTTAACATTAATTGTAGTTCATATGAAGGTTATATATACCTTACCCACCGCTTATTAGGACTATACGCAGTACTAAACAAGTTTGCGAACTAGTTTAAGTTCATGCTGTTGCTTCAGAGAATTCACTTGAAATTATATAACAATTGGTTAAAAGTAACGAACATGTCTCAGTATTTAACAACACACGCCATTTAGTGCGAAGATGCAACATCGGTCCTAATAAGTAAATGTAGGCTTGCGCTGGTGAACAAAACATAATTATTTGCCTGCAGGGTACCCAAACTCTCTAATTTTCCAAACTGTTTCCTATTTTGAAGCAACAAGCCATAATAGTATGTATAAGAGTCATTTGTCAATAAGACTTACAGCCAGTGTAGCACATAGAACGATTAATAGTCAAAACAACGTTTTGTGCATAACAAAAAAACTAAACCAAAATACTTTCAAGGATTATCTACTCGAAATTATCTGTTTGAGTCAACTGTAATTGTGTACTTATGCACATGAAATATCCGTTACCAGTTCTATATCATACAGAATCTGAATGTAACGTATTCACAGCAAGCATATGTGTATTTGGTATTTTGTGTGCCTATGTGAAAAAGTTACTTGTATACATCTTAATACTCACTTACATCTTCAGTATTATTTTTAACATTATCTTGCGGCTAACAACGATAGAAATGTAACGAACATTTCAATACAACATCTACTCGATACTTTCGCTAGTAAATATGCACTAATTTGTTTTATTTGCAAAGTGTATCAGTGTAAAAAGTCACCCATACTTCACTCTCAGTGTTGTTATATATTCTGGTCCTTTGGGGTAATCAATTCCACTGCTTATAATTTTGAAAATTGAATAATGCTCAAGTCGGTGCTAGGGGGCGTGAGCAGTTTTGCACTATTGATTACTGTTCATGAACAGATTCAAGAAAACCAAATCTGCAATTTTCTCATTTTGCATTGCTGTATTTACGTTAGTACATTCTCCTCTTATCAAAAATTTATTAACTTCACAACAGCAGATTTTAAGTGCTTGTGGGGAGGCCGTGAAAAGTCGCCCCATACTTCATTCTCAGTGTTATATGTTCTGGTCCTTCGGGACAATCAATTTCAGGGCTTTATGTGTTGAAAATTGCTAAAGCCGGTGCTAGTGGGAAGTGAGCAGTTTTGCACTATTAATTACTGTTCATGAACATACTCAATAAAACCAAGTTTGTAATGCTTTTGCTTTCAAATGAACTCATCTTATCAGAGTTTATTTACTTCACAACAGCAGATGTTAAGTGCTTCTATGGCGGCCGTAAAAAGTCGCCCCGTTCTTTATTCTCAGTGTTGTTATATATTCTGGACCTTCAGGTTCATTAATTTCAGTGCTTTTAGTTTTGAAAATTGCATACTGCTTAAGCCGGCGTTAGGGGGCGTGAGCAGTGTTTCACTATTAATTACTGTTCATGAATAAACTCAGTAAAACTGCATTAACTGCAATTTTTCCGTTTTGCATTGCTAGGTTTGCTTTCGAAGGATCTCATCTTATCAGAATTTATTTACTATACAACAGCAGATGTTAATTGCGTGTGTGGCGGCCATAAAGTTTAGCCCCATACTTCATCCTCAGTGTTGTTATATATTCTGGTCCTTCGGGATCACCAAGGTTAGTGCTTTTAATTTTGAAAATTGAATACAGCTTAAGCCGGTACATGTGTACGCATGGGGTGCCGGACGTTTCGGTAAATGACCAGTTCGGTAAATTGATTTTATATAGTGAATGGTCCGGACGTTTCGGTAAAAAGGTAAATTATAGTAATTAAAGGATTAAGTACCTCTCCCAGTAACAATGAAACTGTTCGACGATATTTGTGCCACGTTTGCAGCTGTGTTTTAGTTGTATAATGTATGGATCCTGATCTAACAATGAATATGATGGACATGCGAAGGGTGTTGAAAATAACTGGAGTTTTTAAATATAGTAATATATTGGCAAAATAATTGATAACGAAAAGTGTACTGGATATATATTTAATATTCACCATAAAATAGGTACATAGTTTTGCAATAAAATAATAATTATATACACTATTTCAACAATACCTATAAATGACTCCAAACTGTTTGCAAAAAAACTATTGCCCAATGAGTCAAATCAACTGTTATATATTTCTTTTGTGTGTGAAAGACTGAATTTTGATCAGTCATCGCTTTACGGATCCAAACTGTTAGCAAATATATAAGGCAGTGAAAGGATTAAACCAATTGATGATCTGGTTCTACACTGTTTTACCAGACAGAGAAGGAGTCGTTATTATACCCTTTTTGTGTGTTAAAAACTTTGGATTCTGATCAGTCGTCTAGTTACGCGGTGCCAGGATTCAAACTTTTTGACAATGAAGTAGTGCTCATCTTATTAAAGTGTTGGGTGTAGCGAGGTTGTTAATTAGTTAATTAATTAATTGATTACAGGCGACGGCACAATTAATGGCAAACAATAATTAAAGACGTGCCGCATTTACAGACCACGCTTCGGGGTCTGAAATTTATTTTTTTAATATAAATAACATGATCCAGTCCTATTTTTAATAATTCTAATATAAAGCATATGAATAATGATAAAAGTGACTACAAATCAAACGCTATCCGCCAGCAAAAGGTGTGATATACCGGTATATAAACCTTTAATTACTATAATTAACTTTTTACCGAAACGTCCGGAACATTCACTATAAGTAAGTAAGTAAGTAAATATTTTATTATAGTGACATGTGTACATGTACAAGAATAATATTTTTTCAAAAATATATGTAAGACACCCAGCCCACTGGGCCTATAAGTCACCTGAAATATAAGTACTAATATATATATCTATACATAATATATATATATATATATATATATATATATATATATATATATACAAATGGCATGTATATTAAGTCCAGTCTATCATGAATTTAATGTCATTATGGCGGCTGGTAGAGGTTGTTTTTTCATGATTACCATGATTAGAATATCTTGAATATGGAAAATAGATAACTTCAATTCCCTTAGCGTGTTTGTTCAACCTTTAGAACGTTGTCTAGCTACTCTTTTCCCCTCCACTTAAATTTCTAAAAACATTTCCCTAAAACATACTAACAGTGTCAAGCAGTTTGATACCAGATGAGATGCCGAGTGTTTCGACATCTAATCTGGGTCCAAACTGTTTACAAACACCCCGACACATTTATTTCAGCGTGCTAAAGGTTAAATAAGACGCTTCGGCGTCTGTTAAAACTCTTCATAATATACTTGGCAATTTTACTCTGCCGCTTTTGTAGTAAGAAAATGAGTTTTTCAGTATTACTGTCTATGTGATTAGGTATATCATGAGTTATCTCCCGTCTAAAGTCATTATATAGCGGACAGTGCAATAAAAAGTGGTACTCGTCTTCAACGCACCGTAAATCGCATAAATTACACAGTCTTTGATCTGGCGACTCAGCAACATATCGTCCAGTTTCAATTCTTAAAGGGAGAACACCACAACGGAACTGAGCTAGGAAAGAGCGTTCACATCGTTTCAAATTTAGATTTAGGTAAGATTCTGTTTCGAAAGTGTTCTTAAAAGACACATATGTCCGTAATTTCCGAACATTTAATACATTACTTCCCCATATTTGACTATAATATGCGTGTACTCTTGCTTTTACAAGTCCTATATCAACAACAGCCTTTGAATAAAAAAGGTTTTCCATGTTTAACTGTACAAATACTGATTTGATATCACTACACCAGTAGGAGCACATGATGTAATCACTATATAAAATCAATTTACCGAACTGGTCATTTACCGAAACGTCCGTAAATTGTACTAGGGGGTGTGGGGGTGTGCCTAAAATAAGCAATGACGGGTTATGACCAGTTATGACGGGTTATGACGGTTTGTGGCCAGTACTGGCGAGTAATAACGGCATATAAGGATCAATTTAGTTATATTGTAACCTTTTACATTGAAAATTAAAAAAAAAAAAAATCGAGTTTATACCTTTTTTTTTTTTTTTTTTGATCGATAAATCCAATCCGGACATTAGCCCCCTCCCGGTCCGGACATTAGCCCCTCCCTTCATCTGAAAGTAAAGATACTGTTTTTTTCTCCCCTAGAGCATGTCTCCTGAAAATATTTCGCGGAATTGACACGTACAAGACCACCGCGCAGGAAGATTCTACTGTGGAAAAGAATGGACCTCAAAATCATCAAACAAGCATGCTCTGACCTTTGTCAATCTTTCCTAAGCAGTCATTTTTCAAACATTGACGATATGTGGTCTACCTTCAAGAATGGACTGTTAGATATCCTCAATACTCACATACCATCTAAGACCAGCTCTTCCCGTTTCACACATCCATGGATATCAACAAAGACTCGCCGTCTCAGCCGTCGTAAAGCCAGGGCTTATCGGAAAGCCAACTCAACCAAAAGTGAAAAAGACTGGGATCGCTATACATCTCTGAAGGCTGAATCCCAACGAGAAATTCGTAGAGCCCATAGGGATTTCATAAAGCAGACTGTCAACCAAGATCTTACCACAAACTCGAAAAGATTCTACTCATACATCAAGAGCAAAAAACAGGAACCATCAGGTATCTCACCTCTCCTTAACAAAGACGGATTCCTTCACAGTCGCAGTACTAACAAGGCAGAAATCCTTAACCTTCAATTCCATTCTGCATTTACAAAGGAGAACCTAGCCACCATTCCTGACCTTGGACCAAGTATCACACCTTCCATGGATTCCATACACATCACTACACCTGGGGTCATCAAACTCCTCAAAAACCTGAAACCTCATAAGGCTTCTGGACCAGATGGCATCCCTAATAGATTGCTCATCGCCACAGCAGAAGAACTAGCCCCTATGCTCACACACATCTTCCAGACCTCCTTAGACACTGGAAATGTGCCATCCGACTGGCGAGAAGCCCTGATCACTCCCATCTACAAGAAAGGCCCACGTAACATCGCCGCAAACTACAGACCTGTTTCTCTTACCTCTGTTGTCAGTAAGATGTTAGAACACATCATTTTCAGCTCTGCCATGAAACACCTTAATCTTCACAATATACTCACCCCAAGTCAACATGGTTTTCGCTCCAAAAGATCTTGCGAGACGCAACTGATATCTACTATACAAGGCATTGCAATGAACCTCAAGTCTGGCAAAGATCAAGTGGATGTCATCTTACTAGACTTTGCCAAAGCTTTCGATAAAGTTCCATTTCAACGCCTTCTTTTAAAGCTACACCACTGTGGCATCAGAGACAATACTCTTCTTTGGATATCTTCCTTTCTAAATGGTAGAACTCAGCAGGTCCTTGTAGAAGGGAGTACATCAGAGAAACTGGAAGTACTATCGGGCGTACCTCAAGGGACAGTACTGGGACCCCTTCTGTTCCTAATTTATATTAACGACCTGCCCTCAGTCTGTCACTCATCTCAAGCCAACCTCTTTGCTGATGACACGTTACTGTACAGACACATCCAGAATGAAAGGGACTCTGAAAAACTCCAAGATGACCTCACAGCCCTCGAGGAATGGGAAACCAAGTGGCAGATTAGCTTCCACCCAGATAAGTGTACAGTACTGAGAATCACAACAAGCCAGCGTTATCGCAGAGATACCAACTACTACCTTCATGGACAGCGTCTCCAAGTAGCTGATAGCGCAAAGTACCTTGGTGTGATCCTCAGTGATGACCTTCAGTGGGAGAAACACACCAGTGCAACAGCTGCCAAATCCTCAAGATCACTTGGTTTCTTCAGACGCAACCTGAGAGATTGCAGCAAACAGGTCCGAGAAACCACGTATAAGACGATGGTCAGACCAACATTGGAGTATGCTGCCTCAGCCTGGGATCCCCATAAAGCAGACGATGTCAATCGCCTGGACAAAGTCCAGCGCCGTGATGCTCGCTATGTCTGCAACGATTACACAGACAGGACACCAGGCTGCGTCACAGCTATGGTCAACTCGCTTGGATGGGAACCTCTTCTAGTCCGTCGGAGAATCCTGCGTCTGACCATGCTCTTCAGGTATACCCACGGCCTAGTAGAGATCCCCTTAGCATCAGACGTTGTCAAGACTGGAGACAGAAGAACCAGAGGGTCACAGCGACTCTTTGTACCCTACACCAACGTCACGGTGTACAAAATGTCCTTCTTCCCCCGTACGATACAAGACTGGAACAAACTGCCAACCACCACTACAGACATCCATACGATAGAGGCCTTCAAGACTACTCTCCACGCCGCAGTCCAGCCTCAGTCCTCAGAGTAGACAGCTCACAGGTGTACATAGTCTTAATTGTATCAATAAAGTTTTAAATGTAAATACTCTCAAGAGGTGACTGTCTTGCACCAATTTGGACAAAGTACATTCCAGTTATGGATTTCTGTCCAGTATACGGAAGAAGAAGAAGAAGAAGAATTGATGCTCTGTTACTATCTCACCTGTTGTTTAAAGAAATGGAAGTTTATTATTATTATTTAATCGTATTTTGTTGTTTTTTATTTGTAGGTCGGCCTTCCGTCGTCGAGGCCCTTGTCCCTATCCGAAAGTAAATATGCTGTAAAAACAATATAAGTCTTTAATTATAATATTGCTTATGCAAATCAGTTCTATAAATATTTTTTGATGATCTCTACGACCAAAAAACCATATCCTATTCCATGTGTTTTAATAATATTGTTGTTGATAAAGCGTCGGTCGTGTGAATATATCTCGGTAAAGGACGGCTTGCCGGCTATCGCAACGCACCTGCTCGGCTATCGCATCGGACAATATTAAGACTTCTTACCTACAGTGGAATATCTATCTTAAGATAGATCACGTTGCATGAAATGCTGAAATTCACTATCCAAACATGGGGCTGGTAATAAATGTGCATACATGTAATGTATGACATAAATTACCTTTGTGTGAGAATGTAATATTCCAAATAGAATGAAACACAAACTGCTTGTTGCACATTCTGTCATGGCTAACCCGAATTCAAGTCCACCTGTTCTAAAGGTATTTCACTTTCATAGTAGATCAATTAAATCAAAAAGTGACAAACAATGTAATGCAGCAAACTGATTGAAACTGCGACAAACAACTCATTAATCTACCAAATATGAGATAAACTTCTGTATGTAACATCTAAATTCATAGCAGATTTTAGATGCTCGCGCTCCTATTCAAACATGATTAACCCGTGCAATTTGTTTGATATATGCCACTAATGACTGTTTAGATGCAGTTTTATCTATAAAATACAGTAGAGCCTATTTTAGAGGCCATGCAAAAAAAGTGGACTTTGAACTTTGGGCCTTTTGTATTATTTTTGCCTTGCATAGTATGTGTCGGGGAAAGTGCATAGATTGGCCGCTTCGGTGTTTTTCGTGTTTTTCCCTCCTCCTTCTTTCACCATCTTCAATCTTTCACCCATTCCTCTCTCCATCTCACCATCAATCTCACACCTACTCTATCTTTCTCTCCACCCCTTCTCTCCCCATGCAACATGTCACCAATTCTCTAGCTTTCCTCTATCTCAACATCCATCCGTCTCTCCCCCACATTCTTTCCCCTATCTCCCCCGCTCTTCTTCTCTCTTCTATCACTCTCTCACCATCCCCCGTCCCCTCTATCCTAACT
The DNA here is from genome assembly GCA_963576725.1 of Azorinus chamasolen. NCBI lineage: Eukaryota > Metazoa > Mollusca > Bivalvia > Cardiida > Solecurtidae > Azorinus > Azorinus chamasolen. Next base: position 94,080,085 of record OY755238.1, on the reverse strand, counting down.
CTTTCCTTCTCAGCTCTTTCTCTCCATCTCTTGTCTGCCTCTATCACGCCATTCACCCTCACACTCTTCCCCCTATCTCACTCTTTTTCATCACTCTTCCAGTCTCTCCCCTAACACCCTCCCCTATCTTCCTCACGTTGCTATTCCCGCTCTCACCACCCCTCTATCTGTCTCTCCTTCTATCAGCATTTCTCCATCAGTCCACATTTTCTGTCTCCTTCTCCATCCCTCACTATTACACCCACTTGCCCCTTCCCCTCCCCCAGCCCCAAGTCCATTTCTCTGTCTACCCTCTCTCCTTCCATCTCACCAGTCCCCTCTACATTTCTCACACCGCATCCTCTCCTCGCTCCCATCTTTCTTTCCTTTGCCCTTCATACATCTCACCCTATCTTCCCATCTCAGTCCAACTTTTCTGTATCACTCCTCTCTTCGTTCTTTCTCCCTCTATCTCACCATCCCGCTTTTCCTCACTCTCCAGCCATATCTGTCCAATAGTATTGTCCCCCCCCTCTCAAGAAATCATTCCCCTACCCCCTCTGTCATACCACCCACCCTTCTCTTCATCTCCTGCCCCGTCCCCCGTCCCCCTGTCCCATACCATCCATCCCTCTCTATCTTCATCTCCCCATTTCTTTCGCCTCTCACCCAACAAAACTGTATCCCATTGTGATAAATAGCTCTATTGCTAAATATTGCTCTGTTCGTCCTCTGATGTCTCCTCTCTCTTTCCACCCATCTCACCACTCCCTCCCTCCATCCATGCAACTATTTAGTATTTTGATATAAAATAATTATAAAAGGGACAGTTTACAGTAATCATGCAGCATTGTGCTGCTCTAGAGAAAAGGAAAGGTTAGAAATGTGAAGATCTGAAATCACTGTGATAAATAGAGCATTTGCTCTGTATTGCAATGCAGTATTTTGATGCTCTACCGCGGGTAGACCCGGGCGTGTAACAGGATCGTGATTATAATAGACTTTCTTTTCTAAGAGCTAATTAAAACAGAATTTAATGGAACTAAGGTTGCGACAGTTTAAAAAGCAGTTACATATTTATACAAATTTAAAGAATACACAATCATGCAGCATTATGATGCTCTACCGCGGGAAGACCCGGGTATATAACACAATCGTGATCTATAATAGACTTTAATTTCTAAGAGCTAATTAAAACAGAATTTAAAAGGTGGGACAGTTTGCAGAAACACAAATATGCAGCATTTTGATGCTCTACCGCGGGAAGACCCGGGTGTGTAACATGATCGTGATATATAATAGACTTTCATTTCTAAGAGCTAATTAAAACAGAATTTAATGGAAATAAGGTTGCGACAGTTTAAAAAGCAGTTACATATTTATACAAATTCAAAGAATAAAACAAATACAGTGGGACAGTTTACAGAGAAACACAATCATGCAGCATTTTGATGCTCTACCACAGGAAGACCCGGGCGTGTAACACAATCGTGATCTATAATAGAGTTTCATTTCTAAGAGTTAATTAAAACAGAATTTAATGGAACTAAGGTATGACAGTTTACAAAGCAGTTACATATTTATACAAATTTAAAGAATACACAATCATGCAGTATTGTGATGCTCTACCGCGGGAAGACCCGGGCGTGTAACACAATCGTGATCTATAGTAGACTATCATTTCTAAGAGCTAATTAAAACAGAATTAAATGGAACTAAGGTGTAACAGTTTACAAAGCAGTTACATATTTATACAAATTTAAAGAATATACAATCATGCAGCATTATGATGCTCTACCGCGGGAAGACCCGGGCGTGTAACACAATCGGTAATCAAATATAAGCTCTCTTTCAAAATACTTATTCTGTTCAGCTGAACTCTGTATGCTTAAAAAATATACCATCTCTTATGCATAACCAAGATGGTAAATATTTATAATGACTTTGCAAACAAGTTTTGGTTACAGAAGAGGTTTTACTGTAGATGTGCCATTTAACGCCGTTGTAAACAGAGAAACCACAGATCAGGGTCTGCTCTGTTAAGCTTATGAAATAATATAAATATGATTATGATAAGTCTGCCATGGCTAAGTATTTATGTATCCATTTTCCATTAGAAACAAATTACGATGTATGGGTAGATAATTAACCCTTTACTCCACAGCTGTGCTCGTGTATGCGTTTAAACTAACGCCTTTGCAAAAAATAGATCCAGATTAGACAGTCCCTGTAGGAGCTGTCTGTTCAGGGTTAGCTCTGGTTGTTTATGAAATTATGTGATTCTTATTCTACAGTTTTTGTCATAGCAAAACAAAATTTCTGCTGTTCATGTACCATTGTAACAATGCAGACATTATTTCTTGCATGAATATTCATGGAGTGCGAGTGTATACTAAAAGTTCTCGTTAGATCTTTCTGTATTACTTGTTTTTGTATTGCATGTAAATATTATTTGTTTGAGTATATTGTGTGACAGCAAAACCCTTCTGAACCGGAATTCTAGTAGAGAAGAATTTAGATACTTTGAGGCTGGTGGTTGCTTTCTGTATGACTTGGAGGAGCTTTCTGTATGACTTTCACCCAGCATTGAGCAGCCACCTGTCTCTAAGACCGAAAATTATTCTAAACTGAACGTCCGGTTTAAATGGGTTTTACTGTATTTTACTTCAATTTGATTGCATTCAGTATCAATTTAAAAAAAAAAGAGTATTGGTTATCCAAATAACATGAACTATTCACGCGTATACAATATACCATATCTACTGTATGATGCGATGTAAGGTGTGAACAAATAAACGATTTTATAAGCACTTATTGTTTCCGAATTTTTATTTCGCCCCGAGTCCAATAGCGCAAAGAAGATTTCCGAAATCAAACTTGAATTAACTTACAAAATAATATACCATGTACGTCGTGAATTTAAAACGTACTGGTAATGAAAAGAAAAGAATGACTTTATAAACAATCATTGGTTTCTCTGTCTTCTTTTCGCCACCAAGTCAAACGGCGAAAAGAAGATTACTGAAATGAAACCTAGCCTTTTCTTACAAAATACTTATTCAAATAAACTGATACTTTTCATGGCATAAATTGAACCATGTAAATTATAATGTTCGTGTGAATTTAAAGCGTATTGATAAATAATTAAGGACTTATTTGGCAATTATTGGGGTTTTTTTTGCAAATCGTCTTTCGTGTAAAGGGTTAATATAATTTCGGAAGGAATGTTGACCCATCAGTCCCATGCTGTGTGTTGTGGGTACTTTATGGTGCCACGCTGAGAATTTAGCTGCTGGATATCAGTGGTCAATTATCAGGTTATCCCAATATGCAGCAGAATTATTGATAAAATATCTACAGGTAAATGAAACGATAGTTTGTTATTTATCATTGATTTCTCTATAAAAAAAATGATATGTTTGTTTCTGCAGTTAATTTATGTGATTTAAAAAAGGGGTTTTAGTAGCATTATTATCATAATTATTTTAATATTTTTATTATGGGAGTGGTGTAAAATGGTCTTTATTATTTGCATTTAGTTAAAATTCAGGTGATTGATCAAGACTTCTGTTATTGCTATTAATTGTATTTATTTGAATGTGTTTGTGAAAACAAATATTGTTATTGGTTTATCAAAATTATTGTCAGTTAATAATTTTTGACTGATTATCGGGTATTCACACCTTTTAGACCTAGATTTATTTCTAAACATGCACCTATTACCCTTTCACTATTTGCTTTGACAAAAACATTCAGAATGAATGAATGAATGGTGTTTACAGCCCATCGACACTGATGGTCATTTAGAGATTTAGAGCCGAATGAATAAAAGAAAGAATTAATGAATGGTGTTTTACGGCCCATCGATACTGATGGTCATATAGAGCCGAACAAATAATGTAAATAAAAATATAAGATTAAATCAAATAGAGACATTCTCACTAGATTATGTAAATGTCAGTCCCGATCAACAGGATTGTAATCAAAATAAGGACAAAACATAATCGACATTCTAAAAATACACCTTTTAAATTTTATAATATATATTAATGGCTTTTAAAAAATCAAATATTTTTGGTATTTCTACCAGCTCAAACAGTTCCCTCAGGGAATCTGCTTGAAAGAACCTATTTCTGATTAAGGTTGAAACAGGACATTCAATGAGAATGTGCTGGATTGTATAAGGCTCAAAACAAAATAAACATTCAGGGTGAACTTCACCTTTCAGTAAAAACGAATGAGTTAAAAAAGAATGTCCAGTTTTTATTCTGGCTAATACGATCTCATCACGCCGAACTGGCAGACATGAACAAAAATGTTCACCTAAGATAGGCTTAACGGCATGGAGCTTGTTATGAATTTCCTCATTCCAAGACTCCTGTCATTTATATAGAATATGTCTAGTAATTTGTGGTTTGAAATCCGAATACGGTATTCTCATATCAGATTCAGGCGATTTAAGGGCAGACTTTGCTGCAATGTCCGCCCTCTCGTTGCCCTGTATTCCACAATGACTAGGTATTCAACAAAATATTACATCTTTTCAATTAGACATTTCATGGTATTTTAAAACAATTTTTTTTAATAAGAACATTTTTTTGAAGAACATTTACTCAGATATTGCATAACAGAAAGAGAATCCGAAAATATTATATGGTTACTATATGATTTTCCAGCAATATAATCAAGAGCTAAGTCAATAGCTTTGATCTCTGCTGAAAAAATGGAGGCATCATCGGAAAGCCGAAACTTTGTCTCTGTGTCATCAGCCACAAAGGCAGCTGCGACTCTCTCATCATCTTTTGAACCATCAGTATAAATTTTATCATAATCTTCAAATCTTGAAATTATTTCATTTAAAAAAGAACTGAATTCAAGCGAGCTTGTTTCAGACTTTTTCTGCGTGTTAGGTCAAAAATAACTTTTGGTGGTTTAATAGTCCAAGGTGGTATAGATTCAACTTCATTTGTTTGAAGGCGACCTCTTAAATCCAGAAATGGAAGGAGAACGTCGGATATCTGTACTATTTCATTTTTGTCGTACCCTTTATTACTTTTCTACAGTTACTCTGTTTGCAGCTCAATCATTGAGTACACTAGCGATAGGTGGATACAGTTTGTTTCTTAAATGTTTTCGTTACAGATGCACTTTACCACTGTATTTGCCGTCGCGGTAGTTGTAGATTAGTCGGAGAGGGGATACGTTTATTTACACTGTTTGTCTTTTAGGGTGGGGATGGAATAAGTGTGAGGTTGGGCGCCCATAAACCGGTTTAACCCCCAGTGACTTTTGCCACTGACCGTTCCAAGGCGGTACTTCCATCTTCCCCTATTGTATGTGTGTTTTGTCTGTGCGTCTCTTGATGTTTTTATAGTTATGTGCATTTGCTGTTTCCTTGTGTGGCTGTTCGGGCGACTGTTTGTTCTGTATGTGGTGTTTCCTGCATGACTCATTTTTGCATTTTTAGTCTTTTCAACTAAAGACAAATCTATATCACTATTTTGAAAACAGTTTTTCATACGTATTCCGAAAGATGGAATTACCTTTCCTGATATTTAAGTCTAAAACATTTTTATGAGCGGGAGTTGAAGGGGTTGAAGCTAATTTAGAGGTATACTGCATGGATAGTTTTTCACGACGATAGTAATGGCTCATTCGCCTCAACATATAAACTTTTAGCAGGCAATGTCCTAAAGACACCCAATGCTAAACGTAAACTTTGGTGATGAATTGGATCAAGCATCTGCAAGTATGATTTTCTTGCAGAGCCATATACAACACACCCATAATACAGTTTGGAACTCACTAAACTTCTGTACAATTTGAGCATTACATTGCGATCTGCACCCTATTCGGTATGTGCAAGAACGCGAAGCAATTTTTGTGTTTTCTGGCATTTAGCCTTTAAATATTTAATATGAGGTATAAAGGAAAGTTTTTTTTATCAAAAATGACACCGAGAAATGTTGCCTGGTCTACAAAAGGAATGGGATCACCATTCAAGTGCAACTCAGGATCATTGCTGAATTTTCTCACTTGACAGAAATGTACACAATTTGTTTTAGACTTTGAAAATCTAAAACCGTTTTCAGTAGCCCATTTTTGAACTTTATCAATGGACTGTTGAAGTTGACGTTCAACAGTACGCATGTGTTTAGAACGGTAACAAATTTAAAAGTCATCAACATACAATGAACAGTCAGTGTCGCTAATAATAGAATTAACAATATAATTAATTTTAACATTAAATAGAGTGACTGACAAAATACTTCCTTGTGGAACACCCATTTCCTGTTTTTGCATACCAGAAAGAGTAGTTCCAATACGGACTTGAAATTCCCTATAATTTAAAAAGTTTTCAATAAAAACTGGAAGTCGACCTTTAAGTCCAGATTCATGAAGGTCTTTCATTATGCCATACTTCCAAGTTGTATCGTAAGCTTTCTCCAGATCAAAGAAGAGAGCAACTAAGTGCTCCTTCTTGATGAAAGTTTCACGAATAAATGTTCCCAACCTAACTAAATGATCATTTGTACTTCTTTGGCTCCTGAATCCACTTTGGTACTCCGTAATGAGGTTGTTGGATTCAAGATACCAAACAAGTCTTGCGTTAATCATGCGCTCTAACGTTTTACATACGCAGGTCGTCAAGGCTATAGGACGATAATTATTTGGATCTGTGTTATCTTTCCCTGTTTTTGGAACACGAATAACTGCTGCCTGTTTCCAAAACTTGGGCAACTTACCACTTGACCATATATGGTTAAAAATATCTAAAAGAACATGTATACAATTTGAAGGCAAGTGCTTAAGAAATTGATAATAAATGTCATCCGGTCCAACAGCTGTATCGTGCGATTTGTTAAGAGAATCAAACAATTCTCTTTCAGTAAAAGGTAAATCGTAGCTTTCAGTGCTGTGAGACGTAAAATTAAGTTTTTGCTTTTCCTTACTCTTTTAATGTGTCTAAATTCAGGGGTGGACTAGCTGATGAAGAGTTTTTAGCAAAAGCATCAGCTAAGGAATTTGGCTATATCTTTCACATCTGTTTTTTTTCATCTGCAATTAAATGTCCAAAAGAGGATTTACCTTTACCACTTATTTTACGCACCATATCCCATACCTTCTTTACGGATGAACGACACTTTAATTTAGAAACATATTTCTTCCAACTTTTTTTCAAACTTTTCACAATTTGCCTTCTTGAGTTTCCAACGATGAACAGATTCCTCGACTGGAGAGGCAATATAGTTTAGAAATATTGGAAAGTGGTCACTTCCACATAGATCGTCACTAACTTTCCAATCATAATCTAAGTAAATGGTTGGGTAACAAATAGAATCAAAGTACTGACAGTACTGAAGGTTTCGGACATAATATATATTTATTATATTGATTGTTTGCTGTGGATTTATCTGAAAATCATGTCAGTAGTTTGGAAGACATTTAAAGAATTTTTTTATGAACATGTCACACACAGTGCGATTCCAATAGCTCAACTTGCCACTTTGTGCCAATAGAGCCAAAATTGATGTTTAATGTAGTATAGAGCCATCACTGCATTATTTGAAAGTAAGGGTCATACTTCTGCTACTATCTGGTGGACCATAACAGTAATTAGCAAGAATCATTCACTTATCCATATATACACTTCCACCAATTTTAGACATATTCCTTATGATTCTAAATACCCTACACAATAATTGCCAAATATACTGTGGGGTGATATTAACAATATGACAAATTATAAAGTAACAAATATATTTCAACTTAGCATGGCAGGATACAACAGGGAAAATAAAATTAACTAGAAAATTGTTTCTGACTCCCCCTATCAATAGTGTCTCTATATCAAGCACTTTTGACTATGTGTTATACAGTGAAGACAATTTCAGAGTCCCATAACTCTGGTAAAATGGTCAGAGCAATAATTACATTCTTTAAGAAAATCTTCACATTAAGGTTGACAGCTTATCATGGGTGAAATTTTGAAGTAAAACCTCCCATTGGTATATTGGTTGTTAGACACATAATATTGTTTCACTTTATATTATATAGTGAAGACGATTTCAGGGTTCCATATCGGGTACAATTTGTCTGAGCAAAATAAGCCTTTCTGTGCTTTTGCAAACAGAAAATACCCTTAATAGTTTATCCATGCCTTTACCTTGTCTTTTTGTGTGATTGTGTTGTGTTTTATTACTTCTTCCTGAGGAGACTGCGAGTGTGAGTCTGTTCAGGGTCAATTTGTGAGTCTGTGCTGCAAACAATACATACCCCGATCAGTTACCACAACTGGCCAGGGTCTTTGCTATTTGCAGCATCATACATGTAACAAGTATATCAATAAATGATATAATTAGAAATAAATTATAGTCATACATGCAAATTACAGTTAGTGCTGTAGTAAACACTACAGACCCTGATCAGTAACCGGCGTCATAGAAATAAATGATATGAATTGGAAATAAATTACATACATTACTATAAGATACTATAAGACACTATAAGATACTATAAGCCTGACACGTAAATCAATAAATGATGAAATGTATATAAATTAAAAGATAAGAAAGTGCTTCGTTTCATTTTGTTTGCCTTTCTCCTTTTTTCACTTTAATGATTTTTTTATTAATATAAAGGATACAAAAACTCTTGTTTCCTTTTAATAGTAATTGTTAATACTACCATCCAAGCTACTTAAACAATAAAGGCTGGCAGAGTGGGACACCCTGTTTGGATTCAGATCTAATACCAAGTAACTGTCTGACCAAAATCTAAACTGTTTACAACAGTTCAAAATGCCTAAAACTGATCTTTTAGAAATTCAAATGATGACAAACCTGAAGCAGACGATATTACCGTCTCTACAGCTTGCTTAATCCTTATAATGCTGAGTGATGTTTCGTTTGCAACAACTGACGTCTGCTTCAATTCTTCAATAAATTTTCTTTCATTTTATGCAAAAATATGATCAAGATGACAAATAGTTTGGATCCTAATGAGACGCAGAATTATGTGGCCTCTCATCTGGATCCAAACTGTTTGCATAGGTAATCACAGTTTCGCCGCTAGCGTGCAAAGAGTTAAGCGTATGACCTCTAGAGATTTTAGCATGATGTAACAGTTGCCCTGCACTCCTGACCACCAGTGCGCTGTAACCTTTATACTGTAAAGGACGTAAAGAACAGAAGAAGTCTATTTAACCCTTAATTTCCCCATATAAACTTGTTTTCATGCATCTGCAAATAGATTCTACCCAGATCAGACAGCTCGCTCCCATAGATTCAGGGTCTGCTCTGTTTGCTAATGGATCCACCTTCCATATTTCATTATAAATATTTTGTAAGATTCCGGAACCGGATTGTAAGCCAATCACTGCACATGCGCGTTTTCTCTTAGGGGGATTCCCGCTAGGTAGCGCTCGTGCAATAGGGTTTTCCGCCATAGTTTGAGTCGCAATCCATTTTATAAGGATTTCGGCAAAAGCCGAAACCCTAAAAATCAATGCAAGTAAACGTTCCTGATGCTGGGTGAAGATAGGTTGGGGACTTATTGTTGAAGATGCAAAAATCGTGCTCACCAACAAAATCCTCAATCCTCTCAAGGACTATTTATTCACACAAAATAAATAGGATCCAAACTGTTTGCAAATCAAGCACTTTTTATTCACATCAGATCAATGGGATCCAAACTGTTTGCAAATCAAGCACTTTTTGTTGACACCAGATCAATAGAATCCAAACTGTTTACCATTCAAGCGTTATTTTTTCACACAAGATAAATAGGATCTAAACTGTTTGCACATCAAACACAGATTATTCGAACTAAGTCAATAGGATCCAAACTGTTTGCAAATCAAGCTCTATTTACCCACACCAGATAAATAGGATCTAAACCGTTTGCAAATCAGGCACTGTTCCATCCAGATCAATAGTATCCAAGCTGTTTGCCTCTCAAGCAAATTTCATTCACACCAGATCAATAGGATCCAAACTGTTTGCCATTCAAACACATTTTTCCACACCAGATAAATAGGGTCTAAACTGTTTGGAAATCAATCTAGATCAATAAGATCCAAACTGTTTGCCTCTCAAGCACATTATGTTCACACCAGATCAATAGGATCCAAACTGTTTGCCATTAGAGCACCTTTTTCGCACCAGATCAATAGGATCCAAACTGTTTGCCTCTCAAGCATTATTTATTCACACAAAATATATAGGATCCAAATCTGTTTGCAAATCAAGCACATTTTATAGACACCAGATCAATAGGATCCAAACTGTTTGCAATTCAAGCACTTTTTTCACACTATATAAATAGGATCTAAACTGCAAATCAAACACTGTTTATTGAAACTAGATCAATAGGATCCAAACTGTTTGCCTCTCAAGTACTATAAATTCACACGAAATGAATAGGATCCAAACTGTTTTCAAATCAAGCACTTTTTATTTACATCAGATCAATAGGATCCAAAATGTTTGCCACTCAAGCACTATTTATTAACACAAAATAAATTGGATCCAAACTGTTTGCAAATCAAGCACTCTTTGTTCACATCAGATCAATAGGATCCAAACTGTTTGCCACTCAAGCACTACTTATTCACACAAAATAAATTGGATCCAAACTGTTTGCAAATCAAACACTTTTTATTCACACAAGATCAATAGGATCCAAACTGTTTGCCATTCAAGCATAATTTTATCCACACAAGCTAAATAGCATCTAAACTGTTTGCAAATCAAGCACTTTTCCATCTATATCAATATGATCAATCCTGTTTGCCTCTCAAGCACATTTTATTCACACCGGATCAATAGGATCCAAACTGTTTGTCATTCAAGCACGTTTTTAACATCAGATAAATAGGATCCAAACTGTTTACCTCTCAATCACTATTTATTCACACAAAATAAATGGGATCCAAATTGTTTGCAAATTAAGCACTTTTTATTCACACCAAATCAATTGGATGCAAACTGTTTGCCATTCAAGCACAATTTTGTCCTCACCAGATCAATAGTATCTAAATTGATCAATAGGATCCAATCAGTTTGCCTCTCAAGCACTATTTATTCACACAAAATAAATAGGTTCCAAACTGTTTGCAAATCAAGCACTTTTTATTCACACCAGATCAATGGGATCCAAACTGTTTGCCACTCCAGCACTTTTTATTTACACATAATAAATTAGATCCAAACTGTTTGCAAATTGTTTGCCATTCAAGCAATATTTTTTACACAAGATTAATAGGATCTAAACTGTTTATAAATCAAGCACTGATTTTTCGAACTAGGTCAGTAAATTCCAACCTGTTTGCCACTCAAACACTATTTATCAACACCAGATCAATGGGATCTAAACTGTTTGCAAATCAGGCACTGTTCCATCCAGATCAAAAGGATCCAAGATGTTTGCCTCACAAGGACATTTTATTAACACCAGATCAATAGGATCCAAACTGTTTGCCATTCAAGCACAAATGTTTCCACACAAAATAAATTGGATCTAAACTATTTGCAAATCAAGCATTATTCCATCTAGATCAATAGGATCCAAACTGTTTACCTCTCAAGCACATTTTTTCACACCAGATCAACAGAATCCAAACTGCAATCAAGCACCTTTTTCAAACCAGATAAATAGGACCGAAACTGTTTGCAAATCAAGCAGTTTATTGAAAATAGATCAATAGGATCCAAACTGTTTGCCTCTCAAGCACTATTTATTCACACAAAATAAATAGAATCCAAACTGTTTGCCTCTCAAGCACTTGTTATTTACACCAGATCAATAGGATCCAAATTGTTTGCAAATCAAGAACTTTTTCACACCAGATTAATAGGATCTAAACTGTTTGCAAATCAACACTGTTAATTGAAACTAGATAAATAGGATCCAAATTGTTTGCCTCTCAAGCATTATTAATTCGCACAAAATAAATAGGAGCCATACTGTTTGCAAATCAACCACTTTTTTCACACACCAGATCAATAGGATCCAAACTGTTTGCCATTCAAGCATTTTTTACACAAGATAAATATGATATATACAGTTTGCAAATCAAACACTTATTATTCGAACTAGGTAAATAGGATCTAAACTGTTTGCCATTTAAAAACTATTTGTCCACACAAGATTAATAGGATCCAATCTGTTTGTCGTTGATGCCCTGTTCACATCTAATCAATAGAATTCTAACTGTTTGTCTTTATAATTCGATTGATTTACACCAGATTAATAGGACCCAAACTGTTTGCCATTCATGCACAATTTTTCCACGCCAGATAAATAGGATCTTAAAGGTTTACAAATCAAGCACTGTTCCATCTAGATCAATAGGATCCAAACTGTTTGCCTCTCAAGCAAATTTTATTCACACCAGATCAATAGGATCCAAACTGTTTGCCACTCTAGCACTTTTTTCACACCAGATAGATAGGATCCAAACTTTTTCCAAATCAAGCACTGTTTATTGAAACTAGATAAATAGGATCCAAACTGTTTGCCTCTCAAGCATTATTTATTCACACCAAATAAATAGGATCAAAACTGGTTGCAAATCAAGCACTTTTTATTCACTCCAGATCATTGAGATCCAAACTGTTTGCCACTCAAGCACTATTTATTCCCACAAAATAATTTGGATCCAACTTGTTTGCTAATCAAGCACTTTTTGCCCTCACCAGATCAATAGAATCCAAACTGTTTGCAAATCAAGCACTGATTATTCGAATTAGGTCAATGGGATACAAACTGTTTGCATCTCAAGCGTTATTTATCAACGCCAAATTAATAGGACCCAAACTGTTTGCCATTCAAGCACTTTTTCACACCAGATAAATAGGATCTAAACTGCTCGCAAATCTAACACTGTTTATTGAAAATAGATCAATATGATCAAAACTGTTTGCCGCTCAAGCGCTATTTTTCACATAAAATAGATAGAATCCAAATTGTATGCAAATCAAGCACTTTTTTCTCACACCAGATCAATAGAATCCAAACTGTTTCCCATTCAAGCACTACTTATTCACACATAAAAATAGGATCCAAACTGTTTGTCGTCGATTCTCTGTTCACATTTGATCAATATGATCCTGTTTGTCTTTCTAGTTAGATATATTCACACCAGATCAATAGGTACTAAACTGTTTGAAAATCAAGCACTGTTCCATCTAGATCAATAGGATCCAAAATGTTTGCCTCTTAATCACATTTTATTCACACCAGATCAATAGGACCCAAACTGTTTGCCATTCAAGCACTTTTTCACACCAGATAAATAGGATCTAAACTGTTTGCAAATCAAGCACTGTTTATTGAAACTAGATCAATAGGATCCAAACTGCCTCTGAAACGCTATTCATACACAAAATAGATAGGATCCAAACTATGTGCAAATCAAGCACTTTTTCTCACACCAGATCAATAGAATCCAAACTGTTACCCACTCAAGCACTATTTATTCACACATAAAAAATAGGATCCAAACTGTTTGACGTTGATGCTCTGTTCACATCTGATCAATAGGATCCTGTTTGTCTTATTAGTTCGATAGATTCACACCAGATCAATATAATCAAAACTATTTGCCATTCATGCACATTTTTTAAACACCATATCAAACTGTTCGAAAATCAAGCACTGTTCCATCTAGATCAATAGGATCCAAAGTGTTTGCCTCTCAATCATATTTTATTCACACCTGATCAATAGGATCCAAACTTTTTGCCACTCAACGACTTTTTTTCACACCAGATAAATAGGTTCTAAACTGTTTGCCAATCAAGCACTGTTTATTGAAACTAGATCAATAGGATCCAAACTGTTTGCCTCTAAAGCGCTATTTATTTACAAAAAATAAATAGGATCCAAACTGTTTGCAAGTCAACCACTTTTTGTTCACACCAGATCAATAGGATCCTAACTATTTGCCGTTCTTGCATTATTTAGTCACACCAGATAAATAGGATCTAAACTGTTTGCAAATCAATCACTGTTTAGTGAAACTAGATCAAAAGGATCCAAACTGTTTGCCTCTCAAACACTATTTTTATTCATGCAAAATAAATAGGATCCAATCTGTTTGCAAATCAAGCACTTTTTATTCACACCAGATCAATAGGATCCAAACTGTTTTTCACTCAAGCACTATTTATTCACACAAAATAAATTGGATCCAAACTGTTTGCAAATCAACCACTTTTTGGTTCACACCAGATCAATAGGATCCAAACTGTTTTCCCTTCTAGAACATTTTATTAACACCAGGTCAATAGGATCCAAACTGTTTGCCACTCAAGCACTATTTACTCACACAAAATATATTGGATCCGAACTGTTTGCAAATCACCCACTTTTTGTTCACACCAGATCAATAGGATCCAAACTTTTTGCCGTTCAAACATTAATTTTTCATACTAGATAAATAAACTGTTTGCCAGCACTGTTTATTGAAACTAGATCAATAGGATCTAAACTGTTTGTAAATCAAGCACTGTTCCATCTAGATGAATACGATCCAAACTGTTTGCCATTCAATCACTATTTTCACACCAGATAAGTAGGATCTAAACTGTTTGCAAATCAAGCACTATTTATTGAAACAAGATCAATGGGATCCAAACTGTTTGCCTCTCAAGCACTTTTTATTCAAACAAATTAAATTGGATCCAAACTGTTTGAAAATCAAACACTTTTTATTCTTATCAGATCAATAAGATCTAAACTGTATGCCACTGAAACACTGTTTCGATCCAATTTTGTGTGAATAAATAGTTTTTGAGTGAATAAATAGTTTGCAAAATTTATTTAAGCACCGATTATTCGAACTCGGTCAATAGGATCCAAACTGTTTGCCACTCAAGCACTATTTATCCACACAAGATTAATAGGATCAATTCTGTTTGTCATTGATGCTCTGTTCACATCTGATCCTGTTTGTCTTTCTAGTTCGATTGATTCACGCCAGATCAATAGGATCCAAACTCTTTGCCATTCAAGCACAATTTTTTCCACACCAGATCAATAGGATCTAAACTGTTCGCAAATCAAGCAATGTTCCATCTAGATCAATAGGATCCAATATTTTTGCCTCTCAAGCACCTCTTCACACAAGATAAACAGGATCTAAACTGCTTGCCATTCAAGCACAATTGTTTCCACACAATATCAATAGGATCCAAACTGTTTGCAAATCAAGCACTGTTTATTGAAACTAGATCAATAGGATCCAAACCGTTTGCCTCTCAAGCCCTATTTATTCACACAAAATAAATAGGATCCAAACTGTTTGCAAATCAAGCACAATTTTATTCACACCAGGTCAATAGGATCTAAACTGTTTGCAAATCAAGCACTGTTTATTGAAAACAGATCAATGGATTCCAAACTTAGCATTGTTTATTGAAACTAGAGCAATGGAATTCAAACTGTTTGCCTCTGAATCATTTTTTATTCACACAAAATAAATTTGATCAATACTGTTTGCAAATCAAGCACTGTTTATTCACACCAGATCAATAGGATCCGAACTGTTTGCAATTCAAGCATTATATTTTCACATAAGATAAATAGGATCTAAACTGTTTGTAAATCAAGCACTAATTATTCGAACTAGGTCAATAGGATCCAAACTGAATCCCACTTAAACACTATTTGTCAACACAAGATGAATAGGATCCAAATTGTTTGTCGTAGATGCTCCCCATAACTGATCAATAGGATCCTAACTGTTTGTCTTTCTAGTTCGATTGATTCACACCAGATCAATTGGATCAAAACTGTTAGCAAATCAAGCACCGTTCCATGTGGTTCAATAAGATCCAAAGTGTTGCCTCTCAAGCATATTTTATTCACACGTGATCAATAGGATCTAAACTGTTTGCCACTCATGCACGTTTTATTCACACAATATAAAACAGTTTGGATCCAAACTGTTTGCAAACGAGCACCTTTCGTTCACACCAGATCAATAGGATCTAAACTGTTTGCCATTCAATCATTACATTTAAAATAAGATAAATAGGATCTAAACTGTTTGCAAAAATAAGCAATGATTATTCGAACTAGGTCAATAGGATCCAAACTGCGACTCAAGCACTATTTATCCAAACAAGATGAGTGAGTGAGTGAGTTGGGTTTAACGTCCGACCAACAGTATTTCAGTATTTCTAGGATCCTAACTGTTTATCGTTCTAGTTCGATTGATTCACAACAGATCAATAGGATCCAAACTGTTTGGCACTCGAGCACTATTTATCCACACAAGATGAATGTGATCCAAACTGTCGTTGATGCTCTGTTCACATTTGATCAATAGGATCTTAACTGTTTGTCTTTCTAGTTCGATAGATTCACACCAGATCAATAGGATCTAAACTGTTTGCCACTAAAGCACTTTTTTCACAGCAGATAAATAAGATCTTAACTGTTTACAAATCAAGCACGGTCTATTGGAACCAGATCAATAGGATCCAAACTGTTTGCACCTCAAACACTATTTATTCACACAAAATAAATTGGATCCATACTATTTGCAAATCAACCACGTTTTTTATCACAACAGATCAATAGGATCCAAACTGTTTGCCATTCAATCATTATTTTACACACACAAGATAAACAGGATCTTAACTGTTTGCAAATCAAGCACTGATTATTCGAACTAGATCAATAGGATCCAAACTGGTTGCCACTCAAACACCATGTGTCCACACAAGATAAATAGGATCCAAACTGTTTTTCATTGTTGCTCTGTTCACATCTGATCAATAGAACACCGCTTGTCTTTCTAGATCGATTGATTCACATCAGATCAATAGAATCTAAACCGTTTGCCATTCAAGCACAATTTTCCACACCAGATAAATAGGATATTAACTGTTTGCAAATCAAGCACTGTTCCACCTAGATCAATAGGATCACCCACTTTTTGTTCACTCCAGATAAATAGAATCCAAACTGTTTGCCATTCAAGCTTTATTTTTTCACACAAAATAAATTGGATCCAAACTGTTTGCAAATCAACTACGTTTTCTTCGCACCAGATTAATAGGATCCAAACTTTTTGCCACTCAAGCACTATTTATTAACACAAAATAAATTGGATCCATACTGTTTGCAAATCCAACACTGATTATTCGAACTAGGTCAATACGATCCAAACTGTTTGCCACTCAAACACTTTTTGTCCCCACAAGATAAATAGGATCTTAACTGTTTGCAAATCAAGCACTGATTATTCGAACTATGTCAATATGATCCAAACTGTTTGCCTCTCAAGCATAATTTATTCGTACAAAATAAATAGGATCCAAACTGTTTGCAAATAAAGCACTTTTTGTTCGTACCAGATCAATAGGATCCAAACTGTTTTCCTCTCAAGTACAATTTATTCACACAAAATAAATTGGATCCATACTGTTTGCAAATCAATGACTTTTTAGTCGAACCAGATCAATAGGATCCAAACTGTGCCATTCAAGCATTATTTATTCACACAAGATAAACAGGATCTAAACTGTTTGCAAATCAAGTACTGATTATTCGAACTAGGTCATTAGGATACAAACTGTTTGCCACTCAAACACTATTTGTCCACACAAGATGAATAGAATCCAAACAGTTTGTCGTTGATGTTCTCTTCACATCTGAACAATAGGATCCTAAATGTTTGTCTTTCTAGTTCGATTGATTCACACCAGATAAATGGGATCTAAACTGGCATTCAAGCCTAATTATTTCCACACCAGATCAATAGGATCTAAACTGTTTGCAAATCAAGCAGTTCCATCTAGATCAATAGGATCGAATCTTTTTGCAAATCAAGCACATTTTATTCACACCAGATCAATAGGATCCAAACTGTTTGCAAATCAAGCATTATTTATTCACACAAAATAAATTGGATCCAAACTGTTTGCAAACCAAGCAAATTTTAATCGCACCAGACCAATAGGATCCAAACTGTTTGCCAATCATGTACAATTCACACAAAATAAATTGGATCCATACTGTTTGCAAGTCAACCGCTTTTTGTTCACACCAGATCAATAGGATCCATACTGTTTGCCATTCAAGCATTATTTTTTCAAACAAGATAAACAGGAACTAAATTGTTTGCAAATCAAGCAATGATTATTCGAACTAGGTCAATAGGATCCAAACTGTTTGCCACTCAAGTACTATTTATTCACACATAATGAATTGGATCCATACTGTTTGCAAATTAACCACTTTTTGTTCACACCAGATCAATAGGATCCAAACTGTTTTCCATTCAAGCATTATTTTTTCACATAAGATAATAGGATCTAAACTGTTTGCAAATAAAGTACTGATTATTCGAACTAGGTCAATAGGATCCAAACTGTTTGACACTCAAACACTATTTGTCCACACAAGATGAATAGGATCCAAACTGTTTGTCGTTGATACTCTGTTCACATCTGATCAATAGGATCCTAAATGTTTGTCATTCTAGTTCGATTGAATCACACCAGATAAATAGGATCTAAACTGTTTGCCATTCAAGAACAATTTTTCCACACAAGATAAATAAGATCTAAACTGTTTGCAAATCAAGTACTGATCCATCTAGATCAATAGGATCGAATCTTTTTGAAAATCAAGCACTTTTTATTCACACGAAATCAATAGGATCCAAACTGTTCGCGACTCAAGCATTATTTATTCACACAAAATAAATTGGATCCAAACTGTTTGCAAATCAAGCACTTTTTAGTCGCACCAGATCAATAGGATCCAAACTGTTTGCAAATCAACCACTTTTTGTTCGCACGAGATCAATAGGATCCAAACTATTTGCCAATCAAGCATGATTTTTTCACACAAGATAAATAATTGGATCCATACTGGTGGCAAATCAACCACTTTTTTATCACAACAGATCAATAGGATCCAAACTGTTTGCCATTCAAGCATTATCTTTTCACACAAGATAAACAGGATCAAAATTGTTTGCAAATCAAGCACTATTTATTGGAACTAGGTCAAAAGAATCCAAACTGTTTGCCACTCAAACACTATTTGTCCACACAAGATGAATAGGATCCAAACTGTTTTTCGTTTATGCTCTGTTCACATCTGATCAATAGGACACTAACTGCTTGTCTTTTTAAATCGTATGATTCACACCACATCAATAGGATCTGAACTGTTTGCCATTCAAGCACAATTTTCCACACCAGATAAATAGGATCTAAACTGTTTGCAAATCAAGCACTGTTCCATCTAGATCAATAGGATCCAAGCTGTTTGCAAATCAAGCACCTTCTAGTCGCACCAGATCAATAGGATCTAAACTGTTTGTCAACCAAGCACAATTCACACAAAATAAATTGGATTCATACTGTTTGCAAATCAGCCTTTATTTGTTCACACCAGATCAATAAGATCCAAACCTTTTGCCATTCAAGTATTATTTTTTTCGCACAACGTAAACAGGATCTAAACTGATTGAAAATCAAGCATTGATTATTCGAACTAGGTCAATAGGATCCAAACTGTTTGCCACTCAAACTCTATTTGTCCAAACAAGATGAATAGGATCCAAACTGTTTGTCGTTGATGCTCTGTTCACATCTGATCAATAGGATCCTGAATGTTTGTCTTTCTAGTTCGATTGATTCAAACCAGATAAATAGGATATAAACTGTTTGCCATTCAAGCACAATTTTTCCGTACCAGATCAATAGGATCTAAATTGTTAGCAAATCAAGCACTGTTCCATTTAGATCAATAGGATCACCCACTTTTTGTTCACCCCAGATAGTTAGGATCTAAACTGTTTGCCATTTAAGCATATTTTTTCCACCCGAGATTAATAGGATCTAAACCGTTTGCAAATCAAGCATTGTTCCATCTAGATCAATAGGATCCATCTGTTTGAAAATCAAGCAAATTTTATTCACACCAGATCAATAGGACCCAAACTGTTTGCCACTCAAGCACTATTTATTCACACAAAATGAATTGGATCCAAACTGTTTGCAAATCACCCACTTTTTGTTCACCCCAGATAAATAGGATCTAAACTGTTTGCCATTCAAGCATTATTTTTTCACACAAGATAAATAGGATCTAAACTGTTTGCAAATCAAGAGCAGATTATTCGAACCAGGTCAATAGGATCCAAACTGTTTGCTTCTCAAGCATACATTATTCTCACAAAATAAATAGGATCCAAACTGTTTGCAAATCAAGCATTTTCTCTTCGCACCAGATCAATAGGATCCAAACTGTTTGCCACTCAAGGACTATTTATTCACACAAAAAAATTGGATCCATACTGTTTGCAAATCAACCACTTTTTGTTCACACCAGATCAATAGGATCCAAACTGTTTGCCATTCAAGCATTATTTTTTCGAACAAGATAAACATGATCTAAACTGTTTGCAAATCAAGCACTGATTATTCGAACTAGGTCAATAGGATCCAAACTGTTTGCCACTCAAACACTATTTGTCCACACAAGATGAATAGGATCCAAAATGTTTGTCGTTGATGCTCTGTTCACATCTGATCAATAGAGCACTAACTGTTTGTCTTTCTAGCTCGATTGATTCACACTAGATAAATAGGATCTAAACTGTTTGCCATTTAAGCACTTTTTTCCACACCAGATAAATAGGATCTTAACCGTTTGCAAATCGAGCATTGTTCCATCTAGGTCAATAGGATCCAAACTGTTTGCTAATCAAGCACTTTTTCTTCGTACCAGATCAATAGGATCCAAACTGTTTGCCACTCAAGCACTATTTATTCACACAAAATAAATTGAATCCAAACTGTTTGTTAATCAAGCACCTTTTAGTCGCACCAGATCAATGGGATCCAAACTGTTTGCCATCCAAACACATTTTTCCACATCAAATAAATAGGGTCTAAACTGTTTGGAAATCAAGCACTGTTCAATCTAGATCAATAAGATCCAAACTGTTTGCCTCTCAAGCACTATTTATTCACACACAATAAATTGAATCCATACTGTTTGCAAATCAACCACTTTTTGTTCACACTAATTCAATAGGATCTAAACTGTTTGCCATTCAAGCATTATTTTTTCACACAAGATAAACAGGATCTATACTGTTTGCAAATCAAGCTCTGATTATTCGAACTAGGTGAATAGGATCCAAACTGTTTGCCACTCAAACACTGTCCACACAAGATGAATAGGATCCAAACTATTTGTCGTTGATGCTCTGTTCACATCTGATCAATAGAGCACTAACTGTCTTTCTAGTTCGATTGATTCACACCAGACAAATAGGATCTAAACCGTTTGCCATTTAAGCACATTTTTTCCACACAAGATAAATAGGATCTAAACAGTTTGCAAGTCAAGCATTATTCCATCTTGATTAATAGGATCCAAACTGTTTGCAAATCAAGCACATTTTAATCACACCAGATCAATAGGATCCAAACTGTTTGCCACTCAAGCACTATTTATTCACACAAAATAAATTGGATCCAAACTGTTTGCAAATCAAGCACCTTTTAGTCGCACCAGATCAATAGGATCCAAACTGTTTGTCATTCAAGCATTATTTTTCACACAAGATAAGCAGGATCTCAAATGTGTGCAAATCACGCACTGATTATTCGAACTAGGTTAATAGGATCCAAACTGTTTGCAACTCATGTACTATTTATTCACACAAAATAAATTGGATCCATACTGTTTGCAAATCAACCACCTTTTGTTCACACCAGATCAATAGGATCCAAACTGTTTTCCATTCAAGCATTATTTTTTCACATAAGATAATAGGATCTAAACTGTTTGCAAATAAAGTACTGATTATTCGAACTAGGTCAATAGGATCCAAACTGTTTGCCACTCAAACACTATTTGTCCACAAAAGATGAATAGGATCCAAACTGTTTGTCGTTGATACTCTGTTCACATCTGATCAATAGGATCCTAAATGTTTGTCATTCTAGTTCGATTGATTCACACCAGATAAATAGGATCTAAACTGTTTGCCATTCAAGAACAATTTTTCCACACAAGATAAATAAGATCAAAACTGTTTGCAAATCAAGCACTGATCCATCTAGATCAATAGGATCGAATCTTTTTGCAAATCAAGCACTTTTTATTCACACGAAATCAATAGGATCCAAACTGTTCGCGACTCAAGCATTATTTATTCACACAAAATAAATTGGATCCAAACTGTTTGCAAATCAAGCACTTTTTGGTCGCACCAGATCAATAGGATCCAAACTGTTTGCAAATCAACCACTTTTTGTTCACACGAGATCAATAGGATCCAAACTATTTGCCAATCAAGCATGATTTTTTCACACAAGATAAATAATTGGATCCATACTGGTGGCAAATCAACCACTTTTTTTTATCACAACAGATCAATAGGATCCAAACTGTTTGCCATTCAAGCATTATCTTTTCACACAAGATAAACAGGATCAAAATTGTTTGCAAATCAAGCACTATTTATTGGAACTAGGTCAAAAGAATCCAAACTGTTTGCCACTCAAACACTATTTGTCCACACAAGATGAATAGGATCCAAACTGTTTTTCGTTTATGCTCTGTTCACATCTGATCAATAGGACACTAACTGCTTGTCTTTTTAAATCGTATGATTCACACCACATCAATAGGATCTGAACTGTTTGCCATTCAAGCACAATTTTCCACACCAGATAAATAGGATCTAAACTGTTTGCAAATCAAGCACCTTCTAGTCGCACCAGATCAATAGGATCTAAACTGTTTGTCAACCAAGCACTGTTCCATCTAGATCAATAGGATCCAAACTGTTTGCAAATCAAGCACCTTCTAGTCGCACCAGATCAATAGGATCTAAACTGTTTGTCAACCAAGCACAATTCACACAAAATAAATTGGATTCATACTGTATGCAAATCAGCCACTTTTTGTTCACACCAGATCAATAGGATCCAAACTTTTTGCCATTCAAGCATTATTTTTTTCGCACAACGTAAACAGGATCTAAACTGATTGCAAATCAAGCACTGATTATTCGAACTAGGTCAATAGGATCCAAACTGTTTGCCACTCAAACACTATTTGTCCAAACAAGATGAATAGGATCCAAACTGTTTGTCGTTGATGCTCTGTTCACATCTGATCAATAGGATCCTAAATGTTTGTCTTTCTAGTTCGATTGATTCAAACCAGATATATAGGATCTAAACTGTTTGCCATTCAAGCACAATTTTTCCGTACCAGATCAATAGGATCTAAACTGTTAGCAAATCAAGCACTGTTCCATTTAGATCAATAGGATCACCCACTTTTTGTTCACCCCAGATAGTTAGGATCTATACTGTTTGCCATTTAAGCATATTTTTTCCACCCGAGATTAATAGGATCTAAACCGTTGCAAATCAAGCATTGTTCCATCTAGATCAATAGGATCCATCTGTTTGAAAATCAAGCAAATTTTATTCACACCAGATCAATAGGACCCAAACTGTTTGCCACTCAAGCACTATTTATTCACACAAAATGAATTGGATCCAAACTGTTTGCAAATCACCCACTTTTTGTTCACCCCAGATAAATGGGTGATCTATACTGTTCGCAATTCAAGCATTATTTTTTCACACAAGATAAATAGGATCCAAACTGTTTGCAAATCACGCACTGATTATTCGAATTAGGTAAATAGGATCCAAACTGTTTGCCACTCAAACACTTTTTGTCCACACAAGATGAAGATGATTCAAGCTGTTTGTCTTTCTAGTTCGATTGATTCACACCAGATAAATAGGATCTAAACTGTTTGCCATTTAAGCACATTTTTCCCACACCTGATCAATAGGATCCAAACTGTTTGCCACTCAAGCACTATTTATTCACACAAAATAAATTGGATCCAAACTGTTTGCAAATTAAGCACCTTTTAGTTGCACCAGATCAATAGGATCCAAACTGTTTGCCATTCAAGCATTATTTTTTAAAACAAGATAAACAGGATCTAAACTGTTTGCAAATCAAGCACTGATACTCGAACTAGGTCAATCGGATCCAAACTGTTTGCCACTCAAGTACTATTTATTCACACACAAAAATTGGATCCTTACTGTTTGCAAATCAACCAGTTTGTTCACATCAGATCAATAGGATCCAAACTGTTTACCATTCAAGCATTATTTTTCACACAAGATAAATTGGATCTAAACTGTTTGCAATTCAAACACTTTTTGTTCAAATCAGATGAATAGGATCCAAACTGTTTGCAAATCAAGCACATTTTATTCACACCAGATTACCAACTTTTTGTTCACCCTAGATAAATAGGATCTGAACTGTTTGCCATTCAAGCATTATTTTTTCACACAAGATAAATAGGATCTAAACTGTTTGCAAATCACGCACTGATTATTCGAACTAGGTCAATAGGATCCAAACTGTTTGCCACTCAACATTTTTTGTCCACACAAGATGAATAGGATCCAAACTGTTTGTCGTTGATGCTCTTTCACATCTGATCAATGGAGCACTAACTGTATGTCTTTCTAGTTCGATTGATTTACACCACATAAATAGGATCTAAACTGTTTGCCATTTTTTCCACACCAGATAAATAGGATCTAAACTGTTTGCAAGTCAAGCATCATTCCATCTAGATCAATAGGATCCAAACTGTTTGCAAATCAAGCACATTTTATTCACACAAGATCAATAGGATCCAAACTGTTTGCCACTCACGCACTATTTATTCACACAAAATAAATTGGATCCAAACTATTTGCAAATCAAGCACCTTTTAGACGCACCAGATCAATAGGATCCAAACTGTTTGCCATTCAAGTATTATTTTTTAAAACAAGATAAACAGGATCTAAACTGCAAATCAAGCACTGATACTCGAACTAGGTCAATAGGATCCAAACTGTTTGCAACTCAAGTACTATTCTTTCACACAAAGTAAATTGGATCCTTACTGTTCGCAAATCAACCACTTTTTGTTCCCATCAGATCAATAGGATCCAATCTGTTTGCCATTCAAGCATTATTTTTTCACACAAGATAAACAGGATCTAAACTGTTTGCAAATCAAGCACTGATTATTCGAACTAGGTAAATAGGATCCAAACTGTTTGCAAATCAAACACTGATTATTCGAACTAGGTCAATAGGATCCAAACTGTTTGCTTCTCAAGCATAATTTATTCTCACAAAATAAATAGGATCCAAACTGTTTGCAAATCAAGCACTTTCTTTTCGCACAAGATCAATAGGATCCAAACTGTTTGCCATTCAAGCATTATTTATTCACACAAAATAAATTGGATCCATACTGTTTGCAAATCAAGCATTGATTATTCGAACTAGGTCAATAGGATCCGAACTGTTTGCCATTCAAACACTATTTGTCCACACAAGATGAATAGGATCCAAACTGTTTGTCGTTGATGCTCTGTTCACATCTGATCAATAGGATCCCAAATGTTTGTCTTTCTAGTTCGATTGATTTACACTACATCAATAGGATCCAAACTATTTGCCATTCAAGCACAATTTTTCCACACCAGATCAATAGGATCCAAACTGTTTGCAAATCAATCACTGTTCCATCTAGATCAATAGGATCCAAACTGTTTGCAAATCAAGCACTTTTTATTCACACCAGATCAATGGGATCCAAACTGCTTGCCATTCAAGCATTATTTATTCACACAAAATTGGATCCAAACTGTTTGCAAATCACCCACTTTTTGTTCGCCCCAGATAAATAGGATCCAAACTGCTTGCCATTCAAGCATTATTGTTTCACTTTTGTCCACACAAGATGAATAGGATCCAAACTGTTTGTCGTTGATGCTCTGTTCATATCTGATCAATAGAGCACTAACTGTTTGTCTTTCTAGTTCGATTGATTTACACCAGATAAATAGGATCTAAACTGTTTGCCATTTAAGCACATTTTTTCCACACCAGATAAATAGGATCTAAACTGTTTGCAAGTCAAGCATTATTCCATCTAGATCACTAGGATCCAAACTGTTTGCAAATCAAGCTCATTTTATTCACACCAGATCAATAGGATCCAAACTGTTTGCCACTCACGCACCTTTTATTCACACAAAATAAATTGGATCCAAACTGTTTGCAAATCAAGCACCTTTTAGACGCACCAGATCAATAGGATCCAAACTGTTTGCCATTCAAGCATTATTTTTTCACACAAGATAAATAGGATCTAAACTGTTTGCAAATCAATCACTGATTATACGAACTAGGTCAATAGGATCCAAACTGTTTGCCACTCAAACACTTTTTGTCCACACAAGATGAATAGGATCCAAACTGTTTGTCGTTGATGCTCTGTTCACATCTGATCAATAGAGCACTAACTGTTTGTCTTTCTAGTTCGATTGATTTACACCAGATAAATAGGATCTAAACTGTTTGCCATTTAAGCACATTTTTTCCACACCAGATAAATAGGATCTTAACCGTTTGCAAATTAAGCATTGCTCCATCTAGATCAATAGAATCCAAACTGTTTGCCACTCAAGCACTATATTCACACAAAATAAATTGGATCCAAACTGTTTGCAAATCACCCACTTTTTGTTCACCCCAGATAAATAGGATCCAAACTGCTTGCCATTCAAGCATTATTGTTTCACTTTTGTCCACACAAGATGAATAGGATCCAAACTGTTTGTCGTTGATGCTCTGTTCACATCTGATCAATAGAGCATTAACTGTTTGTCTTTCTAGTTCGATTGATTTACACCAGATAAATAGGATCTAAACTGTTTGCCATTGAAGCATATTTTTTCCTCACCAGATAAATAGGATCTAAACTGTTTGCAAGTCAAGCATTATTCCATCTAGATCACTAGGATCCAAACTGTTTGCAAATCAAGCTCATTTTATTCACACCAGATCAATAGGATCCAAACTGTTTGCCACTCACGCACTATATTCACACAAAATAAATTGGATCCAAACTGTTTGCAAATCACCCACTTTTTGTTCACCCTAGATAAATAGGATCTATACTGTTCGCAATTCAAGCATTATTTTTTCACACAAGATAAATAGGATCCAAACTGTTTGCAAATCACGCACCGATTATTCGAATTAGGTAAATAGGATCCAAACTGTTTGCCACTCAAACACTTTTTGTCCACACAAGATGAATAGGATTCAAACTGTTTGTCTTTCTAGTTCGATTGATTCACACCAGATAAATAGGATCAAAACTGTTTGCAATTTAAGCACATTTTTCCCAAACCAGATCAATAGGATCCAAACTGTTTGCCACTCAAGCACTATTTATTCACACAAAATAAATTTGATCCAAACTGTTTGCAAATTAAGCACCTTTTAGTTGCACCAGATCAATAGGATCCAAACTGTTTGCCATTCAAGCATTATTTTTTAAAACAAGATAAACAGGATCTAAACTGTTTGCAAATCAAGCACTGATACTCGAACTAGGTCAATCGGATCCAAACTGTTTGCCACTCAAGTACTATTTATTCACACACAAAAATTGGATCCTTACTGTTTGCAAATCAACCAGTTTGTTCACATCAGATCAATAGGATCAAAACTGTTTACCATTCAAGCATTATTTTTTCACACAAGATAAATTGGATCCAAACTGTTTGCAAATCAAGCACCTTTTAGTCGCACAATATCAATAGGATCCAAACTGTTTGCCATTCAAGCATTATTTTTTTCACACAAGATAAACAGGATCTTAACTGTTTGCAATTCACGAACTGGTTATTCGAACTAGGTAAATAGGATCCAAACTGTTTGCAAATCAAGCACTGATTATTCGAACTATGTCAAAAGGATCCAAACTGTTTGCTTATCAAGCATAATTTATTCTCACAAAATATAAAGGATCAAAAACTGTTTGCAAATCAAGCACTTTCTCTTCGCACCAGATCAATAGGATCCAAACTGTTTGCCACTCAAGCACTATTTATTCACAAAAAAAATTGGATCCAAACTGTTTGCAAATCACCCACTTTTTGTTCACCCCAGCTAAATAGGATCCAAACTGCTTGCCATTCAAGCATTATTTTTTCACACAAGATAAATTGGATCTAAACTGTTTGCAATTCAACCACTCTTTGTTCAAATCAGATCAATAGGATCCAAACTGTTTCATATCAAGCACCTTTTAGTCGCACCAGATCAATAGGATCCAAACTGTTTACCATTCAAGCATTTTTTTTTCACACAAGATAAACAGGATCTAAACTGTTTGCAATTCACGAACTGATTATTCGAACTAGGTAAATAGGATCCAAACTGTTTGCAAATCAAGCACTGATTATTCGAACTATGTCAAAAGGATCCAAACTGTTTGCTTATCAAGCATAATTTATTCTCACAAAATATAAAGGATCAAAAACTGTTTGCAAATCAAGCACTTTCTCTTCGCACCAGATCAATAGGATCCAAACTGTTTGCCACTCAAGCACTATTTATTCACAAAAAAAATTGGATCCAAACTGTTTGCAAATCACCCACTTTTTGTTCACCCCAGCTAAATAGGATCCAAACTGCTTGCCATTCAAGCATTATTTTTTCACACAAGATAAATTGGATCTAAACTGTTTGCAATTCAACCACTCTTTGTTCAAATCAGATCAATAGGATCCAAACTGTTTCATATCAAGCACCTTTTAGTCGCACCAGATCAATAGGATCCAAACTGTTTACCATTCAAGCATTTTTTTTTTCACACAAGATAAACAGGATCTAAACTGTTTGCAATTCACGAACTGATTATTCGAACTAGGTAAATAGGATCCAAACTGTTTGCAAATCAAGCACTGATTATTCGAACTATGTCAAAAGGATCCAAACTGTTTGCTTATCAAGCATAATTTATTCTCACAAAATATAAAGGATCAAAAACTGTTTGCAAATCAAGCACTTTCTCTTCGCACCAGATCAATAGGATCCAAACTATTTGCCACTCAAGCACTATTTATTCACACAAAATAAATTGGATCCAAACTGTTTGCAAATCACCCACTTTTTGTTCACCCCAGCTAAATAGGGTCCAAACTGCTTGCCATTCAAGCATTATTTTTTCACACAATATAAATAGGATCTAAACTGTTTGCAAATCAAGCATTGTTCCATCTAGATCAATAGGATCCAAACTGTTTGCAAATCGAGCACATTTTATTCACACCAGATCAATAGGATCCAAACTGTTTACCACTCAAGCACTATTTATTCACACAAAATAAATTGGATCCAAACTGTTTGCAAATCACCCACTTTAGTTCACCCTAGATAAATAGGATCTGAACTGCTTGCCATTCAAGCATTTTTTTTTCACACGAGATAAATAGGATCTAAACTGTTTGCAAATCACGCACTGATTATTCGAACTAGGTCAAAAGGATCCAAACTATTTGCCACTCAAACACGTTTTGTCCACACAAGATGAATAGGATCCAAACTGTTTGTCGTTGATGCTCTTTTCACATCTGATCAATAGAGCACTAACTGTTCGTCTTTCTAGTTCGATTGATTCACACCAGATAAATAGGATCTAAACTGTTTGTCATTTAAGCACATTTTTTCCACACCAGATAAATAGGATCTAAACTGTTTGCAAATCAGCCACTTTTTGTTCACATCAGATCAATAGGATCCAAACTGTTTGCAAATCAAGCACATTTTATTCACACCAGATCAATAGGATCCAAACTGTTTGCCACTCAAGCACTATTTATTCACGCAAAATAAATTGGATCGAAACTGTTTGCAAATTACCAACTTTTTGTTCATCCTAGATAAATAGGATCTGAACTGTTTGCCATTCAAGCATTATTTTTTCACACAAGATAAATAGGATCTAAACTGTTTGCAAATCACGCACTGATTATTCGAACTAGGTCAATAGGATCCAAACTGTTTGCCACTCAACATTTTTTGTCCACACAAGATGAATAGGATCCAAACTGTTTGTCGTTGATGCTCTTTTCACATCTGATCAATGGAGCACTAACTGTATGTCTTTCTAGTTTGATTGATTTACACCACATAAATAGGATCTAAACTGTTTGCCATTTAAGCACATTTTTTCCACACCAGATAAATAGGATCTAAACTGTTTGCAAGTCAAGCATCATTCCATCTAGATCAATAGGATCCAAGCTGTTTGCAAATCAAGCACATTTTATTCACACAAGATCAGTAGGATCCAAACTGTTTGCCACTCACGCACTATTTATTCACACAAAATAAATTGGATCCAAACTATTTGCAAATCAAGCACCTTTTAGACGCACCAGATCAATAGGATCCAAACTGCTTGCCATTCAAGCATTATTTTTTAAAACAAGATAAACAGGATCTAAACTGTTTGCAAATCAAGCACTGATACTCGAACTAGGTCAATAGGATCCAAACTGTTTGCAACTCAAGTACTACTATTCATTCACACAAAATAAATTGGATCCTTACTGTTCGCAAATCAACCACTTTTTGTTCCCATCAGATCAATAGGATCCAAACTGTTTGCCATTCAAGCATTATTTTTTCACACAAGATAAACAGGATCTAAACTGTTTGCAAATCAAGCACTGATTATTCGAACTAGGTAAATAGGATCCAAACTGTTTGCCAATCAAACACTGATTATTCGAACTAGGTCAATAGGATCCATACTGTTTGCTTCTCAAGCATAATTTATTCTCACAAAATATATAGGATCCAAACTGTTTGCAAATCAAGCT
This sequence comes from Azorinus chamasolen, assembly GCA_963576725.1. Classification (NCBI taxonomy): domain Eukaryota; kingdom Metazoa; phylum Mollusca; class Bivalvia; order Cardiida; family Solecurtidae; genus Azorinus; species Azorinus chamasolen. The sequence continues at coordinate 94,049,327 of OY755238.1, read as the reverse complement.
CTTTCTCTTCGCACCAGATCAATAGGATCCAAACTGTTTGCCACTCAAGCACTATTTATTCACAAAAAATAAATTGGATCCAAACTGTTTGCAAATCACCCAATTTTTGTTCACCCCAGCTAAATAGGATCCAAACTGCTTGCCATTCAAGCATTTTTTTCACACACTATAGATAGGATCTAAACTGTTTGCAAATCAAGCATTGTTCCATCTAGATCAATAGGATCGAAACTGTTTGCAAATCAAGCACATTTTATTCACACCAGATCAATAGGATCCGAACTGTTTGCCACTCAATCACTATTTATTCACACAAAATAAATTGGATCCAAACTGTTTGCAAATCACCCACTTTTTGTTCACCCTAGATAAATAGGATCTGAACGGTTTGCCATTCAAGCATTATTTTTCGCACAAGATAAATAGGATCTAAATTTTTTGCAAATCACGCACTGATTATTCGAACTAGGTCAATAGGATCCAAACTGTTTGCATCACAAACATATTTTAATCTCAAAAAGTAAATAGGACCCAAACTGTTTGCAAATCGAGCACTTTCTCTTCGCACCAGATCAATAGGATCCAAACTGTTTGCCACTCAAGTACTATTTATTCAAACAAAATAAATTGGATCCAAACTGTTTGCAAATCAACCACTTTATATTCACACCAGATCAATAGGATCCAAACTGTTTGCCATTCAAGCATTATTTTTTCACACAAGAGAAACAGAATCTAATCTGTTTGCAAATCAAGCACTAATTATTCGAACTAGGTTAATAGGATCCAAACTGTTTGCCACTCTTACACTTTTTGTCCACACAAGATGAATAGGATCCAAACTGTTTGTCGTTGATGCTCTGTTCACATCTGATCAATAGAGCACTAACTGTTTGTCTTTCTAGTTCGATTGATTCACACCAGATAAATAGGATCTAAACTGTTTGCCATTTAAGCACATTTTTCCACACCAGATAAATAGGATCTAAATCGTTTGCAAATCAAGCATTATTCCATCTAGATCAATAGGATCCAAACTGTTTGCAAATCAAGCACATTTTAATCACACAAGATCAATAGGATCCAAACTGTTTGCCACTCAAGCACTATTTATTCGCACAAAATAAATTGGATCCAAACTGTTTGCAAATCACCCACGTTTTGTTCACCCCAGATAAATAGGATCTAAACTGTTTGACTGTTTGCAAATCAAGCACTGATTATTCGAACTAGGTCAATAGGATCCAAACTGTTTGCCTCTCAAGCATAATTTATTCTCACAAAATAAATAGGATCCAAACTGTTTGCAAATCAAGCACTTTCTTTTCGCACCAGATCAATAGGATCCAAACTGTTTGCCACTCAAGCATTATTTATTCACACAATATAAATTGGATCCATACTGTTTGCAAATCAAGCATTGATTATTCGAACTAGGTCAATAGGATCCGAACTGTTTGCAATTCAAACACTATTTGTCCACACAAGATGAATAGGATCCAAACTGTTTGTCGTTGATGCTCTGTTCACATCTGATCAATAGGATCCCAAATGTTTGTCTTTCTAGTTCGATTGATTTACACTACATCAATAGGATCCAAACTGTTTGTCATTCAAGCACAATTTTTCCACACCAGATCAATAGGATCCAAACTGTTTGCAAATCAATCACTGTTCCATCTAGATCAATAGGATCCAAACTGTTTGCAAATCAAGCACTTTTTATTATTCACACCAGATCAATGGGATCCAAACTGTTTGCCACTCAAGCACTATTTATTAACACAAAATAAATTGGATCCAAACTGTTTGCAAATCACCCACTTTTTGTTCACCCCAGATAAATAGGATCCAAACTGCTTGCCATTCAAGCATTATTGTTTCACACAATATAAATAGGATCTAAACTGTTTGCAAATCAAGCACTGATTATTCGAACTAGGTCAATAGGAACCAAACTGATTGCCACTCATGCAATATTTGTCAAGATGAATAGGATCCAAATTGTTTGTTGTTGATGCTCTGTTCACATCTGATCAATAGGATCCTAACTGTTTGTCTTTCTAGTTCGATTGATTTACACTACATCAATAGGATCCAAACTGTTTGCCATTCAAGCACAATATTTTCCACATCAGATAAATAGGATCCAAACTGTTAGCTATTCAAGCACTTTTATTCCAACTAGATCAGTAGGAACCAAACTGTTTGACATTCAAGCATGCTTTATGAACACAATATCAATAAGATCCAAACTGTTTGACATTCAAGCATGATTCATTCACACAAATTCAATACGATGCAAACTTTTCGTCGTTCCATTATTCGATTTAGAATATGATCTAAACAGTTTCATGAAAAATGATCATTACGATCCAAACTGATTTAAAAATGATTTTGATCTGAATTGTTTTCCATTCATTCAAACTATTTATATAAAACATACCAGAAGACTGCCATTTAAACAGTTCTACTTGATATCCCCCTCCACATTTTTCCATACATGTATTTACAACAGAGTAGACCTTGATCAGACAGCTCCTTTAGGCACTCTCTGACCAAGGTTCGCTGTGATATGATACAGAGGAATGTCCATTAACACACTCTTACCTTATGACTACACTGAAAGAAATTATTACATCATCATAGTAGACCCAGATCAGGTGGCTCCTGTGAATTTTCATAATGTAAAACTGTCGAAGGATTTTTTGCTCTAATTAGAACTGTAGAATCAGATCTATATTGTGTCATAAGCAAACAGAGCAGACCCTGATCAGACTTCATCTGATCTGGATCTACTCTGTTTGCAAATGCATGAAAACACGTTTGTTTATATGAAAGAAAAAGTTAAAGAATATTACATATCTGATTCTATGCTTTCTGTCAGGGTCAAACAGAGCAGACCCTAATCAGGCAATACTTCCAAGAGCAGTCTACTTTGTTTGCAAAGGTATTCAAAGGCTTATTTATAAAGGGTCTGGTCAGATACAACACTGTCACATAAAGCATTAAATCAGAATAGACTCTAGTAAGTGCAAAATAGTAAAGAACTTGAGCAGCCGCGTTTTAACCCTTTACTTCATAGATATGCCTTTTAATGCCTTTGCAAATAGATAGATCTGAATCAGATGGTTCCTACAGGAGATGCCTGATTATGGTCTGCTCTGTTTGGTTATGTGCTGAAGATCTGAGTCCATGCTTATAAAGCTTTTAGTTGAGCCTGAGTTTCGTTCTCAAGCTTTTGATTGGTCAGATTTGAGTTCTCAAGCTTTTGATTGGTCAGATTTGAGCCAAAGGCTCAAATCTGACCAATCAAAAGCTTGAGAACGTACTCAGACTCAACTAAAAGTTTTATAAGCATGGACCCAGAATTCTTTACTGCCATAGCATGTAGTAGTGATACTTAAATCTGAAATGCTATGGCAGTACAGAATTCAGATCTGAAGCACATAAGCAAACTGCCAGCACTCATACCACTGCAAATACTACTACTATCCTGCTACTACTACACCACTCCCACAGGTACTACTACTGTTACTAATTCTACTAATACTACTGATACTACTACTACTTACTACTACTGCTGATACTACTAGTACTATTACTACATACTTCTAATTACTACTACTATTACTACATACTTCTAATTACTACCACTAGCTCTACTATTACTATGTCTATTACTACCATGTCTATTACTAATACTAATACTTACTACCACTACTATTATTATTACTAACACTACTAAAAAAATTACTATTACTACTACATCAACTACAACTTATATTACTAATCCTATTACTGCTATCACTATAACTTCTGCTACTACTATTGCTACTACCACTACTACTACTAGTACTACTAGTACTACTACTACAACTACTACTACTGCTACACTATTGCTACCACTATAATACTCCACAATCCCCCACCCTCCCCATCCCCTCCCAACCCCCTTCCCTCCCCTACTATGGCACACAGTGCAGACCCTGATCAGAGAGCTCATCTAGGAGCCCTCTGATCTGGGTCCACACTGTTTGCAAATATTATGGCAAACAGTGCAGACCCTGATCAGAGAGCTCATCAAGGAGCCGTCTGATTCTGGTCCACATTGTTTGCTTATAACATGGCAAACAGTGCAGACCCTGATCAGAGGGTTCATCTTTGAGCCCCCTGATCTGGGTCTACACTGTTTGCAAAAACAGTTGCATGGTTTTAAAAGTCAATCAAAGATCAAGTACATGTACTACTACTACAACTCACTTAATTACTACTTCTACTTCCTCTATTACTACTATGTCTACTACTACTACGTCTACTACTACTATGTCTATTAATAACACCACCACAACTGCTCTTACTACTACTACTATTACTACTACTACTACTACTACTACTCTATCTATCTACTAACTACTACTATTATTATTACCCCTACTGCTGATACTTCTACCACTACTACTACTACTGATACTTCTTCTACTAAAACTACATTTTGTACTACTACTACTACTGATACTACTAGTAGTACTACTACTACTAATACAGTAAAATCTCTTAAAACCGGACATTAAAGTTAGTATAGGTATTGGTCTTGGAGACAAGTGGTAGCTTAATGCAGGGTGAAAGTCATACAGAAAGGCTCTCAAGGTGCTTTCTGCGTGACTTTCACTGTGCTCTAAGCAGTCACCTGCCTAAAAGTATCTAAATTCTTCTCTATTAGAAATTTAGAATTCCAGTTTAGAGGGGTTTTATTGTGCTACTAATACTATTTCTGCTACAACTACTATTGCTACTACTACTACATCTAATACTACAGCTACTAATACATTAAAACCCCTCTTAAACGGACATTAAATTTAATAAAGATATTGGTCTTGGAGACAGGTGGCAGCTTAATGCAGAGTGACTTTCAGCCTGCATAAAGCAGCCACCTGCCTAAAAGTATCTAATTTCTTCTCTATTAGAAATTTAGAATTCCTGTTTAGAGGGGGTTTACTGTACCACTAATACTATTTCTACTACAAGTACTATTGCTACTACTACTGCATCTACTACAACTACTACATTTGCTACTATTGCTACTACTACTATTGCTACTACTACTATTGCTACTACTAATATTGCTACTACTACTATTGCTACTACTAATATTGCTACTACTACTACTGCAACACTATTACTACCACTATATTACATACCCTACCCTACCCTCCCCACCCTTCCCTACCCCTTCCCCCTCCCTCCCCCCCTACCATGGCAAACAGTGCATACTCTGATCAGAGAGCTCATCAAGGAGCCGGCTGATTTTGGTCCACATTGTTTGCATATAACATGGCAAGCAGTGCAGACCCTGATCAGAGGGCTCATCTTTGAGCCCCCTGATCCGGGTCTATACTGTTTGCAAAAACAGTTGCATGGTTTAAAAAGTCCATCAAAGATCAAGTACTACTTCTACAACTCACTTAATTACTACTACTACTTCCTCTGTTACTACTATGTCTACTACTACTAAGTCTACTACTACTATGTCTATTAACAACACCACCACAACTGCTCTTACTACTACAACTACTATTACAGCTATTACTACTACTACTACTACTTCTACTCTATCTATCTACTAACTACTACTATTGATACTACTAGTAGTACTACTACTACTGTTACTAATACAGTAAAATCCCTTTAAACCGGACATTAAAGTTAGTATAAATATTGGTCTTGGAGACAAGTGGCAGCTTAATACAGAGTGAAAGTCATACAGAAAGACCCTCAAGGAGCTTTCTGCATGACTTTCACCGTGCTTTAAGCAGCCACCTGCCTAAAAGTACTTAAATTCTTCTCTATTAGAAATTTAGAATTCCAGGGGTTATACTGTGCTACTAATACTATAAATTTCTACTACAACTTCTATTGCTACTACTACTGCATCTACTACAACTACTACTTTTGCTACTATTGCTACTACTAATATAGCTGCTACTACTACAACTACTACTATTACTACTACTACTACTGCTACTACTACTACTACTACTACTACTACTACTACTACTGCTGCAACACTATTACTACCACAATATTACATCCCTACCCTCCCCCTCCCCCTCCCCACCCTCACCCTTCCCTACCCCTTCCCCGTCCCCCCCCCCCACCCCTACCATGGCAAACAGTGCATACTCTGATCAGAGAGCTCATCTATGAGACCTCTGATCTGAGTCCACACTGGTTGCAAATACCATGGCAAACAGTGCAGACCCTGATCAGACAGCCCATCAAGGAGCCCTCTGATCTGGGTCTACACTGTTTGCAAAAAAACATGGCAAACAGTGCAGACCCTGATCAGAGAGCTCATCTAGGAGCCATCTGATCTCGGTCCACACTGTTTGCATATACCATGGCAAACAGTGCAGACCCTGATCAAAGGGCCCATCTTTGAGCCCCTGATCTGGATCTACACTGTTTGCAAAATTGCAAATACAAGTTCATAATGTAAAAAGTCTGTCAAAGATCAAGGAGTCAGAAATTTCAGGTAATTGTCATCTGCAAAAATTGTCTTCAGCTTTAAATGTGCTTGTGAATTTTAACTTAATTTCAGTTCAAAAACATAACAAACCAGTTTGGATCCTGATGAGATGACAAGTCAAATTACTCCCCGTCTCATTTGGATTCAGATTGATAGCAGAAATCAGAAATTCTTCAGTAGCTAAAACTTTAGCTGGGCCTATGGCTACTGGTGAGCCTGCTGTTGGTGGCTTTAATTACCCAAATAAAGTAAAGTACCTAGTTATACTGTACATTTACTCCACTGGTTGTTAAGTCATATGGCGCAATCATGCAGCCACAGTACTGGCTTGTGACCCTCACAGGTACCCATTTTAACCCACAAAGTGGAGAGGAGGTGCCAGTGGGTGACACTGAAAACAGTGAAAAGCATCTCTGAAATTTCCGGGAAGAACTGGGATTTGAGTCCTGGACCTCCTAACTGGTAGTCAAGCGCGTTACCACTAGACCACCACACACCACAAAAATACAGATGGTCCTCACAGTAACAAACAGTTTAGCTACTAATCAGACACCATGTGTGGCAGCTGATCAATGTCTTCACTGTTTATCAATTAACCCATTTGCTCCCAGTGGGTTCGTCCATGCTTATATATTGGATTAGTCCATTTTTGTCTAAGGGGTGTCTGGTCTAAATTTTCACTTTTATTGTTTTATATTGAATCTCCTAAGAGCAAACAATGTAGACTCTGATCAGATGCTGCATAATGCCGCATAATGACTGTTTACCTACGTCCCATATATGGGATTGTGGGAGCAAATGGGTTAACATCTGAAGTCTCATTTACCTATGATTCTGATCATTCATCATGACAAAAGCTGTGGATGAACCTGAAAATAGAAATCTTGGGAAATAAACACAATCTGTTCTCTAACAATACTAGTACAGAGGATGAGGACTGAATGAAACATTCTCCAACAACGGTAGTATGGAGGATGTGGACTGAATGATAATACTAGCATAAAGGATGTTAACTGAATGACAATACTAGTATAAAGGACGTGGACTGAATGACAATATTAGTATGAAGGACGTGGACAGAATGACAATACTAGTATGAAGGACGTGGACAGAATGACAATACTAGTATGAAGGACGTGGACAGAATGACAATACTAGTATGAAGGACGTGGACAGAATGACAATACTAGCATAAAGGATGTTAACTGAATGACAATACTAGTATGAAGGACGTGGACTGAATGACAATACTAGTATGAAGGACGTGGACAGAATGACAATACTAGTATGAAGGACGAGGACTGAATGACAATACTAGTATGAAGGACGAGGACTGAATGACAATACTAGTATGAAGGACGAGGAATGAATGACAATACTAGTATGAAGGACGTGGACTGAATGACAATACTAGTATGAAGGACGAGGAATGAATGACAATACTAGTATGAAGGACGTGGACAGAATGACAATACTAGTATGAAGGACGTGGACAGAATGACAATACTAGTATGAAGGACGTGGACAGAATGACAATACTAGTATGAAGGACGTGGACTGAATGACAATACTAGTATGAAGGATGTGGACAGAATGACAATACTAGTGAAGGACGTGGACTGAATGACAATACTAGTATGAAGGACGTGGACTGAATGACAATACTAGTATGAAGGACGTGGACTGAAAAACAACTCTAGTGCAGAGAATGAGGACTGAATGAAACAATACTAGTCCTAAGGATGAGGACTGAATGGATCAGTCTCTATGAATACTAGTACAGAGGATAAGGACTGAATGGATCAGTCTCTAACAGTACTAGTACGGAGGATAAGGTCTGAATGGATCAGTCTCTAACAGTACTAGTACAGAGGATAAGGACTAAATGGATCAGTCTCTAACAGTACTAGTACAGAGGATAAGGTCTGAATGGATCAGTCTCTAACAGTACTAGTACGGAGGATAAGGACTGAATGGAACATTCTCTAACAGTACTAGTACAGAGGATAAGGTCTGAATGGATCAGTCTCTAACAGTACTAGTACGGAGGATAAGGTCTGAATGGATCATTCTCTAACAGTACTAGTACAGTGGATAAGGTCTGAATGGATCAGTCTCTAACAGTACTAGTACGGAGGATAAGGTCTGAATTGATCATTCCCTAACAGTACTAGTGCAGAGGATAAGGACTGAATGGAACAGTCCCTAACAGTACAAGTACGGAGGATAAGGTCTGAATTGAACATTCTCTAACAGTACAAGTACAGAGGATAAGGTCTGAATTGATCATTCCCTAACAGTACTAGTACGGAGGATAAGGACTGAATGGATCATTCCCTAACAGTACTAGTACAGAGGATAAGGACTGAATGGATCAATCTCTAACAGTACTAGTACAGAGGATAAGGTCTGAATGGATCAGTCTCTAACAGTACTAGTACTGTGGATAAGGTCTGAATGGATCAGCCTCTAACAGTACTAGTATGGAGGATAAGGTCTGAATGGAACATTCTCCAACCATACTAGAATGGAAGATGAGGTCTCATCTGGGCCTATAGAGTAATGGGTTTATGATCAGTGAGCATGATATAGGCTTAATGGACCAAAACCACAAAAATCAGCGCACTGGTAATGCAATATGAGGAAGCAATATCTTGCCTACTAACAAATAGTTTTATTCCAGTACAACCATTTTGTCATTGATATCACTTGTTTAGTGACAAATTCCTGATAACCTGTGCAAACAGGCTGGATCTAGGTGCTTTCAGTAAAGTGCTTTATACAGCAATGGGGAAGGCACTTGTCATCAACTCTTTGCAAGCCAGCAACAAAATTGTGAAAAACTACACAAATGATTTGTACCCAGATGAGACAATGAGTAACTCTGCATCTCATTAGGATTCAAACTGCTAGATACTAAGTATATTTGAAGAGAAATAGAGAAAAAGCTCTTTGGAAAAGTAGCAGATCTTGCAGATGACCATTACTTAGGGTGTAAAGAGTTAATGAAGCCGATCGTCATGGGTGAGCGACAATTTGGCGATAAGCACTTAACCTTTCTCATGTGAAAAAATAATGTCTGCTCAATATCTGATCAACTGATTCTGAACTGGGATTCAAGCCTTTGAGAAGCTACTGCCCAAGTCAAACAGATTGGATCTTGATGTGACACTGAGTATCCCAGTGTCTCATCTGGATCCAAGTTGCTCGCAAATGCCAGTAAGGTCATGCTTAGCATGAGAAGGGTTAACCCTTTCCTCCATAGGCTATATTTAGACCCAACCACTTTGAATAAATCTACCAAAAAGGAGCATTAACTAGAGAAAAGGAAAATTTTAGAATTTGTAGTTTGAAACCATTGTGATAAATAGAGAATTTGCTCCTATAAATGTTCTATTCATCACAATGGTTTCATATAAAGTGACTTTTACAGAGGCATAGAAAGGTGTATTTATGGAGGAAAGGGTTAACATACTAAGATGAAAATGAAATATTTACACTAGATGTATATGAATAAAAGACCTTGAGCAACGACAAATACTTTTTAACCATGCTAAGTATATGTATGTATTATCCACCAAAAATGTCAACTGCTTTATCTGACATCTCTTAGGGCTAATCACATGTACTATGCCACAGACAGGGAATAACATCACACAGGAGCTAGTCTCATCAAAATTCTCACAAAGATTTCAAATTACAGTGTCACTGACCTCTAACTGGACTGACATGGTGGCATAAGAAATTTGATGATAATAGCTCTAAAGCTCAGTTAATGTAAAAAATAAATGGATCCCTGTGATGGTGACATAAAGTATAGGAAATTTGATCAGACTAGCTCCAACACTGAAGTATTGGCAAATAATAACTAGATCTTTGTTCTGGTGACATGTAGCATAAGAAGTTTGATGAGTCTAGCTCTAAAGCTGAAGAAATGGCTAATGATAACTGGATCCTTGTGATAGTGACATAAGGCATGAGAAGTTTGATGGAACTGGCTCTAACACTGAAGTAATGGACAGTAATAAATGGATCCTGTGATGGTGACATGTGGCAAAAGAAGGCTAGCTCTAAAGTTAAGTAATGGCCAATAATAATTGGATCCTAGTGATGTTAGCATATGGCATGAGAATTTTGATGAGACTAGCTCCCGTGTGATGTTGTTCCCTGGGTTGCAGAGTACATGTTATTAGCTCTATGAGATTGCAGATAAAGCAGATGACATTTTTGGCGGATAAAACATACATGTACTTGGCATATTTAAAACCATACAAACATGATTATATGAATGAGGATATGTATTTATGACATTACAAACATGAAGATGAAGAATGAGGATATGTATTTGTAAGATTACAAACATGAAAATGATGAATGAGGATAATTTTTTATGTGTTTACAAAATTACAAATATGAAGAGCTCCTCTATCAGCAAAGTTTCACTCCTAAAAAAGGGAATAGCATAGGATTTGGTCAGTAACCAGATTTTGACCTTTGTGATGCTTAACTGTAGCATTAGAAGTTTGAAGAATCTAGCTCTAATTTTGAAGTTATGACCAATTATTAAATGGTTTGCTTATGATAAATACATGTGATATAAGATATTTGATGAGTCTAACTCTAAATTTGAAGTTATGGCCAGAAATTATGTAATAAACCATTTATATTACACTAAGGACACCAAAATTACCGTAGTACCTACATTATACTGAAACCATGTCAAGTCAAATATTAAGATGGAGCTGACAGAGGAGTGACTTAACCCTTTCCTCCATAAGCTATTTTTAGATCCAACTACTTTGAATAAATCTACCCAAAAGGAGCATCAACTAGAGAAAAGGATTTTTTTTTATAATTTTGTAGTTTGAAACCATTGTGATAAATAGAGCATTTGCTCCTATAGGAGCAAATGTTCTATTTATCACAATGGTTTCATAAAGTGACTTTTACAGAGGTGTAGAAAGGCGTATTTATGGAGGAAAGGGTTAAAGTGACCTTAACTTTCATGATAAATGGGATAATGAGGATTGATATTTTTTTTGTGTGTGTTTTCCTGTTTTACTACTTTTTGATTGATTTTTTAATATTTATTTTTTTTGTGTTTTCCAATTTTATTACTTTTTATTTGAGTTTTGATTTTTTCCTTTTTTTGGTCTACCCTTATCCTACCATTTGTGACTAAACTCTTTGCACACTAGCGGCAAACCCTATGCAAATAGTTTGGACCAAGGTGAGACATCACATAATGCTGTGTCTCATCAACCAATCCAAAATGTTTGACCATATTTTTGCAAACAAATGAGAAGAAAAGTTATTATAAAATATGAAGCAGACAACAAACACTGCAGACAAAATATTACTTTAGTGTGCAAAGAATTAAGTTACATCTGACACCAGCCTGGATCAAGATGTAATGTTCAGTAGCTCAGCCTCTCATCTGGAACCAAGCTGTTGCCAGTTATCCAAAAGTTTCAAAAAATAAATTGTACAACATTATAACTTAGATGAGCAGCGGAAAAGATATTTACCAGACAGCAATTTAAACAGTAGGATAAGGGTTAATTTTCATTGGATAAAAATGACACATACAACAATACATAAAAACAACCTCCGAGTGCAACAGCTTTAACTCATACAGACACAAGGTGACCCATAACATCCGATACCATTCGCGAATTTCATAATCATACATGTGATAACTACCGACGGTAGGTGAATTCTACCGTTTTCAGAGGTCGTTTACCGTTCAACTTTAACGATCTACCGTTTTTGAAATACCAAGGCAATTTTTTTAGTGACATGTATTTTCCTCCCTGACAGAGTTTATCTGTTAGTTCTCTACTTACACAGACTGCCTTTAACTTGCTATCATGCTGTGATCCATGCTTGGTCTGTTTTGGTAGGGACCAATCAAGGGAATCCCCTGTGGAGACCATGGAGAATTCCCGAATTACATAATCACGAGGTGGTTCCGGTTTTCACTCTACTATTTTACCAAATAAATTGTTCGGGAACCAGTCGTTTCAAAATGCAAACGTCTACCACAAATATCACATGCAGCAGGTTTATTACTCAAGCGAGGCGACATGGGAGTGTCATGACCCTATAATAGGAATTATATTCTCATAATTAAGTTATAAGACATAGAAATGCTTCTCTGCTTCCTTGTCAAAGACAGCTGTACTTGGCCTCGTTGTTGCAATGGGCCGAAACACTTCGAAAATAAGACTGCTTGGACTGATAATCATGAATTAGATTTGTACACTGAATTACTTTTTCATTAGTATAATAAGTGGTTATGACACTAAAGAAGCAATGAAAACACCATGAATTATTATCTACCATTGCAAACTCTTCAAAAAATAATAACTATATCAGTTGAAATGTCATCAGTTTTCGCGACGATTGTAGATACAGGCTAAAACACGGACTCTGGACCTGATGGGATTTCGACATTTCTGTGTCTGCTCAATCAGGCTGACCATATCTGCGGATTTTTCCTGAATCTGCGGATCTTTTACAACTTCTACGGATCTACGGAACGATTTTCAAATCTGCGGAATTTTGGAATGAAATTTTGCCAATACTTTTTTTTTGCAGGCAGTAATTTACTCAGACACCGATTATTTCAATCGCAATAATATGGTCATGTTTCTCTTTTGTCTGTTGCCCACTGCAATTAATTAAGTACTCCGAGTGATCACTTAAGATAAGCCGATTAGCAAGATTTGATTGAGCCAATCAACAAGCTGATTACATCAAGATGCAGAATTCCAAATATTGACATGTAGATAAGGCTGCCGATAAACAAAGAAATGATTATTTGATAGATCGCTTCTTTACTCAGAAGATGGTCGATTTAAATGCTTCGAAGGCAAAGTATGATAAAGATCTATAATATTCGCGTTGAATAATATTATACATGTATATATACATTATGAAATTGAAATGGAAATGTCTTTAAAACCGACCTCCCTTTTACTCAGTAGATAGCCTAGCCCTACAACATTTTTCGCCATGTTCACAAATATCTATCTTTTAATGTTTATATAGATCTATCAAGACAAAAATTGACATCACATGTTTGGATTATTTGAAACAAAGGTATAAAGTGCACTGAGTCAGAGACATATACATACGTGTATGTTTATACCTAATAACTGAGTGTAGGACAATAGCCTAGTGGACAAAAGCCCACTGGGACATTAGCCCACTTATATCATAATATGCATAATTATGCATTTTGATTAAGAAATTGCATGAGTAAGTATTGTAATGAGTTTAAAATATAACTACATGTATTCATAATTCAACAGCGTAGACATTTCTTTTAATTCTGCAGCAGATCCAGATCCAACTCTTTTTTTACCAGCTCTATATTTTTACTCATGTTTTGATTGGTAGACACAGACTATAAATGAGTAAAACACTCTGTTTAAGTGAATATGAAAAAATATTTTTTGACTATAAACAGACAAAGGATTGAATTTGTATTAAAAATATATAAATTTATGTAAATGTTGAAAAATTAACCCTTTCCCTGTTCTATGTTTATTCCAACTTCAAATACCCCTTTTAAGAAGCAGTGGGCTATTTGCACAACTCGCTGACAATTGGCAAGGACTGTGATGTGAAACAATTCCAAGATATTGTCATGTGTACATACAGACCATCTTTAAAGGAACTTTGTAAATTACATTTTGATGATACATACATACATACTAGTCAAGTTGAATTATGTTATACATATTTAACCCGTTGCTCCATAGATTGTATTCAGTACTGAAGAAATATGGCAACTTAAAGCAGGCTTAAAGTTAAGCAGAATGCTACTTGAGGGACTTTCTTTAGGCCTGTTTGAAGCTACAATCTGCTAGGATATTAGACATACTTCTTATGGTGCATATTCTATTTTTCATGACTATAAAGTGTGACAGTTTTCTTGAGTGGAGGAAATGTGAAATGTGTGGAAATAAGTATCTATAGAGTAAAGGGTTAATCAAAGCGCGCGAGTTGCAAAAACAGACAAATATTCAGAATTGCGCGCTTCGATTGAAAAAAATTTGAAATCTACGGATTTTTTTCCTCAAAGTTATGGTCACCCTGCTCAATGTTTGCAGTAACTAACTTGAATTGAGTAAAGGTTTAACTAACTTGAACGGACTAAAGGTTGTCATTGGGAGTATAGCTAAATAAGGGCTATAAAATAAGCCAAAAAAAACCCTCTAAAAATGTTATTATAAAATAAGATAAAATGGAATATCTTTTTCATTATATGATAAAACTAATAAATCTAATTTTTTCATGACATTATTTAATAAGGATCCCAGTGTTTTGGGCTTGAGACCTATTGATTTCAATGAGTTCATTTGAGTTCATTTGACAAATAAAAAAATCTAGAATTTTTACTGCATGTCAATTACTAGTATTTGTTTGTAACCCTTTCCCTGTTCCATTTTTATTCCAAATTCCAGTCCCTACTGGATATTCTTAAACAAAGTAGTTATAAAGCAATTTGGAGATTGGAACTTTATAGCAATTTTAGAAAGTACAGAAACATTTTTAAAATTTCAAAAGCAAACAGAGCAGACCCTGATCAGATGGCTCCTATAGGAGCTGTCTGATTTGGGTCTACTGTGTTTGCAAATGCACGAAACCTTGGTTTATATGAAGGAAAGGCTTAATGGAGATTTTAACTCCACATTGGAAATTATTTTTGCCAAACCAGAAAGTGTAGAATCATTCCTATATATCATAAGCAGACCCTGACCAGACAGTTCCTGTAGGAGCCGCCTGATCTGAGTCTATTCTCTGTGCAAATGTATACGTGAAAAAGATGTTTATATTAGGGAAAGGGTTAAGTGTGTAAATGTTATGTGTGTAATGTAAGGTTTAATAATGGAATGGTATGCATTTATGGTAAAGTATGAATGATAATGTTTAACAAACATAGGTATCAAGCAAATTTCTTTTTTCTCCTCCATATATTTAATAATAATTTTTTCGCGTCAGTAAAATCTACCTGACAAAAGTCAAATCTACCTGACAAATTTCCTAAATCTACCTGACATGCCTCAGGAGGTTATCACATGTATGCATAATCTATTTCCATACTTACATTAGTACATGCCAAAACAAAAGATATCAAAATGTCAATCAAATAACTCTTAATCTAAATAATTGTAATACTTGTATTTAATTTCAATGATGACTTATTCCCTGACCTAAATAGAATAATTTTATAATCAAAAGGAATGGAATCTTAAACATTTTAAAATTATACAAGTATTACATGGCAGTACTTTTAAACAATAAATGGTATCAGATTTTACGAATAACCAATAAACACATAAAATACAAGCTTCACATTTCACAGAAATCAATATTTATGGTAAAGCTAAATAAAAGCCAAAAGCTAACATTAAATCCCCCACTCCCATCACAAAAAGGGCAATAACTCCAATATTTGCTGTTGGATATCCACGACAATTGCAGATTGTATATTAACCCTTTACATCATGAATAATTATCACTTCATGAATATACAGTGACTGAATTTTCTATAACAATACCTAAACAAGGGAACTTAACCCTTTCCTCAATATAGGCTATTTTAGATCCAACCTCTTTCAATAAATCTATCGAAAAGGAGAATTAACTATAGAAAAAGAAAATTTCAGAATTTTGTAGTTTTGAAACCATTGTGATAAACAGAGCATTAATTTTGCTCCTTAAGAGCAAATGCTCTATTATCATAATGGTTTCAAAAAGTGACTATTACAAAGGCATAGAAAGGTGTATTTATTGAGGAAAGGGTTAAAGCCATGAATATAGCTCCATAAGCCAACAGTAGATCATGATAAGACAGCTCTTATAGAAGTCATCTAACCTCTGTCTACTCAGTTTGCAAAAGTGTTAAAAGGCGTCTCTATCAGGTAAAGGGTTAACCCTTTACTTCATAAATATGCCTTCCTATGCCTGTTCAAACAGAATCATTAAGGCCCAGATCAGACGGCTCCTGTAGAAGTCATCTGATCAGGGTCTACTCTGTTTGCTTATGAAATAATGTAGATCTAGTTCTACCATTGTCAAAGCTTTTCAAGATCTTATGCTATAATGAATATTAAGCTGATCAACCTTCATACATACATTAGTTCTTCCATGCATATCCATGGAGTAAAGGGTTAATAATGACCATAAAATTCCATCAAAATCCATATATTATAGGAGGAGTTCACCAATTACCAATTTGGCCAAAGGTGATAAAAACTAATTAACCACGGATACTGATATGTACTTCATCACAACTGGACACATTCTATTATTTTCTCGCCAAGTCGACCCCGGCCACTTGAGTTCTTTGTTGATTCTTTGCATGCTTGCATGAGAATGTGATACTATATACAAATAGTTTGGATCCCGATTAGTAACTCAGTGTCCCATAGGAGCTTTCTGTATGATTGTCACACTGCATTAAGCCTCCATCTGTCTTAACTCATTCTTTCCTACTGACACTGTATTGCGCCTATGTAAAAGTCATTTTTGAAACCATTGTGATAAACAGAGCATTTGCTCCTGTGGAGCAAATGCTCTATTTATCACAATGGTTTCAGGACTACACAATTTTAAATTTCTCCTTTTCTATACTTAATGCTCCTTTTCATTAGATTTATTCAAAGAGGTTGGTTCTAAAAACAGTCTAGGAGAGAATGAGTTAATGGCTGATAATGATACTTATCTGAGAGTTCAGATTAGAGAGGTTTAAGAGTTTATTATTGATTTTATTGTTATCATATAACTTATTATTATTTTTATTCTCCTTAAGATTATTATTGTTTTTATTCTTATCTTCATAAAGACAGAATAACTTGGTATTATTAACATTCTCCATCAGATTATCATCGTTTTTATTCTCATCTTCATAAAGATGGGCTTAAAAGACTATTTCAAGGAGAAACTTTGATGAATAAGTCGAAAATGTTAAAAATCATTTTTATGAAAAGTAAATTTAAGCCTTTTACATTTTAATACAGACTATATGAAAGACAGATTCTAGGTAAAGCTAAAACTGGCTGGAAAAGTGGTGCAACCCATTCTTCCACTCAGTTTGAATGTTAGTAAAGAGTACCCCGTTAGTGTAGAAAGACAAGACAAAGAGACAGAAATAAAGACAGACTGGGTAAAAATGACCCTGTGTACCCAGCCATAGAGATAGGTCCCTGTATCACACCCAGTTGTCAGATCCACCATCCTGTCATGAGATTGTACTGAACACATAAATTCGGACCACACAGACAAATAATTGTGATACAAGTGCCTGTATTTCAAGCCAGACAAGGTCACTTTTACCCAGTCAAAAGAATTATCATCATTATTATTATAATATTATCATTATCATTATTATTATCAATAGTTATCATTACATTATTATTATTATTGTTATTTTTTTTTTATTTTTTTTTTTATAATTATAGTTATTATTACTATTATATTTATTTTCTTATTATTATAAGTATCATAAGCATTCAATTAAATTTTTACAGTGTTTACTGATTAAGTAAATCATCTCTCTCTCTCTCTCTCTTTCTCATGAGCGTAATTTCAAGGGATGTTTGTGCAAACACAGAAAACGGTTCCTACAGGAGCCATCAGATCTTGGTTCACTCTGTGTGGTGTAACCAGCTAGACCACTTTTTGTGGTGTAACCACTTAGTAAGATTACTAAGTAAGTAGCATAACTACTGAAACCACCTTGTGTGGTGTAACTTCTTAGTAAGACCACTCTGTGTGGTGTAACTGCTGAAACCACTTTGTGTGGCATAACCTCTTAGTAAGACCACACTGTGTGGCGTAACTGCTTAAACCACTTTGTGTGGTATAATAGCTTAGACCACTCTGTGTGGTGTAACAACTTAAACCACTCTGTGTGGTGTAACTACTTAGACCACTCTGTGTGGAGTAACAACTTAGACCACTCTGTGAGACGTAACTACTTAGACTACTTTGTGTGGCGTAACTGCTTAGACCATTCTGTGTGCGTAACTTAGACCATTCTGTGTAGCGTAACTACTTAGACCATTTTGTGTGGCATAACAACTTAGATCACTGCGTGTGGTGTAACTACATAGACCACTTTGTGGTGTAACCACTTAGTAAGAATACTTTGTGTGGTATAACTACTGAACCTACCATGTGTGGTGTAGACCGCTTTGTGTGGCATAACAACTTAGACCACTCTGTGTGGTGTAACTACTTAGACCATTTTGTATGGCATAACAATTTAGACCACTCCTTGTGGTGTAAGAATACTTTGTGTGGCATAACTACTGAACCCACCATGTGCGGTGTAGACCACTCTGTGTGGCGTAACTGCTTAAACCACTTTGTGTGGTGTAACTACTTAGACCACCCTGTGTGGTGTAACAACTTAGACCACTCTGTGAGACGTAACTACTTAGACCACTGTGTGTGGCGTAACTGCTTAGACCATTCTGTGTGCACAACTTAGACCACTCTGTGTGGCGTAACTACTTAAACCACTTTGTGTGGCATAACAACTTAGATCACTGCGTGTGGTGTAACTACATAGACCACTTTGTGGTGTAACCACTTAGTAAGAATACTTTGTGTGGTATAACTACTGAACCTACCATGTGTGGTGTAGACCACTCCGTGTGGGTAACTACTTAGACCACTTTGTGTGCCATAACTACTTAAACCACTTTGTGTGGTGTAACTACTTAGACCACTCTGTGTGGTGTAACTACTTAGACCACTCTGTGTGGTGTAACAACTTAGACCACTCTGTGATGCATAACTACTAAGACCAATTTGTATGGCGTAACTGCTTAGACCACTCTGTGAGGTGTAACTACTTAGACCACTCTGTGTGGCAAAACTGATTAGACCACTCTGCCTGGCGAAACTGCTTAGACCACTCTGTGTGGCGTAACTGCTTAGACCACTCTGTGTGCGTAACTTAGACCACTCTGTTTGGTGTAGCTACTTAGATCACTCTATGAGGGGTAACAACTTAGACCACTCTGTGTGGGTAACAACTTAGACCACTCTGTGTGGTGTAACTACTTAGACCATTTTGTGTGGCATAACAACTTAGACCACTCTGTGTGGTGTAACTACTTAGACCACTCTGTTTGGCGTATCTACTTAGACCATTCTGTTAAGTGTTATCTACTTAGACCACTCTGTGTGGTAGTAAGACCACTCTGTGTGGTTTAACTACTTATACTACTCTGTGTGACATAATTTCTTGGTAAGAACATCTTTGAAACATAATTTTGGTTCAATCTGTGTAGTGTAACTACTTAGACCACTGTGTGCAATAAAACCCCTTATTAAGACCACACTGTGTTGTGTAACTACTTAGACCACTCTGTGTGGCACAACTACTTGGTAAGATCATCTTTGCAATGTAATCACTTAGTAAGATCACTCTGTGTGGTGTGTCTACTTGGACCACTCTTATAACAACTTAGTAGAACCACTCTGTGTGCCTTAACTATTGGACCACTGTGCAGCATAATCACTTAGTAAGATCCCTGTGTGTGGCATAACCACTTAGTAACTTAGATCATTCTGTGCAGCACTGAGGATACAGAAAATATAGATTTCTTACGGTGATGCTCAGTGGTGATCACTTAGACTACTTTCTGTGGTACTGATGATAAAGAAAATCTAGGTTTCTTATGGTGGTGTTGAGTAGGAACTATTTAGAAAAACCACTCTGTGTGGCGTAACCACTTAGTAAGACCACTCCGTGTGGAACTGAGGAATAAGAAAACCTAGGTTTCTTAGGGTAATGCTGTGTTGTAACTACTTAGTAAGCCCCTTATGTTTAACACTGAGTTAAGAAATGTGATGCAAAGTGAATTATCATCCCATCAGGATCCAAACTACATAAATGTTGTGACCATGGTTTTGAAATGAAACTGATAAGAAATGTTGGTAGGAAAACTGATGATGGCTGTATTTACTGACAAATGAAACTTAACCATTTCAGTTAGTGAAATGAGCCACTAATGTCTAATGTCCTAGAGAAGCCCTCTCATCCGGGTCTGCATTGTTTGTCACAACAAATGTTTGACCAAGTGTCAACAACTTAGATGCAGATGAGATGCCAAGTTACTCAGCGTCTCAGTTGGATCCAAACTGTTTGCAAATGTTTCAGATCATGAATAAAGGCATAGGAGTTTAAATCAACATAAATGGCATATTGGCATATGAAATCTTTGCTATAGCAGAAGTTTTAGAATCAGATCTATATCATTCCATAAGCCAACAGAGCAGACCCTGACCAGATGGCTGGGTCTAGTCTGTTTGGAAAGGTGTAGAAAGTTGTATTTATGGAGTAAAGAGTTAACAATGAAATGTCCAGTCGTAATATGTAAACACTTCTTCACCTATGAGTTTCATTGAAATCCAGCTTGTAGTAATGTAGACAGCGCTCAATACAGACTGACAATCAAGAGGAAAATCGGCCTAAACAATACATGCCCGTATCCAACTAAGAAATAAAATCAAAATAGACTGATATAGTAACAAATGGTGTAGGCTCAGATCAAACCACTCTTTCAGGAATTGTTTGACCTAGGTCTGCACTATTTCCCCACAATTTGTCTGTCTGAATACTTTTGGTATTTCATTTTACTGTCAAGACCCTTGTAAAACTACCTGTATTCTGTGAAGCTTGTACTTTTTATGTTTATATCTGTATGAGACCCTACCTCAACCAGCTGATCTAGATGACCAGGAAGAATGCATCTAGCACTATTTCCTTTGAAATGATGGTTTACCCCCTGCAATAATGAAACACAATCAATTAACAACAAGAAATGAAAATAATTTCCTGCAACAAATCAGTTTCAGTTTAGCTCTATGCATGCTGGGTGTAAAATTGTGATTACCCACGTAAACAGTGTTATTTGATGCCGTGTCCCAACAGGATCCAAACTGTTTGACACTATGGCCATATTTTTGCTAAGAAATGAGAGAAAATTTATTTTACGAATTGAAGCAGATGACAATTGTTACAGATGAAAAAATACTTAGCTTGCAAAGAGTTAACCATTTCCTCCATAGATACGCCTTTCTACTCCTTTGTAAAAATTCACTTATAGGAATTCACTTATTCCTATAGGAGCAAATGCGCTATTTATCACAATGGTTTAAAACTACAAAATTCTAAATTTTACTTTTCTATAGTAAATGCTCCTTTTGGGTAGACTCACTCAAAGAGGTTGGGTTTAAAAATAGCCTATGGAGGACAGGGTTAATTTCCACTTCCAGCTCAAAAACACGGATCCTGCATCAATTACTTGTGATCAAAATAAGATAACGAGTTACTAAGTGACTAATCTAGATCAAAATATACCAACAAAAGTAATTCTTTGTACACTTACAATGATTTACAAAATTTCCTGCTACAGCCCTTTACCTTATGAATATTCATGTCAGAAATAATGACTGCACAAATATCATATGATGTTTTAGTACTTGTCATTATAAGCAAGGGACATTTTTTGGGAATGAGAATCGAAAATTTACATTTTTTGAATTTTACAATTTACAGTCACATGAGTTTAATGAATGCACATGTTGCTTTCCGATTGTTTGTTTGTTTGTATTGGGGTTTTAGGTCACTTAACCCTTTCCCTCATAAAGTGTTTTCATGCATCTGCAAACAGAGTAGATCCAGATCAGATGGCTCCTATAGGAGCTGTCTGATCAGGGTCTGCTCTATTTGCTTATGGTATTTGATAGATCTGTTTCTTTAGTTTCTAAAATGGCTACAATGTTCCACCTTCTATATTTCATTATTACTATTTTGCTCATGCATATTTGGTAGGTATTGAAATTTGTAATAAACAGTCCAGCTAATTACAAGTTTTATAGATATAACAAGTCACCAATTGATTACGGATACTGCTCAAACAAACACCTTTTCCTGTATTTGAAAACAGAATAGACTGAGATTAGACGGCTCCTACAGATGGCTCTTATAGGTACCATCTGATCAGGGTCTGCTCTATGTGCTAATGGAATTTGACAGATCTGTTCCTTCAGTTTCTAACATAGCTACAATGTTTCACATTCCACATTCCATATTTCATCATAGCTTATAATTGCATCTAAATATTCAGTAGTTATTGAAATTTGGAATAAGTATAGAACAGGGAAACGGTTAACCCTTTCAACCATGAACAATCAGAGTGGACTTGACCATCTGTGTTTCACTGAGTTTACTTAGTATGAATGGCTTAAACTTGCCAGACAGTTTTGAATGAAACACTAGTGCAGACCATGATCAGAAGTCTCCAATACAAGCTGTCTGATATGGGTCTACACCATTTGCAAAAGACAGTGCATGCATGTTCCTGATTGAAATTGTTAAGTTGAGCCCCAGATAAGAAGCATATTTAAACAAGCATTTTCTGTATTTTTGAGCCAAATATCACATTTTGGCACTTATTTGAATTAACATTGTGAGATGATTTGGATTGACTAACTGTATGCTTCTTCTCTAGGTCTGTTTGAAATACTATAAGAGAGTAAGAATATTACTAACCCAAAACTGGGTAGTTCAGCCGGTCCACTGGTTTGTATTCCCTTCCATACCTAGAATAACCAGGAACCGGCTGAACTGGGGGTTCACCATCATTTCTGTCATCCGGCTCAGCTGGCTGAGGCTGCTGGTTGTCGACACGCCGGCGTTTACTAGGGGGCTCAGAGGTAGAAGGCTCAGGTGATCGGCCCCTCTTCCGCCGACGTGGATTGATGACTGGGGATCTTGCCAGAGCAGGACGAGGAGGGGATGCAGAAGATGGAGTTGAGGATACAGACGGTGAACCTTCCCTCTCATTCACCACAACAACCTCGCGGTCCTCCTCCTCCTCATCATCCACTGATGCCAAGGAAAGAAGAGTCGGTGAAGAAACATGAGGCAATGGAGGAGATGGGTAGGAAATTAAAGCTTCCTCCTCATCAACCTGCATGGCTTCATGATTCTCCTCCATCTCTTCATCCTCTGACACCAGGGAAGCATGAGGAGAAGTTGGAAGGCAAGGTGATGTAGGTAATAAGATGGATGGTGAACCTTCTATATCCTCAGCCTCCATCGATTCCACACGCACCACCTCTGTCTCCTCTGCCAAAACAGCTACAGTCTCTTCCATTGACACCTCAACCTCTCCATGAGAGTCCATCATCTCCAGTCTTTGATCAACAGACTGATCAAAAACTGGATCCGAACTCCCAAAGAGAGACCTGGCAAAAACAGGAGGTGTCACTGGAGGAGGTGCAGGTGCATCTCCAACCATCTCTCCATCCGTTGGTTGAGGTAAGCCGCTAGGACTACTGTAACCATGTCCTGCAGGGTTGGGGGGAGTCTGGACGAGTTGGGAATTTCCCATCTCTAGAGGTTGAGGTTCAACGGACGGATTCTCTATAATGATTCTATAAGGGTCATTAATATTGAGGTTTTGACTTCCTCCAGCTTCATTTACTGTGTGAAGCGGTCGCCTTGCCAAATGCGACCTTTGAAAAACAAACAAAGAAGGGTCAGGTCTAAAGTCTGGGTGCCAGGTGTCAGGACGGTACCTAAAAATAGACAAGATAAAAAACCTCAGTTTATTTTGTGGGTGGTCCGCAAATGTAACAGGAACTTTCAGCATTACTTTTGACAGGCAATAAGCTACCACCTGATCCAGATCAAGATTTATACCTAATTTTAATGGTTGCTTAATACAGGTTTTACTGTACTAGATATCTCACCTTGCAAATTAGGCGATATAGTGCAAAACAAAACTCCTGATGGAAAAGTTGATCATGGTTTACTCTATAAGCTTCCTTCTGTTTGTTGTTTCATTTAACACTTCTCATGTTAACCCATCCCCTCATATTTACGCCTTTTGACGCCTCTGTAAAAGTCACTTTCTGAAACCATTGTGATAAACACAGCATTTTCTCCTTAGGAGCAGATGCTCTATTTATCATTATGATTTCAAAACTAGACAAAACAAGAGGGCCAGAATGGCCCTGAAGCGCTCACCAGACAATCAGAGGAGAAGATTTTCAAAGTTTTCACTATATTATTCTATAGAAAACTAGCCGGCCCTGGGGCAGGCCAATTTTGACCCCAGGGGCGTAATTTATATAACTTTTGTAGAGGACTTGAACATGATGCTATGAGCCAAATATTAAAGCTGAGAACCTTTCAGTTTCAGAGGAGAAGATTTTCAAAGTTTTCTCTATATGTTTCTGCTGAAAACTACCCACCCCTGGGGCGGGGCTAATTTTGACCCCAGGGCCATAATTCATATAACTTTTGTAGAGGACCTATACATGATGCTATGTGCCAAATATGAAAGCTGAGAACTTTCCAGATTCAGAGAAGAAGATTTTCAAAGATTTCACTATTTGTTTCCATTGAAAACTGCCCACCCTTGGGGCGGGGACAATTTTGACCCCAGGGCAAAAATTAATATAACTTTTGTGGAGGACCTGAACATGATGCTCTGTGCCAAATATGAAAGCTGAGCGCCTTCCAGTTTCAGAGGAGAAGATTTTCAAAGATTTCACAATTTGTTTCTATTGAAAACTGCCCATCCCTGGGGCGGCCCCAATTTTGACCCCAGGGGTATAATTTATATAACTCTCGTAGAGGACCTGAACATGATGATCTGTGCCAAATATGAAAGCTAAGCGCCTTCCAGTTTCAGAGGAGAAGATTTTCAAAGATTTCACTATTTGTTTCCATTGAAAACTGCCCACCCCTGGGGCGGGGCTAATTTTAACCCCAGGGCCATAATTTATATAACTTTTGTAGAGGACCTGAACATGATGCTATGTGCCAAATATGAAAGCTGAGAACCTTCTAGTTTCAGAGGAGAAGATTTTCAAAGTTTTCACTATATATTTCTATTGGAAACTGCCCACCCCTGGGGTGGGGCCAATTTTGACCCCAGGGCCTTAATTTATATAACTTTCGTAGAGGACCTGAATATGCTGCTCTGTGCCAAATTTGAAAGATGAGAGCCTTTCAGTTTCAGAGGAGAAGATTTTCAAAGATTTCATTATTTGTTTCTATTGAAAACTGCCCACCCCTGGGGCGGGGCCAATTTTGACCCCAGGGTCATAATTTATATAACTTTTGTAGAGGACCTGAACATGATGCTATGTGCCAAATATGAAAGCTAATAACCTTCTGGTTTCAGAGGAGAAGATTTTCAAAGTTTTACTATATGTTTCTATTGAAAACTTCCCACCCCTGGGGCGGGGCCAATTTTGACCCCAGGGGCATAATTTATATAACTTTTGTAGAGGACCTATAGGTGATGCTATGTACCAAAGATGAAAGCTGAGAACCCTGTAGATTCAGAGGAGAAGATTTTTAAAGGTTCAAATTGTTGACGCCCAACGACGGACGACGCACGACGCACACCGCACGACGACGGACGACGGACATCTGGCGATCACAAAAGCTCACCCTGAGCACTTTGTGCTCTGGTGAGCTAAAAATACATAAAAACTAAACAATTCTGAAATTTTCCTTTTCTCTAGTTAAAGTTCATTTTTGGTAGATTTATTCAAAGAGGTATGATCCAAAAATAGCCTTTGAGGTAATGGGTTAAGCAAATATTGATGTTAGCTGAAAATTTCAGTGCACTCATTAAATTTTGTAATTTTTCAGTCGGATGAAATTTTGAGAAACTACTGTATGAGTGGTGAGAAGCTTAGATTCTGATAGAACGTCGAGCAACTGCAAGTAGTATGAGAAGAGTGAACCTTTTACTCTATGAATATTCATGTAAAAAATAATGACACCATGAATATTAATTAGTTTATTTTCACAATGGCACATGGACATGGAGCCTGTTGGGCATGGCTGAACCTGTAGAATCAGATCTATATTATATTATATTATAAGCAAACAGAGCAGACTCTGATAAAAGGGCTCCTATCTGGGGCTACTCTGCTAGTAAAGGTGTAGAAATGTGTATTCAGCTTTACAAACTGGTGGAAAGTGGAGATTTGGCTTTTAAGTACAGTATCTCAAACTTTGCAGGATCATGTAAATTAGTTACAGACAACATAAGTTTGAGTTATTCAATTTTAATCTGGACAATATCTTAAGGTAGTTCGCGCTGTTGGTCGGCAAAAATCGAAGTTTATCCAATTATTATCATATTTGGTCCATGTATACATACAGAAAGTTACCGCCGACACGACTGTGACGTTTATTTTAAATTTGACGTCGGTTGCTTAGCAATATATGACGTCAAAAGCGCCCTCTGGTGTCATCTGAGCAATTCACATGTGTTTGCGTATTTCTTTATTTATTTACAAATGCCGTTGTGTAGTTCAGTGATTCGAAAACTGTTTTGAAGAAGAAGAATAGTTCTTCAACATGATATGCGATATATGTTTTACAAGCGTAACACTTTTGTTAAGTCGGGAGTTGAAAGTTGGGAAACCCATTTTACCGCATTCTGAAAATTATTTTTTTTCGCTATTTTCGTGAAATTCCGAAAATACTAGACGGTGAAAGTTTATAAAAAAATTATATGTCATACTCTGTTCATTTCTTAACAAGATCAAGTAAAAAAATCAATACCTGTTCGAGTTCATTTTTTCGCTACGAGTGATTTTGCTAGGTTATCGTCATCATATTCGACGTCAAGGCGACGTTGAAATATATATAAAATTGTTCCAGATCTTATTTACATTATATATGCTCATTGCTCTTCTTATTACACTATTTATTCATGGAAATATCAGTATGACTTGAAATTTTAGTTTTAATATTCCTGAAAACTAAATGTCTTTCATCAGAAAAAAACTTTTTTCTTCTATTAAGAACAAATAGAGCAAACCCATATCAGATACTTCATGCAGGAGTTTCTGATTAGGGACTTCTCATTTTGTGTAAAAATATATTTTAGAAAAGAGTACTGTACACATATAATTAATAACTATTATTTAATATGCCTTTTTAATATGCTCTTTATTTGTTTAGAGTTGTCATATTGTATGAAATGTACTTATTTTGAGGGCCTCGGGGATAGATTAGTCTTTTGACTAACCGAGCTACCCTCGTAAAATAAAAGTGTTTCATTCATTCATTGACACAGGGCGCAAATTGAACGGGTCCATGTAGGAAACTTTCCACAGAAGTTTCTCGCTTGGTTCAGTTCTATTTGAAACTTTGTGTATGTAGTTTGTATAATTATGCTGATTTCATCTTGCGTTATTGAAATTGTTTAGCGTTATATCTGCATTGGACACATTGTTTATTATGATCTGTGATTGTTATTATTGCATATAAATGTATGAAATGTACTGATTAACAAGGTCTCGGAGTACCTAATGAGCTACCCTCATTAAATAAAGTATTTTAGCATGCATTCATTAATTTAGATTAATTGGGTTACTCTCAAGCCTTTCATTCGTTCATTCATTTAATTCGTTATAAACCTTGTGCATATACAATGTAGTTTGGATCCAGATGAGACGTTGAGTAACTCAACGTCTCATCAGGTTCAATTAGTTAACAATCTAACTGTATTTTTCTAATTTTGAAGCAGATAACATTTTATTTTAACTAAAACTAAGCAAAAATATTTTTTCGTATTATAGTATTGACAGCGTGGGTAAATGACGTCACAAATATGTGGGTTTTAATAGCGCGTGCATTTATCCACCTGAATCGGGGTCAAATGGCATTTATGCACTTCATTTGTGCCACAGTTACATGTAAGCTAAATCCAGCTTTATATTAACTACAGTAAAACTTCGATTATTCGAACACTAAAATACATATTATTATCGACCTTTAAGACAGGTGCTTAATGCATTGGTGAACGTCATGCAGAAAGCTCCTCTAGGAGCTTTCTGCATGACTTTCACCATGCATTAAGCAGCCACCTGCCTAAAAGGGTCTAAATTCTTCTATACCGAAAATTCGGATAATCGAGGGTTTACTGTATTTGGATGCTAG
Source organism: Azorinus chamasolen (assembly GCA_963576725.1). Classification (NCBI taxonomy): domain Eukaryota; kingdom Metazoa; phylum Mollusca; class Bivalvia; order Cardiida; family Solecurtidae; genus Azorinus; species Azorinus chamasolen. Next base: position 94,020,783 of record OY755238.1, on the reverse strand, counting down.
TGGCAAATCAAAACTTTGATAACAGATTGGATCTAGATAAGACGCCAAGTTACTCGACGTTTTATAAGGATCCAAATGTGTGTCCTTGAAGAATAGATCTACAAATTGAAGCAGACAACAATTTTCAATTATACAGACACATCATTACTTAGCGAGCAATGAGTTTATATCTTATATTGATTTCTTGTGCGTATATATATATGTGATTTACTCTTTTGTATTAAATGCTTTTGTTTCAGGGCCTCAAGGTAGACTAATTGAGCTACCCTCATTAGATAAAGTATTTCATTAATTCATTAATTCATACATCCATCCATTCATTCATTCATTCATTCATTATTAATTAATTCATTAATTCATTAATTCATTCATTCATTCATTCATTCATTCATTCATTCATTCACTATTCCGTGAGAAGATATGACTGGATTTAAAAGAATAAGAAGTAGATCTAAAACAATAAATAAAAAAATACATAAGAAAATAAATACAATCAATTGATACGGTGTCAAATGTTTTACTGCCAAATATTTACATTGCAACGCAAAATGTAAAAACGACGCAAAATATAATACATGTAATTATTACAAGTTGCGTTGATTCATTACATTGTGCTGGAAAACTGTTAACGCAAAATGTGATAACGACGCAAAATGTAATAATTATTGAAACGGGTCTGATTCATGAATTTCATACACTACTATATTCGCGACTTTCGAAGAGAAATGCACATACATGTACCAGTAAAATTTAACCTAGACTGGAAAAGCAGAGAGTAGTAGAGAGCGACAGGTCAAAAGTCGAAACTTTCATTTTATCGACATGAAACCCTATCAAAGTGCACTGGATGAGGTGTAAATGTTAACCAACGCAAAATGTAATAACAACGCAAAATGTAATAAACTTTGAGGTGAGCCTGATTCACACCATACAACTATATATCCACGACTTCGAAGAGAAAGTGAATATATAACGAAAATATTTACCTGTCTGACCACAAGAGCCGGAGATAAGTGAAGTGGAGGGGGGTGGGTCAAAAATCGAAAATTTCATTTCATCGACAAAAAGACATATCAGAGTGTACTGGGTGAAGTGTAGATGTTGCTAGAGTCAGTATGTTATACTTATTCTAAAGATGTTCAATATATAAAGGAAATCATTACATTTTGCGTTACTACATTTTGAGTTGATATGCTTATTTTAAACCTGCACAAAATGTAATAACAACGCAAAATGTAATACATTTTGAGGTGGGCCTGACTCATACCATACAACGTAATGTTCGTAACTTTCGAAGAGAAAACTGATATAAAACTATAATACATGCAAAAACTATCTCAGCACTGGCACCGAGGAAGGGATAAGGAGGGGGAACGGGTCAAAGTTCGAAATTGTCATTGCTTCGACGAGCAAATATCAAAATACACCGGAAGAAGAGTAAATCCATTTGGACACAAGGGCCGTGGCCAGGGGGAGGGGTGGGCAGACGCAAAATGCAAAACAAAATGAGACGGGTCTGATCCATAACATGCAACTCTATATCTGCAACTTTCGAAGAGACATAGATAGATATACGAGTATAATATAACCCGCCGTGGCACTAGAATAGCAGAAATGGATAGTGGGTGGAAGGGGTGGGGGCAGTGCAAAAATAGATACTATCGTTTTATCGACAAGAAACAATTTGAAGTGCATCTGATGGAGTGTAGATGTTGCTAGAGTCTATATTTTACGTATTCTAAAGATTTTTGATTTTTTTATATACTGTTAAAGGTTTACCCAAAACTTAGTTTCTGCACTATATATTAATTCATAAATTGTATTTTTAATTCAAATTGTATGAAAGTATATTTCAATGCATGTCTTCGATGAGACTAAAATTAATAAATATTCAGAATAATAAATTTTTGTATTGTTATCTTTAAAAGTCAAGCGACAAATAGGGCAATTAATTATTTTACTGACGATCACATCGCATCAACGTCGCGTTGACGTCGAATATGACGATGAGTTGACCTAGCAGAATCACTCATAGCGAAAAAATGAACTCGAATAGGTATTGGTTTTTTTACTTGCTTCTATTAAGAAGTGAACGGAGTATGACATATAATTTTTTTGTAAACTTTCACCGTCTAGTTTTTCTGTAATTCCACGAAAATGGCGAAAATAATCCAATACAAGAAAGCGGTAAAAAAGGTTTTCCAACATTCAACTCTTGACGGAATAAAAGTGTTACGCTTGTAAAATATATATCGCATATCACATTGAAGAACTATTCTTCTTCTTCAAAACAGTTTTCGAATCATTGAAATACGCAACGGCATTTGTAAATAAATAAAGAAATACGCAAGCACATGTGAATTGCTTAGATGACACCAGAGGGCGCTTTTGACGTCATATATAGCTAAGCAACCGACGTCAAATTTAAAATGAATGTCGTAGTCGTGTCAGCGGTAACTTTCTGAATACTTGGACCAAATATGATGTTAATTGGATAAACTTCGAATTTTGCCGAGCAATAGCGCGAACTACCTTAAGTTCACAGCTTAAAGCAGATCTTAAGTAATCCTGAAAGCTCCTGTAGGAGTTTTCAGCATTACTTTAGACCTGCATTAAGCTTTCATATGTGTTTCTAGATATGCGCAGTAATACATATTCTATATTGTAAGGTTTGGTCCGAGTAATCCACAAGTTCGAGTTATACGAGTTCCAGATATTGAAGTTCAACTGTACTTAGGGTAATTAGGCTGCTTCAAATAATTGTTTCCTCATAGTGATGCCTTTGCAAACACAGTAGACCAAGATCAGGTGGCTCCTGTTGGAACTGTCTGATCAGGGTCTGCTGTTTATGTATGAAATAATATAGATCTAATTCTACAGTATCTGCCCTGGTAAAAAAAAAAATGTTACATATTTGACCATGATGATGATTATAAACATTCAGTTAACCCTTACCCTCATATAAATGCTTTTTCATGCCTTTGCAAACAGAGCAGACCAAGATCATATTATGGTTTCTTTATCTCAAACAGTTCATGATCCTAATCTGAGTTGCTCAGCGCCTCATCTGGATACAAAATGTTTGAAAGGCAATAAAATAAAAGTCTCTATAGTGTTGAAGTGAAACAAGGCATATGGAATCACGAAAATGAATTCACCCATTTTCTTTAGATAGATAGATAGATAGATTTATTTCGGCAAACAGACAACATAACATGGTTCACAAACATGTATCACATCATAATAAATAATTAAGATGTGATATAAACCATGACACTGGCAAAGACTACTAGAACTTTTACAGCATGTGAGTACTACAACTACACTGTACACTTGGCAAAACATATCATATTTTGAATAATCAAGGGATCATTAACCCTTTCCACCATAAATACGCCTTTCTATGCCTCTGTAAAAGTCACTTTTTGAAACCATTGTGATAAATAGAGCATTTGCTCCTATAGGAGCAAATGCTCTATTTATCACAATGGTTTCATTATCTACTAAATTCTAAAATTTTACTTTTCTCTAGTAAATGCTCCTTTTGGGTAGATTCATGCAAAGAGGTTGGGTCTAAAAATAGCCTATGGAGGAAAGGGTTAAAACAGACTTAACCCTTTCATCACTGATAGAACTTTCAGAGTGGAATAGCCCATCAGCGATTAACTATAGAATCCACAAGAATAAAAGGCTTAACTCTTTGCATGCTGAGTAATTTTTCATCTGCCATAATTGTTACACATGTATCTGCTTCTGTTCGTAAATAAATGTTCTCTCAATTCTTTGCAAACAGTTTTGGACCCTGATGAAATATCTCATCTGGATCCAAACTTAACTGTTTGCATAGGTAATCATGGTTTCACCGCTAGCATGCAGAGGATTTTGAACGACAAATAGTGCAGACCCTGATCAGAGGGCTCCTAGGAGCCCTCTGATCTGGGTCAACACATTTTGGGAATGACAGTGCCTGCGTGTACGTCCCTCATTCAAAGGATTAATATCCCTACGTAAATAGAATATATCATCGAAGCCACAGATAACGGTCCGTACCCAAATACTATAATCGTCATTTCTCCACCAAACCCTATACTGTGACACTCTTTAGAATTGTCTCTTCTAGTTGATTCTAAAGAGTGGTCACAGTATAGGGCTTGGTCGAGATATGAAGGAGTTATTCTTGAAAATGTTTAAATTTACGCCTCTTATCTAGAGCTCTGTATCATATTTTGAATATATAATCCAGGGGCCATAAATCTGTGCAAAATATAAAGTCAAGCAGTAAGAGAATTCATATAAAGGTTTTTTTCACGCATTTGCAGAGTAGACCCAGGTCAGACACATCTATCAGGGTCTGCTCTATTTGCTTATGGTATGATTCTACAATTTCTGCCTAATCAGCTAATAAATATTCATGATGTCATTATTTCTTAACCCATTCCCTCATAGGCTATTTTTATATTTCAACCTCCTTGAATAATCTACCGAAAACAAGCATTTATTAGAGAAAAGAAAAATGTCAGAATTGCGTAGTATTGTGATATATACAGCATTTGCTCCTATGGAGCAAAATTTAATGCTCTATCTATCATAATGGTTTTGAAAAATGACTTACAGAGGCACGAAAAGGTGTCAGTAGAAGGAAGTGGGTTAATGAATATCCATGTAGGAAATAATGAACTGAACATTCTTCTATTCTTGCATATGAACACTGGAAGTTTTGGCCATAAAAGAAATTATAAAATCAGATCTATATTATTTCATTATGAAGCAAACAGAGCAGAGTTTTATAGGACAGTACCACCAGGAGCTATCTTTCAGATCTGGGTGAATTCTGTTTGCAAAGGTGTTAAAAGGCAAATCTATAAAAGTGGTGTCTTAATTCAGAACTAAAGTAATGAGACAGTTTCTTAATGAGCTTACTGCATAATTTTCGCCCTGTATTAACCCTTTACACCATAAATATTCATGTAAGAAATAATGGCACCATGAATATTAACTCGACTATTTGTTAGAACAGCACACGGACACAGGCATTTTGGGCCAAGGCAAAATCTGTAAAATAATATCTTCTTTTTTTTATAAGCAAACAGAGGAAACCCTGATCAGAAGGCTCCTACAGGAACTGTCTGATCTGGGTCTACTCTGTTTGTAAAGGCATAGAAAGACATATTTATGGAATAAAGGGTTAAGCTACCAAATGTCCAAACCCCCAGTAATATTGCATGTGATTATTGTAGAGTTTTACTATTCAAAATTACTCACCAGCTAGGATGCAAAGCTGTTTGCACTCCGGAGGGTCCCCTACCACGCTCCACAACCTCAGACCTTCTACTCCTCTGTTGCTCTGCTCTTTCTCTCCTCCTCTGTTCCCTCAGCTCATTATTATTTGGTCTTCTGCTTCTAAAGCAGTCAGTCAAACGCTGCCACACATCTTAAATGGGAAAAACCAACACTTTATTATGGGTATTGTAAGGCTCACTTCATTATAAACCATATAAGACTCACTGTATTATAATTATTGACATTTAAGTCTTCCTTCATTATGGATAGTATAAGACTCGCATCGTTATGAACAGCATTAGGATCATTTTATTATAAGGGCAGTTTAAGTCCGCCTTCATTATGGACAGTGTAAGGACTGCTGAATCAGAAATATTATTTCATAAGCAAACAGTGCAGCTACTATAGGTGCCATCTGATCTTTGCAAAGACTTGAAAAGGTATCTCCATGAGGTAAATGGTTAATTTATTTTAACTCTTTTACTTGTTAACTCGATAATCCCACATTTTTAACCTTTTCCTCCATAAATATGCCTTTCTATGCCTTTGTCACTTAATGAAACCATTGTGATATATAGAGCATTTTTGCTCACAATGGTTTCAAACTACAAAATTCTAAATTTTTACTTTCATCTAGTAAATTCTCCTTTTGGGTAGATTCATTCAAAGAGGTTGGGTCTTAAATAGCCTATAGAGGGAAGGTTTAAACCATTACAGAGTAGACCCAAATCAGACAGCTCTGATAGGAGCTGCTGCCCAATCAGGATCTTCTCTGGTAGAATCACTAAGCAGGCACATTCCCCTAACAATTATTTGTACCTGAAGCTATCCAGTGTGGTGTGTATTGTATTTCGTCGATGTTCATGTTATAATAGATGGCTGGACGATATAATAACTCATCTAAAAAACTGTAGTATTGATCATTTCAAACAATAGTGTTTTTTAATTGATTTATGCATGTTTTTGTTTACCTATCAATAGTTGTCTATTATGAATTCTGCTACTGTTTAGCCGAGTCGAGAAGTCGGTCATTTGGTTTCTGACCATAAATATGTGGTGCCTGCCAGGAAGAATTTCTATGTACCCTGTCAGTCGGTACATGGACTCATGTACACGGCTAGTTAATCGAACAGAAGTGAGGATTTTTCTTTGCAGTATAAAAATATGAGAATAGAGGGATAATGGACATTATCAGGTGTCTCTACAGACAAGAGGGATAATGGATATTATGAGCGGTGTATCTATGGACTAGAGGGATAATGGATATTATCAGAGGTGTCTCTATGGACTAGAGGGATAATGGATGTTATGAGCGGTGTCTCTATGGGCTAGAGGGATAATGGATATTATCAGAGGTGTCTCTATGGACTAGAGGGATAATGGATGTTATGAGCGGTGTCTCTATGGGCTAGAGGGATAATGGATATTATGAGGGAAGTCTCCAGAAACTAGAGGAATACTGGACATAATAGATATTATGGATAATGTACATTATAGGAGGCATCTCTATGGACAATGGGGATATTATGGACATTATGAGAGGTGTCTCTATGGACTAGAGGAATAATGGACTTTATAATGGGATCCATCACAAATAGTTTGCTTGGAAATCTCAAACTGGCATTTGTGTGCAAAAAGTTAAAATTTGTAACACTAATGAAAAAAAAAGGAATAATGAAGAAACAAATACTTACTCTTCATCAACCTAGGAAAGTTCACCATCTGAAAATCAGGAGAAAAACAATTGTAATGTCAGAATAAAATTGCTTTTAATCAACAGCATACTTGTAAACTCTTCTACTACAGCAACAAGAGTACCGCATATGGTACATAATACGCCCACTTGCAAACTTCCTCTGATTCAACATGCCTTACAAGTGTTGACATTTTCTAATCTGTGAGTGAGTGAGTTCATAATTATTATTAAGGTTTAACCATATAAAAAAATTGAAGTAAATATGATTTCAAATGAAAAAGTTATGGCCTTCCTCATATTTTCATAGATTTGCATTATTTTTTAAGTGCAAGGGCCATAACTCCGAAACAACAAATCAAATGATCATCAGAATCGATTTAGCTTCAGGTCTTGATGCATTAATCATGTGCATGGAGTTTCATTATTATCTGTCAAAAAGTTTTGCCAGAAGACAGTGGACAAACTATATGCATATATTTGCATTATTTTTTAAGTAAAAGGGCCACAACTCCGAAACAACAAATCAAATAAACCTCAAAATCGACTCAGCATCAGATCTTGATGCATTAAACATTTTTGTGAAGTTTCATTAATATCTCTCAAATGGATTTCCCAGCAAACAGCGATCAAACTATTTGCATGTATTTGCATTATTTTTTAAGGACAATGGCCATAACTCTGAAACGAAAACTCAAATGATCCTCAGAATCAATTCAGTTTCAGGTCTTGATGCATTAAAGATTTGTGTGAAGTTTCATTAATATCTCTCAAATAGTTTCTCCAGAAAAGAGCGGACAAACTATTTGCATGTATTTGCATCATTTTTAAATACAAGGGCCATAACTCCGAAAAGAAAAATCAAATGAACCTTAGAATTGACTCAGCTTCAGATCTTGATGCATTAAACATTTGTGTGAAGTTTCATGAAAATCTCTCAAATAGTTTTTCCCAAAAACAGCGGACAAACTATTTGCATATTTTTTCTGGACAAGGGTCATAATTCTGAAATGAATAATCAAATGAACCTCAGAACCAACTCAGCTTCAAATCTTGATGCATTAAACATTTGTGTGAAGTTTCATTAATATCTGTCAAATAATTTTCCCAGAATATAGCGGACAAACAAAATGTTGACAGACAAACGAAGGAACGAGGGAACGAACGGACGGACGGACGGACGGACAGGGCCACGACAATATACGACCACCTTTATTAGGTGGAGTATAAAAAGGATGTCTTCTTAATCCTTTACTCCATGAATATTCATGAAAGAAATAATAACATCATGAATATTAATAAGATTAATTGAATAATAATATTACTGTACATGAACACATGAACTTTCAGCTGTGGCAGAAACTGTAGAGTCATATCTGTACTTCAGTGCTCCCTCCCTACAACGGCCCTCTCAATAACGACTCCCTCCTTACAACAATGCATGTAACTGTTTCCGAAACAACAAGGCTCCAGAAACAGAGCAAACCCTGATTAGATGGCTCCTATAGGAGCCATCTGATCTGGGTCTAACTGGTTTGCAAAGGAATAGAAAGGCGTATTCATGGAGTAAAGGGTTATAATCCTTTGGATTAATCAATTTGCATTGGTTCTCAATGAATCAAACAGGACTGGCAACATCACTTTTTAATTGTTAATCAAACTGGATTGGTCCGTCACTGTTTAACTCTCTCAATGAATCAAACTGGACTGGTCCATTACTGTTTAACTCCCTGAATGAATCAAACTGGACTGGTCCATCACTGTTTAACTCTCTCAATGAATCAAACTGGACTGGTCCATCACTGTTTAACTCTCTCAATGAATCAAACTGGACTGGCAACATCACTGTTTAACTCTCTCAATGAATCAAACTGGACTGGTCCATCACTGTTAAACTCTCTCAATGAATCAAACTGGACCGGCAACATCACTGTTTAACTTTCTCAATGAATAATCTTAGACTGGTCCGTCACTGTTTAGCTCTCTCAATGAATCAAACTGAGTCTCTGCACTGTTAAAGTCCATTTATAGTATATTGAATGCTTTAGATTTGCTGGAGACTTTTTAATGACAAACAGTGCAAACCCTGATAAGATAGCTCCTCCATGAATCATCTGATTTGAGCCTATAATGTTTGTAAATGTAAGTACACTCGTTTCCCCACTTCAAATTGTTAAATTCCTGCATTCAAATTGTTAATTTGGTACATGTATATTCACAGTGTTAAATTTCAATTTGTAGATAATTGTCCTGTTGAGATACCAAGATGCTCAGTATCTCACCACCTGAATCCAGGCTGTTTGCAAAAGTCAGTGGGGTCAATGCTTAACTCTTTCATTAACCCATTACCTCATAGGCTACTTTTAGACCCAGCCTCTTTCAATATATCTACTAAAACAGAGCAATTCTTAGAGAAAAGGGAAATTTTAGAATTCAGAAACCATTTTGATAAATAGAGCTGAGCATTTGCTTCTATGGAGCAAATGCCTTATTTATCACAATGGTTTCAAAAAGGGACCTTTACAGTGGCATCAAAAAGTCAATATGAGGGAATGGGTTAATACAAACACTTTTTCACTCCTTTGCAAACACAGTAGACCCAGATAAAATGGCTTCTGATCAGGGTATGCTTTGGTTGTTTATGATAATTATTAAGAGGAGCATTTTAAAAGTAGTGGCAAAAGTGGCTGCTTTCCATATCTGGTTGCTTAGTTTCCAAGAAATGACCTGACTGTTTTCCAGGCACAAAAGCCAATCAGAAAATGCTTCTTTAGGTATACTCTCTATACATAGGTATATAGAGAGTGCTCTGGATTGAGCTGCACATTTCAAAGTGATGCCCTCTTAAGCATAACTTAATGTATGGGTTCAACCATTGGCACAAGAGGATAGATCAGGGCTATATTGATAGGTATGGTAAAATCTCAATGTGATTCATCTTAAGATATTCTTATACTAAGGCTGAAGCATGGGCTAATGCATTGTCATGTAACAGCTTGATGCGTTGTCATGTAACAGCTTGGTGCTGCACGCACCTAAAATTGGGCATTTAACCCTTTCCTCAATAGGCTGTTTTTAAATCCATCCATTTTGAATATTTCTACCAAAAAGGAGCATTCGCTAGAGAAAAGGAAAATTTTAGAATTTTGTAGTTTAAAACCATTGTGATATATAGAGCATTTGCTCCTATAGGAGCAAATGATTGATGCAGGATCCGTGTTTTTGAGCTGGAAGAGGAAATTAACCCTGTCCTCCATAGGCTGTTTTTAGACCCAACCTCTTTGAATGAATCTACCCAAAAAGAGCATTTACTTTAGAAAAGTAAAATTTAGATTTTTGCAGTTTTAAACCATTGTCATAAATACAGCATTTCCTCCTATATGAGCAAATATGCTCTATCTATCACAATGGTTTCATAAAGTGACTTTTACAGAGGCGTTGAAAGGCGTATTTTTTAAATGGAGGAAAGGGTAAACTGTATAGTAATCCATAACAGCAGAGAGGACATTCTCTTAATAAAATGTACCAGTAACACTAATGTGTTCAGGGACTGGGACTTGAGCCACAATTCCATCTGATAAAGAACAGGGCATACATAACCTGCCTAACACTTCTGCTCTGCCGAGCATAAATGGGCTTGTCATTATTTTTACCCACCAACACTTTACTATTTTCTATAAAAGTACAGCCATGTCTCATCACCTGTTACAATTTTTCTGATACATCTAGCGTACATATTTTTTATATTTGACAAGCACGGCCAAAGCTTTTGCTATGCTCACCTTTTGCTGAGTGGTTAAATAAAATTAATGTAGTATCCAGTGGGCACAAACCTTTATGCAGGTTTAGTTTTTCTTTTAAAATCAGAAAAAGACGCTAATGAATTAAGGCCTGATATTTCAACTATCTGTCTGACTTAGCATCTTGCATGATTATTGCTTTCCAGAAGTCCAGATAAGATGCGTAAATGCAATCATTTTCAAGAGTATACATACACTGCACCAAAAATTTCAGAAGTGATGCTGCCATCACAACAAGTGAACGTCGACTGCTCCACGATTCACTTCGTAACGTAGACAATGCCGGACACCTGCGAGTAAGATCTATAACGACCAATGGTGGCACGCAATCGGCCAAAGCTATCCGTGACTACTACAGCAGCAGACGGAGGCAAGCGGCCATTCATTACAAATGCCTAGTGCACAAACTAAGAGCTCTTGAAAGGCATCTCAAGCAACTCAAGCTGAAAAGCCCTATGAGATATGCTGACAAGCAAACTTATGCGCGCAAGCTTGCTTCCAGCATAAGGTTATGTGTATGACTGGAGATCACTAGACTGCGTAAACAAAACAAAGACAATAAAAAATTTGTTCGGGTAGCAACTGCGGCAATTAATAACATAATGAAGTGCTTCGGCGATGACCATCGACCTTGGCGGCAACACTCGAGAGTGTGTGTACATCACTTACATGCCACCTTTAAGCATCTTCCCTATGAAAAGCCAGCCAAACTGTGCATTACTGACTTGAAAGAAATAAATACCAAAAAAACATGTTATTTGGTGAATGTGGCCTTCATGAGGTGGCAAAATTATACAACACAAACAGCTGCGAGAGATTAAATGCATCGGTATTCTCATATGCGCCAAAAGGTACCTGCTACAGCCGCAACTTTTCGGCCCTTTGTCATTCAGCTACACATTCAAAGACAGTTGGGCCTGGAAAGCAACACTACAGTTAGCCACTGCAGCTGGAATTAAAGTAAATCAAGCCAGCATAATGTACATGCAGCTGTTAGCGAAAGACAGACTGCGGCATTACCACAGACTGCGCCATGCCTCAGATAGCTACAAGATCAGGGGGCATGAGCTACGAAGGCGGAAGTCCGACCGACCTCTAATGCAAGACTCATTGTATAGCACAGATAATCAGGCATCCTGCAGTGCTCTAGACCACAGCTATGGCATAAACAAATAAAAGTCAACAAAATAATACACTTGGAGGCCAACTTTCAAAATGAGCGAGAGTTAATAATGCTAAACTGTAACTGGACAACTGTGATAATTACCGCATCAAGCCTACATTTCTTGTAACCCCTATGACCAGTGCATTCTCCGTTACGTACACACACTTTCCGTGCACTATTGGTAGTAGCTGACTCATACGACAGGTGGTCAGCAAGGATGCAGAGTTTATTGTGGCAAATATGTGATACATGCATAACTGGATATAATGGAAATTTTGGATCTATGAGAAAAAATGCAAGCCGGTGAACACGAAGCTTTACACGAACACCTTTCAATACGATTCGATGAATCCCATAGCCCTGGTGATCTGTCGGACCAGTCCATAATGTGCACTGACCAACCACCTGACTTTTAAAAGCAACAACAGATTACAATTTCTCCACAACCTGCTGACCAGGTTTCTGCAGATAAAATGCACTAGCCATGAGATTTTAGAGGTGATTCCAAGCTGAAGCTGTGAAAACAAGGTAGAGTTTACCTTTTCCATGATAGATAAACATTTCAGTATCAAATTGACCTGCTAACAATCCAAACTTACATTATTATAGCAAAAATTTAGGGTCCAAACATGATACAACTTCAGACCAAAAAATAGTCAAAATTTTACTTTGGAGTTACCTCCCCTACTTAAATGTTTATTTCTCCCTTTTAGATAGCCCTACTTCCATCAAAATTACATTTTCGTGTTGCAATTTGTCTGTATTGTTAGACAAATACAATAACTTATTTTCTATTTGAAATTTAAAATCCACCAATTTTACCTTAAGGGGGCAGTACACACTAAACTGGAATCAGCTGTCCGAGAGACACTCCGATTAAAGGCTGAACTGATATTCTTCTCGTATCTCTAAGATCTGCAAAAGAATACATACTTTTTCACAGACATCTGTCTCGAATCAATCAAAAAACACCATTCACTAGCACAGAAAGTCCCTTTTAGGCCTATTTTAGTCCTTTCCAAACATTTGTGTTGACCGCCAAAACACATGACAAAAACTAGCAAAGTATGTCCTCTGCTGCCTTGCGTATTCCAATAACGTGCACTTTTGGCCGCATACTGTACATGTGTCTTACAACTTTATTCCATGCACGTCTTACAGAGAACCAAAAAATATACCGGTTACCATCTACTTTTTTTGCCACTTACTCTCGTTTTCACACACTGTTTTTTTCCAATGCTCTTTCAGACGGTCCTGGGTCAACTCGGCCTAGGGTAAACTCGGCTTCCGAGTCAAGTCGGCCTCGGGTCAAGTCGGCCGGATCAACTCGGCCTGGGTCAAGTCGGCCCGCAAATATTATATCTGAACTATTTTTATGGCATTTTTTTTTTATTTTGAATTACTTTAATATTTCGTTTCCTAGAGATACTCGATACTACAGATACCAATGAACATATCAGGAAACTTCTGAGTAACAGAAAAGGATGCGTACCATGATCAGTTTCATTCTCAGGACGAAGCAACATTAATAAACAACAATAATCAGAAAAAAGCAATTTATAGATGCATAATATCTTTGCAAACAGTTTGGATCCCGATGAAATTCCTAGTAACTCAGTCTCACAAGTGGATCCAAAATAACATTTGCACGCCCATAAATTGTTCTTAATTACAGACAATCAATGAAACAGATAAGCCATTAATTATACTTAATTTCACTTCAAAAGTATTGATGCCGCTCAATTTCACACCTCTTTGTTTTGACTTATCAGTTTGATCTAATTAACCTGGTTACTAAATGTCAACTGTTTTATTCTTTAATCTCATGCAACATACTTATCACCTTTGTTCTCGTCCGCTAAATTTAATGGGTTATTACTGTCAAAAAGATGTGCAAACTTTGTCTGAATTCTTCAAGCAGCCCATCGATCAGGATCTTCAATTTTTGCTGTAGTTTATAAACTTTAATTGCCGGTCGGGAAAAGGCCGAGTTGACTCGACTGAAACGGGCCGAATTGACCCACCCCAAAACAGGCCGAGTTGACCCGGCCGACTTGACCAAGGCCGAGTTGACCCGAGGCCGAGTTGACCCGAGGCTGACTTGACCCGGACTCTTTCAGACTGCAGAGCTAGAAATGTTAGTTTCGAATTTGCCTTTCATTTCTCTACAGTAACATGGAAAAGGTCCTGACCTCTGCTCTCAATCATTTGAGAACATGCATTTCTGTAATATTTCGGTACAAAAAATACTAGAAAATATGCTATTGGCCTTTAATAATCACAAAAAGTCCACATTTGCTGAAATATTAAGATTTTAACCGGGGCCAATGCGAATATTTGGCATGATTTTGTGTACTGCCTCCTTAATGACCACAACAAAATATACATTACAGGCTTAATGCTGTTTCTCTCAATTGTGTCACATGTTTTGACAAAATAAATCAAACAATGCTACATCTGAAGGCCACAAAAAGTATTTTACAGCCTGTTTTAAAACCCCTACTAGATACTTATTTTCAGGGCTTTACAGGGCCTTTTTACTGTCCAACCATCCCCTTTTTTAAGTCAATATCTAGCATTCTTTAACCATGCCCAGTATGTTTCAATGTGCAAATTCCAATGTAACACACATAAAATTATTGTTTGCCTGCCTAGATAACAGTGCATAAGGCACTCTGGTTCCAATCTCAGGGAAAACATGCTTGTGGAGGTGGAAATTTTCTAGATTTTTACCCGAATATTGAATTTGTTTACCTTTTTTTCCTCTTACATGCACTAGATCCCCCTTTTCTACTTTGTTCATTTTAGTTGAAGTCATTTTCTAGCAATTTTGCTGAGAAAATACTACTCCTTCACATGTACACACCACTTTCCACGTTTAAATACCCTATTCCATCAGTCCAAGGGAGTTAACTCCTACAGCCATAAGACTTACTTCTAATTGAGGCAAATTAGTTCTGCCTACATAGTTTCCATCATGCTCAAGTTAGCTGGTCAGAGTAATTTGATACTGTCAAAACAAACACATGCCCAAAACTAATGGGTGCAGGTGTCAAGATACTGATAAGAGACAACTCCATGGAGTGTGTGATACAGAATCCAGGGCTGTAAACCTCTACATTCCTAGTGGATACACAGTCCAAGCAAGACTTGTGAAAAAAAACTGCAGTGAACAGTGATTTAAGTTTTGGATTTAACCAAGACAATGTCAAGTATTAATGAGAAAAGGAGGATCAGCTGCAATAACCCAAGAGGAAAGAGAGGTACACAATATAAACGCGTGTGGAGATCTCAGAAAAAAAATTGCTAGAAATGTACCTGAAGCACCGAGTATGGAAGCTCCTTGCACCTCACCAGAACCAGAACCAATGCACCCCCTGACAACACAGGAAGCTGTGGATGTGGTGAAAATCAGTGGCACTGGCACACAACAGCTACCCTACACACTCAGACCAAGACCTGAAATGGAAAATACTGGTAGCTGTAGTGATAACAGAAATGAAAATATAATTGTAAATTTTGGAAAAATGGCACAGCTAATGAGCCATATGCAAAAAACAATGTGTTTGCAGTCGAAAATCAAAGTGAATGTCAAACAGTGACTAGGCCTGACAGTCTACGTGTCTGTGGAATGCGAATACTGCGGCTACAAATCTCCAGCAGTACCAATGTCGGACATAGTGAAACCACCAAAATGCACCTTTATCTGTACATTGACTCTCTAGCTTTCACAGCATCTGTGTCTTTGTCAGACACAGCAGTGAGAGGGCACCCAGACTGAGCTTCATCTTTGGAGCTGATTCCTCCCATTTTAAAGAGAGATACCCATCGGGCAATTCTAGTACAGTATGGAAGTGCAATGTCATAAGGCGCTCTGGTTCCAATCTCAGGGAAAACATGCTTGCCAACGCAGAATTTTTTCTAGATTTTTACCCGAATATTGAATTTGTTTACCTTTTTTTCCTCTTACATGCACTAGATCCCCCTTTTCTACATTGTTCATATCAGCTGAAGTCATTTTCTAGCAATTTTGCTGAGAAAATACTACTCCTTCACATGTACAAACCACTTTCCAATGTTTAGCTACCCTATTCCATCAGTCCAAGGGAGTCAACTCCTACAGCCATAAGACTTACTTCTAATTGAGGCAAATTAGTTCTGCCTTCATTGTTTCCATCATGCTCAAGTTAGCTGGTCAGAGTAATTTGATACTGTCAAAACAAACACATGCCCAAAACTAATGGGTGCAGGTGTCAAGATACTGATAAGAGACAACTCCAGTGTGTGATACAGAATCCAGGGCTGTAAACCTCTACATTCCTAGTGGATACACAGTCCAAGCAAGACTTGTGAAAAAGTTGCAGTGAACAGTGATTTAAGTTTTGGATTTAACCAAGACAATGTCAAGTATTAATGAGAAAAGGAGGATCAGCTGCAATAACCCAAGAGGAAAGAGAGGTTCACAATTTAAACGCGGGTGGAGATCTCAGAAAAAAATTGCTAGAAATGTACCTGAAGCACCGAGTCTGGAAGCTCCTTGCACCTCACCAGAACCAGAACCAATGCACCCCCTGACAACACAGGAAGCTGTGGATGTGGTGAAAATCAGTGGCACTGACACACAACAGCTACCCTACACACTCAGACCAAGACCTGAAATGGAAAATACAGGTAGTTGCAGTGATGACAGAAATGAAAATATAATTGTTAATGTTGGAAAAGTGGCACAGCTAATGAGCCATATGCATTAAACAATGTGATTGCAGTCGAAAATCAAAGTGAATGTCAAACATCAACTAGGCCTGACAGTCTATGTGTCTGTGGAATGCGAATACTGGGGCTACAAATCTCCAGCAGTACCAATGTCGGACATAGTGGAACCGCCAAAATGCACCTTTATCTGTACATTGACTCTCTAGCTTTCACAGCATCTGTGTCTTTGTCAGACACAGCAGTGAGAGGGCACCCAGACTGAGCTTCATCTTTGGTGCTGATTCCTTCCATTTTAAAGAGAGATACCCATTGGGCGATTATAGTACAGTATGGAAGTGCAATGTCATTTATAAGGCACTCTGGTTCCAATCTCAGGGAAAACATGCTTGCGGACACAGAATTTTTTCTAGATTTTTACCCGAATATTGAATTCGTTTACCTTTTTTTCCTCTTACATGCACTAGATCCCCCTTTTCTACATTGTTCATATCAGTTGAAGTCTTTTTCTAGCAATTTTGCTGAGAAAATACTACTCCTTCACATGTACAAACCACTTTCCAATGTTTAACTACCCTATTCCATCAGTCCAAGGGAGTTAACTCCTACAGCCATAAGACTTACTTCTAATTAAGGCAAATTAGTTCTGCCTACATTGTTTGCATCATGCTCAAGTTAGCTGGTCAGAGTAATTTGATACTGTCAAAACAAACACATGCCCAAAACTAATGGGTGCAGGTGTCAAGATACTGATAAGAGACAACTCCAGTGTGTGATACAGAATCCAGGGCTGTAAACCTCTACATTCCTAGTGGATACACAGTCCAAGCAAGACTTGTGAAAAAGTTGCAGTGAACAGTGATTTAAGTTTTGGATTTAACCAAGACAATGTCAAGTATTAATGAGAAAAGGAGGATCAGCTGCAAAAACCCAAGAGGAAAGAGAGGTACACAATTAAAACGCGGGTGGAGATCTCAGAAAAAAATTGCTAGAAATGTACCTGAAGCACCGAGTCTGGAAGCTCCTTGCACCTCACCAGAACCAGAACCAATGCACAGCCTGACAACACAGGAAGCAGTGGATGTGGTGAAACTCAGTGGCACTGGCACACAACAGCTACACTACACACTCAGACCAAGACCTGAAATGGAAAATACTGGTAGCTGCAGTGATGACAGAAATGAAAATATAATTGTAAATGTTGGAAAAATGGCACAGCTAATGAGCTATATGCAAAAAACAATGTGTTTGCAGTCGAAAATCAATGTGAATGTCAAACATCAACTAGGCCTGACAGTCTACGTGTCTGTGGAATGCGAATACTGTGACTACAAATCTCCAGCAGTACCAATGTCGGACATAGTGAAACCGCCAAAATGCACCTTTATCTGTACATTGACTCTCTAGCTTTCACAGCATCTGTGTCCATGTCAGGCACAGCATTGAGAGGGCACCCAGACTGAGCTTCATCTTTGGTGCTGATTCCTCCCATTTTAAAGAGAGATACCCATTGGGCAATCATAGTATGGTATGGAAGTGCAATGTCCCCATACACTCAAGCCAGCTTTAATTTCTCATGCGAAGATGCCAAGCAGTCTGTGTTTCTTACAATATGCCCTCTGCTCTATGTAAAAGTTGCATCTATATTCAGCCATATTTTCAGTCAGTATGATATACTACATGTATTTCAACTGCAAATAAAACTTGCTTTAATTGCATGTGAATGTAGTGCCACTTGCTTCTCATCTGAGTCTAAACTGCTTGCAAAGGTCACCACAATTTCGCTACTGAGGTAAAACTACAGGGGTCTATACCCCTAAAAGTTATTATATAGTGCATATAGACCCCAATGAAGCAGTACAGACCCCTGTGGGTAAAACAAGTAAATGGTAAGTGGTCATGGTATCACTAATGAACAAGAGGAGCCGTCTGATCAGGGTCTGCTCTGTTTGCTTATGGAATTTGAAAGATTTGTTCCTTTACTTTCTAAAATGGCTACAATGTTTTACAATTGTCACAATCTCATCAAGAATTTCACTGCAAGTATGTACATAAGAAGTTAACAACCTGTTAGAAATATATACCCGTGGAAACGCGTTTATTTGTCCTCCATTTGTACCGACATCTTGAAACAATTATCCACTGACATGAATCTATGATATATTGATATCGTTCCTATCAATGACACCTCTAACTTGCAGACATGCTTTTTTTTTCATGCTAAGTCATTACATATTTTGTTGTAACTATTTTGTCTGTGAATATTCAGTAGGTACTAAACATAGAACAGGGAAAGGGTTAGCAAGTGATCACAATACAGTATAACCCCCTCTAAACCAGATGTTAAAATCAGTAAACTTGTCAGTGTTTCAGACATGTGGCAGCTAGATGCAGGTTAAAAGTCATGCAGAAAGCTCCAAAAGGAGCCTTCTGCAGGATTTTCACCCTGTATTACGGAACCGCCTGCCTAAAAAGGCCTGATTTAATCTTTATTAAAATTCCTGTATAGAGGAGTTTTACTGTGTAATGTTTTTAGGAGAGATGACAATTTCAGCATTTGAATAGACATGATTATCTACCGGTATTACTCTACGAAGACATTGAGTAACATCAGCATCCTAATGTTTAGACTCTTTGACTGTAAATTTAGCCCTTTCCTCCATTTTTACACCTCTGTAATACTCACTTCTTGAAACCATTGTGATAATGCAGCATTTGCTCAGATAGGAGCAAATGATCTATTGATCACAATGGTTTCAAACTACAAAATTCTAAAATTTTACTTTTCTATGGTTAATGGTCCTTTTGGGTAGATTCATTCAAAGGGGTTGGGTCTTAAAATAGCATATGGAGGAAAGGGTTAAGGTGAGATGAGCAGCTGATTATTTCAGCAGGTTTGTATGCTAATCTATGAAAATGATTTGGTTCCAGGTGAAAAGCAGAGTCACTTGGTGTCTTATCAGGATTCAAACTGATTGATACTTAGATCATGTGTTTTTAACCCTTTTCTTCATATAAATGTTTTCACGCATTTGCAGACAGAGTAAACCCAGATCAGAGGGCACCTATAGGAGTTATCTGATCTGGGCCTGCTCTGTTTGCTAATGAAATTGGAAATATATCTTGTTTCTTTACTTTCTATATGCGTACAATATTCCACCGTCCATATTTCATTTTAAATATTGTGTCCATGAATATTCAGTCAGTACTAAAATTTGGAATAAACATGGAACAGGGAAAGGGTTCAATACAACGGTGAAATTGTAGATCTCATTTACTTCGTGTGCAAAGAGTTAACCCTTAACCTAATGAATATTCATATACAAAATAATGACATCATTATTTTATCATATGGTTTATGAACACAGGATTTTTTTCTATAGAAGAAACTGTAGAATCAGATCTCTAATTCTATAAGCAAACAGAGCAGATCCTGATGACTCCTGCAGAAGCTGTCTGACCTGGGTCTACCCTGTTTGCAAAGGCATCAATAAGTATATGTATGGATGAAAGGGTTTACATAAGGCAAAGATTTCAACATCAAGGCTGACATAAATAGATATATGATCATTATAATGCTTACATTGAGATATCTAAAACTTTTGAGATGCAAAAAGCTTGACATAAATATATCATCATTATGATGCTTACATTTAAGATATTGATGCAACACACTTGACATAAATATATGATCATTATGATGCTTACATTTGAAAATTTTAAAACTTTTGAGATGCATCAAGCTTGATATAAACATATGATCATTATGATGCTTACATTTGAGATATTTAAAACTATTGAGATCCAACAAGCTTCACATAAATATATGATCATTAAGATGCTTACATTTGAGATATTTAAAACCTTTAAGATCCAACAAGCTTGTCATAAATATATGATCATTATGATGCTTACATTTGAAAATTTTAAAACGTTTGAGATGCATCAAGCTTGACATAAACATTTGATAATTATAATGCTTACATTTGAAATTTTTAAAACTTTTGAGATCCAACAAGCTTCACACAAATATATGATCATTATGATGCTTACATTAATAATAAATTTAAAACTTTAGAGATCCAACAAGCTTGATATAAGTATATGATCATTATGATGCTTACATTTGAGATATTTAAAACCTTTGAGATCCAACAAGCTTGACATAAATATATGATCATTATGATGCTTACATTAATAATGTATTTAAAACTTTAGAGATCCATCAAGCTTGACATAAGTATGTGATCATTATGATACATGTACTTACATTTGAGATATTTAAAACTATTGAATTCCAACCAGCTTGACATAAATATATGATAATTATTATGCTTACATTTGAGATATTTAATTTACTTTGAGATCCAATAAGCTTGACATAAATATATGATCATTATGATGCTTACATTTGAGAAACAGGCCTGACATAAATATTTGATCATTATCATAGATTTGAAAAAAAAAAAGCAATGGAACGAAAACATATTTTACACTGTTTTAGCATTGGTGCTGCATGGTGAGACAATGTAACTCTTTACCTCATAGATACCCCCTTTTAACACCTTTACAAACAGAGTAGACCAAGACCAAATGGCTCCGCCTGCAGGAGCAATCTGATGAGGATTTGCTATGTTTACTTACGGAATTCTAAAGGTCAAAGCCAAAATGTATTTTGTTTATATACATCTACGGCAAGGGTTAGAACTTAGCCCTTGAAAACTAGCAAAATGCGAGTGAAAAAGGAAATAGCGAGACGAAATTTTAGGCACATAAAAAAACAAGAGGGCCAGAATTGCCCTGATATCGCTCACCAGACAATCAGGAGAAGATTTTAAAGTTTTCACTATGTTTCTATAGAAAACAATTTTGACCCCAAGGGTATAATTTATAGAACTTTTGAGGAGGACCTGATCATGATGCTATGTGCCAAATATGAAAGATGAGAATCTTCCAGTTTCAGAGGTTAAGATTTCCAAAGTTTTCTCTATTTGTTTCTATTGAAAATTTATATAAGCCCTTAGGCTGGGCCATTTTTGGGCTAGGGGGTCACAATTTGAACAATCTTTGTAGAGGACACATTAGATCATGCTATATACCAAATATCAAAGGTCTAGGCGTTACAATTTCAGAGAAAAGGATTTTTAAAGATTTTATATGAACAAGAGCTCACCAGACAATCAGGAGAAAATTTTCAAAGTTTTCACTATATGTTTCTATAGAAAACTAGCCTGCCCAGGGGCAGGGCTAATTTTGACCCAAGTGGCACAATTTATAGAACTTTTGTAGTGAACATGAACATGATGCTATGTGCCATATGCGAACCTTCCAGTTTCAGACGAGAAGATTTTCAAAGTTTTCACTATATGTTTCTATTGAAAACTGGCTACCCCTGGGGTGGGGCCAATTTTGACCTGAGGGGCATAATATATATAACTTTTGTAGAGGACCTGAACATGATGCTATACGCAAAATATGAAAGCTGAGAACCTTCCAGTTTCAGAGAAGAAAATATTCAAAGATTTCATTATTTATTTATATTGAAAACTGCCCACCCCTGGGGCTGGGCCAATTTTGACCCCAGGGCCATAATTTATATACCTTTTGTAGTGGACCTGAACATGATGCTATGTGCCAAATATGAAATCCTTCCAGTTTCAGAAGAAGATTTTCAAAGATTTCAGAATTTGTTTCTATTGAAAACTGCCCTACCCTGGGGCTGGGCCAATTTTGACCCAAGGGCCATAATTTATATAACTTTTGTAGAGGACCTGAACATGATGCTATGTGCAAAATATGAAAGCTGAGAGCTTTCCAGTTTCAGAGAAGAGGATTTTCAAAGATTTCGCTATTTGTTTCTATTGAAAACTGCCTACCCCTGGGGCGGGCCAATTTTGACCCCGGGACTATAATTTATATAACTTTTGCAGAAGACCTGAACATGATGCTATGTGCAAAATATGAAAGCTGAGAGCTTTCCAGTTTCAGAGAAATTAAGAAGATTTTCAAAGATTTCACTATTTTTTTCTATTGAAAACTGCCCACCCTTTGGGCGGGGCCAATTTTGACCCCAGGGCCATAATTTATACAACTTTTATAGAGGACTTGAACATGATGCTATGTGCAAAACATGAAAGCTGAGAGCCTTCCAGTTTCAGAGAAGAAGATTTTCAAAGATTTTACTATTTGTTTCTATTGAAAACTGCCCACCCCTGAGGCGGGCCAATTTTGACCCCAGGGCCATAATTTATATAACTTTTGTAGAGGACCTGAACATGATGCTATGTGCCAAATATGAAGGGTGAGAGCCTTCTTGTTTCAAAGGAGAAGATGTTCAAAGTTTTACTATATGTTTCTATTTAAAACAAGGAACCCCTGGGGCGGGGACAATTTTGACCCCAGGGTATAAATTATATAACTTTTTTGACCTGATCATGATGCTATGTGCCAAATATGAAAGCTGAGAACCCTGTAGATTCAGAGGAAAAGATTTTTAAAGGTTCAAATTGTTGACGACTGATGACGTACACCGACGGGTGACGGACATCAGGCAATCACAAAAGCTCACCCTAAGAACTTTGTGCTCTGGTGAGCTAAAAACTGATAAGCCCTTCGGCAGGGCCATTTTTTGTCCAGGGGACATAATGTGAACAAAAATTCATTCCCCCTAGCTACTAATGCTTCTGACAAAATTTGGTCAAAATCAAGTTAGCGGTTTCAGAGGAGATTTCGTTTGAAAATGTGGCCGGATGACAGACACATCGCAGTCATAATAGCTCATCCTGAGTCTTTGGCTCAGGTGAGCTAAAACGCTATAGCCCAAGAAGTGGTTATTAGAGATAGTATGGTATATTTAACCCTTTACTCCATTAATTTATACAAGAAATAATGACGTCATGAATATTAATTAGATTCATTTTTATGATGGTTATTACAGAAACTGTAGAATCAGATCTATACCATATTATAAGGAAATAGATGGCTCCTCTAGGAGCAGTCTGGTCTGGATCTACTCTGTTTGCAAAGGCTTAGAGAGACTTATTTATGTAGTAAAGGGTTATCTCTTTCCCTGTTCTGCATTTATTCCAAATTTCAATGAGCTGATTTTTTATAATAGCATTTTAATTATATTGAATGACAATTTTTGACCATGGCAAAAAGCGTAGAATCAGATCTATATTAGTTCATAAGCAAGCAGAGCAGAGCTGTCTGATCTTGGTCTACTCTGTTTGAAAAAGAATAAAACTTCATCTTTTTCAGGTGAAAATTTAAGCTAAACAGTTTGCAGCAATGATTTATAATTTCTACCCTATGTTGTGACCATGGTGACTACACAATTATACAGTAAATCCTCTATGTAATGGCCACTAAATCGTGTTAATTAGTTGGTATATTAGGACAGGTGGTTGCTTTAAGCAACGTGATTTTTTAGTAAAAGAGAGCGCTCCTAGAGGAGTGTTCTGTTTTACTTTCACTTTGCTTTAAGCATCCAACTGCCTTTAACACAAAATACTTCATGTAATTTAGTGGATGTTATAGCGAGGTTTTACTGTATATACAGAGGGGTCAATGGAGAAATTAGACTGTTGAAAGTGAACAACTCTCTTTTTCTCTTTGCAAACGGAGTAGTACCAGATCAGATGGCTCCTGTGAGAGCTGTCTAATGACCAGTCAGCTTTGTTTGCTTATGAGCTACCGGTAGTTTCTGACTCCATAATTTCTACTAACACCAAAACCTGTATGTGTTCCAGTAAATCCTATGTTCATAGACCATTATAAAACTTCACCTAGTTAACCTTTCTCTTGCTCAATTTTAAAATACATTTCTCCTTCTTTACCCATGCCCTGTTGTATATTTACATATCATATTCACTGTGTACAAGTATTTCACTGTGAAATCACTGCTGTGGAGTTCACTGGTTGCACAATCAACTTGTAAATAGTGCAGACTCTGATGAGACAACTCCTGCAGGAGCTGCATCATCTGGGTCTTCACTATTTACAGGTAGGTATATTGACGTGAATAGCAAGCAAAGGGTTAATATCAATTTTGTCTTTATTTCTTACAGTAAATATTCAACAAGGAAAGGGCTAATCAGTTTCAATTTACCCTTTTCTCCATAAATACGCCTTTCTTCGCCTCTGTAAAGTCACTTTTTAAAACCATTGCTTCTTTAAAGGAGCAAATGCTCTATTTATCACAAAGGTTTCAGAATTACAAAATTATAAGATTTTCCATTTCTCTAGTTAATGCTCCTTTTAGGTAGATTTATCTAAAGAGGTTGGGTCTAAAATTGCCTATAAGGGAATGGGTTAATGGTTGAACAAGTGTCCTTTATAAAAACAAGAGGGCCAGAATGGCCCTGACATCACTCACCAGACAATAAGAGGAGAAGATTTTCAAAGTTTTCACTATATGTTTCTATTGAAAACTTAACACCCCAGGGGCGGTGCCAATTTTGACCCCAGGGTCACAATTTATATAACTTTTGTAGAGGACCTGAACATGATGCTAAAAGAATGTAGTGAAAGAATGGATAGAGCATTAGACCACTGGAACTTGTATTCTTTGGATGCTAGAGGCGGATTCTCCCACCACTAATGACCTATGCAAACAGTTTGGATCCAGATCAGGCCCCACATGATGTGGGGCCTGATCTGATATCCAAATTGTTTGTAAATGAGACTGAACTTCTGTGTGTAGTGGGATTCTCCCGCCACTAATGACCTATGCAAACAGTTTGGATCCAGATCAGGGCCAACATAATGTGGTGCCTGATCTGATATCCAAACTGATTGTCAATGAGACTGAACTTCTGAAAAACTTAGAAAGAAAGTGTGTAGTGGGATTCTCCCACCACTAATGACCTATGCAAACAGTTTGGATCCAGATCAGGGCCAACATAATGTGGTGCCTGATCTGATATCCGAACTGTTTGTCAATGAGACTGAACTTCTCAAAAACTCAGAAAGAAAGTGTGTAGTTAGGATAGCTTGTGAACATGCTGCAGACAACAATTTAGCAGATGACAAATTACCCAGCATGCAAAGAGTTAAGCTGAAATTCACAACAGATATGCTCTATATTGATAGCTGGTAGCTTAATGCAGGGCACAGGTATGAAAAAAAGCTTTAAGAGAATTCTGCATTTTGAGAATTATCCACAGTTTTCTCAATCTTAAATGAGTGTGTGTTATTTGTCTAAACACAATTTCTACTCTACTGATCAGGCTAAGGGTGATTATATAAGAACTCCCACTGACTGGTCTCAGCTAAGAGTGATATTAAGGAGAAACCTTTAGAATGTAATTTCTGGTGTAAAGAAGTATATACACACAGGGCAGGGCCAATTTTAACCCCAGAACTATGATACTTATAAAACTCATAAAGTTATCCTAAGTAAATCTATACACCAAATATCTAAGCTCTGGGACATGTAGTTTCTGACAAGAATATTTTTAAAGTTTTTCCTATGCATAACTGGTGATCCCATAGGCTGTTTATGCAGTCAGCTATTAAAAACTGGAAATCCCTGGGGTGGGACCAATTTTGACCCTAGGGGCATAATTTATATAACTTTTGTAGAAGTCCTGAAGTTGAAGCTATGTGCCAAATATGAAAGCTGAGGACCTTCTAGTTTTAGAGGAGATGATGTTCAAAGTTTTCACTATATGTTTCTGTTGAAAACTGAAAACCCCTGGGGCAGGGCCAATTTTGACCCCAGGGGTATAATTTATATAACTTTTGTAGAGGACCTACATATGATGCTATGTGTCAAAGATGAAAGCTGAGACCCATGTAGATTCAGAGGAGAAGAACTTTAAAGGTTCAAATTGTTGACGACGAACGACGCACGACGCACGACGCACGACGCACACCGACGGACGACGAACATCAGGCGATCACAAAAGCTCACCCTGTGCACTTTGTGCTCTGGTGAGCTAAAAAGTTTATTAATTATACAATATTGTTTTAACCATTTACTCTATGAATATTCAAGGAAGAAATATTGACATCATGAATATTAATAAGATGAACATTGACAATAGCATATGGACATAGGAAAATTTGGCCATGGCAGAAACTGTAGAATCAGATCTGTATAATTCTATAAGCAAACAGAGTAGACCCTGATCAGATGGCTCTTACAGGAGCTGTATGATCTGGGTCTACTCTGTTTGTAAGGCATATCTATGGAATAAAGGGTTAATTCTATACCTCATGAATATTTATCTAGGAAATAATTATGTATTGATTACATATTAGTACAGCAGAACCCCTCTAATGTGACAACTGAATGAATAAACTATTTCTGTCTTTATAAGCAGGTGGATGCTTAATGCAGGACAAAAGTTATGCAGAACGCTCCTTTAGGAGCATTCTGCATAACTTTTATCTTGCATTAAGCTACCATCTGCATCTAGCACCCATAATTATACCTCTTTTAGGTGGTCACATTAGAGGGGGTATACTGTACATGTACGGTATATGTATACAGGACATAAAAAATTATTATCCAAGGCAGAAACTGTAGAATTATATCTATATCATTTCAAAAGCAAATGGAGTAGACCTTGATAAGATGGCTCCTACACGAGCTGTCTGATCAGTCCCTATCAGGTAAAGGGTTAAAAGAGAGCTCTTGTTCTTCTTCATATGGAGCCATCTTATCTGAGTCTACTGTGTTTGCAAAGGCATAAAAAAGAGTTAGTATAAAGGAAAGGTTAATTATCTAAGATTTTTTGTGAAAGTGTTACACCCTTGGTTTTATTTCAAATGCAGTGTTTTGGCAGTGTATAACAGAAAAGAAAGAATTGCAGGAAATAACCATAAACAATTCTTGTAATAACAATTAACTCAATTACTAAATTGTGCTACATTGGACACCAAATCTCTAGTCTCCATCGAGTTTGTAAAGATGAATAATTCAAATTGGCAGTACAGTAAAACTTCTCTAATGTGACCACCAAAAAGGAACATAATTCTGGGTGCCAGGGGCAGGTGGTAGCTTAATGCAGGAAGAAAGTTATGCAGAAAGCTCCTCCAGGAGCTTTCTGCATAATTTTTGTCCTGCATTTGATCAACCACCTGCTAATAAAATCAGCCATGTTCATTAATTAAGTGGTCCCATTAGAGGGGGTTTGCTGTATCTGTTAACTTTGAAATTAGACTGACATAGTTACAAATATATGTAGTGTTGTTAAGGAGCTGTTTGTTCATGGTAAGCAGTTAGTCTGTTTCCGTATACTTAGGGTAATAATCAGGATTAGATGCTTTATTATTAACACATTTTACACCTGCAAATATTCTAAAAATGGATATTTATTTCATACCTTTCAGAATACGTGAACAATATTAAATATGAAAGAAATACAGACTTAAGGTGGCAAGATAGTTTAGCTCTATAGATATCGACAAATCATATGTAAAACTACCTAGAGATATTTTTTCTGAGCCTAGTTGGTTAGTTATATTAATTTATTCGACTATCTATCAGAAACATTGATAATCTTATCACTTGAAATCCATTTAAATGTGCCAGTTTGGATTTTTTCAAACAGCGATTACAAAGTTATCTTTTGGATTAAACTTATTGTTACAATTGACCAATATGTAAATCATTAGCATGTCCTGGGAACTGTGTCACAGATTTTTGATAAAATTCTCTGTGTTGGGAGTTATGCAATATTTTAGTTTTAAGACCCCTAAAATTCTGACTCCCACTATGTTTCTTTTGATTTAACAAGAGATGTCACAGTCACGTGACAAATGCCCCCAAAAATTGTACCATGTGACCTTGACATTTGAACCATGGACCAGGGAGTTGACACATCGTCTTTGTAAGGTGAACATTTGTGCCAAGTTATATTGAAATCCATTGATAGATTAAAATGTTACAGACCGGACACGAAATTTGTGATAAAGTAATTGTATTCTGTGACCTTGACCTTTGACCCATGGACCAGGGGGTTGAAAGTGACACATCGTCTCTGTCTGGTGAACATTTGTGCCAAATCATATTGAAATCCATTGATATATTAAGAAGTTACAGACCGGACACGAAATTTGTGACAAAATAATTGTACCCTGTGACCTTGACCTTTGACCTATGGACCAGGGAGTTGAAAGCGACACATCGTCTTTGTGAAGTGAACATTTGTGCCAAGTTATATTGAAATCCATTGATAGATAAAGAAGTTACAGACCGGACACGAAATTTGTTACGAAGTTATTTTACCCTGTGACCGAGCTTATCTAGTCATGTGGTGTACATAGCTTGAGGTTACTGAGAGGGAAACACAGCTAATAGTCGCCCAATGCTTTATTAGGTGTGTGTCGTAATTATCAGTTCCTCCCTAGGTGCCCCTGACAAGTCAGACAAGTCAGAAAAAGCTTGTTTGTTATAAAGTAAAAGGGGTTTATACAGCTTTTGTGGTATATTTTATGGTATTTGGTTAATGCGATTGATAAAAGAGACTTAAATGTCTATTCATTAAGGCAAAAATATAGACAAGAGCACCGTAAGCGGGTGCAACGCTCGTCTGTCATCATTGTCAAGATGAACATGCATACCAAAAATGAAGGTTGTAAATGAAAAATTGAAGAAGTTATGGTCAATGTTAAGATTTTTGAAGACGACGACGACGCCGATGCCAGAGTTACGACAATAGCTTGTGATTTCCTCGAAACAGATGAGCTAAAAATGATTTCTTTGTGATTCTAACATACCGAGGAACCTTAACCCTTTACTCCATAAATAAGCCTCCTTTCTATGCCTTTACTAACAGAGTAGCCCAATTCAGATGGCTCCTATAGGAGCAATCTGATCAGGGTCTGCTCTGTTTGCTTATGATCTAATTCTACATTTTCTGACTGAATAAAAATATGTCACTCGTATGTTCTTATCATTATAAAACATAGTTTAAAATCTATCCCAGATGTCAAGTTTTCTTACATGAATATTCATGTTGACAAGGATTAATTGGTTCATGTTTTATATTGGATACCAAATTATAACATATTAGCTCATTGCTGTAGTCATACCATGATTATATACTCAGGGGAATGAGTGGGACCTGGACGATGCTAGTACATTGTATTTTCAAGGGGGATTAACAATCAATAAAACATTGCTATTTAACTCTATATAATATCCATCAAAATACATGTGGCAGCTTAATGAAGACTCAAAAAAAATTGCAGAAAGCTCCCAGGGAGCTTTTTGCATTGCTTTCATTATTCATTAAGCAACCATCTATGTACAAAATGCAAGATGCTCCTTTAAAAAATGCAGTTAATAACCGTTATGAAATTCAGCTATCTAATATTCATACATTCAACAATTATTCATGTGGGAAACAGTTTTCTTATAATTATTAACTTCCCTTATCTTCGGATTAAAACAATGGGTGAAGATTCCCTGAACAGTAAAATGTGTAAGAACACTTTAGAACATATGAGTATATGCAGACGTCACACGTCATATACATGTAGTATGATGTCAAACTTGGGAAACCAATGTTTACAGAATCTTGTAAATACCTCCAAAGGGAAGTTTGATAATCATAAGTGTGTAATAATGATAAACACTAAGTGGCCTTCATTACGATCATCGAATTTTTGGTCACTTGACCTTTATCAAGAACAATTCTGCATGAAAACAACTAATCTAAGTGGCCTCAATTATGACGATCAAATTTGAAATCAGAGTGTTTACCAATGTTTATATGACGAAGTTAATAAAACGGTAAAAATACAGTTTTGGTTATGTGAGAAAAAGAATCTGATGCTTTTTAGATCAAACGTTATCGCAAGAAAATAGTATTAAGCTCGCCAATGACTTGCTTTATAACATTTTCCTAGGCTCGTTTAGGAACATTTGAAATTAAAAGACAACTCTTTGACAGATCCTCTAGATATCTGTGAGGCTTATTTTTTTTAATTTATGTGCAGAAATTACCATCTTCAATTAGTTTGAAAAAACATTTTCAATAGATTTTCAACCCTTTCCCAGTCATACAAACCATTATTCACACCTTTGAAAACAGAGTAGATCCAGATAAGATGACTTCTGTAAGAGCCATCTGGTTAGGGTTTCCGAGATCTTATGCATAAGTCATAATAATAGCTCTACCTCTACAGTTTCTTGGACCAATACCAAACCAATACTCTGTACAGTAAAACATCTAAACTGGACATTTAAATCAGTATTAATATGTATAGGTCTATCAGACAGGTGGCATCTTACAAAGGTTGAAATTCATGGAGAAAGTTCTCTTGCAATCGGGAGCAATCTGCATGACTTTCACTCTGCATTAAACAGCCACCTTCCTATAAAGACATTACTTTTTCTTTTCTTTTTATCAAAACACAAGTTTAGAGGGGTTTTGCTGTACATATGCCATTATAATAAATATTCATGATGTCATTATTTCATAAATGAATATTCAACAATGAAGGGGGTTAAAGTAGGAGCATGGTCAAACATTTATATTCAGATGAGATCAACATAGTACTGGTCTCCTCTGGATCTGCACTGCATGTGCGAGTTATCACAGTACTGTATAGACCTGCACATACAGTAGACATTGAAGTTAACCCATTCCTCCATAGGCTATTTAAGATCCAACCTCTTCTAAAAAGGAGCATTAACTAGAGAAAACGAATTTTTTTTAAAAAATTGTAGTTTGAAACCATTTCAACACCTCTGTAATAGTCACTTTTGAAACCATTGTATTAAATAGAGCATATGCTCATATATAGCAGCAAGTGCTCTATTTATCACAATGGTTTCAAGAAGTGACTATTACAGAGGCGTTGAAAGGCATATTTATGGATGAAAGGGTTAGTTGGACCTAAAACAACTGTAACACACAATTTCAGCCAGGCCCCAAGGTTTTGCTTGGGTCTGAGATCATTCTCAAGCATCTGATTGGTCAATTCTCAGACAAATTAAGTCAGTTGGACACAGCTATCTGTGCAACAAGCATTCTCTATTTAGAAGGCATAAGAAGTAACCCTTTCCCTCATTTAAGCCCATTTTCACACATTTGCAAACCGAGCAGAACCAGATAAAATGGCTCCTACAGTTTTCTGGGATGCAAAGGACTGAGCAGCGACCATACGGAGATCTTGCGATCTCTGTGCAATCATCATGCTGTCTCTGCTTGGATACGACAACCGTACGGAGCCCGTATGGAGCATGTGCTGGTTCTAGTAACGAAGACCAACAGGGTTGTTAATGCAAGAAATGTAAAATAAATATGTACCTATCAGAAATCTTAAATCACACATTTTACAAGTATTACAGGACACCGAGCGGTAGCCTTGCGGTGATCTTGTGATGACTGTACGAATTTTTTGCTACCGAAAATTGGTCGTGCAGCCTCCGTATGATTCCCGTGCAGAGGTCGTACGATGTCTGCAGCCACGTGTTTACGGACTGCGGGCTTGAGATTTTTGAAAATATGTATATAACTTTTTTATGACAAATCGTAGAGGCTACAGCGCCCGGGAATCCGAAAGAAAATAGTACTGCAATCGTATGCCTCCGCACAGAGACCGTGCGGTTTTGACCTTAAGACGAGTCTACTCATCGCAGGGCAAATGTAAACTAGGCATAATGTTTGAATATGTTCAAAATGGCTTTGGTTGGTGTTGGTTTATATAATACAGATGTGATGTATGCCATTACAAATAGGCATGATGTCATTATTTCTTAGTAACTCTTTCATCCTGGGACATGCATGCACTGTCATTTGCAAACAGTGTAGACTCAGATCAGAGGGTTCCTAAAGGACATGACCTACTACTATGATATCACAACTGAATGCCACCGGACTGCCTGGCCCTGTTTTGTAAACATGTAACACACTAATCAAAATAACCTGAATCTTTAATAGGCAATCTTTATTATAGTGGCATATGAATACGAAATTTACCAGTATTTTGTATTGCCTAATAGCAGAAAATTTAGAATCAGACCTATATGATTTCATAAGTAAACACAGGGCGAACACAGATCCTATAAAAACCAACGGTCTGATCTGGGTCTACTCTGAAATGCGAAAGTATGAAATGCGTTTAAAGGAGGTAAAGGGTTAGAAAATATGTCGTGCACGTGTGTGTCCTGTGGATAATATAACATCGCCCCACCCACTCATTCCCTCGAATCTCCCGCGCAAATTCTTCGCGCGTTCACGTACGGTTTTGATCCCCATGCAACTTATAAGAGTTATATTTTATTATCAAAATGTTACAACAGCTTTATATAAAATGATAGTATACGCTTACCTTAAATCCTGACTTATCTAATGGTAAAAATAAATTATGCTTGTGAATATACAGTCATCCAAATCAACGTGTTTACATTCGAACCATCAATAAACCTTTGACCACACATCCAAATACAACCACGTCACTTCGCACCTTTCAATGGGTAACGGGACATGTAAGCGAAGTTCCTTTTGACAGCGTTCACGTGTTCCCACTTATTTAGCAAGTTGGTTAAAAGGTGATGATTTTGCGAATATATATATAGGCTACTGGTGTTTCTATCCGTCCCTCTGTAAGCCGTCCCTCTCGACCGTCCGTAGTTCATGCATACATGCAATGCATGCATTTGCTGATATTAATCAGAATGATGTAATTTTTTGTATAAAAGAAATACATGTTTGCGTAAAAAGTTGACGTTATTGCGTATCATTGTATGTTTGTTGATAGGATTTCCATGGTTTTATATACACGTACTTTTCTCTGCTTTTGTTTTATTATATTTTCTTGTGTTTACCTGATCATTAACATCTGTTGACTACTCTAGCTTCCATTACATCGAAGGTAAACTTGATGACTGCATCCATTTAGGTTTGCTAAGAGAGAGAGAGAGAGAGAGAGAGAGAGAGAGAGAGAGAGAGAGAGAGAGAGTCAGGTGGCAGCTAAATGCAATGATATAGTCCCTATGAATACCAAGTAAGCTTAACCCTTTCCCTGTTCTGGGGGTATAACGAATTTCGATGCCTACTGAATATTCATGGAGAAAATAGTTACATGTATAACGTAATATGGAAGGTGGAACATTGTAGCCATTTTATACCCCCATTCCACTGAGCGGCGATACGCCTCGAAATTTTGGTATAAACGTCGCGAATCGTAGCAGGTACGGCAACAGCGCAGTTGACACGACCAGATCGTAGTAGAAGCGCTATAACAGAAGCTTCTTGATCATAAACGTAGACTGAAGTTGCTAACTTTATACATATGTATTGTTTTAAAAATACATGTAGATTCAGTTAATGATGTCAGTAATGATGATGCACACAAGTCGATTAAAGCGTTGATCTAGGCCAAATAAATACCGTTCTTTAAGGAATTACAGACTCTGCACAAACAAAAACTTTATGCTTTAAAGTGTATACAATTTATTATCTTCATATCAATACAAATATAAGGCTTTCATGTACATTTTATAATAGGTAAACTAAAGAACTAACTTGAGATAGTTTTAAAATATTACTTTGACATCGTACATTTTAAAAGTGATTTCCTATAAAAGCAACTTGAAATATTTCAATAACTGCTTCTTCTACTCCAAACTATTTTCATTGTATGCTTTTCCGATAGTATAATAACAAGCAACCCTTCATAGCTCTAGTTCTCTGTACTAGTAGAATCTCCAAACATTGAAATAAATATTGCAGAGATTATTTTGTACATTGTGTCAATATATTTGAATGCCGCTGAATATCTTTTTTAAAAGATATTTCTTGTTACAATATGAATACTTGTATATTTACTATGTCTTAAATTAGGACTTCATGATTTTCGTGTAAGAAAATATGACATTATAATATGAATTAGACTATTTTCTATAATGGCATATGAACACAGGATGCTTGAAATCACTCAGGTAGAAACTGTAGAAATAACCATATATCATACCATGAGCAGTGATACAGAGCAGACAGGCTAGTCAGACGGTTCCTATAGGACCGTCTGATCTTGGTTAACCTGCAAAGGCATAGGGATGAGTGTTATAGCAGCCACCTGTCCTCAATAACAACTAATTTACACAATTTAGCGACCGTTATAGAGAGGTTTTACTGTATTTATAAAGAAATATCGAAGGTGGAAAATTGTACATAGACATTTTAGAAAGCATGGAAACATATCTATCAAATTCTATAAGCAAACAGAGCAGACCCTGATCAGACGGCTCCTATAGGAGCCGTCTGATCTGGGTCTACTCTGTTTGCATATGCGTGAAAACATGTTTGTATGAGGGAAAGAGATAATCCAATCTTCATCATTTCTTAAGCAAAGAGAGCAGATCCTGAACAGACGTCTGATCTAAGTCTACTCTGTTTTCCAATGGGTCAAAATGCGTATCTATACTGTATAGGATTAAACAGTCCATAGCAATTTGTTCGAATAATGCAGGTGTGATAGTGCCTACAGGGGGACGGTCTATGTTTTGTCTAGTGACAACAAATCACAAACGAAATAACCCTAGCATTGTTGGTCTATCACCCAGCATATGATCACGTGACCAAATGCCATGTCTGGTAGAGGATGTACATACTGAAAGAGCGGGAACAGAGATGTGTAACAAGTTGCATTTATAAATACAGTTCTTCGTTGGAAAGAGCTGCGAGCACTGGAAATAATTAAGGTACGGTCATTTATGTTCCTTTTCGTTTAATTCTTCTGCCTTTGACTGGCCGCCTTCGTCGTGCCGAATACTCTGCCAGTTTGTGCGCAATAACACCCCCGTTCCTAGCACTACCCCCGTTCCCATTGATATTTTGGAATAGCTATTTTTGTCAAATTTGCTGGATCACCTGAGATTTGAATATCTCAAGCGACTTGGCTTCTGCGATATTTGGTGGTAGTGCATTCCAGTCTTTAGTAGTTTGATAGAAGAATGATCATTTCCTAGAATCTGTTCTTGATGTTTGAACTGCAAAACTATGGGGTCGTGCATATCTAGTATTTCAAGTGGTTTTTTAAGTACTTATCAGGATTTTAATCAATTAATCAGGATTAATTCAATATGTTTGCATGGCAACTGAAAGAAAGGCATATTTAACCCTTTCCCTCATATAAACGTGTTTTCACGCGTTTGCAAACAGTAGACCCAGATCAGATGGCTCCTAGAGGAGTCGTCTGATCAGGGTCTACTCTGTTTGCTAATAAAATTTGATAGATCTGTTTCTTTGCTTTCTAGAATGTCTACAATGGTCTACCTTGCATATTTCTTATTTCTTTGTTAATGAATATTCATTTTTGAAATTTGAAATAAACATAGAACAGGGAAAGTGTTATGTCGAGATCGACAGTGGTATGATTTACCTTGCTCATTACCAGCATGAGGACAGGCTCAAAACTCTTGGTATTCCAACCCTGTATTACAGAAGAAATAGATCATATATGGTTCAGCTATTTAAGGTATTGAAGGACCTTGATATAGTTAACATAAAAAAACAGTCCACGTTAACATAAAAAAACAGTCCACTCTGTTTGCAAGGAGTGAAAAAGGCCTCACTAAATAATGGGTTACTAATCCTACCGGTAGACTACTACAATATGCCTCACATTGCCTATCAAAATCAACCAAGCTGAATATAAAAGTACAGAAACCGTGAAAGCACATGTGAAAGCACATAGGATGCATGTAACAGTGAGAGAGTGTGCTAGATTATGATCATCTTTTTTCAAACATGTCAGACTATGCCATTGGTCAAATTCAGTAAATAATTAAGAGCAAGGTCTGTAGTAGTCAATGGATATCATCTGAATATTCAGCAACAGGGTCAATGTTTTTTAGAAATTTGTAGTTTGAATCCATTGAGATAAATAGAGCATTTGCTCCTATAGGTGAAAATACTCTATTTATCACAATGGTTTCAATAGGTGACTACTACAGAGGTGTAGAAAGGCGTATTTTTGAAGGGGAGGGTTAACAAACTAGTTTGAATCTCAATAGGATACAAACTGTTTGGTGCTGATTGCATATCTTTTAACCCATTACTCCATGAATATTCATGAAAGAAATAATGATGTCATTAATATCAAATAGAACCATTTTCAAAATAAATATTAACTGATGGAATTTTTTGCCAAAACAGACAGTAGATTGAGATCTATATTATTCCTAATTTTTAGCAAACCCTGATCAGACAGCTCTTATAGGAGCCATCTGATCTTGGTCTACACTGTTTGCAAATGCATAGAAAGGTGTATTTATAGAGTGAAGGATTAAGAGAGATGGAATAACCTGAAAGTTTAGTAATTTTAGCAGAAGACATTATTCACAGATGACAATTATTTAGCATCCATAGAGTAACCATTCACCCAGTAAATAATTATTCAAGAATCTATGTTTTCATATTATACATGTACATGGAATATATATATATATATATATATATATATATATATATATATATATATATATATATATATATATATATATATATATATATATATATACATGTATTCATTTACTACATTATGGAATATAAGCACATTATTTTTTTCCATATCAAAAATAAACCTTAACCTTAGTGTGGGACATGAGTCACTAATGTCCTTTGCAAACAGTATAGATCCAGATGAGAGGCCTCATAGTGGAGCCCTCTTTCCAGGGTCTGCAATGTTACACTTTTCTTTATACATAAAGTTCCTAAATATTCACCATAAGTTTGATCTGTTTGAAGTTTTGAATAGTCCATTTGAAAATTCAGTGTTGTCAGGGTTACAATGAGTTCTATATAGTTTAACCCATTACCTCACAGGCTATTTTTAGATACAATCTCTTTGAATAAATCTACCAAAAAAGAGCGTTACTAGAGAAAAGGAAACATTTTGAATTGTATAGTTTGAAACCATTGTGATATAAAGAGCATTTGCTCCTATAGGAACAAATGCTCTATTTATCACAATGGTTTTAAAATGTGACTCTTACAGAGGTGTAAAAAGGCTTATTTATGGAGGAAAGGGTTAAGAAGATGGAGCAGATCCTGATCAAACTGCTCTGATAGGAACCATCTGCTCTATTTGCAAAAGCATTAAATGATGTATCCATTAGGTACATGGTAAAGCTAGTCGGACTCAATATTATCCCTTTCCCAGTTCTGTATTTCATTATCTTCATGAACAAAATTGTTACATTAAAATAGTTGGACGATGGAACATTGTAGCCAATTTAGAAACTAAAAAACGGATCATCTGCATTTATAGGAGCCATCTGATCAGGGTCTGCTCTGTTTGCAAATACATGAAAATGTGCATATATGAAGGAAAGGGTAAGAAACTACTGGCCCAGTGTCATTTGGCAAGAACCCTGACTAATTTACATGGCATCTGATTGAGATTAAAGCTATTTGCCAAAGATATCTTTAGCAAGATAATGGTAAATATAATTAGAGGTTTATAACTGACTGATTTCTGTTGTAGAAAAAGAAGATTCTGACATGAATGTAACATGCATTAGGAAATGCAGCCCAAGGGACCTCAGCATGCAGATAGTTCATCATTGTTGAGTATGCAGGGAATGTAGCGGCCATGTCCATACTCTGTCGTACAGTTATCTACTTAACTCAGTCTGGAAACGGCAGATGTAGACCTTGGCATTGACCATCAACAAAATAAAGGTATTTTACATTCTTTACTGTGTGGTTTATTTTTTAGTTGCCATTGATAGAAACAATTTCCATACAGCCAAACATTTTTTTTCTGAATTGAATCAATTCCAATTTAACCCTTTCCTCCATAACTAAGTCTCAGTAGATATCACTTTTTGAAACCATTGTGATAAACAGAGCATTTGCTCCTATGGAACAAATGCTCTATTTATCACAATGGTTTCTAAACTACACAATTCAAACAATTTCCTTTTCTCTAGTAAATGCTCCTTTTCAGTAGTTTTATTCAAAGAGGTTGGGTCTTAAATAGCCTATGAGGGAAAGGGTTAACTTTGAAATATACTGATACAGTGCAGGTATAGAATTGCATGATAGTGGTGATTTGTATTTACTAAGTAACTCTGTGTCTCATCTGGATCCAAATTGTTTGACCTTTTAATAGAACTTATGAAAAATATCTGAAGAAAAATTAAAATGAAAATTGTTGCAAACAACAACTTTTGAAGATGACGATGACTTTTGAGAGCTTTCTGCAGAAATCTTGAAGCCTGTCTGTAACTGCCAGATCAAGCACAAAACTTTTGTAGCTCATGAATATTTACATGAGACTTCTGATCCAAGGCTACTCTGTTTGAACAGGCATGAAAATGCATTTCTACGAGGTACAGGGATAAGCAACAACCTAAAAGTGTCAGTATGTAAGACAAGTGGTAGCTTATTGCAAACAAACAGAAAGGAGTTCCCAAAGGAGCTTTCTACATTACTTATTCTTCATAAGCTATGCCCAGCTTTAAACACTTTCATTCATAGGAACACTTTATCATGCATTTCTATGCAGAGAAAACTCCGATCAGATGGCTCCTACAGAATCTGCTCTGTTTGAAATCATAATGAAATTATAATTGATCTGACTACAGTTTCTACTAATACTTAAAACAGCCTGTGTACATAATCAACCAATAAACATTCATGATGTCATTATTTATTTCATGAATATTCATGGAGTAACATGTTAACTTTTTGCATGACATTTTCTGTCTGCATTATCTGACATTATCTGCAACAGTTTCCAAATTTTTCGCCCATTTCTCGTGAAATATATTACAGTGTCAAACAATGTATATGTTTATGAGATGTCAGCTGTCTCAGTGTCTTGTATTGATAAAAAATGTTTGCATAAGTTATCGTGAAAAGAGTTATTAACCCTTTACTCAATAAATATGCCTTTGCAAATAGAGTAGACCCAGATTAGACAGCTCCTATAGGAGCCGTCTGGTCATGGTCTGCTGCAGCAGCGTAGCTGAATCAAAATGTAATGTACACACCGCGGCTATAGAGCTCCGGGGGCATGCTCCCCTGGGGACAATTTAGAATTGTGTAGTTTTGAAACCTTTGCAAATGCTCTACTTATCACAATGGTTTCAAAAGATGGCTTTTACAGAGGCATCAAAAGGCGTCAATAAGATGGCGTTATCAAAGTATACCCCCTTCGCATTCAATTTTTTTCCACTTTTAAAATTAATGTTACGCACATGCGTAAATGCGTATTGCTAGCTACGCGCCTGTGCTGTGTTTACAAATGATATGATGTCGATATTATTCCAAAGTTTTCACAGTGCCAAACATTCCTATGATCATATGCTATTATAAAACAGTATCTAATTAATATTCATGGCATCATTAGTACTTACATGAATATTCATGGAGGAAGGGGTTAAATAAAATGTTTCCGAAAACAACACTTAACAGGAATACCGTAGATCCTCTCTAAAAAGCCACCATTTTGTGAATACATTTTTCAATCAACATAGATATCTTTAAAATAAATTTCTAAAAAGGGAGGCCTCCATTGAATGGTTAAGGTCAATCTTCAAATGACAATCATCTTGCCCCTCACCCTTGTGGTTTGAACCCTGGCCTGGGAATTCATATTCATCTCGTAAGGAAATCTACAAGCTAGCTTGCAGTAGGTCGATGGTTCTTTCGTGTCTTTATGGGCATGAAATGTACATGTATTTGATTCCATCCATGGAACACCTCTGTGATTTTCCTCCATATGTAATTAGCTGGATATAGTGATATGACTGAAATACTGTTAAAGCAACATAAAACCCAAAAACTAACCAATAAAGACTTTAAAAGGGGTTGGTTGCTGAATGCATGGTGACAGTAATGCAGGAGCTTTCTGCAAACCTGTCATCCTGACTTAAGCCAACCATATGACTTTAACCCTTTCCCTCATATAAACGTGTTTTCACGCATTTGCAAACAGAGTAGACCTAGATCAGACGGCTCCTAGAGGAGGGTCTGCTCTGTTTGCTATTGGAATTCGATAGATCTTCCTAAAATTGCTACAATATTTCACATTCAATATTTCATTGTTACTATTTTTTCCATGAATATTCAGTAGGTATTGAAATTTGTAATGAACATAGAACAGGGAATGGGTTAATATTTTCCCCATAGAGACAAGTTTGCAAACAGAGTAACTCAGATCAGATAGCTGTAGGAGCTGTCAGATCTGGGTCTGCTCTAAATGCTTATGGCATAATGTATATCTGATTGAACAGTTTCTGCAAGTACAAAACATTAACCCTTTCCTCCATAAATACGCTTTTCTAGACCTTTCTGAAAAAGTCACTTTTTGAAACCATTGTGATAAATAGACAAAATTGTAAATTTTTCCTTCTCTAGTTAATGCTCCTTTTCTGTAGATTTATTCAAAGAGGTTGGGTCTAAAAGTAGCCTATAAGGTAATGGGTTAAGGTTGTACAGATGTCATTGAATCTACATGTATTTTGTGAATGAATATGCATGAAGTCATGAATGCTTGTATAGAATTGCATGAGGGAAAGGGTTTAAATCTTCCCTACATATAACACCTTTTCACATGTCTGCAAATAGAGTAGACCCAGATCAGAGCTGTCTGACACCAAGGCTTGCTGTTTCTACTAATGGAATTTGATAGGACTGTTTCATTAGTTTCTAAAATGGCTAAAATGTTCCACCTTCCATATTTAATTATTGTCTATAAATATTCAGCAGATATTGAAATTTGGACTAAATATAGAACAGGGAGAGGGTAAGCAAAGAATTGGACCTCTTCATGGCGGCATTAGAGTGGTTTTACTGTATATTCACTTTATGCTCAGTCCACTCCTAACCTGGAAATAGAGGATCTGTTGTGAGTTGTCTTTTAAGATCACATGTTCCTAAACAAGCCTTAGAAAATGTCGTTAAGCGAGCCTTGGCGAGCTTAATAACATGTTCTTGGTGAGTTTAGGAACATGTGATCTTAAAAGACAACGAGCATCAGATTCTTTTTCTCACATAATAAAAAGTGCATTTTCGCCGTTTAAATGACATGTAAACATCGGTTTCTATGGTTTGACGTCATATATATTATGTATGATGTCATTTTCTAAAGTGATCTTACATGTGCTATAGATAAGGAAAACTTAAACCGTTGTTCTAACTTGGAGATAAGGGAAGGTATGTGAGAAAACAAAATACTGTACTGTCTGTCTTATGTTTCAGGGAGCCATGCTGTGGTCCATTGTCCTGATGTAATGGATTAATTGACCCCCCTTGTCCAGGTGGGCACAGCGGATCTGAATATAGCAGACTATGAAAGATTGCTGTCTACATCTTGAGAAATGCATGGTGTCCTTGTTCAGAGATTTTATAGGACTTGAGTCTACACATTGACAAATGCCTAAAGTGAACTGTAAAAAAGAAATGGATGTTTGGTGCTTTACAGGGCATCTGTAAACAATTTGTATCAAATGTTTGTATTATTTGCATATTGTAAGGAATGAATTGAATATTCAAGTGTCTGCACAGTGAGAAATTCATTTAATCATTGTCCCAGTGTCACTGTATGCCTTGTTCCAGTATACAAAATGGATTGGATGTGTAAAGCTAAAGATACATGTTTTTTGCCTGTCTTCTGATATGTATGCATTTATTGCTCCAATATACAGAAGGAATTGTATGTGTGAAGCTACAGATACAAGGGATTGGGTGTGGGAAACTATAATACGAGATGCACCGACCGCATGGCTCAGTGGTAGAGCGTCCGTCTGCGGTACGGAAGGTCGTGGGTTCGATCCCCAGCCGCGACAGACCAAAAGTTGTTAAAAGTTGGTACTAGTAGCTCCCTTGTCTGCGCTCGACATTAAAAGGTGAAGTTCTAGGACTGGTCGGCCTGGTGTCAGGATAATGTGACTGGGTGGGATTCCCTTGCCATGTGCCCGCTGCAGGGGTATTTCAGTGAGGCAGCACTATAACTTGTCTCATGCGGGTGCCGTCTGCAAATAACTGAAACACTGTTGGTCGGACGTTAAACCCAACTCACTCACTCACTATAATACAAGATTGTTATGTACTGTCTGATGTACATGTGTTTATTATGAGTGCACGATATACTGAAGGAATTGGATGTGTAAAGCTAAAAGATACTCATACAGGCTTTTTGCCTGCCTTCTGATATGCAGAATTGTTCATTGCTCCAGTATACGGAAGGAAATGGATGTGTGAAGCTAAAAATACAAGATGTTTGCCTACCATCTTTGTTTTATTATAAAGGGCAGTAGTCTGTTAGACGACTGAATGATTTATGTCAACCTTGTGATCTATATATACTTGTTCCAGTGTGTAGAAGGTGTTAGATGTGTTTGACACTTGTCTTTACAAGAAGTGCTTGTATTCTTTATAGAACTGATCTCTGTAATATAACCCTTTCCCTCATAAACGGCAAATCTGGACACCTTTGCAAATAGAGTAGACCCAGATCAGATTTTGCTGTGTTTGCTCTTGAAAATAAATGGATCTACAGTTTCTGCCATAGTAAAAAATCCCTTTTTGTTGTTGCATTTTGAAAATTCACCTACTAATATTCACACAGTAATTATTCGTTAAATGAATATTTATTAGGGAAATGGTTTAATCCTTTCCCTGTTCTATATTTAGTCCAAATTTCAATACCTACTGAATATTCATAATAGTTGTAAAGAAATATGGAAGGGGGAACATTGCAGACATTTTAGAAATCAATTAAACCGATCTATCATTCTATCAGCAAACAGAGCAGACCCTGACCTGACAGCTCCTCTAGGAGCCATCTGTTGTGTCTACTCTGTTTGCAAATGCGTGAAAACCCGTTTATTTATAAGGTCAAGGGTTAATGGTGATTTAACCCTTTATTCCATGAATATTCATGTAAGATATATTGATATGAACTTTAATCTCTTAGTTTTTATGATAACAAATGAAGGCAGGAAGGTTTGGCCATGTCGGAAACTGTAGAATCAGATCTATTTAATTTCAAAAGCAAACATTGCAGACCCTGATCTGATCTGGGTCTACTCCATTTGCATTATAGGTGTTCAAAGTTGTATTTATTGAATAAAGGGCTCTTTTACTCTTACAATTATAAGTGCAACTTTCAATCACTGCATAATGGTTTTTCGATATTGTTAGCTAAGTAACAAAAACTTGGATTCTTATCAGAAACAGATTTACTGTGCACCTGTTCTGGATCCAAACTGAATTGTAATGAAAAGCAAGAGTAAAAGAAGGGTAAAAGTTTTCAGTACATAATAATAATATTAATTCAGATTGCAGTGATTGTAATGGCCTATCTAAGGGTTGTATATGAGTGTTACCACTGTTTATAGTGGTATAGCTCGAACAATTTGACCTGGACCCTCGCCTTTATTCAGGATACATAATGAGAGTGATGATGCTGTATAAATAAAACTCCACCGGTAAATAGTGAAGTCTATTCACTGAAATTAGCCCATGCATAATTATGTAAACCACACAATCACGAGTATGTCCAT
Organism: Azorinus chamasolen; assembly: GCA_963576725.1. Classification (NCBI taxonomy): domain Eukaryota; kingdom Metazoa; phylum Mollusca; class Bivalvia; order Cardiida; family Solecurtidae; genus Azorinus; species Azorinus chamasolen. The sequence continues at coordinate 93,976,651 of OY755238.1, read as the reverse complement.
GCATAGTTGCCTACCGGGACACGTGTGGAGGAGAAACCCGAGCAATGTTACAAATTTTTATTTATGCAAATTAAGTAGGGCAGGGTCCAGGTCAAGTTGTTCGAGCTATAGGATAGTGTTAATCCTTTACCACATGAATATTCATGTAAGAAATAATGATTTCATGAATGTTAAATAGAATTTTTTTATGAATTTTTTACAAAATCACATAGACACAAGAATTTTTCACGATGGCAGAAACTGTAGAATTGTATCTTATTATTTCGTAAGGACAGAGCAGACCCTGATCAGACAATTCTACAGGAGTCGTCTGATGTGTGTCTACTCTGTTTGCAAAGGCCTAGAAATGTGTAATTTTGGAGTAAAGGGTTATTTAGGGAGGGGAAGATTGTTGTGATTTCAAACAATTTGGATCCAGAGGAGAAACTGAGAACATTGTTATTTGATGGGAGGGTTAACCCTTTCCCTCATATAAACGTGTTTTCACGCATTTGCAAACAGAGTAGACCCAGATCAGACGGCTCCTAGAGGAGCTGTCTGATCAGGGTCTGCTCTGTATGCTAATAGAATTTGAAAGAATTTTTTCTTTGCTTTCTAAAATGGCTGCAGTGTTCCAGCTTCCATATGCCATTATAAATATTTTGTCCATGGATATTCAGTAGGTATTGAAATTTGGAATAAACATAGAACAGGGAAAGGGTTAATACAGAAGCAAAGGTCCAGATAAGACGCAAATTTTTTTTAGCAATTTTTTTAAAAACAATTTTAAGAATAGCTGCTTTATTGCTTCACCAAGCACTATACAGTCATGTACTGTGACCACTAGGGTTTGATGGAGAAATGACAATTGTAGTATTTGAGTACACACCCTGATCTGTAGCTCTGCATAAACATGCTGAAGGTGAATCCATGACTGCCTCAGCAAACGGGTTAACTCCAAAATTCCGAGGGCTTGGTGCAAAACTATTCTAACTCCTTCACAAAGTTAGAAATAGTTAGAAACCCTCCAAATGAGATGCCAAATTGCTTCTCATTAGGATCTTAACCCTTTCTTCCATAGGCTATTTTGAGACCCAATCTGTTTGAAATCTACTCAAAAGGAGAATTTACTATAGCCCTTTCCCTCATATAAAAGTGTTTTCACACAATTGCAAACAGAGAAGACCCAGATCAGACGGCTCCTAGAGGAGCCGTCTAATCAGGGTCTGCTCTGTTGCTTGTAAAATTTGAAAGATCTGATTCTTTACTTTCCAAAATGTCTTCAATGTTACGCCTTCCATATTTCATTATAATTTTCCATGAATATTCAGCAGGTATTGAAAGTTGGACTAAATACAGAACAGGGAAAGGGATAGACAAAAGTAAAATTTAAGAATTTTGTAAGCTTGAAACCATTGTGATAGAACATTAAAATTTTGATCCTGTAGGAGCAAAATTTAATGCTCTATTTATCACAATAGTTTCAAGTAGTGGTTATTACAGAGGCATAGAAAGGTGTATTTATGGAGGAAAGCGTTTTTTAAAAAAATCAAACAGGTCAAGCTTATGGTGATTATTATGCCTAGGTCACACATTCATGGAGTTGACAATGGATTAGCTACAGAAACAATCTGGCATCATTCATGGCAATCTGTATTGGTCATTAGCTTTCTGTACTTGAATATCAAAGCCCGTTAAATTGTCCCACCATTGTGGTCATCCGTATCGCACCACGGAAGTTGGCATTTCCAGTGTCATCCATGAGAATTAATTCATAGTGGAACCGGCAAGGTGATCCGTGAATGTGTGACCCAGGCATTAATGGATGTTTTAAAGAAAAGTATAACATGACAAACAGTGCAGATACTCTAGGAGCCCTCTCATCTGTATCTACACTGTTTGCAAAGGACATTAGTGACTCATGCCTGCAAAGGACATCAGTGAATCGTTCCCTACCCCGTAAGGCGTTAACTGTTTGTATTGAAACTTTAAGTGTGTTTTTAAGAGAAATATTATAAGGCTAGCTATATCTAGTTATTGACATTGTGCAGTATGCATATAAGAAGGGAACTTGTTTATTTCCAATTTAACTGTAGATTTTATTCATAGATTTATTATCTATTTCAATGCTGAATTTTGTCAGAGTAGAATAACCCATCTATGTGAGAGGCTGAAACTTGTTTGATGATTCTGAATGACAAACAGTGTATACCCTGGTCACATGACTCCTCTTGGAACCCTCTGATCTGGATCTGCACTGTTTGTAAATACGGTAGAACTTAGATATCTCGAACTTCAAGGGACCATACAAATTAGTTCGAGATAAAAGATGTTTAAGTCATCCAATTTATAATATGACCAATAGTTCAAGTTTACAGCTTAATGCAGGTAAAGTAATGCTGAAAGCTCCTGTTCAGCATTTCTTTCGACCTGTATTAAGCTGTCACATGTGTTTCTAGATGTATGTAGTGATACATTTCAGAACAATTCTGTATTGTAAAATTGGAAGGACCGCACTTTTAGTTTGAGTTATCCCAACGTTTGAGTTATCTGAGTTCGAGATATCGAAGTTCAAGTGTACCGTTGCAAGTGTGTCCTTCATTCAGAGGGTTAATCAACTGAATTGTACTGATGTTTGCTGCTCTCTTGTTTTGAGAATTTATAAATTCATTGAAGATAAATTCTTGCAAGCCTTTCACATTGATGTCAATCACAAGCATCTGTTAGCATTAAACATTGCACCAGTGTCAAATACAGTAGAACCTCTCTAAAGCAACCATGTAATGAACTATCAGGTGCATTCTTAAAAACAGGACTGATGTAGAACACAAGTAATGCATAAAGCTCCCCTGGGAGCTCCTACAAACTTCGATCCTGTTTTACTTCTTTACTCCATAAATATCAATGAAAAAATAATGGCATCTTGAATGTTAATTAGATTACAATTTATAAGGGCACATGGGCACAGGAATGTTTGCCATAGTAGAAACTGTAGAATCATATCTATATTATTTCATTATTCCTTCAGGAGCTGTCTGATCTTGGTCTGCTCTGTTTGCAAAGGCACCAAAAAGCATATTTATGGAATAAAGGATGAAACTACCACCTGTCTGAAAGATCTGGAATATGACTTCCGTTGAGTGATTACTGTAGAATGATGTTACTGTAGCTATTTATAGAATATGAGATAAATCTTGTAAACATCAATAATGACAGGTGATTTATTTTTGTTATAGAAATAAAGTCTGTGTAAAGTTAGATTGATTGTTAGAATTGAAATATTAGCAAGTAGGAGTGACCTGTCGTGTTAATTTATAGATTTGGTTTTTTCCTAACTATTCCATTTTATACAAAAGGGTTTTGCTTAAATTGACGAGCCAGTTTCTCGTGAAGCTCATGCAGTTGGTTAAACCCAAAGTCTGATTGCCTATACATTGTAGTGATTAAACCAAATAGTGCAATGCTGAGCTCAGCTAATACAATAGTGGTAAATCCCAATCTACAGGTCATCTACATGTATAAATAAAAACGACATGTCACTCCTCCTTGCTAATAGACTTGTATATTAAAATGTAGATCAGTTTTTTTATACAGTAAAACCCCTTTCAACATGAATTCTAGTAGAAGAATTTAGATACTTTTAGGTGGCTGCTCAATGCAGGGTGAAAGTCATACAGAAAGCTCCTAGAGGAGCTTTCTGTATGACTTTCACCCTGCAGTTAGTCTCCAAAACCGATACTTATACATGTACTAAGTTGAACTTCCGGTTTAGAGGAGTTCTACTATACACTGTAGGGTTCTTGTCATGATATGTCATGCCAATTTTTTTTAGGCCAATCAACAATATTTCCAGCAAGTCTTTCATAAATACATCTTGTGACTGTGATATAATTTCAAATGATATTGTAGAAATTACCACAATACATGTATTGTAATGAACATTTGTGCAAAATGTTTAGACATACTAATTACTCATTCATATATTTATATCCACATATTGTGTTTACTCCGTTTCCTATTCTTATACTATTATTTTTCTTTCTTTCGATTCTACTTCTGCCTTGAACTTGTCCAACACATTTCTAGGTAAGTAATAGGCCACTTCTAATGAAACTTCACATGGACACTGCTGGTTATGTGCTTATGCGCATTCAACTTTTGGTTTTGTAAAATGTTGCTGTGGTAACCGAATGGTGGCGAATGGTGGGCTCTGACTTTGCTGAAAGTTGGTATGATTAGGAACTTAGGTAACCTGAACTCAATTATAGGTGTTTCAAAAGAGTTGGTTATCATGTTAACGGAGTGATGGCCTCTGATTGGTTGAAATTAAGATATTATTAGATTTTGCCGAAAATTGGTAAGTAGGTTAGTAGGGGTATATTGGTACTCCAAACTTAATGGCAAATGTTTCAAAAGTGTCCATTGTAATGGTGACACTGATGGCCTGTAATTGGTGAATAGTTAGATAAATTGCTCATCAATGCCTGTTGTTCATTTCGTTTGGAGGGCATTCTGTAACACATTCCATTACAATTAGGTCTTGTCCTGTTTTAGTACAAACAAAATAACTTAACATCTTTTCAAGTTCCAAACTGTTTGACACACTGTTTTGTTGAAAGAGAAATGGAAGAACAATTGACTCTAACAGTGGAAGTAGACACAGTGAGGGCATGTTTGGTTATTGCATTCAGAACATTACCTATACAAAAATATATTGGTAGCTTGTCTGTTTCATCAAGGGAACACACGGTCTACAAGTGTCTTCACATGCATATGTCTTTTAAACTTTATGTTTTTGCCCATCAAACGTCACACACTTGTCCACCATCATTTCTGTTTTTGTAACGCTTTTGCAAGCATGGTAGACACAGATCAGACATCTCCTAGGTCAAGCTTAACCCTGTCCCTGTTCTATATTTATTCTAAATTTCAATACCTACTGAATATTCATGGACGAAATAGTTATAATAAAATATGGAAGGTGGAACATTGTAGCCATTTTAGAAAGTAAAGAAACAGAACTATAACATTCTATTAGCAACCAGAGCGGACCCGGATCTGATCTGGGTCTACTCTGTTTGCAAAGGCTTAGAAAAGGGTATTTATGGAGTAAAGGGTTAAGCCGTCTGATATGGATATGCTCTGTTTGCTTACAGAATGATATACAGCGTACTGGTAGATCCAATACTACTGATATCATTATTTCTTAAATTTAAATATTCATAAAGTATAGGGTGTAAGAAAGCTTAAATTTTGGAAAATTCCTTATTTTAGAGTTAACAAACCCATCAGGACTGGTATGAAAAACTTTATTCATTTTACTTTTTCATTGGCAAACTTTGGGAATCTAAGCCATGTTGCAATATGATAATTTAGTTAGATCAATCATGTGATTCAGAAACACATTTGAATTAGAGAACATTGGGAATTTAAAGTGCCAAAATGACTCATATGTGTGTATATTGTATACATGTAAACTAAATGCATTTGGCTTAGAGACCACCCAAAGGCAAAGTAGGTTCACTGGTTGAAGTTGTAAGATGTTACCCCGTGTCTAACTATCTTCTGCAGTGAAATTTTGGCAATAGGAATGCTTCTTTTGACTCTGAATCATGGGAAGCAAGTAATTAAGTCACAAGTTTTGATATTTTGTGGCTTATAAATGCCAGAGAGCTAAAAATGAAAAACACATGTATTCCTATACCAATGTCCAAGGGTTTTGAAGTGAATGAATTATACATGTAAAAGTAATCACAGAAGACGAATGTCTTTTTTGAATTAAAAAAGAATGTCTTTTCAAACAAATCGTGGACAGTGTTGCTAACGTCTGATGGGCTGATCTTTTGAAAATAGCAAGTTTACAACCATTCTGTCCTATCTGCTTCACCTGCAAGTCATGTTCCTTATTGTGCAAAACATTACCAATTAAACCCGTTGAATGCGCAAAATGAGTACACTATCATTTGCAGATGGTGTAGACCTAGATCAGATGCTCCTAAAGAGCCGTGATCAGAGTCAACACTGTTAGTCATTCAAATCCTCCTTCAAATTTTATTTTTTCTTCCAATATGCGATGATGGATCATTATATATTGAAAATTCAGCTTTGAAAGTTTAACCCATTCACTCATATTGATGCCTTTTGAGGGTAACAATGGTTTCAAAACTGCACAATTCTAACTTTTTGCCTTTTCTGCAGTAAATGCTCCTTTTCGGTAGATTTATTCAAACAGGTTGGATCTAAAAATGGCTTATGACAGAATCAGTTAACCCTTACAATGCAGGAAACAAGTCCCTAACCCATTCCCTCATATTGATGCCTTTTGACGCCTCTGCAAAAGTCACTTGTTGAAACAAATGTGATAAATAGAGCATTTGTTCCTATAGGAAATAGGAGAAACATATATATGTACATTTGTAGTAAAACTTTGAAAATATTATCCTCTGGAACTGGAAGGTTCTAAGCTCTCACATTTGACACATAGCATCATGTTCAGGTCCTCTATAAAAGTTATATAAATTATGGCCCTGGGGTCAGAATTGGCCCCGCCCCAGGGCTCTGAATCTACAGGGTTCTCAGCTTTCATCTTTGGTATATAGCATCATGTTCAGGTCCTCTACAAAAGTTAAATAAATTATGCCCCTTGGGTCAAAATTTGCCCTGCCCCTGGGGTTTTCAGTTTTCAATAGAAACATATAGTGAAAACTTTGAACATCTTCTCCTCTAAAACTAGAGATAAACTAGTTATGCCCCTAGGGTCAAAATTGATCCCACCCCAGGGATTGCCAGTTTTTTGTAGCTGACTGCTTAAACAGCCCATGGGGTCACTAGTTACACATACGAAAAACTTTAAAAATGTTCTTGTCATAAACTACATGCCCAAGAGCTTAGATATTTGGTGTATAGATTACTTAGCATACCTTTATGAGTCATTATAAGTATCATAGTTCTGCCAGTGTGAGTGCTCATGTAATCACCCTTAGCCTGATCAGTAGAGTAGAAATTGTGTTTACACAAATAACACACACTCATTTTAGATTGAGAAAACTGGATAATTCTCAAAATGCAGGAAACTCTTAGAGCTTTTTTATACTTATGCCCTGCATTAAGCTGCCAGCTATCAACATAGAACCTGATAATCAGTGTATCTATTGTGAAGTTCAGCTTAACTCTTTGCATGCTTGGTAATTTTGTCATCTGCTAAAATGTTGTCTGCAGCATATTCATAAGTTACCATAACCACAAACTTTCTTCAGAAGTTCAGCCTCATTGACGTACAGTTTGGATATCAGATCAGGCCCCACATTATGTGGGGCCTGATCTGGATCCCAACTGTTTGCATAGGTCATTAGTGGTGGGAGAATATGCCTCTAGCATCCAAAGAATTAATACAAGTTTGAGTGATCTATGCTCTACCCATTCTTTCACTACATTCTTTCAGCATCATGTTCAGGTCCTCTACATAAGTTATATAAATTGTGTCCCTGGGGTCAAAATTGGCACCGCCCCTGGGGTGGTCAGTTTTCAATAGAAACATATAGTGAAAAATCTTCTCCTGATTGTCTGGTGAGCAATGTCAGGGCCATTCTGGCCCTCTTTTCTATAGAAATAAAAGTTGAAAATATCTTTTTCTTGAAAACTGGAAGATTCTCAGTTTTAATATTTGCCACATAGCATCATGTTCAGGTCCTCTACAACAGGTATCCAAATTATGTCCCTGGGGTCAAAATTGGTCCTGCCCCAGGGGTAGCCAGTTTTCAATAGAAACATATAGTGAAAACTTTGAAAATCTTCTCCACTGAATCTACAGGCTTCTCAGATTTCATATTTGGCACATAGCATCATGTTCAGGTCCTCTACAAAAGTTATAAAAATTATGCCCCTTCAGTCAAAATTGGCCCCGCCCCAGGGGTGGCCAGTTTTCTATAATAACATATAGTGAAAACTTTGAAAATCTTCTCTGAAACTGGAAGGTTCTCGGCTCTCATTTGTGGCACACAGAATCATGTTCAGGTCCTCTACAAAAGTTACATTAACTATGCCGCTGGGATCAAATTGACCTGCCACAGGGCCGACTAGTTTTCTATAGAAACATATAGTGAAAATTTTGAAAATCTTCTCCTCCCCTGTTTGTCTAGTGAGCGATATCAGGGCCTTTCAGGGCCTCTTGTTTACATGAATATTCATGGAGAAAAGGGTTAAGGGACATAACTCTAGACTTGCTGGAATTATCTGATTGTAAGACCATCTAGAGGAACATTAACCCTTTCCCTGTTCTATGTTTATTTCAGATTTCAATACCTGCTGAATATTCATGTACAATTTTGTTATAATGAAACATGGAGGGTGGAACATTGTAGCCATTTTTAAGCAAGTATAGAAACAGATCTATCAAATTTCATAAGCATACAGAGCAGACCCTGATCAGACGGCTCCTCCAGGAGCCGTCTGATCAGGGTCTACTCTGTTTGCAAATGTGTGAAAACACGTTTGTATGAGGGAAAGGGTTGATCTGCAACACTCTACTGGTATCAATGTGATAGCATTTGCAAATATTCTGGATCCAGTTGAGATGCCAAAATAACTTGGCGTCTGATCACGATCCAAATTGTTTGACACTCTGAAATTATTTTTGAAAAGGAAACGTGTATTTTTAGAATTATATTTTCAGACGAATCTTGCCCAGAGTGCAGAAAGTTAAGTCTATATACAGTAAAACCCCGCTAATGTGACCACCTAAAAGAGGTATAATTCTGGGTGCTAGCTTAATGCAGGACAAAAGTAATCCAGTCTGCATTACTTTTGTCCTGCATTAAGCAACAACCTGCTTATAAAGACATCCGTGTTTATTAAGTGGTCGCATTAGAGGGGTTTTACTGTATATATCTATATCACTGATGAGCCGATCTGGCGAAATATGTTTGATATTTTAATAAATTAGATTTATAGAAGGCATGTAATGTTATATTGTTTTAGTTTTACATATACATGTGTACTTGATGTCTTTGTGGCTATGTAAGCAGTGAAGATCTAGTAGAAATGAAAGAAACATTGTCTTGCAATTTTAACTAAAAACAAATTATTTTGTAAATGCTAAATAATGTTAAAGAATTTTTGTGCTGAGCCCTTGAGATTGAGATGGATAATTGTACCAGTCAACAATGTCTGCAGATGTCCCTTATATAAACATCTTTTCATGAATTTGCAAACACAGTAGACCCAGATCAGATGACTCCTAAAGGAGCCATCTGATCAGGGTCTGCTCTGTTTACTTAAGGAAATTTATAGATCTGGTTATGCAGCTTCCATAACAGAGTAAAAAGCCTTTGTCCATGAGGGCCTCAAGGTAGATTAGTCATTATGACTAAATGAGCTACCCTTATTAAATAAAGTATTTCATTCATTCATGATCCATTTTACTGATTCTGAGCATGAATATTCATGAGGTGAAGAAATTTTGAATAAATACAAAACAGGGAAAGGGACAAGCATACAAAGAGTTGACAGAAGTTACAATAAGAGCCAATTCCAAATCTGTGTCTGGATATGTATTCTGCCTATATTTCATCTTCATGGAGTTTCTGAAAAGAGTTTTATCCATTTACTCCTTAGATATGCCTTTCAATGCGTTTGCAAACAGAGTAGACCTGTAGGAGCTGTCTGATCAAGGTTAGCTCTGTTTGCTTATGAAATAATATAGATCTGATTCAGTAGTTTCCGACATGGGTAAAAACTTGGTAAAGACATGGGTAAATGCCATTATAAAAAATCAGCTTATTAATATTTATGAATATTCATGGAGTAAAGGTTTAAAACGTATCTTTACAAAAGACGCGTGCGGCGCTAACGCTCGTCTGACTTGGTGCTTGTCCAGCTAAATTAAACATTTTTGAAAACTGTAAAAGGCTTTAACTCCAAAATTTTGAAATCAAGAGTCATAGTTCTTATGTAGGGGCCTTCCCTTCAATGAGATCTACTAACCTATGAAGTTTCATGTTGATACCTCTCATGTTGACAACGAAGACCCCGGAGTTACGACAAAAGCTTGTACAGACGAGCTAAAAATTAGTTTTCCTTTCTACTGACTTGTAAGTTAGAACCCCTCTAAACTGGAATTCTAGTAGAGAAGAATTTAGATGTTTTAGCAGGTAGCAGCTTAATGCAGGGTGATTAAAAACCCTCTAAACCGTAATTATAGTAGAGAAAAATTGAGATATTTTTAGGCAGGTTGTGCTTAATGCAGGGAGAAAGTCATGCTGAAAGCTCCTAGATGTGCTTTGTACATGACTTTCACCCTGCATTAAGCTGCCACCTCTCTCCAAGGCTCTTATTTATATGGAATTGAACATCCGTGTAGAGGGTAACTGTATATGTTTGTAGAAATTGTTCTAGTTCAGACTTTGAGTTTGATTCGTTTAAAAGTAGGATTTATAAGTGTTAAAAGTGAGATGCTTAACCGTTCCCTCATAGGCTATTTTAGGACCCAATCTATTTGAATAAATCTACCGAAAAGGAGCATTAACTAGAGAAATGGAAACTTTTAGAATTTTGTAATTTGAAACCATTGTGATAAATAGAGCATTTGTTCCTATAGGAGAAAATGCTCTACTTATCACAATGGTTTCACAATGTGACTTTTAGAGTCAAAAGTCGTCAATCTGAGGGAATGGGTTAAATATCTTCATATTCAGCAAAAACACAAATCATGTATGATATTTGCTCAGTTGAGTCAATACTGTTTGAAAACCACTAGTTTCAATATACTCCTTAACCCTTTACTCGCTATGCCTTTGCAAACAGAGTAGACAGAGATCTGACAGCTCCTGTAGAAGCCATCTGATTGTGTCTGCTCTCTTTGGTTATGATATAATATAGATATGATGCTGCTGTTTTTACCATTATGTGTTCACGACTGTAGGAGCTATTGTAAAAAATGATCTAATTAATATTCATAGTGTCATTATTTCTTACATGAATATTCATGGAGTAAAGGTTTAAAAGCATCAGCTGATCCAAAACTGCATGTATTTCATACTGATGATCTGCAAAAGATGTGTTTCTCCAGCTAGCAAAGTTTCTTAATACTTTACTCCATAAATATGCATGTCTATGCCATTACAAACAGAGTAAACCAAGATCACACAGATCCTATAGTAGCTGTCTGATCTGGGTCTGCTCTGTTTGCTTATGAAATAGTACAGATATGACTACAGGTTTCTGCCATGGCCCAAACTATGGCATGGTGTTGATATGCTATGATAAGACTGAATCTCATTAATATTCATGGTGTTATTTCTTACATGAGTATTCATGGAGTAAAGAGTTAAAGCTTTTGATTGGTCAGATTTGAGTTCTCAAGCTTTTGATTGGTAAGATTTGAGCCAGAGGCTCAAATCTGACCAATCAAAAACTTGAGAACGAACTCAGACTCAACTAAAAGTTTTATAAGCATAGACCCAGGTCAGTATTAGAGATTTTGTTCAATATTAAACGAAAGTAAAGATGGAGTAAATTGGTAAAAACAGTCTCATGTTGTGGTAAAACTTTTGTGAATTACATGTAACCCTTTCACTTATAGTAATGCCTTTGCGTCAGAGTAGATCCTGATCAGACTGCTCCTACAGGAGCAGTCTGATCAGTGTCTGCTGTTTGCTTATGCTATAATACAGATATGGTTTTTCAGTTTCAGCAATGGTAAAACTATGTCCATGTGTTATTGTAAAAAAATTAATCTAATTGATTTTCATGATGTTTCATTTCTTACATGAATAGTTAAGGGTTAAAACCTGTAGGCATGATAACTTCCTAAAGGGGACGTCACATTACAGAAAATGGCACGAACGTATGTGAGCGTGTGAGAAAAAATGCTTATACACTTACATATGCAGATATATGCTAGGGGTAGGTTAGGCATACATCGTATATGTTTCAAGTAAGCTGCCATACATCGGTGTACATTCTGATATGCAGAGGCCAAAAATATTTTTTAACGCCATACATCGGTGTACATTCTGATACGCAGAGGCCAAAAATATTTTTAACGTGTTCAAAAATGTGCAGTGTACAACAGCGTATGAATTGTACATTATGCATACGCTCATTATACACTAAGCTTACGTTGAATACACAAGTGTCTGTAAAGGTATGTTACTGTTAGGTCAAATACGCTTCACATACGGTGGCATGAAGGCAGCCAGTAAAGCTATCAAATTGATAGCACATCAGTAAGTCATTCGTCAGAATGACTAACATATTTATTGTATTCCTGGCTATTCATACACTACTCATGTACTAAGCATATGTTAGTCGTATGCTCGCATAAACGCTAGATGCTGATATTCGCTACACTGACGGTGACATAAATTGACACATGCTTGTAAATGTTTCTCATGCGCTGCCCATACACCAGATATAGGTTACACATACGCTATTCATGTGCTGCTAATACGTTCATTGAAGATAGTGGTGAAAAAATTGGGTTTATATGCTCAAAAATTGTGCGTATGACCATTTTTTAAAAACTTTCATATGCAATCGATACGTTCCTCTCATATGCTATAGTGTGACAGGGCCATAAGATAAATTATGCAAACTAGTTGTTTGTCTTGTGAGAAAAAAAAGGAACAGGTGAAAAGGTCAAATTGTTTAACCCTTTCCTCAATAGGCTATTTTTAGACCTAAGACCCAACCTCTTTGAATGAATTTATCGAAAAACATCATTTGCTAGAGAAAAGGAAAATTTTATAATTGTGTTGTATAGAAACCATTGTGATAAATAGAGCATTTGCTCCTATGGAGCAAATGGTCTATTTATCACAATGGTTTCAAGAAGTTCCTCCATAAATAAGCCTTTCTACGCCTATGTAAAAATCACCCGTTGAAACCATTGTGATAAATAGAGCATTGCTCCTGTAGAAGCAAATGCTCTATTAATCACAATGGTTATAACTACAAGATTGTAAAATTTTCCTTTTCTCTAGTTAATGCTCCTTTTCGGTAGATTTATTCAAAGTGTTCTAAAACTAACCTATGAGGTAATGGGTTAAAGGCTTTAAACACTTTTTCTCATAAAGACACTTATATTAAATATACCTGCAAATAGATGTTAATATGGATATTGTGTGATGTTAATTTGAATATTGTGTGACATTAATATGAATATTGTGTGATGTTGATACAAATATTGTGTGAAATTGTTATTCATGTGTGATGTTCATATAAATATTGTGTGATGTTAATATGAATATTGTGTGATGTCCATGAGTATTGTGGTGTTAACCCTTTCCCTCATATAAACGTGTTTTCACGCATTTGCAAACAGAGTAGGCCCAGATCAGAAGGCTCCTAGAGGAGCTGTCTGATCAGGGTCTGCTCTGTTTGCTTATGGAATTTGATAGGTCAGTGTCTTTACTTTCTAAAATAGCTACAATGTACCACCTTCCATGTTTGATTATAACTGTTTTGTACATGAATATTCAATGGGTATTAAAATTTGGACTAAACATTTAACAGGGAAAGGGTTAATATGAATTTTGTATGATTTTAGTATGGATATTGTGTGTCATGTTAATATGAATATTTTATATGGGTTAATGATAAATATTGTGTGACATTAATATGATGTTTTGTGATGTTGATTTGAATGTTATTAGTTACACAGAAATTTGGCAGGGTGTATGGGCTGGTATGACCGGGTTATGACCCAGTCATACAACCTGCTAAATTACCGTGTAATGAATTTATTACCCGTCAGAGATTCGATTTACCTAATTTAGAAACAAACAACTCTTATTTTTGTTGACATTAGATCTCTGATTATATGACGGCATGATAAGGAAAACATGACGTCATCATAGAGCAAATACGACGTCGTCTCAGAGCAATTCCGAAAGAATAATTCAAACTTAACTTATAGACATTTGAGTTTAAACGATTACACGTTGTACTGAGTAGATGATAGTGTCAAATTGAGGAACATATGAGGAACAGTTTTTACGTTTTAACGGTTTATTATCGATTATTTGGTTGTAATCCATCCAGAATTAATGGAGTAAGGACGATATGAAATTTCGAATCAACGATAAAAACAAAAACAAAACGAATAACGTCAAATTTGAATTCTGTATTCTCCATGGAAGCCACTGAATACGGTTCCGTACACCTCGGCAGTTTTTGGCAAACTGACCAATCAAATTCCAAGGATTTACTCTGACTGGTAATAATGTGTGATGTTTTTATAGTGGTATTAACTGTTTCACTGCCAATGTTGCATTTTTAATTACCTATATAAACAGTTTGAACCAGATGAGACACCAAGTAACTTTGCGTCTCATCAGGATCCAAACTGTTGGGTGTTATGATAATGTTTTTGAAACATGGAAGAAATTTTAAAAAGCAGAAATGTGACCAGATGACAAATTATGCAGACGATAATATTTGGCAGCGAAAGAGTTAATATGAATCTTGTAATAAATTACAGTATGGTGTTAGTATTGATATTGTGTATTGTATGATGTT